>JAUPFZ010000023.1:12977500-15377500 GCA_036937285.1 Euphydryas editha
TCTTTCAATGTCTAAGTCAAAAAGGTACACACATCCTTGCCTTACTATGCTACATCGGTTGAACTACAGGGATCCATATTGGATCCTCTCTTTTTTAATATTTATCTGAATGACATCGCGGACGCTATACAGATCTCGAAATACTCGTATTTTATATGTACCGGCGACCTTAAAACTGGTAAACAAATAAAATCAGATGATGATGGCATAGCTCTCAAAGACAACATTGACCGACTGTCTGCTTTGTGCACTGACAATAGAATAGTTTTTAATCTTGATAAATGCTCTTTCGTAAAATTTACTCGTAACCACAAAAATTTTCCGACGGCATACCATATCGTTGGTACATATTTGCAACAACTCAAATCTGTACGTGATTTAGGCATTAAACTTGACTTTAAATTAAACTTCATCAATATTGACAACATACTTATGTAAATCTAAAGAATTTGAGAAAATGAGTAGGTGCCAAACCTTCTATTTACAATAGCATCTTTTTTTTTTAATTATAAGATAAATAATAATTAATATAAGTAAAAATTTTATTATATATATAATATAAGTAAGTATACTTCTCATATTGACGGTCTATGTATTAGGTACTTTAAGAATGTGTTATTATATTAACAGTAATTGACCTACACTATTCCTATTATGTAACTTCATCCGATTGAACTGAAATCGTGGATTTGTTGTTCTTGTTTGTTCTTCTAAATTTTTATATATTAGGTATAATATAATAAGCGTGGACTAAAGAAACTGTGCCTGATGTTCATCTTCTCAGGTTTGAGTTTCTTTGTTAGGCATTCGCAGTTCTACGACAAAGTTAGACAGAAATAACAAAAGTAGGTACATCACATCACTTACCCTGTGGACGAGGAGCTCTTTGTGCGCCACCTCGCAGCTCTAACAGCGCCAACGCTGCTATAGCTTCACCTAAAATAATATCATACGATTATATTTATTAGAAATATAAACTAACAAGTTGAATTAAAAATATATATGTATGTATATATATGTATACAAAAAATGAAAATAAATATATCACTTACGCTGTCTAAGATCTGGTCGTGGGTCGGGTGGCACCTGGGCGACCGCATCCCTTAACATTAGCAGCGCCACCGCTGCCTCCTGTTCCTCCCTTACTCTTTCCATTTATAACTGCAAATTAATATATTATATTATTATTTGTTACATTACTTAAATGCTCAATTTTATTCATAGAAAGATAAATAAACAATACTTAAAAAATCACAGATATTAATGATGAAAATATAGACAACTATACAAATTATAAAAGCCGAACAGACCGAAAGGAAACAATATCTACAGTAGCAAAGTTACTCGTACCACAACTCATACAGAAGACATCTAATTTCTAAATATCAAATATTTATAAATTAATTTCCTCGATGCGTTAAAGACTTATAATTGTTGAGTTGAATTTCATCGAACATAAACTTTACTCTACTGTTTTTACTCCTCTGTACGAATGTAAAATTCCTAAAAAAAGAACAACATTCCTATTAAAGTGAATGACTTAAAATGACAGCGGAGCTAATTTAAAAACTTTATTAAGGAAGGCAAAATAAAAATACACGAACACATCAAATGCAGACCTAAAACTAAGAATAAAAGAAAGTAAATCTTTTATACATACCAATAGTAAGTTACACTGCTATAACTGACAATTATTTACACACCATGTACGTACTTTACGTCGTTCGTCGTTCTACTGACTGACCCTCAAAAATTTTCAACCCAACTTAAACAGGTAGCTACCCAACTCGCTTGTGGGGGTGGAGTATAACTACCACAGTACTGCCATTGTTTCCGTATCATAAAAATAATCTTGTTGTGCTATTAACTGCTTTGCCCTCCTTTGTGTCATTTCTTCTATTGTCTAACACGCAATACAATATCGTTTTACAACGTATTGAGGTACCGAAAGGCTAAGTTTACTAAATATTGTTCATCATAATAATTGAATCTCTGCCTTTTTCTAGTTTTTGGGAAATAATAGAAAACAATGTGCTGAACGGTTGACTTCATTACAATAATGTTGAAGTGCGTAGGAGTAAAAAAAATAATACTCCAAAAGTATCTAATGATATATTACTTAATTGAAAATGCAAAATTAAAAGTAAACAACATAATAAGAAAAAAATATATAATAATATATAACTAAATAGAAAAATTACACATTTAAATTTATATTACTTACGATGCTTAGCACGGCCTGTAGGTACGGGACGTGCTAAACATCGTCGCCGACGATATTTTTTCCTTGTCGCTCGTTTTACGTTCCCGCCCCGTCCGCGATTCCGCTGCGTATGCACATTCTTTTTTTTTATAAATTAATATAAATTTACATTTTGTATGAAACGATATTTCTAAAACTTCACGTCCCGTTCCGTACGGGAAAAAACACGTTACACAAATAAACACTTCTAAAAATTGTTACTTTGAAAAATAAACATTAAATAAATTATTAAACATTTATTAACACCAAACCAACATTTATTAATTTTTTTCTTTTGATTCTTACGTAATAAATATTTAACAGGGGGGAGGGGGTTGGCCTATTCTTATTTTTTCTTAAAATAGGGGGGAGAGGGTTGAAAACTAGCAAAATTTGTCTTACGTAATAAATGAATGGCCCCTTATGAGGATGTCTAAAGGCGTCAGGGTATGTACTACTCGTTCGCCCCTCTATACCATAATTTTATTTATTTATTTATTTATTTATTTATTTATTCCATCAATTTACATCTAACATTACAGGATAGTTATCCTAATGCGTAAGTGTCGTTATAGTGCTAGATCCGTGTCATATAAAGCTAAAAATACAATAATTGACAACATATTCAATTCCATTGAGTCATTAAACAAAACAAAAATTATTAGTAAAAATTCACAATAATCAAATTACATACCTAATCAATATTAATAAAAATTGAATAATTAAATTCTTAAAAACTTTCCATTAATATAATCTATACTAATATTATAAAGAGGAAAACTTTGTTTGTTTGTTTGGTTGTAATGAATAGGCTCAAAAACTACTGGACCGATTTTAAAAATTCTTTCACCATTTGAAAGCTACATTATCCACAAGTAACATAGGATATATTTTATTTTGGAAAAAATAGGGTTCCGTAAGATATTTGGGTTTTTCGGACACAAGGTGTAAGAAATTAACCAGAAAAGTTACTTATTTTGCGTACGCTGCCTAAACTATAAAAGATAGATCCATAAAATGTTGCAATTAATTGTAGATCTTATAAATATCTACAATAAAGTCCGCAACACAATATACCTATCTATGTCGAGTGAGGCACAACAACCATTTTTTTATTTAAAAATCTTGAATTTTTTGGACTACATTTAAACGCGTTTATTTTACTCATGCTATTAATCCTTATCAAAATAAATTCATTTCATCACTAATTACAGTTTATGTAGATAATATTTGGTCCTTGAATGATTAAAATTGGACGTTTGGTTTTGAAGTTATGGCGAAATTAAAATATTACTATTTCTGCTGCACGGGCCATTGCGAAGAGCGGGGGCGTCACCAAGGCTGGGGTGCGCGTGCGGGAAGGGCATAGAATACTTTTTATCGCGAAAATAAGGGTAGAAGGGGTTGAAATAGGGGACGAAAATTTGTATAGAAGTTCCTAATTGTCAAACATAAAAATAAATCATGTAAGATTGTTCAATTGTTTAAGACAAAGACAAAAAAGCGTGCACGGGGAAAGGGGGGGGGGGCGTATCGGGCAGTAGGCTTACCATGTCGCGCGATATAGCCGAATTCCACGCGGGCGAAGCCGCGGGCGGAAAGCTAGTAATAAAATAAATTTAAAACTTAGTCAATAAAAGTAAAATCCAATTAAATTATTAATAAAAATGCAATTTATACAATAAAATAAAATAAAAATATAAATTTAATAAATGAAAAAAACTAAAACAATTAATTTAAAACGTAGTCATTAAAAACATAATTCAAATTAAATAGGTACTTTATAAAAATGCAATTCGTCAAAATATAATAGATAATAATACGCTTTATTTTTATAATTCAGAACCACATACAAGTTATATATAATTTAAACATCTTGTATTTTACGTAGACAATTAGGAGTAACAAAGAGTGTTGTGAAGTTGAGGATTGCGTAATAAATTAATATACTCTCTAATACTCTAAGACAGTGTTTCCCAACCTTTTTTAGGCCATGCCCCACCTTAACATTTCTAAATTTTTTATGCCCCCATAGGGGTGGTCATCGGAAAAAATTATTTGATAATTTTATTATCGATAATTATCGTATTGAGTTATCGATACTTATCGGCACAATTTTCGGACGACGAAAAAAAAAAAAAAAGAAAAAAAAAAAGGTCATCCGCCGTCGGTATCCACATAATCCTCCGTTCCCTATCCGAATAACTAAAAAAAAAAAAAAAGATCATCCGCCGTCCGGTATCGAAATAATCTATCGATAATTATCGGATCACACAAAAATATCGATAATTATCGGACCGGAAAAAATTATCGATAATTATCGGATCGCAAAACATTATCGATAATTATCGAATGAAAAGTTATCGATAATTATCGAATGAACAATTATCGATAATTATCTAATCAAAAGTATCGAATAACACTTATCGATAATTATCGATAATTATCGAATGAAAAATTATCGAATACTTACGAATTATCGATAATTATCGCACACCCCTACCCCATGCATAATTTTTAACCTTCAAAATTGTTAAAGTCGTGTCGAGTCAATTTTTAAATTGCCCCCCTTAACTATCAAATTGCCCCCCAGTGGGGCGTAGGCCCCACGTTGGGAAACACTGCTCTAAGACAATAGATTACAATAGAATAGATACCAACAGAGGACAAAAGCATATATTCGGTTATCTATTTACAACTCCTATTTAAAAACTTTGTACAATAGTAATTATAAAATATAAAAAAAAATGCAGTGTAAAGACAACAGATTGCGAAGATTGTTATGTTGTTCCTTTTATTTTATTTTTTAATATAAACCAAATGCATCGCAAAGACAATTATTTTATTTCGGTCCGAAAAAGTATCAATTTCATTCAAGCACAGTATACACAAGGCACTCCTTTTTTTACGTAATTATTACTTGCGATGAAGCGATATACCCGTGCTTCCACGAGCGCGTTTGGGCGCAGAGCCAGAATGACGAACGACGATTGTTCAGGAGTAAAAATTGTATATTATTTATTTTTATTTAAAATATTTAGCTATTCGTACAGAGGACTAAATAAGCAACAATTTCTTAGTATATTTATTTTTCTTAATGCAGTGTATTTAGCTATACTGGTTCCTATTCAGACCCCTCTTTTTTTAATTTTTTGCGATTACTGTGATGGTTAAAACGAATTTGTGTAAAAAATTTGTATGGGGCTATAGAATTTTTATGGTGTAACTCTGGAGATGAATATATTATCTTTCATTTGAAACCAAGATATCCTCGCAGTGTGACTCCTAATTAATTAAAATGGTACCTGAAAATCACTGATATTTGTGGAAAAACGTGATAGCGTCCTTAACGCGTTTGACGAGTGTCGACGAGCTAGCGCAACGATCACTTCACCTGAAATAAAATCAACCTTTAAATAAAATACATACAAAAGAAGTTAAATATAAACAGTTTATATAAATATTCAATATGAAATTAACACGTAGATACCTACTTCTTATACAAGAGTGACGTGTTCGGAGAGCGATGGCTGGTACCCATATTTAGGTGTACCTACCTACCTATTATTCAATATGTAATAGATGTTGTTTGATAATTCAGTTGCAAAAAAGAAAGAACTAAACGACAGAAAAATCATTTTTACAACGAATTATAGTGAAGAGGTCTAACTTCTAAAAAAAAACTTTTTTAAGCTAAGAATAAAAATTTAATTATTTGTGATATAATTAATCTTACCTATATCTTTAAACGAGCAATTCTTGTATATATATAATTTGAATCTCGGAAACGGCTCTAACGATTTTCATGAAATTTAGTATGCAGGGGGTTTCGGGGGCGATAAATCGATCTAGCTAGGATTTATTTTTAGAAAATGTCGTTTTATGCCTTTTTTCAGGGAATTAAAAAATATCGTTAGAATACGAAAGTAAATTTCGCTGTCGTTGATAAGTTTATAATAGCTCTGAGGTGAACCGGGCGGATTCAAAATAAGAAGATCCCAGGTGCGAATCCATATGTCTCCAGAACGATTTTTTTTTCTTTTTTTTTTAAATTTCATCTTTTGTGAGAAAAACTATTATTGGAAGCCCTTTACTACCTGGATGTCCGAGTTTTGTCCGGTATTTTTTTATTTATTTGTTAATCGTTCTTTTTTTGGGAATTATATTTAGATACAATAGAACTGATGAAATATGAATAATATTTTTCGATCTTATCTATATAATACTATAGTATTTTGTATCACAAGGGGATGAACGTACTATTTTTTTGACCCTCATGTGAAATTGCCGCCCGAGCCGAATGCGAGTGTAGCAAACATACGGGAATGGATGTAGTAGGTACTTTGGTCCCATGTTACACATACTTTTTTTCCTCCCTAGGACGAAAGTTCCGGTTTTGTCCCTGTGAAGCGGGGACAGAAATATATATATATATATATTCATGACAAGGGATCTCCGTCCGTTCGAGTAGGTACCTATTACGTAACGCAATTTTTGAACATTTTTGAGTCTCCCTCCACGTTCTCGCGCGTTCTGGCGCTATGACCGTTACATAAAAACTTGCTCAACTAGTCCCGCGAGACCCTATCTACTACTCACTTTGTTTCCTTATCATTAAAACAATCTCTTTGTGTTATTTCCTGCATTCCGCTCCTTTATATTATTTCTTTTGAACAACACGATTACCTTTTACTTATTTGTTTATTATTTGAATTCCTTTTATTTTATTCAAATATTTTCGAATACTAAATTCCATAAGTACAATAAATTATTTTCATTTAATTTGTAATTCTTGAAGGGTAATATAACGTTATCTCAAATAATGAAATATCTACCTATTGTTCGCTTCCTTTTATTGTATTTAAACATTTTATAATAACGAACTCCATAAACACAGCATCTATACTTACAATAAAAACCTGCTTATTCAATTCTAATCTGTAAGGGTAATAATTTTATTTAAAGTAGAAGTAAGATATTATTGATAAATATTATATAAGTAATAACATTGTATTTAAGTATATTCTTGTTACCTGATAGTATAAATACTACAGTATATTACCTACTATTAGCAGTACATTCTTGTAACCGCATTTTAACGCTTTTCGTTTCGTAAATGATACCAAGAATAATTATATTATAGTAATGGAATATATTTTAAGACTTTTCCGCAGCGATTCACGTGCTCGTCTGTCTCGCTAACACGAGGTAGAACCATTGGTCGACGCAACACGTCCACGAACGGGCCAGACCTCTTTCCACGGGAACAAGCCTCAATTCATTCATTTAATTTCAATTTTATTTTATTATCATATAAATGGTTACAAATTTAATATCGATGTTATTATTTTAACATTGTTTAGTTTGTTTCTAAATAAATAATATGGGAAAACTAATGAATTTAGAAATAGAAACATTCAATCGGCAATAGGTACCTACCTACATCAACTACTATTATTAAATATCAACTACTATTATTATATCTGTTTCTATTAATAACTATCATTAAGTTTCAAGGTGACCTTGATCTACACAATTAATTTTAAAAGATGAAAAAAAAATTATTTCAGTTTTTTTTAAATATTGCCTTTTCAATAATAGGAATATTGTTCCGTCCATTGTATCTTAATTTATGTAGATATTACCTACATTTTCTAAAGAATGTAGCCACGAGTCTTATTTTTTTGATTATATTATATAATATATTCATTAACGCTAGAACAAACCCGTATTAAGTATTTGATAATAGAAAAAAAGTATTTCTAAATATATAACATAAGTAAATAAGCAAGTAACTACCTATCTATTACTAAATTGAAATTGAGAAACATTTTGAGAATAAAATGAAGCATAATAAATTATTCTTTTATATTTATTATGAAAAATTACAAAAATAAATACTATAAAATTTAAAATATATATTTCGTCATTAACATCAGTTGACATCGCTCTGCACCATAAGTAAGTACCTAGAGCACGCAGCAGCGGAGACACGAGACGCCGGGCCATATATCCTTATCTGTAATGTAAGATGAGATGTTATTAGTGTATGCTATGGTTTTCTATAATCAAACCAAATTCTTATTTAGATTTTAATTAAGTAGTCTCTTATAGTCCTGATGATAATATGTTCTACATGTAACTAGGGTTGCCACCTTTCAGGAAGCGTAGACCCGGAGAAATTTAAAAAACCGTTTTTTTTTTTACCAACCAGTTTTGTCTTTTACATATTATACACACAGATAATGAAATAATATATGTATTTAAGTAGATATTATTTATTAAAGAATTTGACTTAATTAATGACCTTACATAAATCAACTTAAACACTACTGTTGCTAGGGCCAGGGTCAGCTTTATTTTTGAAGCCATAGTTTTTATTAGTATGAGTTAGTTGTAGCATCTTTGCTTGCTCAGGTTTTTTTTAAATAGTTTAAATAATCTTGGCAACTCATTTTATAATTAACCTTTATAATTAACTCCGACTTTAATTCCCCATCAACGAAAAAAACGCGTTCAACGAATGCATTACTGATGGGAATTGACAAAATGTTGCCTACTAATTTCGATAGTTCTATAAAATTTTCGACTTTAAATAAATGAACCCATAGTAAATCGACTGACATCGTTGAAAGAGCGTTGCTTTCCTCAAAATGTGGATGAATTTGTTTTAATTTGTTGATCTCATCATAAAGTCGATCCTCGCCTACATTTTTTAAACAGAGTGAATGATAGCTTCTATAGCATCTTCATAAATTATTGCATTTTTGAGATCGAATTTTGAAAAAAGTTAGAATATAGAATTCTCAGTCATAATTTTTATGTATATATTCAATATTTCTTTTGTATACATCATTAAATTGACTTTTCAATGGCTCTTGTTCAGAAGCACTAAAATATTTAAGATTTTTCATTATTTTAGCGCCATAAAACTCATCAAATAGTCGATTTTGAAGTTTTTCTTTAAGATTTTTCATAATTGAATGCAACTCAGTAGATGTTACAGTGTTTTTTCAAGCAACAATATGGATTCTGAGAGCATATTCATGTAATGATGTATAAAATATAAGAAACATTCTTGTAGGTTTATCTTTGTAGACAGATTTCCTGCTCCCGTATTATTGGATTCGCTGCACTCTTGTACGAATTCCATATAATTTTATGACACGCTGCTTCACCACGACTTGTGAAATACGCTGATACAGCAGGCCACGATAACATTACATGATGTAACCTATTACAAAAGCACCGATAAAATGACAATTCATTGGCAAGTCCGAATTTTTTCACTGCTTTCAACCAGGTCACTTTCCAGGCGCTAATGGGAAAAAGAAATTTCAGTTACTGAACGGATTCTTGATTATTATAACCCGTAGGTAGGTAGGTACAATACATTTTATCGAATCATTATCGTTTTAAATCAAGGGTTTGTTGCTCTGAATATTTGTCACTTTAAACATTGGTTCAAACAATTAATACAAGTAATCTCATTTTATTTATTTTTCGGTGTTTTAAAATATAATAGATAAGCGTGCACTAATTCAACTGTGACTGATGTTATTCTTCTCAGATTTGAGTTTCTTTGTAAGGCATTCGCAGTTCTACGAAAAAGTTAAATGAAAATGACAACAGTAGGTACGTCGCATCACTTACCCCTTAGACGAGGAGGTCGTTGTACGCCACCACCTCGCAGCTGTAGCAGCGCTAACACTGCTATAGCTTCAACTAAAATAACATCATACATAAGTTTAATAGAAATATAAACTAACAAGTTGAATTAAAAATATATATGTATGTGTACAAAAAATTAAAATAAATATATCTTTTACGCCGTCTTAGATCTGCCCGTGGGTCGGGTGGCACCTGGGCGACCGCATCCCTTAACATTAGCAGCGCCACCGCTGCCTCCTGTTCCTCCCTTACTCTTTCCATTTATAACTGCAAATTAATATGTTATATTATTATTTGTTACATGACTTAAATGTTCAATTTTATTTATAGAAATATAAATAAACAATAGTTAAGAAAAAAATCACAGATATTAATGATGAAAATATTGTCTATATTTTACTATAAAAATTATAAAAGCCGAACAGACCGAAAGGAAACAATATGTACTGTAGCAAAGTTACTCGTACCACAACTCATACAGAAGACATCTAATTTCTAAATATCTAATTATTTATAATTTAATTTCTTCGACGCGTTAAAGACTTATAATTGCTGAATTGAATTTCATCGAACATAAACTTTCCTGTTTCTACTCATCTGTACAAATATAAAATTGCGGAATTGAATTTCATCCAACATAAACTTTACTGTTTCTACTCATCTGTACAAATATAAAATTCCTAAAATAATAACCATTCCTAATAAAGTGAATGCCTTAAAATGACATCGAGAGCTAACTTATAAACTTTATTAAGGAAGGCAAAATAAAAATACACGAACAGATCAAATGTAGACATACAGCTAAAAAAAATAAATCTTTTATACATACCAATAGTAAGTTAAAACCTATTCCTATTATTACACTATTAACTAAATGAGATAAAAATACATAATAAATTTACTTAACGATCCTAAACAAACAATGTTATTCAAAAGGTAGGTAATTACTAAATATTCATATATAGAATTTAATATATATATATATATATATTTAATATAATTATATATTAATTTAAAGTATAATTTTTATTAAAGAAATTTTACAATATTATACATATTTACAATTCAAAATTATTTACAAACAGTTTTGGTATAAATCATGTCCGCGTGGAATGGTGCCAACAATACTAGCAGCATTTCCCCGTTGAATCGCAATTCCGATTCTTTGGGCGAAAAATGCACCAGCTCTCCTGTCACCAGTGGAGGCTATGAGACGTGGGGTTAATTCTTTTAGAATTTTTTTTGTACTGATTTTTAAAAAATATTTTAAATTTTTTAATTAATTAGATTTATGTTATAGTATTTTAAGTTAATCAATTACTTAATACAAAAACATGTCCTAGTCATACATATGTATGTAGCTTAACTATTAGTGTGCGTCCACACTGCGAGCCTAGCGCGGTTGCGACGATGGGCGCGAAATATCAAACATATGAAACGCGCCTAGGTGCTTGGTCGAAAAACTTATAATATTCTACAGTTTATATATATAAAAAAAACATAAGCCTAAGCTATTTATATTATTAATAGGTACTAACAAACTCAGAACTTTCTTCTGAAATAAAGTTTTTATAAAAAACTTGATGTAGTAGTGAGGCCTTATGTTTTTAATAAATACCTATTGAATAGGTATTTAGATATTTTTTAAATTTCTGCCAATTTGTTATATTCTGATTCTTTTATTTTACTAATTCAAGTGAAATAAAAGAACATTAACTTAACATTCTTATGCCGTTTTAAATTATTACCCTTAACATATTAGGTAGGTAGGTACAGTAGAGACAATTTTTTTAAGTGTTTTTCGCGCGTCCTCGATCGGCCAAAATATTCGGACTGCAGGCAGCACAGATATTATAATTTGAGAGAGTTGATCTAATTTTAAGATTTCGCATCAACGATATTATGTTCTACATGAGAGTCTATTCAGTTAGTAGTTAGAGTCGCTTGTAAAAGACATAAACGCGTCTCCGTCTTTGAAATTTAAAATGTTATTGAAGCTTAGAAGTTGTAATTCTCATATTTGTGTTGTCACCGGTTACAAGTAATATTTTGTCTTATTATATTGTTTTATGTTAATATTGCATTTTCATTGTATCATAAGGTATTATATGTCATTGTATCATAACCTACCTGCATTTGGAGTATTAAGCACATTCTTTATTATTATTTCTCCAAAACTAGACAAAGACAGAGACTCTATAGTGTAATGAGCACTATTTACTAAACTTGCTTTTCAAAATCATGATACGCTGTAAAATAAAATTGTATTGAGTGTAAGACAAAAGAAGAAATAACACAAAAGAGCGGAAAGCAGTTCATAGCACAAAGAGATACAAAGAGATTATTTTTGAGATAAGGGAACAAAATACATTTATGATCAATGAAATAAGTCCCTTGTCCCTGTCTAGTTTTTGTAGAACAATATCAAAGTAGGTACCTATGTGCTTAATGGTTGACTTCATTATAAGGATGTAGAAGTGCGTAGGAGTACTAAGGTGCTGATAGTTTATTTCATTATCTCAATAAGAATTAATAACAAACTGGCAGCAATTTAAAACATATTGAATATCACTAAATATTATAGATAAAACAAATTTCTCTGCCGCATCCGTCGTTCGGTTCGTGATATACTCAAAACTCAGGTTTGAGTTTCTTTGTTAGGTATTTGTAGTTCTACGAAAAAGTTAGATAGACATTACAACAGTAAGTACACCACATCTCTTACCCTGTGGACGAGGAGGTCGTTGTGCGCCACCAAGGAGCTGTAACAGCGCTAACGCTGCTATTGTTTCCACTAAAATAACATCATGTGTTTAATAGAAATATAAATTAACAAGTTGAATTAAAAAATATATGTATATGTATACCAAAAAATTAAAATAAATATATCACTTGCCTACGTTGTCTAAGAGACGGCCGTGGGTTGGGACCGCATCACAGTTTACAAAACAAACAGTGTAAAAAAAACGGTGACCGCACCCTTCAACCTTAACAGCGCCATCGCTGCCTCCTCCTCCTTACTTTCTCCTTCCATTTCAAATATAAAACTGCAAATTAAAATATATTATTATTTATTACACGATCTAAATGTTTATTTTTATTCACTGAAAGAGGAACAAACAATAGGTACTTAAGAAAAAACTTAAAGATATTAATGTTCAAAATATAGACAACTATACAAATTATAAAAGCGGCACAGACCGAAAGATAACAATACTATGACAAAGTTACTTGTACTACAACTCATACAGAAGACATCTAATTTCTAAATGAATAATTATTTATAAATGAATTTCATCTAAGGATTAATGGTTTATAATTGCTGAAATAAATTTCATTAACCAAATTCAACAGTAGGTCACATTACTTAGGTACGCTTTTGACGCGAGAGCCGTTGTGAGTCACTTCGCATATTCAACAACAGTGTGTTAACGCTGCTATCGTCTCACATAAAATAACATCATAATTATGTTGAATAAGAAATATAAACTAACAAGTCGAAAAACAAAAATTATACAAAAATAAAAATTAATATACCTATCATTTATTCTGTTTACGAAAGTGCCTTTACATGGTGGTGGGTAGTACGAAAGCGACCGGATCCCTTAACCTTATCAGCGCCATCAATGCGTCCTTCTACTTCTTTCCTTCTTCTTTTTTATAATATAAAACTGCAAATAAGAATGACCCATTATTAATTTTTATAAAACTTAAATATTTAATTTTAATAACTTAAAGAGAAAAATATAATAATTTAGACAAAAATCAAAGATATTAATTATAAAAATGTAAACACAACTATAGAAATTATAAAAGCGGGACACACCGAAGACAACAATTCAATGCCTACAAAATACCTTATAAGTACTACCATTAATTATGAAGGCATCTAATTTCTATATACTGCATCAGCCTGTAAACGACCCACAAAAAAACCTCCTATATTATATAAAATATCAATCTCTTCTTCATTGACGCCAGTTATCATAGCTCGAGACTAACTCTGCACCTTGCCCGGAGCAAGCCCGGTTTGAACTCAGACGTGCAGTTGTCTGTAATGAGATTAGCTGTTATCAAAATCCACTTCCAAGTTATATTTTGGCGGTGTTGTATCTAATATTAGACCTGATAATTAACTGCAATTATTTCACTTCATTCATTTTGACAATTGAGTTTGGATATTTTACTTTAAGAAGTTATTTTTAAATTATTAAAAAGCAATATTAAATGTATAAAGGAAAACATACCTGGAACTAATATTCTGATATTTATTTTCAATACAACCAAATCTGAGGCAGCCTTCTCGAACTACCCTCTTTCGCTGCGTCTTGTTTTACTCGCTAATGAGAAAAAAAAATCAGTTACTTAAATGATTCTTGAGAATTACAAGATGTAAATTATATTTGTTTCAATGTCTAAGTCAAAAAGGTACACACATCCTTGCCTTACTATGCTACATCGGTTGAACTACAGGGATCCATATTGGATCCTCTCTTTTTTAATATTTATCTGAATGACATCGCGGACGCTATACAGATCTCGAAATACTCGTATTTTATATGTACCGGCGACCTTAAAACTGTTAAACAAATAAAATCAGATGATGATGGCATAGCTCTCCGAGACAACATTGACCGACTGTCTGCTTTGTGCACTGACAAAAGAATAGTTTTTAATCTTGATAAATGCTCTTTCGCAAAATTTACTCGTAACCACAAAAATTTTGCGACGGCATACCATATCGTTGGTACATATTTGCAACAACTCAAATCTGTACGTGATTTAGGCATTAAACTTGACTCCAAATTAAACTTCATCAATATCGACAACATACTTATGTAAATCTAAAGAGTTTGAGAAAATGAGTAGGTGCCTTCTATTTACAATAGCATCTTTTTTTTTTAGTTATGAGATAATAATAATTAATATAAGTAAAAATTTTATTATATATATAACATAAGTATACTTCTCATATTGACGGTCTATGTATAGGTACTTTAAGAATGTGTTATTATATTAACAGAAATTGACCTACACTATTCCTATTAGGTAACTGCATCCGATTGAACTGAAATCGTGGATTTGTTGTTCTTGTTTGTTCTTCTAAATTTTTATATATTAGGTATAATATAATAAGCGTGGACTAAAGAAACTGTGCCTGATGTTCATCTTCTCAGGTTTGAGTTTCTTTGTTAGGCATTCGCAGTTCTACGACAAAGTTAGACAGAAATGACAAAAGTAGGTACATCACATCACTTACCCTGTGGACGAGGAGCTCTTTGTGCGCCACCTCGCAGCTCTAACAGCGCCAACGCTGCTATAGCTTCACCTAAAATAATATCATACGATTATATTTATTAGAAATATAAACTAACAAGTTGAATATAAAAATATATATGTATGTATATATATGTATACAAAAAATGAAAATAAATATATCACTTACGCTGTCTAAGATCTGGTCGTGGGTCGGGTGGCACCTGGGCGACCGCATCCCTTAACATTAGCAGCGCCACCGCTGCCTCCTGTTCCTCCCTTTCTCTTTCCATTTGAAACTGCAAATTAATATGTTATATTATTATTTGTTACATGACTTAAATGTTCAATTTTATTCATAGAAAGATAAATAAACAATACTTAAAAAATCACAGATATTAATGATGAAAATATAGACAACTATACAAATTATAAAAGCCGAACAGACCGAAAGGAAACAATATCTACTGTAGCAAAGTTACTCGTACCACAACCCATACAGAAGACATCTAATTTCTAAATATCAAATATTTATAAATTAATTTCCTCGATGCGTTAAAGACTTATAATTGTTGAATTGAATTTCATCGAACATAAACTTTACTCTACTGTTTCTACTCCTCTGTACGAATGTAAAATTCCTAAAAAAAGAACAACATTCCTATTAAAGTGAATGCCTTAAAATGACAGCAGAGCTAATTTAAAAACTTTATTAAGGAAGGCAAAATAAAAGTACACGAACACATCAAATGCAGACCTAAAACTAAGAATAAAAGAAAGTAAATCTTTTATAAGTACATACCAATAGTAAGTTACACTGCTATAACTGACAATTATTTACACACCATGTACGTACTTTACGTCGTTCGTCGTTCTACTGACTGACCCTCAAAAATTTTCAACCCAACTTAAACAGGTAGCTACCCAACTCGCTTGTGGGGGTGGAGTCTAACTACCACAGTACTACCATTGTTTCCGTATCATAAAAGTAATCTTGTTGTGCTATTAACTGCTTTGCCCTCCTTTGTGTCATTTCTTCTATTGTCTAACACGCAATACAGTATCGTTTTACAACGTATTGAGGTCCCGAAAGGCTAAGTTTTCTAAATATTGTTCATCATAATAATTGAATCTCTGCCTTTTTCTAGTTTTTGGGAAATAATAGAAAACAATGTACTGTTTTCTTATATTTACGCCAATTTTACTCATTTAATCAAAAGTCTAAATCGGATTTTATCGCGTTTTTTTGTTTTAAAACTTTACAGTTTAACGATTTTTAATTAAATTAAATTATTTCCCGACGTTTCGGACCCTTTACAGCGTCCATGATCTCGGGGGTCCCCCGACAAATAAACGCGATAAAATCCGATTTAGACTTTTAATTAAATGAGAAAACAATGTGCTGAACGGTTGACATCATTACAATAATGTTGAAGTGCGTAGGAGTAAAAAAAATAATACTCCAAAAGTATCTAATGATATATTACTTAATTGAAAATGCAAAATTAAAAGTAAACAACATAATAAGAAAAAAATATATAATAATATATAACTAAATAGAAAAATTACACATTTAAATTTATATTACTTACGATGCTTAGCACGGCCTGTAGGTACGGGACGTGCTAAACATCGTCGCCGACGATATTTTTTCCTTGTCGCTCGTTTTACGTTCCCGCCCCGTCCGCGATTCCGCTGCGTATGCACATTCTTTTTTTTTAAATTAATATAAATTTACATTTTGTATGAAACGATATTTCCAAAACTTCACATCCCGTTCCGTACGGAAAAAAACAGGTTACGTATGCATCTGCCTATATATTTTTTTTACGTTCCCGTCCCGTCTGTGATTCCGCTGCGCATGCACATTCGTTTACATTTTGTATAAAACGATATTTCTAAAACTTCACGTCCCGTTCCGTACGGGAAAAAACACGTTACGTATGCATCGGCCTTAACGCGTTTGACGAGTGTGGTGTCGTATGTCACATCGCAGCTCTAACAGAGCTAGCGCAACGATCACTTCACCTGAAATAAAATCAACCTTTATCCCTTTCCCGGCCAGATTTTGGTACAGTAGTCGTGCCCCCACGGCCAGACAACTTTAGGTATAATTTCAAACAGTGATGGGACATCTGAATAATTTTTATCGATATTACACACTAGCGGCCCGCCCTGTTTTTTATCACCTACACCTGCGTCGATACTGGAAATTATTCTTTAATAGACGGATTGAGTGACAGATTTATTATATATATATATATAGTATGGATGAAACATTTGAACTGTTTTTTTTTATTAATTATTTTCTCATTGATGAATACCATATCTTAATAAGTATTATTCCCGACGAAGACAAATCCAAAAACACAAAAATCATAAAAATCGTACCACTCGTTCTCGAGTTATAAACGGTGTAACTAACACGACTTATATATACATATATATATATATTACAACTTAAATAGCTATAACCATCCAATTTGTAATATATTCAATATTGTAATATATTCAATAATTCGTCGTCGTCCAACATAATGTTGTACAGCACTAGGCATATGAAGTTAACGTGTTATTACGGGGACGGCGCTGCAGGTACTGATGTTTACAAACAACTATGCCGACCGTGTCGCTTGCGCCGCACGGAAAATCACGGTGATAGCGGCAAGTGATCGTCGGGCAGTAACTGTATTAGTGACGTCCCAAAATAATATCGAGATCAAGAATATATATTTTTTTGGTTTCGTAATTTTCTACCGATTCTCTTTAATTATGTTTTATTATTCAAATAAAAGGTTTAAAAAACACATTAAATAATTAATTTATAGTCTAGACGTGTATTAACAAGAGAATTAATAATTCAAAAGGATTTCTTCTCTATTATTTAGTTTTTACTAGTGCATCACTAGCCTACGTAAAATTACGGGTTCGGCGCTGTGTGTTAGGGTTGTAAAAGCGCCTAAGTTGACTATTGCATTTAAATTGCATTTTTATGTATCAGAATGTTAAGGCTATTGTTTTAAAGTTGGATTATTGTAAAGTACACATCCTGAAGTATTATAAATAATATAAAATTTCTTCATATTTTTTATATCTAGTCAAGAAATAGATATGGAAAAAATAGAACGTAATATTACGGGCTTGGCGCCACAGGCATTTACATGAAAACACGGAATATTACGGTGACGGCTGGGAAAGGGTTAAATAAAATACATACAAAAGAAGTTAAATATAAACAGTTTATATTAATATTCAATATGAAATTAACACGTAGATACCTACTTCTTATACAAGAGTGACGTGTTCGGAGAGCGATGGCTGGTACCCATATTTAGGTGTACCTACCTACCTATTATTCAATATGTAATAGATGTTGTTTGATAATTCAGTTGCAAAAAAGAAAGAACTAAACGACAGAAAAATCATTTTTACAACGAATTATAGTGAAGAGGTCTAACTTCTAAAAAAAAAAAAACACATTTTAAGCTAAGAATAAAAATTTAATTATTTGTGATATAATTATAAACTATTTTTATATTAGGATGTGACGATAGGCAGTATTCCCGCTCCTGACAAATATCTGTATGCGTCACATATAGGTAGATGTTATTGTGGTAGGTAAGGGCGCTTGTGTTTGTTTCCCGAGACAGGGTTCTTATTCTACTGAGACTTACTTAGAGTAACAAATGTAACGGAGATCCCTTGTCATGAAAATATATATAAGTATATATATATTCTTTTTTATAACGTAATTTAATTGTAATTAAAAAGTACCCTATTAATTTAAAAATATTTTTAACTTTGTTATATACGTACATACAGATTTGAAATATCTTATTAACCCATAGGTTAGGTACCTACATATATGTATCTACTTGGTTCCCGAATCAAATATTTTAATCTGCGAATATCTATTTATTATTACATTCATAGTAGTCTAGTCTCATCAGCTCATTATACTTTCCCAAATTGGATAGATAGGTACATCATTACAAGGCAAAATTAATCTCACTGCTAGACCGATGATGTGAGAGTCGCAGCGGCCGGTATCACGAACTAATAAGACAACGCCTTCTTTTATCTTATTAGTCGACAAAGCAAAGAAGGGAATGGTCGGGGCGGAGCTTCGACATAGGTAAAGCGCTCGTTAAACTTGACACACGAAACATATAACACGCACACCAACAAAACGAATAATAATATAGACGACGATGGATGTATCGAAGCACAAATAAAGAGAAACCTGTACATTTTGTACCCTACTTATATAATCAATTCACTAGCGGAGGTGGAGTCTAACAACAATAGGTAGGGTAGAGCAGGGCTAGGTGAGCCCAAAGAGTATATAATAGTTGAGCCCTATGGCTAAGTTGGGCTATCGAAATATTTCAAAAATTATACATCGCACCCTAATACATTATATGGTGGAAGTAATCAGAATAAGGGGACGTTCGAGTACCTATTACGTAACGCAATTTTTGAACATTTTTGAGTCTCCCTCCACGTTCTCGCGCGTTCTGGCGCTATGACCGTTACATAAAAACTTGCTCAACTAGTCCCGCGAGACCCTATCTACTACTCACTTTGTTTCCTTATCATTAAAACAATCTCTTTGTGCTATTTCCTGCATTCCGCTCCTTTATATTATTTCTTTTGAACAACACGATTACCTTTTACTTATTTGTTTATTATTTGAATTCCTTTTATTTTATTCAAATATTTTCGAATACTAAATTCCATAAGTACAATAAATTATTTTCATTTAATTTGTACCTAATTCTTGAAGGGTAATATAACGTTATCTCAAATAATGAAATATCTACCTATTGTTCGCTTCCTTTTATTGTATTTAAACATTTTATAATAACGAACTCCATAAACACAGCACATATACTTACAATAAAAAAAAAACCTGCTTATTCAATTCTAATCTGTAAGGGTAATGATTTAATTTAAAGTAGAAGTAAGATATTATTGATAAATATTATATAAGTAATAACATTGTATTTAAGTATATTCTTGTTACCTGATAGTATAAATACTACAGTATATTACCTACTATTAGCAGTAGGTACATTCTTGTAACCGCATTTTTACGCTTTTCGTTTCGTAAATGATACCAAGAATAATTATATTATAGTAATGGAATATATTTTAAGACTTTTCCGCAGCGATTCACGTGCTCGTCTGTCTCGCTAACACGAGGTAGAACCATTGGTCGACGCAACACGTCCACGAACGGGCCAGACCTCTTTCCACGGGAACAAGCCTCAATTCATTCATTTAATTTGAATTTTATTTTATTGGAGTTTATTGGAGTTTACTCCTTAAGAATCGATTTTCATATTATATATAAGGCGCCCGGTATGAGAAAAATATGAGAGGTAAAATCTACTGATGAATGACCTCGTTACTTTTTTGGTGCACGCGCACCGGCGCGCACCTATGGTGCGGTGCGAAAGTAATGTTGCTCTAATTAATATTGAAAAATAATATTTAAAAAATAAATGATAATTGTCAGATAATAATAATTACATAATTTATCAACATTCCTAATGAAATATTTGTGCACATCTGAAATTGACTATTGTGAAAAGTTTAATGTAAAATATTTCGCCGATTAGTTATAATAAATGTATATAAAATGAATAAATATATATTTATATATGTATATTATTTTCATTAATTTGTTAATTTACCCTTTCATATGGTATTAATCTTATTTTCAGTTGGATAAACTCTTTTTGCGTATGTTTAGACAATCGTACTTAAGGAGTAAACTCCAGTCGTGCGTCGGAGCTGACACACACAATTTTTTTATCATATAAATGGTTACAAATTTAATATCGATGTTATTATTTTAACATTGTTTAGTTCGTTTCTAAATAAATAATATGGGAAAACTAATGAATTTAGAAATAGAAACATTCAATCGGCAAAAGGTACCTACCTACATCACCTAGTATTATTAAATATCAACTACTATTATTAAATCTGTTTCTATTAATAACTATCATTAAGTTTCAAGGTGACCTTGATCTACACAATTAATTTTAAAAGATGAAAAAAAAAATTAATTTCAGTTTTTTTTAAATATTGCCTTTTCAATAATAGGAATATTGTTCCGTCCATTGTATCTTAATTTAGGTAGATATTACCTACATTTTCTAAGGAATGTAGCCACAAGTATTATTTTTTTGATTATATTATATAATATATTCATTAACGCTAGAACAAACCCGTATTTAGTTTTAATAGTAAAAAAGTATTTCTAAATATATATCCTAAGTAAATAGGCAAGTAACTACCTATCTATTACTAAATTGAAATTGAGAAACATTTTGAGAATAAAATGAAACATAATTATTCTTTTATATTTATTATGAAAAATTACAAAAATAAATACTATAAAATTTAAAATATATATTTCGTCATTAACATCAGTTGACATCGCTCTGCACCATAAGTAGGTACCTAGAGCACGCAGCAGCGGAGACACGAGACGCCGGGCCATATATCCTTATCTGTAATGTAAGATGAGATGTTATTAGTGTATGCTATGGTTTTCTATAATCAAACCAAATTCTTATTTAGATTTTAATTAAGTAGTCTCTTATAGTCCTGATGATAATATGTACTACATGTAACTAGGGTTGCCACCTTTCAGGAAGCGTAGACCCGGAGAAATTTAAAAAACCGTTTTTTTTTACCAACCAGTTTTGTCTTTTACATATTATACACACAGATAATGAAATAATATATGTATTTAAGTAGATATTATTTATTAAAGAATTTGACTTAATTAATGACCTTACATAAATCAACTTAAACACTACTGTTGCTAGGGCCAGGGTCAGCTTTATTTTTGAAGCCATATTTTTTTATTAGTATGAGTTAGTTGTAGCATCTTTGCTTGCTCAGGTTTTTTTAAATAGTTTAACAAATCTTGGCAACTCATTTTATAATTTTTTTTTATTTGTTCAAAATATAAAAAACACATACATAAAATTAATTCATAAGTCTGCCGCAAAAACTCACAAGAGCTTATCTGGACAAGCCGCCGCAAATTAACCTTTATAATTAACTCCGACTTTAATTCCCCATCAACGAAAAAAACGCGTTCAACGAATGCATTACTGATGGGAATTGACAAAATGTTGCCTACTAATTTCGATAGTTCTATAAAATTTTCGACTTTAAATAAATGAACCCATAGTAAATCGACTGACATCGTTGAAAGAGCGTTGCTTTCCTCAAAATGTGGATGAATTTGTTTTAATTTGTTGATCTCATCATAAAGTCGATCCTCGCCTACATTTTTTAAACAGAGTGAATGATAGCTTCTATAGCATCTTCATAAATTATTGCATTTTTGAGATCGAATTTTGAAAAAAGTTAGAATATAGAATTCTCAGTCATAATTTTTATGTATATATTCAATATTTCTTTTGTATACATCATTAAATTGACTTTTCAATGGCTCTTGTTCAGAAGCACTAAAATATTTAAGATTTTTCATTATTTTAGCGCCATAAAACTCATCAAATAGTCGATTTTGAAGTTTTTCTTTAAGATTTTTCATAATTGAATGCAACTCAGTAGATGTTACAGTGTTTTTTCAAGCAACAATATGGATTCTGAGAGCATATTCATGTAATGATGTATAAAATATAAGAAACATTCTTGTAGGTTTATCTTTGTAGACAGATTTCCTGCTCCCGTATTATTGGATTCGCTGCACTCTTGTACGAATTCCATATAATTTTATGACACGCTGCTTCACCACGACTTTTGAAATACGCTGATACAGCAGGCCACGATAACATTACATGATGTAACCTATTACAAAAGCACCGATAAAATGACATACCTGGAATTCGTACCCGGAGACTTATTTTCTTGAAATGGGCTAGTCCAAATTTTTTCGCTGCTTTCAACCAGGTCACTTTCCAGGCGCTAATGGGAAAAAGAAATTTCAGTTACTGAACGGATTCTTGATTATTATAACCCGTAGGTAGGTACAATACATTTTATCGAATCATTATCGTTTTTACTCGCTAATGAGAAAAAAAAATCAGTTACTTAAATGCTAACTCATTTTTCTTTGCTTACTTCTGTTATAATGTTATAATGTTTGTAGTTTTTATTTCCATTTTCTATGTTTTACTGTGTTCTACTTGTATCTCCTAATGTAAAAAAAAAAAAAAAAAATGTTTATTTTATTTTATTTATTTATTGTAAATTTTATATGGACCTTTTGTCTGAAATAAAAGTTTATTTATTTATTTATTTATTTAAATGATTCTTGAGAATTTCAAGATGTAAATTATATTTGTTTCAATGTCTAAGTCAAAAAGGTACACACATCCTTGCCTTACTATGCTACATCGGTTGAACTACAGGGATCCATATTGGATCCTCTCTTTTTTAATATTTATCTGAATGACATCGCGGACGCTATACAGATCTCGAAATACTCGTATTTTATATGTACCGGCGACCTTAAAACTGGTAAACAAATAAAATCAGATGATGAAGGCATAGCTCTCCGAGACAACATTGACCGACTGTCTGCTTTGTGCACTGACAATAGAATAGTTTTTAATCTTGATAAATGCTCTTTCGTAAAATTTACTCGTAACCACAAAAATTTTCCGACGGCATACCATATCGTTGGTACATATTTGCAACAACTCAAATCTGTACGTGATTACATTAAACTTGACTCCAAATTAAACTTCATCAATATTGACAACATACTTATGTAAATCTAAAGAGTTTGAGAAAATGAGTAGGTGCCAAACCTTCTATTTACAATAGCATCTTTTTTTTTAATTATGAGATAAATAATAATTAATATAAGTAAAAATTTTATTATATATATAACATAAGTAAGTATACTTCTCATATTCACGGTCTATGTATTAGGTACTTTAAGAATGTGTTATTATATTAACAGTAATTGACCTACACTATTCCTATTAGGTAACTGCATCCGATTGAACTGAAATCGTGGATTTGTTGTTCTTGTTTGTTCTTCTAAATTTTTATATATTAGGTATAATATAATAAGCGTGGACTAAAGAAACTGTGCCTGATGTTCATCTTCTCAGGTTTGAGTTTCTTTGTTAGGCATTCGCAGTTCTACGACAAAGTTAGACAGAAATGACAAAAGTAGGTACATCACATCACTTACCCTGTGGACGAGGAGCTCTTTGTGCGCCACCTCGCAGCTCTAACAGCGCCAACGCTGCTATAGCTTCACCTAAAATAATATCATACGATTATATTTATTAGAAATATAAACTAACAAGTTGAATTAAAAATATATATGTATGTATATATATGTATACAAAAAATGAAAATAAATATATCACTTACGCTGTCTAAGATCTGGTCGTGGGTCGGGTGGCACCTGGGCGACCGCATCCCTTAACATTAGCAGCGCCACCGCTGCCTCCTGTTCCTCCCTTACTCTTTCCATTTATAACTGCAAATTAATATGTTATATTATTATTTGTTACATGACTTAAATGTTCAATTTTATTCATAGAAAGATAAATAAACAATACTTAAAAAATCACAGATATTAATGATGAAAATATAGACAACTATACAAATTATAAAAGCCGAACAGACCGAAAGGAAACAATATCTACTGTAGCAAAGTTACTCGTACCACAACTCATACAGAAGACATCTAATTTCTAAATATCAAATATTTATAAATTAATTTCCTCGATGCGTTAAAGACTTATAATTGTTGAATTGAATTTCATCGAACATAAACTTTACTGTTTCTACTCATCTGTACAAATATAAAATTGCTGAATTGAATTTCATCGAACATAAACTTTACTGTTTCTACTCATCTGTACAAATATAAAATTCCTAAAATAATAACCATTCCTAATAAAGTGAATGCCTTAAAATGACATCGAGAGCTAACTTATAAACTTTATTAAGGAAGGCAAAATAAAAATACACTAACAGATCAAATGTAGACCTACAGCTAAAAAAAAATAAATCTTTTATACATACCAAAAGTAAGTAACACTGGTATAACTGACAACTATTTACACACCATGTACGTTCTCTACGATCGTTCAAGGTAGACTGACCCTCAAAAATCTGCAACCCAACTTAAACAGGTAGCTACCCAACTCGCTTGTGGGGGTGGAGTCTTACTACCACAGTACTGCCATTGTTTCCGTATCATAAAAATAATCTTGTTGTGCTATTAACTGCTTTGCCCTCCTTTGTGTCATTTCTTCTATTGTCTAACACGCAATACAGTATCGTTTTACAACGTATTGAGGTCCCGAAAGACTAAGTTTACTAAATAATATATAGGAGCGTAATTGAATATTGCTCATCCGTTTGGTCTCCTATATACAATAATAACCACATAGACAGAATAGAGGCAATCCAGCGACGATTTTTAAGGTCGCTATGCTCTAGATTCGGCTT
This sequence comes from Euphydryas editha, assembly GCA_036937285.1. Taxonomy (NCBI): domain Eukaryota; kingdom Metazoa; phylum Arthropoda; class Insecta; order Lepidoptera; family Nymphalidae; genus Euphydryas; species Euphydryas editha. The sequence continues at coordinate 13,003,140 of JAUPFZ010000023.1, forward strand.
GAGAAGAAAAATACATGATTATAACGAGCGTTTGTGTAAGTTCAACACGATTAGTCTAGAGATTCGCAGAGTAATATTAGACTTGTGTACTCTTCACAAAGTTGTAAATGGCACTATGAATGCCTATATAGTGGAGCAGCTATCGATCAAGGTTCCTAGTAGGTCTGTACGTATTCAAAAACTGTTTGACATACCGCATGCCTTAAACAACGTTTCAAAAAATAATCCATTACATAGAATGTGTCGACTATATAATATGATATGCTCCGATTTTGATATGTTTAACTGTACCCATCAGTCCTTCAAGGTGGCTCTTATTAAACATAATAGGCATAATATGTTTAGTTATTTGAATTCTGATATGCAACTATTTATAATTGTAAACCATGTAAAATAAATATGAGATTTAAAAGTTATAATAAGTCGTATAGATTAATAGATAATCAATAACATTGAAAATAATTATAATTAAACTAACTACTGAATGGGCCAAATTAATTAATTAAGTACCTAGTGTTAAATTGTTAAATTAAACACGTTATTTAATAGCCCTCTGTTTACAAATCTAATGTTATTCGTAAGATAATTACGTATTAATTGTTAATTTTACAATTAAAATTAATTATTAGTCCTATTTACATTAGGTATGATATTATAAATTAATTTACCAATAAGTACTAAAACATCCTAGCAAAATGGTATCCATATTATTCTCGACATAATAGCTTATTTAATGATTACTAGGTCCTACCTAGTCGTCAATTAGGTCTTAAAATATTATCTATTTTTGGTAACGTCTTGGTGCAGTAACCAAGCTTAAGGTTTTAAAACCTATTCCTATTATTACACTATTAACTAAATGAGATAAAAATACATTATAAATTTACTTAACGATCCTAAACAAACAATGTTATTCAAAAGGTAGGTAATTACTAAATATTCATATATAGAATTTAATATTATTATATATATTTATTTAATATAATTATATATTAATTTAAAGTATAATTTTCATTAAAGAAATTTTACAATATTATACATATTTACAATTCAAAACTTAAAATAATTATTTACAAACAGTTTTGGTATAAATCATGTCCGCGTGGAATGGTGCCAAGAATACTAGCAGCATTTCCCCGTTGAATCGCAATTCCGATTCTTTGGGCAAAAAATGCACCAGCCCTCCTGTCACCAGTGGAGGCTATGAGACGTGGGGTTAATTCTTTTAGATTTTTTTTTTGTTCTGATTTTTAAAAAATATTTTAAATTTTTTAATTAATTAGATTTATGTTATAGTATTTTAAGTTAATCAATTACTTAATACAAAAACATGTCCTAGTCATACATATGTATGTAGCTTAACTATTAGTGTGCGTCCACACTGCGAGCCTAGCGCGGTTGCGACGATGGGCGCGAAATATCAAACATATGAAACGCGCCTAGGTGCTTGGTCGAAAAACTTATAATATTCTACAGTTTATATAAAAAAAAAATCAACGATATTATGTTCTACATGAGAGTCTATTCAGTTAGTAGTTAGAGTCGCTTGTAAAAGACATAAACGCGTCTCCGTCTTTGTTTAAAATGTTATTGAAGCTTAGAAGTTGTAATTCTCATATTTGTGTTGTCACCGGTTACAAGTAATATTTTGTCTTATTATATTGTTTTATGTTAATATTGCATTTCCATTCTATCATAAGGTATCATATGTCATTGTATCATAACCTACCTGCATTTGGAGTATTAAGCACATTCTTTATTATTATTTCTCCGAAACTAGACAAAGACAGAGACTCTATAGTGTAATGAGCACTATTTACTAAACTTGCTTTTCAAAATCATGATTCGCTGTAAAATAAAATTGTATTGAGTGTAAGACAAAAGAAGAAATAACACAAAAGAGCGGAAAGCAGTTCATAGCACAAAGAGATACAAAGAGATTATTTTTGAGATAAGGGAACAAAATACATTTATGATCAATGAAATAAGTCCCTTTCCCCCTTCTATTCTATAGCTTCTCTATATCTTAGTTTTTTTTTTAATCTCCTTCGTGATATTTTTCAACTCTTTGTCTTGTTTCTTCTACTGTCAACACACTATAAAATATATAATTACAACGATTTATGTTTCCGAAAAGCTAAGCTTACTAAATAATGTGAATTACACTAATTGAGTCTATGTCTTTGTCTAGTTTTTGTAGAACAATATCAAAGTAGGTACCTATGTGCTTAATGGTTGACTTCATTATAAAGATGTAGAAGTGCGTAGGAGTACTAAGGTGCTGATAGTTTATTTCATTATCTCAATAAGAATTAATAACAAACTGGCAGCAATTTAAAACATATTGAATATCACTGAATATTATAGATAAAACAAATTTCTCTGCCGCATCCGTCGTTCGGTTCGTGATAAACTCAAAACTCAGGTTTGAGTTTCTTTGTTAGGTATTAGTAGTTCTACGAAAAAGTTAGATAGACATTACAACAGTAAGTACACCACATCTCTTACCCTGTGGACGAGGAGGTCGTTGTGCGCCACCAAGGAGCTGTAACAGCGCTAACGCTGCTATTGTTTCCACTAAAATAACATCATGTGTTTAATAGAAATATAAGTTGAATTAAAAAATATATGTATATGTATACAAAAAAATTAAAATAAATATATCACTTGCCTACGTTGTCTAAGAGACGGCCGTGGGTTGGGACCGCATCACAGTTTACAAAACAAACAGTGTAAAAAAAAAAAACGGTAACCGCACCCTTCAACCTTAACAGCGCCATCGCTGCCTCCTCCTCCTTACTTTCTCCTTCCATTTCAAATATAAAACTGCAAATTAAAATATATTATTATTTATTACACGATCTAAATGTTTATTTTTATTCACTGAAAGAGGAACAAACAATAGGTACTTAAGAAAAAACTTAAAGATATTAATGTTAAAAATATAGACAACTATACAAATTATAAAAGCGGCACAGACCGAAAGATAACAATACTATGACAAAGTTACTTGTACTACAACTCAAACAGAAGACATCTAATTTCTAATAATAAATAAATAAATGAAACTAATAAAAAAAATGAATAATTATTTATAAATGAATTTCATCTAAGGATTAATGGTTTATAATTGCAGAAATAAATTTCATTAACCAAATTCAACAGTAGGTCACATTACTTAGGTACGCTTTTGACGAGAGGGCCATTGTGCGTCACTTCGCATCTTCAACAACAGTGTGTTAACGCTGCTATCGTCTCACATAAAATGACATCATATGTTGAATAAGAAATATAAACGAATAAGTCAAAAAACAAAAATTATACAAAAATAAAAATTAATATAGGTACCTATCATTTATTCTGTTTACGAGAGTGCCTTTACATTGTGGGTGGTTACATGGTACGAAAGCGACCGCATCCCTTAACTTTATCAGCGCCATCAATGCGTCCTTCTACTTCTTTCCTTCTTCTTTTTTATAATATAAAACTGCAAATTAGAATGACCCATTATTAATTTTTATAAAACTTAAATATTTAATTTTAATAACTTAAAGAGAAAAATATAATAATTTAGACAAAAATCAAAGATATTAATTTTATTATAAAAATGTAAACACAACTATAGAAATTATAAAAACGGGACACACCGAAGACAACAATTCAATGACTACAAAATACCTTATAAGTACTACCATTAATTATAAAGTCATCTAATTTCTATATACTGTATCAGCCTGTAAACCATCCACTGCTGAGCAAAAGCCTCTTCTCCATGTAGAAGAAGGGTTGGAGCTTAATGCAATACTTCGACTTGTTATAAAAAAATACTATGGACACATTTGCTAAGGGATAAATTACTAATCCATCAGGCCTCATAACAACTCGTTGAGACTTATCATTGAGGAGCTATATCCACTCAAGTGAAAAATTGCTCAACTAGCCCCGCTCTACCCTACCTAATAAGTTTAATTATAATGAATTTTAGTCACTAACAATTATTTGGTTACAATTGGCTTACAAGTTATAAAGTAATATTTCGGTCATTTGTAAGAGTACGTATGTCTGTCTCCTCACCTGATATCTGTGTTTATTTTGGTACAATTTCCATTTCTAGCTTAGTATGCGTCTCATGAGTACTATTAGTGTAACAGTGATATTAATTTGTCTTATAAAATGCACGTTAAGCTATAAGAAATCTCAAACGATTAAAGCAATAAGCCACGGTACCTCCACTTTTATCGAATAGTGAAATATTTCCTACCTACCCGCTTTCGAGCGGTCACAGCGGACGGCGAGCGATAGGCGTTATTTGATAGAATTTCAGCGTACCTACTATTTGAGTTTTATGATTAGTAATCGATTTAGCACAATTTTAATGTATTAATAACTTATTTTTAGATTTATTACTTTATTCATATAGGTGTCTAATATTATTCGTAAGATAATTAAGTACCTACTAATCGTTCATTTATACACTTGATCTATAATAGATCAATGTTTATTTATACAACTTAAATTAATTATAAGTCGTATTTACATTATGATGTTTTTACTTCATTAATTAATAAGTACTAAAATATCCGAGCAATAGATAACATATTATTCAAGATATTTAATGATCACTAAGTCGTACCTAATCATCAATTAGATCTTAAAATACCTACTATGGCCTCGTTCCCACTACGCCGGACGACGGATTGGTGAAACTGCCGGAAAGGCTAGTGGCTATACATTTTATATGAAGCTGTTCACATGTATCCGGTTCCGGCGAAAACACCGGATCCGGTGTTTTGTGAGGTGTTTTTGTCGATCCGGTGTAATGTAAACACCTCGTTCCACGATCCGGTTTCCCGGGATTTCTACGGTCCGGCGTAGTGAGAATACGCCGTATCTATTTTCGGAAACGACTTGATGCAGTAATCAGTTCTAATGTTTTAAAGCCTATTCTTATTAATTACACTTTTAACTCAATCTGCTAAAGTATATTATATTTACTGTTAATTAAAACAAATTATGTTTACATTGATCTTGAAGATGATGATGTTGAGGGAATCACTAAAACGCAGAGAAAAAGCTTATCTATTAACATCCACAGAATGACACGGAATATTCAATTTACTTTGAAAAAAAAACCATTACATTAAAAAAAAATTAGTCCCGCTGAGTTTCTTTCGCCAGTTCTTCTCAGGTCAGAGGCTTCTTCTTTCCGAACTGGTGGTCGAATCATGACGTTCAGTAAACAATTGTAATAATTTTATGCTGAATAAAATATTTTGACTTTGACTTTGACTATTACGAAGAACATTGAAAAATCATTAAAAACAACAACTAGGGGGAAAGAGAAGCTATAGCATATTGCAATAACAAAGTACATAAATAGGTACTCTGAAGAAACGTCAACATTTAGCTGACGTTTAGCTAAGAGCTAAGTACTACTAACTACCCTATCTTAGCTTCTACGAGCTAAGATAATAGTGTTTGAGAAAAAGAATGGAAGCTTAGTAAACAGTAAACAAATGCCTAGAGATGAAAATAATGGCTATGGAAAAAAAAAATTAAATGAAGATCACCAAAAAAGCCTTGCACAATATAGCTTGAAATAGCCGTAATACATACGACAAGAAAGAAGACCCTAACCAACTTACTAAGATAGTGGGAATCAAACTCGACCAATAAAAAATATAATATATAAAAAAAATAAACATGCTAAGATTGAATTTGTGTTTGAATTTGTTGTCATCTGTGGTTTCCTTTCAAAACGTAGGTGGGTATACCTAAATGAAAACAAGTTAGTAGTCCTTAACTTTATATAATGTCTTAGCTTGTGAATTTGGCTTATTATTAAGTAGTTGCATATCCTTATAATTATTTCTTCAAACTATTCTAAACGTCGTACATACGGTCAGTGGCGTAACTACCGGAGGGCTAGACGGTGCTTTGCACCGGGGCCCCCAAGCTCAGAGGGCCCTCATAGCCTGACTAAAAAACTATAGATATAGTTTTTTAGTTATATAAAGAGCAGATGATGAAGTAGCTTTGCACCTTTAAAATATTTATATATAACTATTTATATTTCGGCTTGTTTTGATAAAACTTAAATAGTTTAGTTGGAGCCCTAGTTTATTTTTTGCACCAGGGCCTTTGGTTACCTAGCTACGCTATTGCATACGGTAGGTACAGTACCTACTGTTCTAAATGTGAAAATATGTGTGTATATGAATGTATGTGAACAGTTTGGATCAGGAACATATCCCGCTATATTTTTTTAAATGTAAAATTTATTATTAAAAATTCGGAATTTATTTATTCAAGCTAATTTCATTACAAGTTTTTTTTTACAAATATTAACAAATTTCGTAGTTTGTGTTTGTATATATATATATATATATATATATATATATATATATACAGGGTGACTGGTGAATTACCATCAATATTCAAGGAGAATAACCGGCACATGATCCTCATTCGAATTATGTAAAAAAAATAGGTACTTAATTTTTGACCAAATTTTCATAAATTTCAATTCAAGTAAATGAAGCGGTGACACTCTACAGTCATGCCGGCGGCACGTGCACAGGTGTTGTACTGTGCCGCTTGTTCACATCTAAAAATTGCCAAAGTTCACATCATTTACCTAGTCATCAAATTTGTTGCTTAAACGAGTAAAATATCTTAGTATTTTTGCCTATCCTAAGCCAGGATTAAAGTATTAAGGGGGACTGGATCATGCTTGTTTATCCTGCTACCCTGTTAACACGTTGCGGCGTTTGGACGTAGGTAAACTACCTGTTTTGTGTCGAAAGTGCAGCTATCTGCTAGGGTGTCCAGACGATGCGTACATAATTGGATAATTGTTGAGTAACTTTACTTAAAAGTTTATTAATATTTACCTGTTTTTTTACATAATTCGAATGAGAATCATGCACCGAGTAGTCTCCCCAAATACCGACGGTAATCCACCAGTCACCCTGTATATATAAGGTACATGCACCAAGGATGGCCCGGCTCCTAGGATGGCCCATTTAAAAAAAAATACAGTTATGATTATTCAAACCATTTGAAATTTCGCGGGTTTATGCTACTAGTAACATAGACAATAGTGCAATTGTGTTTCATTACCGGCGCGTATCCGTTTTGAAGACAGATGACAGTTTGCTTGGTCATGTCAAAACGATGCACGTTTTATAACTTCCAGTACCTACATTCTTTTGAAAATTAACAAATTTAAAACAAATCTCTTTGCATTAAACTGTGAAAATTCATTTTTAATCTATTTATCAGCGAATTACAGGTGAGTGTTATTATTTTATTTCTTTTTTTTGTATTTTTACGAGATTATATTCAACCAAGGTGTAATTTATTATCATGGCCCATAATATAATTCCCAAACATAGCCCGGGCCTTTCTAGGATTATTGAAATGTAGTGTTAGTATATTTTTGTGTTTGTATGTTTGCTTTTTTTTAAGTTTTTCTGCGCATGTTTCGGAAAATATGTTGGATTGCAATAAATCTTGAATTAGGTACCTATAGTCCAACTTTAAAAGTAGTGCAAGTTTCAATAAATTTGGTTTAGTGGTTGTTGAGATTGAATACGAATGTATTAAAAATTGAAGTCGGTAATTTTTTATCCGACTGCACCAGAAGAAGGGTTATGTTTTTCGAGAGTATAGATGTATGTATGTATGTATGTATAATTGTTTATGTCGCTCTGCGGCCTGAACGGATCGATGGATTTTAGCTTGAGAGGTGTCATTAGATTCGCATTTACAGTGAGAGTGACACTGGGTATATCAAAAAAAAATAATAATAATAATAATTTCATTTCCAAATTACACAGAAACGCAGTCGGGTTTTTTAGTTTTTTAAATTACTTTGACTTGTTTTTGATTACTTTTTGAGGTAATAAAATTTTTCCTTGTCTTATTCTATTTTTATCGCAGATTAAAATGGAGCCTTCTACTAAAAAACGGCGCGGGAAATGGACAAAAACACAGTTGAAATCCGCCTTTCAAGCAGTAAAAAGCTGCCAAATGTCACAGCGAAAAGCTGCTGAAACATATGGCATACCAAGGCGAACATTAAGAAACCACATCGAATCTGGCTCCATGGAGAAGATAACTGGTCGTGTCCCTATTCTTAATAAATCACAAGAAAGGCATTTATGCAAAAGGATAATTAGACTGTCTCAGATAGGAATGCCATTAACTCCAAAAATTGTTCGGAAGCAGGCCTACGAATTTCGTAGTTCCAACTACCTCTGGCTTAAATAAGCAACCTTCAATACCGCGCTTAGGTTTAAGTACGCCTTAGGTTTAAGAATTTTGATGAAGGCCTTCAAAAAATGAAAAATTCTACAAAGCGTTTTAATATTTATACTTCATCTTCTGGGTCAGAGGAAAAAAATTTAAATGCGGACCTCAGAAAACTTCCATCGCTCTCTGAGCCCAAAAAAATTCAACTTGATGATCCGGAAGATAATCTAACTTTATCAGAGCTGAAAAAGCATGCTGAGAAATCACCATTTCACAAACAAATACCCACTCCTAACTTTGCTACAATTAAATACAAACCAAGAAGAAAAGCGCTGAATTATATAGGCCAGAAAATAACTAAAGATTTGTTTGCTGAAGAAGAAACGGCGAAGAACACTAAAAGAACGACTAGAAAAACTAAACCAAGCAGAACAAAAAATTTGCAACAAGAAACCAGAGACAGAAAGGAAAACAACCGAGTGACTCTAATAAAGGCAAAAAAGAACTAAAGAAAAAAAAGTAATGAACTTAAAAAAGTACTCAGAGAAAGACGACTGAATGAAGATATTAATAAGAAGGTGACAAAAGCAATTAAGAAGAAGGGATCTAAAACACTCGAAAAACATGGTTGGTATTGTCATGGATGCAAGGTGGATAGACATGATGATATATATATGTCTGTGTGTGCTTAACGAAAGATGATGAGGAACAATTCATATGTCCAGAGTGTAATTAAAGTTCTGATTAAGCTATTAAGTATATTCACTTTGGAGATTCTTTTCAGATTTTTTTTCTGTTAGGAGTTTACACACTCAATTAAAGACAGTAGCGTCTAATTTGTTTTAACTAATATAGTATATTTTGATTGATCTCAAAGTTAATTTTCAGTATTCCTTAGATAGCCCACCTATGAATAACACTAAAAAAATATTTTAGAAAAAAGAACTGATTTATTTTTATTTTTGATAAGTTACTTTTAAAGTTTATCTCAAAGTTAAATTTAATTTAATTTAGTAGTTTGTTTTTATTTTATAGTTGATTTTTATTTTGATAGATTTAAGATAACATGTATATTTCTTGTTGATTTTTTACCTTTTTTGAATAATGTTATGAGAAGGATGTGTTTTTGTTTTCATGTTTTATGTTAAAAGTGTTTAAGTGTTTATAACTCATATATTTTCATTAATATTTTTCGGGCCATCTTCAGCGACCAGCTTCCCAAGATAGCCCAATACCACGTTTCTAAAAAGTGTTTACATTTGTAATAAAATGCCAAAAGCTGTACTACTTTTTTAGATATCTTGTTTCTCAGATAAATATATTACAACTTCCATTATGTTTTTTCTTTACTTTACTTATCTGCAAGATTTTACGGGGTTTTGAAATTAAGTGGGCCTTCCTTGGTGCATGTACCTTATATATATATATATATATATATATATATATATATATATATATATATATATATATATATATACAGGGTGACTGGTTAGATACTATCAGTACTTAAGGAGAATAATCGGTACATGATTCTCATTCAAATTATGTAAAAATATAACATAAATATTAATAAGCTTCTAAGTAAAGTTGACCAACAGTTATCTAATTATTTACGCGTCGTCTGGACACCCTAGTTTCCACGCGATAGTTTACTTACGTCCAAACACCGCCAAGTGTTAACAGGGTTAGCGGATAGTTCCCTATCATAAGTAACGATCGTTATCTTGTCTATGATAACAACAGGGATCGACGGCTGTACGTGCTCTCCGAGGCACGGTAGGGAGACCCACAAGAACATACACCCAGACCGGAAAAAAAAATATTTGTACAAATACAAATATCGGTCCCGAGCGGGAATCGAACCCGTGACCACCAGCGCGTGGCGTTGCAGTTGAGGCAACTACTCGCACCACTACACCAGAACGTCGCGCGTCGTGTTTTCATTTAATAATAATTAATTAATTTAAATAGTTTTTAAATGTAATTTTTAATAGTGTTTTGTGTAAAAGTTTCCTAAAATTTTTTAGGAAAGATCAATTTTTTTCTTTTTCAAATCGCAAGATCATAGAATAAGATCAGATTTTATAGAAGATTTTTTTATACGTTGAAAAATGATAGTTACTTTTGAAAATATTTAAACAAAAAAAAAAAAAAAAAAAAACAACAAAATACAATAAAAATAAACTTTGTCATTTGTTGAACAGCTAACTGTTGTTTATTAAATAAAAGCAAGCAATAATAGAATCAAGCCATCTAGCGACCAGTAGCCAAAACAATTAATTGATTATAATATTGGCAGACGTAATAGTTCTGCTATATTTCACTTGGTGTCGCAATAAGAGGGCTGTACTCAGAATTTTTTGTTAATCATAGGTGTGATTTGAAGTTGGATGGCACACACGGCTACATAATATTATCATGAATTACTATTCTTATTATAGCAAAAAGAAGATATTTTTTACTACATCACATTACATAATTTAAATATTGAACGTCAAAACCAACTACTACCGGTTCGAACCTTAGCCCAGAATATTAAATTACATAATTAGAATTTTCACTACAATAATTCGACTGAAATTGCCTCGGAAGAACACCTTATTCGCTGAGTGAGTGAGCTATCTTCAATAATAAACTTCCAATAAACTCGTAGTCAGTGTCCGACTTAAAAAAAAATTCTAAGTACGACTCTGGGAGACCAGTAGTTTTGCTACTTGCCGATAGAGGCATGGTAATCACCGAACTTTCTAGACAAAATAAATAATTTACTTTAAATATTACTTACGAGTGGAAAGATATGTTTATTCCATTTGATTTTGATGTGATGAGCAACAAATTCGTTGACTAGGTAAATAATGTAAACTTTGAACAAAAATAAATATGAACTGTTTACCTATCTTGGTATTTCCGGCGTATTTAAAATGGAATCATACTTATTTACAACGATTGTCAATCATTAAACTACCTATTTACCTACATAACTACACTAACACACACACAGTTACTTTTAACAGTTTCGAAAGCAATGGTGATTCTGCATTTGTGTATTGATAAGCCATACCTAATTACTAATGACAGATTACACTCACACACGACAGATTAGGTATACTAGGTAGGTATAGGTAGATTAGGTATATGTATTGGGTATGATCGATCACTAGACGCGCAGGAGCCGGGACGACACGCGCGTGCGCGCCATGCCAAGGCTTATGCCTTACTGACCTAGTGACCTACTAGCGGAATTCGTCGAGCGAATTACTGGGAATTAGGCCGGCTTCAAACATCCGAATGTCTCTCTGAATTCATATTATTAATTCAGAAAGCCCGGAATTCCATACAATATCAGTATTCTCCACATACATTATGATTTTTATTAATATTATGAAAAGATTACAGCTTATTATTTATTAATTATTATTATTTATTAGTATATTATTTATTATTTTTACATAATATTTATTCCACGTGAATTACATTATTTTAAATTAATAAATTAGTATTATTAAGAAACTTTTAAAAACGATAGCCAAAAAGTAAGTACATGAAATTTTTGAACGCAATATTAGACGCCTGCGGGTGGCCTTAGCCGCGGGGCGGGTGTGCGGGTGCTAGCGGCACAGTGAAACACCACATCGCACGCGCCGCCGGCATGACTGGAAATATACCTACGTCGCCTCATTTGTTTTGAATTGAAATATATGAGAATTTGGTCAAAAATTAAGTGCCTATTTTTTTCACATGATTCGAATGAGGATCATGTGCCGGTTATTCTCCTTGAATATTGATGGTAATTCACCAGTCACCCTGTATATATATATATATATATATATATATATATATATATACAGGGTGACTGGTGAATTACCATCAATATTCAAGGAGAATACCCGGCACATGATCCTCATTCGAATTATGTAAAAAAAATAGGAACTTAATTTTGGACCAAATTTTCATAAATTTCAATTCAAATAAAAGACGCGTTGTCACTTTTCCAGTCATGCCGGCGGCGCGTGCGACGCGGTGTTGTACTATGCTGCCAGTACCCGCACCCCCGCCCCGCGGCTAATCGCTTATTCGATCGACGAATCACGTTACTAGGTCACTAGGTCAGTAGGCTAGCGCCAACGTATGGTTTGGACGTCTGTTTTGTGTTTTCCCGCGCGTGCGCCTAGCGTTCGATATTCCGAGTATACCTAATCTGTCGTGTGTGAGTGTGACCCTTAATTAGGTATGGCTTATCAGTACACAAATGAAGAGTACTTGAATATGGTTCGTGTTAATGTAATGATAGCTTACCGGGTACTATCAATTTGTACCGGGAGATGTTCCCCAATCGCAGAGTACCTACTGTTAGCGTAATATTAAGCACTAATCCAAGACTACGAGTATGATTCCATTTTTAAATACGTCGGGAATACCAAGATAGGTGAACAGTTAATATTATTTTATTTTTGTTCCAAGTTTACATCATTTACCTAGTCAATAAATCTGTTGCTCATCACATCAAAATCAAATGGAATAAACATATCTTTCAACTCGTAAGTAATATTTAAATTAAATTATTTATTTTGTCTAGAAAGTTCGGTGATTAGTATGCCTCTACCGGCAAGTAGCAAAACTACTGGTCCGCAAGGACCGTAGTTCCTTGCTTTTATTTAATAAACAACAGTTGGCTGTTCAACAATTCACAAAGTTTATTTTTGTTGTGTTTTTTTTTTTAATATTTTCAAAAGTAACTTTATAATTTTTCAACATATTAAAAAAATTATTCTATCAAATCTGATCTTTATCTAGCGACACCTAGTGGTTTACTTGTCATTTACGTCGTACATTACAAACTTGTACTTTTATTTACAGCTAGATGGCTCTGTTTAAGAGATCGTGTCTAAAATTGATTTTATTACTTTAATTCATCTTGAATACTAGTTTTATTTACTAGAATATTTTTTTCGAGAATAAATAAGTGGCTTAGCACTGTTTTAGTTAAAAAAATATGACAAGTCCTTATTTATGAACGACATCATTGTCCACTTTATCTGTGTGTTCTTATTAAATTAAAGCGATATCTCAATTGAAATTCTTCATCCGTAATTTTTCCTACGCCTTAAGTTTCTGGGTAGGGATATATTAAAAATAAAATCCATTGCTTCCAAATCAGACTCTGAGGAGCTGCTCGTATTCATTATGCTAACACTGATTGTTTTTTACCCGACTGCGACAGAAGGAGGGTTATGTTTTTCGAATGTATGTATGTAATATGTATGTATGTATGTCCATTTCTTTGGCACGCCCTACAGCCCTAACGGCTGGACGGTTTTTGACATATGAGGTGTCGTTGGATTTGTCTAAATTGTAGTAGTGACATAGGCTATATAAATTTTCAAAATGGCGCCCGCAAATGGCGGAATGAAGGGGGGGGGGGGTTGATTTTTTTCTTACTGTAGCAATATGGGTTTCAAATGAAAACTAGTAAATTGTTTTATTCTTTTTTGTTTATAATAAGAGTATTTTACGCAGTTGGGTTTTTTGTTTGTGTGTTTTTTGCGTGTGTCTTCCCGGCTCCTGCGCGCCTAGCGATCGATCATACGCGTATACCTAATCTGTCGTGTGTTAGTGTAATCTGTCATTAGTAATTAGGTATGGCTTATCAATACACAAATGCAGAATCACCATTGCTTTCGAAACTGTTAAAAGTGACTGTGTGTGTGTTAGTGTAGTTATGTAGGTAAATAGGTAGTTTAATGATTGAAAATCGTTGTAAATAATTCGTTAATATCATTAAATGAAAACACGACACGCGACGTTCTGGTGTAGTGGTGCGAGTAGTTGCCTCAACTGCAACGCCACGCGCTGGTGGTCGCGGGTTCGATTCCCGCTTGGGACAGATATTTGTACAAATATTTTTTTCCGGTCTGGGTGTATGTCCTTGTGGATCCCTACCGTGCCTCGGAGAGCACGTACAGCCGTCGATCACTGTTGTTATCATAGACAAGATAACGATCGTTACTTATGTTAGGGAATTAACCGCCAACCCTCTTAACACTTGGCGGTGTTTGGACGTAATTAACTACCGCGTGGAAACTAGGGTGTCCAGACGACGCGTAAATAATTAGATAACTGTTGGGCAACTTTACTTAGAAGCTTATCAATATTTATGTTATATTTTTACATAATTCGAATGAGAACCATGCACCGAGCACTCTCCTTAAACACCGATAGTATCTCGCCAGTCACCCTGTATATATATATATATATATATATTTATATATATATATTGATAGCTTTGTAATTAAAAACATATATTAGTAAATAGGTACTGAATCAACGTAGCTTAGAATTTATTACAACACTCAAGTAAAATGGAACAAAAAGTAAGGTAAACGGCAAATAAATAAGAAAATGCATATTTATTATTATAATAATGACACGATTACCTAAATTAAGATTTCAATATCGGTTTCAAGGTGTAATTGTGTGTAGGTGTAATTCAGTTTTATGTGAAAATTGTATTTTCGGTTTACAGTTTCATCGAACTATTATTATTAAATCTATTTCTACTATACTTTCTACTATAATACTATTTGACGACCGGCTGGTCGAGTGGTCAGGCAACTGGCACTTTACGCAGCGGTCGCGGGTTCGAATCCCGCCAGGTGCAGATAATTTGTATGACGAATATAGATGTCTGCACCGGGTCATGGATGTGTATTTATGTATATATGTATTTATACAAATTTCTTAAATTTATTTCCGTTCCTAGTACCTGTAACACAAGTTCTTACGAACTTAGCACGGGGCTAGGTTAACGTGGTGTGATTGTTGGTTAATATTTATATTTATTTATTTATTTATTTCGATTATTTATATTTATTTATTTATTTATTTCGATTATTTATATTTATTTATTTCGATTAATATTATATTTTTCATAAAATTCCGAGGTAGCCTTAGACGCATTGGAGCTGTGCACAGTAATATGTAACAACGTTTCAGAGCTTATTGGTCACGGA
The DNA here is from genome assembly GCA_036937285.1 of Euphydryas editha. Classification (NCBI taxonomy): domain Eukaryota; kingdom Metazoa; phylum Arthropoda; class Insecta; order Lepidoptera; family Nymphalidae; genus Euphydryas; species Euphydryas editha. Next base: position 13,018,406 of record JAUPFZ010000023.1, read on the forward strand.
CAAAGAGTATAGCAGTATAAGCATGGATCAGGTGCCCCTGGGAAAAGTTATGTCAAATTTTTACTATAGAATCCCCGTCTTAAGAGAAAGATTTCCTTAAGCTATCACACATCTGCATGCGCTAGTTTTTTTATTAAATCGATTAATCAAATTTCGAAAAAAATATTTTTTTTCTCTTACGATATATCTACTATTTATTTGTGATCTTTTATGGAAACGGTAGGTTCACCAAAGAAGCATTAAAAAAGGTAGGTCCTTTTAAGTCTTTGCAGTGATTGATATATCGTAATATAGCAAGTTAAAAATTTTTCAATTTAAAAATCTAACGTATTTTAATGCCCTTACTATGTTCTATAACAAATATTTTTTTTTAATTTTTTTCTAGGGTAGTAGGTAGTGCTAAAAAACTGCTCCCACGCGGCTGCCCGTGTTCGGGTCGCGCGCTCGGCCACGGTAATATTTATGTATTAATATACTGTGACTCGGCGTCCGGCGATGGCGTGTCATTACTTGGACCGCCTTTCCAGCCCCGCCTTGTGCGCCGCGCTGACTACTAGTTATATGTAGCTGTATTGTTATAAGTATTTATTTTATTTCGAGCGAGCATCTAGTCGAGGCTTCCAATACGCGATATTTGTTTACTTTTTTGTAAAATCCAGTATTAATGATTCTCATATAAAAATAGCTTTTACCCGTTTAAGTTATTTAAATTTCGTCTTTCCTTTTCAATAAAATAGGAGTGCCTAATATCCAGTAGGTACATTTTATCCTAAGTATTATTACATTTTTCGAGGAACTTTTTCTAGGTTTCTGTTGAATAAACTCGTATTAAGTATTTAATGATAGAAAAAGTGCAAATTCCAAGTTTTTGAATATTTATTATTAATTGTTAAATTGAAATCGAAACCTTTTGAGGATAAAATGAAACATAATTATTCTTATAAACATATTTTATTGTTATTAAATTATATTTTGTCATTGACATAAATTGACATCGCTCTCCAGCACCCAGCAGCGGAGACACGAGACGCCGCGCCGGGCCCTTTAGGTCCTTATCTGCAATATAAAAAAAATTTATTAGCTTAGGTATGCTAATGTGTTCTAGTATTCAAACACAATTCCTATTTAGATTTTAATTAAGTAGTCTCTTTTATTTGTACAATGTGTAATTTAGGAATTAAATTTTAAGGAAACTATTACAAAATCAATCAAAATCATTAATAAATCACTATTACAAAATCAAATTCATTATCACTCATAAAGTGACATACCTGAAATTTGTACCAGGAGACTTATTTTCTTGGAATGGGTACGTCAGAGTTTTTTCACTGCTTTTAACCAAGTCGCTTTCCAGGCGCTAATGGAAAAAATAAACTTCAGTTACTTAAAGTATTCTTAATTATTATATCCCGTACATTATATTTTCAAATTCTAAGTCCATTGAATTGGTTTTAACTTCTAAAACTAACAACACTTCAAAGATTGATCAAAAATATTAGGTAATAGGTACCTACCTACGTAGTGTGCTCTATATCAACTGTTTGCTCTATTTCAACTTTTTTCAATTTTTTTTGCTAAGCATTTGCAGTTCTGCGATAAAGCTAAATGGAAATGACAACAGTAGTTACATCACATCACTTACGCTTTTGCCGAGGGGGGCGAGTCGTGTCACTTCACAGCTCTAAAAGCGCTAATGCGCTTAGAAATATAAAGTAACAAGTTGAATCAAAAGAAGCTAATGAAAATGAAAATAAATATATCTATCACTTACCCTGCCTACGAAGGGGCCGTTGGTTGAATGGTACCTGGGCGACCGCACCCCTTAACCTTAGCAGCGCCATCGCTACCTCCCTCTCCGTTGGGCTTTCTTCCATTCGATAATATAATAGTGCAAATTAAAATGCCATATTATTTATTATTTAATAATAATTACTAATAAAATAATAATTACTTTAAGAATATTTTAATAATAAAACTTAAATATTTATTTTTATACACTCAAAGAGAAAAAATAACAATTAAGACATAAATCAAAGATTTAATGATGAAAGAATTAATGATGAAAATAAGACAAATATACAATTATAAAAGCTAGACAGACCGAAGTGCAACAATATGAAAAAGTAACTTTTACTACAATAATTTATATAGAAGGCATCTAATTTCTTAATAACTAAGTACCTATCATATTAATAAATTAATTTCATTGATGCATTAATGATTCAAAATGGCTGAAATTAATTTCATCGAACATAAACTTTACTCTACTATTAGTAGTAGTAGTAGTAGTAGTGGTAGTGTTTTCATGCATTCTGGATCAACATTTTGGTGTTATTTCCCCCCATGTTCCATGACCGATCTAAGATGGTGCGTTGAGAAAAAAAAAAGGTTTTGGTGTCATCTAAATCGATTGCACGCATCCTTTTTGTGCTAACTCTAAAGCTTCGCAACTTAGGTTTTTACATTTGCAAAGTCCATTACCCTTAACTACTATACAATTAAGCAATTAGGTACTGTCGATGTCATTAACAGTATTGACTGGCTTCTTATCAAATAACAGTCCTTTGTCATGTTTTAAACAATTAAAGCGGAGGTTTAAAATAAAACTATGGTTCAGTTTCAAAGAAATTATTTATTTCGAAGTAATATTTTAGTAACATTTTTAATTTCTAATAAAACAAAATTTGAACATAGTATTCAAAAACATATCATTTTTAAGTGTAGTATTAGGTACAGCCACATTCATTTCATCATCATGTCAATGACTAGTTATTAATCTTATATAGTAAGTACATTAAAGAGTACTCTCCACACACTAAAGTCCAATAATTTTGTAGCCTACTATTATTAAAACGCCATTTCCTTACACTTCTATTCAAAACCATTTTATGCATTCGCATAGGAAAACGGTCATATGATTGTACTTATTTGTAAAGTATTCATAATTCTTTAAAAAAAAGACTCATTAATCCGATCTGTCATACCCAAGTGAAATAAATAAGCTAGACCTTCTTATTTAACATGCAATTGACAGGATTTTTAAAATAAAATGAAAGAAAAACTTCAAAACAATCATCTACTTACACATTAAAAACATATTACAGAGTGAGAACTTAATAATAGGTACCTACTTAGAAAGAAAATACAATATTCATTTCCTTAGCTACTATAGACAGCGGTTACATTACGATTTTGATCTATTTCAGTAACATTATAAAATTTTGCATACGCAACGCATTTTAAGTATGATTGTATGTGTATTTCCGATTGATCGTTTGAGTTAAAGCAGATTTAAAGCGAACTTCTAATCTAACACTATGATGTCTAATTAGATTTCAATGACTGGATGAATTGGCTGATAAATTAGGTGTGAGATCAAACGCTATCTAACAATAATCTTTTGAATACTTATCGTGAGATATCCCATTATCTTCGTTAAGAAATTGTATTCCTGTTCCTGAGAAATTGTATTTGGTTGCAGTAAAAATATTATTACCAAATGATGGTGGTAAAGCTTTTGCAGGAATTTGCTGACCGTCTTTATGTAAACAAAAGGAATTCATTTTATAGTTCTCAAAATTAAACGGATTTTTAGACAAACAACCATTAAATATCTATCTATGAACACTTCATACTACGTCAATCTGAATCCGTGGTAAGTATCCGAAGAACTTGTGTTACAGGTACCTGACCTGACAACGGGTTATTTAATACTTTTATACTCTATACATCTCTTAGGTACTTAGCCCAACGATCCTGAAAAAGTACAGCGTTTCCGTGGGATACTGTATTTACAAAGGAGGAGCCGCGGAAAAAGTTAGATTAAAATATTTGTGGTTCTTGGAACTAGAATGCTAACTATCTAAGTTGGGAAATAATTAATTATTTTCGTTATTGCTAAACTAGAAACCGAATGGTTTATTTAAACATGATTATGTAATTTATGTTGGTATATAAATATGAAATGCTCTTCAAAACGATACTTTAAGTGTAGTGAAGCTTTATTACATATAACTACTCAGTGTTTATGAATATTTAGTGTTCATAAATAAAATGGAGGTAAGATTTTCTTTTTCTTCGTTTCAATATCAATAAATCAATCACAATTTTATTTGCATTAAACATGACATACATAATTATACATGTATAATTATGTATGTCAACAATATGACATGCAAAAATTTATTACAAAGAATTAAAAACTAATGTCAACAATTATATTAAATTTAAATATTTTTTTTGTCAAGTATAAGATTACAAAGTACTATTTAAATTAAAAATCATACAATAAGATGTCAGATCAAATGATAGTATGATCAAAAATCATTTGATTAATGCATTTCTTTTTCTAATTTTAATTTTCTAACAGAATAAATAATATTGTCACAGAATAATTTTAAGGAAAATACTTACAACGGATCCTACTTTATTTCTCCTAATAGTGAAACAACCGACTTGGAAATAGTATCTACTCAAGTAATAAACCTATGTAGAAAAAGATCAGCATTACCACTTGCAGGGTTAGATGAACTATTTAATGTTCAGAAAAACAAAAAGAAAAATCTGTCTTCAACAGTATCACGAGTGCAAAACAGTAGGGGCACAGCTTTCGTCTCTACCAATGGAGACTATTATATTTGATAAAAATTGAAGTATACGATTTAAAGAAGATTTCAAAGATTCCAAGCAATTAACATTGGAAAAATACGAAGACAAGGATAAAATTATTCATATCATAAATAAGCAAGAACTTCAAAGAGATTCAGAAATTAATATTTAATTTGACAAAAGATATTTGCACAACTGACATTTATTGAAAAAATATATTTTTAATAATTAATTTTAACAAGACTATTAATTCTGTTGTTCTATTCTTATTTATTATTTACTTCTAAATAGGTCATTTTAAATGATCATAAGCTAAAAAAGGGTTAGTTAACGTATTTGTGCATGTGTTTTCCCTACAAATACTCCGTAAATTGCATTCATCTCACTACGACGACGACACCTTACTACGTCTACGACAATTTAAGGATTAGACCTATTTTTCCTTCCAAAAAAGATGGATACATGCACGAACATATTCTTTAATTCGCAAATAGATAAAATTCTGGAAGACATAGAATCAGTTCGATTGTGTAAAAAAGTTGAAGAAGCTGATTTGTTCCCACATTGTTTCCTTGAAGATTATGTTGATAGTCAACATGAAACTGTTCAAAATCAGAGCAAGTAACTAAACTTCAATAAAAGTATCTTTCTGGTGTTATCTCTATATTATTATAATTTTTTTATTTATATTACAAAAGTATCTTTATAAATTTATTGTAACTAACAACTTTTCTACCTTGTTTTAATCATTCGCAACTACAAGCTGAGGGGTCCCTAAAAAGGAAGTCTAAAATTGTGAAAAGCTCAAAACATCTTAAACGTCGAAATATGGATGAAGCGGCATCAACTTCGTTTAACATAACTGAAGGATCTTGCACTGGAGCAGCGTCAACTTCAGGTATTACAACCGAAGGATCCCATATTGCAGTTGCTTCATATCCGTATAACATACTTACAGAACCCCACGCAGGTACCAATTTTAATAACGCGTTTTGTAGCACTTGTTAAAAAGGAATACGTAGATGGTATTACACAAATCATTTAAAAAGTAATGTGCACAAAAACCATGTTCTTAGAATGGAAGGTTCTCTGAAAATGTTTCCGTAGAATTATCACTTATAGAATTTGTCAATCATCATCCATTTGTCCATAATCATGTGAATCTAACCAAACTCTTGAAAATACTTTCCAAACGCCAGAAATATTCATGAATTCTATCAAAGACCATATATTTCAATTAATTGAACGTTCAATTGTAAGTCATAACATTTTTAAAGTAAATTTTATTTTACATGCTGAATTCATACAATAAAGCAAAAATTTTACACATAACACTTTTGATTTTCAAACTAGTAATTTTATAATTTTTCGCGGAGATAACTTAAATATCTTTTTTGCCTCACTGAGTAATACTTTAACGAATAAAGTAAGTAGCTTTGAGAAAAAAGACAGCGGATGGAGTCTCAAACAAATAATAAGCTTGGACATGAATCTTAATAAGTTTAAAGTTTAATCCCAGGATTTACCTCAGGATATTAGAGCAAAGAAGGCTGTTATTAATGTTCAAGATGTTGACTATGTGTTTTAAGTGGGCATTGCTCTCTGCATTATACCCAGTCAACAATAATGCTAGATGGGTATCTTCACACATTATGCACGCACATTAAATTGATTTTGATGGTTTATCTTTCTCAATGAAATTAACCGATATCCACAAGGTTGAAAATTTAAACTACGTAAGAATCAACGTTTATCAATTGGAATTTAATAGGGAAACTAAACGAGATAGCGTCGTAGGCCCATTGTATTTTACCAAAAGTCGCAAAACATACTTATCAATTTATTATACTTAACAAATGTTTCAAATAGTCACTATTTTTATTTAAAGAATTTATCGCGTTTTGTAAGCAAACAACTTTCAAATCAACATCATACGGTTTACATTTATGGTGGGTGTTTCTTATACTTTCCTTTTACAAATGAGAGATTATCTATTCATAAACAAAATGACTCCTCTCATGTTACTATCGAATTCCCAAGTAGTGAAAAATAAAATTAAAAATTGGTATGCAACACCAACATCTAACGATAAAATCAAGTTTTATCATTTTCAAAGAAAATTAAAAATACCTTTTGTAATTTATGCCGATTTTGAAGCTTTTTTAAATCCGGTTAATTCATGTGCTAATGATCCATCTAAGTCTTATACCAATAGCATTCATAAACATGAACCTTATAGTTTTGAATATTATGTGAAGTATTCTTATGATGATAATTTATCAAAATATGAATTTTACAGCGGACCCAATTGTGTGCAAATCTTTATGAGTAGATTATATAATGATATAAGCTCAATTTGTAGTAAAAAAAAAAACTATTAGAAAGCTCCTGACCTATAAAGATAAAAACAAAATTGATGACTGTTCCATTTGTTATATTTGTGAAACTGTTTTAGATGAAGATAAAATTTTAGACTTTGACTGGTATACAGAAAATTTTTAGAGGTGTTGCACATGAATAGGTCATGTTCACAGAAAAGTTTAGAAATCCGAATTTTGTTCTAGTATTTCGTCATAATTTAAGTCACTATGATTCACATTTTATAGTTCATGCACTTAATTTGGTCGAAGGATAAGTTGACTAGTAAGTCAAAATGTTTTGAAGTATTAACCTCAAAACAAGGAGAGATACATTTTTTTTTACTAAAACCTTATTTATTAACAATAAAATGCTTTAATTGAGATTGATTGATTTGTTGAAATTTTTACCTTATAGTCTTAATCAATTGACAAAAAATCTTAAAAGACGAACAGTTTCACACACTCAGAACAAATTTTCCCAACAACGAAGATTTTGTGCATCTAAAGAAAAATGCAATGTACAAGACTTGTCCCTAAATATATTTAAACACTTCATTAAATCCAAATTATGTAGTAAGGCATATTATAGCATTAAAGATTTTTTAAATGACAAGGCTGCTTGGCAGTAACATGATTTGCTCGTTCTTTGTGAATAATTTTTTTATATTGTATGTACAAAATATGATATGGTAAAAAGAGTACCGAGAGTTTTTTTTCCTCCGGCTTTTTTTCTCTCGGCCTACACTAGTAACATTATTATATTATTGTAATATTTAGTAAAGCCGATGATGAAATTGTAGATGTCTACCGAGACTTTTTTTTTTTTTTGACGTTCGTTGAGTGTGTAATCAATCACCTAATAACGAATAAAATATTTTGATTTTGATTTTGATTTTGAAAAGGTATTTATCCCTATGAATTTATGATATCTAATGAAAGTTAAAACTAACATCCTTACCCAGTCAACAACATTTCTATAGTTCACTAACTGATTCAAAAGTATCTGATGATGATTACCATGCACAAAATGTTTGGGATCACTTTCAATGTTCAAACATGCTAGATTGTTCTAATTTGTACCAAAAAACTGACGTATTACTTTTAACAGACTTATTTGAAAATTTTAGGGAAAGTATTAGTACGAGGGTGCGTTTTTAAATTCGCGGAATAAGAGGGTTGGAGGGGGGTGATTAGGCTCATTAGGATCGTAACGTGTTTAGTGACTCATAATTAGTATAAATACGAGATTTCATTGTTATTAGACTAAAAAAATTCACGCTCCGACCTCTCGTGCCTGCGTTCGTGTGCTTGCACGGTTGTCAGATAGTGAAGCTTTCTTAACTTTTAAAAAAATATATATTTTTTCTTTTGGCTTGTTCAAAATTAAAAATCGCGGACTATAATTGCCATCATACGTTCCGTTTAACCGTCGTGCCGTGGGAGTCGGCCCTGTCGTCAGTGAGTACTCCTCGCGTGTTACGTAGTGTGGTGCAGTGTCCGGGTTACACAAAGGTCTCTCGAGTGTAAGTGTTTAAGTGCGTCCGATCGTGAAGGAGGCCTATTCCAAGGCCGTTACATTCGGTAAGCTTAGGTTAATTAGGTACACATATCGGTCACCTAAAGGCCGATACGTTAGGATCATAGACTTTTAGGCACTCACCTCCCCTGCCTCACGGCGGGGGGGGGAGACATTGCATCCCCCGGTGTCCATCATGGACGCCACAAAATCGCTCACGGTGGAGAAGATCTTAAATCTTCTTCAGCGAAAATACCCCGAGGTCTTCCAGGACCTCACTCGCGAAGACTGCGAGGAAACCGTCGCCCCGGGTTCGATTCCCGATGGGCCGGCCTCCCCTGACCGGAAGGAGGACAGGAGGCCGTGCACTGAGTGCACTGACATGGAAGTCATAGCTGACTCGGAGGAGGACCTCGGCGACTCGCATTCCTCTTTGTCGGGATCGGACACGCCGTCAACCGACGCGGACGAGGATGGGTTCCAGCCCGTGAAACCAAAGAGGAGGACGACAAAGAGGAAGGCGAAATCGCCTAAGGCCCCTCCGCCGACAAAGCACCCCGTCCCCGCGCCCGAACAGCGCAAGCTCGTCTCTCCTTCCCCCGCTCTCGTGGCAACTTCACAGCCACCCGCCGTCGCTTCGACAAGCCGCGTACCGGCTACTAACCAGACTCAGGCTCCCAGTAGCCAGCCCCGTCCTAAAGCCCCCCCCGCCGCTCTACATACAAAACAAAGCGGCCTGGAGCCACGTTTCCCGCCTCATGGCGGACAAGCACGTGCACTTCACGCACGCCCGCTCCACTGCCCAGGGCATCCGGGTCCAAGTCCAGGACTCGGAAACTCACCGCCGTCTCTCGACCCTACTCAGGCTCGAGAAAATCGCGTACCATACGTACGCGTTAGAGGAGGAAAAACAACTTCGCGTTGTGATCCGCGGTCTCCCCGCGGAATTAGAGACCGAGGCCATTTTAGATGACCTCAAACGTCAGGGATTCCCGATCAGGAAGGTACACAGGATGCACCCTAAAACAAAAGCTAAACACAACATGGTATTAGCTATTCTCGACCTCTCCACGGAGGGGAAGAAAATTTTCAATTTAAAAACGGTGTGCCATCTTTCCGGGCTCGCCGTAGAACCTCCCCGCAACCGCGGCTTACCAGGACAGTGTCACAACTGTCAATTATACGGGCACTCCGCCCGCAACTGTTTCGGTCGCCCTAGGTGCGTCAAGTGCCTAGACGACCACGGGACTAAGGATTGCCCTCGAAAAGTCCCCGACCCCGAGGATCCACCGAGCTGCGTGCTCTGTAAGACGCAGGGACACCCCGCAAAATGTCTGCGGTGCACTAAGGCTCCGCGCAGACGTGCCCCTATGCGCGATCAATCGACCGCCGCACGCCGTCCTTCCCCGGCCACTCAGGCCGGGGCTCACTACCTCGCAGACGACCCCTAAGGCCCCTGCCGCCCCTCAGGCCACCACTAAGGCCCCTCAGGCCACAACCAAGGCCCCTCAGGCCACGACCAAGGCCCCTCAGGCCCCTCAAAAAACCTCACAGGCTCCCCCTAGGGCCCCTCAGGCCAACGCCTGGAGCAGGCCCCGGCCGATGGTCCGTAAGGCCCAGGAGCAACAACAACCGCAATCTATCTCGGAGCCCTCTCGAGAGCCGACATTTACAGGATGAAGGCCTACATCGATGGGGTCACGAAAGGACTCGCGGACATGTCCGCTGTGTGAGATTACACCCTCTCTCTTATTGTACAATAAAAATAGCAGTACAAAGTGGTAGAGTAAAACCGCGTTCGCTCAGTCTAGTGTCTTTTAATGCAAACGGCCTTGTCCGACAAATAGATCTCGTAAGGGAATTCCTAAGGGAGCACCCGGTCGACGTCATGCTAGTGCAAAAGACCTTTCTGAAACCGAGCAATCGGGATCCGAAAGTTCCCAACTACCACCTGATCAGGAACGACAGAGTCGCCGCTCGCGGAGGCACTGCTGTTTATTACAAAAGATTGCTGCACTGCATACCGCTCGATCCTCCCGCGCTGAGCAATATCGAGGCTTCGATGTGTCGGGTCAGCATGACGGGCCATCAGCCCGTCACGCTGGTCTCCGTTTACTTATCCCCCTCTAAACAAATCTTAGAGAGCGATATTAGGTCGTTATTCTCAACAGGTAGCGCGGTCATCCTGGCCGGCGACTTAAACAGTAAGCACGTACGCTGGAACTCCCGTTATACAAACCGAAGAGGTAGGGAACTAGACAGACTGACGACACTTCCATCCCTTAACTTCGATATAATCGCCCCTCAGGCGCCCACTCGTTTTCCCGTTAGGAACTCGAATCACATACCGGACACGCTCGATATAGCCGCCTTGAAGGACGTGACGTTACAGTTGCGAACCATCGAGACGCTATCCGAGCTAGACTCTGACCATCGCCCCGTCCTAATCCAGGTAGGACCCCAAACAGACCTCCACCATCCAACTAAAATCGTATTAGACTGGAGGAAACTCGATATCGAGTTAGAATCCGTATTCACCGTCCCTTAGCGAAATACCCGACACAATCGATTCAGTAGATGTAGCGAAAACAGCCGCGGGATGTCTAACTAGATTTATTCAAGAAAACATCGACAACTGCTCCAGGGAGGTCCCGATACGCCCGAGTGAGCGTTGGGAGCTTCCGGAGGAGTTGAAAGATCTTATCAGGCGTAAAAACGCACAGACTAGAGCCCATGACTCGTACCCGACTGACGACAACCGGAGGAGACTCCGTGCCCTGCAGAGGGAGGTAAAAGCAAGCTTTACCGAACTCAGGGATGACCGCTACGGTAGACGCCTTTTTTTTTTTTTTTTTAACGCTGGGAAATGCATTTACGCATCCCGCCGCCCGAGGGCGACGGGTATGTGGGACTCGCTGGCACGACAGAACGTGCCAGAATACCGCACTAAAACCCAGCGGTGCCCTCATCGTCGTAGTGGGGCGCCCCGGGATCGCTTTCGCATGCAACCGTGACGCCCCGACGGTAGGCCCGCCACTGCGGGCCGCTTTCGCTTATAGAGCGCTCGCGGGCACCGTGAGCGCTCTATTGCCCTGGTGGCGAGTGGGAGGATGTGGTGCCCTCTCCTTTCTACTGCGGAGACTCTATTGCGGAGGGTGAAGGAGTGCAAATTGCCGTCTCCTCCTCCCTGGTCGTCTTCTGCGGAGCGAGTCAGCATGTGCGGCTGCTTCCCGCTCTCGCTCCGCGGCCTCCTTTAGAGCCATGACCTCTTCGCAATATGAGGTCACGGCCGACCAGCACCTCTCGCTGCCGAGCATGCAGCGGACTACACTCGACAGCGAGAGGTCTCCGCCTATAACTGCCACCAGGGCCCTGCGCTGGAGGTCCCAAGCGGCGCATTCCTCCAGAGTATGGCGCGCCGAGTCGACTGGCGCGCCACGCTCATGGCAAGCAGGGGTGGCTTCCCGCCTTGCGATTTGGTGCAGGTACTTACCGAAGCACCCGTGCCCGGTAAGCACCTGCGACAGCCGAAACGTCAGCACCCCGTGCTGCCTGTTGACCCAGCGACGAAGGTGCGGACGTATGGCGTCCACCGTCGCTGAGCCCGCCGCTGGGGACCCCAGGTCCTCCTTCCACCAATGGATCAGAGCTCTCTGAGCTAGAGCCCTGACCCTGCCGACTTGGTCCACACTTGGACGTTCGCCGCTCGCTCTCTGCTCGGACCGGAACTGGTACACCTCCGCGAGCACCTCCGCCTGGAGTTCCCAGGGCGGATCGCCCGCGAGAAGTGTCGCCGCCGTCCAGGACACCGTACGGTAACCCCGTATCACCCTTACCGCTATGACCCTCTGGGGTCTCCTCAGCAGAGCCTTGTTGCGAGTGGTAAGGGCGTCGACCCATACGGGAGCATCGTACAGCGCCATGCTCCGCACTATACCGGCGTATAGGCGCCGGCAAGGGGAGTCCGGTCCGCCTACGTTAGGGAGGAGTCGTCCCAACGCAGCGGCGGCGTTCTGCAGCCTCGGAGCGAGCTGGTCGAAATGTGGACCAAAACACCATCGCCCGTCCAGGGTCAGGCCCAGGTACCTCATCTGGGCCCGAACCTCCACCTCCGTTCCCTGGACGGCGATCCGCGCACCTCGGGGGGGGGGGGGGGGGGGGGGGGGGCACGGCGTGGGCCGTGAAAGAGGAGGGCCTCCGTTTTGGATATGGAGACCCTCAGGCCCAGCATAGCGATCCGGTCGACCGCCATCGACGCGCCGGCTTCTGCGAGGCGGGCCGCCTCCTCGAAGCTCCTCGCCCGGGCCGTCACCAGCGTATCATCAGCGTAACAAATGACGCTCAGCCCGGGCGGTAACGGCGCCCGCAGTAACCAATCGAAGCCGACGTTCCACAGGGTCGGTCCCAAGACGGAGCCCTGTGGAACGCCGCAGCCGACGCGACGCCGGTACAGCCGACCATCGCCCCCCTCCCAGAGGAACTCTCTGTCCCGGAGGTACGCCTTCAACAACCTCTGGAGATAGTGGGGCACTCTGTGATACTTTAGTGCCTCCACAATAGTCTCAACAGGCAAGCTGTTGAAGGCGTTCGCTATATCGAGCGAGGTGGCCAGGAGAACATCTCCACTGGCCACCGCCTCCGCAGAGAGAGCCCTCAGGGTGTTCAGGGCGTCCAAGGTAGAACGGCCCGCCCTGAACCCGAATTGCGACTCCGAGAGGTTCGGCCCTCTCCAATCTTCTCCAGCATCTTGGCCGCCTCGTCCAGCAGCACGATCGGCCTGTACGCAGAGGGAGAGTCAGGTGGTCGACCCTCCTTGCGCAACAGGCACAACCGGCCCGTTTTCCACGGCTTCGGGAACTGTCCGGAGTACAGGCACTTGTCGAACAGGACCCGAAGCCGCCCTCTCAGTTGTTCCAGGGCGATGCTCAGAACTCGCCCTGGAACACCATCCGGCCCTGGGGCCGTCCTCCTGGCCCTGAGACGATCCAGGGCCATGTCCATCTCCGCCTCGGTAATTGGAGGAGCGGACGCCTCAGTCTCGTATGAGGATGACGGCGCCATCACGGGCGGAACGTGGCCCGGGCGGTGCGGAAAGAGCTCCGACACCACCCGTTGGAGGAGATCCGGCGGCATCGTATCCGAGACGAGGCGACCTGACCGCGCAACCTGTTACGAGCTGCACGGTAGGGACGCCCCCATGGGTCTCGGTTGAGACCCGTCAGCAATTCCTCCCGGCCAGCATCCTTCGCCCGGCTGATCGCGAGCTGCAGGGCCTTTTTCGCCTCGTGATAGGCATTCTGCAGCTCGCGCTCCAGGGCCGGATTCGCCCCATTACGCCTGCGGCAGCGAACGTACCGCCTGCGGGACTCCATGCTGGCCGCCCGAAGAGCCGCTATTTCGGGCGACCACCAGTACACCGCACGCCGCTGCCGCGGGCGTCGCAGCACTCTTGGCATGGCCGCATCGCAGATGGCCGTTAGTGACCTGCGCATGCGGCCAGCCAACTCCTCCACGCTGGAACCCTCAGTGTCGTCTCGGGAGGCCCACCGCTGGACTATCGCGGCCTCCCGCGCCAATTCCATATCCAATTTGCTGAGGGCCCAGCGCGGAAGCTTGCTCGGGCCCCTCGGGGGAGTCCCCGAAGAGGACGGGGTGGAGACCTCGAACCGGATGTAGTTGTGGTCCGAGAGAGTCTCCACCTCCTCCTCTACTCTCCAATCTGTCACTCTTCGTGCGACTGCGGGGCTGGCGAACGACAGGTCCACCACGGAACCCCCTCGCAGTCGCACGCAGGTTTGTGCTGTCCCTCTGTTCAAGAGAAACAGACCGGAGAGAAGGGCCCAAGCCTCGACGGCACGGCCCCTCACGTCCGTCGCTCGGTTTCCCCAGGCCCGGGACATGGCGTTGAAGTCGCCGAGGACGATTACCGGCCTCGACGACTGCCGGCATACCGCAGCTCTGACGGTGTCTAGGAACGTTTCGAACTCCGCCAGGCTGCGGTTGGGGGAGAAGTACACGCCTACAACAACGTACTCTCCCCACGCCACCAAGACGTACCCCGAGCCACGTTCGACGAACGCGAGGGAGGGGCCGGCGGTATCACCCCTGATCACCGCCACCGTGCCGTCCAGATCCCCCTGCCATTTAGGATGGGTGGGAGCCCAGTACGGCTCGCACGCCACCGCCAGGTCAATCTGCCACTGCGCCAAGGACTGCATCAGCAGATCTTGAGCCCTGGCGCAGTGGTTCAGGTTCGCCTGAAGGAAGCTGCGGCGGGTCAAGAAGACATGGCCGCAACTTCCTCCGTAGCCTGGCGGCTTCCATTGTGATGCGCGGCGGTCCGGGCTCCAATGACCACCCTACCCTTTGTTTTTGGAGGGCGGCAATCCCGCCACCCCATCAAGTGCGACGCCGGCTTGCCAGCGTCGGCGCAGACGGCGCACCGCAGTGCTCCGGTGCAGGCTCTGGCCAGGTGGCCCTCCATGCCGCACCGGTAACACGCCTTACCCCTGTCGGCTGCTGTCGGGCAGGTGGGACGTGTGTGTCCCAGCCCCATGCACTTGAAGCAGCGCAATGCGCGCTGCTCCAGCACCTGCACCCTGGCTGAGCTCCAGTCGACAAGTAGGCGGCCGCGATCGGGCACCTCGCGACCACCACGCCCATACCGCCAGGGCCGACGCTGACATCGCCGGCCTTCACGTTGTCGGCGACTGTTTGCCCCGCCTTCGCCACCGCGTCCACAACCATCTGCGGCGTGACGGAGTCGTCCAGCCCCGTGATGCGAATGCTCGCATATTTCGTTGGCTGGACGACACTCGCCACATCGTCGAGCGCCGTCCGCAGCTCGCGCGTAAAATGCTCGACGACCTCCGGGGCCTGCCCCTTGGGCAGCTCGAGGAGCCTCGCCCCGGTGGCCGCAATCCTCATTTTGAGGCCGCCTTCTATACCAACGTCTGCCAGGTTCACCTTTTCGGCAGCACTCTGCAGAACCTGGCAGTACGTCACCCCCTTACTCGCTGCCTCCGGCCGGAGAGTAACCAGCACTGCCGGAGTGCGCGGGGCGGCCAGTTTGGACTTTTTCCGCTGCGGCCTCTTTGGTTGTGGCTACGGCTGCGACTTTTTTGGCTGCGGCTGCGGTTCCGCCTTTTTGGGCGCCGGAGCTGACGCGGCGGCGGCGTATGTTTTCTTCTTCTTCCGCCTAACCACCGTCCATTCTCCGTCGCTTTCGTCGTCGACAACCATCGAGACCGCATTGGTTGGCGTTCCGACCTTCGCCGGCTTGGCTTTCGAGCCACTGGTACCACGGCTCCTCTTTGCGTCTCTGGCTTTGCGTCTTTTATCCGCCGCCAGAGGTGGACGCAGCGGCTTTTCGGGCAGCAGCCGCTCCTCAATCACCGCGAAGCGGTCGTCGAGCATGCGCCCAAATGACGCCGTCATTGATGCACGCAGCTCCTCGACAATATCTTGTCCCCGCTTCGGCGGACCGACGGGAGTGACCTGCTCCGACCGCAGTTCCCTCAGCTCGACCATCTCTCTGCGGAGGTCCTCCAGTTCGGACCTCAGACGCGAGTTCTCTTGCCGAACTCTGCGAACTTCATCCGAGGCCGACCTCTCTTTTAAGGCCTCCGTGACCGCCTTGATGGAAGCCGCCTTATCCTTAAGGACTCGGACAAACGTCCCCTTCAGATGTGACGACCTCGTAGCCACTTGGACTATTAGGTCGATGTCGAACGCAACTTGCTGTGTAAGAGCGTCGGCTGTACGGGGGTCTCCCACATCCAGACCGAGCGCTTTACGGCTCTCCTCGGCCGCGCGTGCCTGCTCTTCTATTGCTTTTTCAAAGTCAGGGCAAGGCTCCTCCCGTCTGGTTCTTCTTTTTGGTCGAGCGAGGATCACGCTCCCCTCGCTCGTTGCCTCGTCGCTCGCTATTGCACCGTCGTGCGGCCGCTTGCCGCTCCTGCTGGATGCGCTTGCATTCGCCAGCAAATTGGAACTGACGTCGGATTCAACGCCAGTCACAATCTCCTCTTCTACCCTCCTCACTACCTCAGCTTTATTTTTGTTTGTGTAAGTTAGTTTAATCATTTTTGATCCCACGAGTATGGGGGAAAGACGGTCCGCCCAGGCAGTGCCCCCTGTACCTGGGCTACGGTAGACGCCTAGGACAACTGACGCCATCTCACACCGCGTACTGGGAGATGGCGAAACGCCTCCGAAGCGACACCGTGTCCACTATGCCCCCCCTTATTAAGACCCAACCTCCCGCCAGCCCTCGACGATCTGGACAAGGCTGAGTGCCTCGCTAGTAGCCTGGAGAGCCAATGCTCTCCGAGCACTGAGCCGATTGACCCCGGGCACCTCTTCAAGGTTAACTCGGTGGTCGAACGCAGAGCGGCCGCACCACCATCACCATCAGACGAGCCGCTTTCCCCGACGACCGCAGACGAGGTCGAATCGATTCTGAAGAACTTACACGCAAAAAAGGCCCCAGGACCCGACCGAATCACCAATAAGATGCTAAAACGACTCCCAAGACAGCTTATCATGCTACTTGTCGCTATTTTCAACTCTCTTCTAGCCGGCTGTTCCTTTCCCGATCAGTGGAAGGAAGCCATCGTAGTAGGTATTCACAAGCCTGGCAAACCCAGGAACCTTCCGACTAGTTACCGTCCTATAAGTCTTCTCAATACACTTGGAAAAGTCTATGAGAAAATTATTCTAATTAGATTAAAAAGAGCCACGGAGGCAATGAATAAGCCCCTTATCGACGAGCAGTTCGGCTTTCGAGCCGGACACTCTTCAGTCCACCAGGTGCACCGCTTAACGGAGCACATACTAGAAGGATTCGCCAAGTCCCGAGCCCACTCCACTGGAGCTTTGTTCTTCGATGTCGCTAAGGCCTTCGACAAGGTCTTGCACAACGGCTTGATCTACAAGCTGTATCAATTCGGATTGCCAGACAGACTCGTGCGCATCATACGATACTTTCTGTCGAATCGCTCTTTCCGCTATCGAGTCGAAGGCACACTGTCTTCACCCCGTAAAATCCTAGCCGGAGTACCTCAGGGCTCCGTGCTCTCACCGCTTCTATTTTCGTTATACACGAATGACATCCCTAAACCGTCAGGCGGTCATACGAAACTAGCCCTCTTCGCCGACGACACGGCTATCTATACATCAGGTACCTCCGTGAAAGCCATAACCCGTCGACTCCAATCCGCAGCCAGCGCCGAGTGGTTCAGTAATTGGAGAATAGAAGTCAACCCCGAAAAGAGTGCCGCAGTGCACTTCGCTAAACACCCCGAATTCATCTATTGGCGACAAGGTCGACCGAGGACTATATATCTCTTCGGGACACCGATCCCATGGCAAAAGGAAACCAAATATCTAGGCGTAATTCTCGATAGTAAGCTAACATTTAAAGCTCACATCACCCGAGTCAGTAACAGGGCGGCGTTCGTACTCAGTAGGCTGCATGTGATGTTATGCGGGAGGAGTAAAATGTCTCTTAGAAATAAGACGACATTGTACAAGACCTGCGTACGTCCCATCATGACCTATGCGAGCCCCGTCTTCGCGCACTGTAAGCCCGCTTACATCCAAAGGCTACAGATCGTACAAAATAAATTCCTACGTACGGCCACGGCATCTCCGTGGTTCGTTCGCAACGTAGACTTGCATCGAGACCTCAGGATCGATTCGATCTCGAAGCACCTCAAGATACTCTCTACAGCGTATTTTGAGGCTGCACGACAACATCCTAACCCCCTCATAGCCCAGACATGTTCCTACATAGGTAGAGAAAGTTCACAGACGAGACAAAGACGTCCCATGCACGTCTTGACCGACCCCGACGATAGGATCACACTAGCAAACGCCCCTTACACACACACACAGAGACACACACACCGCCTCCGCCGGTCTCGGGGGCGAAGACGCCGCGCTTCGATAGCCCGCGCACGCCTAGGCGCGCCAGGCCGTCACTCGATCGAGTCCGCGCTCAGCTGAGAGCGCCCCTTTCCCTCGTTCGACGTCATCCTAAGCCGAGGTGCGATCTCGCTAGGAGACACCCTTAGGACGGACGCTCATAAAGCTCCTCCTTAGCCACCGCCCGCCTCCGCCGGTCTCGGAGGCGGTTATTCCGCGCTTCGACGGCTCACACACGCCTAGGCGAGTGAGGCCGTCACTCGATCGACCCGCGCTCCGCACAGCGCCTTTTTCCCTTGCACGACGTCGTCCTAAGCCGAGGTGCGATCTCACTAGGAGACACCCTTAGGACGAACGATCGCTCTGAGCCCCACTCTGGGAGCTCCCATTTGCTTTCTCGGCTGGGTCTCAGTACCCGGCCCCCCCACCCGGTGACGCTGTAAAGGCTGCTAGGGCCAACAGTAATAATCATTTCGAAAAAAAAAAAATTAGACTATTAGTCTTTGAGCTATCGCCAACCAAGCAACATAATCAGGAGTGAAAAGTGAAATATGGAAAAAATCGAATATCGTGCCGTTATAAAGTTCCTTACCAAGCAAGGAAAATCAGTTGCGACCATAATGGATGAAATGTCATCGGTTTACGGTGACTCCTGTCCAGGAAAAACATGGTGTACAAGTGGCACAGTTTGTTTAAAAAAGGAAGGGAATCCCTTGAAGACGACCCGAGGCCGGGCAGGAGCATCGAGGTGACCACGGGAGAACTTATCCAAAAAGTCGAAAAACTTGTACTCGACGATGCTCGACTAAAGAAGAAATAACTCGCAGAAATGGTTGGAGTATCCGATACAACCATTTTTAAAATCCTGCATGGCAAGCTGCATCTTGGCATGACTAAGGTCAGCGCAAGATTTGTACCGAGAATGCTCACGCCGCCGCAAAAACAACAACGCGTAGAGTGTTCACGTGCATTTTTGGACCTCTGCAATGAAGACAAGGATGATGTATTGAGTCGAATTGTTACTGGAGACGAAACTTGGGTTCATTATTATGAACCTGAGTCGAAACAAGACTCTATGCAGTGGCATAAAAAGGGCACAGCTCCCCCCAAGAAGTTTAAGGTGTCACAGTCAGCTGGGAAACTCATCGCAACGGTTTTTTGGGACTCAGAAGGAATATTATTGATCGATTATAAAGATAAAGGTGTTTTTATAACCGGAGAATACTACGCTTCAATATTAGAGCGACTAAACAAAGCCATTAAACAGAAAAGACGGGGAAAATTGACGAAAGGTGTGCTGCTTTTGCACGACAATGTGCCCGTCCACAAGAGCCGCGTTGCGTTGGCTGCCCTGCTTAAAGGGGGCTTCGATATTTTGAACCACCCACCCTACAGCCCAGACCTGGCCCCGAGTGATTATTACCTCTTTCCGAAAATGAAAAAAGAGCTGCGGGGTATAAATTTACCACCGATGGTGAAGTTAAGGAGGCAGTTTCAGCGTATTTTGAGGACAAAGACAAAACATTTTTTATGAGGGTATAAATACATTAATTGAAAAATCTGAAAAATGTGTCCGTCTTGCAGGTGAATATATTGAAAAGGAAAAATAATTTGGTTTTTTTATTTCAACCCCTTACCCTTCATTCCGCGAACATAAAAACGCTCCCTCGTACTTACGATTTAGATCCAGCATATTATTATACTGCACCCAGTTTAAGTTGGGATGCCATGATAAAGTACACTAAAATAGAATTAGAGTTGTTAATATTCATTAATGAAATTGAATCAGACTTTGACAAAATAGCGTTTATCAGGGCAGGTATTCGTGGTGGCGTGTCACAATGTATCAACAGATATGCCAAGGCAAATAAAATCAGTATTTGGCTAGTTATGACGAAACAAAATATAAATCTTTTCTTGCGTATTTTGATGCTACTTCCTATACGGGGTTTGAGTGGGTAGATCCTGACACCAAATTTGATATTCCTGATACGTATCTGAATTTGTTTCCATTTTGGAAGTTGATTTAAAGTATCCCAATGAACTTCACGATTTACACTTTGATTGGCCTCTTTGTTCTAAACATTTGTGTAGATAATATGAAAAATATAAAATACGTTCCAAATTTAAACAATAAAACAAAATATAAAATTCACTACAGAAATTTTAAGCAATGTCTTAAACGTCGAAAGTTCTCTAGTTAGGTATTAACAAAAGGTTCACAGAGTTTTGAAATTCAATCAAATTAAAATACATTGATTTAAATACTACTAAACTCAGAACAAAGAAAACATCAGATTTTGAAAAAGATCTTTACAAAGTTATGAATAATTTACTTTTTGGTAAAACTATGGAAAACATTGAAAAAAGAGTTAATCTTAAACTTTTAACTCATTGCGAAAATCGGGTTAATTCTATAGGAGCACAAGATTTGATAGCAAAACCAGAATTCCACAGCCTATCAATCAGTAAATTTAGTAGCAGTTCAATTACGGTAAACAAAAATTGTACATGATAAACCCATTTATCTAGGATTTTGTATATTAGATATTTCAAAATCACTTATGTATAACTTTCATTATAATTATATTTTGAAAAAGTTTAGCGATAAAACTAAATTATTGTACACTGATACTGATAGTCTTATATACCAATTTTTTAATGATAATTTATATGAAGACCTTAAACCAAATTTGATGGCTAGGTTCCATAAATCTGATTATCCTCCCGATAATTGGTTACCTTAAAATAAACAAAAAAAGAAGTTAGGATATTTTAAAGATGAAAATAAAGGTGATATTTTAGAGGAATTTGTAGGACTCCGATAAAAAAAGTATGCATTTACAGTAGGTGAAAAATTTGTTGCAAAAACCAAATGCGTAAACAAAAGTGTTACAAAAAAGTTAGTTAGGAAATTACAAATCTTGCCTTTTCAATAAAAATATTCAACACCATAGTATATATTATATACGTTTCGATCAATAAAACACTCAATATTTACTCAGGAAATCAATAAAATTTCTTTGTCATACTAAGATACCAAGCCCTACATAATATTACCAAATCAAATCGAAACATTGACGTTAGGTCATTACAAATTAAGAAAACTATAATAGGTATATAGTTTATTTAGTTAACAATTTGAGGATTATTTTTTAATTTGTTTAGTATTTTATAATTTGTGGTTTTATCGTAAATATCTTTTGAATTTTTTAAAATATCGTTATCATTCTTTTTCTCAAATTGTTTTTAATTACTCGAATTTTATTGTTATAAATTTAATACTTTTAGAATAAATATATTTTTTAAATTGATTTAATTTTTTAAATTGTTTTAGATGTGTTAACTTTGTTTTCTTACCTCCATTGTATTGTTGTAGTGTTTAGATAATAGATTGGGAAAAATGGACCCTCTACAAAAAGAATGAAAAAATCTTAAAAAAAGGAGTCACAATATTTATTTTGGTGCATACCTCGCTGTACACCCTTCACCCTGTAGTATTGAAAAATTTGCAAAAGCAATAACAGGTAAAATGAAAAAAAAAAATTAAGTCAAGCAATGGTTGCAATCACAAGAAACCTACACACTTCACAAATCGGTTTATAAAAAGTTTCATCGAAACAAATTCATATATTTTATTTGATCTTAATAAACTGTGGCAAGCAGTATGAGTGACATGGCGAACATATAGTAAATATGTATAATGTATATATTATATAGTATAATACAAGATTTTTTAGTCAGTCTTTCACTGTCCAGGCAATAAAGCTATGGAATGATTTACCTTTATATATAAAAGAAGCAAAATCACTCCCAATATTTAAAAACTCCGTTAAGAAACATTGCCTTAATAGTATGGATGATTAAAAATTAAGTTTTTTTTCTTTTGGTGTTATTGACAATAAATTGTATGAGATGCTTTTGGTATATAACTGCACCACCTACCCAATCTCTCTTAAATAAATTACTCCAACTTATTTCGAGTTGCCTGGAAGAAAGATTTATTATGTGCATATAATCATTATTTTCATTCAAGTATTAAAATGCCTCCATGTGATGTCAGTTCTTGTAACATTATGAATGTTTGGAATAATTTGTATGCTCGAAAAAATAAAAGGTCATCAGGAATCACAAAATACAAACATATATTACAAAAGCGATACGAATTTAACTGGGGCGATGAAATTTTTATTGTTTCAGCTGTAATCCCTAGATCACCTTGGGTTGTGTACACCTTAAAAGATTTACAAAGTTACTGAAGACAGAGAAAGAGAAGTTATGAATGACAATTACAAAAAGTTACCCTACCAAGCCCCACTTCAGACCACAAAATAGATAAAGTAATAACTTTTCGATATTCTGGTAGCAGAACGCAAGTGCTTGTCAAGTGGATAGGTTATCCTAATAAATTTAATGGTTAGGTTTTGACACCACATTTAAAACAGATACAATGAAAGGAAGTTTTTATTTAACATTACTAAGCAACAGTTCAATACAATACTGTTCTCTTATATTTACGCGAATATTACTCATTTAATTAAAAGTCTAAATCGGATTATATCGCGATTATTCGGACACCCACCACCTCAGTCCCCCGAGATCATGGACGCTGTAAAGGGTACGAAACGTCGGGAAATAATTTAATTTAATTAAAAATCGTTAAACTGTAAAGTTTTATAACAACTAAACGCGATAAAATCCGATTTAGACTTTTAATTAAATGAGTTCAATACAATATTTTCCAGATAATATGACAACAAAGTTTTCAACAAAATTACCAAAATCAATTACATTAGAGGGGGAACGGGCTATTGGTGTTGTTGAATTTCAATACCCGTGTACAATGTTTAATGTTCAAAAACATGAAAATATAGTCTATATTAATAAGAATATGTTAATGTCAAATGAAAAATATCCCTCCATTGTTCACTATAAAAATTATTATAAAAACTAGACTATCCTGTCCACAGCTACGACCGGCTTAGGTTGGAATGTCAGTTGGGCGTCAGAGTGCGAGCGGAGAATGTCAGCAAGATAATCAAGGACCAGGGCCGGATTCATTAGAGGGCAACCGGGGCAACTGTCCCGGGCCTACACAAAAGAGGGGCCCCCACAATAGAGACTTCGAGGAGAAAATTGAAATTCAGAGGTGACCTTTTTTTAGGGATACATATAGCCATACGGAGTAAATAACAGCGATCCGGGGTTGCGACGAAGTTTTCTCTTCTTTTTTAGTAATACATATAGCCCGATGGAATAAATAACAGCGATCCGGAGTTTATGTGACAAGAGCGCGACCCATGGATGAATCAATAAAGTCACGACTTAAGGAAATTTGTTTAAATTTGAAAAGAAGGGCGTATCAAAAAATTTATAAAATAAATATGTCTGGTACAGGCTATATAACTAAAAGAAAATGTCTTGAGACAGTTATTTCTTCATCGAAAATTTACTCGTCAATATCAAGGAGATAAATTTACATAAATTGAAAAACAATGTCTTTCTTATATAGTTACTCTTGTGAATGTATAAAATCTGAATTAGATTTGTTTGCTTTACCATCAACACAAACAAGCACAGAAAGTGGAATGTGGGTCCACTACACAAACCAATATCACCTTTAGCTGACGATGGTCTCATAGAATTTCAAGTCCCTGGAACTGGCGATGACTACATAGACTTACCTCATACACTGATTCAATTAAAAGCAGAAATATTAAATGAATGAAGAATGAAATGAAGATTATTAATCTTCAAAACTGACAGCCTCAACTGCTGTGGCACCTGTAAACAATTGGCTTTATTCAGTTTTACCTCAATTCCATGTTTATTTGAACCAAAAATTAATTTCACCTCCAAGTAATACATATGCTTATCGAGCTTACATCGAAACACTTTTGAATTATTCATCCGATGCTAAACAATCTCATTTAACGTGTAACCTTTGGTATAAAGATACAGATGGTAAAATGGATTCATCTCAAGAAAAGAATTCAGGTTTTACTAAAAGGCAACAATTACTTTCAGAAAATAAGTAAGCTGAAATGATAGGACGCCTTCATTGTGACATTTTCAATAAATATATTTTTTTAATTAATTGTGTTGACATGAGTACCAATATAACTTGGTGAGATCATGTGAAACATTTAACCTGATGGCTCCAACAGACGATGTTAAATACAAAATAAACATTACAGATACGACACTCCTTGTTCGAATGTAAAAATTAACCCCTCCGTCTTACTTGTCCATCAAAAAGTCTTAACCACCACAACTGCAAAATATCCCATAAATCGAGCCAAAGTAAAAGTTCAAACGATACATTCAGGGGTCCAGGGTAAGACATTAGACTATATATTTTTGGATCAAGTATCTAAAAGATGTATAGTTGGATTTGTAAATAATGCAGCATTTAATGGTTGTTTGTCTAAAACTCTGTTTAATTTTGAGAACTATAAAATGTGTTCCTTTTGTTTAAATATTGACGGTCAGCAAATTTCTTCAAAAGATTTACAACCATCTTTTGGTAAAAATATTTTTACTGCAACCTATCATACATTATTCTCAGGAACAGGAATACATTTCACTAACGAAGGTAATGGGATATCTCACGATAAGTATTCGAAAGGTTATTGTTTGCTAGCAACCGATCTCACACCTGATTTATCAGCCAATTAATTCATCTAGTCATTGGAATCTAATTAGACATGGTAGTGTTAGATTAGAAGTTCGCTTTTTTTTGGGGTGCTACAGTCGGTGACCTCCGCGTGGTGCACCCTGGAAACGTAGGCAGCAGCAGCTGCACAGTTGCGATTGCGGAACTGCTGCTGCCTACGGCTAACGACCGACTCGGAGGGAACGCGCTCCGGCGCTCTGCTCGTAGCAGAGTTGTCCCGTTGAGCGCGTATAGGGTGGGATTTCTCCAGCGGTGCTGCGCTCGCGCGCTGTGCTAGCACGGAGACTGGGCGGGTCTGGCGTGCGCTAACACCGCCGTCGGACGAGCGAGCAGAAGCCCTGTTTGCTCACCGTCAATATCGTAACCCCGTTTCGTGGTGTCGTGGTCATGTCTCGCGGCCACGTACGGGACCGAGGGTCTTAGCTTAATCGCTCGGATCGCGAGGAAGAAAACCTCTATAAAAAATTACCCCGAATCCCAAGTTTTGGCGCGCGGCGAGGGGATGCATGGTTGATGGGTAGTTCAACCAATAGCGCGCTCCCAGCCAGGGTACCTGCGGACCCCCTGTGTTGGGTTACAAATTTACGCTTACCCGGGTACAGGGATCTCTGCCCGGGCGGACGGCTATTTATCCCATACTCGTGGGACCAAACATGGAAATTTTAAATGAAAAAAACATAAATTTTGATAATTGTGGGAGGAGTAACGATGAGCCTCGTGACGTGGCATCTCATCTGCCAGAACGTGAGCTTAGAGGTCGATCTGTTTCGACAAAGAGGAGGGGGGGAAGAGCGGGAGCCACGGCGACAGACAGCTCAGCGGCCAATTCGGCCGCAGAGATGTCTGCCTCCGAAGAGAACAATGTCTCTTTTGCTGTTCCTCTTCCTGTGCCCCGAACAGTGTCGGCACAGCACGGAACAAGAAGGAAGCGGGCGCGGAGGAGCGATGTGGTGGACTCCGACATTGATGCGGACCCGTCTCTCGCTCAGCCGAATAAGTTGCCGGCAGTGAGTGCGGGGTGTGGCGTGACACGGGATGGTTCACGACCTCCGCGCTCTCAAAGTCTTCCACGCTCTGGCAACCTAACAAGTGCGGAGCGATCAGAGATGGCCATCCAAAGGCAGCAGGAGTTGGAGCAAGGAGCGGAGGAGCGCTTAAAAATGATCACGGCGCAGCTCGCTCTGCCATCCAAGGGGCCACAAACGGCTGCCGAAATGGAGATGCGGGCAAAGAACAGTGTGGCTATAGTCGAAATAGTGGCCGCAGGTTCAAAAAACCTAAAGGGAACCTTTGCGCGCGGCCTAAAAGACGCTGCGCAAGAGTTGGAGGTCTCGCTCGAGCGCCTCATAGAACGTAATAAGCGCCTCGAGGAGCAAAATGCGCGCCTTGAGGCCACGAATAGGCGTCTCGACGAGGCCAACCGACGGATGGAGGCTCGGCTGGCGGCGCTTGAAAGGGGGCAAGCCGGAATGCGGGTTGAGCTTGGGCTCCCTGCGGATGCTTCCTCAGAGTCCGCTGACCAATCGGGTGCCACCATACCCGAGGATATGATCCGCGTGATTATTGACCGCATTGCTGCGGTCTTTGGTCCGCGGTTCGACGCTTTGGCAGCGAGGTTGCCACCGGAGCCGATAATGCGGCCGCCGCTAGCGGCCGACAAGCAGAAAACGGCGCCCCTCATGGCCACGGCACCTACACCGTGCCAGGGGGGGTGTTTAACGACATCCACCGCAGTGACGACCGCACCGTCGTCGTCAAGGGCTGTTTCTTCTCGAGCTCCAGATGAGCCCGAGAAGAAGAAAAAGAAGAAGAAGAAGAAGAAAGACAAGAATGCGGAGGCAGGACAAGCCTTGAGGGGTCAGTCCCAAGAGGAGTTCCCGCCTCTGGTTCGCGCCACTCCGCCCCCGCGGGCTGCTGGGTCCAAGGCAACTGCCGCGCCTCCGCGCGCTGCTGAAGTTGCACCTCGGGGTTCTGTCCTCGCTGCTGCTGCACCCACTGAAGAGGGCTGGCAGATAGTTTGGGGCCGGAAGTCCCGTGGAAAGGGTCGCAGCACTGCCGCGGAACGCGAGGCAGCTCCAACGACAAATAGAGGGCAGACTAAGCCGCCGTCGAAGAAGAGGAAGCCGCGCAAGCTCCAGGTGCCAAAAGCAGCTGCGGTAGTTATTACCGTGCTGCCGGAGGGCAAGGAGAAGGGCCTCACGTATGAGGCCGTCCTGAAACGCGCCCGGCGGGACATTGACGTCTCTGATCTTGGGGGCGTCGCGGCGAGAACCCGTCAAGCCCGAACAGGGGCTCGAATTCTCGAGTTCCCTGGGGCTGACGGTGCGAGGACAGCCGACGTGATGGCTGAGAGGTTACTGGGTCTGTTCCCAGAGGAGAGTGGTGTCCGGGTCGCCAGGCCCGTGAAGTGCGCCGAACTGCGCATTTCCGGGCTGGACGATTCTGTGACGGCGGATGAGATCCGGGAGGCCATCTCCTCGAAAACTGGGTCTCCAACTAATGCCGTCCGGGTGGGCACCATTCGCCCAGGCCCAGGCGGTGTAGGTTCCGTTTGGGCATCGTGCCCTGTTGCGGCGGCCAAGTCTCTGGCCGCCGAAGGCAGACTCCTGGTGGGCTGGAGCTCCGCGCGGGTGACCGTACTGGAGCCTCGGCCTGCCAGGTGCTATAAGTGCATGGCGGTCGGACACACCCGGCCGTTATGCACTAGCTGCTTTGACTGCAGCGGACTCTGCTTCCGTTGCGGTCAAACAGGGCACAAAGCGGCAACCTGCACCGCTGCCCCGTTCTGCCCTGCGTGCGCGGCGGGCAATCGCCCCGCCGAGCACTTTATGGGGCGGAACGGGTGCCGACCTCCGGCGTCAGGCCCAAAGAAGGGGGTGGGAGGCAGCGAATCGGTCCCGGCTGCCCCACCTAGCGCGGCTCAACCGCCGCAGCGGCAGGAGGCAATGGAGACGGTCTGATTATGGACCGTGACATTGTCCTCCTGCAAGGGAATCTCAACCACTCCGCCAGGGCACAGGACCTCTTCCTGCAGTCCATGGCGGAGTGGTCGGTCGGTGTCGCTGTAGCCGCGGAACCATACTCAATCCCGGATCGCCCGAATTGGGTGGGCAGTCGGGACGGCTCCGTGGCGGTCGTCGGGTCGACGGTTTCGCATTCCCCGCCCTTGTCGGTCAAAGACAAGGGCACGGGATATGTGGCGGCCGAATGGGGAGGGGTCACATTGTACGGCGTGTACTTCTCCCCTAATCGCAGTCTGGCGGCCTATGAGGTCTTCCTACACAATCTGGAGACCTCAATACGGCGTGCATCGGGTCCCGTGCTCGTGCTGGGGGACTTCAACGCCAAATCCACGGTGTGGGGGTCCCCCAGGACGGACGCTCGCGGTGCGGCGGTTGAAGAATGGGCGGCGGCGGCGGACCTCGTTCTGTTAAACCGAGGGTCTGTCCAAACGTGTGTGCGGCGCTGGGGTGGATCGATAGTGGACCTCTCGTTCGCTAGCCCCAGTGTCGCCACACGGGTAAGGAGCTGGTGTGTCCTGGAGGAGGTTGAGACCCTATCCGATCACCGTTACATCCGG
The DNA here is from genome assembly GCA_036937285.1 of Euphydryas editha. Taxonomy (NCBI): domain Eukaryota; kingdom Metazoa; phylum Arthropoda; class Insecta; order Lepidoptera; family Nymphalidae; genus Euphydryas; species Euphydryas editha. The sequence continues at coordinate 13,047,073 of JAUPFZ010000023.1, forward strand.
ATAGAGGTCTCCCGGTTCCTTCAGGGCTCCAGCAGAGGTCACGCGGCGGACAGAGCTCCTGCTTTTCCGCGATGGGCTGTGAGTAGACTCGATCGAGACCTACTGGTGGAGTCAGCCATTGTTCAGTCGTGGCTGTCTCCCCCCCTGACGGAGGACGTTGACGCCGAAGCTAGTCGCACTCGCGGTATGCTAACGCAGATTTGCGATGCGGCCATGCCCCGCGTGCGGCGCCCACTCCGACGGAAGGGGGTATACTGGTGGTCCCCGGAGCTGGCGGACCTCCGCGAGGCCTGTATTCGTGCCCGGAGGTCCTACACCCGCAGCCGACGTCGCCGAGTACGCGACGAAGAGCAGGAGGGCCAGCTGTACGCAGCGTATAACCACGCGCGTGCTCAGCTGAAGCTGGCCATCTGTCACGCCAAAGACGCTAAGCGGCAGGAGATGGTGGAGGGCTTGGAACGTGACCCCTGGGGACGCCCGTACCGCGCGGCGCTGAACAAGCTCCGCGCGCAAGCCCCACCTCTTACGGAAACCCTCCAGCCGGGCTTCCTCTCCGAGGTGGTCGAGGGACTTTTCCCAACGCGGGCAGTTCACACGCCCCCGGTTATGGCTCCACCAGGTGACGACCGGGAGGCCAACGAGGAAAGTGTGCTGCCTGTGAATGAGTCGGAAATGAGGGCGGCGGTGAAGCGTATGCGGAAAAGCGCCGCCCCCGGGCCGGATGGGGTACCCGCCCGAGTGCTGGCCCTGGTCCTCGACCACCTGAAGTCCCGCATCAGGGAACTGTTCGACACTAGCCTGATGTCCGGACGGTTCCCTGACTGCTGGAAGGAGGGAAAGCTCGTGCTCCTGCCGAAGCCGGGACGGCCTTCGACATCAGCCGCTGCCTTTAGGCCTATCGTGCTGCTGGACGAGATGGGCAAGCTGTTAGAGAGGATAGTTGCTGCTCGCATCGTCCAGCACCTCACGCGGGTTGGCCCCGACCTGTCCGACGTCCAGTTCGGGTTTCGTGCTGGTCGGTCGACGATCGACGCGATTCTGCGTTTGAAGACCATGGCTTCGGAGGCCGTCGCCTCGAACGGAGTGCTGTTGGCGGTGTCTCTCGACATCGCCAACGCATTCAATAGTCTGCCATTCGGCTGCATCACGGAGGCACTCCGGTTCCATGGAGTGCCCCTCTACCTAAGGCGGCTGGTGGCAGACTACCTTGACGGCCGCAGCGTCCTCTTCGTAAACCGGGAAGGGGACATTGTCAGGAGGCCCATGTCGTGCGGCGTCCCACAGGGTTCTGTTCTCGGACCGCTCCTGTGGGACATCGGGTACGATTGGGTCCTCCGTGGCCGGCTCCCCCCTGGGCTGGGCTTAATTTGTTACGCCGATGACACTCTGGTCACAGCCCGGGGTGGGACCTTTGAGGAGGCGGCATCCCTGGCCACCTCAGGTACCGCGGAGGTGGTCAGGAGGATCGAGGCACTGGGGCTTAGGGTGGCCCTTAACAAGTTTGAGGCCCTGCTCTTCCATGGGCCTCGACGTGGTCCACCCGCCGGTGCCTCGATAACGGTAGGCAATACTGTGGTCGGTATCCGGGCCCACATGAAATATTTGGGCCTGGTACTCGACGGAAGGTGGTGCTTCGACGAGCACTTTCGCCAACTCGCGCCGAAGCTCGTCGGCACTGCGTCCGCCCTTGGTAGGCTAATGCCGAATATGGGCGGACAAAGTCTAGCGTGTCGACGACTTTACGCCGGGGTGGTCCGGTCGATGGCGCTATACGGCGCCCCCGTGTGGGCGGAGTCCCTGACTGCCCACAATAGGTCCCGCCTGTGGCGTCCACAGAGGGTCATGGCGGTCAGGGCCATACGCGGCTACCGCACGGTAAGTGTCGAGGCTGCCTGCGCATTGGCCGGAACCCCCCCGTGGGACTTAGAAGCGGAAGCGCTCGCCGAAATTTATCGGCGGGTGTCGGTGGCGCGGGCGGGGGGCACTAATCCCTCGCCGAGCGAAATCACCGCATGGCGGGATGACGCCCGCCGCACCACCTTCACACGGTGGAAGGCTCGGCTGGAGACGCCCCGGGCTGGTCTTCGCACCATAGGGGCGCTTCAGCCGATATTGGAGGAGTGGACAGTGCGGCAGCACGGAGTCCTCACCTTCCGACTCGTGCAAGTGTTGTCAGGGCACGGCTGCTTTGGCAAATACTTGCACGTTGTCGCAAGGAGGGAGATGACTCCGGGCTGCCACCACTGCGACTGCAGCGAGGACTCGGCGCAACACACGCTCGAGTCATGCCCGGCCTGGGCTGAGCAGCGCCGGGATCTTGCTGCAGTCATTGGAGAGGACCTGTCACTGCTGGCCGTTGTGCGAGCGATGGTCGGCAGTGATAGGGCCTGGACCGCGGTCGCCGCCTTCTGCGAGGACGTAATCTCGCGGAAGGAGGCGGCGGAGAGGGCCCGGGAGGACTCACTCCTCTCGGACCCAATTCGCCGCCGGCGCGCGGGGCGGCGCAGACGCGCTCACATGCACCTGATGCCGCCCTAGCCGAGGCTGCGGACGGTAGGGTCGGGGATTGCCCACAGTCCGCCGAAACAGCCTACCGCGAAGGTGCGATGCCCAAGTGCGCGGGGCGTCGCACAGGGGAGAGTGCCTGATGGGGCTGCCGCCTGCGGGCCACGGAGCAACGTACGCGGTACCCGTGGTCTGCCTTGTAAGGGCGGGTGAGGGCGCACGGCGGGTTATTTTAGTGGGTGAGGGCCCCACACTACCCCATGGTCTCCCCGGACGATGGGGTGTGCGGTTAGGTACATTTTTTCCCGCCAAAAAAAAAAAAAAAAAAAAAAAAGAAGTTCGCTTTGAATCTGCTCCCTTTCGATTGTATGTTAAATAAGAAGGTCTAGCTTATTTATTTGACTTGTGTATGATAGAGCGAACGATCTGCGAACCGATTACCAATGTATGAGACGGTTCCCACATACCTTATAAGCAATTTAGACGCGCACTGAAAAATAGGATCTCACTGGGTAGCCATACACAAGACAGTCATGGCATCGGTGAATATTTTGATACGTATGGTCGCTTTACTTTGGGGATGCAAAAAATGTTTTTGAATAGAATGCTAAGGAAATGGCGTTTTAATAATAGTAGGCTACAAAATGATTGGACTTGAGTGTGTTTTGAATTTACTTACTATATAAGCTTAACAAAAAGTCATTGACAGGGTTTCAAAATTAATTCGGCAGCAATACACTTAAAAATTATATGTTTTTTAATACTGTGTTCAAATCTTTTTTTATGAGAGATTAAAAATGCTAATACAAGATTACTGCGAAATAATTTCGTTGAAATTGAACTAAATTTTTATTTTAAACCTCCGCTTTAATTGATTTTTGTTGAAAACATGACAAAGGAATGTTTTCTGATAAGAAGCGCAATGATTGTTAATCATCATCATCATCATCGTTAACCTTCATCCGTCGATGAACATAGGTCTCTTTCAATGAACACCAAGACGGCCGATCCCTTCTCCTTCTTCGGCCAATCGCATCCAACACGGGGTCAGCCACTGCACGGTGATTGTTAATGACACCGAGTAATTAAGGGCACAATAGATATGAAACGACATTACGTTTTTGTTTCAGTCGATACTGTTATTGACGTCGATAGTAATTACTTAATTGTATGGTAATTATGGGTAGTGGACTTTGCAAATGTAGAAACCTAAGTGGCGAACCGTTAGATTTAGCACAAAATAGAGGTGTGCAATCGATTTTGATGACACCAAAATTTTTTTTTTGTAGCCGACGAACCCTCTTTGACCCCTCATGGAACATGGGGGGGGGGGGGAACAGCAAAATGTTGATCCAGAATGCATGAAAACATACAACTGACACATTCCTCGAATTCGTACCCTGATACTTATTAATAGACTTTTTATCTTGGAATAGGCAAGTAAGTCTAAGTCTTCTGGCTTCTCCTCTCTGGGTCACTTTCCAGGCTCTAATGGAAAAAACAAACTTCAGTTACTTAAAATATTCTTAATTATTATATCTCATACATTATATTTTCAAATTCTAAGTCAAATGAATTTGTTTTAACTTCTAAAACTAACAACACCTCAAAGATTGATCAAAAATACAAATGAATACCTACTAGTAAGCGTGCTCTGCGGTATCTGATTTTAACCTTCACAGGTTTGATTTTTTTTGCTAAGCATTCGCAGTTATACGATCAAAATAAATGGAAATGACAACAGTAGGTACATCACATCACTTACGCTTTTGCCGAGGGGAGCGTTGGATGTCACCTCGCAGCTCTAAAAGCGTTAACGCTGCCATTATTTCACCTTAAATAACATCATATGCTTAATAAGAAATAATTTGGGAAATTCAAAAGTGCACGCCTAATTTTTCAAAATTAAATTGATTATTTTTAAAAGTGTATATAAGTACGTAGATACTGTCGTTCTTATCTGCCAATTATTTAAAAACAATTAAAACACATCGAATTAGACCGTGAAATTAAATAGGGTTGTTCTGTTGTAATTCCTAACTATACTGAAGCGAGAGAAAAAAAAGGAATTCGATTAGTGAAGTCTATCCGGTCGTTCTCGTGAACACATAGGTACAGGGTCCGCACATACAGACATTACAGTTTTTTTATTAGTTTAAATAACAAAAAATGCATTAAAAGTAAAACGAGTATTAAAAATCGTGTTTTTTCTTAAAATGTGTGTATACATTATTTTATGAATAAATAAATATAAATATTAAGCAACAATCACACCACGGTAACCTAGCCCCGTGCTAAGTTCGTAAGAACTTGTGTTACAGGTACTAGGAACGGGAATAAATTTAAGAAATTTATATAAATACATATATACACGTCCATGACCCGGTGCAGACATCTATACTCGTCATACAAATTATCTGCACTTGGCGGGATTCGAACCCGCAATCGCTGCCTAAAGTGTCCAGTTGCCTGACCACTCGACCAGCCGGCCGTCACTTTACAAATGCAATTTACGATAAAACACTCGTTTTGCGTGAAGTGAGAGTAGAACCCACCTTAACGCTTCGCTTATGAGGCGTGCAATATAAAGTAACAAGCTGGATTGAAATAAGTTGATAAAAATGAAAATAAACATGTCTATCACTTACCCTGTTTACGAGGGAGCTGTTGCTTGGGTGGTACCTGGGCGACCACACTCTTTTTTAACCTTAGCAGCGCCACCACTGCCTCCCTCTCTTTTCGGCTTCCTTCCATTCTATACTATAAAAGTGCAAATTAAAATGCCATATTATTAATTATTATTACACTCAAATATTTATTTTTATTTACTTAAAGAGAAAAAATAACACTTAAAGAGAAAAAATAACACTTAAGACAAAAATCAAAGATAATTTATGATGAAAATAAGACAACTTTACAAATATAAAAGCCGGACAGACCGAAGTGCAACAATATTATGAAGAAGTGACTTGTACTACAATTTAAATAGAAGGCATCTAATTTCTAAACAACTAAGTACCTATTTATAAAATAATTTCATTGACACGTTAATGATTTATTAATGTGGCTGAAATTAATTTCATCGAAGACAAACTTCACTCTACTGTTAATATTAACAATTCCCAATAAAACCAACATTCCTATAATAAATAATACATTCAAATGATAGCGAGACCTCTTTTTTTAATAAAAGCAAAATAATACAATACGAACAGACCAACTGGCATACCAAATTGCTACATAAATAAAAGTTGTTAGTAAATCTTTTATACGTACCAATAATTTACACTTGTATCACTGACAATTATTTACAAACTATGTACATTAGCACTCTACGATCTTTTGATGTAGACTGACCGTCAAAAACTTGCAACCCGTCTTAAATAATCAACTTACTAAAGGGGAGGAGTCTAACACAATACGAGTACAATATCGTCGTATCCCGAATATTTAATTAAATAATGACGTTCATTAGACTAATTGTGTCTCTGTGTTTATCTAGTTTTTGTAGGAAAGTACTAAAGAATGCATTTAATGAATGACTTCATTATAAACAAAGGGTACGAATTAATTAAGGTAATTAAGTATCTAGTGTACAATAATGTATTAGTTAATGCATTCCAATTAATTATTAACCTATTAGTTATGTTAATAATTAATTGTTATGGATTCCAATTAACTAATATAGTATTACTTAATTTAATAATAAATTAAAATAAAACAATATAATACGACAAAATATTGCTTTTAACCAGTGAAAACACATCTACGTGAATATTTTACAACTTCAAAGCTTCAAAAATAGTAGCTGGATGACCGAGCTTTGTTGTGTTGTGACATAATAATAAAAAACAATAGGAACTGGTTATTTAAATAAAAAAATAAAAAGAGCTCTCAATAATAGTTTTTATCACAAAAAAAAAGGCCAGCAACTCCAAGAATTAACATGGAATGGATTTAAAAAATTTAAGGCTTAGTTACTTCATCTAGCTTCTTATGAAATTCGACAATATTTTTTTATGTCCTAATTGACGACTACGATCTACGAGTAGTAATCGTTAAACAAGCTATGTCACCTCTAATAATATGGTAGGTTGGTATAGCTAACAATAAGATATTCTTAGTATTTAATTACAGCTTAAGTTAAAATATGATAATGTAGGTCTATTTAATATATATGGTCTATTTTATAAATAAATTAGTACCAAATTCCTACCTAATAACGTATTTTCCGAAAAACATTTAGTTGAATTATAGACTATTAAATAATGTCGTAATTTATTTATGAAATGCAATTTTCAGCCATTTAAAAATGTCATTAAAATCATTTAAAAGAAAATTACCTAATAAGTAATTTTTATGCGATTTATATAGGTACTTATTATATCTATTTTTTTTTTTCAATTTTACTCTCGTTGCGTTAAAATATTTGCATGTCACTGTTCAAATGACTAAACGCTGCTTAAGTAGTATTAAAATGTACTAACGGTGCTCTAAGATGTTAACACATTCCCAGGTTTCAGATTATTCGTTAAACATTCGAAGTTCTACGAAAAAGTTCTATAGAAATGACAACAGTAGGTACATCAAATCACTTACCCTGTGGACGAGGAGGTCGTTCTGCGCCAGCTCGCAGCTCTAACAGCGCCAACGCTGCTTTTGTTTAAACTAAAATAACATCATATGTTTAATAGAAATATAAACTAACAAGTTGAATTAAAAAAAAAATATGTATGTTTACAAAAAAATTAAATATATCACTTACGCTGTTTAAGAGATGGCCATGCGTTGGATGGTACTAAGGCGACCACACCACAGTGTACAAAACAGTGTAAAAAAAGACTGTGTTTGCAGTCTTCAACTTTAACAGCACCATCGCTGCCTTTCTCCTCCTTACTTTCTTCGAACCTGAGGAAGCCTTCTCAAACTACCCTCTTTCGCTGACTCTTTTTGTACTCGCTAATTAGAAAAAAAAAAATTCAGTTACTTGAATGATTCTTGAGTATTACAAGTCTTTCAATGTCAAGAGTTTAAATGTCTTAGTCTAAAAGACACACACATGACATGTGACTGATGTTAATCTTCTCAAGTTTGAGTTTTGAGTTTCTTTGTTAGGCATTCGCAGTTCTACGACAAAGTTAGATAGAAATGACAACAGTAGGTAGATACAACATATCACTTACCCAGTGGACGAGAAGTCGTTCTGCGCCAGCTCGCAGCTGTAACAGCGCTAACACTGCTATATCTTCCTGCTACTAGCTGCCTCAAATGAAAGGTAAATATTTTTCACTAAAGGTAAAAAAACGCTCGCATTAAATTAAAATAATTACATATTGATTAAAAGTTATTACTTACAATTATTAATATTCTTAGGAACTAAGCTAGCCAAGGAATATCAATAAAATATACTTTTCTTGTCTTTTGTTTGCCGAATGTATTAAATCATTTATGCGGCTGATACGGCGGGCGGTAGCTACGCCTCTGTATATGTATGTACATATGTAATCTCTAAAATGAAGCACCCTAGACTATATGTAGAAAAAAAAATTAAAATAATTATTTTACTTACTCCCTGAGAGATGGCCGCGGGGGGGGGGGGTATCTGGGCGACCGCACCCCTCAACCTTAGTAATGTCATCACTGTCTCCTCTTCCTCCCTTTCTTTTTCCATTTTAAACTGCAAATTAAAATCCCATATTATTATTAACTTGTTAGTTTATATGTCTATATTTTTAATAGAAATATAAACTAACAAGTTGAATTATATATATATATATATATATATATATATATATATATATGTGTGTATACAAAAAATGAAAATAAATATATCACTTACGCTGTCTAAAATCTGGCCGTGGGTCGGGTGGCACCTGGGCGACTGTATCCGTTAACATCAGCAGCGCCAACGCTGCGTCCTCTACCTCCCTTACTCTTTCCATTTAAAACTGTAAATTAAAATGTTATATTATTATTTATTACGTGACTTTAATATTTAATTTTAATCATTGAAAGATAAATAAACAATACTTAAGAAAAAAATCAAAGATATTAATGATGAAAATATAGACAACAATACAAATTATAAAAGCCAACAGACCGAAAGGAAACAATCTATGGCAAAGTTACTCGTACCACAACTCATACAGAAGACATCTAACTTCTAAATATATAATTACTAGCTGTACCCCGCGGTATCACACGCGTTCATTTGAGGGGGAAAACGTACTTAAATATTTTTAAACAATTACTCTAAGAGTAGGTACCCGCCAAAAGGTGGTCTCAGGTTTGATTCCTGGGTCGTTCAACGTATTACTGAGTTTGTTTTTTATTTTTTGAAAATTCTGAGTAAAAGGTGATGTTATGTTTACTTTCAAAGTGGAACTATAGTTAAAAAATGACTAGAGAAGACAAATAATAAAGGACGCAACGGAAGCTCTCAAAAAAGCTTATTTTTCCCCGTTTTTGTAACATTTATTATTAATGCTCAGCCCCTATTGGTCGTAGCGTGATGCTATATAGCCTATAGCCTTCCTCATTAAATAGGCTATCCAACACAGAAAGAATTTTTCAATTCGAACCAGCAGTTCCTGAGATTAGCGCGTTCAAACAAACAAACAAACAAACAAACTCTTCAGCTTTATTATATTAGTATAGATTTATCAATTAATTTATTCGACGGGTTAATGATTTATAATTGCTGAAATAAATTTCATCAATCAAATTCAACAGTAGGTTACATCACTTAAGCTTTTGACGAGAGGGCCGTTGTGTGTCACTTACTCACTTCGCATCTTCAACAGTGTGTTAACACTGTTATCATCTCAACTAAAATGACATCATGTGTTTAATAAGAAATATCCCTAATCTAATAAGACAAAAAAAAAATTATACAAAAAATAAAAATGAATATATCATTTACTCTGTTTACGAGAGTGACCTCAAATGCTGGGTAGTACGAAAGCGACCGCACCCCTCAATCTTATCAGCGCCATCAATGCGTCCTTCTACTTCTTTCCTCCTTCTATTTTATAATACAAAACTGCAAATTAGAATGCCCCATTATTAATTATTATAAAACTTTAATATTTAATTTTAATCACTTAAAGAGAAAAATATAATAATTGAGACAAAAATCAAATAAATTAATGATAAAAATGTAGACACAACTATAGAAATCATAAAAGCGGGACACACCGAAGACAACAATTCAATGACTACAAAATACCTTATAAGTACTACCATTCATTATGAAGGCATCGAATTTCTAAATATCTTAGTACCTATTTATAACTTTTTTCATATTTCATTGACGGGTTAATGATGTTATACAATGACGAAGTTTTACTATATTCATACACACTTCCAAATTATATTGTGTAACAGATGATTAACTGCAACTGTTTCATTGGATTCGTTGTAATAATTAAGGTGAGATATTTTACTTTTAGAAATAATATTAAAAATAATTACCAATTCATAAAAGAAGTGACAGATCTGGAATTCGTATCCTGATATTTATTTTCTTGAAAAGGGCAAGTCTGAGTTGTATGGTTGCTATTTCTCCAGCTCACTTTCCAGGCGCTTCTGGGAAATAAAACTTCAATTACTTAAATATTATATAACACTCATCAAAACGGTTGTATTGATTTCAAGCTTTCAATGAAAAACTCCGTTTGTGTTCCTGTATGATACAGAATGTACTACATGTACTTTTTTCTTAAGACGTACCTATTGGTAAATAGATAAAATTATTTTATTTAAATCACTTCACACGCAACGTATACCGTGTGATAAAATTTTGAGTCAGGGGTTTTCTCCGATTGTTTTCATTTTATCTTTTAAATAGAAAAGGCTTAGGCCCGTTTTACGAGGGTAGTTAAAACGGTCTGTTTGTAGGTCTTCTGAGGCTCCAACGTGTAGTGATTGGTCATCATTTTAAATGGAAATATAGTTGCAAATTAAAATATGACAATAATATTTATTACAAAAATTGAATACTCGTACATAACAGTATCTATAATAGTCTAGTTAAGAAATTTTTATTATAATTATTATTTATTATATTTACAAGTAATAAGTTTAATTATAAGAAATTTTGTTCTAATAACAATTAATTTGGTTACAATTGGCTTTCCAAGATATATTTCGGTTATTTGTAAGAGCGCGTATTGTCTCCTTACCTGTGTTTATTTGGGTACAATTTCCATTTCTAGCTTAGTTTGCGTCTCGTGAGTAGGTATGTACTACCAATAATAAGTGATAATTATTAATTTGTCTTATAAAATGCACGTTAAACTACAAGAAATCTCAAATAATGAAAGCAGTAAGCCACGGTACCTCCACTTGTATCGAATACTGAAATATTTCTCAACTACCCGCTTTTAAGCGGTCACAGGGGACGACGAGAGAATACAATATTTATACAGGCGTTATTTGATAGAAGGGACACTGATCATTAAATATTCGGCGTACTATTTGAATTTTATGATTAGTAATCGATTTAGCTCAATTTTAATGTATTGTTAACTAATTTATAGAGTTATTACTACATTCATATAATTATTAATGATCTGACCCGTTGCGTTGGCGCAGTTTGCAGTGACCCTGTTTTCTGCTCCAAAGGGTTGTGGTGGGTAACTGGGTGTAATATATATTTATTTATATATGTATTATTTATATGTATATCTACTTAAAAAAAATTTATACCCGTATCAGTCGGCTGTTACCTAAAACACAGGCATTAAGTTGCCTACCTTAGGAACAGACGACCTTGTGTGTGTGTTACATATTTATATATTTATATTAATTAGAATAAATATAAAAAATTAAAAAAATATATATAATATTTATTCAAAATACCGATCTATACATAAATGCATACCCATATTATGATATTATATATCATTGAGGTATATACGCTAACAATTATGCATATATAATAATAATAATAATACACTTTATTGTACACCAAAACAGAAATGTTACATAAACAAAACATGTACATATAACAAGGTATTATACAAAGGGCGGCCTTATCGCTGAAAAGCGATCTCTTCCAGGCAACCTAGGGGCAGAGGAAATGGTCTTGTGTCGGCATAGGTGTACAAATTTAATATTAACGTTTACATAAATACATACATACATACATACAGTTACACATACATACATGCAGTTACACATACATACATGCAGTTACACATACATACATGCAGTTACACATACATACATGCAGTTATACATACATACATGCAGTTGTTAGCTATTAGTCTTTGAAGATAATCAATTGTACATGTTAACAGCCGAAAATTGCGCTTCTCGTTCATTGACAGAATAGTCAAAAGAAGCTGACAAAATTTCGAAGAATTCTTTGTATGATTGATGTAGCAATGTTTTTAATCTCGCGATTTATTTTAACCCCGTTTCAGTATCCGCTCCATGTCCGGGCCTCTCACGCGTTGTTGGATAAAGTGTCCCGCCGTTTTTTGTTCCTGCGACCGCGCGTCGCTGTGCGGGTCGCGTTCCACACAATCGTTCTTTGTGACTCAATTTATTTTGTAAGACTACCAAATGTCATGTTTTTTATATTTACTACGAGTTAGGCTATATAATGTTATCTTTTGTTTGTTAGATTACGAGTCTGGTGTAGAATTATGTTGCGCTGAGCTTTAATATTTGCGTTTTAAAACGCGTCTTGTATTTAAAAAATCATATTTCAAAAATTAAAGCGATGACATGAGGTTTTTAATTTAAAATTACGCTACTTATATAATATAAAATAAGATGAGAAATAAAAACATAGGTACACGTGTTCAAACAAATATTTATTTACGGCCTTTTGATTTTAAACAATAATCTGGCGACGCGCGGCCTAGTTTATGTTAAACGTAAATAATTACGTTTGTTGCATTACGTTGTATTGCTCGTTTCTTCTTTTGTTTATGATACGTGACTATGGATATACATAGCAAATTTTACGAAGAAGTGAGATAAATAACACAAATGGGCCTTGAGAACATCCGAACCGCTTCGATCTTATCAACTAGGAGTCGACAGGCCATTTTAGGGGTAAAATCTTGTCGACTAGTAGGCGACAGAGAAGAATCCAAAAGCTATCAATAATCCCCTTCGTCTTTTTAACTCCGTTAGTCCGAGTGATAGTAGTCTAAAAAGTTAGGAATATTTTTAAAAGGCAGGAAAGATTGTGAGGCCTACTAAAAGTACTGCGAGTTCATATTATCATAGGCCTTGTATCTCAAAATCGGAAGAGAAAATACTTTGAATAAACGTATATGGTAATAAACAAAAATTCTTTGCGGGTCTAAAAATTTTTTATGAAAAATTGCATCATTCAGATATTATAATATCAAAACCGGGCTGCATAATTTTGAGAAAATGCCCTATGTTTTATTTATTCCGTCCAGTTAATGTTCTTATTTTTTATTTAATCTGTATATCGTTAAAATTTGTTGTTGGTTTTTTATCTATGGACGGATTAAATAATTATATTTTTTTAAATTTGACAGTAATCACAATTGTTCGGTAGATACATACCTACACTGTTTTAGTTTACGGACATGATTGAGTATACATCGTTATACGGTTTAGATGTTAAAGTTGGAGTTATCGGGAGATATTAATATTTACATAGTACATTTCATGCCTGACAGTAATAGACACAATGTGAAAAGCGGGTAGAGTTGAGAGGTAATCCAGAAGACTTCCGCTACGCCGTCAGAGGTACTCCTATCAATTATTAATATTTAAATATTTATGAATAACACTTCTTGGTAGCTGATCATGGTTTTCTCTATATATATTGAATGCGGTTCATATTTTCCATGATTGCATAACTATTTATTTGTTCTAGTATGTCTTGACAATTTTCGAATTTTGTGGGTAGGTAGGTATTTCAATTGATATTGATGGATAAAAAGTGTTTCAGTATTAATAGTAAAATTAATGTGACCTATTTCGTTGTACGAAAAATGATTTCGGCTATTTTATGTGTTGGAGATTTTGACTTGATTATTTGAAAAATGTATATGAAAATAGAAAAAATAAAAAAATATCGCTTGATTGTTCGAGATTATCCTTTTTTTTATAATTTTTATTTCTTTTTTTTTTTAATTATGTGTTGTAACGTAGTTGGGGATAACAATGGCTTGTATTTTTTTTTGTTTTATTTAGTTAAAGTTGGAAATGGTAGTTCGATGTTATTAAAATACATTTCTAAAATAGCACTTCCGGACTAGATACGCTTATTACCGGTTACTTGTCTATTACGGTTTCACGAATTTCGATTTTCGATATAGTTTCTGATGCTAACATTTAAAAATATATACTATCTATCTATAATATAAAAATAAGTCGGGTTTTCCTTGCTGACGCTATAATTACAGAACGCACGAACCGATTTCCACGGTTTTGTATTCGTTGGAAAGGTCTCGGGCTCCATGAGGTTTATAGCAAACAAATATATTTTATAGCAAAAAAATTTAGGAAAAATTTCAACAGAAAAGGAGGAAAACAGGGAAAATCATTTTTCACATACAGCGCCATCTCTGATACATAAACGAAGCCATCTGGTGGCGAAACGGAGTTCGCCGGGTTTGCTAGTTATAATTATATGAGTCGACTCATACACTCATACATATAGCACAAGAAGCACACCCATTTGCTTATACTATTAATATTATAAATTTTGTGCGTATGGATGGATATTTGTTACTATATATATATATATATATATATATATATATATATATATATATATATATATATATATATATATATATATATATATATATATAGTATGATTTGTCCATAATATAATCGTTAAAACTGAAAACATATCCATAAATTAATTATTTAATTTATTCTAATGCTTTTACTTTTTATTTTTTGCTGCTGCCGTATGACAAGTAAAATCGTTAATTAAGTAATCCTCCTCAATATTGGTATATGTATCATTTATTTAAAAAAAAAAAATGTGTGTGTAGGTACTTATGTACACGCGTCAGAAGTTATACTTTTTTGGCATATAATAAAAAAAAATTGTGTGTGTCAGCTCCGACGCACGACTGGAGTTTACTCCTTAAGTACGATTGTCTAAACATACGCAAAAAGAGTTTATCCAACTGAAAATAAGATTAATACCATATGAAAGGGTAAATTAACAAATTAATGAAAATAATATACATATATAAATATATATTTATTCATTTTATATACATTTATTATAACTAATCGGCGAAATATTTTACATTAAACTTTTCACAATAGTCAATTTCAGATGTGCACAAATATTTCATTAGGAATGTTGATAAATTATGTAATTATTATTATCTGACAATTATCATTTATTTTTTAAATATTATTTTTCAATATTAATTAGATCAACATTACTTTCGCACCGCACCATAGGTGCGCGCGCACCGAAAAAGTAACGAGGTCATTCATCAGTAGATTTTACCTCTCATATTTTTCTCATACCGGGCGCCTTATATATGAAAATCGATTCTTAAGCAGTAAACTCCAATAAACTCCAAAAAATTTAAAGAAAAAACAAAATACAAAAATTATCAAAGAAAAATGTTAAAAACAATCAAATAGGTTTTATTATAGTAAAAATTTAGCTATACCGTATAAATATAAAATCATTAATTATCATATGAATTTAATTCAATATTATTAAATATTTTTCTAAATAAACTAATTTTGGAGCTTCAAAGTATCAATAGTTTACAATCGATAATTATAAAATATTTTAATTATGAAAATTAAGTTAGCTGACATATAAAAATTTTGAGATTTTTTTTTTTATTGAAAAAATGATTAAAAACAATTTAAAAAATGGTTGTCTGTAAAGTCGGTTTACAGACGATAATTTTTACGTGATAACGTCATAAGAAAACATAGATGTAGAATTGTATACTTTTATGAATCGAATTGAATTATTATCACATATATAATATTATTATATTATTACATATATATGATAGTGTAGTACTTTTTTTATATAGATGATAGTGTGATATTCAAGATTTTCCAATCTGAGTTATTTTGTTAAGAATAGGAATACGATAGGAAAAGTAGGAAATCAAGGGGAGTATTTCAAGTGGTACTCTCTACCAAACAATTGACAAATCACAAAACAGTAGGGGTATGCGATAATTATCGATAATTCTTAAATACTCGATAATTTTCCATTCGATAATTATCAATAATTATCGATAAGTGTTATTCGAAAATTTTGATCCGATAATTATCGATAATTTTTCATTCGATAAATATCGATAACTATCGACCGATAATTATCGATAACTTTCGTCAACTATCCACAATTTTTATCCGATAATTATCGATAACTGTCGCCAACTATCGATAACTTTTCCTCCGATAATTATCGATAACTATTCATTCCATTACAATCGATAATTATCGATAAAACGATTCGATAATTATCGATAGTAAAATTATCGATATTTTTTTCCGATGAACATCCCTACAAAACAGTTCGCGTGTAGATTGCGTAGCGCCACTGTCTCTTTTACTCGAACGCGGTCCGATGGAGTGTAAGACAGAACGCTTAGGCTAATCGTGCCTCTCTATCGCTGGTTCTGCGCTCTCGCTCACTAATTGTGACAATGATGACGTCATCTTCTTCGAACGGGCACCCCTTATTTATTTATTTATTTATTTATTTGTAATTGAACTACCAACAAAATTATATGTTCCTTAAAATTAGACATTTAGGACCTTAAAGTACAATTTACACATAATTTCAATTATAGGTAGTTACAGCATGCATTTGATTCACAATATTGAAAAATTTATATTATACATAACAAAGAATAAACTAATATTATTTTCTCTTTGATATACTTTTTAAAAGTTTACAATAAAGTATTAATTAAATTAAATAAATCAACTTCAATCAATAAAAATAAAAAAGAAACATAAATTTATATTAAGTATAAATAAAAATAATATAATTTGTTATATTAATTAAAAAAGAAAAAATCAATTTCCTAGACGTTATCACGTCAAAAAAATTCACTTGTAACACTCACTTGTAAAACTTCAAGAACTGTAAGTGCAATTTTTAAAAGGTATTTTTTTGTTCTAATTTAATTATTAAAGATAAAATCAAAAAATTAAAAACGTCGGCTAACTGTAGTATCATTAATTATTTATTTAAAATATATTATGTTTCTTATAAAATAATTCATTATTTATTATTTAACCTAGTGATAATATCTTTTTAATTAATATTTATTCAAAAATAATGTATACATGAATTAAAAGACAAATATTGTAGTACGAAACTAGATTTTGTTTCCAACAAAATTCCGGAAAATTATTTAAAATGGTCTATAATATGAACTTAAAAAAATATGGATAGAATTACTATATTCGATAAACAAAATGATTGAGTCTGTATTAAAAATTATGAACTCAATAAAAAGATACCTAAATATAATAGGTACTACAATATTAAAATATTTAAACTTTTTTTTTCTTTTTTTTATTATTAAAATATTTAAACTAAAATATAAATATTTTAGTTTAAATATTTTAATTCATGAAATTACTATTATTTTTGAAAAAATATTGATTAAAAGAAAATTATTAACAAGTTAAATAAAAACTAAAATATTTAATTGACCATTTTTTAGAATTGATTATTAATATGATAATTATTATTAATTTGATTATTAATTTGAATAATATATTTCATATTAAATGGTATTTCTATCGAATTTTAAAATAACAACGTTTCGTTGGATACTTTGCAACTAGCCTGTATGTTAACGCTGCAACTTAAAATTATTTAAGTTTTTTAAGTTTTAGTTTTGTTCAAGTTTACCAAGTTTATTACTAGATGGCGCTAGTAGTAGATTACATCGCGATGGCAAGATTATTTTTTGTTTTTAGCTGCCACCAGACATTTTTGTAATTAATCAAGAAATTCAATATATCAGTTAAAGAATCTAGTACTGGTTTTATAAGTGCTCCTTCATCCTTGTAGTGTTGGATAAGTGTTTGTGAAGTTAACACTGTATATGAGTTAACTTAGTCATTTAAAAAAATACATACTTTTAATTCTATTCTGTGGCCAACTTCATACTGTTAATTTTTGTGTCACAGATGCGCGCGCATCGTAAAATTTCACTCTCATGATTTTTCCATAACGCGCCTAAAGAAGTATAACTTCAAAAAATATGTATATCAGTCAACTGTTACCTAAAACACAGTCATTAAGCTGCCTAGCTTAGGATCAGACGACCGTGTGTGTATGTTAAACATATTTATATTTATATAAAAATAAAAAATAAAAAAAATTGTCGACTAACCGACCTTTAGCAACATCACACAAGAAAAATCAATGCTTGCCATCTGATGCGTTTACCCGCTTTAATTATTGTGTGTTTATATATTTGATCTTCACTAATTTATAAAGGGGTTGTTTCATTTTGGGCCAGGTATTTGTACGGTATACCAAAAAATAGTAAAAAATCATAGAAATTTAAATAAAATATGCTTTTTAGTAGTTTTACAGTGATTAAGGCCAGGATATCCCAAACCACCCTTTTTTGATAGAGTTTTAAACATAGTAATATTCATTTTTTTGATCCGTTAAAAATATATGTTGTAGTTTAACAAACGTTCTTGATTATTCAACGGTTCAAAACACGATAATTGTAACTTGACTCGATAAAAAAAACACAAAGAAAGGATGTTTTTGATTATTTTTCTTGTTTTATTTGAAGAATATCAGATTTTAAGTTACAATATTCACATGTAAAAATAGGTAATAACTTTTAGAAGAACATTTAACGGTTACTTTTTTAAATAAATGTTTCAATTTTTTTTAAATATTAAATATTTAAATTATATAAGAAAACGGCCCGCGCGCCTCGCTTTAGTTGCCTGCGAGGCGTCATCGAAGTAGGACCTGTTTCTCTGCTGCCTGGCGGCGTCCCCCCCCCCCCTCTAAAGATTGGATTTTTTTTATAAGTAACAAAAATATCCACGGGCTTATATTTGCCCGTGCCTTTTTTTCATTAAATGTATAAGATTGTTAATATAGTTTCATGCGTACTATTTTAGACTTACATTAGCTAGATTTATTGTCAGGACGCGAGTCCGTGTACTGACCATTATTTATTTATTATTATTATAATTATTTTTAAATACATATAAATATATTTACATACATATAATCATTTTTTAATACATATAAACATAATCTTTATTTATAAATATAATTTACATATACAAATAAACACACATACATATATATACATACATACACACACACACACACATACATACATATACATATATATATATATGTATATATATGTATATAATTTTATTTTGTCTTTTTTTTTCTTACATCTATTTACATCGTGTTTCTTATTTTCTATGTACATGCGTTTATTACTTGATCTAATATAACCTAATATTTCATTGCTTGTTACTACATACATACCAGCCACCACATTTTTACGGCATGTCTACATTTACATTTGGGCTCTTTATTTTTGTATTATTTATTGGAGACTCTGCCGCAGCCATCCCCCGAGGGAAGCTGTTCGAGCACATCCTCAATGACGGCGGTGTCTCTTTTATGTATAGCCATCTTGAGGGTGTGCTCGAGTATTTCCTTTGTTGTGGCCTCCACCGCCTTTTCGACTAAACGACCGATTGCATCACCACCGTCGTCGGTGTAGTAGACACAGGTCTGGTCACCGCGACCACAGCATGCGGAACACTGTCATGAATCCGCAGCCTCCTAGTCTTTGTCTGGACGATGATGACTGCCTCGCGTGTCTGTCTGTCCCTGTGCCTCGTGGATAGTTATGACGCTCGATCCCTGTCCGGTGCCGTATCCCTGGTCTATCAACGTCTTCTTTTCCTCTTGTGTGAAAACCAGGTGTAGGGTCCGGTCTTGTCTCCTAGGAATTCGAGCGCCAGTGAACCTCTCTATCCTCAAAGAATGGACAGTGTGGTTTGAGGAATAGATTGGATAATTTTATTTAGTACTAGCTGTGCCCCGCGGTTTCACCTGCGTTAATTTCAGGGAAAAACGTACTTAAATATTTTCGCCTCGTTGGTCCAGTGGTCCCAAGCGTTACTGCCGAGCGAGAGGTCTCAGGTTCGATTCTTGGGTCGTTCAACGTATTACTGAGTTTTTTTTTCGAAAATTTACAGTAAAAGAGTGATGTTATATTTACTTTAAAAATGGAACTATAATTAAAAAATGTCTCTAGAAGAGAAATAATAAAGGACGCAACGGAAGCTCTTAAAAAAAGATTATTTTTTCCCGTTTTTGTAACATTTCTTATTATTACTCAGCCCCTATTGGTGGTAGCGTGATGTTATATAGCCAAAATCCTTCCTCGGTAAATGGGCTATCGAACGCAAAAATAATTTTTAAATTTGAACTAGTAGTTCCTGAGACTAGCGCGTTCAAACAAACAAACTCTTCAGCTTTATCTATTAGTATAGAGTATAGATATAGATGTAGATTGTATTTAGTACTAGCTGTGCCCCGCGCTTTCACCCGCGTTAATTTGAGGGAAAAACGTACTTAAATATTTTCGCCTCGTTGGTCCAGTGGTCCCAAGCGTTACTGCCGAGCAAGGGGTCTCAGGTTTGATTTTTGGGTCGTTCAACGTATTACTGAGTTTTTTTTTCGAAAATTTACAGTAAAAGAGTGATGTTATATTTACTTTAAAAGTGGAACTACAATTAAAAAATGTCTCGAGAAGAGAAATAATAAAGGAAGCAACGGAAGCTCTCAAAAAACATTATTTTTTCCCGTTTTTGTAACATTTCTTATTATTACTCAGCCCCTATTGGTCGTAGCGTGATGTTATATAGCCAAAATCCTTCCTCGGTAAATGGGCTATCCAACGCAAAAAGAATTTTTAAATTTGAACCAGTACCTAGTTCCTGAGATTAGCGCGTTCAAACAAACAAACTCTTCAGCTTTATCTATTAGTATAGATTATTATTGATTATTTTATCAGATTAGTTTAGTTAGTACTCTAACAACGTTGGAAGTGTTTTTACTGTATAGCAGTGTAGTGTAGATATAAAATGGGGAATAAAACTAGAAATAAAAAAAAATCTAGACGTGAACTACGTAAGCTTAGAAAAGCGATCAGGTAAGTACTCGTAAGTTTAATGAACACTGAATGTATTTTTAGCTAGAATATAATGATTGTCATCGATATCTTAGACCGATATATTAGCATATCCAAAATTTGAATAAGTTATATTAGTATTTTCACATAACAGCGGCTAGCTAGCAGCTAGCGGCAATTGAAGATTCTTCGACGGTCAGCGAATGGCGATGGGTCCCAACCAGGCTAAACGTAGCCGACGACGCGACGCGAGACGTACCAGCGGGATTCAGCAGTGGTCACAAATGGTACACAGGTCCTGAATTTCCTTATCATCCGGAGTCCACCTGGCCCACGGAAACGTCCGCCTCGTCGTCGTCAACCGAACCTACAGGAGAAGAAAGGACTCATCACGTCACCGATCGTAAACAGCCGCGACTCAAAGAAGGGTTACCAGACTGCACACGGTACTCCAGCTGGAACAGACTCCGCTACACGACGGCTCGAGTGCTACAGTTTATAGAACTCTGTTGAGCCAATACACAACGACTCAACTATAAAAGGACTAAGAAAAGCGCGTTAAGGGACCCAGACTGGAAAACGACGAACAAGGAGCTGAAAACACGCCAGAAAATAAGAGTAGAGCTCGAAGAAACTTTGGAGGTTCGTCCGGTCTCCGCGGAACTTATCAGGAAAGCTGAAGACCTACTCATGAGAACAGTCCAAGAAGAATCTTTTCCAAATGAAGTAGAAAGCATTAAAGACGGGAAGTCGGTCACCCGAGACAGTCGCCTCAAGCAGCTGAGCATCGAGTGTGCAGAGGGAGCCCTCCGAGTCCGAAGTTGCATTAACGCCGCGAAGCAAGTATCAACGCGATCTAAAAACTCGATGACACTAGATGGAAATCATCACACAGTGAAGTTGTGGATCATAGCGATGCATAGAACTTAGCATCACCCGGGAGTCGAGGCGACTGTGAACGAATGTCGACAGCACTACTGGATACTACGCCTGCGGCCCGTCACAAGAACGTTCTTTCCACAGTGACTACACTGCTGGATTAGGGCAGCGATCCCGTCATACCCGAGAACAGGAGACCTACCTGTGTGTTGCCTAGCTCACCATCAGCAACCCTTCACATACACAAGGATAGACTACTTCGGTCCATTAACAGTCACCGTGGGACGCAGCCAACAGAAACGTTACGTGGCAGTATTCACGTGCCTCGCTGTAAGAGCGATCCACCTAGAGATAGCGACGTCACTGAGCACAGACTCAGTGATAATGGATTTAAGAAGAATGAAAGCGCGCCGAGGACAACCTGCTCAAATCTGGTCCGACAATGGGACTAACCTGCGAGGTGCCGACAAAGAATTGAGACAGTCAATAGACAGAGCGACGTCCTCACTTTCGTCGCTGGGTCAACAGGCGGCATGGGGTGCTTACGTTTCGGCTGTTGCCGGTGCTTACCGGGCACGGTTGCTTCGGTAAGTACCTGCACCAAATCGCTAGGCGAGAAGCCACCCCTGCTTGCCACGAGTGTGGCGCGCTAATCGACTCGGCGCGTCACACCCTGGAGGAATGCGCCGCTTGGGAGCCCCAGCGCAGGGCCCTGGTGGCAGTAATAGGTGGAGACCTCTCGCTGTCAAGTGTGGTCCGCTGCATGCTTGACAGCCAGAGGTGCTGGTCGGCTGTGACCTCATATTGTGAGGAGGTCTTGGCATTGAAGGAGGCCGCGGAGCGAGAGCGGGAGGCAGCCGCACACGCTGACTCACTCCGCTCCGAGAAGACGACCAGGGAGGAAGAGACGCCAATATGCACTCCTCCACCCTCCGCAATAGAGTGGGAAAGGGCACCACATCCTCCCACTCGCCACCAGGGCAATAGAGCGCTCACAGTGCCCGCGAGTGCCTTATAAGCGAAGGCGGCCCGCAGAGGCGGGCCAACCGTCGGGGCGTCACGATTGTATGCGAAAGCGTGGCGCCCTACTACGACGATGAGGGCACCGGCACCGCTGGGTTTTAGTGGGTATTCTGGCTCCGCAGTCAGCGAGTCCCACATACCCGTCGCCTTTATAGTAGGCGGGATGCATAAATGCATTTCCCAGCGTAAAAAAAAAGCAATGGACAGAGCCACCGCAGCAGAAGCAGCAAAAAAGATTTCGTGGCGCTTTATTCCCCCTGCGGCCCCATTCATAACTCGCTACTATACATACTAAATGTAAACACTAAGTATGAAATATGAACCGCGCCTTTTGGCCGATTTGGCATTCGACTCTCGGCAGCGCTTAGAACAAGAACAAGAAAATTTAAGAAACAAAGGAGTGTTTTTCTTCCCAACATCCCAGCAAACAAATGTGAAACCTGCACAAAAGTTATTAAGTTATTTTTGAGAAAAAAATTATTTATTGATAATTAATAGAAATTAAAATATTAATAGTAAAAAATATTTATTTTTTAGCTATAAACCCATAACAAATTAAATAATAGTTTTTATCTACTTCTCTTAGGTATTAAATGTTGTATTAAGTGTATTAATTATCAAAAAAAAAAATACTGATAATAATTAATAGAAATTAAAATATTTATAGTAAAAATTATTTTTTTTTTAAGCTATAAACCCATAAAAAATTAAATAATAGTTTTTATCTACTTCTCTTAGGTATTAAATGTTTATGTTGCATTTTATACTGTGCCTTCAGGATCGAAAACAAAACCATAAAAAGTTTATTATATAATGTAATTATAAAATAACCTTTTTTTTTTTTTTTTTTTTTTTTTTTTTTTTTTTTTTTTTTTTTTTTTTTTTTTTTTTTTTGACGCTGGGAAATACGTTTACGTATCCCGCCGCCCGAAGGTGACGGGTATGTGGGACTCGCTGACTGCGAAGTCAGAATACCCACTAAAACCCAGCGGTGCCCTCATCGTCATACAAGGACGCCACGAGATCGCGGTTGCATGCCACCGTGACGCCCCGACGGTTGGCTCGCCTACGCGGGCCGCCCTCGGTCATAGAGCGCTCGCGGGCACCGTGAGCGCTCTATCTCCGCTGCACCAGGGACCGGCGAACGGGGGAAACTGCGGCAGGTCATGATGACATAGCCGCAGTCTCCTCCGTGACCTGGTGCGATGAGCTTTGGGGAGCGGTCGAAGATTTGGCGACCGCTCTAACCCTCGATTTAGGGGGGCGGCACTCCCGTCCTCCCATAATGTGCGACGCCGGTTTGCCGGCATCTGCGCAAACAGCGCAGCGCAGTGCCCCGGTGCAGTTACGGGCAATGTGGCCCTCCACGCCGCACCGGAAACACGCGCCTCTGCGGTCGACCGCAGCCGGACAAGTCGGGCGAGTGTGCCCGATGCCCATGCACTTGTAGCAGCGCATGGGACGCTGCTCCAAAATCTGGACCCTAGCCGAACTCCAGCCGACCAAGAGTCGCCCTGCCTCGGCCAGGGCCTTTGCGGCTGGGATCGGGCACCGCACGACTGTGCCGCCCAACCCACCAGGTCCGACCGCGATTGCGCCGACTTTTACATCGCCGGCGTCACACTTGCCCATCTTTGCTATTGCTGTAGCGACCGCCTCGCTGGTGACGGAGTCGTCCAGCCCAGAGACTCGCAGACTCGCGAGCTTCGTGGGTTGGACGACCCTCGCCAAGCTGCCGAACGCCGTCTGCAGCTCCTCCGCCAGACGCTTGGCCACCTCCGGGGCCTGCCCTTTCGGCAGCTCTAGAAGTCGTGCCCCGGTAGCGGCACGCCGAATCGTTAGGCCATCATTAATACCTAAGGTTTTTAGGTCAACCTGCTCTGCCGCTCGCTCCAGCAAGTGGCAGTACGTGACCCCCTTACTCACGGCGTACTCGTCCAGTGTGATGAGCACCGCCGGAGAGCGGGGGGCGGCCAGCCTGGGCTTCCTAGCCGTCTTCGTTTTAGGCTGCGGCTTCGGCTGCGGCTGCGGCTGCGGCTGCGGCTTTATCTTCTTCGCCGGTGCTGTGGCGGCGGCGGCTGCGTATGTTTTCGCGGCCCTCTTCTTTTTCCTTTTATGCTGGACGGTGGACCGCTCGCCATCGTCCGCTGTATGTGTGGCCGTCGGCTCTTCGTCGGCACGGGACAGTCCCTCTGCCAACTTCAGATGCGCACCCTTCGTGCCGCGACTCTTCGCTTGCACAGGTGTCTTTTCTGCGGCGATGCGCCGCCGATCCGCCGCCAAGGGTGGACGAAGCGTTTTGGCGGGCAAGAGCCGCTCCTCGAGGCCCGCGAATCGCGCATCTATGATTCGCTGCACGGTCCCCGAGATGGAGGCCGTCATGCGTTCTTCTAGATCCTCTCTGCCGGCCGGTAAGGGCAAGAGAGGAGAGCCTCTGTCGCGATCCCGTCGTCGGAGCTCGGCCACATGCTGCCTAAGCTCGGCCATCTCCGACCTCAGACGGGCATTCTCCAGTTGCACTTTGCGGACCTCGTCTGTGGCCGTCCTATCTTTTAGCGCCGCAACAACAGCTTTTATAGAGGACGCCGCATCCTGCAGGGCGCGCACGAACGTGCCCTTAAGGTTGGACGACGTCGTTGCCACAGTATAGATGATGTCCACATCTGTGGCCGCCTGCCTTGCTAAAGCGTCAGCCGTGTGCGGGTCTCCGCTGTCAACACCCAGCGCTTTGCGTCCCTCTTCGGCCGCTCTTATCTGATCTATCATGGCCCTTTCGGCTTCAGAGCAGGGCTCCTCCCGTAATATTATTCGCCTCTTCGCTCCAGCGAGGATCACCTCCTCACCGGGTGATCGCGAACTTCTTCGAAACCGCTTCCCGCTCCTCGTCTGACCACAGCTAGACTCACCACCCGTCGCTGCCGAGCTGTAGTCGTCGGAATCGAGTGCGGTAGATTCCTCCTCTACGTCATTTTGGTTAAAAATGTTTTTATTTGATTCCATGACTAATCCCACGAGTATGGGGGAAAGACGGTCCACCCAGGCAGTGCCCCCTGTACCTGGGTAAGCCTAGCGTAACTCGTCGCGGGTGTCGGCCGGTACCCGGACGAGGATCGCAGTCGAGACTGATCCACCCGTCAGCCATGCATCCCCTCGCGCTGCGTCGCCGCTTAGGATTCGGGGTAATTTTTTATAGAGGTTTTCTTCCTCGCGGTCCGGCCGGTTAAGGCAAGACCCTCGGTCCCGCACGTAGCCGCGAGACATGACCACGACACCACGTAGCGGGATTACGAGAGGACGGTGAACGACCAGGGGAAGCCTAGCCGTTCTGTCTGACGGCAGTGTGAGTGCACGTCAGACCCGTCCGCCTCCGTTGCTTCACCGCGCGCGAGCGCAGTGGCACCGGAGCCCCCGAGGAGACGACTGTCCCCTACACGCCATGCGGCCGCTCAACGGGGCAACTCTGCGTGACAGAGAAGTCCCCGGAGCGCTGAATCGCATACCCGGCGTCCCCCCGAGTCGGTCGTTAGCAGTTCCGCAATCGCAACTGTGAAGCTGCTGCTGCCTACGTTTCCAGGGTGCACCACGCGGAGGTCACCGACTGTAGCACCCCAATTATAAAATAACCTAAAGTAAAAAAAAAAAAAAAAAAAAAAAAAAAAAAAAAAAAAAAACCTAGTAAGTTGCACTACTGTTAAATTATATATTTAATTAATTCCGTGCGTCGTCGCCGCGCGGGGTCATCGAGAGTTCATTTGATCGGAGACTTTGCGTAACTAGTCGCGCGGGGAGTGAGGTAGCGCTAAATACCTACAACGCTCGAATATCCTGGCCTTAAGAGGTAGTTATAAAATTTAACATTCGTAGAATAGCAACTCTCGAAGTACATCAACCTACTTTTGTTGTCTATATTTGATGACAATATGTTATTTTAGTGTCATTTCAATTGTCAAATGTCAAGTCATTCATTGGCGTCTTGCTGCGTTGGAGTGTTTTTCGTTGTTTCTTTTTGTTACTGAATATTTTTTTAACGACCCAGGCATTTCTTTGGACTTCTCGTCTTCGAAATCTTTCGATCAACTTAGTGTTGGATACGTACCAATTTTTTGTGGTTATTTATGCTTAAAATGTCATCACAACGTTTGTGTATATGTCATTGTCAAAAGGGATGACAAGTTGTTGCGATTTTATTTTGCAAATTAAAACTACCTCGTAAATGAGGCCTTTTCATGAGAAATAAAGAAAAAATATTCATTATTTCATGACCCTGAACATTTTAAAATAATGTACAAATACCTGGCCCAGGCTCCATATAAATTTGAAACAACCCCTTTATATATTATAATCAAATCAAGTAATATTATTTATTGATTATTCTCCTACTTTGTTTCTTGTAAATTATTGTATCTTCTGTCCCTTCTCTATTTTATTTCGTAACCGTTGTGTAACATACTTTTGTAAATCGTTAAAGACTATTATTTAACGACCAACAACACTACAGTTATTTATTAAATTCAAATGTCAATAACGTCTGCTATCGATGGTTTTTGGTCTAAGTCTGGACCTTTTCTAACCATGCAGGTTGCTTGTTTACATATGTACGTAGTACCTGGATAACCGAGCTTTGCTCGGTGTATACAATATTTATGGTATATCGTGTTTTTTTGGAAATTATATTTAGATACGAATTACATACTGATGAAATAAACTAATTCATGAGTTTTTATTTAAATAACCAGTTCATATTTTTTTATTATTATGTCAGTAAGGTCAAAAAATATTATTTATATTCATATGCCATACTAAATAAAAAAAATCATTGGAGCCGTTTCCGAGATTCAGATTATATAATATTATATATATACCAGCGGTAATAAGTGCCCCCAGATCCGGCCCCACATGGAATACTCATCTCACCTGTGGGCTGGAGCGCTCCAATATCAGCTCCTTCCATTTGGCCGCGTTCAACGCCGAGAGGTTCAAATTATCGACGACAAGATTATCTCCAACCGGCTTGATTCTTTGGCACTGCGTAGAGATGTCGGATTACTCTGCATCTTCTACCGAATCTATCACGGGGAGTGTTCTGAGGAATTGTTTGGATTAATACCTGCAGCAGAATTCCATCACCGGACATCGCGTCAAACTTCCAAATTTCACCAATATCACCTCGATGTCTGCAAATCTACAACAACCCGATTTTTACGGCATTTCCTGCCTCGCACGACCAGATTATGGAACCAGCTGCCATCTACGGTGTTTCCGAACCGATACGACTTAGGGACCTTCAAGAAAAGAGCATACGCCCATTTGAAAGGCCGGCAACGCACCTGCTAATCCTGCGATTTGGCAGTTGTCTATGGATGTCGCGTGCACTTACCATCAGGTGTACCGACTGCCCGTTTGCCCCCTCTTAATCAGAACTGAACTGGAAAAAACAAAAAGCCTCCTACAGCTGGGCGAATCGTCGAAGGGCGTCCTCCTTCACCATATTCTCCAAAAATCGAGCCTACTGTCAGTATTAAGGCAACGTCTCGCACCATTACACCAGAATGTTTGTTTTATGATAAAGCTAAGTTACTTATCATTTGTGTCCACATGTGTGGGTATGTGTATTCTGTGTGTCTTAACTAAATTTATTTTTGAAACTTCAAGTTTGTTGTTGAGAAATCATCGCAAATGTTGTTCATCATATCAGCCATTGGATGTCCACTGTTAAACGTAGGTCTCCCCCACTGACTTCCAGAGTAACCTATTCAAAGCAGCCTTAATCCAACAGCTTCCGTCGACTTTCCTCAAGTCGTCAGTCCATCTCGCGGACGGCTGTCCGACGCTGCGCTTGCCGGTACGTGGTCTTCACTCGAGAACCTTTTGTTTTTCAACAAATATCAAGACATAATGTCCAATAGACAGCAAATATCAAGACATAATGTCCAATAAACAGCAAAATATAAACAGCAATTACCGGTGGGAGGGATGCGCTGTGCCGCGCTCCCGGCTGCATGGGTACCACTATCTTGCTTATTTCTCCCGTGAAACAGCTTTGCTGTATTTCGGAGAGAAGGGCAAGACAGGCAGTGTAATTACTGGCACCTAGACTAACACCTTAAGTCTCTGGATAGGCAATTCATAAATGAGTTGCCTGGGCTAATTCCAGGTAAACTAGTTTATGTTCATGGGCGACGTTAACCACTTACCATCAGGTGGAACGTCTGTCAGTTTGCCTATTCACTTAATATTAAAAAAAAAAAAAATATCAAGAAATATTGTCCAGTTAACGACCGTTCTGGTGTAGTGGTGCGAGTAGTCGCCTCAAACCGTGCACCGGCAGTTGCGGATTCGATTCCCGCTCGGGACAGATATTTGTATTTGTACAAATGTTTGTTTCCGGTCTGGGTATATGTCCTAGTGGGTCTCCCCACCGTGCCTTGGAGAACACGTAAAGCCCTCGGTCCCGGTTGTTATCATAGACACCTGATAACAATCGTGACTCCTGGTAGGGAAATTATCCACCAACCAGCAGCGGAGCAGCGTGGTGGATTAAGCTTCAACCCTTCTTATATATGGAGGAGAGACATTCTCTCAACAATAACCAATAGAACTCTCAAAAATATTGATATTATTATTTATTTATTTATTTATTTTTTTCTTTTATTTTGGTATGTTATATTGTTCCGAACATTTTCCAGAAATCGAACACGGTTCGACTCTTCGGCCCCTGCTTCAGGAAATCGCGCGAAAAATGTTTCCATCTCGTCAAGACTTATTTCCGTGTTGAAAGTGCCAGTGATCCTTAGTATGAGGCTGCCTAAGTATCTGCTGTTCAGCGTGAACCGTTCCACGAATTGCGGCCAGTTTTCTCGAACATTCTTCTAAACTCAAAACGTTGAGGTAATCTTGACTTCGAACGTTCTTTTCATCCCACACGAGTTCCATATATCTTTTCAATATATTAGCATCATGCGGTGCTGATAGGGCACTTTGTAGTTTAATAACGCTTAAACTTGTTCTCTTCCAAGTTTGCTTCGTGTACAACGGCTTTACCAGATGTTGAATATATTTTTGCAAATCATCATGAGCAGGCGTGTTAAAAAGTCGGGTTGAAAGACTGGCAAAGATGGATGTCTCGGTGTCCCACGGAACAAATCATTTTCAACCTTTAGGTAGGTGGAGAGATTTAGAGTTACTCGATGGGTGATCACTTGCGCCTCGAAGCGTCCAGAAGGTACGGTCGAACTGTCTGGAAGATGCCAGACTATCTGATATTGTCAGTTGTTCAGTTTGGCTCTGAAGTTGTTTCATTAAATCTGGCCACATGTTATTCGTGTATTTCACTCTGTAGTTACTAACTTGGTTATTATTAATTTTCAACCATTTTACTCCCTCCTCCAATATCAATATAACACTGTCAAAATTATTTGTGAACCGCAGAATATTTTCTTTTGGATCACTACTAGTAGTATATGTTATTGGAACAAACTAACAATATTTATAATCCGATTCTTTGTTGACCATGGCTTCTGGATCGATTAGGAAACGTTTCTGTTATGAGTTATGACAAGTATTAGTCTTGTCACTTCGCGTGACAGTTAATAGTGGGTAACCCATTTGTCTTGTCCATTTGTCCATTATATACATTAGTCTCAATTGTGGGTTATTTTTCTTAAAATAGGGTTTTAAAGAGGAAAGGAGATCCTTTGTAATGGTATTACCTAATTCATATTTCTTCAAATAGTCCGACATGCCCAGACGGAAGTTTTTGTCCCCAATAAAACAATCTAACATTCTTAAAACTGAAGCACCTTGTAATAGGATTATAATATTATTCTCTAAGATAGCGTTTCTTCTATTTAAGTTTTTTGCAAACATTCAATTTAAATGTACAGTTATTTAATAATTGTTTAAAGTAATTAAAATTATTCTTTTTTTTTTCAACACTAACGAAACGGATTTGTTTCCCCTCTTTTTAAATTGATTGGAGAAGAAGCATAAGTCCATTGAATTATATAAAACTAGTTTTTTATTTTATTTTTATAATCTAATATATGTAGTGCGGTTAGAAATAAATATTTATCTTCATCTGCTGTTCATGTATCGTATAAGATTTGAGTAGTCATTTACTACCCTTGTCATTCTTTTACTTTCTAAAATGATGATAATAAAAAAGAATTTTAGCTGTTACTTTTTTATATTTTTTAATGTATTTAAATAATAGTAATTTTATCTCTATCTTCCTTTTTAATTTGTTCTGATATATTTGACAGTTCTTCGGTGCATGGAATTTCATATAACTCTTATGAGTATCATATTTTTTTTTTTTAATTTCTATTTCTTATTTCAAATTCTATGGAAATTTGTGAATAAACATAATGTAATACAACCGAGAGCCTGTGAACGTTCCATTGCAGGTCGGAGCTTTATCCAGAGCCGAATTAACCCTGTCAACGACATTAGGCAATGCGATTCTCGGGGCCCCTTTTGTTTACTTACGCTTTTTTTTTAAATCTGACTGGAAAAAAATTTTGTGTTGATAAAATATTTGCTTCTATTTACCCCGCGGTCCCGGGTTCGAACACCGGCATAGGCATGAAGCTTGTTCTAAGTCTGACTGCTTTCTATGTATATATACAATACATATTTATTGACAAAAAAAGTAAATAAGCAGTATATCAGTTGTCTAGTACCCCTAACATAAACCGCATTTCGTATCTACATGTCTGTGTATCTATGTGTTTGTCTGTGACATCGTACCTAAGTCCTAAGGTCGCAAATGATTTTTATTTAGTTTTCTTTCACTGGAATACTTTTAATGAATGAATTTGATGGAACTGGAAAGAAATGAAACGTGACGTGGTTATTTTAAATTGAATAATATGGTCATATGCAATAAAATACAATAAGTTTTATGAAGTACTATAAACTTAAATAAACTCTTTTGCAAAAAAAACGGGCACTTAAGCAAAGAACTATTTTATAGTTACTATTAGTTTGTTTGACAATTTTAGGTATTTTTATCCTCAGAATTTTATAAATTAATTAGGAAGGAATAGTTTTCATCAGTTTTATCATAACATTTTAATTAAATTATTAAGAAATAATGTTTAAGCTCAAAACACTATGATTGTACCTGCTCGCTAAATAAAAATGAAACGCGTTAATTTCTTTGTTTTTCTTGAATACATTAAAAGCAGATAAAAGTTTAGTATTGAGTGTGACCCCCTCTTGCTGAAATCACAGCTTGCATTCGTCTGGGCATGCTAGTGAGTATATCTTTTATGGTTTCTTGGGGAATACGTTCCCACTCCGCGGTAATCACATTCTTTAGCTCTCTGATGGTCTGCGGAGCCGGCTGCACTGATCTCACTCGTCGCTTCAGAACGTCCCAGACATGCTCTATGGGATTGAGGTCCGGACTTCTAGCTGGCCAGTCCAAACGACGAATTCCGACTTCTAGCATATACGCATCCACACCGCCAGACCGGTAGGCGCGAGCATTGTCGTCCATAAAAATTGAGTTTTCGCCAAGAGCGGTTAAAGCGGGTTGTGCATAAGGAATTAGAACTTCCGTTATGTATCGGTGTCCAGTCAGTGTACCGTTTTCGATGAAGACTAACTCCGTACGATCCATAGAATTTATTCCTGCCCAAAACATAACAGAGCCCCCTCCATAAGGTGTGATTTCTTCAAAACATGCCTCTGCAAAGCGTTCTCCTCGTCTACGTAGCACTCGCCGACGTCGGTCTTCACCATGCAGAGATATCCTGGCTTCATCGAAGAACAATACCCTATCCTAGTCTTCATGAGTCCATGACACACAATTTCGAGCGAAGCTAAGCCTGGCAACTCGATGTCCACGGAGTAATTTAGGGCCGCGTGCCGGGCGATGACTGTGTATATTAGCAGTGAGAAGCCTCCTCCTGACCGTCCATAGACTAATTTGCACATTTCTTACTTCTTCGAGGGTGTTCTTGAGGTCCACATAAGAAAATTTGCGATTTCTCAACGCTTGACTAACTAAAAAACGATCATCCCGTGGTTCGGTACATGTCTTTCTGCCAGAACCAGGCCTTCTCTTGACGGAACCGGTCTCTTGATAGCGCTGCCAGGTCCTTTGAACTGTCGACCGACTCACATTTAGCCTCTGAGCCACGAAGCATTGACTGCAACCTTATTCAAGCAGCGCAATAATTTTGCTCGCTTTTATCACTTTATCTACCATTTTCGAGATTGCTAAACAGCAATAACAATACTTTTAAATGTCAAGGACACCAGATAATTTAATAAAAATTGACAAAAAGTTAATTAGAGTCGATATTAACTATAGGGAATTCGCGCCACAAAATGTAGTTAAAAGTTATTTTCTTTGAAAACCAGGCTCAGTCAAAAATTTCAATTTGGAATGTACTCTTATAAACATTATGGCACTTTTATAACTGGCCAGTAACATGTTCAAATGATTAAAACCTTTTTGGTATTTTATTTTTTTCAGCCAGGAAGAAAATCGAAACCGCCCGTTTTTTTTGCAAATGAGTGTATTAACTTTTCTTTTTTAGATACAGTCTTTTAAGACATCTTCGAAGTTGACTTTCAGACATCGTCAACAGTAAATTTAAACGATTTTGAGACATCGTTGATCGAAGAGAGTTTTTTATTAATTATAATTTTGTTAAATTTCGATGCCATGTGGCGTTTGTTATCATTAGATTTCTATAAATTTGCAACGCTATCATCACATTCGGGAAAGTTAATTGTAAAATATTGTTAAAAATCCATTTATACGATTCCTCGGCAGCTACAGTCTTATCTTTCTCCACATTCTCTAATTATGAGACGAAGTATTTGAACTGCACCATCTTGTTTATAAAGTCAGGCCTGTTCTCAGAATAATATTCACAAAAGTTTGTACAATCTTCTTTAATTTTTTCGTTCCACTTTATTCTTATTTCAAGAAATCTGTTAGATATCCAAACAAAGAATTAATTTCTCGATCTAAAAAGTTCAATGATTCGTTTTTGTAGGATTATACTGACACCATTGGTTCGATCCAGTACGATAGCCCAGAATATTTACATTAAGGCATTTTCATTTTTTTCGGAATCCTCAATTAGAATCAGAAATAATAAACATTTGCTTCTTGAATTACTTGCGATGTCTGTGTGTTGTCGTCACCAATGAAAAGCTTTCTAAAAAGTTTTAGTACCATCGGCTCTTGCACAACACCACGTGTCGGACACTTTTTTTAAGAACTTAAGGCGGGGATTATTTACATTCGTCTATTTCGATATTTTGTAGCATAATTGCTCAGCGATGAGTTGGTGTCAAAAAATTTATACCGCTCCTATACAAATGCGAAGAATGAGATTGCT
Organism: Euphydryas editha; assembly: GCA_036937285.1. NCBI lineage: Eukaryota > Metazoa > Arthropoda > Insecta > Lepidoptera > Nymphalidae > Euphydryas > Euphydryas editha. The sequence continues at coordinate 13,081,004 of JAUPFZ010000023.1, forward strand.
CCAGCAGTTCTCTGCAGCACGTAGGATAGACTGGGTACGGTTGTGACAATTTTTGTTTTATCGCTAATAATTTTGTTAATTAACTGGTAAGCTGGTAGATAAAGAATTTATATCATAATTTGTACATTTGTCAACGTAAAAATACTAAAATATTGTTCCTAAATACGATGTTTTACTCATAAGATCATATTTAAAGAAAAAGGGAAAGTGTCACAACCGGCCACACTCGAAGGGCGGTTGTGACAGTGGTGGAGGTCGGTAGTGACATGCATAAACATACGACAAAATGGTATATAATAAGTTTTATTGCTATAATATTTAACATAATGCAACATAATATTCTTGAATGTTATGTTCAGTATCAGGGTTTAGTCTGTCAGTTAAAAAATATGGCAAAAACTCAATTTCTTGAAATAGACTTCGATTAAACGGTTAAATACCAGTTCTGCTTAAACCTGTCTGAATGTTCGTTTGTGTGAAAGCCCGAGGCATAATAACCTTGATAATACCTGGTATGTCGTAAATAGACATTGTTTTTCCTAGGTAACTCCGCAGTCCGCACCCATCCGTTACAAGCAGTATTTATAGCCTTTTTGAATGGGCCAAAGACAGATTGATCTAATTAATGGCTGCAGCTCGTGCGAGCAGTGTGGAGGAAATGATAGCAGAGTTGTGCCATTCTCTTTGCAAAAATCCAGTGTATTAATATGGATATGAGAGGAATGTAAAACTTTATGTTTTAGAGAAGCATTTGAGATTTTTTAGAAATTTTCTAGAAATACTAATTGTCTATTACTTAGACACTGGAGTCCGATACCGAACTCAATTAAAACAAAAATTTGCTTCAAAAACTAGTTTAATCTTGATGTTCTAGAAAAATTACAATTTGTCTAGCTGACATAAGAAGTTTGAAAAAAAAAAAACAAAGAAAAATTACAGCACACTCGCACTGACACATTTTTTTATCATTACCAACATTTTATCACAAATAAAAATATAAACAGGTAAGGTTGGTAAGGTAGATTTAGATCGCGTTCGCGTAGACTTTGCTCGGTAGAAATCGTAGGCGCGAACATCATCCCCGCCGTTAAAATCGCCGGATTTTAAACCTCAGCTTGATTTTCTGTCGCTGGTAGAGGGCTAAGTCATGTGAAAGGTCTTCGAAAGATCCCTCGAGTCGTTTGAACGTCCGCCACGCGACATACACCGTCAGGGCCAGGAAAAAGCTTGCTGATGCACCCTACACGCCAACACAGTGGTGACATATTATCCTCTTGCAATAGCACCAGGTCTCCAATCCTCAGAGGGGTGTCAAGAACGCACCACTTTGTTCTCTGTTGTAACTCTGCCAAGTACTCGTGCTGCCATCTCCTCCAAAAGTGTTGCCGGATTTGTTGGAGCGTCGGAGTTTGAGGAGCGTTAGTAACGTCGGAGAGTAGAAGCCTTGTAGTCGACGAGATTCGGTGACGGCAATGCGGTTAGCGGCCGACCAAGCAGAAAGTGCCCCGCGGTGAGGAACATTTGGAGACGAGGACATAGTACAAATGGGACGGCTATTTAACCTTTAGTTAGGCGCGCCAATAAACTAACACTGTTAGTCGCGTGGGGTCTGCAGTTACCTCAGATTGATAGGTATGAAATAAGAAACATTTTAATTAGTAATCAACTTTAATTGTTTTTATTCTACTTATTTCTTATTAAAATTTTAGAAAAATACAAACACAAATCTAGAAAGATATTTAGAAAAATAGAAAAATATTTTTTTCGTAAGTACTATTACAATTCATCAATTATCACAAAATTTCTTTGTATGATCTCCACAGATAAAATTGTTGCACTTATTGCACTTTGCGGTCGTTTCCCTGTGGCCTTTTCGTGGACAGATGTAGCATCTTCCTCTTTTTGATGGGTGCAATCCTGTGTTAGACGTTGAAGGAGTCGCAGCTTCAGGTTCTGATAATAGCTTTTTCAAAGCGATAGGCAGGGATAGAACTATTACTCGCGCTAATCTATGTATGTGCTTTTACTAATTCTGTTGATAATAACTTTAGAAAAATTCGTCGGCTTATGGTAGCCTTATTGTTATTGAAGTTATAAATAATGAAAACATTTAAAGCAGATACATTGAATAAAAGAAAAAAGATAACCATAGGCCATCTCTTCGTTCGCTGAGCAACGTTAGTTGTGGAACACAGCTTGTCATTAGTGTCTACGCCACTCTTTGTTTTATTATAGAATAAAATCATCTCCGGCTTCTTCAATTCTCCCTCGTCTATGATGTGATCATGATGCAAAGACGACAATAATACAACAGCTTTAGATTTTTTTGCGACATAGGAGCACAAAGTCAGGTCGTCATGAAAACCAAATAACGTTGAGTGTACTTCACGACGTCTGTCAGGTAAAAATGCTTGTGGTATTTCTTTTTTATTTTTTCTTAACGTACCCACTATTGTCAATTTGTCCATTAGTGTTGTTCCATTTAGTGCTCTTATCTCGACCCAAAAAATACGTAGATGAATCGGATGGTGGTTGGGATGAGGTCGATGTGGATGGTTCTTCAGTATCACTTAATTCTGAGTTTGATTCATGGTCTGGCTTCCAGAATGTATCTGCGTCTCCTTCTAGACCCAACTCATCATCAGTCTCATCGAAAGCTTCTTCTTCATCTTCAAGAATCGCACTTATTTGTTCAAGTCGAAGACTTTGCCTATTTTAGGCCATGTTGAAATAATTCTGTGAAAGATAAGTAACTGTAAAAAAACTTGATAAACTAAAAAGAGTCATAGTAGTTTATACGCATAAAGAAAAAGCAAAACGTAATAGCGTGTGTTTACCAAACAAAAACATAAAAAAAACACAATTTTGTATTTTACATGAATCTATAATTGTGTACAGAATGGTGGTAAACAGGTAAATATTTTCGAAAAAGACATGATAAGGTGAAAAAAAATTTTAAAATTATAATATAAAATATTTACTTACCTAAATTTGATTTACACTGTTAGTCGCGCGGGGTCGCCGCGACCCCAAGCCCCTCTGTGCAGTGCGTGCAATCAACTCCGCGGCGCGGGCGACACTGAATTGAGTGCAGACTCAATAGTTAGGAAGCTAGCAAAAAATTCGGGTTGCCAGCTTCAATAGCTAAGCAAATAAGTTAACTTGAAGATCACTTGGGGTCGCGGCGACCCCGCGCGCCTAATTAAAGGTTAATATGGCTTCAACTTGCGCAAACAGGGTGCCTATCTCGTCGTATGTTAAATGCGAATTGCCCATAACACGCCTGATGTGAAACTTTGCGGATTTCACTCCAGCCTCGCAGATGACACCAAAATGGGGAGCGTAAGCAGGAGAAGGCTAAACAACTGCCCCAAGCGCGTAAAAGAAGTTCATATAAACTCATAGTATTTAAATATTCATTCATTAATTGTTTGGTAATTAAAAATTTTCTCGAACTTGGGAGAAATCATAACAATAAAAAAAATATATCAACTACTTTTTGTTTGACTTGCAAGCTAGAGAGGGGTCTGCCACTTTTTTAGAAGTCAAATCGATATCGTACATAAATCGATTCCAGAACAAAACGATATATTGTGTTAAACTTTTTTGATGAAGTGGAAAGAGTTTTGGTGGGAATCCCTTTTGAATATCCATTGATTATTTTAAAAATATCGGATTATTAATATATTTATATTTTTAAATATATCAAAATAGTACAAAAAATATCGCTATTCGTCTATATTTTAAAAATTAAAGTTAGCTCACAAAATATCTAATCACTGTTGTAAATTAATATATTTATTTAACAATTAAGCTTAGAAACGTATAAAAATATTATTTATCGTTGTCCGCGCGCGCCGCCGAGCCATGCAAATGGCGGTGCGCTGGCGATGCGTATCGGACACGGCCGTGTCTGATTCGTACGGCGGCTGGACGAGAGTGGCCGAGTTCTGGAAGACTCGAACTGTCGAAGCGACGCGTGAGCAGACCCTCCCGCAACCCGCACCTCCGCGGCACCGCCCAGCGGACCGGGGCTCAGCGGCGCGGACAATCGTTCTTGTAATTTTTATTTAATTTAATGCGCCAATGACTGACTCGTTGGCGCAGTGGTCAGAGACCCTGCCCTCTGCTCCGCGGATCGTGGGCTCGATCCCCACTTCGAGTCTGGGTGTGGTATATATATTTATTCATATTTAAGTATTATTCGTATGTATTTATCGAAAAAAAAAAATAGTTATACCAGCCGGCTGTTACCTATAACACAGTGGTTCTTAACCGGTGGTCCGCGGACCACTGGTGGTCCCTGGAAGCACTCGAAGTGGTCCGCGAAGCCATCCTTAAAAATTAAAATATTAAATAAGTGACAACGAATCGACACGACCGCAACGCAACGACGACGCACGGTCAGCGCGGTCACGCGGTGCGAGTCGCGCTGCAAGGGGGCGAGATTCGGAAGCGCGGGGGTGTACGTGTGATGCGCAGCGAACAACAGCCAGTGTCTCACTAGGTTTGTTTCGTTCGCGTCGTCCAACGACTTAAGTCCATTGCACGTTGTTTTTTTCCGAGAAGTTCGACAGTGAAAGGCAAATATTAAATTAATTAATACTAAATTACTGCTCCAGATTTTAAAACGTAAGTAAAATAAACCTTATTAGTTTTGTTTATGACACATATTAAATTCTAAGTAGGTAGTGTAAATACTTCATCGCATTTACGTCACATTTAATTTCGATTTACTTTGTACCCCAGGTTCAGGGGTTCGTCATTAAAATTAGGTAATAATAATAAGGTCATAAAATCCATATTTTGACTGTGACCACACATTCAGTAAAATTTAACTAAATGTATTATCAATGTAATTTATTCTAACTTATTTTTTTTTATTTTATTGTGATAAAAAATTTAATTTTTATAGCATAATTTTTGTTAAAATATTAATTTAATATATAATGAATGATCACTTTTAACCGTTGTATATGAAACCAGTTTTGCGGAATAAATAAATTATTTTTTTTATTTTGACGGCCGGCTGGTCGAGTGGTCAGGCAACTGGACACTTTACGCAGCGGTCGCGGGTTCGAATCCCGCCCGGTGCAGATAATTTGTATGACGAATATAGATGTCTGCACCGGGTCATGGATGTGTATTTATGTAAATATATGCATTTATATAAATTTCTTAAATTTATTTCCGTTCCTAGTACCTGTAACACAAGTTCTTACGAACTTAGCACGGGGCTAGGTTAACGTGGTGTGATTTTTGGTTAATATTATATTAATATTATTATATTAAATAAATTATTAATATTATCAGCCAAACCTATATCTGATCATTTTGAAAACAAAATCCCGTGCATATGATGACCACAACTGTTTATCGCCGTTTTTTTTTTGTTCAGCAAAAATCCGATTCTGCAATGCTTGCAATGATTGATGAGCGTAGGTAAGCCCTACTATAGCGGCCGAGCTCAGAAAGCAGTAATAGTCCTTACGATGATATAGATTTGGCCGATAGTACATAAGTTACTAAGTAGGTGGGAATAATAAAACTATTTTGTTTTCAGAAAAATGCCACCGAAACGAAAGTACGACGGCGATTATATTAAACTGGGCTTTACTTCAATAGAAATAAATGGGGAGTCTAGACCTCAATGCGTAATATGCACAACTGTTCTTGCCAATGATGCTTTAAAGCCGGCAAAGTTAGAACGTCATTTAAGGACTGTACATCCGAATTTGTGTGACCGTCCTCGAGAATTTTTCGAGGGCAAACTAATAAATTTAAAAAAAATGAAACTTGGACCCAGTGGAACAAGTTATGCAATATCTGAAAAGACATTAGCTGCATCATTTGAAATCTCGAAATTGATTGCCAAATCCAAAAAAGCTCACACAATTGGTGAATCTTTAATAAAGCCTTGTATGCTTAAGGCTGTAGAAGAGCTTTTGGGGCAGGAAGCTCAAAAGAAAATTCGTGAAATACCACTTTCAAACGACACGGTTAAGTCACGTATTAAAAAAATGTCTAATGATGTTGAAGAACAAGTTATTGAGAACATAAAACGTAGTCCTTATTTTGCGCTGCAATGTGATGAATCTACCGACGTTTCACAGTGTTGTCAATTACTCGTATTTATTCGATTTTTGAACGACAATAAAACGTTTAAAGAGGAGTTGCTATTTTCCGAAGAACTGAAAACGACATCGCAAGGTGCAGATGTTATGGACTTAATAAGTCAATATTTCGAGAAACATGGACTTATGTGGCAAAAGCTTGCTGGGTTTTGTACGGACGGTGCACCTGCTATGCTTGGTTCCCGCTCTGGTTTAGCAGCGTTAATAAAAACAAAAAATCCATCTGCAATTACGACGCACTGCGTTATTCATCGTCAAGCATTAGCTGCCAAAACGCTCCCGGAATGCTTCGGTATCGTGATGAAAACAGCTATAAAAATAGTTAACTTTATTAAAAATAGTGTCCTTAATACTCGTCTCTTCAAACAATTGTGCTCTGATATGAGCTCAGAACACGAAACTCTCCTTTTTCACACGGAAGTACGTTGGCTTTCCAAAGGAAACATGCTGTCGAGGTTGTACGAACTGAGAGAGGAAGTACAAGTATTTTTAAATAGTAAGGAGAAGAAAGAGTTGCTGGATCAGTTATGTGAGTCCAATTTTCAAATACGTTTTGCTTATTTGGTCGATTTTTTCGCACAAATAAATAAATTAAACCTTCAACTGCAAGGGTCAGGAAATTCGAAGTTGCAAGGTATGAGCAATATATTTACATATGAAGACAAAATTAGTGCATTTATTGCAAAAATCGAGTTATGGATCAGCAAAGTCGAAAGAGAAAACTTCTCTACATTTGATACGCTGCATCAAATTGTTGAAGGACAGTGTGCTGAGGACAAAAGAGATATACAAAAGAATATTACACTCCATTTGAAAGAGTTGAAAAGCGAGTTCAATCGCTATTTTCCTGACTGCGAGGATAAAGGTATTCGGAAAATGATCCGAAATCCTTTCATTGTCAACGTTTCTGAGGTTCCTGATGAATATCAAGAAGAAGTGATTGAAATGGCACACGATAATAATTTAAAAGATACATTCGAGACAGGAATAAATCTTGAAGATTTTTGGTGCCAAAAAGCAATTTCTTTCCCAAAGATTCGAGAAATTGCTATACGTTATTTAAGTTTATTTTCTTCGACATATCTGTGCGAGCAGGGGTTCTCGGCGCTTTTGATAATTAAAAATAAGCACCGAAATCGGTTGGATGCCAGTGCTGACATGCGTTTGGCTTTGAGCAGCATTGAACCAAGGATTCAAAAGTTAGTAAAGAGTATGCAGTCACAAAAATCGCATTAAAATAATATACTTAACTATTATACTTATATTTACTACTGTAATAAAAAAAAAATACTGGTATGCGTGTTTTATTTATAAATAGAACAACCCTTTATTCATTTACATTTACTATACATTACCTCTAAAGTCTAAACAGTTGGTGGTCCATGGAAAGACCAAAATTTTGTCAAATGGTCCCTCATCACTAAAAGGTTAAGAACCACTGCTATAACACAAGCATTAAGTTGCTTAGCTTAGGAACAGACGACCGTGTGTGTACGTTGTAGATATTATTATTATTCTTCTCTTTTATTTCATTACTTAATCTACTAAATATATTTTTAAATATTTTCATAAAAAAAAGAATAACAAAAACATTTAAAAATATTATTATTATTATTATTAAATATAATTATGTGTACCAATATGGGGGCCATTCTTCATAATATATACTCGTTGTTTTATAAGTTCAGATGTTTGACTTATACCATTATTAGGCACTAAAACTGTCCCTGTCGCTGTTTTTATAACAGGTTTTGACTCGAAAAAGTTATATTTTTTTAAATATATAAATGTACTCGTTTTAATTTTAATCGTTACCAAAAAATTAAATAACTAAAAGCTTTCAAATATGCTTCTTCGTTTAATATTTATTCGTTTCTTATTTATTATTATTTTATACAATTGTATAAACCTATTTTGTGTCATAAAATATTAAGTCAATAGTGGTCAACAAAAACTAATTCTGTTTTTTTCGTTTTATTTTGTCAATTATTTTATCGATTCAACACTCAATTATTTTATCGATTCAACAATCAAAAACAAACGTCAAACCTTATTTATTTAAACTTGATTTAAACGCTTTGTCGTTTACATATTAATTACGTATTCGTTGCGCTTTTTATTTTGGATATTCATTGTCCTTCGCTTGTATATTTTATTTATTGTAAGTGTTGTGTGCTGGTCTACTAACTGACTACTTGCTGTTCAACAAGGACTTTACTTGCAAAAAATCACAACGCGATGTATTAACTGTGATATCGCCACGCTAAGTATGCGGCGGCATATCACTTCTTAATTGCCTGATGTTCTACTTGTAACGTCAATGAAACACACGTTAGGAGCTAACTGTTTATTCTTGCCATATCACAAAATAGTAACTCATTGTTGCCATATCTAACACATCTCCCCCCTTAAGTAATAAAGTAATATTACAACTAGAAACGTTACGTCTGTTTGTTTACAAATGTGTAACTACTACTATAATAACTTATAAGCTAAAGAAAATATAGACTAAGAGTAATAATATACAATAATCTTTATAATAATCTTAAATACTATATAATAATCTTTCTATTGGAACGGTTATAGGCCCTCCACGCACGTGCTGAGGCACCTGGTAAAGGTTTATCATTTTCAACTGCTTCTTCATCCTCTGATCCCCGTCTACTCTCACCAGGTACCTCGACGTCACAGCTGGCCTCTACATCATTTTCTGTTTTATCCGAATGAACTTCGCTCGTGCGCGATAACGAAAATCTACTTTTGTCTTTCACAGGCAAAATCTGGTCTAAATGTCTACGCAACTCGCCCGAGCTAGAACTAACCTTGTAAGAAATAGGACCGGATTTAGCCGAAATATTCGCTTCCAACCACTTTTCCCCCTTCGGAGAAAAATTTCGAACCAAAACCGGTTCCCCTACTTCAAACTGCGTATGACGTCCATTTCTTAGGCCCTTCTGCTTACTCTGAGCGTCTTGTACCACCGATTGAATATTAGGTCGCAAAGCATCTAGCCTTCCTCTCAACCTATGGCCCAGCAGAGCTACCGCGGGTGATATGTTTGTAGTAGCATGTTCACAATTACGATATTGAAAAAGAAATTTATTGGTTGCAGCTATCACATCGGATTTTTCAAACACGGCACGTTTTATAGCTTTTTTAACACTTTTAACCGCATTCTCGGCTTCACCGTTGCTCTGAGGCCGGTAAGGGGCCGATGTAGTATGCTTAATGTAATTTTTAACGCAATACGTTTTAAATTCCTCGGAGAAAAATGGGGGTCCATTGTCTGTTACCAGTTGTGAGGGTAACCCGAATCTAGCGAATATCGATCTTAATGCATTTATAGTTGCGCTAGCCGTGGTACTAGTCATGAACACTACTTCAATCCACTTCGAATGAGCATCAACTACTACTAAAAAACGCCTACCTGCACAGTCAGCAAAATCGGCATGTAACCGTTGCCACGGATGCTGAGGGAACTCCCACGGGTGTAAAGGCGCGCGAGCCGGCGCGTCGCGCACCTGTCTACACGCCGAGCATCCGCGACAGGTCTCCTCAATATCCCTATCTATACTAGGCCAATAAACATAATTACGCGCTATATTTTTCATTTTATTCATCCCCAAGTGACCTTCATGCAATTCGTGTAATACTTTTACCCTTAGTTTTGGTGGAATTATAACTCTAAATTTGTATAACAAACAACCTAAATCAACCGATATACTTACTATCTTTACGCACAAAATATGGTTTTTCAAATTCACAACTTACAAATGACGGCCATTGAAACATAACATAATTTAAAATCTTACTTAATAACGGATCATTTTTAGTTTCATATGCTACCTCCTTGAAACTTACAGGTACAGCTTCCTCCAATAAATTAATATAAGAAAAACCCTGTGTCGAGTGCCCCCTGCAGGGCAAGGGTAAACGCGATAAGGCGTCAGCCGGCCCGTTGTCTACCGAACGCACAAACTGAATCGTATAGTCGTAGGCCGCTAAACGCGCGGCCCATCGCTGCAGCCTACTCGCTGCAGTCTGAGGAATCCCTTGTTTATCCCCGAAAATAAAAGTTAACGGCTTATGATCAGTTTTTAATATGAAATGCCTGCCAAATAGATATTGATGATGTTTACTTATTCCAAAATATATAGCTAGAGCTTCCTTATCTAATTGGCTATAATTTTTTTCGGCTTCATTTAACGTACGAGAAATACAGCTGACCGGCCGCTCCCGCCCGTCGGGATAGCGGTGTGCTAATACAGCACCGACGCCGTGCGCGCTGCTGTCCACTGATAATACGAGTGGCAAACCTTCTTCGTAATGCGCCAAAACACGTTTGCTTAATAAAGACCTTTTAGCCTCCTCAAACGCAGCAATACAACGCGAATCCCAAACCCAACGGACGTTCTTTTTCAATAATTTATATAGGGGATGTAATATAGTACTCAAATTTGGAATAAATTTCCCATAATAATTTAAAAGGCCAAGAAAACTCTTAAGTTGTGTTACGTTCATTGGGATTGGGATTTCTTTAATCGCTTCTACTTTCTCCGGATCGTAAACCCTCTTTATCAATAATGAAACCTAGATAAGTCACATTTTTATGTAAGAATTTACATTTATCTAACTTCACAGTCAAGCCTGCTTGCTTTAATCGTTCGAATACCGCACGTAAATTATTCAAATGTGTCTGTCGATTTACTCCCGTGACACAGATGTCATCGAGAAATACAACCGTGTTCGGTACCCCACGCAACAATTCTTCCATTAATTTTTGAAATTTCTCCGGTACGCACGATAAACCGTACGGAGTTCTCCGGTACACGTAGGTACCGATATGCGTAGTAATTGCGGTATATTTTTGAGACTCATCCTCAAGCATAACCTGTTCGTAAGCGTGTCTTAAATCAATTTTACTATATTCTTCTCCGTTACTTAAATTCGCGAATAGCTCCTCGATACGAGGTAACGGGTAGAAATCTCTTTTTAACTTAGGATTAATCGTGATCTTATAATCCCCGCATATACGAACGTCACCGTTGCTTTTTATTACCGGTACAATCGGTGTGCCGTACTCGGAATGTTCGACGCGGTAAATAGTGCCGTCTCGCTCTAAACGCGCGAGCTCACGTTCGACCCGCGAGCGAAGCGCCAGCGGCACGGGCCTAGCGCGCACGAACACCGCGTTGTTATCTATGAGCTGCAACTGAAACTTTTTATTACAGGTCCCTAAACCGTTCCGGAATACTTCGGGAAACTCTTTACGCCACAAAGTCACGAATTTATCCTCCTCCATTATTTCGTTAATATTAATTTGTGAAATATCCAACGACTGCAACCAATCGCGACCGAGGAGAGGACAACCCCCGCCTTTAATTACGTATAATTTTAAATCGTTAACGATTTTGGAATTTAATTGCACACGAACCAAAATATACCCGAGAGCATATATTCGTGACCCGGCATAGCTACGTAAAATTATATTATCTTTAACAATTATCTTATTACTAAATAATTTAAAATAACAATTTTCGTTTATTGCGGATATACGGCTGCCCGTATCAATTTGAAACTTAAGATCGCAGCTTTCCACCATAATATTAATATAGTACGGCTCGTTACCTCGTGCGGAAATATCCATATTAAAAAAGTCCTCATCCGAACTCTGGTGTATATAATTTTGATTTTTACTTAACTTAACTTCACCTCGATTTTGCACTCTTTTGCACATCACTTTTAAATGCCCTCTTTGATTGCACTCATCACAATTATAATTAGCGAAACGACATCGGCTCCCTCGATGCATCCTGCCGCAGCGCCAACACGCGGCCTCCCTCGCGCCGGCCGGCGGGGCCGCCGTTCCCGCGCTCGCCGCCGCCGCCGAGCTCGAGGCGCGCGCGCGCCTTCCAAACGTCGCGTGTAGCCCCTCGCCCGCTTCTCCTCCGCCTTCCGAGGACGTCGGGCACGTAGCACTCATGACCGCATGCCGTTCTGCTGCCTCTAGTGCCAGAGCTAGCTCCACTGCCTTTCTGTAGTCCACACTTTTCTCGGCGAATATTCTAGATCTCATGACGTCACTCGAAAGCCCCGAGACGAATTGATCCCGCAGATTTTCCTCTAATCTCGTACCAAAATTGCACGTAACCGATAGATGTTTGAGATTTTGTAAGTAATCTGTAAGGGATTCGTCAGGCCGCTGTCTCCTTTGGCGAAATACGTGCCTCTCTGCGATTTCGGAGCGTTGCGGCTCAAGATGGTTGGTGACAAGGTCAACTAGGTCATCAAATGTTTTCTCCTCCGGGTGTTCAGGAGCACACAAATCACACATTAAAGAGTACGTCGCTTCTCCCACAACCGTTATTAACATCGGCACTTGCAAATCGTCCTTAATTTCGTTTAACAAAATAAATTGTTTTACACGGCGTATGTATGCCGGCCATTGTTTCGAGTTTAAATCGAAAGGCTCAATTTTACCGATCGGCATCGTATTTATTTATTTTACAAAACGGTATAAGTAATCAAAACTGCTATGTAACACTTTGTAAAGTCAAATACCACGCGTTATACAATTTAAAATTAATATTTTTTTATCCTCGTCGCCAGTGTAACGTCAATGAAACACACGTTAGGAGCTAACTGTTTATTCTTGCCATATCACAAAATAGTAACTCATTGTTGCCATATCTAACACTACTGACTATCCCGACACGATGGTTAACAATTGAGGTAAGTCATCTATAGCTAGAATCATTCTTTTTTTTATCCTGAGATTCCCTCAGGGATGAGGGAATAGGCGCTGGTTACGCATAAACTCAGCTCAGTCTAGACTAACCTGACTTAAAATACCTACATAATTACCCATTAGCAATGGACTAGTAAGTCTCATATCTTCTAATAATAAAAATTCGTAATTGCCTCAAGTACAAAAAATTAATTGTCATAGATATTGTACTGCTTTAGCTTTAGATATACTTTATCATCTTGTGACGACTTATACTATATATATATATATATGTGTGTGTGTGTGTGTGTATGTCTATGTAAGTATACTTATATTATGTATGTATATATGTATATGCTGTATGTATTTATGTACCTATTTTGTTTTAATTCTTATGTTTACCAATGTAATTGTATTTTATCCCTAAATAAATGTTTAGGATATATATAATATTATATATATATATATATATATATATATATATATATATATACATTTTATAATTAATAATACTGTGTTACACTAGTGCACCTACCACAGAAATAGTAATAATACCTTAACTATTTCTGTGGCATCTACCTTTCCTATGCATATTTTCCTTCATCTAAAGGTTGTCTGGAAGAGATTGCTACTTTGCGATAAGACTGCCTTTGTCCATTACAACCTGTTTATGTAAATTACTACTTGGTGTATATATTCTATGGTGTGCAATAAAGTATATTCTATTCTATATTTATGTAGTTACTAAGGTATTTTTGTTATTAACTTTATTCTAGATTCCAAGGGATGCCGTCACTTGTCATCCTTGTTATGAACTGCTGAACGTAGAAACATCGAGCGATGTTCGTTTGTTCGGCTATACAATGGTGTGCATAACTTGTTGACATTCTGTGAGAAGAATGTATCATCATGAATTGGCAAGAAACAATTAAATGTTGCAGAATTTACCAACGTCACATCCAGCTTTCCATCAGGTAAATAAAATATAATAATATAATTTTGGTCTAATAGGTAATTTCAGTCTATGTATTTAAAAATCAGCTGTTTTAATATAATAAATAATCTGTTCTATAAAAAGGTAATTTTGGTCTATGAATTTAAAAATCAGCTGTTCTAAGGTGGTAGTGGAACTTTGCTATCCCTTGGTCGCCTCTTACGATACCCATGGGAATGGAGGTGGTGTTATATGTGTATTCTTTGTTGCTGTAGCCACACAGCAACATGTCATACTGTTGTGTATTAATTATCTGTTTATTTTCTATTTCTATAGTAATTAATATTCAAATCAGTGTATTATTGTTTAAACCCAATGCTTTCAAATCTGTTTAGAGAGAGAGAGTAATGATTATACTACCACAAATTATTTCTTTCAGGCTAAGCAATATGTGTGTCGTGTCATAAGTGTTGGGTAAGACATCAGAGGCAGACTCATCAAAATCAAAATCGGATAAATGTGCCTGGACCTGGATCTGAACCACCACAAGTTGGACCTGGATCTGAACCACCAAAAGTTGGACCTGACCCTCAACCGATACATTTACCAGTACTTATTGTTAGACCTGTATTATAATCAATTAATCAATTAGTATACGAAACAAGTAATATTTTGTGATAAAATATATGATGAGATTATACTATCCTGACTTTATTCTTATCCCTTAACTGAAGGTAGTGAATTATTTTAAACAAAATAGTAAAAGTTGCTGTTTAATTATTATAATCGAATAATTACGATTTCTCATTCTAGTAGTATTCAATCATTGCAAAATATAAATAGATAGCATTATTTACCTATTCAACGAATTTCGTCAATTTATAACTTTTACGTATAATAATCCTATCAACTATCTATATTGAATTTTGCGATAATTCATGTCTCGACGGGTTCAAACTTGTTAAATGTTTCGTAGGACAGTCATCATTGTTCCACGTTCAGTAATATAAACACTTGCTTAAAACTTGTTAGTTGTTAGTTTTAAAGTTTACAATGGCTGTTAAACGAAAAAGGTGTTTCTTAACTGTCACAGAATAACGAAAAATCATAAAGCACCTAACCGAGAATCATATAATGAAAAAATAGACATTGCTATAAAGTTCGAAATTCCCACTAGTACTCCTTGTTATAACAAATCGTAGACCAACCTAACCTCTCTATACCTAACGAACCTCATTGTAACAAGTTACTTGATATAAAGAATATTTTCTAATTCCTTTCCCCCGTATTTATAGGTTTTTGGGTCCGGTAATGCTTATCTTTTAAAAATATCATAGTAATTTCAATCATTTCTTTATTCTGACTGTAAAAACTGTCTTCATTTTAATTTATTGGCAGCTTAGGTTTAACAAAAGTATTACTCATTAAAATTAATCCCTATAACAGATTTATCGCGTTTATTTTAAACGTTTTCATATTTAAGAGGTTTTTAACATTATGTCCTGACTTTAATTTCACTTAACGAGAGCTAAATAAATGCGTAAATTGTAAAAGGCCGTATTAAGTTTTTAACACAGTGCAAAATGGGTGTTAGTCTAAACTACAAATACAATAATAACATAATGATTTAAGACTTATTTCGTGGTTTGAAGACATATTATTATGTTTAAATGCAACTGGGTCGAAATATTGACACAAAATCACTTGTGTTATATACCCGTGGTATGTACCCGTTTTAAACATAATAATAATAACATAGTCACGTCCGAGCGCCTCGAAAAAAAAATTAGCAATTACGTTTCCTTGAACTTTATTTACCTATAAATATAGGCGTTACGTGATCTTATTTTCTAAATAGTAAAAATATTACAAGTTCCCAAAACATTTTTAATAGAAAATATCAATAAATAGCTATCAAGCATTATTTTCTACTAGGTGCGATGTATTTACATGCTGGGGCAGTCGTCCATACTAAATTTAGCCATCTCCTTTAATTTCTTCCTCACTACAAAAAGAATTTATGGATTCTCTATTAGATTTTAAAAAGTGGCCTATTTCTTTCGCAGCGGCTACAATTTCGGCCGTTATTACAAAAAATCTCTGTAGGCCTTCCGCGACGGGCCACAAATGTACGTAAAGTTAAAACGAAAGCTTCTCTTGAAAGGTCGCTTACAGCTTCCAAGGGCAAGCATTTAAACCTCAAACAAACAAAAATACACAAATAACATTTTGTTGTCCTTGCTCCACGGCCCTTTCGATTCAGGATAAGGAAAGGACCAGCCATATCATCGGATTTCATCGGCTAGGTTCATTATTTGGACATTTGACGGCCGGCTGTTCGAGTGGTCAGGCAACTGGACACTTTACGCAGCGGTCGCGGGTTCGAATCCCGCCAGGTGCAGATAATCTGTATGACGAATATAGATGTCTGCACCGGGTCATGGATGTGTATTTATGTATATATGTATCTATATCTTAAATTTATTTCCGTTTCTAGTACCTGTAACACAAGTTCTTACGAACTTAGCACGGGGCTAGGTTAACGTGGTGTGATTGTTGGTTAATATTTATTATTATTTAATTACTACACTCCACCCGTTCAAGATATACATATACACATATAAATAAATATAATACAATACTTATATAAGGAGTATAATAAATTTACATAAACTTACTTAGATAAATATAAGCGGGTGGAGGATTACGCCCCGGCAGGGAGATCAAACGGCCGGGGGTTAGGGCTGTAGGCTGAGAAATCGGCGGATAATCCTAGCCGAGTCGAGTAATACCGCCTTCTGCATCCTGGCTGCGAGCGAACCGTCACGGATACCCAGCTGCCTCAGATGGTGAGCGAGGCTAACCGGGATCAAACCGTTGGCAGATATAACGATAGGGATGATTTCAGTGGAATCAACACCCCACATGTCGACAATCTCGTGCGCCAGATCCAGATATTTACGTTTTTTCTCTGTTTCGGCTTTCACGAGGTTCTCGTCATGCGGGATGGTAATGTCCACTAAAAACACCCTCGACTGTGCCCTATCCATCACCACGATATCAGGCTTGTTCGCCAGTATCGTCCGGTCCGTGGCGATAGGCCGGTCCCAGTAGAGCCGGACTCCGTCGCGTTCGAGTACTGGCGCCGGTGTGTACTGGTAGTACGGCACCCTCTGTTCCAGAAGACAATACATTAGAGCAAGCTCTTGATGAAGGATTTTGGCCACTTGATTATGTCTGTGCAAGTACTCAGTGTTGGCAAGCGCTGAACACCCCGAAAGCACATGTCTGAGTGACTCGCCGGGATGACGACAAGCTCGACAGAAGTCGGGAGTGCCATCCTTCAGAATGTGCTTCCGGTAGTTGTTCGTCTTAACCACCTGATCCTGTATTGCACAGACAAAACCTTCGGTTTCCCCAAAGAGGTCCCCGAATCGCAGCCACTGCACGGAGGCCTTAACATCCACGTGAGGTGCGTGGAGCGCCTTGTAAAACCGTCCATGCAGCTCCTTCTTCATCCATACGGTCTCCCGGTTAGAGGTGCTAAGTACAACCGGTCTTCGCCATTCCTCTTTGGCCAGGGATAACGGGGTGAGACCTTTGTCACATACTATAACTTCACCATGCATAGCGCTCTCCCTCCTCGTCTCAAAGTAGGCCCTGAGGCTGCACACCTCACGGTTATGCATGGACTTGGCGCTTAATAGGCCTCGGCCACCACACTTCCGTGGGATGTACAGTCTCATGACCGACGATTTCGGGTGATGCATGCGATGGTAAGTCATAGTCGTGCGGACTCTTCTGTCCAGGGCGTCGAGTTCGGTCTGAGTCCATCTGAGCACGCCAAATGTGTACAAGAGAGTGGGCATGACCCAGCCGTTATAAGCTCGGACCTTGTTGACGCCCGACAAGTAGCTCCGAAGAACTTTTGTCAGCCGTCCAAAAAAGACCTCGCAAACCGCCTGTTTCATATCCACCTCCTGCACCCCTATGCATTGTGACATGCCCAGATACCGGTAAGATTCAGCTTCGGAAAGGGTCTTGAAGTTCGAAAGCTCTAGGCTAATTTCAGCCGATTGCGTCACCTGTCCCCTGTCTACATGTACGACCGCACACTTATCCACTCCAAGCTGCATCCTGATGGAGCCGCTGAACTCAGTAGTGATTTTCAGCAACTCCATAAGGCGTACAGGATTAGGTGCCAGCAGCTTGAGGTCATCCATGTAGAGAAGGTGGGAGACTTTAGTACCTCCTCTCCGAAACTGAAAGCCTGTCCCCGAACGCTCAAGCAGAGTGCTTAAAGGGTTCAAGGACAAGCAAAACCAAAGTGGGCTCAGACAATCACCCTGGAAAATACCCCTTCGTATCCGGATACGGTCATCGACACCCGTCGTCAGTGTCTCGCCCTGGAGACAAAGGATCGTACTCCATTGCCCCATGCATACTTCGAGGAAGTCTCGAACTGCACTGTCGATCTTGTACAGCTCGAGGACCCTCAGAAGCCATGAATGAGGCACCGAGTCGAATGCCTTCTTGTAGTCGATCCAGGCAGCAGAGAAGTTCCGACGGTTGCGTTTGACAAGCTGGCCCGCAACAGAGTCAATGATAAGGAGCTCCTTTGTGCCGCGGCCGCCTCCACGGCATCCGTTCTGAGCTGCAGACAAGATGTTAAATTCGTCAATATGACGAGAGATCTTGCAGCTCAGAACGGATGTCAGTGTCTTGAAGATGGAAGTCAGACACGTTATGGGGCGGTAGTTAGTAGGATCCGCGGTGTTGGTGGACTTAGGAGCTAGGTGAGTGATCCCAGTAGTGAAGAGGTTCGGAAGCGTTTTCCGCTCTATCGCCTCTTGGTATTGTCGAGCCAAGGTCGCATGGCATACCGAGAACCCTTTCAGCCAATAGTGATGCAGGCCGTCGGCCCCCGGGCTCTTCCAGTTCGGTGCCCGCCGGACCGCATCAGCTACGTTCTCCGAAGAGATGGCGATCGGGTTCATCGGTTCGATTCTAGCACATGCTTCCTGAACCGCCGCAATCCAAGGGCCCTCCTCATGCTCTACCTCCCGTGACCATATATTTCGCCAAAAGGCGACGAGGTCAGCCGTATTTGGTTTTTGGGAAGTAGAGCATGGCGTCGGGTTCTCCAACTTCCTGTAGAACCTCTTCTGATCACTCACAAAGAGGCGATTTTGTCGGAAGCGCTCAACTCTCTCAGAGTACCTACGAATACGCTTCCCCCATGCCGCGATTCTCTGCTTCAGGCCGTCGATGCGCTCCGTCAGTTTCTCAGCTATATCAGGCTGGTCTAGTCTGACACCTAGCCCGTTGAAAGCTATTCTAACGGAGCGCACAATCCTTGGCCTAGTGTTGCCCGACCTGAAGCTTTGCAGTCTGCCAATGAGGGCCCTGGCCAAGCTGATACGGCGTTCTATTCTCTTCTTCCAGGCTGGTACGTCACTACTCTTATTAGTAGTGCGTCCAGGCTCCTGGGTTTTTGCTCCGATGAAGCGGTGTACCGCTAGAGCTGCACCGAAGAGAATAGAACCCGTATCATCCAAGCCCAGACTGCCATCCAAATATGGAGGTAGCAGCCTGTTAGCTGCCTCAATGGCACCCCGCGTCGCAGCATTAAGGGGAAGTCGGGAGAGTCGTGGTCTCTGTTCTAGAGGAGTGCTCCGGATCTCAGAAATCGCCTCCTCCAAAATCCCTCTCATCTGCTCTACTTTTTGGGAGACTGCTCCTTCAGCGATCGCATCTACAGGCACTTCGCTACGAACGCTTTCCCGTTGCGTTACAACTGCGTTATGCTCTGTAGACACGGGTTCGACTTCAGGAGCAGCCTCACGTCGTAATCGTTCGAGCTCGGCAGCGTTGAATACGCCCTTTCGTTGGATGTACCGAGCTCTATCTGCCAGGTTTTGCTCCGTGACAGTAATATTTGGCTCGAGCAGCAGGAACTTATTATTATTATTATTATTATTTATTATAGTCCTCGTGGACTTGGTCCGGTCGCCCCTTCGGAAACGACTCCAGGGGTACATCATCCGGATGCATAATGAAGCGCTGGTAAAACGCCTCCACCTCCTGTCGTGTGGGGCATTTCTCATACGTATCCAACAATGCTTCTGTGCGATTTTTCCAATGATTTCACCAATGAGACAGCGGAAGTGAACCATCTTAAGTGAGACGTAATCCCGGAATATGATTCACGGACAATAGTGTTTGCGGCGGCAGTCATCTTCAAAGCACAAGGGGCACAAAGTAAACAATTACAAACGATAACAAAAAAAAACATCAAATTTATCTTTCAAAGAATACAACAGCTGTTATCAATCTAAACATAAATATCAAAATCTTAAATAAACAAAAGAATAAAATAAAGAAAAAATAAAGGCCAACTGTTGAAAAAAATAAAATAAAGAAAAAATTAAACAAATCTTGAGGTGAACTGTTCTATCAAAATTCTGACCTCAATTATCTACAGCTACACTAATATTATAAAGAAGAAAACTTTGTTTGTATGTTTGTTTGTAATGAATAGGCTCAAAAACTACTGGACCGATTTTAAAAATTCTTTCACCATTTGAAAGCTACATTATCTACGAGTAACATAGGCTAAATTTTATTCTGAAAAAAAAATAAATAGGGTTCCGTAAGATATTTGGGTTTTTCGGACACAAGATGAAAAAAATCAACCAGAAAAGTTACTTATTTTGCGTACGCTGCCTTAACTATAAAAGATAGATCCATAAAATGTTCCAAATAATTGTAGATCTTATAAATATCTACAAAAAAGTCCGCAACACACTATACCTATCTATGTCGAGTGAGGCACAACAACCATTTTTTTATTTAAAAATCTTGAATTTTTTTTGACTACATTTAAACGCGTTTATTTTACTCATGCTATTAATCCTTATCAAAATAAGTTTCATCACTGAGTACAGTTTATGTAGATAATATTTGGTCTTTCAATGATTAAAATTGGACGTTTGGTTTTGAAGTTATGGCGAAATTAAAATATTACGATTTCTGCTGCACGGCCCGTTGCGAAGTGGGCTTGACCAAGGCGGGGGTGAGCGTGAGGGAGGGGAGTTTAGATCTAAGGTATCCGCACGGCTCAGACTAGGGATGGGCAAATGGGAAAAAGATATCGATATTTTTCAAACGTATCGATATATATCGACTAAAAAATATCGAAATATCGATAATCGATATTTTTTGTCCTATATCATTTTACCTTTGTAGCCTATCAACGCTCCAATTTCCAGAAAAAAAATTTTTTGCAATAACGATAAACAAATCCCAGGGCCAAACATTCAAATTAGTAGAAATTGATTTACGAGAAGAATGTTTTACGCATGGGCAACTTTACGTTGCCCTATCACGGGTCGGGGCTCCCGACCATCAGTATATTTTGTTACCTGAAAATAATTTAACGTCAAATGTTGTTTATAGAGAAGCTCTACAATAATCGCTTTAGTTATCTATCCTAAAACAACGGGTTGCACACCGGGACTGCCGGCAGAAGTGAAAACTTAGTATAAATTACATTTAAATATTTTCATCATTAACAACTTTAACATCCACAGAAAGAGAATCTGTGCAGCCTGCAGATAATGATTGCGTCGTCGATGTTAGTGTAGGTGTCTGTGAATTGACCTGGGAATCATTTTGCTGACCGAGTCTTTCCTGGGTAGGTTTTTTGCAGCGGTAACCGACATTCACACGGACGGAGCCGCGGGCGACCGCTTGTATATTTATACACAGTTAGTCTTTATACAAATATTTATTATTATGTACATTATAATCTTTACGGAAATCACTTCTAAGCGCCATCTAGTTTCAGCGTGATTAGTTATTGATTAGTTCCATTGGATTCAAAACTACCGCTATTTAATTGATTTACAAGATGGCGCTATAGGTACGTATCTTTAGAATGTTTTTAAATTAAACATTAAAATATTTTTTATTAAATACACAAGACTGCAATAGTGATTTTTTAAATTCTATTCTACCACAGACAACTATATTAGAATAATTATGTAATAATAATTACTAGTCTAAAATATAACACGACTAGCTTCTGCCCGCGGCTTCGCCCGTGCAAATGTCGGTTATCACGACCAAAAAAAAAGGATTCTATGTTACTTCTAATACCTCCAAGAATATGTGTACAAAGTTTCCTGATGATCGGTTAAGTATTAGTTTTCGCGTGAAAGCGTAACAAACAAACCTACCTTCGCATTTATAATATTAGTACTTATGATTCGCTCAATTCCACAATGTCTGCCTATTTCCATCTGCCTATAGGCGTAAGCGAGAACGCAATATAGGCTATAGTGTTTGATTCGGTTAAAATCGGCTTAAATCGGCATCAAGTATAATGAATTGTGATCGCCGAAGTGTATATTGTATAATCTATGCTCGATATCATAGAGTATATTACACTATAATTATCGTCGATACCGTGATACGCCGCAACGGACCAATCATGAATCACGATTCACGATATCCGCTATATCGTAATATATTCAGTATCCTTACATTTACCCTATGAAACATATAACAATTTCTTAAAATCACCTTACGAAATTCTTTAACACAATAATAGCCTGCTTAAGAGCACCCAAAAATTGTCAATAATACCTATCTCAGTAGACATGGACGAGTCCATGGCCTACGTCCAGAAATAATTAATAACTGTCCGGAACCTGCTCGCAGCAAATTTCTGAAATTAGAAAGTAGTCCATTTATTTTATTTATAAAATTCTTTAACACAAGAATAATATAACACAAATTATTGTTAGTAGTAGGCTATTAAGCCTGCTTAAGAGCACCCACAAATTGATAATAATACCTATCTCAGTAGACATGGACGAGTCCGTGTACTACTTCCAGAAATAATTAATAACAGTCCGGAACATGCTCGCAGCAAATTTCTGAAATTAGAAAGAAGTCCATTTACCTGCTTACCTTTAGAATATGAAAATAAAACTTACCTCTTCGCGTTCACGAAAGTGCACTACTTATATTATCTCGATTATTCATACCCAGATATATTCAAAATCTTAAAATATTTACGAGATGAAATAATGATGACTTATCAAACTGAAAACGACATAATTATGTAGGTATATCTGACTTCAAAAATTCATTCGATAGGCATTATTTTGTAAAAAATTATAATATGTTAGGTTACCTGTTTGATGGATCCAATATTAGAGTTCATACTCGTATATATGAGAATGAAATAATATATCCAACATTGAACGAAATTCCAAAAATCCTTAAGAGAAACCACGACATATATATAAAAACATACTCACCGATCAAGGAACAAATTTCACTGCAGAATTTTTTTAATAATAAATAAATATGTTTAACACACACACAAGGTCGTCTGTTCCTAAGGTAGGCAACTTAATGCCTGTGTTTTAGGTAACAGCTGACTGATATATTTTCTTTTAATAAATATACATATAAATAATACATATATAAATATGCATACATTACACCCAGACTCGGGGCGGGAATCGAACCCACAACCCTTTGAGCAGAAAACAGGGTCACTGCAATCTGCGTCAACGGGTCAGTCAAATTGTTCCAAACAACGTGTCAATTCTTGAAAATTAAACATTTATTTTCCTCACCCTACCCACAAACCCAAGGTGCGTTGGAAAGATCGCATTCTACTTTAACCCTTAATAATCTAGACTTTCAATTTTGATACCAATCTTTTAAACCGAATGTTCACATTACTATTAGTTTTTTTTTATAGGTTGGCTGTAAGTATTTTACTGTTGTATAATATTCTTTCCAACGAAATTTAAAAAAAAATCAAATGTTATTATGGTTTTATTTTATCTTTGACATATTACTTGCGCGGCAAAGTGAACAAGTAAACACATTTTACTAAAAGTTTTGTTGAATACAAATTTGATATATTTTCTTTTTCTGAAGAATATAAATACTTTTGAGGTAAGTGAATATATTATTTTCGCTATGATATAATTATTTTTTGCGAGCCCATGTTTTACTTGAAGAAACTAGTGCTATTTTTGTGAGTATCAATTTTGATACTTCAGGCATTCCCCCTACATAAAACCTACCTACTAATTCTTTAGCTATAAAAACTTTTTGAACTTCCGATTCATTATTTTTCTGCATAGCTTGGTGTTGGGATTACTTTTATTTTTATTTTATTATAGAAATTTATCAAAAATGCGACCAGAAGAGATTGAGAGCATATTGAAGCGGTTAGAAAATGGTGAAATTTCGGAAGACGATTCCACCGACAATGAAGATGACATAGACTATTATTCGAGCCAAAAAGATCGTCTGATGGAGCTAGAAGATGAAGAGGATGTAGGTAATTTTCCCACTGACCCAAACTTGGATGCAGATCTACCTGCAGCAAACGTAGATACCGACATGCAACATAATTTAGAGACTGTTGAACGAAGCCCAATTCCTACAACCAGCAGCCAGAACAACCTGCAAACTGCACCTTTAAACTCTAGAAACTTAGTGTGGAGAGTAAAGAATATGGACATAGTCCAAAATGCTTTCCAGTTTGCTGGAAACACTGAGTATTCACAAGAAATTATGAACTTAGACACTCCTTTTAAGTTTTTTTCTTATTTTTTCGGTGAAGAAATTTTGAGATTTCTAGTGGACGAGTCAAATAAATATGCCTTCCAAAAGAATCCCAACTTTACAGAACCTGTAACTGTCTTAGAATTACGTAAATTTATTGGAATTCTTATTTTTACTAGTGTATATTATTATCCTAGTGTCAGGTCATACTGGTCAAATATTACAAAGTTTGAACACATATCACAAACAATGAATCAGAACAGATTTGATAAAATTCGACAAATTTTTCACATGAATGACGACTATAAACATTTGCCCATTGATCATCCCCAGAACGACCGACTGCATAAAGTAAGACCAGTGATAGACTATTTGAACAAGAAATTTATTACTGTACCATTTGAGCATCGTCTATCACTAGACGAGCAAATGTGTTCAACTAAAATTAAACATTTTATGAAACAATACTTACCCAACAAGCCCCATAAGTGGGGATTCAAATTATACGTTTTATGCTCTCTGTCTGGGTATGCCTACAGTTTTGAGATTTACTCAGGAGCCAAGGACATAGACCGTTTACCTGGCGAACCAGACCTCGGAGCTGTATCGAATACAGTTATTCGATTGTTACGACCAGTACCAAGGCACGTCAATCATATAACTTATTTTGACAATTTTTATACGAATATTCCTCTGCTACATTACTTGACCAACGAAGGTATTTATTGTCTTGGAACAGTACAGAGAAACAGGCTTGGAAAGTCGTGCAAGTTGCCGATGAAACGGGAAATTATGAAGTCTAACGTACCCAGAGGAACATATCACGAAAATGTGGCCTCTCACGAAGGCCACGAATTTTCGGCCACATGTTGGAAAAACAACAAACAAGTACTATTACTTTCCACGTATGTTGGCGCTG
Organism: Euphydryas editha; assembly: GCA_036937285.1. Lineage (NCBI taxonomy): Eukaryota > Metazoa > Arthropoda > Insecta > Lepidoptera > Nymphalidae > Euphydryas > Euphydryas editha. Next base: position 13,106,317 of record JAUPFZ010000023.1, read on the forward strand.
AACCAGCGGATACTATAACCCGCTACGAAAAAAAAAAAACTAAAGGCCAATGTTCAAGTATCATGTCCTCGCTCATGTCGATATCGCATCCGCATAAAGTCAAGAAAGTGGACAACGAGGCTCTTCTACCACTTGTTAGACATGACTGTCATCAATGCTTGGGTACTATACAAAAAGGTAAACACAATGAAAAGAAAACTTCAGAAGAATATTATGAAGTTAGCAGATTTTAGAACTGAGCTTACCGATACTTTATGTAGATATCAAAGTCACTCGGAAAATAAAAGGGGAAGACCCAGTACCAACAGTCGACAAGACACCACAGTACCTTCTAAAAGACCCCGGACAGGTGTACAAGTACTACCCTCTACTGATGTGCGTTGCGATTGTATTGGTCATGAAAAAATATTTATGGATTTTAGAAATAAGTGTAAATTTAATAATTGTAGGAAACTTACCTCCTGGTTCTGTAAAAAGTGTAAAGTGTCGTTATGCGATAATAAAAACAATCAATGTTTCGCATTATTTCATGCATAGGTATATCTGATTTCTTTATGGCGTTAATGTCTGAAGTATCAAAATTGATACCTGTTTTTTTAGCTATTTTTCCCTTCATCTAGACCCTCAAGCAAACACAGTAATATTAAAAATAAATCACTTTCGTAAATCAGGCTACTAAGGGTTAAAAGAGGTATCTCAAATCGTATAAAAAATGACAACCTTGTCAACTGGCCTCGGTACGTTTATACAGCCATGTTAGCATTTAATATAGCAGTTCATTCAAAGACTCATTAGTCCTCATACGAATTATTGTTTGGACATAAACCGCATATCCCAACATCAATCCACGAGGAATCATCACAGCTACTTACCCCGAATCTGTGAGGATGCTACAACATCGCCTAAAATTCACCCGCGACAAAGCATTAGAATTTATAGACAAATCCAGACCGACATCTAAAGAATACTACGACACTCTCACTCGTTTTGTTGAATATAATGTTGGCGATTACGTTCTACTCAAAAATCCTCTAAGGCTACGTAAAGCCTTTTCTCCAGTATATAAGGGGCCATTCAAAATAGTCAAAATACCCGGTGATCACACACTTTCACTACTAATTAACAGACGCCATGTCAAACATCAATATGACGAAGTTAAACACGCTGAAATCAAGGGTAGGTACATCTCATTCTGAAAAATAAAAATATTATTATTAAGATCATTTTACTCTATAACATAATATTTACAAAATTTATCTCTCCTTACAGCATAACGGCTCATGTTCTTCAAGGGTATACCCGTCCAATCAGATCTGGTCCAGGAATATACTTTGATCCAATCGGGAAACTTAAGATTAACTTTCGTCATCTAGATATTGTTATCGCCTAAGATATTTCCTATATTGATCCACATATGGAAAATACTAATTCTATCTTAGGTAAGGTACGATTTTTATGTAGTCAGATCCAGATGGAAACAACAATAAAACTAGAACGTCATAATACTTTAGAATCACTAAGTGTAAAGTACAACGATATTGTCTCAGCATATTCCTCTATTTCTTATTTATAACTTGGCGAAATTAACGTGTATAGTGACAGCTGCCCAGAACAGAATCGCAACATTTATGTTACTATTATGATTTTGTATTTTATAGAAAACTCTATCAATTCTCCGAGTATTATAAAGCAAAAGGTTTTAGAACCGGGCCACACGCACATGGAAGCAGACACTATATATGCTGCTATAGAAAAATTTAAAAAAGAACAGCAATAAAAATAGAATTACCGAAATACTGGACTAACCTTATCATAATGGTTCATAGGAGTCCAAGAATAAAATAATGTTGTAGAAATGCAAATGTCACACTTTTACAACTTCCAAAAACTGGTGACTACACAATACATCTACCGAAGAATAAATTCAGTAAAAGAAAAGGTAAATTGGAATAAAATAAAATGGATACAGTACAGAAAAGATCCAGGAGTAATTTACTACAAATACTCATTCGATTATAGTGAAGAATTCAAACTGATAAGTTTAAAATGAAACCGACATATATATGACACGTTCACAATTATCAGAAGATACTGCACCGGCAGCAACTCTTTTACCCCTAAATGACAAACCTGTCGCCCTTCCGGCACCAAAAGTAAGAGATCTTCAATCATTCTTCGATTAACTTCAACCATTCAGCTGTTTTTATAGGTCATTGGAGACTGGCCTCGAAACGGAGGAAGTTATGCCATATTCAGATGAAGAAATGTTGTAAACTGTGAACAAATTTCTAAGGAAAATAACATTGGACTTCTAATTGTATACATAAATAGGAACTGACACGATAATAATAATTATCATCAGTGCTAAAGGGGGGAGACCTGTTTAGAAGGCCGAAATTTTGGTGCTTTTCGTGAATTTTTTACACAGGGAAGGAATAATTTATATAATGTATTTAATTTTATAGTATTTTATTCCTGTTTTGAAGTAGACTTAAAAAAATTGCAAGTAATTTCCGCCAGAAATAGTGGCGTTAGAACGTGCTGTCCATGAACGGTTGCCATCGGAGTATTTTGCTGGTGGGCATTCCTGTAGTCGCAATTTTCATCTTTAACCATCACACCGTGATTAAAAAAAATTGCATTTTTTTGAGGAGTTTGAAGAAAATTTTATGTTTTTATGTAATCCCAGAATTAGGTTCATATGGATATGAATTAATTGTAGAATACTCACATCAAATTTCAGAATGATTGGTCAATACATTTTTGAATTAGAATGCCCACAAGTTGAATAAAAACCGTTTCGAGAAAAACGCGTTTGAAATATAATGTAGCGAAAAAGAGAAATTCAAGGCCGTAATTAATCATATAAACTGCTTACCGGTTAGTCAGCTATTCCATCACCCTATGGTGATGTAACAAACAAGTATTTGTTGTGTACCACAAAACAAGTATTTGAACGGTGCTTCTCACCACCATCCTAGACAACTCTCTGCCGTTGGTTTGTCTCTGTTTCAGAGAGCTCGCGGGATATGTGACGAGAAACACCTGGACGCAGAGCTACAGTACGTCAAGCAGGTACTGCGAGACAACAACCTCCGAGCACCGCGTCAGCGTCACAGATTCCGGAGGAAGAAGACTGCCACAGTTGAGCGCCAGCCTGCCGTACTACCATATGTTAAAGGAGTCACTGACAAGATTGTCTACATCTTGAAGCGAGCTTCAATCAAAACTTACTACAAGCCGCCAACGAAGATAAGTCAATTATTACCATCTGTCAAGTGCCAAATACCTTTAGAAGATGCAGGGGTCTACAAATTAGATTGTGAATGTGGTCTCTCATATATAGGACAAACAAAACGGAGTATAGAGACACGCGTCATAGAACATATAGCTGACATTAAACACCAACGGTCGACAAAGTCTGCTGTGTATCAACATACTCATCAAGGTACCAACCACTATATCAGATTTGATAAGCCACAAATTCTCGCTAAAGAACACCGATTTCTACCAAGGATGATTCGCGAGGCTATTGAAATCAAAAACATCCTAATTTCAATAGAGAGGATGGTTGGAACGTACCACCAGCTTGGGAGCCAGTACTGAAATTAATTGAACCCAAAGAAAATAAGAACACAGCACGACTTCCAGACCCAATAAGTTCATTCTGCATGAATAGGAACGGTTAATAGTAATAATTTAAAATTTTATAAAAAGCGGGGTATTTAACAATTAATTCATTATTCGGACACCCACCACCTCAATCCCCCGAGATCATGGACGCTGTAAAGGGTCCGAAACGTCGGGAAACAATTCAAAATATTGTTAAACTGTAAAGTTTTAAATAAACGCGATAAAATCCGATATAGACTTTTAATTAAATGAGATGGTAACTTCTCAAAAATTTATTACCAAAAGAAGTGATCTGTTATGGTGCCCGTGCTCTCCTCAACGCGACTTGTTTAGAATTTAATAAGTTCTCACTATCTCAGTAGTTGGAAATATGTTTTCAAAATGCCAATAAAATATTACACCGATACATATGAAATCATACATATAGCTTGATACAGCACACTTTCTGCACTCTGTAAGTAAATGGAAGCTTTGAAATTCTGTTATACATAAAAGTATAAAATCTTTACTTGTTGGACTACTTATAAACTCACAAAATTTCAATGCTCTTGAACATATTGCAATTCATATTTTAATAGTTAGTAATGCTGAAGTCGAAGATTCAGTCGTCAATTTTAAGTATCAAAATGATTTTTTTACTCCAATAAAAGAATATGCCTTGATTATCCCAATGTATTTTACTTTTACTTGTTCCGACTAAGTTGAATAATAACTGACCTTTTTTATTATAAGTTTTTGGTATTAAACTGAGTATTTAAGCTGGTGTGTAAAGTGGATTTGCATAATTTTCTTTACTTTTAATGGACCGATTCTCCTCCAACAAGAATTCAGCATCAACTGAACTTTTTAAATCTCTATCTTTATTTTTAAAACCAATTTTAGACTCATTTGAATCTTCATTATATGGTTCAGAATAAATTAGTAATCTGAGTGGTTGACGATTCTCTTCGGTAAAATGAAGATATCTCTGTAGTGTTTGTAAATATAACATCCACTTCTTTCGGTCTTCCGTCTTACTGTTCATAATGTTTTGCATTTCAATATCTAATCGAGACAAATTACTATTAACCTTATTTTTATTGCACCTAATATTATCGTTAAGAAAGCCCCTCCTTTTTGTATAATTATATTTTTTCTTAGTTTATGTTTACATTTACGCACCAGTTTACGGAGTATATTTTTGTGTTTATCCAATTTTTGTTTATCTTGATCTTTAAGAGGTACCTTTCCTTGTAAAACGTTATGAATACATTCACAAATACAATTTATTTCTTCTTCATCACACGTTTTAAGTAACACTCTTTGATATTTTGGCTTAAGAGTATGCAAAGCATTTAACAAATATTCATGCGTTGTGAGTCGACAATGCATCATTTAGAAATGATTTGAATTGTTTGATTCTTGATGTATTTAAACTCTTTTGTGGGGACGTAGACTATACAGAAACCGTTAGATTGGAAGACCTTTGTCTTGATACGACAAAAATCATTGGTATTCTGTTTCAAATCTACCATTAAATATCCATGCGCTTCTAAGTCAATACTGTATCGGATATAATGATATCGATAATAATTGCTTATTAATTGCATAGTAACTTTATAAGTCATCGAGTTCATTTCGCATTCTTTCGTGGTGACTCCTACAAATCATCAACAAAGAATGCCATTTAATATTTACAAATCACTATAATTGATTATTCCTATGTTAACCATTGAATAGATTGGTCTGGTAATAATTTACTAATAGCAGTAATATTATGGATACACTAGATGTACAACAACACCTGAAAAAGCTTCACCCTAGTCTGGAAAATAATGTTTATGCTGCTAATAGACTGCCCATGTATACCCACGTACCGACGTATATAATATGCAATTTGGATACAGATGATAAACCAGGCTCACATTGGATAGCTTTATATATCGACACGAATGGCATCGGTCAATATTTTGATTCATATGTACGATCACCTGCATGATATCATCTAGAGTTTTTAAAAAGGAACTGTAAAAGATGGGACTGGAATGTTGATATGATTCAGACTGAGTGGACATCAGTTTATGGCGAATATTGCTTAATGTATTTGCTATATTGTAACGTTATACGTACATATTTTATGTTACTACACTAAAATGCATTTAAACTTAATATTTACAATACTTAAAACTAATTAAAATTACTATAAAATTAAATCTTTTATTAAAATCTACGTTTAAATATAAAACACAATTTTATTATAACTAATTTAAAAAATAATTAAATAATATTTATATTGAAAACTGGCTATTTACAATAATAAAAATATATACAGTCTTTAAATTGCAACAGGAATTCATCAAGCGGCATTTTATACTCACGCGATGTAACATTTTAGCGTTCCGAAGTAAATCTTTTGTTCGATTGAATTAAAACTGCACTACCTACCCGGCGCCGGTCATTTCAACATCGACCTTACCTCGAGTTAGTTGAGTGGACGCACGTCACAAGAATTATTGAACATTATTATAATTTTATGGTCGCTAATACGGGATTTTTATTAAAAAGACCGTAACCATAAATCTTCGTGTCCGTCTTTAGGCGTCCTCGACTAAATAATATATTTGTGAGTGTTGATCGCCCCTAAACTGGGGTACGACGCTCAGGTTCGACGCTCAGTTTCGAAGCTCAGGTTCGACGCTCAGGTTCGACGCTCGGGTTACCGAAATAACCGGTAACCTCTCACAGCCCTAAGATTCACAACGACGACAAGGGTGCTCTCCGGGTTTGGTTACCCTCTCCTGCCGCCACCGGTCGCCTGCGGTTTCCAGAGCGCGACTCCCGGGATCACCTATATATATACGCAGGAGAGTACCTGAACCGGGCTAAATTTTAACTTGTGTGAATTAAGTGCCGAACACCGCCTTGAGAACAATTACTAATTATTGTTAAATAAATTTATTTATGTAACGTTTTTTTTTTAATTTTGATCTTTTTATTCTTACGTGAGAACAACTACTTTAATTTTTTTTAATAAATTTAATTATTTAACGTTTTGTTTAATTTTAAATTTTTTTTTAACCTAACGTGACAATATAAGTTTCAGGGGTTTTCGATGTATAGTTTTACGAGCAAATTTACAAGGAACACATTGCACAACGATATTTTAGTGGATAAGATGTTTCGCTCCTATTTTATGGATAATAAACAAAAACATTTTGGAAATAAAAATTGTAAAAAAATGAAGGAATAAATAAGTTCTTTGAAATTGAACCAAAGTTTTTTTTTAAGAATCCGCTTTAATTGTTTGAAAACATAAGGGTAATTTTTAACTGTTCGCCAAAAATCTAAATGTACACCTATGTACATCTCTAAGATATTACTCTAAAACCCGTTAAATTTTTTTGAACCAAAGTTTAATTTTAAGAATCCGCTTTCATTGTTGAAAACATAACAAAGGAATGTGGTTTGACAAGCAGCGTAGTGATTGTTAATGATGTCAATAGTAATTGCTTTTTAATTGCATAGTAATTAAGTAGTAATTAATTGCTTAATGGCAATTGTAATTAAGGTAGTGGACGTTGCAAATGCAGACAGCTAAGTTGCGAACCGTTAGAGCTAGAACAAAATGGATGCGCGCAATCGATTTAGATGACCCCAATACCTTTTTTTTTTAGGGTCAGTCGCCCCGACGTCAGCCGATGAGGGCCGGTAAACTTACGACCAGGTGAACCGACTCTCCGTTTACCCGTCTTACATTAGAAAAAAAGGGAAATACTAATTGGAGGAGTTAAATTGTTCCAATCTAATCTAACTTAATAAAAGAAAATGTAAAACACAAGTCAAATCATGAAAACGAGTGTAATTTTTGTGTGACAAAAACTACGGGCTTTAATTCAAAGTTGAACAATTAAGTATCCTGATATTCCATCAGTCTTAAAACCAATGGCACATTCAGAATCCTTGCCTCATCCCGTATGTCCGGATATGCCAAGTATAAGTCACCAAGACAGTGAAGATCTATTTATGGATGATGAAAATTACGACGACTTCCTAATGGAAGAGGATAAAACACCACATTTAACAAGGCAAAATGAATTGAACGACCTAGTGCGAGACTTGCAACTGTCTATATCTAAGGCTGAGATCGTTCCCGTCTACAAGAGTGGAACTTATTGACACCTAATACCAAAGTGACTTACTATCGTAAACGAAGTCAAACTAGACTTCAGCCAAACCCATATTTGGCTGTATTGCATACTGTCTGATCTCACAGAAATGCCGCAAGTTAGATGCCAAAGGAAAATTGGCAATCTTTGTTGGTTATAGTGAGGTAACTATAACTCGTGCGAATTAACTTGAGACTCCGCAGGAATGCGACCTCCTTGCCGAGCACCGCCCCGCGTCTCGCTCTCGCCTTGCGTGCTCAGTTCAGTACCGATAACATCTTTGTTACGGATACGCGCTTTCACTCTCGTTCCATATTTTCGAAAATTGTTTGTTGTTTTGTTTGAACTTTAATAAATAATAATAAATAAACGTCTCATACTCAACGGCCCCCAGTAGGATGTGAATCCTGTGTCGGGGGTCCGGAAACACACACAATACACAAGCACAAACGCCCAGACCACGACAAACACCTGTATGGCCTATACAAATATTTTTCATGTGCGGGGATCGAACCCGCTACTCATACATACATCAGTCAGTTGCTGTGACCACTGCGCCAACACGTTGTCGGTAATGACGTCATATTTTTGTAACATTTAATAAATCGAAAAGCAAAAAAAATAAATTAATTAAATAAAACGCGTTTTTAATTTGTTTTTAATATTTATTATTCATTATCACTGTAAATAATAGGTTCTATCCCGTCCATTGCATCGTCATCACTTTCGCTCTCTGAGCTGGTTTCTTCCCCTCCGAGGGATATAATTAATTCCCTCTGTTCGATTTCTCTCAGTCTATCTTTCTCCCAGTATTCACTTTCTAATTTTTCTATATGCTCAATTTCTTTCTTCCAATCGGAAACCGTTATAGAGTTTATTGCGTCTGTTGTCAAACCCTCTATTTCTTTTTCGTATTGGTTTATATTTTTGGCTGCCACCTTTGTATATATATTCGATTGGGTTTAAATCGCAATGGTAGGGTGGCAGCCGTAATACCTCGTGCCCATGCTCTCTCATCAGTTCGTCTACTACATATTTTTTATTCAGCAGTATTATATGGTACAGTTTTGTCATTTTTTCATCAAATTTTATGTTATTTTTTGAAACCAACTCTGCATCTTAGCTTTCAGGGACGAGTTCACGGGTGGTTTTTTACACTGCGTTGAGTGGTAGGAAGCATTGTCTATAACAACGAGACTACCTTGAATCAAATTTAGGATTAGCTTTTCTGTCAACCACTTTTTAAAAATTTTTGCTATCGATTTCGTGATGGTAGTCCCCGGTATTACTCTTGCATTTGTAAAGCAATTCGGCACCGGGGATAAAACCGTTTTCACCGCCAGCGTGCGCTAATATCCACCGTAGTCCTGGGTTATCATTTTTTTTAACGCTTGCGTCATTATAATTCTGCTAACATTTGCGCACGGTATAATGAGAATGAATCCACGTCTCGTCTAAATAAGCTACGGGTCTTTTGTTCGCCCCAAGTTCTTTATTCTCTTTTTTTTTTTTTCGCAGGTAACGGGCTCTCCAGGCGACAATATCTGGCTTTTGTATTAACACTTGTCTTGCGTTCTATTTTTTAAATCTGTACCCCAAGTAGTTCACGAGTATTCGACGTAACGTGGTCTTTTCAACTGTAAAATGAAATTAAAAGATTGCTATGAATGGTTACTTAGCTAATTAAACTTGTTTTTAGGTTATTTTTAGTAAGTAAATAAAACTATAAGTTTTGCGTAATGTTCAATAATATGATTGCGTTGTAACTATTTAATATATTCAATCGATTAATTACTGTACTGGAGTTCTCTACGTTTATTGTATGCAAATAATAATTTTTATAAATAATCTTATTATTTTATACATGATAGTTAAAATATATGATGAAATTTCGAAAATACATATATAAAATATAGGTATCTGGAAAATTTAGATTGGCCTTTGCAGCCGTTAATATCTTTTTCAATGTCGTAATTTCTTTCCGTACTGCTTAGAAACTGTCGACTAAGATTCTTAGCGCACACAGATCGAAATCGTCAAGTTCAAATTTTTTTGAGCTATGTTTCCTTTTTTTCCTGGTGTTGACAGTTTTGGCTCTGGTTTTGCTTCACAAGTACATGGTTTTGATACTACTGTGTTATCATCTCTTTGTTCTTGAGGAATCGGCGGCACTTTTTTGGCTCCGTTTTTAATTCTGAGCAATGTTGCCTTTGATATGCCTGTTGCTGCACAAGCCCTCTTTAAAGCTTGCTCCCACAGGAATACGAAACTTTTAATTTGATTTCATCTTCGAAAAAATTTAAAACTTTTAAAGCAAGTGTCCGTGCTTGGCTATATAAAGTCTTTCCTCCCATCTTTCATAAAATTAACAAATAACAAAAGTTCAAACAAAACAAAACAACAGATAAAAAATATATTCGTGGTATGTTCGGTGTGCCACGCCCACCACACAAACTATTTCGTGATATCTTTGCCGCTGAGAAAACCGACGAACGCACGGAAATCTTCACGTTGAAAAATTAATGAAGTGCTTGCCTTCATTTGTAATAAAATGGACATTATGGATGAGGAGAGTATCAGCCGTATATGTTTTACAGCGTTCTCTCAAAATGATATTGTGACTACAAAACGATTACTGTATGAATCCCTGTCGAAGACTAGATTTAAATCTAATAGAAAGATTTAAAGTAATTATTGAAGCTATTTCCAGTGGATATAGCAAAGATATATGTATATAAATTTAAAATATACACTGAAGAAACAGCCAAACTGTACTTACAATTATAGGGATGGCACCCAATGTCACTAACTATGCACAAGATTCTTGTGCATGGTGCGATTGTCATTGCTCATTCATTATTACCAATCGGACAATTATCAGAAGAGACTGCAGAAGCCCCCAATAAACTGTTTCGATTATTCAGACAAAACTTTGCTCGAAAATTTTACAGGGTACAATGTAATCGAGATATTTTAAATAGGTTATTGCTAACGTCCGATTACTTACTCAGCAATAACAGACCTATTCCAAGAAAACAAAATAAACCCTTCTGCTTGGAAACCTTGAAGTTGCTGATACCTGATGTGCGAGATTCATCAATTGAAACCAGGGAGGGTGAAGAAGATGTCGACAATGATACAGATTTAGATTATTAAGTTTTTTTAAGTATATGTTAATTATTCTTATGCAATTTCAACAGGTTATTTTTTAGTTTTTAAACGTTTTTAATTTTTTATACAAAATATATAATTGTAAATGTCGCTATTTGTTTCTTTCAATGTTACAATTGATTACCTAATGAAAGAAACGATAAAATAATTTTGGCCAGGCTTTTGATATAAATACTCCTATGTGCGACTGTGTGATTCGTGCAAATTGCGTTAAGTGTTCAATCACAAATCCTAAACAATACTTTTTTTTGCATCATGGCAATCTGTTTTCCAACAATAAGCCACTTCTTTGTTTGATTTCTCAGTTTATGTTTTCCTCAAAAGCCATACTTGTATGAAAATTCATTTCAGACGACTCCCTTGATGTCAAATGATAAATCTTTTATGTAGGCTCGGTATGTCACTTATTTTTAGCCGGGTATGCTGAAGAGCACCTTCTCCACTCAGAGCGTGTGCCAGTTTGTTTACATGTACGGTCAGTTTCTCCTGGTATTTCAGGCTGTTTTGAGCTATTTCCTGCCGAACTGTTTTTAGGTCGAGGTCGAGGTATATGTATGTAATACTTATACAATGAGGGATGCCAAACATTGTTCTCAGAGCTTTGGTGTGGAATCTCTCCAGGATATCTATGCTACTGTTGCTGGCCGTTGTATTCCGTAAGTTCTGATTGGTTTTATGGTAGTTTTGTACACTAGCTTAGCTACATCTTGCTATTAGGATTTAGTTGTGATTGGCGTCCCAACGACCAGTTCAGTGACCGCAATTTTCCATCTAATTGTTTGCCCTTGGTCAAAATATGTTTTTGCCATGTAAGTTTCCTGTCCAGGTACATGCCCAAGTATTTTGCGTTATTGCTTAAGGGATAACTTTGCAGTTTAGCGTTACCGGTGGACATGTTTCTCTCCTAAGTGTAAATGTTACATGTACCGATTTCCCTCATTGGCTTTTATTCTCCAACGCTTCAGCCACATCTCAAATTCTGTCAGGTGGTTTTGCAACTGTGATTATGCCATTTCTGGGTTGCTATGAGCCGACAATAGCGCCGTATCGTTAGCGTATGTGGCAGTCGTGGTGTATTCAGTTGTTGAGATATATGCTGTAAAAATGAGGTATAGTACAGGACCCAAGATAAGATGTACTTCACTTGGTAACATCTTTTATCTAAGTAGGATTTAAGTATTCTGAGTAGGGAATGCGGGAGATGCTTCTTTAGCTTGAACAGGAGGCCGTCATGCCATACCTTATCAAACGCTTGGCTGATATCCAAAAAGACTGCAGAGCAATATAATTTGTTTTCAAGACATCTGCTACCCAGGTAGCAAAGTGACGTCGGCGACTAAAAAATGACGACATTCTTAAGTCAATTTAGGGTCAGTAAAGTAACGTCATTATTGTACGTCATACTTACGTACCATTATAGTACCGTACTGAACGTACTGTATAGGTAACGTACCTCCTAGCGACGTCATTTTACAGTCTATCCCCTATTAGTCTAAATCTGTCTTCCGGTTGACGTCTGTTGCATGACGTATCAGGTCCCAAAGAACTAAAGAACATTATAACGAATGCATATGACCGACATAATTCCATGAGTGAAGTCTACCACCATCATAGCGAATACTAAGGGCAAATACATTATTACAAGGATTTGTAAGCCGAACCGGAACCTACTTAGCATACATATTGAAATTTTTGTATGCATAGAAATTTGAAATTTGAACAGTTTCCTAACGATAATAAAGCATAGTCGTACGACTAGATAATAACGCGTTTCGTTTCGTGATATCAATTTTTCAATCTTGTGTTGTAAAATATTTATACAGTAAAAAAAAATACATATCCGTCTTTTAAGGTAACTCCAAAGTTGATATAATTAAGTTATAACAGGTTTTTAATTAATAACTTAAAATAAAATCAATAAATGGAATGAAACCTTCGAATTACATATTATTTATTCGTAGAATGGAACGACATTCTGACATTTTGATTGAAGAGAACTGTCATGTATTGTTTTCCCTCCCAAACAGAATGTAATCACTACGTTTTTTCCCTCCTTTTTCGGTTGCCCTGTCCGCGTCCGTGCGTGCGTTCTGTGCTCTGCTGTGCGTTTGCATTTCAAGACTACAAACCAAGTGAATGTAATGTACGTATACTCTTTGCTATACAAACAACCAATATGTTCTCAGTAATACAATTTAGTGAAAAAGACGGCGGAACCGTATCGATAATAAACAATCAGTGGTTTACGCCAAGGCGTTGTGAAGTCTTTTGGCCACCCGTTAAAGGAACTAAAGCGTTTGAAAGGATTTTGGCTGATGCTAAAACACCAGATGAAAAATGGAAAATATACAGCGTTCAAAGAGTTTTTTGTGAGACTGGTACGTATATTTTAATTTTTTTACGAACCACTTGGATTTGGCTATGGGTACCTAACGAAACTAAGCTTCGTTTCCTGACTTGGAGGTATGGTATATAACTGTATGCAATATTTTCTGATTTACCGACAGCTTACTGATGTTGGTGAAAGTTTTCTGTTTTCTGTGACTAGAGTACATCATGAGCATCACATCACATCATTACGACATTCATTGTGAAAAGGTACATATAACATCATTGGTGAAAAGGTTCAAAGTGGTTTACTAATCAAACTGGTTGACCATACAATTTCAGGTTGTTTTTACTAATGCAACTCCATCCTACATATTTAATAACAACCTTGTTTTAATTGAGTGAGGGATACATTATGTTATGTTCATTTATTATTTTTGCATGTTGTGTGTACTTTTTATTTTATTTGCATGTAAAGATGATATAGAGAAAGCCAAAAGAAAACTGAAACTGGTTGAGGATACTTCAGACTTACAGACTGAAGCCGAAGCAGAACCAAGTGTCAAACGGAATAGGACAAAAAGATATATTTCTACTAACGACGAAGACAATGACAATCACATAAGGCCACCACCATTAAAAAAAATCCTTTACCAAATTACAAACATTTCAGCTGCTGGCAATGTATGCTTAGAAGCCTAAAATGGAGGTGAGTTTTAGTGTCAATGGCCGTTAGAAAGTAAATCCTGACACATTGCACAACTATGAAGTTTCTGAGTATTGAAAATGTGAACAATGGGAAAAATGCTGTACTTGTTGCATGACCCATGTTTGTGAGAATAGTATTGCACACAGATGAAATTGCTAAACTGAATATTGACAATATAAACCTTAGCAAAATAATGCTATGCTTACATTCACACACATGCAACAAGTACAGCTTTTTTTCACTTTGTTCACATTTTCAATATTCAGAAACTTTATAGTTGTGCAATGTGGATGGATTTACTTCATAACGGCCATTATCTGTACTTAGTTATTTTTAGTTCATTAACATATTTGCCGCATTCTCATATTCAAAGAACTTTCAGCCAGTTCATTAGAGTCCTATTTGAATTTTTTTATTTATTTTTGTCCCATGGTTTTCATGCAAATATGATATATATACATGTAGTAATTATATGGTAACAAAATTATATTACAACTAGCGCCACCTATGGTATTGTAGTGTATTAACTAAATAAAGTGTAGTCTGTGTCAAGCATTGTACGTTTTAATAGGTTATGGGCCCAGTACCGTTATTTTTTATTCAGTTTCAATTTTATTTCTCAGTAATCTCAATTTTTCTTCCTATATTTCGAATAAAAATGTCGTCGGGTGGATATATAGTAAATGTACCAAAGTTAAAAGGGCGTGAGAACTATGATGACTGGGCGTTCGCAGCGAAAAATTTTCTCATCTTAGAAGGCATCGATGTTGAACAAATCCCGAATACATTGAGTGCGGCTGAAGACAAAAAGGCAATGGCGAAGCTCATTATGACCATTGATCCCACGTTATTTGTGCATATTAAGACCCAGACAAATGTTGGTGACCTATGGAATAAGCTTAAGAAACTTTTTGACGATTCCGGATTCACAAGAAAAATTAGTTTGCTACGGACATTAATATCAATCAGGCTTGAAAATAGTGAATCAATGACCAGCTACGTGAATCAAATGGTGGAAACGGCACAAAGATTACGTGGAACAGGTTTCGAAATTGATGATGAGTGGGTAGGATCATTATTGTTGGCGGGTCTACCCGCAAAATTTTCTCCTATGATAATGGCGATCGAACATTCTGGCATAAAAATAAGCGCAGATGTCATTAAAACAAAGTTGCTCGATATGAGTTCTGAGATTGGTAGCACTGACGGAACCGATTCGGCTCTATGGTCGAAACATCGAACAAGGAGTGGCAACACTAAACATCAAGTCTTAAATGTCAAAAAGCCGGTATCAAAGGAAAAACAAATTAAGTGCTATAAATGTAAGAAATTTGGCCACTACAAAAATCAATGTACTGAAATGAAAGAAAAACAAATGAATGCATTTAGTGCCGCATTTTTTAACGGCAAGTTCAGTATGGATGATTGGTATGTGGATGATTGGTATGTGGATGATTGGTATGTGGATGATTGGTATGTGGATGATTGGTATGTGGATGATTGGTTTGTTGGCGGTCATATGTGCACTAGCTCCGGAGGAGCTAGTGCACATATGACCGCCAACAAAAATATTTTGTCGAAAATTAAAGAAATCGAAGGGAAGAAAGAAATAATTACAGCTAATCAGATGACAGTTAAAGTTTTATGTGCCGGTGAAACACAGATCACAACAAAAGTGAATAATTCTCAGTTTGACATATTGGTAAACGAAGTATTATGCATACCTAACCTCACAACGAATTTACTTTCTGTGAGTCAATTGATAGCTAGTGGAAACAAAGTTTTATTTAAAAAGAACATCTGCCACATTCGAAATCAAAATAATGTGCTCGTAGGAGTAGCAGTTTTGGAAAATGGTGTGTATAAATTGTCTACAGTGAAGTCAGAGAATTTGTTGATGGCGGCGGTTGCTGCAGATGCCAGATTATGGCATAGAAGACTTGGCCACATAAATAGTCATGACTTACAAGAAATGAGTAATGGTGCTGTAACAGGAATAACAATAAACAATAAGGCTGACATAGCAAAATCTAATTGCATAGTCTGCTGCGAAGGGAAGTTTTCTCGATTACCTTTCCTACATAAGGGTACCAGAAGGAATGAACTATTGGAACTCGTTCACTCAGATGTAAGCGGACCGATGGAGACCAGATCAATAGGTCAGTCAAGGTATTTCCTAACCTTTGTAGATGATGCCAGCAGAATGTGTTTTGTTTATTTCCTGAAAGAGAAGAACCAAGTATTGAAATATTTTAAAGAATTTCAAGTTATGGTAGAGAATCAAACTGGAGCAAAGATCAAAACATTAAGAACAGACAACGGTGGTGAATACACTTCAAGTGAAATGGAAACATACTTCAAAAGTATAGGTTTAGTTCACCAGAAAACAAACTCGCATACACCCGAGCAGAATGGACTGTGTGAGCGCCTCAACAGGACCATCGTTGAGCGTGCTAGGTGCCTTTTGTTTGATGCGAAGCTGGACAAGTCGTTATGGGCTGAGGCAGTTAATACGGCAGTATATCTTAGAAATAGATCGCCAGCCTCGGGATTGAGTCAAATGACACCGTATGAAAGATGGACAGGTAAGAAACCTGATCTTGAACATGTCAGAATATTTGGCAGCCCAGCGATGGTATATGTTCCAAAGATCAACAGAAAGAAATGGGACAAGAAAGCAGTCAGATACATACTAGTGGGTTATGCAGAAAACATAAAAGGATACCGGTTGTATAATCAAGTAACAAAAAAGGTTATTACGAGCCGAGATGTCATAGTTATGGAGGAAAATGAATCTCAGGAAGCTCAGATAGTAATTTCAGAAGAAAATATACAACAAGTGGAGGAAGGTCCAGAGTCTGAAGAAGAAAGTACACTCATTGATCCCGCAGATCCATCATATGTCTGTGAAGGTTCAAGTGCATGCTCAACTGAAGATGATTCTTATCAGTCATTACTGGAAGAAGATAAGGAAAATTTATTACAAGACGTGGAAAGTTTAGGAAAACGGGAAAGAAAAACACCAAACAGATATGGTTTTACAAACTTGTGTGTGTTAGATGAGAATCAAATGTATGGTGAAGACATCACTTACTTGGAGGCAATGAATGGACCAGAGAGTGAGGAGTGGAAGCAGGCAATGAGGGATGAGATTAAAGCTTTCGAAGACAACCAGGCATGGGAACTTGTGGACAGAACAGAAGCAGATAGAGTGGTGCAGTGCAAGTGGGTCTTTAAAAAAAAGTTTGAAAGTGACAATAAAGTGCGGTTTAGAGCGAGATTGGTTGCAAAAGGGTTCACACAAAAAGAAGGCGTGGACTATAAAGAAACTTTTTCACCGGTTCTCCGTTATTCAACTCTGAGACTTTTATTTGCATTGAGTGTAAAGTTTAATTTTGAGATTAATCATTTTGATGTCACCACGGCTTTCCTAAATGGTTTTTTAAATGAAAATGTCTATATGCAAGTGCCTTGTAATTTAAAATGTAAAGAAAATTCTATACTTAAGTTAAAGCGAGCAATATATGGCATAAAGCAATCTGCTAGAGCATGGAATAAAAGAATAGATGATTGTTTATTAAAGTTAAATTTTGTTAAATCTAAATTAGAACCATGTCTCTATAGTAAAAAATGTAAAAAGGGGCAGATAATAGTTGCAGTATTCGTAGATGATTTTTTCACTTTTTCCACATGTAAAGATTTGACAGAAGAACTTAG
Source organism: Euphydryas editha (assembly GCA_036937285.1). Taxonomy (NCBI): domain Eukaryota; kingdom Metazoa; phylum Arthropoda; class Insecta; order Lepidoptera; family Nymphalidae; genus Euphydryas; species Euphydryas editha. The sequence continues at coordinate 13,124,020 of JAUPFZ010000023.1, forward strand.
AAAGAATTTAGAATCCAAATTTAAAATTAAAGATCTAGGTAGATTACAACATTGTTTAGGCATGCAAGTAAAATACTGTGATAATTGTATTTCTATAGATCAGGAAAAATTTGTAGAAAAGATTTTAGATAAATTTCATATGTCTAACTGTAAAAGTGTTGATACTCCTATGGAGATTAATTTAAAATTGGATAAAGCAAAGACTATTTCTAAGCAGTACCCTTATCAACAATTGATAGGAAGTCTAATGTATTTGTCAGTGTTAACAAGACCAGATATTTCCTATGCAATCTGTTATCTTAGTCAATTTAATAATTCTTATAATGAGACACACTGGAAACACGCTAAAAGAGTTCTCAAGTATCTTAAGAAAACTAAAAATTATGGTCTTGTATTTAGTAAAGATGAAAATTTGTCAAACATACATGTAGAGGGATTTGTTGATGCTGATTGGGGGTCTGACATTATAGACAAAAAAATCATTTTCCGGGTTTTGTTTTAAACTTTCAAATTCTCTTATTTCTTATGAATGTAGAAAGCAAAGATGTGTAGCCTTGTCTTCTACAGAGGCAGAATATATTTCAATATCTGAAGCGAGTAAAGAGGCAATGTACTTAAAAAATTTAATTATTGAATTAACAGGAATGTGTGAGCCAATTTTGTTGTTTAATGACAGTCAGAGTGCCCAAAAACTAGTTTCAAATGCTGTATTTCATCGTAGATCGAAGCATATCGATATACGATATCATTTTGTAAGAGAGGCAGTTTCAAATAAATTCATAAAAGTTGCTTATCTGGAAACAGCTGAAATGCCAGCAGATATTTTTACTAAAAGTTTAGGTTCGGTAAAACATTTTTATCTTATAAAAAAATTAGGCATTCTCCCTATTTCATAATGTATGTAAGGTGTTTACTAGTTTATTATACTTCATGTCTTTATCCCTGAAGGGGCAGAGCATTTTGTTTTTTATTTGTCACAACTCGGCTTAGTGTATTTTCTTAATTTTGTTAAGTGGAGGTGTAGTAATTATATGGTAACAAAATTATATTACAACTAGCGCCACCTATGGTATTGTAGTGTATTAACTAAATAAAGTGTAGTCTGTGTCAAGCATTGTACGTTTTAATAATACAAAGAATATGAAAAGTACTTAATTATTACAAGTTTTATTAACTTGACCTGTTTCTTGACCTTGCAATATTGTGGTACCATCGAGCTGATCTGATGATGGAACCAGGATATAGATATCCTAACATATCTAATGAAAAGTGTTGAGATGGTTGAGTTTTGGCTCATTTGTTTTGTTGTTTTGATTAGTTTCTGATAGTACAATCAGAAATTACTCAAAACAACAAAACATATTATGTAGGTCTCAATGTAGGTAGAGTCATGTGGGTCAAGTGTGCGCAATTAAGCTTTGAAACCTTCCTGAAATGAAAATTATAATCTAAATGAAACTAAACAGTATTTATTTGTTATAATATTTATTAATCAACAACTTAAGTATGAAAATAATCAAATATAATGGCACAAATTCTTTGAACAAAAAAAATACAAAGGTAGTCAAAATGCGTACACTTACCCGAGTAGAGGGGTAACTGTGCGCAGTAGTGGGGGTAAGTGTACACCACATAAATCAACAACATTTTGAGTTGTTAACATACTCAAAAGCTTATAATTTAACTTAAGTATCTAATTGTGTTTCAATAACGAAGAAATTAAAAACAAAAATTAAATAACTACCAACAAATGAGATCAACAACTTAATTAATAAAATTACTTATTTATCAGCACAGTTATCACATTTGAAAATGCCACATTCAAAACTGGTGCACTGTTCGTGCCACCAGCTATCACAAGCGCTACATTTTATCCAATCTTCAGTAGGTGGATATATATATCTCTCTCCACATAAAGGACAGTAATATTCATTCTCCATATTTTCTGTTCTCTTATTTCTACCAATCTTTTTATTAGCAGTCTTAATAGTTTTATGTGCAGTCTTTTTCGTTTGAAGTCTTTGTTTTAAATCTAATCTTACTTTCTTTTTAGCCAATTGTTCTTCTTTATCCTTTTCCTTATTTTCTAGTTCCGATTTGAAAGGACTGTCAGTAGCTATTATTGACTGTTTACCTCTCTTTCGGCGATTTTGTGTTGTTGCTTTTGGCAACGGCTTTATCGAAGACAAAGTTATGTGCCCTTCACTGGTTGAAGGTACATATATATCCGAAAATGCCATTGCAACTGATTCCGATAAAGATATGTTTGAAAAGTTCTCTTTTGATAACAGCCTAGAAGATGTTGATTGAGATTCAGTGGCCATCAAGGGTTCTATAAAGGGTAGATCTGACGGTGTAGATGCTATTATGTTTTGCAAAGATGAGTCTTGATTTGAATCTGAAAGTGCAGGTGGCAAAGAAGATACGTTTGTCAAAGGCTGTTCACGTGATGTTGAAGCTGTGGGTTCTTGTTGAATGTGTGCAGGTTTAGCTGCTGCAGTCGGAACAGTCTCTTCTGTATTTGGGGCTAGAATTACGTTTGTAACAGAAGCTGCCGTAAAATCTTCTTCCGAAAAGATATTTGCATCTATAGGCCATATCCCGGAAACTTTGAAGCCTGAAGCTGCATTGCTTAGAGTTGCTGCCTTTTTGAAGGCCTCATTTACCAACTGAGCTACTTCTGTTTGTCCAATTACACGGCCTGGGTGGTGGCTTAGCCATTTATCACATTCATAAGCAAATTTAACTTTTAAAGGGCCAAAGAATCCGCGATCCAGCGGTTGCATTTTGTGGCTGCTGTGTGGTGGCAGGGTCAGTACATGGATGTTATTATCCCGACAAAAGTTTATTGCAGCTAAAGAAATGTGACTGCTGTGATTGTCCAATATCAGTAAGATAGGATTGTCGTTTGTTGGCTGGACATAATCTTTGAAGTGGCAGAGGTAGTCTATAAACAGTTCATAATTTATAAAACCAGAATCGGAAACCATTCCAATACTTCCATCAGGTGCATTATTCAATAAATACCCTTGCTTTCTTTTTCTAGCAAAAATTAATGCTGGCGGTATGAAATTTCCAGTTACACTCATCGCGCAGACAAGTGTAATAGTTTGCCCTCTTTTAGCTGAAACTATTTTCCCTACCAGTTTTTTTCCCTTTCATTGAAACCACCTTAGGTATTTTTTTAGGCACAGTATTAATACCACATTCGTCCATGTTAAATATTCGACTAGGCGCAAAATTATATTTTTTGTATAGAGTCTCCAGATTGGAAAAAAATTTATTCACCTGGGCTTTATTGAACCCATCGCCCTGGCGATGCTAGTGGGGGTTGGTTGTCGTAATTTTAGTTCAGGGAATCGTTTCATAAACCCATAAACCCAGTCGCGTCCAGCTAATTTCGAGGATGTGTTGAAGCGATGCGGAATTTTATTTATTTCAGCATATTCATAAATGAATTTCCGAAGACTGACTATGGTAAGCCCATAGTAAAGATCATCAGACTTTTTCACGTATTGGTATATTTCTTCGTCTTGAGCCTTTGTAAATGTTGGAAAATATCTTCCCATACTTTCTGCCGCCTTTCCAAGTTTAAGGCGTTTTCTCAAAGTACTCTCTTTTAAACCAACTTGTGAAGCAGCTTTGCGTTTAGTAGTACCTATTGCTATTAACTCTTTGGCAGCTTCTAGCTGTTCATTCGTTACCACACATCTGTCGGGAGCCTTCCGTTGGTAATTTCGAGGCATTTCAAGTAGTTATTCTGGTTTCTGAAACAAAATATTACAGTATTTACCATCGGCCTTACATAAAATAAAGCAAAAATAATCAAAAGGGGTAAGTGTGCGCGCGCACACTTACACGATAAGCTTGTGCGTACACTTAACCCCACTTATCAAATTAAAACATTGTCAAAATTGTTAATTATTGCGTCATCCAAGAAATTCAAACACTGTCAATTTTTAACCCTTGAAATATGTAAATATCGATGACAATTAAAAGATTTTATAAAATCATACACAACTACAAAAGATAACACTGTAAATATGATCAAATATCGTAAGAAATTAAACAAAATAATTTACTTGCCTGCAAAAACAAAATGATGCGCGGCCGGTCGCTGACGAACTGGCACTTCGTTCCACGTCGTGCGGGGCACTGTAGAGGGGGGACGCCGTTTTTTAGTTATAAACGGTTGTCGAGTTACTTAGCGTGCGTACACTTACCCGCTGCGTACACTTGACCCACATGACTCTACCTTCATTCAACAAAAAGTACAATCCAGTAAAAAAAACTGGGAAATAAGTTTTTATTAAAAATTACTGTACTAGTACTTAGGTTCTTAGGTACTTCTATATATGTATAACAGAGTAAGCAGGTAGCTGCTTACTCTGTTATATATATATATATATATATATATATATATATATATAGAAGTATGTCTAATTGTATTAAACTTGTTAGAACACTGTTTGGGTATGGAAGTATCAATGAAAGTTTTTTCCTTTTGTGGTATGGAGCCTTTCAACATGTAATTTTATAGGTAAGTAACTATGAAATACAAAACTAACCTCAAAAATAATATTTATGTTTTGTGCAGATACCCAGCAAGCTAAGCCAAACATTGCCCAAGAAACCAATTCAATACCAGAAAGTAAATTATCATTAACACATAATAGCTGGGTGTAGGGTTTCATAAAAATGCATTAAATTTTTGGGGGTAAGGTAACCTTTGATATAAAAAATAGGTTGTTCAGGCTGGCTGACATACCTGATTAACGGCTGAAATGTGAATACTCATTTTTGTGAAATCTTGTAATTATAATGTATTACTAAGACTTAAATGTTTTTTGCCAACAGAGACCCTGTCATTGAATGTAGTCGACGGGCTTCCTGTCTTGACAAACAGTGTACTGCAAGGTATGATATCCATGTTTATATATTTTTACCCATCTGCGGCAGTTTGATTTTCACCATCATGTGTGTGGTGTTTATTCCTATGTTCCCTGCTACAGTGTAAACTGGAGGACGATTTTCAGAAATGTCGTATTGATTAGATTCGTCTTTGATTTATGAATAGGTAGGTACTGGAAAACTTCTGTATTGAAATGAAACACTTACGGATAATAAACGCGTTATTTATTCACACACAAAGTTAGTTTTAGAGTTCTGCTTTAATCGAAACGTCGGGAAACCAAATAAACCAAAATAACCTAAAATTAAAGCACGAACTCTAAAACTAACTTTGTGTGTAAATAAAAAACGCGTTTATTATCCGTAAGTGTTTCATTTCAATGAGTTATACGCGTCAAAACCTAAGCAGTCAATTATAGTTCTGTATTGTTCATATTTTTTTATGTTTTCCAGATATAGCAGAAGACAGCGAGGGGCGGCTAACTCCGGTTGCACGTCTAGGTAGTCCTCGGTTTCGATATGAACAACCGGCTAATCTCGGCAGCGACGTGCCACCAACGCCATCGTATGCTCAAGGATTAACAGGAAGGTAATATACTATGATGGTATTACTTTTTATTGGTACTTTTCATTCACCTATTGGGAATGTTAGTACTCTCTCCACATTTTTGTTATAATGTAATAATCAGAATCACTAATGCTGGGTGTACGCACCCGCCGCGACAGTACCTACGAGACAGGATTATCCTTTTCTAACTTATTAAAAACTAGCAGTTGACCGCGACTTCGTCTGCCTAGATTTCGGGTATCGCTATCCCACGGTAACTAAGTATGCAATTTTTCGAGATACAAGTAGCTAGTCCTTCTCCAGGGTCACATCTACTCCTAGGTATACCAAAATTCAACAATCAATCAAATCTTGTTTTATTCAAGTAGGCATTTATACAAGCACTTTTAATCCCTGTCTAGCTTAGCTATCTCTTAGCTATACTTTCTTCTCTAGCTTCTACTGTTAATAACTGAGTCACCTGGCACAGACATTTTTTGCTTAAAAGGTGACTCCGGTCACTGCATGTAAAATGTAACAAAATATTATGGAAATAAATTATTATTATTAATCGTCCGTTACAGCAAGATAAATGAAATAATGAAAAATTGATTCTACGGCGTTTCGATTCAGCAGTTTGGATGTGAAATGGTGACAGATAGACAGAGTTCTATTCGCATTTATAATATTAGTAGGGATGACTGAAACGGCGTGCCCATCTCACGTTGCCTCGGCGTGTGTGTACAGTCAGCATAACATGTGTAGCAGCAAATATCAGCATATCTATCGTAGCGACCAAAGTCGTTAAATATACACGCTCTCAAGTCCTTTACAATAAAGTCCACTTTGTACATTTTATTTTATTTTACTTTATATATTTGACCATTTTGCACTTTTGTCGCTAAAATATTATTTGACGCTGACCTGACCTTAGGTTACCAAGCAAAAGTGCTGTCATTATTGTCATGTATAAAAACCCAAAATGATCAAATAATAAGCCTTTTAAAGCATACAGGCACATTGAAAGGTACTCTAAAACCGGAACTAAAATTCCCAATTCAAAATGCTGATGAATTAAATACAATTGAACCATTATTAGAAAAAAAAGAAAATTATGATAATTTGTTAAGTTACAATACAATAACTCTTTAAGCATTACAGAAAAAAGATAAATAGTGAAAATTTGCACCAATAGGCGGCCTTGTAGTTTCAGAGCGATCTCTTCCAGGCAACTTACATAAGAAAGAATGAAGGAACAGCTTGAAGCAGATGGTACAATTTATAGTTATTTAATAGTAATAAAAAAACATAAAATAAACACACATACAATACCTACACACGTACAACATTACCTATGTACTAAAGATACGGGGCGAACGGGTCCGGGATCAAAAAGTTATTTCTAATCTTCACTCATTTGACAATTTCGAATGATTCACGGTTAGTTTCATTAGACTAGATCGACCGGGTGACCGTGATTACCATTTGCGTGCCCCCATTTTCCACTCATTTGGTCTGATCTGCTATTAATTAGCTATTTTACAAATATACATTATTTTGTTTGTTACAGGTTTCATACATGAGAACTTTTGGAGGCAGGGATATTTCCAGCAAAGTCTCTCGGATAATGAAATTTTGTTTCACTGACCAGCTAGCGGAACAGTATAACTTCTATGGGAAGAGATCCAACAAAAAGCCTTTCTGCAAACTGCGCCTGCGAGAGTGTATTATGGGTAAGTTTAACATATAACACGTAACTGTAAGGCCGTGTCCCCAGTAGGCGAGCTTTGAGTGGCTGGCTGACTCTGAGCGGCGTTTCAGTCGCTAACTCAATGTCGATTGAGCAAACTGTGCCGCCTACCAGGCACAATCAGCCACTATAAGTTTATTACACGCTGTATTGACACTCCATTTCAAAATTATAGAGAGGCAAACTGGAAGCAAACAGTTATAGCCGCACACTGACCCCTTAGTGTAAGTTTGCACACGCGTAAACGTTACTAATGCGTTTAAGTTTAGAATTCAACTGTCGCCCTTATTCCCTTCATGTTAAAATCTACCTGTCAAAATTTAACTCTAACTCTATTAGGCGAACACAGTTCTAAAGAATACTTTTTTAAATTTGTGTTTGTCCATTTTAACCCCTGACACAAACGTCTGTTTCTCTACGGCTTAGTAGCTTCGAAAAGATTAAGCGAGGAGGTTTTTAGCTTTGTTTGGTGAAAATCGGTTTAGTTGTTCGTAAGATATTAAACTTTGAAATATTTCGAAGGTTAGTTCAGAGTTTAAAAGCCATGACAGCTTCGTGGTTTGACCTGCACCCTCTCGAGCAGAAGGTGGTAGGTTGGAACCTCAAACTATGTGCGTAATTTCACAATTTATTTTGTAATTTATCGTGCTTTTCGTTGAATGAAATATTGGGAGGAAACCTGCACATATCAGCCGTTCAATGTTGTGTGTGCACTGGGCCCGCGTGGGAAATACAGCCCAAGCCCTAGCAATTTGGGAGTGGCCTGTGCCCAGCAGTGGGGCATATGCTGGAGATGAAGTTTAAAGTTTTAATTTTGCGTAGGTATAACATTAAAATTGTATTATATCTTTATAGAAGGAGTTGTCACCACTACATCTGGGTCAACAGCTAAAGAAGTCGAATATTCCATTAAAATTTGGCTAAAACATGCCCCTGAAAGATTGAAGCGGAGTAATAAACAAAAATAAACATGGCAGAGAAAATAAAATACTCGAAAAAAGCTATAGTTGGCAAACGTCAATTATTAAGAAGAGCAAAGGAAGCAGAGTTAAGTGTAATTTCAAATTTACAAGAGAGTACTACAGCTGTAAGCGCGTCCTCTTCCTTAGTTAATTTGCCATGTACTTTATATAATAATTCTCAATCTAAAATTGTATCACAAGGTTCTAGTAATAATTCCAATTTATTGATGCAACATGACATTTCTCATGAAAGTCATATTACTACTTTTGATGATGAGCATTCATTAACTGATACAGATTCTGTTAAGTCTATAAAAGATGATGATTTCAAAACAGAGTTAAAACATTGGGCCACTCAATATCAAATACCACATAATGCTTTAAATAGTCTTCTTAAAATTGTGTCTCCTTTATGCCCTGGATTATCAAAAGATAGCAGAACATTGTTGACAACCCCTTTACAACTAGAGATTACTAAGTTAGATACTGGAGAATTAATATATTTAGGTCTTCTTTCACAAATCCAAAAACAAATGAAACTATTTGACGATACTGATAATAATGTTGGGAATAGAGAAATTAAAGTTTCTTTTAACATTGATGGACTTCCCTTATTCAAAAGTACCAATACTCAGTTGTGGCCCATATTAGGATTGCTAAAAAATAATTTTAATGCTAGACCATTTGTCGTCTCTCTTTTCTGTGGTCGAGCTAAACCTTCACCATTAGATGTTTTTCTAAAGCAATTTATCGACGAATTAGAATAAATACTTAGAAATGGTTTCGATCTTGAAAATATTCATTACACTGTTAAAATCCATAGCTTTATTTGTGACGCTCCAGCACGAGCATTTATTATCAAGTATACTAAACAACATGGTGGCTATTCAGCTTGCGACAAGTGTGTAGAGGCAGGCGAATACCACGGCCGCGTGATCTATGAAAGTGTGTCAGCACCCACGAGGACCAATGAATCATTTCGTTCGCAGCTTGATAAAGACCATCATGTTGGAGAGTCACCACTTTTACAGCTCCCTATTGATTTGATATCTTTATTCCCTACTGAATATATGCATAATGTTTGTTTGGGGGTGATGCGAAAGCTGTTAAATGTGTGGATTAGTGGCGGTGGATTTAAAGGTTCGTATACAAAGTCACTTGATTAAAATAATATCTGAAAAACTAATCTATTGTTCAAAATTTATACCAGTTGAATTTAATAGAAAACCGCGGAGTTTATTAGAATTGGCTCAATGGAAAGCAACTGAGTATCGAATGTTTTTATTATATGTGGGTCCAATTGTGTTAAAGGACATCTTGCCACGTTCACTGTACGAAAACTTTCTACTGTTTCATTCAGCTATTACGATTTTATGTTCAAACATATCAGAGAACTTGGTATGGATTTGCCTCAGGAATTACTTCTGATTTTTATAAGTCATTCAAAATCGGTTTATGGATTACATTTTTTAGTATATAATGTTCACATGTTATGTCATATATGCGATGATGTACGCCTCTTTGGTACACTAGATGAATATTCAGTATTCCCATTTGAAAATCATTTAAAGAGTGTAAAGAAATTAGTACGATCGCCTAATAAGCCATTACAACAGATTGTAAGAAGATTGAAAGAAATGGAATCTTCAAAATTATACAGCTTCTCATCGAAAATAACTGTTTCTGACCAGTTTTATTCTGGACCCCTACATGAGGAAAATGTATATGAATGCTATAAAAAACTAACATATAAAAAATATACGTTTTATGTAGCAGAATCTCGTGAAGCTGATTGTTATTGTCTTACTAAGGAAAAGAAGGTGTTTAAGATACACAACATCCTTAAAAATAACACTTTATTCATTTATGGAAAGGAGTTTGTAAACTATCAGCCGTTCTTTGAGTACCCTTTTAATTCAGTAGCTATTGATGTTATGGTAGTAAAAAATTATTCACATTTTAAATTGATGCCTGTTAATGACATTTTAACCAAATGTGTGGTTGTCCACAATAACGGCTATACATTAAGCATTCCAATGCTTCATGATTATGATTGCGATAGATATTTTTTTTGAAACGTAGATAATGAAACTTGCTTTTATGTATGAATATCCCATTTACACCGACGGATCGTTATAAAGATCACAAAAAACTATTGAATTTGAACCTTATTGCAATTGCACCCTACTTATTGTATAATACACATTTGTAAGTACTTGCAATAAGGTTCAAATTTAATAGTTCTTTATAGCGATCCGTCGGTGTAAATAGGATATACAAGATGTAATCGGGGGCAGGTGGTCGTGAATATAACGAATCAACATGTATGTTTCTTCTTTTTTTTTACTTTTCCGACGCCAACGTAGGTATATATTCGTCAGTACGTACAGTAAAAATTTGACATAAACACGCAAACAAAATTGAAATTCGTGTTACATTTCAGCCATGCTTAGCGTGTTTAGCCAACTTTTGCATTTGACGTGTCGTCGAAAAGGTTAAAGCTTATCAGCGTTTTTTTGGAAATTCCGAACATACCGAATTTCAGGTTAAATTTCATCGTTGTATGCATGAAGTTGTAGGTAAAAGTAGAGGCAACATTCCCTTAAACATGAATACGGCTGACCCACGGAGTAGCTCCTCCGTTGGCTGTTAGATTAAGGGAATGTAGCCTCCACTTTTAGCTACAACTACTACTACTTCTTGGGTTTATGTATCTAAAATTGTCAAGCCTATCATCGTGTTTTTTTTTTGTTTAGTAGTCCGATAGTGGGCATAGAGATAACAATGTTATTTTAAGTCGTGACCTCATACATTCTAAAACAAGATATTATAAGAACTACAAAATACCTAATTATAACTTGTATTTTTTTTCTGAAATAGAAATAAGGTAAACAATCTTGAGCGGTGTTTTTAACGAAAAACGCTTTCATAAAATAAGTGACTGTTACTTATAAAACTATAAGAATATAAATTATTATGCTACTTACATAGTGTTTATTTAGTTGCATCCATAAAAATCCTAGTCTGTATTCAGGGTACGTAGATAAGATGCCTGCTATTGCAAACGCCACATGCTAAGCGCTAAATTCTATCCTATTCTTACGCGTAAAGATTTGCGCGGTGGAGGGACGTATACTAACGCGTTTAGTAGGCGTCTTGTCTAGAGCCCATGGCCAATAACTTAGAACCGTCGTGACATTTTTGTTTTTCCAGCACGTTAGTTCACTCAATAGCCAGGACGGTTCCCTTTTACAGTAACCACCCATGCTACCTAATAATATGCAGCCTCGTAGGTTCCGACGTGTATGTCCTAGTAACGTCACTATGAATCCTGTGTATGACGTCACTTTAACGTCAGTGGCTGCCCTAATATGTACGGCCCAGTAACGTACCTACGAATTCAGTATATGACGTCACTCCAACGTCAGTGGCTACCCTTATATGTACGGCCCAGTAACGTCCATAATAATTCAATATATGACGTATACGTAACGTCTGTAAACTGACGTCTTGAGGCTGTGACAAATTGACGTCATCTGATGGTACCCCCCGACGTCAAGACATGACGTCTCTTACGTCGAGCAGTACCGTAAACGGACGACATAATGTCGTAAAAATGCTACCTGGGAAGTACTAAAATCAATTAGATATATTAAAATAGTTTCTTTAATATGCAGTTACTATTATAAATGAAATTAGCTATCTCGTGATAAATAATTGAGTTATTTAAATAGGTACCAGTCTATATTATTCATTGTTCTTTAAATCATCTAGCCCTTGAAAAATGAATTTCGATTACATTTATTTTCGTCACTGTGTCAAGTGCATGCCTATAATATTCATTGTTCTTTAAATCATCTAGCCCTTGAAAAATGAACTTCGATTACATTTATTTTCGTCACCGTGTCAAGTGCACGCTAATAGGAAAGTTTAGGAAAGAAAGTTTTTATGCAGTATGATGTTAGTTCATTATAGTTTGTGAATATTTTTAGTATAAAAAGTTATATAAATATCGTGTAAATATATAATAATAGTGTAAATTCTATGTATTATGCTCAGCGACCTCAATAGTGCCTCACAACGGGTGGGTCTTAAGATGAACATGGACAAGACGAAAATCATGTCTAACGTCCATGTCACACCCGTACCAGTGGTTGTCGACGGCACTGCTCTCGAAGTTGTAGACGAGTACGTTTACCTGGGACAAACGATCCGAATGGGTAAGTCCAACTTCGAGAGGGAGGTCACTCGAAGAATCCAACCCGGCTGGGCAGCGTTCGGGAGACTGCGACACGTCTTGACGTCTGATATACCTCAGTGCCTGAAGTCGAAAGTTTTCGAGCAATGTGTGTTGCCAGTGATGACCTATGGTGCCGAGACGTGGTCTTTTACTGTGGGCCTAATCCACAAGCTCAGAGTCGCTCAGAGGGCAATGGAGAGAGCTATGCTCGGTATTTCTCTACGTGACAAAGTCAGAAATGATGAAATCCGTAGAAGAACGAAGGTAACCGACATAGCGCTCAAAGTTTGCAAATTGAAGTGGCAATGGGCTGGTTAATAAGTAAATTAAGTTATAAATCTACGACGTCGAATTAAAAAAAAACATTTAGATCGGAAGCACCCTACTATACAGTTTTTACCTACAACTCAAGCAGCTATAGCTTATTCACAACAAGCGTCTACATCTACCGCCAATGAAAATACGCAGGCAACATCATCAACAGTGCCAGCACCTACACCATTAATACCAGCACCAATGCCATCAGCACATGAGCCAACAACGTCAGCACTACCACAACGTAAAATCCAATTGCTAAATCAAGGTATATCAAAATATGTAACTAAAAAATTAGCAACCAATGAAAAAAAACACTTGGATCGGCTGTTAATGCAATTATTTATTTATGACTTTTTCAGTTGTTGAGGACAGGGGATTCAAAGCTTTTGTAGCTGGTTTGAATCCAGCATATCATTTACCAGATGCAAATTTTTTATCGAATAATCTTTTGCCTGCTCTATACGAAACATGTCAGGTACAAGTAAAACAAAACCTAAAAACTGAAGCAGAGAGCGTCTGCTTGAATACAGATATTTGGACTTCAAGTGTAAATGATGCTTACCTGGGAGTCACGGCTCATTATATCGATAGTAATTACGATCTGAAATCGGTGCTGCTGGAGTGTACACCTATGTATGGCACACATACTGCAGAAAACATAAAAAACGACATAAATCGCATCATTCAAAACTTTAAATTAAAGGAAAAAGTCTTGATCTTGGTCACCGACAATGCAAGCAACATGAAGAGCGCTGTAGAAAAAATGGGATTCAAACATTTTGGATGCTATGCCCACACTCTCAATTTAATAGTCAAGCACTGCACGACAGACAAAAAACTTTGTGAGTTAGTCTCTAAGGTAAAAACAATTGTCTCCCATTATAAAAAAAGTGTTAAAACAACTGAAAGACTGGTATTATACCAAAAGCAAAATGGTGTTGCTCTCCCCAAAAAGGTGTTACAAGATGTGTCCACGAGGTGGAATTCCACTTTAAAAATGCTAGAGCGCTTCGTTCAACTCGAAGATGCCATCAAAGCCACCATAGCATTGTCTGATGAAAAGTGGGAATCTTTGACACCGGAAGAATGGCGGATACGTCGTGAAATGTGCTTTATATTGAAACCTTTCGACCAGCTCACTGAGACGATGAGTGCGGAAAAGTACGTGTCAGGAAGTCAGATAATAATATTAACAAGGGGTCTTGTTTCGGCGCTGACCAAAATGCTGGATATAACATATGATCCACTGGAGGAAGACTATGTGGACAGTCTACATGATACTGTCAAAAACTTAGTAAGTGCCTTGCGAGATGAGACGGAAAAACGATTTTCGAATTAGGAAGCCAGTAAGACGATTGGTATTGCTACCGTACTAGATCCGAGATTTAAACTCCATGTCTTCAAGTACCCCAACTTGGCAGCGGATGTAATCTCTCATCTCTCTCATCTCATCAGCCTATAGCAGTCCACTGCTGGACGTAGGCCTCCCCAAGCTCGCGCCAGACATCCCGGCTTTCCGCAATCCTCATCCAGCCAACACCGGCAATCCTACGAAGATCGTCGGTCCAGCGGGTCGGAGGGCGTCCCACACTGCGTTTGCCAATACGTAGTCTCCACTCCAGGACACGTCTGCTCCAACGGCCATCGGTCCTACGACACAGGTGACCAGCCCACTGCCACTTCAGCGTGCTAATCCTCTGGGCTACGTCGGTCACTTTGGTTCTCTCGCGGATAGTCTCATTTCTGATCCTATCTTTGAGAGAAACGCCGAGCATAGCCCGTTCCATGGCACGTTGAGCGACTTTAAATCGGTGGACCAGTCCCTTCGTCAGTGTCCACGTTTCAGCACCGTATGTCAACACAGGTAGGACGCATTGCTCGAAGACTTTCGTCTTCAAGCTTTGCGGAATCTTCGAAGTGAAGACCCGACGAAGCCCGCCAAATGCCGCCCAGCCCAGCCGAATCCTCCTCTCGGCTTCCTTCTCGAAGTTGTTTCGGCCCAGTTGGATGGTATGGCCTAGGTAGATATAATCCTGAACAACTTCGAGGAGGATACCATCAACCGATACCGGTCTCGGTATGACATGCTTGTTAAACATAACTTTCATTTTATCAAGATTCATACCAAGACCGACTCGTCGGGAAGACTCATTTAGGCTGCTCAACATTTGGCCTAGCTCCTCCAACGTCTCCGCAAAGATGACGATATCGTCAGCGAAACGAAGGTGAGAGATGTAGTCGCCGTTGACGTTGATGCCTCGTCCCCCCCAGTCCAGGGTTTTAAAGACGTCCTCCAGCGCAGTGGTAAACAGTTTCGGTGATATGACATCGCCCTGTCTTACCCCGCGCCGAAGGAAAATCGGTCTTGTCTGCTGGTCCTGGATATGAACGGTCATCTTCGCCGCGTCGTACATACACCTCAACACCTCGATATATCGCCAGTCGATATGACATCTCTGCAGAGAGTCCAGAACAGCCCAGGTCTCGATAGAGTCGAAGGCCTTCTCGTAGTCCACAAAAGCCATACACAGCGGCTGATTATACTCTTCGGTCTTTTGTATAATCTGCCGAACAGTATGTATGTGGTCTACGGTGCTGTAGCCTTTTCGAAACCCAGCCTGCTCCGGTGGTTGGAAGTCGTCGAGCCTTGTGGCGAGACGATTCGTAACGACCCTCGAGAAGAGCTTATAGACGTGGCTCAGAAGTGAGATAGGTCTGTAGTTCTTCAAAAGAGACTTATCGCCTCTTTTGTAGAACAGTACCACCACACTCCTGGACCACGCCTCCGGTGTGGTACCTCGTTGGATGACGGCATTAAAGAGTCTAGCTAAGGCCTCCAGGACAGGTCGCCCTGCGGCCTTAAGAAGCTCAGTCGTAACGCCGTCATCCCCCGGGGCCCTCCCGTTTTTATGCTGCCCGAGCGCCGCACTAATCTCGCCGACTTCGAAATCCGGGACGTCTTCCGAATAATGGCGCATCAGTGGTGCACGTGGATCTTCGGCGCCCTGGGTCTCAGACTTCTGTACGCTCGACGAGTACAGCTGCCCATAAAATTTCTCAACCTCTTCTCGGATCTGAGGGCGGGAGCAAACGGTTCTGCCATCAGCTGTTTTTAGCATCGCAAGAAGACTTCTTCCCAATGGTTTTCGGAAAACCTTTGACCCCCTATTCTGCTCAATTAGAGTCGTAATGTCTCTTGTATTTGAGCAGCGGAGGTCTCTGCGTATGAGTTTCCTCACCCGCTTGGAAAGAGCCTTCTGCTCTGGCGAAGCTGCTTGAGCCGCGGGCACCTCGCGCCTCCGCCTCATCAGATCCAAGGTTTCGGGAGAAATTTTGGACTGCTTAACTGGTCTCGTCGGCGTAAAATGTCTCCGACCCAGTGAATACACCGTCTTCACCACGTTGTCGGTCATCTGATCCACGTCGCCAGTGGTTTCCAGCGAATCGAATCGGTTTTGGAGTTCCAGTTGGAACTGCTCGGAACCACATAGTATTTGGGGCAGCGTGGGTCGGATAATAGATTTCATCAAGCGGACTCGCTCTTTGCGTAGACTTATATTCAGAGAGCCCCGCAGGAGCCGGTGGTCACTACCGGTGTTGAACCTATTAACCACTGAGACATCTCTGAATATATGCCTTTTGTCCGCTATGATGAAATCTATCTCGTTCCTCGTCACAGTATCCGGGCTCTGCCATGTCCACCGCCTTTGGGGCTTCTTCTGAAAGAACGAGTTCATCAAGAAGAGCCCCTCCGATTCGAGGAAGTCGACAAGCATCTGCCCCCTGTGATTTCTGCGCCCCAATCCGTGTGGTCCGATTACCGATTCGTCGCGGTCTTGTACTCCCACTTTAGCGTTAAAGTCTCCCATAACAACGTTGTAGAAAGCCGAGGTCGTGCCATGCAGAGCTTTCGATATATCCTCATACAAGGCTTCGACCTCATCGTCAGAGTGTGTCGAGGTCGGCGCATATACCTGTATCACTTTCAGGGAGTACCTGTCAGTGAGTTTAAGTACAAGGTACGCTACCCGGGTCGACACACTGCTGACCTCTACAACGTTGTTACTGAGAGTCTTGTGGACCAGAAAACCGACGCCACCTTGGGAAGGACCATCACCTTCACGGAAGTAGAATAAGTGTCCGGAGTCCAGGATCATCGTGTCCTCACCCTGTCTTCGGACCTCAGACAACCCCAGAATACTCCATTTTATATGGCTTAGTTCTACTTCGAGTTCGGTGAGGTGATGGTCCAGCCGTAGACTGCGACCATTATACGTTGCCAGGTTCGTCACAAAGCAGCCTCCCGTACCCCGGAGATTCTTGGCACCCTCTGCCCCACCGTTACCGCAGCCGCTGCCGTGGCCGGGAATAGTGGGGCCGCCGGGAACTGAGGGCCGTATCCTTCTGCGCGCACTCATTGGGGGTGATTGCCCATAGTCACCACGCTGGGCATGCGGGTTGGTGACCGCAGGGCCGGCTCTATCGCACCGAAGACGCTGCTGCCCATCCTCGGCCTGTGTATTTGAAAAGCCAGCATTAGGATGGTTATCCCGCCATCTATCGGCTTCAACAGTTCCAAGATGGTGGTGGAACTGTGGTATCCCTTAGTCGCCTCTTACGACACCCACGGGAAGAGAGGGGGTGGCTAAATTCTTGATTGCCGAAGCCACACAGCGGATGTAAAAAGATATTTAATTGACCTTGTCACCGGAATCATAAAAAAATCAGCCAATCGGGCTACCGACAGAACATAATATTGTAGCTGATGAAACTCAGCCTAAGAAGACTAAGTTTGATATATGGGGCGAGTATGACACTATTTAAATACTGTGCGTCCTGAAGGGACCCCATCGTCTCAAGCCATAGTCGAGGTTCAAAGATATTTAGAGTTGCCACTTTTGGGTCGACAAGAAAACCCTCTGCAGCGGTGGAAGACGTTCAGCCACAGTTTTCCGAATCTTGCTGTCTTAGCGAGACAGAGGTTGAATTTTATTGCAACTTCGATGCTATGTGAGAGGCTGTTTTCTAAAGCAGGCAACCTTATTAATGAAAGGCGCACAAGACTAGACGTGCGGAAAGTACAGCAGCTTTTATTTTTAAATTCAAATTATGAACTGTAAAAAATCTGTAAATATAAATATAAATCAATGTAAAATTGTAATGTTTAATAATTATTTAATTTACACACTTTGAGAGTCATTACAATGATATTGGTTATGATAAATATTAGATTCAACAGCATTAATTGCAATAGGATTACAACATTATTATTGATTATTTTTTGGAATTATGTATCCAAATTGTTTTAATGTTTTATTATTTATTTTTTTTTGTTTTTGATTAGTATTAGTATGTAATTGGTAATGATGTAATTATTTTTAGCTGATTGGTGTCTGTATTCTACAATGCTTTTGCTTTTTATTAATGATCGATTACAGATTCACTGTTATTCCTGCTATTTTAATTTTAATTTCTTTGATTGAATAATTATTTCATTAACATACTCTGATTGTAATTTTTTTATATTTTGTTTTAATGTTTTATTTATTTATTTTTTGTTTTTGATTAGTATTAATATGTAATTGGTAATGATGTAATTATTTTTAGCTGATTGGTGTCTGTATTTTACAATGCTTTTGCTTTTTATAAATGATCGATTACAGATTCACTGTTATTCCTACTATTTTAATTTTAATTTCTTTGATTGAATAATTAATATTATTTAATTAACATACTTTGATTGACATTTTTTTATATTAATTATTATTGTTACTTTTTTTTATTTAATGCTTGATTTTTTTCGTGAAATTGTTTACGAATTAGGTATTTTTGTTTATAATTCTATGATTTTTATCCTTTTTTGATTGCATGTATAATATGTATCTGCTCAATAATGTTTGATTGATTTGTGAAAACTTTACTGGTCATTGAATTTGTTTTTGTGTACAAAAATTTTTTGTGTTATAAATACTGTTTTCCAAATAAAAATAAAATAAAATAAGTTAATGACCTTTATGCATAAGACAATCTCAGACACATCAAATTTTTAAAAATCACCTTAAACCTTTTTGTATAACTAATGCAGATTAACTGTGCGGTATCATTTTTTGTTCGATCGCTCTGTGAATGTGTACCTATATTAATTATTTTATTGTTTAATAACTATATTTAAGTTCAAAGTAAAACTGAATAATAGTATAAATTTTTTATCTGTTATTTTTATTATATCGTACATTTGTATTATTTTATTATTATTTTAATTATATTTCTTTTGTGTTATTTTGTATATTTATGCACCACCCTTCATTTTAATCCGGCTATGTTTAAATTCCTCACAACGTAAGGTTGTCTGGAAGTGATTGCTTATTACCAATAAGACCGCCTTATTGTGCAATAATATTTAGGTACATATACATCTCTGTAAATTTTGCTTTCAAAAGTGGTGTACAATAAATAATTATAAATAAATAGTTGATTCATCCTAATAAACACGCCACATTATCTCATTGTGTTGACAAAAGACAATTCTAATAATTCGTTAGTGAAAAGAGTTACGTTCCGCATCAATTTTGTATTGATTGATGAGTTCGAATGAAAAGAAGAATAAGTATCATAACTTAATGTGACAGTCCTAATAAGCCTGTAAAAGTGTGAAGGTTATATTGAATTAACTGTATTTTTACTAAGTTGCTAACAAACCAGAATCGCCTGTTTAAAAGTAATGTAAAACTTAATAGTTATTTACTCAGTTAAAACGTCCCTGATAACAGTGACTGTTATTTTAATCGTGTATACTTATACTAGTGTGATCGTTATGTTGTGGTCGATGCGACCTAATACCGTAATACGGACGAAACCGTATACTGATTACCGCGATGTAAGTGATCGACGTGACAAAGTCAAGATTATTTTTCACAGTGATATTTTCGGAACTGGAACGACAGTCACGGTGATATAAAAATAACGACTTTCCCCATGTCTCAGCACTAAGTAATTGAGAAAAGTTTTACAAACACCATTATATGGGCGCCGTCTTAATGGCTTACTGTATGTGCTTTAGCCAGGAAAGCTCCTAGACCGTACGAAGTTGAAGTACTATCTCACGAAGATTTTATGGGATGGGATGGAACATCAGAAAAATATTTCAAAGGCAATAATACATATTTCGGGAAAGATTAGCAAGATTCAAACGGTTACATTAAAAAAAAAAACATACTGCCCATATTGAAGTCAAATATTCAATAAATGTTGAAACTGAAACTGAAAATATCGATGTAATAGGGATGTATAATGCCAAACAAAATTTACAAATCTAGACTGCCAATTTTAAAGAAAAAGTTAAACGATTTGGAAAAATTAAGCATTAATAAAACTATTCCTGCAATATATATTTTAGAATATAAATCGTTACATGATGCAGCAAGTGTTCAAGACATTCTAGCAGACACAGACATTGAGGATATTGATGACTGATCCTGACACTGAAAACTGATCTCAGATATAGTGATGAATATACTGATTTAAAATGCGAAATTATTTTTTAGTCATAGTTTCCATTTAGATGGGTACTTACTTTTATTGATATAACGTTGTCAGTTTAGTGACAGTCCATATTGTAGTGTAATTGTGATTTTGGATAAATAATTAATAGATATTCCAATAAGAAATAGTAATAGTGATTACTTTTATCATAAGTGATCTTTGTTTGTTTTTTCGACTGATTATTCGTAGTATTAAGGAAAACTGTAGCAATGTAACTGGATTACTCTGCCGTGATAATTTGATAAATAAATAAAACTGATTGATTAGTACATCTTTATTATTATTATTATTATTTATAATGACACATAGTAGATCAGTGTACATTGCCCAAAAAATTATGGTTAACCAATACCATAAGTGACTTTTATTTACATTAAATTAATAGAAAATATATCTATTTTAGCTATGTATTATATTTATGAAAGGTTTTAGGGCTTTAGCATCTATTCTTTACGGCATATCACCTCATTCAGCATAATATGTTAGCAATTTTTCTTTACTAAAAATTAATAATTTAAAGTAACTTAGCATTTTATGTTTTCTGTATAAAATGTGTTCTATTAATAAGCATTTTAGAATTATTAATTTTTTAAGGAGAATACTTGGTACAAGATTCTCATTCGAATTATGTAAAAAAGTAAGGTAAATATTAATAAACTTTTAAGTAAAGTTACTCAACAATTATCTAATTATTATAATATATATATATTGACGGCCGGCTGGTCGAGTGGTCAGACAACTGGACACTTTACGCAGCGGTCGCGGGTTCGAATCCCGCCAGGTGCAGATAATCTGTATGACGAATATAGATGTCTGCACCGGGTCATGGATGTGTATTTATGTATATATGTATTTATATCTTAAATTTATTTCCGTTCCTAGTACCTGTATCACAAGTTCTTACGAACTTACCACGGGGCTAGGTTAACGTGGTGTGATTGTTGGTTAATATTATATATTTATTTATATATATATTTATTTATATATATATATATATATATATATATATATATACAGGGTGACTGGCGAGATACTATCGGTGTTTAAGGAGAGTGCTCGGTGCATGGTTCTCATTCGAATTATGTAAAAATATAACATAAATATTAATAAGCTTCTAAGTAAAGTTGCCCAACAGTTATCTAATTATTTACGCGTCGTCTGGACACCCTAGTTTCCACGCGGTAGTTAATTACGTCCAAACACCGCCAAGTGTTAACAGGGTTGGCGGATAATTCCCTAACATAAGTAACGATCGTTATCTTGTCTATGATAACAACAGTGATCGACGGCTGTACGTGCTCTCCGAGGCACGGTAGGGACCCACAAGGACATACACCCAGACCGGAAAAAAATATTTGTACAAATATCTGTCCCAAGCGGGAATCGAACCCGCGACCACCAGCGCGTGGCGTTGCAGTTGAGGCAACTACTCGCACCACTACACCAGAACGTCGCGTGTCGTGTTTTCATTTAATGATATTAACGAATTATTTACAACGATTTTCAATCATTAAACTACCTATTTACCTACATAACTACACTAACACACACACAGTCACTTTTAACAGTTTCGAAAGCAATGGTGATTCTGCATTTGTGTATTGATAAGCCATACCTAATTACTAATCACAGATTACACTAACACACGACAGATTAGGTATACGCGTATGATCGATCGCTAGGCGCGCAGGAGCCGGGAAGACACACGCAAAAAACACAACAAAAAACACACAAACAAAAACCCAACTGCGTAAAATACTCTTATTATAAACAAAAAAGAATAAAACAATTTACTAGCTTTTATTTGATACCCATATTGCTACAGTAAGAAAAAAATCAACCCCCCCCCCTTCATTCCGCCATTTGCGGGCGCCATTTTGAAAATTTATGTAGCCTATGTCACTACTACAATTTAGACAAATCCAACGACACGTCCTCATATGTCAAAAACCGTCCAGCCGTTAGGGCTGTAGGGCGTGCCAAAGAAATGGACATACATACATACATATTACATACATACATTCGAAAAACATAACCCTCCTTCTGTCGCAGTCGAGTAAAAAACAATCAGTGTTAGCATAATGAATACGAGCAGCTCCTCAGAGTCTGATTTGGAAGCAATGGATTTTATTTTTAATATATCCCTACCCAGAAACTTAAGGCGTAGGAAAAATTACGGATGAAGAATTTCAATTGAGATATCGCTTTAATTAAATAAGAACACACAGATAAAGTGGACAATGATGTCGTTCATAAATAAGGACTTGTCATATTTTTTTAACTAAAACAGTGCTAAGCCACTTATTTATTCTCGAAAAAAATATTCTAGTAAATAAAACTAGTATTCAAGATGAATTAAAGTAATAAAATCAATTTTAGACACGATCTCTTAAACAGAGCCATCTAGCTGTAAATAAAAGTACAAGTTTGTAATGTACGACGTAAATGACAAGTAAACCAAGAAAATAAACTTGTATTTAAAATTATATTAAATTTCTAAATATGATTCTGTTAAATAGGAATTAATTATTTTATAAACATTGAACATTCTATTTCGCTGACAACAAATAAGTAAAATGTATGTTAATAACTCGTGTACGACTATAAAAACCTTATATCTTTACACAATAAATGAAACGATGATTATTTGAGAATCAACAGAGTTCTAGTAAACAAAAACAATTATGTTTATTAAATAAAAGCAAGCAATAATAGTAATAATAAGCCATCTAGCGACCAGTAGCCAAAATAATTAATTGATTATAATATTAGCAGACATTGTAATAGTTTTTTCACTAGGTGTCGCTAGATAAAGATCAGATTTGATAGAAGAATTTTTTTAATACGTTGAAAAATGATAAAGTTACTTTTGAAAATATTCAAAAAAAAAAAACACCACAAAAATAAACTTTATCATTTGTTGAACAGCTAACTGTTGTTTATTAAATAAAAGCAAGGAACTACGGTCCTGGCAGACCAGTAGTTTTGCTACTTGCCGATAGAGGCATACTAATCACCGAACTTTCTAGACAAAATAAATAATTTAATTTAAATATTACTTACGAGTTGAAAGATATGTTTATTCCATTTGATTTTGATGTGATGAGCAACAAATTCGTTGACTAGGTAAATAATGTAATCTTTGAACAAAAATAAATATGAACTGTTCACCTATCTTGGTATTTCCGGCGTATTTAAAATGGAATCATACTTATTTACAACTATTTTCAATCATTAAACTACCTATTTACCTACATAACTACACTAACACACACACAGTCACTTTTAACAGTTTCGAAAGCAATGGTGATTCTGCATTTGTGTATTGATAAGCCATACCTAGTTACTAATAACAGATTACACTCACACACGACAGATTAGGTATACGCGTATGATCGATCGCTAGGCGCGCAGGAGCCGGGAAGACACACGCGTGCGCGGCATGCCGAGACTTATGCCTCACTGACCTAGTGACCTAGTGACGCCTGCGGCCTTAGCCGCGGGGCGGGTGTGCGGATGCTAGCGGCACAGTACAACACCACGTCGCGCGCGCCGCCGGCATGACTGGAAATATACCTACACCGCCTCATTTGTTTTGAATTGAAATATATGAGAATTTGGCCAAAAATTAAGTATCTATTTGTTTCACATAATTCGAATGAAAATCGTGTGCCGAGTGTTCTCCTTGGATATTGATGGTATCTCGCCAGTCACCCTGTATATATATATATATATATATATATATACAGTAGCGCTCAAAAGTATTTTGACAACTTATTTTTTTTATTATTTCTTTAAAATAAAAGCCTATCGAAAAATGTATTGAGTATAAAAGTACAGCAGTGTAGGGGCTACTATTTAAGCGTATCACGTTACATCTTGTTTCAACATGAACCGCGCGGCCGAACGGTCTTGACTTAGCGTGAGCTCAAAAGTATTTTGACACGCATTTGACTTGACGAACTCTCGCAGATCACTTGTTTCTTAGTTTTCATTCCTACGCATATTTACTTATTGTGGTTACTTCAATATGCCTAAATGTAAGGAATATTCTAGTGACTTTAAAAAAGACGTTATAAATGCATTAAAACAAGGATTGAAACAAACAGAAGTTGCTCGTTTGTTTAAAGTGTCTCGACAGCTTTTTAGCTTCTGGAATAATGTCTATAATGAACGAAAAACTGTCGAAAGTAAGCCTCGAACGGGTCGTCCAAGAAAAACTTCTCCTTACGTCGATCATATTATAAAAAAGTTATCAGCAAGTGACATCCGGATGTCCGCTGTAATGATAAAAAATGATTTAAAAAAATATATATAATGTAGACATTCATGTTTCTACTGTCAAACGACGCTTAAATGGCTTAGGGCTACATGGCCGAAGGCCGGCTAAAAAACCTTTAATATCTAAGAAAAATCGGAAGTCCCGTCTTGAGTTCGCGAAACAGTATATATCGTGGTCAAGTGTAAATTGGTCTAAAGTTTTGTGGAGTGACGAAACTAAATTTAATTTAATGTCATCTGATGGTATCAAGTACATTCGACGTCCAGTTAACAAAAAATACGATTATCGGTATCAAATACCCACAGTTAAACATGGAGGAGGTAGTGTGATGGTTTGGGGAAGTTTTTCACGGTCTGGAGTTGGACCGTTGGTTCGAATAAAAGGAAAAATGGATCGGTTCATATATGCTAATATATTAAGGTCTCAGATGCTACCATATGCTAAACATCACATGCCAACTAAGTGGCATTTTTAACAAGACAATGATCCCAAACACAGATCAAAATATATTAGTGACTTATTAAAACGTGAAAAAGTTAAAGTCCTCAAGTGGCCAAGTCCCGACGTAAATCCTATAGAGCATCTCTGGGAAGAATTAAAACGTAGAATAAAAACCCAAAATTATTCAAATAAAGACGCTTTGTTTGAAGCTTTGAAAAATGAGTGGGATAAAATTTCAATAAATCAAAGCCAAAGGATATGCTACTAAATACTAATATGGTTATAGCTATAAATAATATTTATGTGTTAAATTAGTTTTTTTTTAAATAGTGTCAAAATACTTTTGAGCCACCATTTTCCTAATATTTTAAAAATTAAACTTTCTTTTGTTTCAAACAAGAACCATTTCGACACTATTCTGTAGACTATTCAAAAGTGTTTCAATAAATAAATAAATGATTACTGTGTTTCATATTTATTTTTAATTAAACCATTGAATATGTTTGTCAAAATACTTTTGAGCGCTACTGTATATATCAAATATTATATAACAACTAGTTATTATACAAGTGATCTATATTAAGTAAGTTAGATATTATATTATAGGCTGTGATAAAGGTAATTTTTTGTTTCTGTTTATCTTTGAAATGTGATTACAATTTAAAAATATTAGCAACATTATGTTAGTTTTATTTATTTCAATTTTTTAATATTATATAAAAACTATAGTTATTATACAAGTGATCTGTATAAAGTATAAGTCTATCAACACGGCAAGAACCAGCCGTCGTTTTGATGTAAGCAAGCTGAAGAACTCAGACATCGAAGTCACCTTCAAGATGGAGCTAAGGAACAGATTCTCTGTTCTAGATACGAACAGCACTACTGTCGACGAGGAGTGGAATCGCATCAAAATGGTCTACACAGAAACCAGCTCCGCCGTTCTAGGACATAAAACACACACGAGAGAGGAGTGGATGTCACAAGAAACTTGGGACCTTATCGGGCAAAGACGAGAGCTCCACCTCAAACTTACTGCCTCGAGTGATGAAATCGTACCGGAAGACCTTAGACAGCAATACCGGCAGATGCGCAAGCGTATCTATCGCAGTACCCGTCGGGACGGAAGAGTGTGGGCTGATGGTATTGCGGATGGAGCTCAACGAGCAGCGGACTCCGGTAACCTGAAGGAGATGTACAAAGCCATGAAAGCGCTTTCAGGAAGACGAGGTGCGAGGAAAAATCCTCTGAAGAGCAGAGAGGGTCAGCGGATTGTGACATCGGAAGGACAACTGAGGCGTTGGCAGGAACACTTTCAGGACATCTTCCACATCCCAGATGACCCCGTTAACACTATGCCCGAAGAAAATATCCCCTTGCATAGCCTGAACATTGACTGCTCCCCACCGACTGAAGCTATAAAATTTTTGCAACTCCACAAACCGTTGGGAAGGTTTAATAGTAGCTACAGGCAAAAGTTTGAAAAGGGTTTAGGATACACGGTGGAGTGCAAGGGGCGGTGCCATATAAATGACATGGCATCATTGCAAAGACATTCTCGTCACTTTGGAAAAACTGATAAAGACAGGAGAAAGCACAGGACACAACAGATGCAGGAACTTTGCTAGTTACGATGCAATCATTTTTCTTTCTGTGTTTCTTGGACCTCTGGTCACCGGTGCTATATGAAGTAAACGACGCACAAAAATATGTACAAACAAAGAAACTTAACATAAGACTGTTCGCTCAGAAAATAAATGCTTTGCAAATGGTACTAATAGAGAAACGAGAGAAATGGGCAGATGGCGCTGCAAGTTATGCAAAAAATATCTGTGAAGAACTTGGCGTTTCCATGGTACCTCAAAGGCGCATAATAAAATGGAACATTTTTTTGATGACGGAACCAAAGACGCTAAATTGTCTTATGAAAGTGAGTTGAGACGGAAGCTGTTTTCTTCGTTAGATAAAATCATTGTAGAAATTCGTCCACGTTTTCAGCAACTACAGAATTTTGGCAGTTAAATTTGCTTATCTGACTCCGGCTATTTTACTAGATTTGGACGACACTGTATGTAATCTAGACTGAGCATCTACCGAAATTGATAAGCAGGACTTCAAGCTGAAACGACTTCAAGCTGAAACGACTTCGACTGCGGATTTTCTTTGCTACCACAGGTAACGAAAATAAATTAATTAATACGGGCACACTAGAATTATTAAAATTTATTGTAAAATTCAAGCTTGAAGATACTCTACTCAATATTATAATAGCTAATACTCCGAATATTGCCATTAGTAATGTCAACTGTGAGAGAGGTTTTTCAAAATTAAAATTAATCAAAAATTATTTAAGATCAATAAGTCTAACCAATCTGGATATCTTGTGTTGCTCAATGCAAGAGTTGTGTGATGCTATAGATGTTGATAGCGAAATAAAAGATTTACGCTTTAAAAAAAAAGTAGACGTACAAAGTTTCAATTAAAGACAAGTTTTGTTTTGAGCTTTTAACAAGTAAATTATTTTTCAATAGAAATACAGTGTGTCCGGTTACGAACTAGCGATATTCTAGATACTTATAAAACAACTATTTTAAGATACAAAAGTGATGTCTAGAGGACATCGTTTAATAGCACTAGTTCCGCCTGAAAAAGCTTCTTCCAATATTGATACTGCACCCGAACATGCAAATGAGGAGGAAATTCCTGTAAACAGAACTGAAAAGTTGTCCTCTTCACCATGCCCCTCTATAAACTCAGTCTTAGAGCGCATGAATATATTGGACAGCTCCGAAAATGATAATATCGACATTAACGACTTTTATGTTAATGCAAATAATTTTACGGACTCAGTAAACGAAAATGTTGAAAAACAGGAAATTTCTATCGTATTCAGCAAAGTAAATAGTCCTGTCCTAGATAAGTTTAACAATGAACAAGCTCCGTTGAATCCAATTATTTATTAACAACGTGCTACCATCAACTGGCGAACTAAATTAAAATGTTTTTACCAAGTTTGGCTATTATCCATTCCGTCATCAAATGCTTCTTCCATTGGTAGTCACACGACACCAAGACTAACCAGGTGTAAGAGAAAACTACTAGTAAGAGCTGCCCCAACGGTCACAAAAAAGACCAAGACTCTTACTGTAAGTTACAAATAGAAGAAAGTATGAAGATGTGTGAAAGATAAGACACAAAGCTGATATTCCATCAAACGAATTCTTGTTGGATTTACCAGATACTGACTGTCCATTGAAATATTTTTATCGGTTTTTTCTCCAGATATACTCGATGATATCCTCAACAACACGAACTTATACTCAACCCAAAGAACTGGAAAATGTATACAGTTAACCATCGAGGAATTAAAAGATTTTCTCATGATTCTTCTTATTATGGGCATAGTGAGAATGCGTTCCTATCTCGACTACTGGTCTTCCCAATTTAGATATGGCCAAGTAGCTGACGTCATGCCATTGAAACGTTTCGAGCAGATTCGACGCAACATCCACTTTGTAAACAACTTTGATTCGAATGAGGACAGATATTTCAAGATACGACCATTCATTGAAAAAATAAAAAGAAATTGCCTTGCAACAGAAGAAGAAACAAAATTTAGCATAGACCAGATGACTATACCATATAAGGGGACTAAGGCCGGAAATAAGAAACAGTATAACCTAATGAAACCAGATAAATGGGGATTCAAAACCGTAGTAGGCGCCGGCGCATCTGGAATCGTTTATGATTTTCTAATGTTCGGTACAAAGTTAGTTTTAGCTTGTAACACTTTAAGGTGTTCCAGGAGGTCTTAAGCGTACAAATTTCTGATTATTTTTGTAGAAAATCATAACCCTTAACTTGATGACATTTCTCTCAATATTTTTTTTTATACTGATGCTTTAGTTAAGCCTATATTTTATATTCCATTCACTACATTATCTTTGCTTCTTTCCATATGTATAACATTGTAGTGGTTTAACTAGGTATTTTCACTAGAAACATAATCAGAACTAAATGTAAACAATAAATTTCTTAATAAGGCGTTCTGTCGCATGCACAGTTTAGGTTGGAGCTGTCAAACTTCAAAGTAATTGTTAATTGTTTTTAATATTTCTAATTCATTAAAATTATTGCATAAAAATCTTAAAATTGATTTAACTTAATATTATTATGTAATTTGCAACTATGTTTTGTTATGTTTCACACTTTCACATTTTTTAATCTTTATAGAAAACCCATTGGGGAAGTCTGTGAGAAATGAAACGTTTTGATGGATAGTATTCGGAAACTCCTATCTTAGAATTTACATTCAAATAATTTAAATGTTTTAAAGAATAATTGTAAAATTGTAATCGTGTTGTAAATTGTAAAATTAATTTTGGACACTTTACGCAGCGGTCGCGGGTTCGAATCCCGCCAGGTGCAGATAATTTGTATGACGAATATAGATGTCTGCACCGGGTCATGGATGTGTATTTATGTATATATGTATTTATATAAATTTCTTAAATTTATTTCCGTTCCTAGTACCTGTAACACAAGTTCTCACGAACATAGCACGGGGCTAGGTTATCGTGGTGTGATTTTTGGTTAATATTTATTTATTTATTATTTATTAATCTTGTTGTAATTTTCGATGATAAGGAAACTAAATTAAAACTGGTACACGACTTTCTTGGCCGACCGTACATCGAGTTTCATTTCGCCAAAGATTTTCCGACCGCCGTTGAAGATGGGACCTCACACGAGCATTCGACCTAAAAGAAGGACTGGTATGAGCATAATGGCCACTGACACTCCAGAGAAAAATACTTTGAAAGAAGTAAAGCTAAACAAAAGGGACAAAAAAAAGAGTAAAAGCGGTTCAAGTAGATTTATTTACGCAAAAGCGTAAGAAGATAGAATATGATTCATCAGACGAAGAAAATGAAGAGTTTAAATGTAGCGTGTAGCATCTAGTGAAGAAAACTTCGTTAATGAAACTGATGAGGAAGAGATTATTTTAGACAATAATTTTCCTTCACTAGCACGAAACCCTCGACCTAATAATTATGTTATTATTTTCCTTAAATCAAAGAAAACGGATGTTTATTACGTCGCTAAAGTGCTTGAAGAATTAGAGGAGGAGGAGAATTGCGACTACTTTGTCACTTTTGTTAAATTAAACCTATCATAGATTTGTCGAGCCTGTTGAGCCCGGTACTGCAGGTGTTTTAAGAAAAGACGTCAAATACATTCTACCTTTTCCCAAAACTAAAGGTATCAGCCGATGACAGACAATTTATACATTTTCAGTAAATATGTCCCAACTGAATTTACGTTATTGATGCTGATTTTGTGTTAATTTTTGATCCTTTTAAGTTATGTACTTATAAACAGTTTAAACAGTTGATCTATTTAAAGTGCCATATTATAAGATAATACAATTGGGGTAACTTTTTTTAGATTTTTTTAATGAATAAGAAAACTGATATAAAATAAGAATTCAGAACGCTTAGAATATGTTAAAATATGAACCATACCTGAAATTGTGCAGCAACAACCAAAAAAGTTCAGCCCATTATCTCTAGAGGCGAAGAAAAATCATATGCGTTTGTTATTAGCTTATGTTTGTGGGACCATCTTCATTCGAGTTTCTACAAATGATTAATGGTGAATTGTGCGTAACATATCGAGAAGCCTATCAGCGTTTACATTTAGTAGAGAATTATATTTATTGGGATCATACACTCGCTGATGTTGTTATTTTGTCTACTACACATTAAATTCGATCACTTTTTGCCGTCCTTATTTCAACGTTTATTCAATCGGATCCATATAATTTGTAGAACAAATACAAAAACAATATGGCTTAAGACATTCTGCTTAAGAAAGCTGTTTTCTATGTTGACGGGATTGTAACAGATGCAGCACAATGGAATCGCAATGTGTGGAAATTTCTCTATATACAGTTTGGCAATAATAGTTTTGAGCAACCATATAATTCTTCCAGACGTCTTTGGTTTTTTTTTCGGATTTCCCGCACTAATAAAAAAAAATTCGTACAAAAATTATGGAACAATCGGTATTTTGGGTAATAAATTAAGACACGAATGAGAAAATCGAGGAGGTGTGTGCTTTCCTGGTTACTGAAGATCGAGTCCAGACCTACCACCATCACACTAATGCTCTTGAAATTAGAGCTTACTTACGGTGCCCTATACTGTGCTGGCTTATGGAAGGCTTCTCATGTAGAAGATTAAAAAAAAACGGAATCTACTTCTACAGAAGTGTCTTTCCACGAATAAGGTTTGAGTTTCTTCAGTCTTCAGGACAAGTACGGACTAAAATTGTTAACTCTCAACGACGCTTCGACTGCCTATCGGATTCACGCTATACCATATCTAAGTAAAAAGGCAACCATTTGTAATCCCCAGAGATTACCTAGCGAAGTGTACTTTTTTGAAGCCGTAACGGCTTCAATTCACGGCACCAATCGCTCGGTAACATGCGATTATTGGTTCATCACCATGCCTCTGTTGACCAGAATGTTAGATGAACCTTTCAAAATGTTTCTGACTGGGAATCAGGAAGAATAAAGGAGATTCCTCTGGAGATGAAGGTAGCATCGAAGAATCCTCTTGAAACAAAATTTTGTCATACCAAAAATCTAACTTTGCTTTCCTATACACCAAAGAAGAACAAAATCATCTTGGTGGCTTCGACTTATCTCCATACCCGAGAGATAACGGACGGCGAACCGAATATCATTTTCCACTATATTTGTACAAAAGGAGGGACTGATATTTTTGATCAGCTATGCCACGCCTATACAGCCGCTCGGAAAACGAACAGGTGGTCGATGCGGATTTTTTTCGGGATGCTTGATCAAGCAGCAGCGAATGCAGTGTATTCTATGGAAACTTAAAGTCGGGGATGCTCGGGAATCTACTATTGCCATCATAGTATTGAAAAAGCTAATTGCTCGTAATAACCGTATAAACCGTATCGAAGAAAGTTGATCAACTGTCGAAGGTGTGGAATCCAGTGATTAGGTTATGCAAACCCTTAAAGATTAATACAAAGGATTCCCGAATCGATGCGGTGAGTTTCGTCTGCAAATCACGGGATCGAGTGTCGAGTGTACGAAAAACAAGGGACAATAGTAGGGGTGAAAAAGACGATAGTAGTGGTAACCAGTGTTTACGCAGCAAACGTACGAGAAAGGAGGTAGTCCGGTATGGACACTTATAAAGCCGTCAACATCTAACCGCAAACTTCAGTCTCGTGAACAAGACATTCGTACATAATGTCGAAATATCGAGCTCCACCAGATAAAAATAAAAAAAACATGGTAAATATCCCGTTTTAAATAATTTAAGTAATAAAAATAACCATGTTAATTTAAAATCTTATATAACTATACTTTTTGAAGAATTTGTGATCACTGTTATTTTTTTATTTTTTTTTTTGTGGTAGTGGTATAATATTGTGCGGACAACCCTAAAGTTTTAGTCGTTAATATTAAAAAATGGCGTAATCATTTTTTTTTTTTTTTTTTTGTAAAAAAGCCATTTTTCCATAATTTTGACGTATATGACCAGTTTTAAGAACGTCATCTATAAATTAACTAAGTTAAACCATTAGAAATATTGAAGAACTCGTCAACAAACATGACACAACTAGTTAAAAGTCTCAAAACATTTACACACCTGGTCTGGCCGGGTTTTTCAGTGTGGGGTAATAAGTTGCCGCATGTGGGCGTTATGTTGCCTGGATGGGGTGTGACCGTTAAAGGTTAAAACACGAAAATTATTTAAAAGGTAATCTCAAAATAATTATAAATTCACCCCACATAACATTAAGCTCGAAGGCTACCAAAAGATGAATGTTCCATTAGCTATAAATATATATGCGTGA
Organism: Euphydryas editha; assembly: GCA_036937285.1. Lineage (NCBI taxonomy): Eukaryota > Metazoa > Arthropoda > Insecta > Lepidoptera > Nymphalidae > Euphydryas > Euphydryas editha. The sequence continues at coordinate 13,156,915 of JAUPFZ010000023.1, forward strand.
ATGACTAATACACGAATTCGAAAACAAGTTCAGTAACTTAGATAATTCGAATTTTTTAATTATTATTTATAGCTATTTTTGAGTCTGTGTTAAATGCTATGAAAGTATTAAAAGATGAACCTGATTGTTCTGAACTAGCTGACTGCGATAGGACCATTACCTTTATTGAAAGAGTAAACAAATAAATCAAGCTATGCTGTCTTGAACTCCGGCAATTCTTTAAAAACTAATGATGATAATGTTCCGAAGAAGTTATGTTCTTATCAATTGTAAAATTATTATTTTCACTATTTAATTCTTAAAATACTCGTACTGATATATTTTTATTTGTAACTAACGACTATAACTTATTAATTGTTTTTAGGCTATTATTGGGTTTGATACTTTTATAAAGAATTGGAAAACGACCGCTAAAAACAAAATTGCACAAATTAAACAAAGAAAAAATAAAATTGACTCAGTCAATTTTATTTCAGATACGGAAAACTATAAAACCTACTTGAATTGATGGATTTTTTAGATGACCACTGCAATTATCAGTATTTGATAACATCAAGATTATCACAAGATTTGCTAGAAGTGTGTTTTTAAGCTTTTTTCGTTAATGCTTCACTAATTAGTTTAACAGTAGCTGCTAGGAAACTATGTCTTCATCATTTTATGGTATGTTTTTTTTTAATGAGTTACAAACGCAATCATATTATTTTAGATTTTTTTTGGGATTGCTAGAAGTGCATGAGAGTCCAATGATCACCCTGAATCTATTTTATCTTCATTGGCAACACCTCCAAAAGGATCCAATGTGACAGCGGGAGAAATCGTTTGAAGCGAGTAATGTTAATAAAGAAAATTGGAATAGAAAAATTTATTACAAATTTGAAAATGTATCTGTGAATATCAGTAATACAGAGGCAAATACAAATTCTGGTCATACTGGTTCTAATAAGGATAGTAATGATAATAATATGGATAGTAAATAATAATAGGGATTTTGCAAGATGCGATTTCCAGTATTCCGATTCGGAGTATTTCTCTGGAACAGGCGCCACGACTCTCCCGTCTTCCCCTTATTGCTGCGATGCGGTGCCGTTGAGGCATCTAACAGGCTACTACCTGCATATTTGGATGGCAGCATAGGCTTGGATGATACATCCTGGAACAGAGGATGCCATTTTATTACTACACATCAGCACACGAAAGCGACGGAGTCCGGCGACGGAGGTCCCAGTAACCTTGTGAAAGTCGAAACAGTGAAAAAACGTAAATATCTGAATCTGGTGCACGAGATTGTCGATCGTTATATCTGCCAACGGTTTGATCCCATTTAGCCTCGCTCACCATCTGAGGCAGCTGCGGATCCCTAATGGTTCGCTCGCAGCAAGGATGCAAAAGGCGGTATTGCGCGACTCGGCTAAGATTGCCCGCCGATTTCTCAGCCTACAGCTCTAACCCCCGGCCTTTTGATTTCCCTGGCGGGGCGTTATATTTATCTATGTAAATTTGTCTAAACTTATATGCCTTACTATTAAGGATTGTAATATATTATGTACTAGCTTCTGCCCGCGGCTTCGCCCTTGTAGAAGTTGGTTATCGCGACCAAAAAAAAAGTATCTACTCAATCATAGAAAAAACAATTAGGGAAATACTCGATTGCCAGCAACCAGTAGAGCAAGCAGGTTTTAGGAAAGGTTACAGTACCATAGATCATATACACACACTAGAACAAGTTATGGGGAAGTACGAAGAATTCCGTAGATATACAGTATATTGCAATTATTGACTAACAGAAAGCATTGGATACATTATCACACTCAGCTATTTAGCAAATCTTATCCAATCAAAATGCCAATTAAAGATATATAAATATACTTAAATATCTTTATGAGAAGAGTCATAGGAGAGTGCAACTAGAGAACATGGGGCCACCAATAAAAATAGAAACAGGGGTTAGACAGGGCGATCCCCTTTCACCGTGCCTTTTCATAGCAGTGCTGGAGAGTCATAGGCAATTTAATCTGGAAAAATCTGGGAATCAATATCAAGGGGAAATATCTCTCACATCTAAGGTTCACTGATGATTTTATGATATTAAAAGTACAATTTTAACTAATAACTAGGGAGACGTTCAATACATAATATCAACTCTCCATAAGGCAAAGTAAAGAAGTTGACTTAGAAATAAATATAAAAAACAATAGTAATGACAAATAGCAGCCATGAACCTTTAAAGCTCAAAGATGTCCAACTAGGTTATGTGTATGACTACATATATTTGGGAAAAGAAATTTCATTCAGTGCACAAAAGAATGAACAAGAAATAGACGGAAGATTTCAAAAGACCTGGAACAAATTTTGCAGTTATAAAGAAGTATTAAAAGGTAATTATTGAACGAGTGGAGTAAAGCAGTTAGATAATAATGAAGTGTCTTTGAGCTCGGAGGACGCCAGATATGAAAATGACTATGACTTTGCTCAAACTAGCAACTATGTCATTTCGTATATTTCGGGATATTTAGCCCGTAAAGTGGGTCGGTTTACCAAATGCTTTGATTGCACTGAGTCCATGCAGTCAACAGAAGTGAAGGTTTGTGACAAATTTATTGAATTTATGGATAAAGGTGCATTGATTTACCCAAGTGAACAGTTGTTTAATTTAATTAAAAGCTTAGAAGTTCCCTGTGGAAACGATCTGATTAACCCTTTGAACGCCAACGACGCTTATAAGCGACAAACGTGAACGGCTGCTAGAACGCCAATGACGAGTAGAGGCGACAAATAGATGTGCTACCATATAATCTAATATTATAGAAAATATGTAAAATGATTTTTTAATTTTTTTATTTTTCGTCTAATCCATACGTCACTTAATGAAATTGAACCTCTGAAACCCTTGAAAGTCCTATGGAAAAAAGTGAAATGAACATTTTTCACGAAATTTGGGTGAAAAATTACCTTTTTATGTCCCAATCACACTGTAATTTTCTTATTTAAAATATTTATTTTTTCATCTTTTTTACTCTTTAATCCCAAGTGATATGTCAATGATAATGTCCAGGTATTGCGATAAATAAAATTCACTTTTTAAGAGAAATATTTAAATAAAAAAAAATTAACAATGATCAGTACTAAATATTTAAATTAGGGAGGGAGGTTGCCTACAGATCCGGGACCCTCCAATTAAAGCGGCTGAAGGCTCCCGCAGGGGTTTAATACGGTATTGCATTCCCAAAGTGCCGAGTCCGACATAGGTCTAGGATTGCCGACCCGGGCATCCTGGATATCATCTGTAAATGGATTTCCCTGCGACAAAAAAAAAATGGTCGAAAAAATGTAATAAATGAATGGCCCCATATGGGGTGCAAAATTCTGTCAAGGCCTTGCGCCAATACGCATACGTCCAGAGCGACATTCCGCCTACACGAGGAAAATGTCACGTCACTGTCATCAGATTGAGACTGTATTGATTTGTGATTGTGATTGATTTGAATACCTGCATTGTAATGTGTAAAAGTTGTTGTATTTTTCAACGTAGTCGTGACGTGGACAATAGCATTCTATATCATGACGTGGCAATGGTCATACTAGGTCATACTTGCAGTGATACAGTTGATATGTACTTTGACTCGTATCCCAAATTCTAAAAAACTGTACTGCAATATTTGAAATCCAATTTGTAGTTTTTTTTTTTTGTATAGTTTTTGAGGTATAGTTGTATGAAACTTTTATGCATGCAGAGCTAACCTATAAATGAGGCCACCAGAACCAGAGAGGCCCAAACCACAATTTGTGATATATTGGTTAAACACGGTAATGAACCTTTTCAAACAGAGTGGCTCAAAGGTAATATCAGTAAACAATCATAGATGACGTTAAAAAAGATAGTTGTGGCGTTTTGATTCTTAAAACAATATTAATAGAGCATAGTGGCCCAGATCACTTGGGCCACTCTGGTCTTTGATACTTACGTGTAAACATTTTTGTTCTATATATCTATCACCCTTTCTATCAACAACTCAAAGTCTCTTCCAATGCGGAGAACGAACTAGATGGTGCAATTAGTGATTCTTCGACTGAGTAACTGACTGCCTAACCTTAATCTTTGTATACTCGCGCCCATCGGTATCACACATATACTCGCGCACGGTGTCTCAGACCGCGATTTGATCTAGTCTGTATTATCCTTTATATTGATTTTAAAACATTATTGGTATTTATTATGTAGAAAAGGGTATAACTGGTTAAAAAATACATAAAAAATATTAGAACTATAATTTCATTTGGTAGAAACAGTCTTTTTTTTTCGTTTTCAGTCTCGTTATACAACCTCTAAAAAATAACATAATATTTGGCATTCTAACTTTAATAACAAAAATAAACTTTTTCATGTATTTATTACAAAAAATACCCTTAAATCTAATAAATGAGTATCAAGAATAATAAAATAATAATATAATAATAAGTACTAATGGTCAATAGCGTTATTTGTATAGCAATCAGAACAGACGCAGTTAGCATGTTCGTGACAAAAAAAAATGCAGTTTTTTGCAGCTGTATCGGGTTACACTAAACAATGCTTAAAAACAAATTAGGTAGGTAGTAAAGACCGCAAAGTCCTAGTGATATTTATTTCTGAGAAAATTCAAATTATTGACTCTTCGATCTGAGAGAACAATGCGCGAGTATGTGAAGGATAATAAATTAATAATGTATGAGTGAAATAAAACAAGAGTTTAATAAAAATTACACAGTAGTAAAGAAACTAGTTCTAAGATTAATTTGTACTATTTTAGTTGAAAAATGGAAATTTGCATTTATATTAATAAAAAAGGTGATAAGGTTCATACATATTGGCCTATTATTTATACACTGCTTATAAATATATAGTAAATGCTAAGTGCCATAGTGGCCTATATGCAAAAAAAATGTACAAATAACAAAAATATTTATTATTTTTATAGTTCATCTCAATTTTATCAATAAATATAATTTTATCAATAAAATCTTTCACGGTTCACTCCATCTTATTATGGAATTCATTACCTTTACGCATAAGAGAATCTCAGACACTTCAAATTTTTAAAAATCACCTTAAACATTTTTATTTAACTAATGCAGATTAACTGTGCGGTATCTTTTTTTTTGTTCTATCGCTCTGTGAATGTGTATATATACCTATATGAGTATTTTATTGTTTATTAGTAACTATATTTTAGTTCAAAGTAAAACTGAATTACAGTATATATTTCTATTATATAGTATATTCTTATTTTTAATATTATTTCTAATTATATTTATTTTGTGTTATTTGATATAATTATGCACCACCCTCCATTTTACTTCGGTTATGTTTCAATTCCTCACAACGTAAGGTTGTCTGGAAGAGATTGCTTATTAGCAATAAGACCGCCTTATCGTGCAATAATATTTAAGCATATACATATCTCTGTAATTTTGTTTCAACAGTGGTGTACAATAAAGAATTATAAATAAATAAAATAAATAAATAATATCATATTTTACAAATTTTAAACAAGGTCTATGAATTTTTTTAAAATTACATTAACTTAAAATTTCACCTTAACTATTTTGGCACATATCCACATAATTGTAATTTGTGTTTGGGTCACTCTGGTTCTGGTGGCCTCAAATGTCTGTTGCAATTGGTTCAGACTGTTGTGAAAATATATGGAGGAAAGTATCATTGTTAACATACCTTGGTTGCTCTAATAAATAAAATAAAAATAAAAAACAGATTAATACATATAGAAATGTTGTTAATCTTTACAGCGCTTACAAAAATAGATCTGAAAATAATGGTGTAGACTTTGTTAAAGAGAGTGTTCCGTAAAATATTTACTGATGAATTCGACATAGGTTTCCACGTACCCAAGTGTCTAAAATGCTTAAAATTACTACAAACAGATAGATCCAGCAAAGGCTAAAGAAAAAGCTGAACACGAAACCGAGAAAAATAAAGGTTATAACAAGTTTTTTGCACATAAGAATATTCACAAAGTGACACTAAAGCTTTGGTCTCTTGATCGTAAATCTCAAAGCTGCGGTATGCAAAAGTACAGCATGTATGAAAAAGTACAGCAGAACCCGATTAAGGCGATCACGCTTAATACGACTTCCATGCACCCCCGCTACGCCTCCGCTAAGCGTTAGCACGGTTAGCAATTTTTCAAACAACGGCGCGCGAGCTGCGTTTGTTATTGGACGCGATGCTCCCGCCAAAAGTCGGCGTGGGTACGCGTACTCAGAAACATCAAAAGCCGTTTTTTAATATAAAATCGGGCGGTTAACATCTGGCAGCAACGCTTCGCGCAGAAAAAAAGGTCAACGAGTGAACGCTACCTGCTACTTAAGTACGACCCGCTTTTGTTCGAAGCGTCCGCAACAAGGAACTCAAACTAAATTCATTAACACAATTTTAAAACCAAAGATTTAAATCGTTAGATGCGCCCCTGCCATAGGGTTGGTTGTTTCAAACCATTGGTTAATGTAACATATGTGCGTTAAAAAGTAACGCACAGTTAAAGACCAAATTTGACAACATGAAACGAAATGCACGTAAGGTAATTATGAGGAATAGTCAGTTAAGTATATTTATTATAGATTCAATATATTTTATTTAATGTTATTATTTGTTGTGTCCTGTTTAGAATGCTAGTCAAGAAAGACAATCTAGACTAAGAACTGGGGGCGGGCCACCCTCACCCCCTGTGCAACCAGAAACAGAGTGGTTTCTCTCAGTGATGCCCATATCAATGGATGGGCTGCAAAGTGTTGTGGATGATGACCTCATTGAAGCCTTTGTTCAACCTTCAGTTCCAATTTTTAACAATTCTCACAAAGTGTTACAAAAAACATCATAAACATATTTTTATTTAGGACTGTTCTGACTTTCTGGATATTTATGATAAATATATCAATGTTAATTTATGTACTTTTCTTTCCGTAGGACATCGACGATCTTGACCAAAGTGTTAAAATAAGCATTGCAGATGAAAACAAAGTTTTGAGTCCAAGTAAAAATGTAAGTTACATCAGATGTGTATTTTTATTACAGTACAATTTTACTTATATCAATTAAATATTTTTTTTTTGCAGATTCTTTGTACTGTTTCAGATATGAATATACTAAATGAAAATATGTTTGACTCAAAATCACCACCTGCTTTACTCAGAACACCTGTATCAAAACCACTTCGTAAGTATGATATAGTTTTCTTTAGCTGACTGAATAGGTAAATAAACAATAGTAATGTTCTTGGAGAAAATAAATATAAGGGTCCCTCTTTACAGAGGTCTGGACATTCTGTAGTTTTGCTTTTAACTGTAGTGGTAATACAATTTTGTTGTAGGCTAGCAGTGAGCTAGATTTGTTTACTTTTTTAAATCAAAAAGATATAAATTAATATGTTATGGCAGCCATGATTTTATCCTTCTTTAGTAAATATATTTATTTAAATATTTTAAAATTTTATTTCAGGTATTCATAAAAGGACTCAAGACAAAAGTTTCCATGAACTTAAGTGTGATATACTTCAGAAAACCAGGGAATCTGAAGAACATATTTATCAGTTAAAAGTTAAGCATATGGAAGAAAAAAGAAAAGAGAAAAGGGAAATATATGAATTACAGAAGAAGAAACTTATTATAGAAATAAATTTATTAGAAAATAAATTACAAAATTAAAGCTATTAAATATATGACTGTCATGTGCTGAGCCTGGCCATCTTGCAACAATGTTTCTTATGCATAAATTTGCATCACCAACAACTTGAACATTGATTGAAAATGTACCTTTTCTGTTTCTAAAATCCTCTGCATTTTCACCACCTTAAAGTTATATAAACATGTTTAATTTTCAAAGTTGGAACATATTACCAGATAACATAATGAATAAATGAATGGATACCCACCTGGAGATAGTATTTAAATATGAGTGCAATCAATTGCACCCAATACTTTAGGAAATCTGGATATTTTATAAAAATCAGTTGCAACTGCCATTCTCTCGTCATTATTTGCTGGCATGTTTATATAAGTAGGACGTAATTTGGCTATTGAACGAGTCACTCGATGAATAATACGGCATACCGTTGATTTATGCAAGCCAGACATATCACCAACACATCTCATGAAAGATCCTGAACCATAATATTGGAGAGTAGCAAGAACTTGATCTATAGGTTTTACTGCCAAATTTTTGAAATAGTTTGAACATAATATAAATCAGAATACTTAAGTAGGTACTTATCATAATATGCACGTGGATACCAAAGGCGGATACTTACTTTTCGGTATCAAATTTTATTTCATCTTCGATTTGACGTGTTAACAATAGAGCAACTTTCTTGGATACACGATATCTTTCAATAAATTCCTGGTCATCCCATAAGTCTAGGTTGTTAATACGAGTTTTAAATATTTTTTCTTTCTTTCCACATGATTTGTATCATCATCAGAACTATCGTCGAATAAAGACGAATACAATAAAGAGTCCATAAATTCCATAATAATAACTGTAGAAAAAACGAAATGATGTTAATCAATGGGTAATGCAGCGGTTAACGTAATCGTTATTTTTTAACGTATATTAAGGTTTCCATTTTGTGAAACAACTCGTTTTTCGGTTTGACGATAGTAAATGTCATTTTTAACGTTAACGCGTGCGTAAAAATGAGGTGAAACAACCCGCCCATAGTATGACCGCTCTAAAATGTGTCCATCCTCAAATGGGTGAGCTCACTCATTAGCAATCAGTGCTCATTTATACGCAGTGACAGTCAGACGTGGCACGTCGTAATTAACGCGCTAATTTCAAAGTAAAAAAGTTGCTCAAAATGCCGTCTTGTGCCTTTCGAAAGTGCAATCACAACTCAAGAAACACAAATAAAGCCCAAGGTGTAAAATTTCACTCGTAAGTATTTATATTTATTTAAATATTGAATTTATCTTATTCCGATGTCAGAAAATACCACGAAATAGCGGAAATTATACGACAGAGTAAGTAGTATTACACAATTTGTGTAAGATAAGCAGAGATGACACTATTGTCTCAGTACCGTTCTAATAACCAATATAACTAGATACACGAAGTACCACGGAAGCGGTTTGCAAAGAGACCATCTATAAATGGACATTAATAAGCGGAAATGCTGTGGTAGCGTCGGCATATTATGTTTTATGATTATTATATTTAAAAAAAAAATTGATTTAAATTACACCGTAATATTTTTTGTAATATTAGTTCGTCAAAATATATTTTAGCTCTTAGAAATCTAGTAGCTCTTAGTAAATGATGGGTGTTTTATTAAAAATATTTTAATGGTTCTCCTAAGAGTAACTTATTCGGTACTGGAATAAAATTTAAATAACTGAAAGTACATTTCTTATTGCGGTTGTACACACTCGTCGAGATACCCCGAAACAGGCCGAGCGAGCGTGTGTACAGGGCGCTCTCGTCTCGTCTCGCTCTCTCGTTCTCGTCTCGGTCGCTCTCGGTGGCTTGTCGGTTTTTTGCGCCCGAGTCAAAGGGTCTCGTTGGCTCTCGCGAGGTAAACGAGAGCAAGCATGTACACACTCGTTCATTTAGTGGCTCGCTAACGGTATTTATGAACGCACATCTTTTACTATGTGGTCTAATGAACGAGAATTACAGTTTTTGGAGTGCTATCAAACAGAACCTGTTTTATGGAACTCGAAGGATGTAAAACACAAGGATAAACAATGTATCCATGACGCTTGGGTGCGAATAAGCGAGCACATGGAAAAATGTCCGGTCGCAGAGTTGAAAAAGAAGCGGGACTCACTTATGGCTACCTATCGTAGTCATAAAAGAAGGGTTATTGCCTCAATCCAGTCTGGAGCTGCAGCTGATTCAGTTTATAAACCAATATGGTTCGCCTACAAGTTAATGGACTCATTCTTAAATAATATTGTTCAGTGTAGAAATACTTTGAACACAGATACACAGGTAAGAAAACATTATTTATATCAATTAAAAATGTATTTATTACAACATTTACAACAGGTAGGTAATAGATTTAACCCGTTTAGTTATTGGCGCTGATTATTAAAGAAATATGTTGTAAATTCTTCTCTAATCTGACATGCATCCTGTGCTGGTCTTCTCGGTATTTGTTGCAAGGGTCTGATGGCACATGTGTCTTCAATTTCATTTCTCCATAAACCTGGTGTGACTAGCTCATTGTTGCTGTCATATACGTCAACTGTACCTGAAGGTGCGTAAATTGCCGATGACGTTCTACTCTTCCTCAAGAAATTGTGTAGAAGTACACAAGTCATTGCAATAATAGTGGTTTTCTCTGGGTTTAGTAGTATGGGTTTCCGGAATATTCTGAATCTTGAGGCTAGTATCCCAAATACATTTTCAACCACTACACGTGACGAAGATAGTTTCTTATTAAATATACGTTTCGGCGTCCATTCATTATGACTTCCTGGATACGGCTTCATCACATGTGTTGTCAATGCGAATGCTCCATCTCCCAGAAAAACATTCGGAACTTCTCTTCTGCCTCCTGGTAGCGGTCGTGGCATTTGGAAATTTAAATTGTTTGAGCATATTCTTTGCCCTAGTTGACTACTACGAAAGACCGCCATCACTAATTCTTCCCTGGCTTCCAATTTCAGCAAAAATAAAATTGTAATTACTGTCAACTAAAGCAAGAAGTACAATACTGAAACTCTTTTTATAGTTATAGTACTCTGAACCACTATGCATAGGAGATTGGATAACAATGTGTTTGCCATCTATTGCGCCTTGGAAAATTTCTAAACCCTTTTTCTATCTGTAGCCATGACTGTGGATCCTCAGGAATCTGTAATATAAAATAAACTGAGTTAAGAATACAACAACTACAACAGAAAGTGAAATATTAGATGAAGAGGAGAAACTGCGCCTACGACTTCATCGCTGGAAAGAGTACCGCTGCGCCGAAAAAATCCTATAGAACTACAAGAAGCTGGGAAGTCGATGAAGGAAGCCATGAGTTCACTGAATAAAGTTTTGAATAAGCCGGTAGTGTCCGAAGACGATTTTGATCGTTATGGCAAAATTCTTGCTAATAAGCTTCGTAAACTAAGTGAAACAAATAGTCTAAAAATGATGTATGAAATAGATGGATTATTTATAAAGCGCATGAATGCTATACCCTCATATTTCACACGGCCTTCACCGACGTACACTATGCATTCAGAACCAACACCAAGACTGGTTCTACATCCTAATACATCCCCTACATACTACGTTCGGCCTGAGTCGACATGTACTTCATCTTCTGATTCAGGGGTTCAAAGATCACGTTCCGATAACGTTATTCAAATTTTGTCTGACGAGATTGTTAGTCTGCCAACAGATTCAGAGCACATTACCGACATTGTAAATCAGGCATTTTATGAAGCATAGTTTTATAAGTACCTACTTCCTTACTACAATTTTGACTATAACCAATTTTTCCAAAACTGTGTTCTTTTTGAATAAATAATTTTGTAATGATTTTCTTTTTACTTATCCTAATTTGATCCTTTAAAACTTGGTTTAGAGCAATACAAACTTCGGGCACGATTCTGGAAAGTATTGAACTGGAAACTTTGAACAGATAATGTAGACTCTCAAAGTTGTCTCCGCTGGCTAAAAATCTCAAAGTAATTGCTAGGCGAATTTTGGCAGGTATTGCTTCTCTTTTAAGTGTATTTGTCTTACTTATCATTGGAGACACTTTTTGCAATAAATATTCAAAGTCTGATGGAGACATTCTTGTGAAGTTGTTAAATTGGCCAGAAGGTTCCGCCACCAACTCAGCCAATTGATTTTCCATTGTACTTCTGAAACAAAGAAGCGTTTCTATTGATTCCTTAACAATACAATTAAATAAATAAACTATTCCGGAAGTTTTAATATGTATTTACCTGTTTCTACTGCGGTGCATAGTAATCATCCACCATCTTCTTTTTCTCCATGGTTTGATAACATTTTTTTTTATAGTAAATGTTTAAAAAATTGTAATAGCTCACGGCACAAAGACAAATAGCAGCAGCTATTTCTACGTCCATTCTCGTGTAAGTCTTTAGTTCAAATGATGTAAACGAGTGTGTACAGGCATGTCTCGACAAGAGTCTTTTCGTCCGAGGCTCTCGTCGAGTGTGTACAACCGTAATTAAATTACGTTTTTATTTTGTAGATTTCCGCAACTCACATTGCAAAGAAAAATGGATAAAGGTAATACAACGAGACCAGGGAGATGAGGAGTGGTTACCTACGAAATTCAGTCGAGTTTGCTCTGCAGATTTCAAGGAAGACGATTTTTATTTAACACCACTGGGACGACGAAAAATTTAAATTCATGCTATACCAGCTTTTCGTTGTACTTTGCAAGACTTTTGGTACCGACTTAAATGAAGAAAATGCTCCTAGTTCACCCCTTCGTGATGTATACGTGTCAGACACAGACTCTATTTTCGACACACCAAGAAAAATTAATCTTAAAAAGAAATTAAAAATTGAAAAAAGCAAAAGAGAAAAATACAGAAGAGAAATTAATAAACTGAAGAAGCAAAACAAGTATTTAAAATCCAAAAATATTTCTCAACAAGAACTAGTAAAATCTTAAAAAAAAATAAGAAATATCTTAACAAAGAAAATTTTAATGAATTGACACAGAAGGCTGATGAAGCAAACAATGATTTCTTACTTTCAATTGCAACAAAAAGGAGAAAAATTCCGCCGTCTGTGTAAAATTCTGCGCGACCTTACATTATTATTCACCGGCTGCCTATAATTTTTTTTTTTTTGTTAAAATTAAAATTGTTTATTAATAACGTGTTTTATTTTTGCAATTTTTATAAATTATTAACATTAACAACCTTATTTATTATATTTTTCAATTTTATGAATTTGTTGACCGTACTTCGCACGCATTAGTGTGTGCGCGTAACGGCGCTTGTACACGCTAAGAAAAAACGCCGGGCGTACCTAAGAATTCGTGTCGTAACTAGAAAATAACTGTGTACACTGCTCGCAGCGGTGCACGAAAAAAATCTTGTCTGCGCAAGACACGACGCGGCGAACGTTGTTGCGGAGCGGCGGGGGGGCGGTGTAGTAGGATTGAGCCAGCCCAGCCAGCCGCCAGGTAGTTTTTGTTGTGCGTTGTGCGTTTGGTGTGGACGTGTATTGCAGCGTAGAGTACAAAATGGCTGATGAGTTACTTATAACTTTAGTAGAAGGACGACCGGTATTGTGGGACAAAACTTTAGACATATATAAAGATAAAAGACTCACATACGAAGCATGGAGAGAAATATTTACTATCTTAAACAAAGACTTCGACGAAATGACAAATGTCAAAAAAAATGAATATGGTAAGTACTTACAACATATTACTATCTTTTTACAATTTTCAAAAATACAGATTACTAGATATATTCTATATAGCTATATATTATTATAAATATTAATCATTGTCGTTACCCACATTAAATACATCTACAATAAAAGATTTAAGTTGCAAGCAATCATAAGTTCAATAGCGCTAAGTAGCATACGGACACGGCTTTGCTAAAAACGATAATGACTGATACTTATAATAAAATACGTATAAACATGAAAAAAAATATGACATGTAATTGTTTATTTAAACAATATGGCAGGTAAGAATAATTCCTTGTTTCACACTTTTTGGATTAAAATTTAGTAGTCGGGTTTTAGTTTTAGAACTTATTTTTTATGTGTATTTATTTATCTTGCCATGGCAGTGATCCTTCATCAGAGGAAAAATATTCAGTATATTTTTGACGAATTTCGTCTGCTGTGAGATTATTGCCTTCTAAATGCAATCGACTATTTGATCGGTCTCGATTGATTAAAGGCTCAACGTGACCTTCTTCTGTATGAATAAAATTTTGCAAAACGCAAGTAGTTTTTACAATAGCAACTGTTAAATCGAGACTTAAGTTTAAAGATCGGTGCAGAATTCTCTATTTGTTGGCCATTATTCCAAATGCACACTCGACGTATCTTCTTGCCCTTGTCAAGCGATAATTAAATATCTTTTGTTCTTTTGTGAGTTCGTTACCACCGTAGGGTCGAAGTACGTTAGCATGAAGTGCGAAAGCTTCATCAGCTACAAAAACATATGGTAATATATAGTTAGTATTTATTATAGAGCATGGGGATGGTATGTTTAACGTATTGTCAACAAGTTTTTTCCAAAACTGTGTTTCTTTGAAAACATTTGAATCACATTCTTTACCATACGACCCTACATCAATAAAAATGTAATTGTAGTTGGAATCCACAATAGCCATGAGAACAATAGAAAAGAAATGTTTATAATTTAAAAACATTGATCCACTTTCTTCGGGTTTAATTATTCTAATATGTTTCCCGTCCAGTGCTCCAAGACATTGTGGAAAATTGGCATTTATTTCATATCTTTGTGCTATATTCAACCATTCTTCTTGTGTTGGCATCCGCATATAAACTGTAGATAATTCTGACCAAATATGATGAGTAACTTCACGTACAATGTTCGCTATTGTTTTTATTCCGATTCGAAAATCGAAATGAAGACGTGCGAAGGCATCTCCAGTTGCCATGTATCTGTAAAAAAATTGTAACAATGTCTTAGAGCAAGAACACACTTGCAACTTGCAGTGCGATTAATTGCAAGTGTGTTCTTACTCTTACAATGAGGTCATTTCCTTTTTTATATGAAGTTTATGTCTACTTGCAATAGATGGTACCTACTTTCTTACGGTAGTTCGTTTTTTATTTCAGCAAAGTCTACAGCAAAAAAATGGACAAGTTTTCGAGATAGGTGGATGAAATGTCATAGAAGACTTAAAGAAATGAAATCGGGATCGGGTGCTAAGAAGATTCGTAAATGTGATTTTTACGACGAAATGTTATTTTTGACAAAAATTGTAACACGCCGAGACACTGAGTCAAATATACCCGAAACAACAAACGTGGAAAAAAGTCCCGTAGAACATACACCGATCGCGAAAAAAAAGAAACAGGATGTTAGCGAAGTGGACAAAAATATGGCAGAATTTATAAAGGCTGTTACCAAAGAAGAAGAGAGCCGTGCCATGTCATTTTTTAAAAGTATAGCTCCGAGTGTTGATAAGTTCAGTGATGAGGAAATGGTGGATTTCCAGTTTGAAGTTTTAAAACTTGTGCGTTCTACGCAACAACGAAAGGGAAGTGATGTTCAGCATCAATGGAGTACTGAGTATTACAAAACAACGCAGCCTTCTACGTCGTCATTTAACGTACCCGGCCCATCATACTCGACTCGACCACGTTAAAGTACTCAAAAATCTACATCCATTGAATTTGACACCGAAACTATTAGTAGTGTGGAAACATCGCATACAGATGAATTTCACTTTGACTTTTCTGAAGAATATGAACATGTGGAGTCTGTTGAATTTGGAAACATGTAACACTTCAAAGACATTTATTATTGTATAACTTTCAAATCAATATGCTTAAAAAAATTACTTACCTTAATGTTACGGCCAATCTCACTTTCTCGCATTTTGGTATTTTCATGTCGTATATTATTTTCTATTGTTGTCAAAAGCTTGTCAAACGTAGACATTTTCATGCGAAAATAATCCACAAATTTTTCCTCATGTTGTCGCATGACACGGTAAAGGGTAATGAACCCGCCAAACTCATTTTTCTCTTGTATAATTGGATGAACCCAGTAAAGTCTCTTGTTTTTTGTTTCCTTTTTTATTTTGTTATAATAATAATATGCAATTATCATTCTTTTTTGCTTTGTAGTTAACATTTATATAAATAAACGAAACTCACTGATTACACTTGTTATTACTTGCGCGCCCTACGCCCGACTGTCGACTGCACGAAAAGAATCGTGTCGTGTACACGTTTCCATTGGTCTTGTCTGCGGAAGACACGAAAAGTTTTCGTGTGTGGAACAGACAAAATTCTTGTCGTCTACACGAAGAATTTGTCTTGTCTGCCGCAGGAACGGCAAATTTTCTTAGCGTGTACAAGCGCCCTAAGCCACCGTAAGCGACTTGCAAACGCACAAATTCAAAAATAATTCCATACTTTTTCATGGTGAGGGCGCATCTAACGATTTAAATCTTTGCTTAAAACTAGCTTAATAAATAAGATACTATCAAATTACTGTACACAGTCAATTGAAAATTGCTTATATAAAAAACACAGCATCCTACACCTAATTCCGATTTTAATAAGTTGCACAACAATACACATATTTTATTACAATAAAGCTAATCATTAAGAAATAATATAAAATTGCTGTATACATAACGTGACTAGACGTCCCGTTTTGAACGGGACCACCCCGTTTTTTGGTTTTGTGTCCCGGTGTTCCCAAGAATAACCTCGCGACGCAAAAATGCCCCGTTTTTCGATTCGCGGGCAAATTTTGTCGGCCGGACCGCGCATCGCCGCGTCGGTTTTCGCGACACGCTCGTGTGCACTGTCGGTGCTAAGCAACGCGAGCAGGAGGTTGTAAGCGACTAGATTTAGATTGAATTACATTACGTAGGTATCTATGCGAAATTCTTTTGTTTTTTCACTCATTAATAGCGACTTTTGAAATCTTATGTTAATTATACCGAAACGCAAGTGCTCGTTTAATGTTAGCTCACAAGCAAAATACCAGTTTATCCAACAAATAAATACTCTCATGTCAGATGCGAAAAGTTTCGCGCAAAATTTGGTTTTGCTCATAAGAGCTGCAGGTGATAGTGAACAGCATTGAACAGCATTTAAAGTCTTTCGTTCAAATTATTGTGCTTCGAAGTTAATTCAAACATGTTTTGATCCGAAATTTACATGCGGGCGTACGAAAACAGAAGCTATTGCAGTAAATGTTTGGGCGCGTACATCAATGGAAGAACTAAAAATCTAATTATATTACAATTTTAAATGACGCTTCAAATTATTGTAACAAGAAAATAAATCTTGTTGTTGTGCGCTATTTGAAGCATGAAAGTGAAAATTTTGAACCTCCAACATCAAGTGGGTGAAACTTTTGATATCATTGTCAACTATTTAATCCAAGTGTTGACCGATAATAATATGACTGCAAAAGTCATGGCAATTTGTGGGGATAATTATTGAATATTATAGAACAATAAAAACATTATTTATCTGTGCCCATCCACTCTGACTTTTATTTTTGTATCTGGCATTAATCATCACTTGTCATCTATGGCGACTAAAAGATGTCTGCTAATTGCTGCATATCTGCTTTGGTAAAACTTAAAAGTCCGTATGCAGAATAGAGAAGCTACAATATAAACGCCTTTTTTATACCCAAACCTAATAGGTTATAGGCCCAGACACAAAAGCAGAAGAGTAATAAAATCGGATTATTAATTATTCTTTTTATAAGGAATTGGTTTTGGTTTTATAGCGTGCAGTGACGAAGCGATACGATAGAAGATAAAGTTGCAACAAAATTTGCAAAGCAGAAGAAACCCAGATAGTTATGAAAAGGCATGTTTATATAGAAAACAAAATAACATAAAAGAAAAAAGGAACGGACAATTATATTAAACGAACAAAAGTGGACAAGATGGCGGTTCCAGATATCCATTATTTTAAAGTCGCGAGGTTTATACAACATGGTCATCGCGAAATGTACCAAAGAAAAAAGCGATAAAGATCAGAAAGCTCAAGAGTTAATTGTAACGAGAGTGGAAGAGAATATTCTAACACTACTGACAAGTTGTGCAACAGCTTATGACATGTGGGAGAAACTGACTACTGTCTACGAGGCGAAATCCAAGGTCCTATGGCTGAATTTATGGCACAGGTAGAAGAGTTATTACACCAATTAAAAACATATGGGGAAGAAATATCAGAAAATATGACTATAACTAAGATATTATTATGTCAACCAGAAGAATATAAACATTTCATCTCGGCATGGGAAAGTATTTAAAGTTCAAAGCAAACCATAAAAATGGTAAAAAAGATACTGCAAATTAATGATAACAAAGGACGGTCTACAGAAGCATTTGTGGCAAATAAATCTAATAAATCTAGATACAAAAGAGATTTACCAAAGAAAGAGTTTCTTACATATAATGCGAGTGACAGTGCTATTAGGTGTTATCACTGAGGTAAATTTCACGAATCAGTATAACTCTCGACATACACTGTCGAGAGTTATACTGATTCGTGAAATTAATGCGGTAAGAAATTTTTATAATGACTGTAAATTGCGGATAAATAAAGGTAAAGAATATAATAAGAGTAAAACCAGTGTCTCAAAAAGGTAAAATTAGATTATGATGATAGTTGTCGGATACTAGATGCGGTGCAAGTGAACATATGTGTAAAAGATGCAATTATTTACAGAATATAGAGCTTGAGTGCAACAAATATGTAAAGGTAGGAGACAGACAGAGAGTTGACATTTTTGAAAAAGAATGCACACTCTTTGATGTGAAAACAGATGAACAAACAATTGAAATACTCAGGTTGTTTATTGATAAAAGTTGTGCAGATTGGTACAGCTCAATGATCATAAAATTAACCGTCAAATCTGAACGGTCAACGTGGAAAAACAAATTCTGTGAATCATTTGCAAACAATGGATAGAACCCAGTCATATATGCACTATTATTTAAATACAAAGAAGGTTCATTGTTGGACTATGTTATGACAAAGGAAAAACTTTTGTTGGAAATGGGAAGAACCATTGACATAGGTACATTGTTGGATCTTATCGCAGCAGGTTTACCAGATTTCATTCTTAATATAATTGATAAAGAAGCATTACAAGATACTGCGGATTTATTTAATGAAGTGAGCAAATTTGAATACATGGTAAATAAAATAAATTATGTGGCTAAGGGAAAATATGGAAATCCTAGAATACAGACTAAAAATTGAGACAAAATTCCATGCAAAATTTGTGAAAAAATTAATAAAGGAAATCGATACCACTCTGAAAATTCATGCTGATTTCGAACAAAAGAGGATGACAAATTGAAAAAAAAAAATGCTATCAAACATGTTAACAACTCGGTGATTGAAGCTGAGTTTAACGAAACCGACCAAACAAACGAATAGCAACACCATTAATAAATGTGGAACTATTATTAAATGATAAAGTAGAAATAAATGGAATATATGATTCAGGCTCAAATGTTTCTTTGATTAACTCAAAGTTCAAGAATTTTTCATCGGATTAAATACGATTAAAATGTTTAAGTCTATATATATAAAACAAAGTCGGGTTTGTTACAACACTTATAACTCGAGATCTGCTGGACCAATTTTCATGGTTTTTGATTTGTTAGATTTGTCTCCGCCCCGAATAGCAGAATACATCTTAAAAACAATGAAAACTCGACGAATTTATAATTATGAAAGATGAATCATTTTCCCTAAATGTTCCTTTATTTCGTACCTGTCAAACATTTGTCGTCTATCCTGTCAAATATGACATGATATGCATGCGTTCAGAAATGTATTTTGTGTAAACTATTTAAAAAGGTCGAATAAACTATTGTCTGTATTTTTTTTAAATAAATTAAAAAGATTGAAAAGTGCATTAAGCAGATACATAAAAATTCCTCAAATATTTACGCGTGCGTTCAGAAAATTATTTTGTGTAAATTAAAGTTTCTATTTCCGAAAACAATTTCTAAGATTTATTCTATAGGTTAACGAAAGCGTTAATGTATTTTTATGTTATCTATGATTTTTTAAAGATAAATAATTACAAAGTTTAAAAAGTGCAATATCCAAAGTAATAAGTAGTCTATGATCTAAAATTCTAAACTATTGTCTATGTCTCGCAACATGTCAATAATTACCGGCTGTGATAATTACTTATACTTTTTTTTGTGTGATTTTGTGCGAGTACATATTCAGCATATTCAGTATTACTATTAATAACAATGCCGCGTCCTAGAAGATCTAACCTTTCCCAGCGAAGCCGTAATGCAACTAGGCAACGGAACATCGCGAGTCAATTATCTGATGAAGAACGAGAAATTGCAAGAGAAGAGCGCCGTGTTAGTATGGAGCGAAGAAGGGCCTTTATTCGTGCTTCTCAAACACAAGAGGAAAGAGAGGCAGCCCGTGAAACGGCTAGGTTAGAAACGAGAAATCGTCGAGCTTATCGTACAGATCAACAGAGGGATAATCTTCGAAGTGTAAGAAGAAATGTTTCAAGTGTTGATTTGAATCGAGCAGCGTTTCTATATGATAGCACCATCGACTACAGCATGCATCGTTTAGTTTGCATTGGTCCAATGGACATTGTTTGCCAGCATTGTGGCGCATTGAAGTTTGCTGGTGAAACGCCTGGTTTGTGCTGCCTTAGTGGTAAAGTGAAATTGCCATTATTGGTTCCGCCACCAGAGCCATTGTGTTCCTTGCTTTATGGCGAAACACCAGAATCACGACATTTTCTAGCGAACACTCAAAAATACAATGTCTGTTTTCAAATGACTTCATTTGGGGCGGAAATTATTGAAGAACATGGGTATAATCCGACATTTAAGGTAATTTATGTTAAACAATTTATTTTCTTTTGAAGTTATTAGGGAAGTGGACATCAGGTGCCAATCAAAATATCAAATTGCAACATTTCAATCTTATAATTAAATCTTCATCAGTCATCTAGAACAATTTTTTCACATAAATGAAAGCGCTGAATGTACAATCTACAATATACAGAAAATAACAAAGTTTCTTTACCTTTACATACAGTATTTAATTAGCATCTTCATGTTATCATCGCTAACATGTGTGCTAATATGCTGTATTATAATATTTTAAACTGTTGACTATTGACAATTACAAAATTAATTGAAGTTATCCAGATACCAAAATAATAACTCTTTAACAAATAGTAATAATAACTCTTTATTGTAAAAAAAAAGGAACATAACTTACAAAAAAAAAAAATAGGAAATAATTACAAAAGGCGGCCTTATTGCTAAAGAGCGATCTCTTCCAGGCAACCTTAGGGCAGAGGAAATGGTACTATGTTAATGGTATAGGTGTACAGTTTTATAACATATACAATACATATAGACAATAGAAATAAAATAAATAAATATATAAACATACATATATAATACATATAGATGTATATTATGTGTTATAAATCTCTGTGAGGTTTATATCCTAATTTAAAGTTGTTCAGGAATCTTACACATGTAGTATAACCTATTTGTCACACCTATTATCCTTTAGTTACAATAAAATTACATTGTTAAAGTCATTTAAATAAAGATTAAAGATATGTACCAATGTCCTATAACAATACAAAATAAATAATATCAGTCAAATAAATCAAAATGAAAAAGTTGCCACATAAGCAATCATTTAAATATTATATATTATTACAATTTAATTAAATTAATGATTCTTTTTAATTTCTTATTAGTTTTTAAGGAAAAAAAAAACATAACATAATACATGTTAGCGACGATAACATGAAGATGCTAATTAAATACTGTATGTAAATTAATGCATAATTTATTTTTGCGTTGCATAATTTACAATGTGGTTTTTGATTGGCACCTGATGTCCACTTCCCTAATAACTTCAACAATATATATTATGAATGGACGCAATAACAAATGATATAAATTTATTTTCTATGATGGTAAAAAATTGCTGGAATGTAGTTTGTTAGATTTCTGTATTTGTCTCTAAAATAAAAATGGCATGTTATCATTTGAAAAACAAAGTGATTGTAAATCTAACTATGCCTTCGACTTTACAGATTCAAGGCCAGATTTACCATCGCATTGGATCATTGCAACCTCTTGAAGATGCACAGCATAAATTCTTGCAAATATACTTCATGGGCAATATGGAAGAACAACTTGACCGGCGTCAAGGGATCAATACAGCTATGAAAAGAGCAATTCTTCAAGATCTGCAGCAACTGCTTCATGAACATCATGCATTGGTCAGGCTGTTCAGGACTGCGTTAGAGCGCATGCCAAGTGATGACTATAAAGTTGTGATCAGAGCAGATAAACGACCAGCTGGAACACACGAACGCACATTTATTGCTCCAACAATTGATGAAGTGGCAATCCTGATTGTTGGTGAAAACTTGGAAACACGTGATATTGTACTTACACGACGCAATAATGGGCAAATACAAAAAATATATGAAACACACCGTTCATATGATGCGTTACAATACCCGCTGATGTTTTGGCAAGGTAACGATGGATATCACTTCAATATCAAAATGATTAATCCATTGAATGGTAAGTATCAACAATATCATAGTTTTCATTTTAACATGATGTACATTTTATTCTGTTTGCTTTTGGTACCCAAAAAAAGTTGTAACTCCTAATTTAGCAGAGAGTAGCTGTAAGAGTCGTTAACCCTATTAGGGGTTGTTGGTTTAGAAAGTATTGAACAAAAATTAGTGATCACACTCTGTTTACCCCTCCAAGGAATACAGACATGGATTTTTCTTCTAAAATACAAATTTTTATTTGTTTCAGGTGAGGAAACTACCAAGAAGGTTAGTTCGATGAATTATTACGCATATCGTTTGATGATTCGTATAAATTCTGACAATTATTTGTTGCGATTTCGTCGACTGCTTCAACAATATTGCGTTGACATGTACGTTAAAATCGAAACGGAGCGCCTGACTTTCATTCGGTTGAACCAAGCTAAATTGCGTTCGGAAGAGTATATCCATTTACGCGATGCAATTAGCACAGAAGGAGATGCAGAAAATGTTGGTCGATTTTACCGGCGACATACACAGGTAGCCCGCGTCATATGCATGAATATGCGCAAGATGCAATGACATATGTTCGTCATTATGGTCGGCCAGATCTGTTCATTACATTTACATGTAATCCGAAATGGATGGAAATTATTCAACTGTTGCTTCCCGGACAAACATCAAGTGATCGGCACGACATCACCGCACGTGTTTTCAAGCAAAAAATCCGGTCACTGATGAATTACATTGTTAAGCAACACGTCTTTGGGATTACTCGATGCTGGATGTATTCAATCGAATGGCAAAAACGAGGCTTGCCGCATGCACACATTCTAATTTGGTTAGTCGAAAGAATTCGGCCAGATCAAATAGATGACATCATATGTGCAGAGATTCCTGATCCTGAAACCGATCCAGACTTACATGACGTTGTAATCACGAATATGATTCATGGACCGTGTGGCACCATCAACCGCCAATCACCGTGCATGGTCGACGGCAAGTGTTCCAAACGGTATCCACGAAAATTGACGGCAGAGACCATCACAGGCAACGATGGTTATCCACTGTATCGGCGTCGATCGCCCGATGATGATGGTAGAACTATCACAACTAAAGTGAAAGGAAACGATTTCGTAGTCGACAACAGTTGGATTGTTCCATATTCGCCACTTCTTTCCAAAACATTCGAGGCACATTGTAATGTTGAGTATTGCAATTCAGTCAAGTCAATTAAATACATTTGCAAATATGTCACGAAAGGCAGCGACATGGCGGTTTTTGGTATCCAAACATCTAATACCAACGATGAAATTACGCGCTATCAAGTTGGTAGATATGTGAACTGCAATCAAGCAATTTGGCGTATATTCTCATTCCCTATTCACGAACGTCATCCCACTGTTGTACATTTGGGAGTGCATCTAGAAAACGGTCAGAGAGTATATTTCACAGCGTCGAATGCTGCTCAACGTGCCGAAACACCTCCAGCGACAACACTGACCAGTTTCTTTGCGATTTGTCAAAGCGATCCGTTCGCACGAACGTTGCTTTACTCGGAGATGCCACGTTATTACACTTGGAACGCTACATCGAAGAAATTTCAACGTCGGAAGCAAGGCGATGCAGTTCCTGGCCATCCAGATATGCGTTCTACTGATGCTCTTGGTCGTATTTACACAGTTCATCCGAAGAATGATGAATGTTTCTATTTGCGGTTGTTGCTGGTACATGTTCGAGGGCCAACATCATTTGAATCACTTCGAACTGTTAATGGTATAGTGTGCCCCACATTTCGTGCAGCATGTCAAGAGCTCAATTTGCTTGAAAACGATACTCATTGGGACACGACAATCGCTGAAGCAATTATTTCTGCATCTCCAAGTCAGATACGCACATTATTTGCTATTATTATTTCGACATGCTTCCCATCGAACCCACGTGACCTGTGGAACAAATACAAAGATAACATGTCAGAAGACATTTTACATCGAGTGCGTGTCAGCACAAGAAATCCCGATCTTGAGGCGAATGAGGAGATGCATAACCAGGCTTTGCTCTTGATCGAAGATAACTGGGAAGACTTTCCTCATGTCATTGATTTTGGCCACTGTACGTGCGAGATCCGAAATTGCGGTAGCAGTTGCTTCTTCTGGAATAGCGGCCACATTGTTAGACGGATGCCGTACGGCTCACTCAGCGTTAAAATTGCCATTGAACCTTCAAACTACTGAACAACCGACATGTAACATTTCGAAACACTCCGCAATGGCCAAAGTTTTAGTAGCATCAAAAATCATCATATGGGACGAATGCACAATGGCGCACAAACGCGCATTGGAGGCACTTGACCGAACATTAAAAGATCTGCGCAATGACTCGAGATGTTTTGGTGGTGCAATGATTTTACTATCTGGCGATTTCCGACAAACACTACCAGTCATTCCAAGATCTACTGCTGCCGACGAAATAAACGCTTGCCTCAAAGCATCAAATCTGTGGCGATATGTGAAGAAACTCCAACTGTCAGTAAAAATGAGAGTTGCATTGTTGAACGATCTATCTGCTGATGATTTCTCCAAGCAATTGCTGACTATCGGTAATGGCCGTGTTCCTGTTGACGAATCGAGCGGATTGATTTCGTTTCCTCCAAAATTTTGCAATTTCGTCTCATCGAAAGACGAGCTTATCAACAAAGTATTCCCGGATATCATTGCTAACCACAAAAATACTAAATGGTTAAGTGAGCGAGCAATTTTGGCGGCTAAAAATAAAGACGTAGATGACCTAAATTTTATAATTCAGAATCAAATCGTTGGTACTCTGTACTCATTTAAATCTATCGACTGTGTGACAAACGAAGATGAAGCCACTAATTATCCAACTGAATTTTTAAACTCCTTGGATGTGCCTGGTTTACCACCGCACAATTTACAACTTAAGGTTGGCTCGATAGTCATCATGCTTAGAAATTTAAACCAACCAAAACTCTGCAATGGAACGCGTTTGGTGATAAGAAAACTGATGAGCAATGTGATTCACGTGTCGATACTCAAAGGAAAATTTAAAGATGAGGAAGTTCTTATTCCAAGGATTCCGATGATCCCAACGGATATGCCCTTTGAGTTTAAACGAATTCAATTCCCGATTCGTCTTGCCTTTGCCATGACGATTAACAAATCACAGGGCCAATCCTTGACTATTTGTGGCCTTAATCTAGAAAATGCATGTTTTTCTCATGGTCAATTGTACGTGGCATGTTCACGTGTTGGCAAACCATCCGCCTTATTTGTTCTTGCGCCTGACAAAAAAACAAAGAATGTCGTTTACCACAAGGTGCTTGAATGAAAGAAGGTAATCCGAGTGCACCTATGCTGCACAACATAGTTTAATTCAATCGTTTTTTTCTGACACGTGGTTGAAGCTCTGAATTTTTTTTTTTTTAATTTTTATTCTCTTTCTGTATGTATTATTCATCATAATATATAATACTAATACTTTTATATATCTATCTATATTAATATTTATTTTGCATAATTGTATTACGTTCATCAAAGCCTAAATTAGTTCAGCTAAAAAGTAACACTACATTCATTGACTGTTAGGCGGTACGAAGTTCGCCGGGTCAGCTAGTTAATTCATAATGAAGACTTATCAATAACACAAAAACACTGTGTGAACAAGGAAGATGAAAAAACTGAAGAAATTTTTACCAATATTAAAACAAATACAGTATTGGAAGATATACAAAAAAGAAAATAATAGCACTAGGTTGGAATACAAAATAAATTTTAAACCTGTGAACATGTTAAGGAACAAGATTTTGAATTAAAGATAGACCACTTAAATCAGTATCAGAAAACTAAAATAGATACACTTATATGCAAATAAAGATCGGTATTTGCAAAGGACAAGTATGATATTGGTTCGGCTGATGGATATGAAGCGAGGATAGACTTATTAGTCGATAAATATTGTAGTAAGAGGCCTTATAGATGCACTATAGAAGATAAAAAAGATATACTAGATACTAAACTTATAGAAGAGTCCTATAGTCCATATACTGCACCCGTAACATTGGCATTAAAAAAAGAGAAGAACAGAAAATCCAAACTATGTATAGACTAGACATAGGGATTTGAATAAAATAGAAGTGCCTCAAGCCCAACCATTCCCCTTAATTGAAGACCTAATGATTAAAACGATAAATTGCAAATTTTTTTCTACATTAGACATAAATTCTGTATTTTGGTCCATCTCTTTACGAATCAAAGATCGTAAAAAGATTCTTTACACAGGATGAACATTTCCAACGGACATGCCTTCCATTCGGGTTAAAGACTTCACCAGCAATTTTTAAGAGAATATTAAGTAATACATATATTGAGAAAGCATAAACTTACAGATTTCACTGTTAACTACATTGATGATATCCTCATTTATTCGGAAACTTTCGATGAACATATTGGTCATTTAACACAGTTATTAAATGCAATCAAAGCAAGGTTTCAGGCTAAAATTTACCAAATGCACGTTTGCATCAGACTCGGTCAAATATCTGGGTCACATAATTCAGAATAATTCTGTAAAACCACTTAAAGATAACCTGATTTCAACGTCGGTATTCTTGTTAATTGTTCGCAGACTTACAACATCCTAAATTTATTTAAATCATATAACTTGTCTAACTTATTTTTGGAGCCAACTAGATATTGCAATACAATCTCAAAATGTTTAGATAATATATACTGTGACATTAATCCTGTTAATAAGATAATATTCAATAAATTAGATTCAGACCATTGTGGTCAACTAGCAAGTTTTAGTGTAGAAAAAAAAGGTTCAAGAAACGAAAAATAGTATGTAGGCCGATGACAGCAAGTCGCCTGGATTTTTATATTAGAGTTAATTTGTGTAATAAGCTTCCTTTTTTGAGTAATGACATGGATCGAATATAATGTATAAAATATTTTTGAGACATTTTAAAATGAATTTAACTCCATATATAAATCCAAGGAGATTACAGTTTGTGACGCCCCAGTATTTAGTGAGTGGGCTACTGTAGGTATATACAAGGGTAGACAGAGATTGTATGAGTTGCACGCAGAAAGACAGTTTAACACAACGGAAAAATTTCAAAATTATGTTAAATTATACTCAAAAACATTCAAAGCAGTCTGTCAAATTGCAAAGAAGAAATATATTAGTGATAAAATATTAAACAGTGTCGACAAAGTGAAATCTACTTGGAAAATTATAAATGCGGAAACGGATAAATTAAAATGTAATGAGAGCAACTATAAAATTAATATTAATGGCAAAATCATTACTGAAGACCTAGAAATTGCCAACGAATTTGAAAAATTCTTCACTCGCATACCGGTAGAATTAACTAAAAGCCTGAACTCATCTACTCCCATTGCAGAATCATTGTTAAAAACTAACGTACCTTTATGTAATTTAGAATTTAAATTTAGTCATGTGAATAAGTATCGTATTTTAAAGACTTTTAAATTGTTAAATATAAAAAGAACACCAGATCTCTGGAGCATTTCTGTACATCTTATAAATTTCCTAATTGAAATAGTTGCTCCAGAACTGGCTTTAATTTTTAATAATTGTATTGATAGTGGTGTGTTCCCTGACTTGATGAAATTTAGCAAGTTAGTACCTTTATTTAAATCTGGAAGTACCGCAGATCCTTCTAACTTTCGTCTAATATCGGTACTTCCCACTTTCAGTAAAATCTTTGAAAAAATTATCCTGATGAAATTTAGCAAGTTAGTACCTTTATTTAAATCTGGAAGTACCGCAGATCCTTCTAACTTTCGTCTAATATCGGTACTTCCCACTTTCAGTAAAATCTTTGAAAAGTTATCCTTAATCAACTTCAAAAACATTTTGAAAGCAATGAACTCTTAACACAATAAACAATTTGGTTTTACTCGCGGCCGGTCTACTACTGATGCTGGAATTAAACTTTTAGAGACTATTTTTGAGGCCTGGGATCAGTCACACGATGCTTATAGTGTATTCTGTGACCTTTCTAAGGCATTTGACTGTGTCCAGCATCAGACATTAATTAGGAAACTACATCATTATGGAATCCGGGGTACCGCTCTGGAATTTGTCACTTCTTATTTGAGTGGCAGGACCCAAAGCGTCGTGATTAACGGCAAGCGGTCCCCCGGCTCTCTTGTAACAATGGGAGTACCTCAGGGTTCAATTTTAGGTCCCTTTCTATTTCTGGTACATATTAATGACCTCCCTCACCTTGTTAGAGATGATCATGAGATAGTCTTGTTTGCAGATGATACATCTTTACTGTTTAAGGTTAAACGTGGACAAAATTCACTCGACGATGTAAACAAGGCTCTCTCTCTAAGGTTATCCACTGGTTTAATATAAATAATCTACTATTAAATGAATCCAAAACAAAATGTGTGAGATTCACTTTACCGAATGTTAAGTTGGCTACAACCAGTATCAGGATTAGGGATGAGGAAATGGAATTGGTCGATCAGGCTGTCTTTCTGGGTATAACCTTAGATTCTAAATTACAGTGGGGTCCTCATATTGGGAAGTTATCTGGCAGACTCAGCTCCGCAGATTACGCAGTAAAAAAAATACGGCAGTTGACGGATATCAAAACCGCGCGATTAGTATATTTCAGCTATTTCCACAGCATCATGACTTATGGTTTACTGCTGTGGGGAAACGCTGTTGATATTCGATTTATATTTATTTTGCAAAAAAGAGCTGTCAGAGCTATCTACGGTATGGACACCCGTGAGTCTTTACGAAATAAATTTAAGGAAATAAAATTACTAACTGTTTATTCTCAATATATTTTTAAAAATTTATTATACACACATAAAAACAAACATAAATTTGTCAAGAACTGTGATAGACATAATATAAATTTAAGAAATAAAAATAAATTGGCCATTCCTAATTTTAGGCTCCACAAAATAAGTAACTCCTTTGTAGATAACTGTATACGCATGTATATATAATACACTGCCTGGTAATATGCAAGATTTCTCCTTAAATAAATTTAAACGCTTTATTAAATCTAAATTATGTAGTAAGGAATATTACAGCATTAAAGATTTTTTAAATGACAAGGCTGCTTGGCAGTGACATGATTTGCTCGTTCTTTGTAGATAAATTTTTTTTTCTATGTACAAAATACAAAAAAAGAATACCGAAAAAGAGTACCGAGAGTTTTTTTTTCCTCCGGCTTTTTTTCTCTCGGCCTACACTAGGTAAATTATTATATTGTTGTAATATTTAGTAAAGTCGGTGATGAAATGATGAAATAGATGATAAAATTGTAGATAGATGTCTACCGAGACTTTTTTTTGACGTTCGTTGAGAGTGTGTAATCACCTTATAACGAATAAAATGTTTTTGATTTGATCAATTAAAGATTTTCCAGTGCCACGAACACTAAAAAAATGTGAGACAGTTTCTGGGAAAAATAGACTTTACCACGAAATAATTTATTGAGGAAGAATCAAAAATTGGTTTGTTCAGATAAATGCCGAAAAGAATTTGAAATGATAAAAAACTTGCTATGCTCACAACCAGTTCTATAAATATATGATCAGGATTTCCCAATCAACATGTATACTGATGCTTCTTTAGAAGGTATTGGGGCTATTTTAAAACAAACAAAACCTAATGGTAGAGAAAAACTAAATGAAGCCCAAAAGAAAAAGAAAACAATATACTTAGAATGTTTAGCTATTAAGGAAGCGGTGAGATACTGGCAATACTGGTTGATAGGTAAAACCTTTATAGTTTATTCAGACCACAAACCACTTGAAAACATGAATTTGAAAGGTCGGGCTGACGAAGAGCTAGGTGATTTAACATATTATCTTTGACAATATGACTTTAAAATAAAATATGCTCCAGGAAAACAGAATTTTGAAGCGGATTGCCTTAGCAGAAATCCGGTATTGGAGTCCGATGAAAATACAGATGAACAGTTAAAAGTTGTGAATTTAAACTTGAAGATATTATAAAAGATCAGAAAAATAACGAAGAATAAAAAACAAAAAAAAGCAAATTAATTGAAAAATGCAATGTCTTCAAAATGAGTAAAAAACGAGGCAAAATAATTCTTACGGAAGAATTTAGCTTAGAATTGTTGAAAAACGTGCATGATAACCTTTGCCATATTGGGATTAGACAAATGCAGAAGACGATTAGTCCACACTATTCGGCTAAAAATTTGATGAAGAACATCAAAAAAGTTTGTAGAAGTTATGAAATTTCTATTAAAAACAAATCAAGAGGACAAGATAAATTTGGATTTATGTCTCAGCTTAGCCCAGCCACGAAACCCTTCCAAATAATCTCTATAGACACTATTAGATACCATTGGAAGCTTTGGAGGTTCAAGATCAACGATACGATATCTTCATCTCTTAGTCGATCACTTTACAAGATACGCATTTATTCTAACATCGAAAACACAGACCGTAGGTGATTTTGTAAAACTAGTCATGAACATATCAGAGACGAAGCGTATTGACAAGCTTCTCACTGATGAATATCCAGGAATAAATTCGAAAGAATTTAAAAAATTATTAAAGGATAAGCAAATACCAATTGTTTTCACAGCAGTAAATGCACCATTCTCCATATCCCTCCTTCGGCTTAAATGAAAGACTTAATCAAACGCTTGTAAAAAATATAAGATGCAAAATAAATGAAAAAGGAGGGCATGGACAACAATAGCTCAAGAGTGTGTAAATATATATAATATTACTAACCACTCAATCACTGGCTTTACACTAAGATATAATATATAATGGTCAATATCTTACCAAATGAACTAAAACAAAGGATATCCAACAGTGACTGGATTTAAGACAGATAAAGAACATTACAAAATACAATAAAATCACATAACTACAACAAAACCCTTTTCGACAACAATCGGGAACACCATCGGTCTTATTAATAAACATAGACTAGCGCAAGAATAACTTAACAACTACCAAATCTTAAGTTCAGAGTAATCAAATTGAGTATTAATAAATAATATGGAGTATGGAAAGAGTAAAGTAATCCGAATCTACTCTCGGGGTAAAAGTTAATCCTTGGCATCACGTAGTTTAGAGATGGACTAAGCATAGAGTAGTATTTTATTTTTTGTATTTTGAACCTAACATTTCACGTGTCGTCTGTGTTCGTTATTTTGAGACTTGAGTGCGTTTTGTGTTTGTTTGTTGTGCAAAAATATGGATAGAGATTATTTTATTGATGATTTGAGAGTGATAAATGAAATATATGAGGTTAAAGACCAAATACCATTAATGAGGCGTGTAAAACATTATAAAATACGTAAGAATCCGCTGGAAGAACTTGAAGAAACCGAGTTCAAATCAAAGTACAGGTTCTGTAAATCCACTGCAATATTTATAATTGACATGGTTTACCATAACCAGCTAGGTTACCTTTTAAGATAATCTAACTGGTGATGCAAGAGGTGGATTTATACCACCCCATCTGAAAGTATTAGCTGCAATAGGAACATGGGCCCGTGGAGAGGTAAATAGAACTGATCAATTATATCGCTCAATGGATTAAAATGTTACAAACTGATGCCGAGCAAAATAAGATTATTGCTGGATTTTATGCATTGTGTGGTTTTCGACAAGTGATAGGAGCCATTGGTAGAACACATGTAAGGATCCCAAAAAATGGTGGAGATGTTGCTCAATATTATATTTATAGGAAAGGATACACTTCTATAAATATACAAGTAAGTTTAGTTAGTTTCTAAGTAGTTAGCCTCTCTTTTCCACAGAGATAAAATCATTTTTATCAATGTAATGAGATCACTGATCTTGTTCCATTTTAATAAAGTATATCTACATTATTCCAGGTTGTATAAAATGCAAACTTAGAAATCATGGACATAGTAACACATTGGCGAGACAGTACCCACGATTCAAGGATTTTTAATGAATACCGCTTAAAGCAAAGGTTTGAGCGTTCAGAATTCAAAGGAATACTTTTAGGAGATGCTGGTTATGCTTGTATTCCTTTTTTATTTACTCCCATCCTAAATCCAAATACACAAAAGGAGGAAATGTATAATCGATGTTGAGAGGTGCTTTGGGGTGTGGAAGCAAAGGTTTCGGTCTTTACAGCGGGGATTTACTACAAAATTAAATAACACAAAACTATACATTGTTGCATTAGCAGTATTGCATAATATTGCAATACACAGGAAAGATCTGCTTGAAGAACAAAACAATAATATTGATGATGACGTTCCAGTAGTACAGATGACAAGCAGTTCCCTCAAAAGAAATTCAGCTCGGACAGCATTTGTTAATGAAAATTTTTGAAATCAACTACTTAACTTGTTTTGACCTTATTCTTACATATAAAAAATAAACAACATACTAGTTTTAAGCAGTGTTTTAATTTATTTTAAGAATCTTAGACTTACTAACTACTGATTACTCAATGCTTCATATGCTTTTCTTAATTCTAAAATTTCTCGTTCTAGAATTGCAGATTTTAATCTTTCTCTTTGGAATTCCATTTTGATGGCAGGGAGATGTGAAGAAAGTATATTTCTATAGTTTCTTTGTTCTTCACATTTAAATTTTCCCGCGCTCTAAGCCGTCGGCAAAGCAGTTCAACAGGTATGATAAAACAGTAAAATATATGGAAGTAAAAAGAACAATGTTTACGTACAAGATAAATATATATACAATAGATAAATATATGTACAAGAATCATGTACCGAGTATTCTCCTTAAATATCGATAGTAATTTACCAGTCATCCTGTATATTTCCAATCGGCCATCTTTCTGAAGAAGCCGACAAGATTTACTTCATACAATATTTGATACAAGATTTAGTAACTGCTTAGAGATTCATTTTGACCAAAACCTACTCGTTCTAGCTATATACCGGTCTCCATCTTTTAGCAACATAGATAATTTTTTATCATCATTAGATACAATTTTGATGCAAGCTAAAAAGAAAAAAAAATATTATCTTTACATGAGATATTAATCTCGACCTTTGCTCTGTGCCTCTTAAAGACCAAAGTATTAATTATATTTCCTTACTAACTGAACACTAATTATTTTCAGCTATTAATATACCGACAAGAGGTGATGCCTGTCTTGATCATATGTTTGTAAGAGATCCAAGACAAGCTATAGCAGTTGTATGTACTTGTGATATTACTGACCACCATATTTGTATAATAGGACTTTCTTTTCGGCAAATAAGACCAAATATGAAACGCTACCGAATAAAGACTAACGATGAGGCCATCATAAATGATCTCAATTCTGTTAACTAGGCTAATGTCATTGACAACAAAGATGTAAATGATACAGTGCAAATTTTCATGGATACTCTAGAGAAAATTATTAAAGAAAATTCTAAAAAAAATTGTTCTCACTAGATCCAAGTTAATTTTAAAACCCTGGATTACATCTGGACTTATTAGGTTTCAAAAACACAGGGATCGTCTTCACCTCCAAGCTCGGAATCATCCAGATAATGAAATAATACAAATAACGTACAAAAGATATAGAAACTTTTTAAATGGCCTACTCTACAGACTAAAAACCGATTATGAAAAACAAACTCTATTAATAAATAAGAACAACCCAAAAAATCTTTGGAAAACTGTTAAAGATATATGTAACCTCAATAAAAAACGTATACCTTTGCTAGACTTACTAGATATAAAACAAGATAAAGTTTCGTCCCTAAATCATTGCAATGATTATTTTGTAAATGTTGGAAAATCCCTAGCGCAAGTTTCCCTTACCAAACTTGGTGCCACACAATATTCACTTGACATTCAATGACATTAAACAAATTTAAATCTTCTACTTATTCTTTCTTTATGACTCCTGCGGATGAAGTAGAAGTAAACAGTCTCATAATACATCTTAAGCAAAATAGTTCTCCTGGAATAGACGGATATTCACCATAACTCATTAAAAAAAAAAATTAAGAATTTAATAATTAAGCCATTAATGAACATATTTAATTTAAGCCTTTCATCTGACATCTTTCCAACAATTTGGAAAACAGCAATAGTAACGCCAATACATAAAAATGGCTCACAGTTTTTTTCAAAATTACTAGAGAAATTAGTTAACAAGAGACTCGTCTCTTATCTAGAAACTAATAACTTAATTCCTGATAGACAGTATGGATTCCGCCGTGGGCGTTCTACAGAAGATGTAGTAACACTAGTTTCTAATATAGTGTCTACTTCCTTAGATCAAAAAAAAGTGTTGTTTGGGTGTGTTCCTTGACCTGGCCAAAGCTTTCGACACTGTTTCGGTACCTATTTTAATTCAAAAACTTGACAGGCTGGGAATAAGAGGATTACCATTGGAGTGGTTTAAAAGCTACTTATTAGCGCGGAATCAGTGTATACGTGTAGGTGGTGTTGTTAGTAAAAAGTTACCTATTATTTTCGGTGTTCCACAAGGAAGCGTTCTTGGTCCTACACTATTCCTTATCTACATAAGCGACATAATTGAAGCAATACAAGGAAAAGAAGACATTATTTGTTATGCTGATGATACAGCGTTAATCTTTCAAGGAACTACTTGGGAAGAAACATATAAAGCTGCAGAAAAAGGATTATCAAATATAGCAGATTGGCTTTTGAGAAATTTACTTACCTTAAATCTTGATAAAACTTATTACGTAGCCTTTCCATCCATGCCATGCCATCTTCCTGTAATTGTCATATAATAGCACGCACAACCTTTATTAAATACTTGGGAGTTACAATAGACGAAAATTTCTCATACAAAAACCACATAACCAATCTTGTATCCAGAATTCGTAAAATTACCTACGTGTTCAAGTCTCTCAAACACTCAGCCCAAAAAAATCTTATGCGATATGTATACAAGGCTCTTTGCCAATCCCTTATCACTTACTGTATAACAGTTTGGGGTGGAGCCCCTAAAACCACTATGATCGGAATCGAAAGAGTTCAGAGATCAGTTCTCAAAGTCATGCTTGGTAAACCCTTTAGGTATAGTACGGACCTATTGTATAGAAATTGCGAATTGTTGACAGTTAGACAACTGTTCTTACTTAGAAGTATTATATCTATGCATAGATCTGCTGATCATATTCTTATACAACTTTTGTAAGGCGTCATCCATATTTTCTTATATACCGACACAGAAAACTTATTATAAAATTATATATATATATAATTATATATATATATATATATATATATATATATATATATATATATATATAGATATATATATATATATATATATATATATATATATATATATATAGATAATGTGTCTGGGATACCTTCAGCGTTATTTTAAGGGCATGTTGTACATACAATTTCATCATTAAAAAACCCCCTTTTGGGGGACTATACCCCCTGCCCTTGGAATGGCAGCCATTTTAATTTTTAATTATAATTTTTGATAAGACCTTTAAAAATTTTTTTTTTCTTCGTTTCTGAACGTCCTACGTTTATTACAACTGTCTCATTTTAAAGTTAATAAAGCTACTTATCCGATATAATACAATTTTAGGCAATATTATAACCACACATGTTATAAAAAGTATTTAAAAGCAATTTTTTGCGTAAAATTTGCCCAAATTAATTAGTTTTTGTAACATAACAAAAAAAAACCAGCCGCTTAACATATCCTTTTTTTGCATTTATCTAATGCGTTATGGTATTACCTAAAAGATAACACTAAATTTGAGGTTCTAATGTATTGTATTTCGGAAGTTATTGTATCGTACGCACGACCCTACGCGAGCGCAAAACGGGTTTACAGCTACCTGGCCGCAGGTAATGGCTTATGAGTGTGTGAGAAAGTAAGATAATCTTTAATACTATTTTTCATCGAGTAGGAGAGGGACAGGAGATTGTTTTAAGGGCACTTTGTCTAAAAAAAGGTCATGCTTTTTCACAGTCAGTTGTCCTTGTCCCTCGCCCTGCGTTGTGATCGCTACTCTACTGTGTTAGTTTTCTTACTGTCTGGCGCTTACTAACATGCCGTTTAGACAAATTTCTTCGCATTACATTGCTGACATGCATTTTGTGTATGGCCAATGTAATGGTAATGCAGCAGAAGCCGTGCGAGTGTACCGAAGAACTTATCCGAATAGGCCAGTTCCCAGTCGACAACTGTTTGTGGACATACATTTAAGATTGGCTGAACGCAGTATTCAGGAGCTTCCAAATGAACGAAATCGTTTAGTGTCTCCTGAAGAAGAAGAAGAAGTACTTCGATTAATCACGCGAGATCCCAGACTGAGTGTCAGGAGGATTGCGCTTCAATTGGAATTATCAAAGTGGACGGTTTGGAGAATTTTAAAACGTGAAGGTTTGCATCCCTTTCTATTTCCGTCGTGTCCAAGACTTACGTGAGCCAGACTATGCTGTTCGAGCCACCTTTTGCTCGTGGATTAACCGAAGAATAAGAAGAAACCCCTCATTTTTAAGAAGAGATTATGTGGACAGGCGAAGCAAAATTCACAAGAGCTGGAATCGCCAACCACCGCAATGATCACTTGTGGATGCATGAGAACCCTAATGCTGTGAGAGCAAGTACCTTTCAGCACGAGTTTTCGGTGAATGTTTGGGCAGCAATAATTGATGACAAATTAATTGGACCCATCGAGTTCCCAGTACCTTAAATGGACCACGATTTTCAGAATTTCTCCAAAATGAGTTTTTCGACGCACTGGATGAAATACCCTTAATTTACCGGCAAAATATGTGGCTTCAACTTGACGGTGCACCAGCTCACTTTTCACGTCAAGTTAGACAATATTTAAATGATAATTATTCACCCTGGATAGGGCGTGGAGGTACTGTAGCATGGCCGCCACGCTCTCCAGATTTAACTCCATTGGATTTTTTCCTCTGGGGCCACATGAAACAGAGAGTCTATTGTATGGTGCCGAACACAAGGAAGGAGTTAAAAGAAAAAATTATGTCAGTGGCCGAAGAAATAAAAGCAAACCCTGACTTGATCCGTCGTGCCACTAACCAGGTGGCTTTAAGAGCAACTGCTTGCTTTCAGGCAAGAGGATCGCATTTTGAGCAATTTTTAAATTAAAATATTTTTTCATTTTCTTTAAATAATAAAAGTATTATTTGGATTTCTGTGTATTTTATTTCCTACCTTTTTAAAATCCACAGTCTCTCATTTGGCTATAATGTAGAGTCATATTCAAATAAAAGTTACCCTTAAAATACAAGACAGAACCTCAAATTTAGTGTTATCTTTTAGGTAATACCATAAAATATTAGATAAATGCAAAAAAAGGATATGTTAAGCGGCTGGTTTTTTTGTTATGTTACAAAAACTAATTAATTTGGGCAAATTTTACGCAAAAAATTGCTTTTAAATATTTTTTATAACATGTGTGGTTATAATATTGCCTAATATTGTATTATAACTGATAAGTGGCTTTATTAATTTTAAAATGAGACAATTGTGATAAACGTAGGACGTTCAGAAACGAAGAAAAAAATTTTTTTTAAAGGTCTTATCAAAAATTAAAATTAAAAATTAAAATGGCTGCCATTCCAAGGGTAGGGGGTATAGTCCCCTTAAAGGGGGTTTTTAATGATGAAATTGTATGTACAACATGCCCTTAAAATAACGCTGAAGGTATCCCAGACACACTGTATATATATATACATTGACAGATGTACCCACACTTTGTAAAATATTAGACGTACCAACTCTGTTAGATGTACCCACATTTTGTAAAATCACTATGGCGGGTAGAACTATAAAAGCATGCACTTAGCGATGCACGCTCACTTCTTTGCCAGCCAGCGCTCAGAGCAGACGCATTTGGACTACCCGGTATACGTGAGCCATTTTATCTTTCTTTTTGCAGTGTTTAGTTTCATAATTCTTTTGTGTTGATTTTACTTGTTTAGCTTCTATTCAATTAATTTTATATAATTTATATAATTTTATATTATAATAATTATTTCTTGTTATTTTTGTACTTTTTTATTATTATTAACCACTTCTGATGCTAAATATATATATATATATATATATATATATATATATATATATATATATATATATATATATATATATATATAAAACGCTGGAAACGCATAAACTTCCCATATCCTCCTCTCCTTTCCTCTTCTCTCCGGTACCTTTGCCTGAAGGAAGAAAAGGACAACGTATATCAATGAATCGACGGCGCTCGCGTCGACGTCGTGAACTATTTAAGTGTGTGATTGTTGCAACGCAGATGTAATAATGACACCGCCCGCGAATGGCATGCCTCACGCTTAATTTTTGAAAATAGCCGTTACAAAAGTGAACAAGTGAACATCGCGAGTAAGAACTCCTGGCAGGAACGTTTTCCGCCGGGTTGGAGAGAACACCTACCCCGAACAACAAAGGTACGACTTATCTTTGCCCTTGACCTTCCGCAGCCTTTACATCCAAACGCCCACCTGTTTGGGCTGGTCCTTCGATCCGCAATACAAAGTTTCCGGTTCCTACGAGCCAGACTATCCACAAGTTTTTGGTCCTTCGAGCCGGATTGCGTTTCCAGTGTTTCAAAATTAGCATTCAAATAATTTAAAACGCTTGAAACAAAGTGCTCGACGTGCCGCTATTTTGGACTCGTCGACACTGTTTCAATTTTATATAAGAAAAATAATTAATTTGTTGATTTGGGGTTCTCATTCGCTATTTAATAATTATCCTTCGCTTTAAATTTGCTTTTTCACATAACGTATCGGCCAACGCTATAAATACTGTAGGTACCTATCCATATAAGTAGATACTGAACGCATATTAATTTAATCTCAAACGCTAATATTTCGCTTATTAAATTAAACGCATATAATTGCATTAATATAATCGCTGCCATTCGCGTTAAACAAACGCATTCCTTTGTAATAAGTATTGCTTACCTTCTCGCATTATCTACTCGCTCTTATTTATTTTTATCGCTCAAGACCCTATAAATACTGTAGGTGCCTATCCATACAAGTAGGTACTGAACGCATGTTAATTTAATCTCAAACGCTTAAATTTCGCATATTTAATTAAACGCATATAATTGCATTCATATAACCGCTGCCATTTACGCTAAACGAACGCATTTCTTTGTTATACGTATTGCTTACCTACTCGAATAATCCACCCACATTTTTATTTATTTTTTCTTAAGACGCTTTATTTCTT
This sequence comes from Euphydryas editha, assembly GCA_036937285.1. Lineage (NCBI taxonomy): Eukaryota > Metazoa > Arthropoda > Insecta > Lepidoptera > Nymphalidae > Euphydryas > Euphydryas editha. Next base: position 13,196,436 of record JAUPFZ010000023.1, read on the forward strand.
TAAATTATTAATACACGCATTTACATTTGTCGTATTTGTTGATAAGTGTACATATTCACAATGCCGCCTAAAAAAGATGTTCAAATTTCTGATGCAAACCAACTCACTATTTTAACCGCTAAACGCGATGCATTATATAGCCGCGTAGAAAATATTAGTAGTAGGAATTCCCGGATTCTGGCGCATTTTTTTGGTCGGTGTCATGGCCGCCGAAATTTTGCTAACTAAGCGAGTAGTAGGAATTCCCGGATTCTGGCGCACTTTTTTGGTCGGTGTCATGGCCGCCGAAATTTTGCTAACTAAGCGAGTAGTAGGAATTCCCGGATTCTGGCGCACTTTTTTGGTCGGTGTCATGGCCGCCGAAATTTTGCTAACTAAGCGAGTAGTAGGAATTCCCGGATTCTGGCGCACTTTTTTGGTCGGTGTCATGGCCGCCGAAATTTTGCTAACTAAGCGAGCATGTTAACTAAATAAAGTTTCTGACTTTAATTAAAAAATTCCTAACCTAACCTAACCTGTTTTCAAAATGTTATCTTGTATGATTGTACCTATTGATATCAAACTATACTCATATCTCAAACATTTTATGTGGGTGACCCACTATATCCAATATGACCATTGATTTAATGATTTCGGTATTTCGGTCTACACTTCTTGTGACAATTGATTTTATCTTTATGAAGGATACGTACAAACCTGTGGGAATCGATCGATATCAAAATATAAAAGCTCATATGTCAACCAATTTTATGTGACTACTTCTTTTAAATTGGGTTTATTTATTAGGGTATTTCCGTGTAGAGCAGCTTTGGTCATTAATTTTATCTTTATGCACAACACCTTTCTATTTTTTACTATTAAAATTCTCAGGGATCGGTAAGCGCTCAAATTCTTGTATCAACAAGTTTATTAATGTTTGAATCTGTCGATATCAAACTACATAAAAGCGCACATCTAACACGAAATATTCTCATCTATCTCTTGGCCGCAGAGCGAAGTGTTTCAAGTCTATTTAAAGTGAACCAGTTAATTATCTTCTATCAGAAAAATGGATGTAAGTATTCATTATATTCGATCAAAACTTGTATGGTTTTCATATGGGTTCACTAGCCTATATTTTTTTTAAATATGAATTTAATTGTTATGTTTCATTGTTTCAGTACTCCAACAAGGATTTCAAAAACTTCTACTTATCGGATAACCAAGAAATTGATCACACTGATGACGAAGAAGGTACAGTGGGATATAAAATAAGGTAAGCCATCACAAAGAGACCGAAAAATAGCATTGATTGCTTTTTCGAAAACCCTAAGAAGAGGAAAATAGACAAAAAACAATCCTCAAGCGTTGGTCAGTCGTCGAGTGATGGTATTGCCTACATAACATCGAATGTAGATGATGGAAAATATGCAACTCACATGATTAAAATCCAAGTATACGAGCTGAACAAAATTAAAGAGATCGCACCAACTGAGCATTGGAAACACGCTGAAGTAACTGTGAAATACTATACAGAATGCGAAAGTGATAAACATTTACAAAGTGTACGTGATGTAATTTATGATATTACAAGCACTTTGGTTTCTCAAAAGGATTCTACAAAATATTTTATAGAAAAAAATAAAAAAACAAGCAAGTATTCTCCTAGTGTCTAGTTTTTATGATTTAATTTTATTATTATGTTTTAAGTCAGAAGCGTAGTCTAAATGTTGTATGTAAGCATAATTTACTATGTTTTGTAATGCATTTTTGTTTTGTATTAATTTATAATTGTAAGTTCATTGTATCGCGTTTTAAATATGTTTGTAATAATATTGTACTTAGTCTTATATTGTAATATCACATGTCCATTGATCTTTTGTAAAATTTTGTAGTATTTATCAAAAATAAAATGATATGGTTTAATTTTATATATGCTTTTTTATTTTGTCATTTCCTTTCAAACAATAAGAGGTAAAATTCAAAATAAAACAAAATAAGTATTATTAGAATATTCATTTATTTAGAAATAAACGACTAAACATACGTTTAATCATTAAATCATTACATAATGTGTCATCAGAAAACATTTTAATGAAATTATACATCGAGATATTTTTAAATTTACAGTAAATATAAACTTTCGGCATTTCGATCTACACTTCTTGTGACAATTGATTTTATCTTTATGAAGGATACGTAAAAGCCTTCCATTTTTTGTAATACCTTTAAACAACAAGCGTGGGAATCGATCGATATCAAAATATAAAAGCTCATATGTCAACCAATTTTATGGGACTACTTTACTTGACTTGGGACTCTTTTAAATTGGGTTTATTTATTAAGGTATTTCCGTGTAGAGCAGCTTTGGTCATTAATTTTATCTTTATGCACAACACCTTTCTATTTTTTACTTTTAAATTTCTCAGGGATCGGCAAGCGCACAAATTCTTAATCTTACGCTATTTAGATTAATATTTACGATGTTTTTTTTTTTTTGTTAAAACGAAAAAAGGAGGTGGAGTACCCATCATTTCTGACTTATTTCACTATGAAACACCCTACCCTAAACTTAACCCTTTTCGAGATATTCGACTATTATTTTTTTTATTGAAAATAGACGATTTTTAGGCTACTAAATTTAATTTTAATTATTTTGTGTCTTATTATTATTATTATTATTGCATTTTTACATCTATAATAAGATGCTTTACGACGTCAATCATTAAAATATTGCAAAAGTTAATTGAATAGGCCGTAATAGACAAGTGAAAGTTAAGAAATTATAAAAAATATTAAAAAGTTTATTTTTCTCTAAGGGATATCTAAGAAAAATATTATGACAGTTGTTCGGCAGATGTGTTTTAAAATATCTACGTTTCATCAGCTATCTAACGAGGTATAACAATCTATGGTTTTATTTAAATGCAAGACTTATTAAGTCTTGTTGAAGAAGCTGAACTGGATCAACAACTCTGTGAAGCATCTCATGAAGTCGAAAAAAGATATTTAAAATTGTAAGTAAAGGATTTTTTTTTAAATTATGCTACACGTTCAATTAAGGTTTCTTGTTGAAGATTATTTGAACATGTTGGTACATGTTTCTGATCCAGGGAGTGGCCTTCGACGTTTGATTTTTTGCATACTTTTTTATTGAACATATGTTAAGGTAGTGGGGCTTTTACTATTTAAGCCATGGTACAGTCTTTCTTATTTCATTTGGATTTAATTTGGTGTGATCTTATAGAACTTTTTTAAAAATGACTGTTTCTCACGATTTGTCGGTGGTGGTTATAAATCATTTTGACAAGTATCTTATTAAAGAAAAATTCCATATGTATATACGTCTTTGGTATATAAAAGGACTATTACCAAAGTCAGTGCTAGAAGACACAGAATTTATACCCTTTTATACTCCATGTAGTGGACATACAGAAAACGGTTATGAAGTTTCAAATTCTCAACCACGAGATGAGATCGACGGTGTTTTACCAATGCAAGCCTACTGTACACAATGTCAAAATGGTGTATGTTAATACTATGTTTATTATTATTTTTTTACTTTATTGTATTTTTAATTTATTTTTTATACTTTGTTCAAACAGATCAAATCAAAGCGGCGCGGGAAAAGAAAACAACAGTACAAGTGACGCAGTCTCATCCCCATCAATGAAATCAGACTCCAATCAAAATGTAAGTACAGAGAATAATAATAAAGTTGAATGTTCTTTTTGTAAAATCAAAGTATCCAAAAAATATTATGTTAATCATCTCAAAAGTAATATTCACAAGAACAATGTAATAAGTTCTGATAAAGAATTGACTCATGTTCATTTAATAGAAAGCTCTTTTGGAAATAGAATACTTACTTATAGAATTTCATCCGATATAACTTCCAACCTAACATATGAAACACCTGAATTGTTCTTACAAAATATCAAAGATAAAATATTTATATTGCTAGAACGTATCTTAAAAAATATTGTTGTCAAAGTTAATTATATTCTAACGGCTGATTTTATACAACCAACTAAACAAGAAAATAATACATTTGATTTTCAAACTAATAATTTTATTGTATGTAATGGGGACGACAAAAATATTATGTTTTCATCTCTAGTAAATGACATTTCCAATAAATTAGCAAATTTTGAGAAAAAAGATAGCGGTTGGAGCTTGGTTAAGATAAAACATTTGGATATGAATGTAAACAAAGGAGATGGGGACTTTTGGGCCAAAATGTAATAAGTAGAGATATGGTTAAAAAAATTGGTTATATTTTTTTTATCTTACAATATAAAAAATCAACTTAATTCTGAATCTGGGAGCGGAGAAAAATAAAAAAGATTGTTTTCATCAAATTAATCGGGTATCTATTCAACTAAAATCGATTACAGAATTAAAAAAGAAAGGTTTCTACTAGTTAATTAACTCAAAGTATTTAGATGCACAATATTGAAGTTGTAAACGATAAAGTACATTTAAATAAAGTAATAGCGAAAATATCATTTAATATTTGAAAATAATATCGATTTCGTATTGATTTAAAATAAATCATATTTTTAGTGACAGCTAACAACTGACTGACATTGATACTAGCCGTTTATTTTTTACCTACATTTCTTAGATGACATTTTAATAATAATAGAAGAAGAATTAAGTATGAAATACATTCAAAGGTTTTTTTTTATTATTCTGAACAATATTTATTAGTGTTTCAAGTTATTGATATTTGTAATGAGTTTTCAAACATTCTTCACTAAATGTAAGAAACATTAGTGCTTTAAGAACTTAGTGATCGGGTTTTTTATTAGACATTGTAACATAACCTCATTTTTACAAAACGTTTAATAACTCCGCTCTCAGATAGCCAAAATATAGAGAATTTTCAACGAGGGATCTATAAACCTGAATGCATTAATTGATACCATTTTCATTTCATTACATTTTGGCCCAAGAATGTATGGAATCGTATCCATCTCCTTTAATCCTTTACGGGGTTCATCTTTTATAGAATTACCGAAAGATATAAAAAGCAAAAAAGCTGTAATAAATGTAAAAAACATTGATTACGAATGCTTTCGTTGGGCTGTATTATCAGGACTTTATCCACCTAAACATAGCTCTGATAGAGTGTCCTCATATGTACATCATAAAAATAAACTTAAATTTTCTAATATTCCATTTCCAATGAAAGTAAATAATATTCATAAATTTGAAACATTAAATAAGATGAGTATCAATGTTTTTGGGCTAGAGTATGATTTAAACAGTAAGAGGAATATGGTCCTTTACACTTAACGAAATTTAGAAAACCTATCCATTTAAATTTGTTATATATAACTCATGGAAATCGAGGACATTATTGGTACATAAAAAGTTTTTCGAGATTGTTATGTAATCAATTATCTATGTCTAAAAACGCTATTCATATTTGCGATGGTTGTCTTTTAAACTTCACATCATGTGAAAGACTACAAAAACATCAAATTAATGACTGTTTTCACGTGTGCACGATTTTACCTACCGAAAGTGATAGGAAAAAGAATTGGTTTAATGAATCAATTCCATCTAAACTAATTTCTTTTAATAATTACAATCGTAAATTAAGAATCCCATTTGTTATTTACGCTGATTTTGAGGCATTTCTAAATCCAATTCAAACATGTTCAAATGATCCAAATAATTCATCAACTGTTAATGTACAAAAACATGAGGTATATAGTTTCGGTTACTACGTTAAATGCTCATATAATGACAAGTTATCAGTATATAGATCGTACAGGGGTTCAGATTGCGCACAAACATTTATGAAATTTATTAAATCAGATTTAGAGACTATTTGTAAAAAGAATACATTTGCAAAATCCCCTTTATTGTTAACAGATGAAAATAAAGAAAAAAATTGTTCAAAGCAAAACATGTTATATTTGGGACTATAATTTAAATGGTGAATCGATAGTTTCTTATAACTGGCATACTGGTATTTACGAGGGTGTGGCTCATTCATCTTGCGTGGAGAAATATCGAACACCTAATTTTGTTCCTATATTTTTGCATAATTTAAGTAACTATGATGCTCATTTTATAGTGCATGGACAAAACCAATTTTGAAGAGGGCGATATCGAACTTATACCCGAAAACAAAGAGAAATATATTTCTTTTTCTAAGGTTTTGCACACAAGGTTTTGTTTTAAATGTAAAATAAAAATAAGATTTCTCGATTCTTTTAAATTTATGTCTAGTAGCCTTGATACATTAACAAAAAATTTACTACCTGAACAATTCAAAGAACTCAAATTAAACTTTCCGCGTGAAGAAGATTTTAGACGTTTAATTCGTAAAGGTGTATATCCTTATGACTACATGACATCATTTGAATCGTTGAAATTAACTTCCCTTCCCTCATGTAATGATTTTTATAGTTCATTGATCGATAGCGGAATTTCTGAAAGTGATTACCTGCATGCTCATGATGTGTGAAAATACTTTACTTGTCGAAGTATGGGTGATTATTCAGACTTATATTTGAAGACTGATGTGCTATTATTAGCAGACGTAACTGAAAATTTTAGAAACGTTTGTATTAATACATATAAGTTAGATCCCGCACATTATTATACAGCACCTGGATTGAGCTGGGATGCAATGTTAATTTACACTAAAATAAATTTGGAACTTCTGATGGATATTGACAAAATTGCATTTATTGCTAATAATATCAGGGGCGGCATATCACAGTGTAGTAACAGACATGCGAGAGCTAATAACATATTTATGTCTGAATATGATCCTTGTGAACGGTCTTCATTCTTAATGTATTTCGATGCTAATAACCTTTACGGTTGGGCTATGTCCCAATATCTTCCTATAGGAAATTTTGAATGGGTAGATACTAGTACAGATTTATATGTAGCTGACGACGCTCGTTACGGTTTTATTTTAGAAGTTGATTTAGAGTATCCAAATAATTTACACGATTATCATTCAGATTTACCATTTTGTCCAGAAAATATAAGCTTGGGTGATTGTAAAGAAAAAAGACTGATTCCCAATTTAAAAAATAAAAACAACTATGTTATTCACTATAGAAATCTTAAACAATGTTTAAAAAATGGATTAAAATTACTTAAAATTCATAGGATTCTCAAATTTGAACAGTCGCCATGGTTAAAAGGTTATATAGATTTAAACACAAATATGCGTTCTATGGCTTCTTCTGACTTTGAAAAAGATTTTTATAAACTAATGAATAGTTCAGTTTTCGGAAAAACAATGGAAAACGTTACTAAACGAGTAAATGTAAAATTATTAAATGACTGGTTAAATCGAGGAAAAAAAATAGGAGTACAATCTTTAATATCGAAGCCAGAGTTTCACAGTTTATCAATATTTTCTGAAAATTTAGTTGCAGTACAATTAAAGAAAACAAAAGTTTTTTATAACAAACCAATCTATCTTGGATTTTGCATATTGGATCTGTCAAAAACTTTGATGTACGAATTTCACTATAATTATATGAAAACAAAATATCAGAATAATTTAAAACTACTTTATACGGACACTGATAGTTTAGTCTATCAAATATTCACAGACATCTTTTATGATGATATTAGGTCGGATTTAGATGCTTACTTTGATACTTCTGATTATCCCCTTTACAACAATTATAATTTTCCGTTGATAAATAAAAAACGATTAGGATTTTTTAAAGATGAAAATAATGGTAGAATTTTTAAAGAATTTGTGGGTCTTCGTACAAAATTGTATGCAATGGATGTACAAAACACTTTTTTAGCAAAAGCAAAAGGCGTAAATAAATGTGTTACAAATAAATTTAATTTAAATAATTATAAAACGTGTCTATTTAAAAAGAAAATTCAGTATTCTGAAATGTTACGTTTTAAGTCTATAAAACATGTAATTTATACACAAAATTAAATATCCTTATCACATAATGACACTAAACGCTTTTTATTGAAAAATTCTACGGATACACTAGCATGGGGTCATTACAAAATAGAAAAGAACAATCAATTTTAACAAAATTATTTTCTGTATTATATGCATTTGTATGTTAAGATAGGATAGTATTTTTTTGTTAAATAAATATTAAAACTGATCTGTGCTTTTTTTTCTTTTTTTACTATTTTACATTTAATTTGTTTTTTAAATTGTAATTTAACATTTTAACATTAATGTAACCTTTTGTTTAAATGTCATTTGTTACTTGTTTGTCTTATGAACACAACGTGTCAAAAAACAAATTAGCATGATCCATTTTGTTCATCCTTTCACGACTATAGTTGCAGGACCAAGTGGATGTGGAAAGACTAATTTTGTAACGAATTTTTTAAAATATCGCAAAGAATTGTGTAATGTTGATTTTAAAGAATTGGTCGATCAGGCTGTCTTTCTGGGTATAACCTTAGATTCAAAATTACAGTGGGGTCCTCATATTGGGAAGTTATCTGGCAGACTCAGCTCCGCAGCTTACGCAGTAAAAAAAATACGGCAGTTGACGGATATCAAAACCGCGCGATTAGTATATTTCAGCTATTAACAACTTTTAAACTTTCGCGTTGCATTATTATATTTAAATGTTCATACGGGGATTAACACGAAATTAACTTTACGGTAAAATATATTACCTTGAGGCCTGACGTTTCGGCTAGGTTACACTAGCCGTGGTCACAGGCAGACTGATCCAGCGATGTCACGACTCCGCCGTCGGGGTAAATGTTTCTTCATCCACCCTCAACTCGTGATTATTGTTATTTGTACCGCGACACACAACACTTATTACGTCCTTATTCTGAAAGTCAACCGGAAGGTGCCTATTCTGATATTTAACCGACTGCGAACTAAAACGAGGTTGTGTAATTTTAATCACTGGGTTCCATGTCGGGGATAGTTTGAATCCGTCTTCGCGATTGAATGTTTTATGTTTTTTAATTTCTATTGCTTCTCGCACTACTCTTGAATAAAAGTGGCGGTCTGTGGAGAGGATTTCCGTGCGATGAAATTCGATCCAATGATTAGTGCCCGGTTGTAATATATGTTCGGCTATCGCTGATTTATTCGTTTGTCGGTTTTTTACAGCGGCGATATGTTCTTTGACCCTTTCAGCTATCGTCCGCTTAGTCTGGCCTATGTAGTTGAGGCCTATCGTAAGTCAAATCGCCTCGCCTACTTACGACCTTGCAAAGCACGTCGCATCGGTATTGCAGCCACTTGTGGGTAAATCACCGTCTTTTGTTAAGGATTCACGCCACTTCGTTCAGATAATCAAGGAGATCACATTGGAACCGAATGACATAATGGTGAGCTTTGATGTGGAGTCCCTTTTCACCAATGTTCCAATAGATGAGTGTCTAGACGTAGTGAGAGACAAACTTAGGGATAGTGAAATGCCGTTAAATTATATTGATCTACTACAGCACTGCCTTGAGGGTAACTATTTTCTTTTCCAAGGTCAGTACTACCTCCAGATCGATGGTGTCGCAATGGGTAGTCCTGTAGCCCCGGTACTTGCCAACCTCTGGATGGAACATTTTGAAGAGAAGGCTCTCAGCCTTGGCCCGAAGACCATCAGACTGTGGAAAAGATACGTAGATGATATTTTTAGCATCGTCAAGGGTAGTAGAATAGAGGTGGATCAATATATACAACATTTAAACTCCATTCATCCTAAGATGAAATTTACATATGAAATGGAGGCGGACAGATCGCTACCTTTCCTGGATGTACGAGTAACAGTGAAACCTAATGGATCCTTGTCTCACTGTGTATACCGCAAACCGACACACACCGATAGGTACCTGCACGCGTCGTCACACCACCATCCTCGTCACTTGCAGTCCGTTGTAAGCTCATTAAAGAACAGAGCTCAGGATCTCTGTGACCCTGAACATTTGGAGCAGGAGCTGAACCATGTTCAGGAGGTACTTGCGAACAACGGATATCGAGTGAATAGACAAACCAGGCAACCGACAAAAAGACGCAGACATCCGGAAGTTAAACGACAACCAGCCTACATGCCCTATGTGAGAGGAGTGACAGACAAGATCAGCGGTGTATTGAAGAAATATTCAATACCCACTGTCTTTACGCCGGGGGCAAAGGTTACCAACATAGTGGGCACACCGAAGGATGTTTTGCCGTTACAAACACCAGGTGTCTATAAGATAGATTGCAGCTGCGGCAGTTCCTACATAGGCCAGACTAAGCGGACGATAGCTGAAAGGGTCAAAGAACATATCGCCGCTGTAAAAAACCGACAAACGAATAAATCAGCGATAGCCGAACATATATTACAACCGGGCACTAATCATTGGATCGAATTTCATCGCACGGAAATCCTCTCCACAGACCGCCACTTTTATTCAAGAGTAGTGCGAGAAGCAATAGAAATTAAAAAACATAAAACATTCAATCGCGAAGACGGATTCAAACTATCCCCGACATGGAACCCAGTGATTAAAATTACACAACCTCGTTTTAGTTCGCAGTCGGTTAAATATCAGAATAGGCACCTTCCGGTTGACTTTCAGAATAAGGACGTAATAAGTGTTGTGTGTCGCGGTACAAATAACAATAATCACGAGTTGAGGGTGGATGAAGAAACATTTACCCCGACGGCGGAGTCGTGACATCGCTGGATCAGTCTGCCTGTGACCACGGCTAGTGTAACCTAGCCGAAACGTCAGGCCTCAAGGTAATATATTTTACCGTAAAGTTAATTTCGTGTTAATCCCCGTATGAACATTTAAATATTTCAGCTATTTCCACAGCATCATGACTTATGGTTTACTGCTGTGGGGAAACGCTGCTGATATTCAATGTATATTTATTTTGCTAAAGAGAGCTGTCAGAGCTATCTACGGTATGGGCACCCGTGAGTCTTTACGAAATAAATTTAAGGAAATAAAAATACTTACTGTTTATTCTCAATATATTTTTGAAAATTTATTATACACACATAAAAACAAAAATAAATTTGTCAAGAACTGTGATAGACATAATATAAATTTAAGAAATAAAAATAAATTGGCCATTCCTAATTTTAGGCTCCACAAAATAAGTAACTCTTTTGTAGGTAACTGTATACGCATGTACAATACACTGCCTGGTAATGTGCAAGACTTGTCCCTAAATAAATTTAAACACTTCATTAAATCCAAATTATGTAGTAAGGCATATTATAGCATTAAAGATTTTTTAAATGACAAGGCTGCTTGGCAGTGACATGATTTGCTCGTTCTTTGTGAATAATTTTTTTTTTTATATTGTATGTACAAAATATGATATGGTAAAAAGAGTACCGAGAGTTTTTTTTTCCTCCGGCTTTTTTTCTCTCGGCCTACACTAGGAACATTATCATATTATTGTAATATTTAGTAAAGCCGATGATGAAATTGTAGATGTCTACCGAGACATATTTTTTTTTTTTGACGTTCGTTGAGTGTGTGTAATCAATCACCTAATAACGAATAAAATATTTTGATTTTGATTTTGAAAGAAATCATATGGTGCTATGACGAAATGCAACCTCTTTATAATTTAGAAAATGTTAATTATAGTCAAGGCATTCCTGATTTAAGTTCGATCGATGGAAAATATCCAAGACTTCTCATAATTGATGACCTTATGAGAGAGTCGGGTGGACGACTGGTTGATATTTTTACCCCGTTCACCCTATAGGTGTTGAACTAACGAACATAAAGCTTGTTTACTTACCTCAAAATGCGACAAGCAAATTACAACCGATGGATCAGGACATAATAAAGGTCCTTAAACAAGGTAACAGGACAAGACTAACATCGCTATCTTCAAGAAATGGAAGAACCTGATATCAAACGACTCTTGACTGCACGATGCGATTCTAAACATTGTAGCGACATAGGAAGCAATCAAGCCTAAAAGCATTTAAAATTGTTACACGAAAGCAGGTTTTAGAAATAACAGAGTTGACGTTGTGTTGGAAGAAGAAAAAGAACCCATGATACTGCAAGATTTTCCTGGATATTCTTCCATTGATAAAAATGTGGCGATGTACTAAATTAAATCAATTGAAGATCTTTTTGAAAATGTGAACAACACAGAAAAAGAGGCCTAAGTGATAACGATGAAGATGAAGATAACTCCGATTTTGTCAAACATCATTGCATTAGCCTGGCTTTATCAGCTGTTAATGATTTAAAACGCTATGTAGATTCTTTGAATCAAAGCGAAAACGCACTGCAAAAGTTAAATTATCTTGAAAATTTGATTAAAAGTCTATACCGGATTTTATCGCGTTTATTCAAAACTTTACAGTTAACAATATTTTAAATTATTTCCCGAAGTTTCGGATCCTTTACAGCGTCCATGATCTCGGGGGATCCTCTCCTAGATTTTACAAGAGGTATGTAGATGACACATTCACTATACAGTGAAACCTGGTTAAGTAGGACCTGGATAAGTGAGAAACCTCTATTATTGAGAGTTGCAACGAGGTCCCGGTTCTTTTTAATTAAATTACCTCTGTTAATGGGACTTTTTGAACCTGGTTAAATGAGATTTCAATTCTAAGACTCTTTCGATGTTTACCTCTATAATTGAGACTCTGTAGCTCAACTATCTGTATAAGTGAGACTAATTAATCAGGTTGTAACGCGTTTTAACATGTTTGTTTACATACATTTTGCGTCGTCTTTCGCGCATGCTTTGTTTGTCAGTATTATCTCAGGTTTTGACCTAAAAACAAGGGAATAAAAGTGTACAAAATGTCCGAACGTAAATATAAAACGTTATCAGTATCTGAAAAATTAAAACTTCTATCAGATTATGATTGTGGAAAGTCGCGTGATGAACTGTGTAGGGAAAATAACACACCAAAGTCAACCCTGTGTAGAATTATTAAAAACAACGAGAAAATTTGGTCTCAGTATATTGATGGAAAAGGAAAACTCAAACGAATACGCATGGGCGCCGGCAGAAATAATTTCCAGGTGGTGCAGATTTTAGTTTTCTTACAATCTTTCTCTTTGCCGTATATGATTGTTAATAAAAAGATGAATTTTTAGTCGGAATGTTCGAGACATTTACAAATTTCTGACTATTCATTATGAATTTATTTTATAGGTACCCAGTCGTCACGGCTCACACCTATTTGTTCACGACGATCAAAATTTAAAAATTCTAAGTTGGTGGGCCAGGAGTTCACGGCACATTTCGACCTCTGTAAGCGGGGCCTCTGTAAATGAGACAACTATAATTTTAAACCTGCTTAATTGGAAAACTGGATTATTGGAAACCCTCAACAATTGGTACATATGTCTTGGTCCCTTGAGATCCCAATTAACCAGGTTTCACTGTATTACCAACAGACAGTACTTGCATATTGCTAGAACACCTTAACTCCATAAATAACAATATTCAATTTACCATGGAGTTAGAGGCAAATAACACACTAGCTTTCCTAGATTTACTTATAATCAGAAATCCTGATCATAGTTTAAGCCATTCTGTGTATAGAAAATCTACATCATCATCATCTATAGACCTAAAAACTTGAAATTTGGTAGGAATATTCCCTTTGCCGAGTAGAGGTCGACAAAGAACAGATTTTAAGAAATTCTACCTCTAAGGGGATGAAACAGGGAGGCAAACTTTGTATGGGACAACGTGATTCCTTGGTCCAATCTAATTCAAATTTGGCATAAATATTATTTCTAAGAAAAAATATTATTTCTAAGAAATTCATCCCCTAAGCGGGTTAAAGGGGGTAGAAAGTTATTTTGATATCAATACTTCTTAGTGCTTTTTTTTTAAATTACATTTTATTTTGACACATGTTTGACAATTCAATCCGTCTATTATATTTTAATATTTTCCAGTATTGACGCAGGTGTAGGTGATATCTTTTTTTGGGTGCTCCTGATGGAACAGGCAAGACTTTATATTAAACGTAACAAAATTGAGTTGTAAATATACCGTAACTATACCGTGTGATTACTTTATTGTAAAATAGTGTCTTATATAATATTTTTTAATTAAATGTTGGTGTTGTGTTAAGTCAAGGGTTTTAAACTAAATGACTCGTCAGCAACGCATCTGTAGTTCACGATAATACTGATATAGAAGACACCGAAGTGAACTTGGAAACATTTTTGAATTGTACGGCATTAACGCCCGAATTAGTACAGATTGGCACCACGGACTAATGTTGGAACAAGATCAGAAAAAAATCTTATATATCATGTACCCATTTAACTTTATCTTACACTAAAACTAAGAAGGAGGAAATAAAAACTGTCTTGGACTATTATGAAATATAAATATATGTTTGATATTCACACACGATCGTCTGTTCCTAAGGTATGCAACATGATGTCTGTGTTTTTGGTAACAGCCGAATGATATAAATTTTTTTATAAATATATCTATAAATAATACATATGGAAATAAATAGATATTACACCCAGACTCGAGGCGGGAATCGAACGCATGATCCTGGAGCAGAAAGCAGGGTCACTACCAACTGTGCCGAGTCAATTAAAATTTAAAAAATAATTACTTGCGGGTTTATTCAAATCTAAGAGACAAAATCGTATTGACTTCTGGTGTAATTATACCTACGATACAACGAACGAAACATGGTGACCGTTCTGGTGTAGTGGTGCGAGTAGTCGCTTTAAAGCCTCGGCTTAATCCCGGTAGTAGCGGTTTCGATTCCCGCTCGGGGCAGATATTTGTATTTGTGCCAATATTTGTTTCAGGTCTGGGTGTATGTCCTTGTGGGTTTCCCCACCGTGCCCCGGAGAGCACGTAAAGCTGTCGGTCCCGTTTGTTATCATGGATATCTTATAATAATTGTTACTTATGGTAGGGATATTATCCGCTAACCCGCAATGGAGCAGCGTGGTGGATTAAGCTCCAACACTTTTTCTATATGGAAAAAAGGCCTTCTCTCAGCAGTGGGTTGTTTACAGGCTGATACAATACACTACAGTATCGGAGCATTTGTGGCCTCCAGTGACGAAACTGAGCCTTACCATAAATATGAGAGTCCATCTAAGGGGAGATGTTACTGCCGGACAGATCTCAGACCTGTTGCTTAAAAAAGGAAATGGTGATTTCCGGGAACTATATAATAATATAATGTATGAGTGTATATTGTAACGTTATACGTACATATTTTATGTTACTACACTAAAATGCATTTAAACTTAATATTTACAATACTTAAAAACTAATTAAAATTACTATAAAATTAAATCTTTTATTAAAATCTACGTTTAAGTATAAAACACAATTTTATTATAACTAATTTAAAAAATAATTAAATAATATTTATATTGAAAACTGGCTATTTACAATAATAAAAATATATACAGTCTTTAAATTGCAACATGAATTCATCAAGCGGCATTTTATACTCACGCGATGTAACATTTTAGCGTTCCGAAGTAAATCTTTTGTTCGATTGAATTAAAACTGCACTACCTACCCGGCGCCGGTCATTTCAACATCGACCTTACCTCGAGTTAGTTGAGTGGACGCACGGCACAAGAATATTAAACATTCATTATAATTTTATGGTCGCTAATACGGGATTTTTATTAAAAAGACCGTAACTATAAAATTTATAATCTTCGTGTCCGTCTTTAGGCGTCCTCGACTAAATAATATATTTGTGAGTGTTGATCGCCCCTAAACTGGGTAAGTGGTATTTTTATGTCGCAGATATTTAATGTAGTCTAGTGCCAGTAATCCAGTGTAAAACCTAATGTTTTTGTTCAAACGTAGTTATTAATAGTAATGTGAATCACCCTAGAATTGATTTTATACCTATAGATCATTAAAATATTTCATCATCTTACAATTTTACCCTCATTATTTTTATTAATTTTTAATAACCATAAATTTCATTGTAAATTTATATAATAATCTCCGCTTCTGATTTTGCTGATTCCACGGCACTGCTACTGCAGTTTGGGTGCTTTCTTTTATAGTGCAGTGCCCGTGGATGTTCGCAATAGTACTGGACCGCTTCTAATGTTATTGATGGCGCGTTCCAGGGTTCGACGCTAAGGTTCGACGCTCAGGTTCGAAGCTCAGGTTCGACGCTCAGGTTCGACGCTCGGGTTACCGAAATAACCGGTAACCTCTCACAGCCCTAACATTCACAACGACGACAAGGGTGCTCTCCGCCGGGTTTGGTTACCCTCTCCTGCCGCCACCGGTCGCCTGCGGTTTCCAGAGCGCGACTCCCGGGATCACCTATATATACGCAGGAGAGTACCTGAACCGGGCTAAATTTTAACTTGTGTGAATTAAGTGCCGAACACCGCCTTGAGAACAATTATTAATTATTTTTTAAATAAATTTATTTATGTAACGTTTTTTTTAATTTTGATTTTTTTTATTCTTACGTGAGAACAACTTTAATTTCTTTTTTTTTTTAAATAAATTTAATTATTTAACGTTTTGTTTAATTTTAATTTTTTTTTTAATCTAACGTGACAATATGAGTATGTATTTACCATAAACAAAGCTTAAGGTCAAACTTCTAATGTAGCGGGAGTATACTTAAGCGAAAGCTGCTTCTCTCTCTCACAGCCAGTTGTATGTGGCATGTTCCAGAGTAGCCTGGAGATTCTAGCACCTCAAAGGAAAAGCAAAAGGTATTGTTTATAAAGAAATACTACGGAAGGTGTAGTATTTCGATTTCGTTGTAAAAAGATAATACTCCCATGTAACTTTCTTCAGAGCAAAGGCCGAGCTTCGTGTTCATAAAATATAAAAAAAAATATTTTTATTTTAATGTTTTTTTAAACATTAAATTCCTACTCTATAATACCGTTATATTTTATAAGTATTCAAATATTGACGTGACAACGTCTTATAAATTGGTTTGCCGGGTGACACTTCAAGAAACTGCGTTACGCTCCGCTCACGTTATGCGCTCACAATGAGAGCGAGTGAGAGGCCACTCGGGCATGGTTAGCCCGCCTAAGAGCGAGAGAGACAGACATAAAAAGTGAAAGTGTTTTAAATATAATTCTTTGTATAAATAAATGTTTTAAATTGTTACTATTATTTCATCCTTCTTCCTACTATACGAATGAATATTCACATTAAAATTATTTTACCACTCAAAGTCGTTGTCACGTAAAACTTTCGCCCGTATACCGACTTTACAGGCAACCAAAATTATTTTAACATAATAATTTATATGTTATAACCAATGATATTCAAATAAACAGATATGTTACAAGCGCGCAAATAGTGAAGACTACAAAACGTCCTAATTGGGACGTATTGCCTTTAGTCTGCGTCACGCACGACAATGAGTGATACGTTCCGTCCTGCTACTTAATAACCATCGAAAATGCCATCGTGTGTATTTAGAAAGTGTACCAATTACGATACCAAAGTTAATAAAACACAAGGGATCTCATACCACATGTAAGTACGCAATATACTTCAATTTATTAAAATATTTCACTTATTTTTCTAATATTCTGTTATTTGGAGGTTAGAAAAAAGAAAGAGATAGAAAATTCATTTTTTGTCGTAAGAACGACAAGGATGCGTGCATTCCGGACATAGAATAAAAGTACGGATGCGAATATTAGGCAGTAAAGTCATTCTTACTCCAGAGTTCTCTTTTTCTTTTAATAACTTTTCTTTATACTTGTTTTTGAATTATAAATTGTGTATATAATTAATAAATTATTTAAAGATAATTTTTAAATTATTTAATTATAAATTTTATATATTGTATACAATTAAATATATATTAAATTTGTCTAATGTTAATAGAAAAAAAATTTAGGAAAAAATATTAATAGTTTATCATTACCATCATATGTTAAAATAAAGCTACTAATGAGATCAGGCTTCAAGAATGAAGCAATTGTTCGTAAACAAAGAAAGAAATCGTTTATATTACTTTACTTTATGACAACAGCGATTTTGACTATTTACCGTCTTTTTTCGTAGGTTTCCGACTACTGAGATTCGGCTACAAGAGTGGATCGCAATTGTTCGTAATCAAAGAAGTGAATGCAATTGGACGCCTTCAAAAAGTAGTAGAATTTGTAGCAATCATTTCAAAGCTACCGATAAATATACTTCGAACAAAGGTCGTACACTTCTCAAAAAGAACGCTGTTCCTGTTATAGAGGTAATAAAAAGAGTAAAAAATTGAATGAAATATATATCTACCCTACCTCAGTAGTGACGAGACGTATTAAACTTATATTGTTTTATTTCCCAGGAACACATCAATATAAATATTCAAAACTCCCCGACAAGTCTCGACAATGTCAGCATACCGGATATGGAAGATATTTTTGAAACACCCAGAAAAGCAGCACTTAAAAAAACGCGTACATGAATTAACATGTAGGAAAAAACTGTTACAGAAAAAAAACAAAGTACTTGTGCAACAAAATAAAAGACTGAAGAAACGTGTTGTCAACATAGCCGTGACATTGAGAGATTTACAGAAAAAAGATTACATTTCTAAAGAACAGCTTACGCAACTAAATTTAAAGACCGAAGTCCTAAGTTTAATAAATAGAATTCATTTAAAGGAAAAATTTAAGAAGTCATATCGCGTAAAATATCCCCCCTCACTCAGAAAATTCGCACTTACTCTTAATTTTTATTCTTCTTCTAAAAAAAAAGGGCTCGCTCCGCGCAGGAATTTTTTAAATCGGTCGAGTAGTTTTTGAGCCTACTCACGACAAACATTCATACAAACAATTCCTCTTTATAATATTAGTATAGATATAGAGCCATAAAACCCGGCTACAAATTTTGTACACGTGGTTTGTACCTTCTGCCTAATTAATTTGTTAGTCTATGATGCCAACGTGCGGTGATTGGTGGCCCAAACAATATTTGTTTTTGTCTCACACGCAATTAAAACATCTAGGCGTCACCTTTTTCTTATTGTTTTTATCAAGCTATCTCTTTTACTTGTACCGAAACGTAAAATGAATAGCGCCCGGCGCGGAACACTTTTTTCGGTTGTTTAGTAAGTGTATAACATATCTGTCTATTTGAATATCATTGGTTATAACAAAATTAATAATAAATATTATAACCATTTTCGACTTCTACGTGAAGTCGCGGGCTAAAATATTACGTTTGACAACTCAATCCGTCTATTATTAAATATTTTCGAGTATTGACGCAGGTGTAGGTGATAAAAATATAAATTTATATTTTTTGAAAGTTAAATACCCGTGCGAAGCCTGGGCGGGTCGCTAGTTGTGTAATAGTTCGAATCATCATCCATAATCTATACTTCCTCGTATTAGTTAAAATAATGTAATATAAACACAGTCATTG
Source organism: Euphydryas editha (assembly GCA_036937285.1). Classification (NCBI taxonomy): domain Eukaryota; kingdom Metazoa; phylum Arthropoda; class Insecta; order Lepidoptera; family Nymphalidae; genus Euphydryas; species Euphydryas editha. The sequence continues at coordinate 13,215,766 of JAUPFZ010000023.1, forward strand.
TTTTACTCGGTTTTTTTTAACTACCTGCATTCCAATTAAGTTAAAATGTAATTCTTTTCTCTTGTACCTCATAGCGTAGTGGAATGGTGATAGTCCGGCATATAAACATTTGGGGGTTTGATTCTGGGTTGGGTAATTATATTTTATTATTTATTGTTTTTTTATATTTTTTTAACTTTTTCAACCGGACTTAAATATCGCCACTCCAATCTGAGTAATTTTTAATTGCTTCGCGAAAGATGCCGACATCCACTACTGGTCTCGCCTAGTGCCTGGGTATCGGATCTTTCGCGCTACAAGTGTCCTTTTGACGCGTTCCAGGAAACTGGGGGTCCACCGTACGGATGGAAAAGTACGGGTTGAAGAGTACGGGTTGAATAGTACGCGTTGCACGTTCACCGTACGGTCTGAATAGAACGAGCTGCACGTCCTCCGTACGGTCTGAGAACCCAGGAGCAACAATTCTGCCGTCGACTTCGACTGACCTATGTGGCTGTGAGTCCTACCTTGGATCGCCGGGAGCCGCGGGGTACCTCCGGGTTTCCCCCAAGCCAGTAGAAGGTTCCTGACCGAAGTTCCCCCACGCGTCGCGGACCGTTCAAAGTTAAGCCCAGCGCACTTTTTTAAGACCAGAAACTTCCTTATGTCGAGAATCCACGCTCCGACTAGAGACTTTAGTTACCTAGCTAATTATTTAATACAATTTTAATTTTTTGAGGTTAATTTTTTTTATTATTTATTTTATTTATACAACAATAAACAATTGTAACCTTTATTTTTGTATAATTTGTACCCGCCGTCAGGCGGTCGTTACAAACGTCAGATGTGAACACGGACGAATTATGCCAAGATGACGAAAATGACGATGTAGACGATGCAGGTAACTGGTGTCTTGTATGTGGAGAATTCGAACACGACAATGAAACATGGTACTTATGCACTTCTTGTAGGCTTTGGGCTCATGCCGACTGTATTGACTGTATTCATTTTCCGGTAGCCAAGAGTATTTGGGAACTCCACCCACAAGTGTGCCCAATCAGAGTTTTAATGGAGCTGGATTTTTTTTACAGACACCTCACTGAAACAAGCTGAATGGAAAAAGAATTTAAAGTTTTTTTGTCCTTCTAATTGGATATCGTCTCAATTGAGCTACGTGGTTAAGCAGATATTCATAACATGTTTTTTTTAAATCTGTTTATAAGTAATTTTGGTGTCAAACGAACGCAGATTATTTTTAGATAGTTTTAGGATATTACTATAAATCCACATGGTTTCCGAGAAGAAACGGTTCTAACCAAGATATTTTAACAAAGCTGGAAAGGTCAATGAGATCGTTTTTTCTAAATGTAGGTTAATACATCCAAGCCAACACCGAACTGCGTTTTTTCAAAATGGGCGTCAATGGCCGTCAGTTGACGTAAGCCTTTCATGAATATTGTGGTAGTATTCAGAATTTTGTTAAATTTTTAATTATTTATCCAGTATTGTAATGGATAATTCCGTTAAAATTGTGACACAAAATAAAGCCCGTAAGCGGTCTGATATAGAAACCCACAAAAATTAAAGAAGAAAGCGAACATTCGGAAAGTACAAAATAATTGTTGCGTAGATTATACATCCTATGTTGACACTCTAGGGTTATGCTAAGTATCATTGACGACTGATTTGTTTCTCTAGTTTTTAATGTTACAGATTACTTTCTCAGTTAAAGATGTTATTGTAAATTATCACAAGATACGCTGACCGGGCCGATTTGTGTAGGTACATGAGAACCGATTGTAAGTATTAAATAGAACAGGAGTGGCGTCGATAGCGGCTATTTGTCAAGTCGATCGCGCCAAGACAAAGAAATATAAGTTAATAAATAATAATAATCATCATCATCATAATATCAGCCATTCGTTGTCCACTGCTGAACGTAGGCCTTGCCCATCGACCTCCAGAGCGATCTTTTCAAAGCAGCCTTCATCCAACGGCTTCCGGCGACTTTCCTCAAATCGTCTGTCCATCTTGCGATCGGCCGTCCGACGATGCACTTGCTTGTCCGCGGTCTTCACTCGAGAACCCTTCTGCTCCATCGGCCGTCAGTTCTACATAGTTACTAACTTAGAACGACATTTTATCACAATGCATCCAGACAGATTTTCCACTTAACAGTGAAATAAGAAAGAGTAAATTACATGCATTGAAATCGCAATTAGCAGTCCAAGAAAATATGTTTTCTAGGCAAATTGAGCAAAGTAAGGTTACTAGCAGAGCAAGTAAGGTTACTACTATAGCTTCTTTTTAAGTAAGCTATAAAACTGAACGAAAGTGTAAACCATTTTTCGATGATAATAAAATATCCGAATATATAAAGGAAATTTTGAAAACGTGTCAGATTCACTTTTAGCGAATTTTATAAATAAAGATGAAATAAAAAAGTCATTCATGGTTAACAGCTCTCTCGAAATACTCTGATGCACTGCACCATATAGAAAACATCTTTTCACTCATCAGTGAAAATATAAACGAAAAACTGTAAAGAGATATCGTACTTTGCGTTCCTTTTTCACTTCAAGTTGACGAGTCGGTAGATATGATACTGCACAATTAATTATATTTATTCGGATGGTTTCTGAAGATTTCTTGACAAAAGAAGAACTATTAAGTAAGATTTCCTTAAAAAGAAAGACTCGTGGTCTTTATATATTCACGGAGTTCAAAGTTAATATTACCAAGATTAAGCTAGTTTTGTATAAACTTGTATCAATGAAAACCGGTGGGGCTCCTACTATGACAGGTATTCATAATGGTTTCATTGTTCTTTGTCACAATGATGAAGACTTTCCAGACTTCATTATCTATCACAGCTATATAATTCATCAACAAGTATTAACTAATAAGAGACTAAACATAAAGCATGTGATGGATATTTCTTATTAAATTGTAAATTGCATAAAAGGTAAATAATACCCCCAAAGGCGTCTCTTTAAACAGAAATTAGATGACACAGAACCAGATTTAGCATTGCACACTTATGTGAGGTAGTTGAGTCGAAGCAGTTTCTACAAAGATTTCGAGATCTATTGGAAGAAATAATAGAATTTATTGAAGACAGGTGGGATGATTATGAGCAACTGAGCGATTTAGACTGGCAATGTGATTTAGCATTTTAAACATATTTTACTGGAAAACTGAACATATTAAAATTAAGTGTAGAACTACATGGCAAGAATAGAACAATATCAAAAATTATAAGTTTTATTGCAGCATTTCAAAGTCAAACAGTATCTATGATATTATACATATAATTAAGAGCATATTAAAATTAAGTGTAGAACTACATGGCAAGAATAGAACAATATCAAAAATTATAAGTTTTATTGCAGCATTTCAAAGTCAAACAGTATCTATGATAGTTGACATCGAAAAGAAAAAAATTCATCAATATGCAGATATGGAAGGATCATATGGAAAAACACCTATGTACAAATTCATTCCTAAAAAGTACACGGCAGCAATTAAGGCAGTGGTATCAGACTTGGAAATTCGCTTTAGTGATTTATTAAAAAAAATTAGGCATTGGTTGAATTTTCCAGTTATCCATTTAATAACTCCATAGATCACGGTGACATCTATGAAATAGCTAAAAAAATCAGATATATTTCAAATGAATCACACAATATGGCAAAGTGAAATTATTATTACTCTTCGCTGTGATATATTCGTAAAATCAAGATCATCAAGATCAAGGACTAGACTTCTGGGCATTGGTTGGCACAATGCTTACTGTAATATTATAAATATATACGAACAAAAATTTAGTGATGAGTGGCTAGTGGACAGTAATTTTAAAAAGTGGTTGAAACGTGATCCCAAGGAACCTTATCGTGCAATTTGTGTTTTGTAATGCCTCAATGTTGGCTGATAAAGGAGCAATAAAAAGACATGGGGAGGGTAATAAGCACTTTAGTAGAACAAAAGCTACTTCGCAAACTTCAGGTGCCAATATTTTTCAAACAAAACCTGCTAAAACTCTGGAGAAAAATACAAAAGTAGCAAAAATAAAATTAGCAGCTTTTATAGCAGAGCACAAAGTTTCATACAGAGCAGTGGATCAACTCATAGAATTATAACCTAATATATTTACAGATTCAGAAATCGCAAAGAATTTAAAGATGAAACATACCAAACTTCAAGCTGTAATAAATAATGTCTTAGGAGTAGCAGAAAAACAAGAATTGTATTGAATATATATAGTATAGTATATTGAATTGTAGTTCAATATTGTTGCAAGAATGAAGGTAGAATCGTAAGTAGATTTTGGGATTTAATTCAGATCTTCGGAAACGACAATACGGACCATAAATCTACAGCTAAACACTTATTTAATACGATTTTGAAATCTACTGACAATATAATTGGTTTCGGTTCAGACGCATGTAACACTATGATGGGATGTCATAATTCTATTTCCAGCCGATTCAGATTAAACTAAGATAAAAGTAGTAATTTAAATGATCCCATAGTAAAAGCGTATTTCTATTTCTTAAGCTGGATGCTGCCAAAATTTACAAAAGTAAATACTTATTTTCAAAGTGAACCTCCAATGATCACTCTGATTCACGAAAAAATGAAGGAGCTCTACACTGAACTATTGATGACTTACATGACACCATCATATATAAAAATAAAAGATTTGGACAAAATCAACCCCACCGATGAAAATAATATAAAAACCTAGATGAAATTTATCTAGGTTTGGGCGTTAATAAACAGCTTTCGTCAAATGAAATCGACGAACAATTATAGACAGAGCTGAAAGAAAAATGCAGGAAGTTTATCATTCAAGCATGTGTTGGTATACGTAAACGATACAGCCTTACTGATCCTGTAATGAGAGCAAGTTCCAAGCTTGATCTCGAAAACTGCTTAAGTAGCACGCAAGACGATTCCTTTTATCATCTTTTTACGCTGCTGCCGAGATTAACGCCGGAATCATTAAAATAGCAACAAGAGTTAGATGACCAATGGAGTAAGCTGCCTAGCATTAGAAACAAAGTTAACACTAATCAAGCACCCGAATTTTTTGGCAATAAGTGATTTTTTTTTTCAATATTATAAATGCAAAAGTTTGTCTGTATATTTGTTACTCTTTCACGCAACAAATTAATTTATAAAACAAAATATGAGGGTATATATTGATAATAACAGTATAAAGATGCTAATCAGATACTACACGTAAAGGTAAAAAAATAATAATTAAATAAATTATGTTATTTTTCTTTATATCGCACCTCCTCTAGAAAACTGTCATAACATCGAAAAGGTGTGTTTCAGACTAAGAATGCAGTAATGTTCAGTTTTTAATTCTCTACAATCCTCAAAAACACTCATATTTTTATCGTCAAAAATGGCCACTAGATAGCCAAAGTGTCAGTTTTCTACGGAGCCATTTTACGCGCCCTCCGCTCCACAACAGTGTCGTATCACAGCTTATACCGATCTGTCCTGTGTTTTTGTTCCAATAAACTGCCATAAACTGTATTGCAATAATATTCTCGGTGAGTTATTCAAGATTCATTGTAGCTATAAGAGTGAAAAACTGTCGTTAGTTATCATAATACCATTTTTTACAACAATCGTTTTAATTAAGTTATATTTTTTTGGTTAAAAAAGAGTCATATCTACTGTTATCTTATATTTACGCGAATTTTACTCATTTAATTAAAAGTCTATATCGTATTTTATCGCGTTTATTCAAAACTTTGGGGAGGGGGATGCTGTTCATTCCACAAGCGGCAAATCGATTAAGAAAACCCTCAGATCTGGTCCGATCTATGTCCCGAGACAAAATCTGTAATTAAACGCAATGCCAAAAAGAAAGGTAAACCCGACAATGTTAACAAAATAACTTACAAGGACTTCTTCTCAATGAAAACTTTAGCAGATGAAAGTGATGAAAGTGATGAAGATTCATTGGTAAAAACTTGAGAATCTTAGAAATCAAAGTCTTAAGGCTTCTTCAAGGTAAACCAAACAAATTATTTGTTAAGTATCTTACAAAGATGATTTTTGAGATTTTTAAATCATTCCGGCAAGTCTCATTGATAATAAAGTGTGTCGATCTCAAATGTACAACATTAGTAACTTTATAAACAATACGAATGACAATGTAAAATAAGACTGTTATGTTTACCTAAGATTGGTACTAAAGTCTGAATTCTTTTTTTTAAAGTGATTTGGTCACGTTGTTGGGAAATAATGAAAGATTTAAGAGTATTATTTTGTTTATTATAATTGTGATTACTTTTGGAGACATTTAAATAAAACCGTTGATTTAAATAAAACATTATAATTTAGGTTTTACTACAGACAATGTCCTGATAGAATGTAAAAAAGTGTCATATAATGGGACTTATTTTAGTTTTTATTTAATAACAGTTATTAATACCATAAAATCTGGCTAAATTAAGTTACAATTAAATAGCTAGATACTTTTTACATTGATTGGTAACATTAAAAGAGAATAATGTGAAATATATTTACCACAATGGAAAAAAATATTAGACCGAAATCACTTAATTGCGTTTTTCTCAAAACTGTTTTTTGTGATATGACAGTTTTCAAGAGGAGGTGCGATATATTGATAATTGTATATGCAGCCTTTCATTAAAGTATGAATAATTGTAGATAGGCATCTACAATTATTCATACATGAAGGACGAAAATCCAATAAAGGTTCGAAACGTCGCATAATTTACAATGGGTATTTTGATTGGCACCGAATGTCCACTTCCCTGATAATCCAAGGATATAAATAACACTTTCTTAATATCGCAATATTTTCCCGTAACTAATCCTAGCAAAATTGTGTCGCGCGAATACAGCGCTGCGTTTGGGGGACTTCTTTCGTGAAAAGGAGTTTAACAAGGTTTTTAACTTTAAATTCGGCAGTCCCAGGCAAGACGTTGTTCAACATGCCTTCAACTGTCAGAAAAAATAAAAGTAAAAAAAATTATAGTGAAAAAGTAAGACTTTGACAGAATTTTAAATTCATAAGCTTCGTGGAAAAGCTTTTTTAAACTCCTCCAAAAAAAAAGATGATGTGATTCTCCTGTCCTTTGAATGCCAAAAAAAGTTTACTATTACCCAAAATTACAAATCGATCTGTTTACTACTCACGGCAGTTGTACATATATAATTTCACCATCGTCAGAGGATCCTCTCATAACAAACTTCAAAAAGATAAGCGATTCTTTAGAGTAGAGAGCTTTACATGCCCATTCGCGTCAGTTCATTTGCAATGGCAGTGTGAGCCACGCGTTGGATTGTACGGAAAAAAAATATAAATTGTGTCCAGTTAATATAAGATTGACTTTATCCTTATACTTTTATCAAATACTGGACAGGTTCACTTTCCAGGCATAATAGGGGGATGGGAATGGTCTATAATTCTAGGTATGTTTTTAATAAAAGTCGGTTTATTTGTGGTTAAAATGTATGCTTAAATGTGTTATAAAATATTTATACTCTACTGAAATAGTTTTTTGAACACAGATCATAATGGTCTGAGGACTCGTAGCGCTTCCAGGACGGTAAAAATCTCCTCGTCGGTCCACAGACTTTATTTAGTCTGCGCTTACTTCCCTTTTTATTACGTATTTTACCGTTTGGCAACAAAAATATCTAGTGACATTGACTGATTGTAACATTTGACATGATGTTATTGAAATTTCAGATGATGAAGTTCAAATCATTAACTCTTTTCAGTTCTCTTGTAACGATTTTTTTTTTTTTTTGTGAAATAAGCGTTTGCCGACGAGCAGCTGAGGAGAATATTGGAAGAAAGTGATTATGAAGAAGAGATTCAGTAAAATTTATCGGATAGTGTGTAAAATTTACAATGTGGCAATGATGACGATAATATAGATGATGAAGCTCCACTACAACCAATTATAGTAAGTACACTTGCTACTGAAGTACCATCACAAACTTCTAGCACACTGGCTAGTGATGTAACCACACTATCGAATTCAGATTCCAGCGATAGTGCTAGTAGCGATGCAATAAACACATCTGTTCAAGTTCCGAGAAATTCTGTCCAAGAATTTCTGTTTCAAGACCATATAAAACGACATGACGAGAATATAGGTTGGAACTATGACATCCAGCCATTGCATCGTGAAGATTTTACTAGTTAAAGCTTTTTACATATTGATCAAATTCCTGAAAATGCTGATGTCTTTACGATATTTCGCTTATTGGTTGGTGATTAAATCCTAGACTTGGTGGTATAACAGACAAGCTTGTACGCTGAACATTCTTTTGCTGCTAATCCTGTGCCTTTACCATGAGTTGCTATCGAAAACTTACTATAGTCGTTAGCAAATAAACGCGCATCGAACACTTTTTTTATTAAACTCGTACCATGAGTTCCGTGAGTGTTTACGTAGTCGCTAGCGTTAACTCGATACTTCGAATAGTTTTCAACGCAACGTTTCTAAATTCACACCAAATAAAGCTGCCTCTTTCTAACTATACTGTAAAGACAGAGTAAGTTATATGTTGCCAAAAATCTTAGTTTTTTGAAATAACCCTGCTACTTGAAAGCGTCATAGAAAAGTGCCTAAAGTCTGAAATGTTAGTGATATTTAATTTGTAGTGGTTATACTCTGTCAAAGTGAAATTTTTTAAACGTCTCTCGCGGTTCGGCATTCCGTATCTTGCAGTCAGTCCGTCGGTCGGTTAACTTTATTGTTTTGAGTTTGAAACGTTTGTTTCGAGTGTTAAATAACATAAAATTTAAATTCAACAAAAATGCGTACCAGTTCTTCGCAGTTTCAATTACTGGTTGAGTTTATGGAAAGGTATGTTCTTAAATATTATGTTAACTTATTTTTAAATAAAGTCATATAAGTTTGAACGTTTGTAAACCAGTTTTTTTTTTTTTTTTTTTTATAGAAACTGTTTTTAAGTGGATAGTTGAGGAGTGTAGTTTAGAGTGTCTTTGCTTTAGAGATCTTTTTTTTTTTAAAATAGAAATGGAGATCTTAGCAAACCCACTGAAGGGCCAGAAGGGAGGGCCAATAATATTCAGCGCTGGGAGGAATTAAAGAATTTATTGAATGTGGATGCTACAGGTGATACAAAAACAGTAGTAAAATGGAGAAAGGTATGTAATAAGTTCTTATTTCTATTTGGCTTTGGGTTTACTTCTAATCTCATTTTTAGTTTTAATAATGTTTTTATTCTTTTTATGTATTGCATTTTTTTCTTTGGTTATGTGTGTGGTGTGGAGCGACTTTAAAAATAATGCAAAAAAGAAAAATGGTCGTATGTGTCGTTCTGCACGGGGCACTGGTGGTGGTCCTGCATCTAAAATAAAATTAAGCGCTATGGAGGAAAGGGTGATTAACCTAATAGGGACTCGAGCTGCTACAGGAATTGTTGAGATTCCAGAGGTTGGTTTAGAGGTGAGATTCTTTAATTATTCATTTTTTAATTTTCATATGAGTACATCTTAATGAGAGTTATACCTAACATAAGTTTATTTTTAAAATATTTTTTTTTTTTTACAGAATCTAGGAACAGCCACCATTGTCAGACACATACGACTGCCACATAATAATTAACCAGCAACATGACCAAGAAACGCATTGCAGTAAGATTAAGATTTATACATAGTTATATGACACCAGCTTATACAGGGTGACTGGCGAGATACTATCGGTGTTTAAGGAGAGTGCTCGGTGCATGGTTCTCATTCGAATTATGTAAAAATATAACATAAATATTGATAAGCTTCTAAGTAAAGTTGCCCAACAGTTATCTAATTATTTACGCGTCGTCTGGACACCCTAGTTTCCACGCGGTAGTTAATTACGTCCAAACACCGCCAAGTGTTAAGAGGGTTGGCGGTTAATTCCCTAACATAAGTAACGATCGTTATCTTGTCTATGATAACAACAGTGATCGACGGCTGTACGTGCTCTCCGAGGCACGGTAGGGATCCACAAGGACATACACCCAGACCGGAAAAAAATATTTGTACAAATATCTGTCCCAAGCGGGAATCGAACCCGCGACCACCAGCGCGTGGCGTTGCAGTTGAGGCAACTACTCGCACCACTACACCAGAACGTCGCGTGTCGTGTTTTCATTTAATGATATTAACGAATTATTTACAACGATTTTCAATCATTAAACTACCTATTTACCTACATAACTACACTAACACACACACAGTCACTTTTAACAGTTTCGAAAGCAATGGTGATTCTGCATTTGTGTATTGATAAGCCATACCTAATTACTAATGACAGATTACACTAACACACGACAGATTAGGTATACGCGTATGATCGATCGCTAGGCGCGCAAGAGCCGGGAAGACACACGCAAAAAACACACAAACAAAAAACCCAACTGCGTAAAATACTCTTATTATAAACAAAAAAGAATAAAACAATTTACTAGCTTTCATTTGAAACCCATATTGCTACAGTAAGAAAAAAATCAACCCCCCCCCTTCATTCCGCCATTTGCGGGCGCCATTTTGAAAATTTATATAGCCTATGTCACTACTACAATTTAGACAAATCCAACGACACCTCATATGTCAAAAACCGTCCAGCCGTTAGGGCTGTAGGGCGTGCCAAAGAAATGGACATACATACATACATATTACATACATACATTCGAAAAACATAACCCTCCTTCTGTCGCAGTCGGGTAAAAAACAATCAGTGTTAGCATAATGAATACGAGCAGCTCCTCAGAGTCTGATTTGGAAGCAATGGATTTTATTTTTAATATATCCCTACCCAGAAACTTAAGGCGTAGGAAAAATTACGGATGAAGAATTTCAATTGAGATATCGCTTTAATTTAATAAGAACACACAGATAAAGTGGACAATGATGTCGTTCATAAATAAGGACTTGTCATATTTTTTTAACTAAAACAGTGCTAAGCCACTTATTTATTCTCGAAAAAAATATTCTAGTAAATAAAACTAGTATTCAAGATGAATTAAAGTAATAAAATCAATTTTAGACACGATCTCTTAAACAGAGCCATCTAGCTGTAAATAAAAGTACAAGTTTGTAATGTACGACGTAAATGACAAGTAAACCAAGAAAATAAACTTGTATTTAAAATTATATTAAATTTCTAAATATGATTCTGTTAAATAGGAATTAATTATTTTATAAACATTGAACATTCTATTTCTCTGACAATAAATAAGTAAAATGTATGTTAATAACTCGTGTACGAATATAAAAACCTTATATTTTTACATAATAAATGAAACGATGATCATTTGAGAATCAACGTTGGTCGTATTATTTTATCTCTCATACGTCGCACATCTCATGGCGACCCTGTCAGGATAAGAAAACATCTCAAAGTTCCTAACTGTCAATAGAGGTCACTAGTATTGACTCACTACAATATCGAACTAGAGTTTTCTATAATGTTCATAGATGTCGCTAATTAATGTAATTTTTAACAACTTTGTTCATTCAATTTCTCTATCTAATCGATTATTTTTGGTATAATCTGTGCCAACCATCTATGTATCGTTCTTTGTTCGTTTCTTAACTAAGTAACAGCTAGTCAATGTTTATAAGTAAACAAAAGTTAATCATTGATTTGTAGATTATGAGAGGATTAACGAGATTTTTATAAGTAAGACCGTGAATAGCTCGTTACGTATTATATTTTTTTTAACTCAAACAGTGTTAGGCCACTTATTTATTCTCGAAAAAAATATTGTAGTAAATAAAAGCAAAAAGTAATAGCAAGAATAAGCCATCTAGCGACCAGTAGCCAAAACAATTGATTGATTATAATATTAGCAGACAGTGTAATGGTTTTTTCACTAGGTGTCGCTAGATAAAGATCAGATTTGATAGAATAATTTTTTTAATATGTTGAAAAATTATAAAGTTACTTTTGAAAATATTAAAAAAAAAAACACAACAAAAATAAACTTTGTGAATTGTTGAACAGCCAACTGTTGTTTATTAAATAAAAGCAAGGAACTACGGTCCTTGCGGACCAGTAGTTTTGCTACTTGCCGATAGAGGCATACTAATCACCGAACTTTCTAGACAAAATAAATAATTTAATTTAAATATTACTTACGAGTTGAAAGATATGTTTATTCCATTTGATTTTGATGTGATGAGCAACAGATTTATTGACTAGGTAAATGATGTAAACTTGGAACAAAAATAAAATAATATTAACTGTTCACCTATCTTGGTATTCCCGGCGTATTTAAAAATGGAATCATACTCGTAGTCTTGGATTAATGCTTAATATTACGCTAACAGTAGGTACTCTGCGATTGGGGAACATCTCCTGGTACAAATTGATAGTACCCGGTAAGCTATCATTACATTAACACGAACCATATTCAAGTACTCTTCATTTGTGTACTGATAAGCCATACCTAATTAAGGGTCACACTCACACACGACAGATTAGGTATACTCGGAATATCGAACGCTAGGCGCACGCGCGGGAAAACACAAAACAGACGTCCAAACCATACGTTGGCGCTAGCCTACTGACCTAGTGACCTAGTAACGTGATTCGTCGATCGAATAAGCGATTAGCCGCAGGGCGGGGGTGCGGGTACTGGCAGCATAGTACAACACCGCGTCGCACGCGCCGCCGGCATGACTGGAAAAGTGACAACGCGTCTTTTATTTGAATTGAAATTTATGAAAATTTGGTCCAAAATTAAGTTCCTATTTTTTTTACATAATTCGAATGAGGATCATGTGCCGGGTATTCTCCTTGAATATTGATGGTAATTCACCAGTCACCCTGTATAAAGCTTGGCTTATAAAGAGTAGCCTATGGACTATTCCAAAGAATAAGCTATTTTCATTCCAAATTTAATTCCTATCATTCAGCTGGTTTAATGTGAAGGGAGAACAAATTAAAACTTCTGCACTAATATATGTAAAAGAATAAGATTCCTTTGAGTTTTTATATAAACTATGATGTACCTTTTTTAAAACAGTAGTAACACTTATTATTTATGAAAGTATTTTGACACTTGATTGTAGTCAATTATAAAAGAAATATTTTATTTTAATTTAATATAGGGTCCGCCATTTAAGGTTTTTTTTTTTTTTAACTAGAGCTTATTTCGTGAATGGTAACACTTAGCTCATGTTTGATTTGACAAATAATTAGTTTTATCCTTCCGCTGAACGAATATGGTTGTGTATACGTTTGAACAACGCTGGGAAATATTGCGACATTACTTTGAAAATCATGGTAATGTTGCAGAATGTGTGCGAAAATTGCGTACGGATTTTGGAAGAAGAGAAGCACCGTCAGCTCCGTATGTTCGTTATCTTGTGAAAAAAGTGAAACAAACTGGCATCCTCATCGATAAACCAAAGCGTGAAAAGCCAAAAACAGTGGGTACACCCGAGAATATTGCTGCTGTGGCAGAAAGTGTGCGTGAAGCGCCATCAACATCAATTCACCGTCGTCCTCAACAATTGAACATTTCGGAGACATCATTGAGACGAATTTTGCATAAAGACCTTGGTATGACGCCATACAAAGTCCAATTGGTTCAGGAGTTGAAGCCAACTGACCATCCAATGCGTTTTCGCTTCGCTAAGTGGGCCTGCGATCGACTTACAGAAGATGCCGATTTTGCCAAAAAAATCATCTTTTCAGATAAAGCTCATTTTGATCTTGGCAGGTATGCAAACAAGCAAAATTGTCACATTTGGGACACAGAAAACCCGCACGCATACATTGAAAAGCCGACGCACCCAAAACGAGTCACTGTTTGGTGCGGATTTTGGTCCAGAGGCATAATTGGGCCATTTTTCTTCGAAAATGAGCAAGGAGTGGCCGTTAAAGTCAATGGCGATCGTTATCGGGCCATGTTGAACGAATTTTTGTTCACAAAAATTGAAAAGGAGGATATTGGCAACATTTGGTTTCAACAGGATGGCGCTACGTGCCACACAGCCGAAGCTACACACGATGTTTTGCGCCCTGTTTTTGAAGATCGCATTATCAGCCGCAGAGCTGATGTCGTTTGGCCACCTCGCAGCTGCAATTTGACACCGGTGGACTATTATTTGTGGGGTGCCTTCAAAGATAAGTGTTACGCCGACAAGCCAGATACAATTGACGCTTTAAAGGACAATATTCGTGAAGCCATTGGTGAAATACAGCTGCACACAATCGATAATGTGCTTAAAAATTATACCGATCGTGTAGGCTACTGCATGGCCAGCCGAAGCAGCCATTTGAATGAAATTATTAACCAGAAGGATTGTACTTTTAAATAAAAAAAGAAATTTGAGAAAATAATCAGTAGTTTTTTTTTTTTATAGCATTTAAAAAAAAAGTGTTTTGGCGGACTCTTTATATAGGAATCAGATAAATAATTTTAAATGTCGTTTCTTTGTTTTTTCAGAGCAACACATTGTTTAAACAGCAGGTTCCAATTCTGAGTAGAGGATAATTGACATTACATATACATATTAGTATTATTTTCCACCCATACATGTAGACAGCGGAGAACCAGAAGCTAGTGGCATAGCTACAGTTGGCAGAAGTCCCTTAACATCAGCAACAGGTGCATTACAAAAATTTGTAGTAACTGTCACCACTATTGATGAATTACTATAATCAGTAAAGAAGGCTAAAAATGAGAAAAGAATAAACTAAATGAATGAATGAAAGTTTTTGCTGCATACTTGTATTTTAGAAGATTTATACCTATAAAGCATGATGAGATTAAAAAAAAAATTAGATACTCTTCATTTAATATATTAAGCATATTTATGAATAGTGATTTTAATGATATTTTATTTCAGCCCTGCATGTGATGGACAGCGAACCTGCCGCTAGATCTTCACCGTTGCGTCCTTCTAGTGCCAGGCATCACGTGCCACAGAGCCCCACACCTTTGCCCCGAACACCACATAGGCGTCGGAGAGGTCAAGACCCGTCATCCGCAGAATTAGGACACGCACACAGACACAGTCAGAACTGGCACGGCAAGCTTTTGTTAGATCCGACTGTGAATGGCGAGCTTTCCGACAGGAAACAGCGGGAGAGAAATAGGTTAAGACAATTAGAAATAAGAAATGAAGAGCGATGGCTAGATATGTTTGGACAATTTATAGCATTAGGAAATAGGTAATATTAATAATATATTAGATAAAAACTAAAAAAAATAAAAATATTGGTACTTTTATTATTTTATTTATATAATTATTTATTTATTTATTCATTTTTATGGAAACAAACAGTGCATAATAAATTTTATACATAGCACATATTTAAAAACGACAAACAGTAATGAGGTTTTACTGTACAAGTTAAAATAAGAATATAAAATAGAGGTTTTACTGTATAAGTTAAAATAAGAATATAAATGTGACATGAGTCACTCTGAAACGGGGTATAAAAAGGGAAAATGTACGATCTTTTATTCAGTATTTAATAAAGCCCCAACAAAGCTTCCACTGCGCCATAATGTCTGAAACTGTTACCAAGACTAGAAGAAACAAATTTCAGCAACTGGAAATTCCGGCTAAAATTATTAATGGAAGAAAATTCAGTAGCCGATGTAATTGAAGAAAAATCGGATATTTCAGCAGAGGAATTTAAGAAGAAGGACATCAAGGCGCGGAACCTCATAGTACAATGTATATCAGATAAGTACTTAGCAATTGTTAAGAAATGTTATACTGCAAAAGAGATGATAATACAATTGTTACGTACGCACTTCTCAATAAGTATTAACTCTAAGTCACTAACCATTTTACAATAACTTCTTATAATTACTTACATTATAAACTTATAATTGTTACTAATCCTTAGACTCATAAGCCTAATCATTAAGCTACTTGTATATACTACTCATTAATTAGTAAGCCAAACATCCCCACCTTGCCACTGAGCAATTCCTTGTTTCCCATGTAATATAAATAGTCCCGCGTCTCTAAGCCCGCCGCATTCCCATCTCCGACACCGGTTCCTTAATATTACTCTGTTTCTTAAGTTTATTGTAATTACGCTCTATCTTTCTCTCTGTTTCTTTAAATTAATATTTATAAAGTGTAACAATAAAATAATAGTTTATAAAAAGACATTTATTTCACTGACCACGTAACAAGTTTGGCGCAGTCGGTAGGATACAATCGCGAATAAGACGTACAAACGAGTGCTGAACAATAAGATCGACACACGGTAGCTGAAGGCTTTTAAGAAGTACGCCGAACCTGCGATGTTCCACATTATCCTGTTACTATGGTAAGTGGCTAAATTTGTCTGCTCGATCCTTTGTGCTATTTCCTTATTATTATTGTATTATTTTATTTCATACTTATTATATCTTTCTTTATACTCTTTATATTATCTATCCAGTAAGAATCATATTCTCAAACACTAACACAATGTCTCTCGATATTAATACATTACTCAAACTCATCCCATCCTTCGACACGACACAACAACAACAAGTATACAGATTTATAAGATCTTGCGATTCCGCTTTCAGTTTAGCAAGTAAGAATGATAAAAAGATATTGTTAGTTTACGCATTAAATAATATTACGGGAACGGGTGCTTCCGACGTTCATTGTAAACAATATGCTTGTTGGGAGGACCTTAAGTCATACCTTATAGAAAAATTTTCTAATGTTAAAACCATTGCCCATCTAAATCTCGAGTTACAATCCATGTTCATAAAACCCGGTGAAAGCTTAACAGATTATTTCCACAGGGTAGATCTTTGCCGTAGCAAAATCATAGAAAAATTAAATACGGAAATATCTGATATTTCTTTAACTGGTAGAGTAGAGACCACGGAAGAGACCGCCTTAAGTGTCTTTGTAAACGGTGTTAGCTTTGAAATAGGAACAATGCTTAGAACTAAAGGATTCTCTTGCCTGTCCGAAGCAGGTCCGAAGGGCGGTTTGCAATGCAGGAAGATAAAATCAGAGCGATGAACGCAGCTAGGCAAGCGCTATTTAGAACCGCAAGTAACATAAAAACAAAATTGAACACGCAAATTAATACTCCACCGCAACTATCCGTATCTCGTTTTCGTTCAAATATTTCAAAAATGTGTAGTTATTGTAAGAACATAGGACATGTCATTTCTGAATGTCGTAAAAGGGCATATAATAATAGCATGCGTAATAACCCTCCTCAAACGCGTACAGTTCCAAATGATTTAATATATCCACCGATGCAGCGTGCCTTTCCAGCATCGTCTACACGTGTTAATCATTTAAACTTCGATGCGACCAACGAGGTGAGCAACTCTTTGGAAATCGCTACAGCCTCCTGCTCAACGACTCAAACACCAACGTCAATTCCAAATATAGAAAACCTTCAACTCGAATAATAAATAAAAACCCATTCAGTTCCACAAATACAGTACCGTTTAATCCTAGTCGTAATTTATTAAATCCAGTCCATCGGGGACATACAATAGCGGCTAGGAACGAGAATAGTGCGTCGGCAGTCTATCGGAGACAATATAAAGACGCAACTACTCAGACGGTTTCACCAATTCTATCACAATCGGTAACTCACGAACAGGGTAACCAGCCCCAAATTCTCAGTACTGACACTACTAGTTCTAAAACATGTAACTCAATAAAACCTACAAACTCTACTAATCTTACTAACTCTACGAATTCTACTATTTCCGATAAACCTACTATATCTACCAAGCCTACTAATGCTACTAAGCCCACTATCCCTTCTAAATATTCTCGTAAACATAACAAACGGAAATGTATCAAATTAAAGACAAAAACTAACTCTGAAATCAAAGAAACGATGCATTCCAAGTCAGAACCTAATATTCAATCTTATGCTATTTCCTCTTTGAACGACATTCCTCCTGAAAACTTACTCCACTGCACTTTTCAAATCGAAAATCATCCCGTTACCTTCCTTATCGATACCGGTGCAGGAATCTCTATTATAAGACGCGATAAAATAGGTACAGCTCAAATAAATAGCTCAGACATAGTTTCAATTGTAGGAGTTTCTAGCTCACAAACATCAACATATAGTTTTGGTTCCACCGAAATATCATTAGATAACTTTCCTAAGTTCAAATTCCATGTAGCTAATCTCAACATAAAAGCAGACGGTATTCTCGGTAATGATTTTATGACAAAGTTCAACGTAAATATATATATACAGTTAAAAACAATGCGCATTCACGATAAAATCTACAAACTTCATTATCTTAACGAATTAATTCCCAATAACCAGTATAATAACCCAGATACACATTTTCTTGCTAATCGATCTGAAACAATTATTAAGTGTAAAACTAATAGTCTTAACAACGGCACAGCAATAGTCGACAAACAAATATTATACAACGATATTATTATTCCCAGCGCATTAGTAAATGTCGTGAACAATTTCTTTAGTATCACATGTGTAAACACTTCCAAAACCGATAAATTAATCACTACCCCTGTCATTAATGTAGACCCTTATGAATACGATAGCTATATTTTAACAAATTGCAAACACGACCAACCCATCACGATAAACCACTTGAACTCTCAAGATAAACAAAAAAAGGTCATGAAATTAATAAGAAAGGAACACTTAAACTCCGAGGAAATAGAATCGTTAGATAGAATTATTTCTGAATACTCTGATATATTCTTTATCGAAGGCGATTCCCTAACATTCAGTAATCATACAAAGCATCGAATCCCTACCATGTCAGACACTCCTATCCATACTAAGACATACAGATTCCCACAAGTTCATGAAAACGAGGTCCGAACACAAGTTCAAAAAATGTTGGAGCAAGATATCATCCAACCTAGTACATCTCCTTGGAGTAGCCCCATCTGGGTAGTACCTAAGAAACTGGACGCGTCCGGTAAACAGAAATGGCGTTTAGTCATAGATTATCGTAAATTAAATGACGTAACTATAGGCGACAGCTATCCTCTTCCAAATATTACTGACATTTTAGACAAGCTAGGACACTCTCAATACTTCACTACACTAGATCTTGCCTCAGGATTTCACCAACTAGAAGTTGAACAAAACGACATACCTAAAACAGCCTTTAATACACCTTATGGTCATTATGAATATAAAAGAATGCCATTCGGGCTTAAAAACGCACCTGCTACCTTTCAACGTGTTATGGATTCGGTACTATCTGGCTTACAAGGTGAAAAATGTTTCGTTTACCTAGACGATATTGTCGTATTTGCGTCTAGTCTACAAGAACACGAACAAAAACTCT
This sequence comes from Euphydryas editha, assembly GCA_036937285.1. NCBI lineage: Eukaryota > Metazoa > Arthropoda > Insecta > Lepidoptera > Nymphalidae > Euphydryas > Euphydryas editha. Next base: position 13,235,053 of record JAUPFZ010000023.1, read on the forward strand.
GTGAAGTTTTCTCGAGGCTTCAGAAATATGAACTCAAAGTCCAACCCGACAAGTGCGAATTTTTAAGACGCGAAGTAGCATATCTCGGTCATATAATTTCTAATGAAGGTGTTAAGCCCAACCCAGATAAGATTCAGGTTGTAAAAAACTTTCCTATTCCAAGATGTTGTAAAGACATTAAAGCTTTCCTAGGTCTTACGGGATATTACCGCCGATTTATCTCTAACTTTAGTAAAATTACTAAACCTCTTACAAGTCTCCTAAAAAAGGACACCCCGTTCATCTGGGGAGAATCTCAACAAACAGCATTTGAACAATGCAAACAACTTCTCACTAGTCCGCCTATCTTGCAATATCCTGATTTCACAAAGGAATTTATTCTAACTACCGACGCTTCAATACACGCCATTGGCGCGGTATTGTCTCAAGGTGAAATTAACAAAGACTTACCAATTGCATACGCGTCTCGTACACTCAATAAAGCCGAGTCTAATTATTCTACAATCGAACGCGAACTGTTAGCTATAGTTTGGGCTGTTAAACACTTCCGACCTTATTTGTTTGGTAGAAAGTTTAAAATTGTTACAGACCACAAACCTTTGACATGGTTATTTTCTATTAAAGACCCAGGTAGTCGTCTTGTTAGATGGAGACTTAAACTCGAGGAATACGATTACAAAGTTATTTACAAAGCAGGCAAAAACAATACTAACGCAGACGCACTATCACGATCCCCTGTCATGAACACCAATGCAATAAATTCTATACCCACTCGAGATACCTCTGACGACTATTTACAAATAAATTATTTACATTTCGCTGAAAACCCCACTTATAGCTTTGACACTCCAAATCTCCATATTTCAACTGACAACCTCTTAGACGAACGACACAAAAACATATTTATCCCCGTTTCATGCGAACACTCCGATAAAAATGACCTTTTCAACGAAGCCATTTCCATGTGTTCTCAAGTGGAACCGTATTTACAAAAAAACAAAATGCTCTATGACACAGACGTATTAATTTCGAATTTGAAACAAAAAATATTACTTGGATGTACGAGACCGACACACTTCAACCCATGGGATTCTGAAAGTTATTTTAAAGCTCTCTTAAGTTGCTTACATAACAACAATATAAAAACTCTCTATGTACCAGATCTAAAAAACGATCCCACATGCAAGTTACAAGGCAACGAACAATTGCATATTACTGCCTATTTAGCTGATTCGTATAATTGTAACATCACTATTTGTAAAAATAACATAAAATACCCAGCTCCCGAAGAAATTCCTGAAATTTTAAAAGCTTTTCACGATGATCCCCTATCAGGACATAGAGAAATCGTAGAAACAACACGAAAAATACGATGCGAATATTTTTGGAAAGGTATGACAGACACTATAAAAGATTATGTTGACAATTGTAAGATATGCCAACGTAACAAAACACAGCGTAAAATTTTCAAAGCGCCCATGGTCATTACTACTTCCTCTTCAGAACCATTTGAACGAGTAACTATCGATTTAGTATCCTACTCTGACATTACAGGCGACTTTAACAAATATATACTGACACTACAAGATGACTTAACTAGATTTGTTCAAGCTTATCCTATCCCTGACAAACAAGCTATTTCAATTGCCAAATCACTTCTCATTTTTTGTCAACATTACGGTATTCCAAAACGTTTCCATTCCGATCAAGGCGGTGAATTCGTAAATAACATCTTAAAACAACTAGTCAAACTGTTAGGTTCTCATCATACATTCAGCACAGCTTATCATCCACAGACTAATGGCTCCCTAGAACGATTCCATGCCGTACTCAGAGACCACATTCGGATGTATTCTACAAAAACTTCCCACGACTGGGACCGTATCGTACCACTGGCTATAATGTGTCATAACACATCATTAAATCAATCCACAGGCTTCACACCTCATGAATTACTATTTGGGTACAAACCACGTTTATTATATACATTTAAAGAAACACGCGAATATACTACAAATGACTATCTTAACGATCTCAATGAAAGACTTAAAATTTCTTGCGACATAGCGCAGCGTAATATTAATAATATGAAGGAAAAAGCCAAAGCTCGCTATGACAGTCAAATCAAAAACATAGCCGATTTTCAGTTAGGCGATAATGTTATGCTCCGAGTTCCGAATCCGAACAATTTAGATAGTAAATGGGACGGACCGTATAAAGTGATTAGAAAAGGTTTTAATGAAAATTACATTATTAGAAAATCAGGAAAAAATCAATTAGTACATGGTAATAGGCTAAGACCCGTATAAAATAAATAAATAATAATTTTATAACAAAAACTAATAATAAACTTTCAGGCCACCTCATTTCGAAAATAAGTTTAGTGAAATTATGAATAATCCCTATTTTTAGGTTATTATATGCTCTATAGTTAAGCTAATATTTTTATATATTCCTTTAGAAAATATATACACTTAATAAATCAATTTTATAGCTAAAATGAAATATACAAAAAAAAAGACTAATAAACTAACACAAGCAAATGTTTTATCGATTCCAGGTACTCCACAATAAAAAGTGTTGATGGAAGTACGATAACCATTGATCAATTACCTTCTAAGTCTGGATTTTACTATCAACCTCTTGGTGATGTCCTAATAACAGAAAGCTCCTGGAAATTAATTGTATACAGAAACCTAGAACCCCTGTTCCTATCTCGCGATTCTTTAAAACGTTTAATTACTAATTACGAAATCCTTGTTAATAATTATAAACATATTACCCCTAGCGTTTATACGACGAACTCCTTTATTAAGGTTACTTTAGATAAAATAGATGCTACAGTGCTAGGAAAAAATATAGACTCAAACAGTTATTTCAGTATTTGAAAAATTTAATTAAACAAAATAATCTAAAACATCACGTTTTGTTTACTACGCAATATACCCCGATTACTGATATGTATACTTTTTTCTGCGTGACCTTGATTCTACAGCGATGCGACTTTCTTTCAAATACGTTAAATTGAATTGTGAATATTTATAAACTCAGTCGCACTTTGGCAACGTACTGAATAATACATGTTTATTATATCATTGCTCTTGAAATCTACTTTATTTACTAACTTTGATTTTTAATTAATCATAATTAATTATCATATTTATTTTGTTTTATGATGCCTCGTGGTAGAGAATTAAGTTCTATTGAAAAACAAAGAATTATTGATTTGAGAAGCTGCGGTAAAACTCAAAGGCAAATAGCAGATATTATTTGTAGATCACAGAGTGTGGTGAAAAATTTTTTGAAGCTAGGTGTTGAAAACTATGGCAAAAAAAAAACGTTCAGGACGCCCGCCGAAATTTCCTCCTACTGTTAAACGAGCAGTATTAAGGGAATTATCAAATACTGGAGCATCATCATCGACATTGGTGCGTAGATTTAACTTAAACTGTGATGCTAGTCTTCTGAGAAAGTGGGCACAAGCGTCCAGACTCTTTAAATATCAAAAGTATCTGAGTAAACCTGTCTTAAAAGTGCAACATGTTACAGAAAGACTAAAATTCGCAGAAAAATATATCAAAAAAGGAAAAAAATTTTGGCAACACGTGATTTTTTCAGATGAAAAAAAGTTTAATTTTGATGGTCCGGATGGTTTTAAATATTATTGGCATGATTTAAGATTTGATCGAAAAATTATGTCTCGTCGTGCTCATGGAGGTGCATCGGTCATGGTCTGGGCTGGTATTACTGGTCATTTAAAAACAGAATTGGCGTATTATAGTGGTCGAATGAACGCTGCTAATTACCGGGAGCTATTACACGAACACCTCCTACCATTCATTACCTTGACTGAAGACAAAAATATAATATTTCAACAAGACAACGCTCCAATACACGTTGCTTCAACTACAAAAAAGTGGTTTGAGGACTTTGGTATACGAATATTAGAGTGGCCAGCATGCAGTCCGGACTTAAATCCGATGGAAAACGTTTGGGGGATCCTAGCAAGAAAAATTTATGATCAAGAAAAACCGCAAATTAATAATATTTCTCAACTTAAACAAAGACTACAGTCTTGTTGGTCAGAAATTTCACCAAAACTGCTAAATGAGTTAATAGATAGTTTACCCGATAGACTAATCGAAGTCATTAAAAATAAGGGTAAATGGACAAAATATTGATTAATACTAAACATAATAAGGACATTGAGTTTATAATTATTCACAATTAATATTTGCATTTAAACATTGTTTTATTTTTTATTTAGTGTGATTAATAAAATAAAAAATTAAAATATATAGTAAGAATTTTCTTTGTTTCTGGCATTTATTTAAAAAAATAATAATTAAAGGTATATACTTGTTTCTACATAAAATCCTAAAAATTAGACATGAGTCTATATTTTTTCACAGCACTGTAGTTTAAGCGAACTTAGTTATTATTTAAATAATCACCGTGTCAAACGAGAGTTAATAGACGGCTTGAGTACTGTCCTCAAGTGGCTCATCGGCACTCCAGATGCAACAGATGCAAAGTACTACGATCGATGCATTGAATCATTAGAAAAAACACATGTGGATCAAAACCGAATCCTAAATCAACAATTACAAATAATTTCTTTCACCATTACTAATTTCAACGAAACTATTTTACAAATTTCTTATGACGAGTATTCTATTAACAATAATTTACAAAAGCTTAGTTCTTATTTAAATAAGACTGACAAAATTATTTTTGATTTACATGCCTCAGAGCAAATAACTTCCGTCTCTATTCAAATTTTAGAATGTTTAATATCATTACAAAAAGAACTAGATGACATTTCAACAAGCATATTGTTTATTAAATCGGGAACGGTCCATCCATCAATCATCTCAACTGTACGCATCTACAGAGAACTTTTAGCTACAAATCATATTAGAATTAATAACAACTTTGTTGCGCCTATTATCATAGATAATATAAAGGATATCATGGAATCTTCATCCATTACATCTTACATATATAAGAATAAATTAGTTTATATAATAGAATTTCCTTTGGTTAAAAATGATAAATTTTCACTTTTTCATATTTATTCTATTCCCATTAAACATAACGATTCCCCTTATTATTCCATTCTATTTCCCGAGCATACATATCTTGCCACTTCGTCCACACGTCAGCAATACGTGTCTACGAGCCACCTCGATGGTTGCAAAATCTTCGCGCCGAGGAGAAGAGTATGCAGCGATCTAGCAGTTTATAATTACAACGCAAGACCTAATTGCGAAGTGGCGATACTTCAATCAACAAATAAAGATTTACCACCATTCTGTGAACCAGCAACATTCTCAGCTAACATTGACACTTTTCAATCGCTCGATGACAATAAATGGATTTTTATTCTTAAAAGGAGTACTCCATGTATCATTGAATGTGAAAGCAGCATCTTACACAAAGAGCTTTCGGACGCCGGCATCATTTCCCTGGAACCAGGATGCAAGTTCTACACTGCATTCGTTACTTTAAGCGCCGAAAAAGATACCGAGTCAAATTCAACACATCCTATTATCACGGTGGACCTCGAGGACAGCTGCATTCCAGATTTGTTCAAGACTATTCCTCCAGAACTACTACCAATAACTATAAGGAATGTTCCTCTTGACGCTTTAAATGTCATTAAGGATCAAATAAACACCCAGCATCGGATTTTAACGGAACAACAACAAAAATTTAAAACTAGCGTCATTTCGACGTTCTCTTATACAACTTTTATTTTCGGAACAATTATGTTCATCTTCCTACTATACAAATGTTGTCCCTGGCATCGAATTCAACCTCGACGACTTTGTTGGAACAACAACAACGACGACCAACCAAGAAGAATTCAAATCTTCAACAACTGCTTCGACAACTCAAGACGAAGACAGAACGTAGAAATTCCAATGGCTAATATTTCGACCACATCGTGCATCTCGGAAGATGAAGAAGATGAAGAAGCCTCAACATCAACTTCAACTCCAAAAAAATCGAGGACTTCAAGAAAGCCTCGATCTTTATTTTAAGGGGGGAGGTGTTACGTACGCACTCCTCAATAAGTATTAACTCTAAGTCACTATTTTACAATAACTTCTTATAATTACTTACATTATAAACTTATAATTGTTACTAATCCTTAGACTCATAAGCCTAATCATTAAGCTACTTGTATATACTACTCATTAAATAGTAAGCCAAACATCCCCACCTTGCCACTGAGCAATTCCTTGTTTCCCATGTAATATAAATAGTCCCGCGTCTCTAAGCCCGCCGCATTCCCATCTCCGACTCCGGTTCCTTAATATTACTCTGTTTCTTAAGTTTATTGTAATTACGCTCTATCTTTCTCTCTGTTTCTTTAAATTAATATTTATAAAGTGTAACAATAAAATAATAGTTTATAAAAAGACATTTATTTCACTGACCACGTAACACAATTAGAAAATACGTTCGAAACAAAAAGCGTATTCAATAAATTACATTTAAAAAGAAAGTTAATGTCATTAAAATGCACAAATGAAAAGCTTCAGGACTTCTTTCTAAAATTTGATTCCGTGATCAATGAGTTAACAGCTGCAGGGTGTATTATAGATGAAATGGACAAAGTTCGTTATTTGCTATCTGCAATGCCTGGAAAATATAATAACGTTATCACGGCAATAGAGACTATGACGACGGATATTATAAGTATAGAGTTTGTGAAGGCAAGATTGCTAGATGCAGAGATCAGAGACCAAGATATTCCAGAACAATACATCAATGAACAACAAACAGCATTCTTCACATGCTACAATTGCGGAAAACCCGGACACAGGGCATATGAATGCAGATCCAAAACAAGATCTACACGCGGACGAGGAAGATATGCAAGAGGATATACGCGGAGTGGTACGAGAGGAAGAGAACGTTCATCAAGAGGACATAATCAAAGAACATCAGCGATCGACAATGTAGATATTATGGGTTTTACATCAACTGAGCATCAAGTAAATATGTGTGATTTAGATGAGTCTGTTAGGTTTGTAATTGATTCTGGTGCAACTCAAAATTTAATAATGAGTAAATACGAAAAATATATGATAAACGTACAAAATTTAGACAAAGAAATCAAAATCTATGTTGCAAACGGGCAATATTTAGTTTCATGTAAAAAAGGTACTTTAAGAGTATTACATAATAAAACAAAAATAACCATTGAGGCTCTAATTGTGAATGGCTTAAGTCATAATTTATTGTCAGTCAAAAAATTATTAGAAAAAGGAAACCGTATTATGTTTTATAAAAATAATGTAGTAATCACAAATGGTGGGATAACTATAAAAGGTAAAATGTTAGGACGTTTATATGGTATTGACTTTAATTTAAATTTAGAAAAATGTAATGTTGCTAATACTGTAAATGATCGAGACTTATGGCACAAAAGATTAGGACATGCAAATAGAAAACATCTTTCAATTATAAAATTACCATTTTTCTTTAAATTCTTGTGGACCGTGTCGTGAAGGGAAAGCTACAAGGTTACCTTTTCAGTCAACAAATCGTTTCAGGTCTAGGTACGTTGGTGAGCTGTTACATTCAGATCTGTCAGGACCGGTAAGAACTCCAACATCAAACGGCGAACTATATTTTCAAACCATAACGGATGATTATTCACATTTTTGTGTTGTTTATTTTTTGAAAAGGAAAAATGAAGCTACTACTAATTTGATTGACTACATTAACAAGATAGAAAGACAAACCGGAAATAAAGTAAGAAAAATCAGGTGCGATAATGGCGGTGAATTTAAAAATGAAACAATGTATGAATACAGCAGAAGAAATGGTATTATTATACAATACACCCAACCTTATTCACCACAATCTAATGGCGTAGCTGAGAGAATGAACCGAACCATTTACAATAAAGCACGAACGTTAATGATTAAAACACAACTACCTAAACATTTATGGAGCGAAGCTGTAGCGTGTGCCGTATACCAGATAAATAGATGTCCCTCCGCAGCAATTAAGTTCAGAGTACCAGCAGAAATTTTGTATCGAGAACTGAATTTATCCAGACTGAGAATTTTCGGATCTAGAGCATGGATGACTATAATACCAAAAGAAGGAAAATTTGATAAAAGAGGTAAAGAAATGAGGTTTGTAGGCTACAACATAGTTGGATACAGACTATGGGATCCAGAAAATGATAAAATAGTTCAAGAGATGTAGTATTTGATGAAAGTGACTATATATATAAATGTAAAAAAATTATGATAAGTTTAATAATGAAAAACAAACGTACAAATGGAGAGAAGAAGAACATGAACAGGTAAGTAATGAAGATAAGGAAGTGACAGATATAGATGGAAATATTGAAGAAAGATATGAAGATTGTGAAGAATATGTAGAGGAAGAAAACACTCAGGATATTAATAGAGAGATTTGTAGAGAAGTGAACAGAACTAGATCGAGAAGAGTTGTGAAGAAACCTAGTTATTTAGAAGAAGATTACGATTTAAACATAGCATTTTGTTTATGTTCAGGTAAACCAGCGAGTTATGAGGAAGCGATACAGTATGATGGATGGAATAAAGCTATAAAGAAGGAACTAGATTCACACAAGAAATTAGGAACATGGGGCGAAGCACAGAATTTACCAGAAAATAGAAAGGCTATAGAAACTAAATGGATATTTAGACTAAAACAAGATGGAACTAGAAAGGCTAGATTAGTAGCAAGAGGGTTTCAACAGAAAGAACAGGGACACGATTTTTATTCTCCTGTTGCAAGAATGTCAACGGTAAGGGCTATGTTGAGTCATGCAATGCAAGAAGGATTAACAGTGAAGCAACTAGATGTTCCAACAGTGTTTTTAAATGGTGTTTTAGAAGATGAAGTTTTTATAAAATGTCCTAAAGGAGTAAAATGTCAAGAAGGAAAAGTGTTTAAACTGAAGAAAGCGCTATATGGGCTTAAGCAGGCACCAAAGTGTTGGAATGAGAGATTTCATAATTTTATGTTAGAAAATGGATTTACTCAATCAAAATATGATTTTTGTTTATACATGAATACGAATACATGGATATTAATTTACGTAGATGACATTTTATACTTGAACGATAATTGAAACGATGAAATTGTAGCGAAATTAAAAGAAGAATTTAGAACTAAAGATTTAGGTGAAATAAGAGATTATTTGGGCTTAGAAATCACAAGAGATGAAAACAAATTGGAAATTAAACAAACGAAAATGATAAAGAGAGTTTTGGATAGATTTAATATGAAAGATAGTAAGGGAACCTACACTCCCATGGAAGCTAACTTCAATGCAGATCCTAACGTTGAAGTAATTAATGTACCTTTCAAAGAATTAATTGGATGTTTATTGTTTATCTCTATGAATACTAGACCCGACATTACTTTTGCAGTGTCGTATCTTAGTAGATTTTTGGATAAACATACAGGATCATTATGGAAAGCTGGTAAAAGAATTTTACGGTATCTGAAAGCTACAAGAGATAAAGGATTGTTATATAGAAAATTAGAAAAGTACGAAGTTAAGAATTTGGTAGGATATTCCTGATGCAGACTGGGCTGGAGACAAGAGCGACAGAAAAAGTACTAGTGGTTGTGCAATATTCTATTGTGGTAATCTCATAAGTTGGTTTTCAAGAAAACAGAGTGTTGTAGCACTTTCAACAGCTGAAGCTGAATATCTAGCAGCAGCTCAAGTTGTCAGTGAATTAGTTTATCTAAAAGGTATTATATCAGATATAACCTGTAATTCTAACATTATTACTAAACTTTTAATAGATAACCAGAGTGCCATAAAACTTATTCAAAATTCAGAAAACAGTAAAAGAGCCAAACATATAGATATTAAAGCACACTATATTAAAGATGTCGTACAAAAAGGTTATGTAAATATCTCTTATGTATCTACTGATAAAAATATTTCAGATTTATTCACTAAAGCTCTAGCTAAAGTCAAACATGAGTATTTTAGAAAAGCATTAAATATTGTCTAAAAATGTTTTTACATTAAAAAATGAAGATGTTAAGTTAGTAGATAGTAAGTATATTTGAAGTAGGGTTGTTTAATAAAATAAATATAGTTTTATTTAATGGTTACTTAGATTAGTTTAAAGGAATTTGTAATGAAATGAATTGTGTTTTTTTTTTTTTTTTTTTTGAAGTTTATATGTGATGTAATTTTACAAATATTAGAAATGAATTGTAAAATTAAGGGGGGATACTGAGGTTTTACTGTACAAGTTAAAATAAGAATATAAAATAGAGGTTTTACTGTATAAGTTAAAATAAGAATATAAATGTGACATGAGTCACTCTGAAACGGGGTATAAAAAGGGAAAATGTACGATCTTTTATTCAGTATTTAATAAAGCCCCAACAAATAGTTCTAAATGATTATTTTAGTATGTGGTGTTGATGCACCTTTTAAAACAAAGCAAAATTTAAATACAATAATTGAGGTTACAAAAAGAGAAATTATTCAAATTACAAATTAATCTTAAAATTAAAAACAATAATAAATAATTTTAAATTAAATTTAAATTAATGATTTTAAAATGATAATAATTATAATTTCAAATAGGATTACCGTTACATAAAATATTTTTAGTATGACAATTAAACTTAGCTAATGAAAGATAATATATGTCACAGTCTAGAAACATGTACTTATAAACTTGTACTTATAAAAGAATAAAATAAAAATAAAATAAAACTTACATAACTTATATATGCCGCGTTTAGTTAGGGTGGTAGGTGGTTGCGGACAGATTAGAGAGTAGGGGTCCGAAACAAGATGCTGTAGGTACCTTGTTTTCAGCCTATTTTTCTTCAGCTGGCCCACGTTTCGACAGCGAGATTATAGTAGGGAAGGACACTGGCCTGACTGGTGACTTCAGTTGGTGATGGCTTCTTTCAGTCCGAGCACGCGGGGAGATCTCCACCGGTATTAGCTAATCATCGGCCGGCCGGCCTCTGTGTTCTTCCTTTACGACGTTACGTCGTAGATATGTAGGTAGGTTGATAGAGAAAGAAATAGGTAAAAGGTAATTCTGGAAGCGTAGAAAGTTCCATGTCAGGCAGTGAAATAATTTACGAGAACCAGTGTCCAAATAAGAAAATACATATGACATTTTAAGCTAATAAGAACACCTTACAATAAATCTAAGTGGAATATCAGGAAACTTACCCCAGCGGGATTAAAGCCGTATTAGGTCGAGGTTAGGCCTCGGGGGGTCGGCGGCTGTCTGCGAGGAGTGACCAGAGAGAAAGAACCTTCCTCAACCGTTCGAGAACATTCCAATCAAAACGTCACGTTTCACAGTTTACTGACAGAACTGACTTTTACAATTTAGTTAAGTTTTCTTTAAATATTTTACCATTTATATTTTAAAGATTGGATTAAATTATTAAATTTAGGATTATTAATTTTGACAAGTAAACTGATTTATTTAACCCTTATTCAAATATAGGGAAATTATTTCCCACCCGACAATGATCTACATTTTGATATTTTTTATTTAATCTGTGATCGATACATGGAATTGTTTCGATCCATCAAAAAATATAACATATTTTTTTTATTTCTGGCAACACTTTCTTCCTAAATGTCACATGCCTAAAACGTCAGAATCAGTTCAAACTTCGAGGTCCGTTTTTTCGGGCAATTTACCGCTAAATTAGAATTCTTGTGAAGTGTTTCTCTACTGACGAGCAGAAAAATTCTTGTAAGTACGTAACTGTTCTTATTTCTGTAAGTAAAGTATATTTCTGATATAATGATGGTATAAACAGTGTATAAAAAGAAAACTATGTGCTAATTTTGCATGTCTAAAGTAGGTGGGAAATATCTTCCCTATATCCACTTCGGTAAATACTAAGTGGGAAATTAATTACCTATATCCCTTTCGCGTTCATTGTTTTATCAATATATATAAAATTTTGAGTTTATCTTTTTGTTCATATTTTTATTTTAAAATAAAAATAAAAACAAAGAATTAAAATTATTATTGTTATTTTTAGGTACGTAAGAGTTTCAAAATGTCGTTGCAATCTAAAATTAAAAGAAAGAAGACAATTAATGATTCCGACTTACAGAAAATAGTAGATAATTTATCTGATTAATCTGACATTGATACCGAGTCTGAGGATGAGGTTATAAGCGGATCATCTTCTTACTTGAAAGAGACTGAAAATAATTCTGGCACATATGATGAAATTGAGAAGCGATTAGAACAGTTATTTGGGATACCGCCTATAGAAGATGAATACATTGAACTGAATGAACCGACATCGTCGAGTACACTCTTGAACACATTCGAAGAAAAAAGTATTTCGGCGTCACATACTAAAGCACCTGAATCTCTGGTACCTTGTACACTAGCTACATTAGAACAATTTGAACAGCCATCCACACCAACTCAAATAGACTTACCTTCCTCGAAATTATCAACTACACCTTCAGGATCAGAAATAACTTCAGCAGTGCCTCCCACAATTTCAAAACCTATATCTGTACCTGTTAAATCTAAGTCATCCTCTGTAAAAATATTATCATCTATAAATGTATCATACAAACACACCGCAGTTCCATCGGGCTCGCAATCATCTGTACTTACAGCTACTAGCAACTCCAAAATAACCAGTATTTCTTCAATACTACCATTGCCAAACCGTCTCAAATTATCATCATCAACAACTACAACGCTAAATATAGACCAGACCCAAGTTTACAGTATTCCAAATGAAAGAGGGTCAGCACTGATGTCTTCTACATCTAGTTTACCTATATCTCACCCTAAACCATCTGATTTTTCTTCTACAACTACAGCATCCAATTTAATATTGTCTCAATCACCAGTGTATCCTAGTACTTCAAACGATGCGTCTACTAGTTCTGATTGCACGCAACGTAGAGACCTTTGATATCTTCTAACAGATCGAAAAACTCACCTCCGAGAGACTGGAAAATCGTTCAGGAACATCACACAGTACCCAATTTCGACAAAAAAATAGTGCCTCAATCTATATACACACATAAAACGCAGCCTGTAAATATATTTTACAACTTTTTTCCTGAGAGCATCATAGAATCCATAGTAGTAGAAACTAATAGATATGCTGCACAGAAGAAATCTAAAAATTGGAAAGATGTAACATTTCAAGAGATAAAAGCATATTTTGGAGTACTAATAATGATGGGCCTGAACCCCCTGCCTGATATGGAACTATATTGGTCCAGTGATAGATTTTATAATAATCCAGAAATTAGTGATGTTTTCCCAATTACAAGATTCAAAAAAATTACAGAAAATTTACATCTAAGAAACAACGCAGAAGAACCCTCAAGATCTTCACCCAATCATGATAAATTATACAAATTGCGAACACTTATTAACACCTTGAATGACGTGTTTCAAAAACAAACATCAAATTCCAGTAGACAGTCTATTGATGAGTGCATGGTAAAATTTAAAGGTCGAAGTTGTCTTAAACAATACATGCCAAAGAAACCGGTGAAAAGAGGTTTTAAAATCTGGGCCCGGTGTGATGCAGTAACCGGGTATCTTTTTCAATTCGAGGTGTATGCAGGTAAAGGAGATTCTACTGAAAACGAAGGTCTTGGTTATAATGTGGTGTGGAGACTTAGCCAAAATGTACCACCAAATACGTTACTTGCAATTGATAATTTTTTTACCGGATGCAATTTAATGGATGATTTGTTTGCTAATGACATTTATGCTGTGGGAACAGTGAGACTCAATAGAATCGACCTACCTGATGCTATTACTAAGAATGACCGCGCTCACAAACTTAATAAAAATGAATTTGCAGCACTGACCGCTGGACCAATATCTGTAATAAAATGGGTTGACTCACGTGCAGTTACTGTCTTGACTACTGCTTGTATCCGAAAGATACGATGTTTGTGAAACGTACCCAAAAAGATGGGACTAGAAAATATACCTTAATCCCTACAGCTATAGCATCGTATACGCTTAATATGGGTGGTGTCGATCATTTTGATCATTTCAGATCATCTTACCCTATAAACAGAAAGTCCCGAAAATTTTGGATGAGATTGTTCTTTTTTATGTTAGATGCGAGTGTGATCAATGCGTACATTACATACACAACAATACATCCCACTACGGTTCACTTGCATAGGGACTTTCGGCTGAAATTGGCCCGTGCCTTGATAGATGGTTATACGGCCAAAACACGCACATCGGTTCCGTTTAAAAACAAAAAAGGAGGTAATTTTGGCGTACCGGACGAAATCCGCCTTAGGAACGTAGGTGAACACTTACCAACAAAAGATATTTCTTATAAAAGATGATGTATTAAAGCTAAAGAAAAGAGAACAAATATCAAATGCTGCAAATGCGATATTGCGTTATGTGCGCAAGAGTGCTTTAAAAAATTTCATGTAATTGAAGCTCGCCATGATATATGAGGCTCCTGTTTTGTTTCTATTTTGTGATTATTACTTTTTGTGCAATAAATATCCTAATTTTTATGATTTTGTTTTTTTTTTCTTAAAAGGCAAAGTAAAGTCAAAGGCAACAACTAGTCTTGCAGCAAAACTAGGCATTGTAGTAAAGGATATAGGGAAATTATTTCCCACCATTAAAACAAAACATATCCTAATCAAATATAGGGAATATATTCCCACCAACAAAAAAACATATGTATATACTATGTTTTTTTTTTAATATTTAATTTTACATACATTAAAACTACTTCTAAATGTAAGCTAAATCCATTTTATCATCTTGATAAGTCTTACACAGCGCTGTATTTGTTTAAGGGTTAAGATAGATATTTTTTTAAAAACAAGTATTGGATTACGAAGCGACATCTGTTATGTCGATTAGAAACGACGTTGACGGGTCGATACTTAATAACACTGTCATCTTCAACACGATACGGACAGATGGCGCTATTGGTAATATTAATTTAAAAATCATTTAGTATCAAATTAAAAATTATTTAAAATTTACTAGTGTATTCAACCATTTGATGATAATTAAGTAACGTGCAAGCGCAACGTTACATATATTATGTTCATTTTTAGATTTGATAATATATGTTCATTTGATGTGTAGTTCTTTAAACGACCGCTAGTGGCGCTGTACAATTTTTTATAGAAATCTTTTCGCTATCGACTGTAGTAAGTTTTTGATAGCAACTCATGGTAGAGGCACTGGTGGTCATTTGACTCGCTAAAAACCTGTTACCAGAGAAGATATAGAGAAATTTATAGGCATTAACCTAGTGACTGGCATAAGTAGACTTCCATCATTTTCCCATCAAGTTACTGGCAGCGAGACTCTATTTATTACCATCCACTGATGCACATGATAAAAATGTCATACAATCATTTTGTTTTAATATTGCACTGCTGGCATTTGGTAGACAATACGGCGGAAAGAAATGATCGCTTGTTAAATCAATTGTAGACATTCTAATGAGAAACTTCAGAAAACTACTTACACCAAAAGACGACATTATCGTGGATGAGTCAATGGTCCCTTTTCAAGGGCGAATACTGTTTCGCCAGTATAAGCCAAACAAAACCTTGGCCTAAAGATTTACAAGGCCACAACTAATGGTGAATATGTTTGGAAATACAAAGTGTATACTGGCTAGGATCATCAAATTTCTAACCTGTGTAAACCTGGAAGCGTTGTCATTGAGCTGTGTGAAGAAACAGCAGATAATTGGTATACAAGTATACCATTAGCTGAATACTACGTTCAGCCGCAAAATTAATCTTTGTGGCACTTTGCAAAAAAAAAAACGCAAATATCTACCGTTATTAGATAAAAAAGAAGCTCGAAAGTGGACATCATATCGCCGCTCAGCGGAATAATATAACAATTCTAAAATTGAAGGAGAAAAGGCATGTATTTATGATCTCAACTTGCCACGCTGATGAATAGACTATGACAACTATGAGAAATGCACGCCTGAAGCCTAATATGATTTTGGAATATAACAACCGCAAAAAAGGCATTGATCTTTCTGATGAGTTAGCCAGTTATTATTCCCCATTTCGTAAAGGTCTTGTGTGGTAACAAGAAGATTGCTGTTGATGTGATTTTTGGAGTAGCCGTAATGCGTTGTATGTCTACAAAAAACTTAACCCTCAAAATAAATGTTATCTTCTACAAACACAAACAGATATTGTGAAAAAACTTGTGGGTGTAAGCGTAGCACAGATACCGGCTGCGGCTGTAGCTACTCCACAACAAAATTCAACTGCAGGTTCATCACGTCAAAATGTCCCGTCATCGCCAGCACAACTTTTTCTTCAAATGGTGGATAAGAAAGATGGTAAATTAAAAGACGAAGGTGTACAGGTTGCTACGAACGACATAGATTGACAGGAGAGAAAATAAGGTGAAAACAGTTTCGCAAATATGCAATATTTGCACAAAACCTTATTGTTTGCAATGTTTTCAAAAAAGTCATGTATAATTATTCTATTATATATTTATATAATAGAATAATTATAATTATTATTATTATTTAATAATTATTATTTTTTATTCTATAATTAATCTGTTCTATATAATAAATTTTCTATTCATTTCCCGTATTTTTGGTAACTTTACTTACCAATTGTTTAGGTAATTTCTAAGTAATGAAACAATAAAACCTCGAAATTATGTCCCTGTATTGACACTTTTTATTACATACCCTTAAATAAAATAAAAAATTTCGAGTATTTCCCTATGTCCCAGAATTTTTTATAATCCTTATGATGTGGTCTGCCAAGTCAGGCGCGGTCCGAAGGAGGGGGATCACAAGGGACATGACCCCCTCCCCCAATCTAAGGTCAAATTGAAAAATCTCAAAAATTTGCCAAATAATAAAAGGAAATTTCTAGCTATCCCCTAACAGCGATAAATTTATACTTTGCTAATATCTAGTTGTGTTTTTATGAAAAACGTACGATGGCCAAAATAACTTGGAAATGACATCTAGTACTAGTTTCGAAACAAGGAACCGAACTACATAGTTTTGGTAATCCTAGCAAAATCGATATGTGTCGTTAAGATGAAGATTGTATAACAATATTCTAATAATGTAATTTGTCGGTTTATTGTAAAGATTCAAGATAAAGGCTGTCTACTTAGTTGTGAATTGTGATTCTTGTTGTTAAGTTTTGTGATTTAGGAAAAATAATGAATATTACTTTTATTTATAAATCTCAAAGATATTCTTTTTATCCTATTTTGAACCAGAGCATTCATTTAAATTTAACATTAAATAACCTTAACCCACTTTTTATTTTTGTGCTATTGCCTAAAGTGGGCAAAACTATTAATAGCAAAAAAATATTATCCCACTTCTAATAGGTGAATAAGGCTTGTTTTATTCTTTTAGTGTCCTTTTTGGTGTTTACCTATATATGTATTTGTTATGTTTTGTTGGTGACTGGGTGATTGTTTGGCGAGTGGTTCAAAACGAACTATGAGAACAATTGATAGCTTTTTTAACCCTTCGTGCACCACGTGGGGTTTAATAAACCCCAGCCAAACAAAAATCTCTGTATATTGCTCATATTTCGCGTGAACATCTCGAAACCTCGTGTAGCTGGAATTGCGACGTTGCAAAACCGCTTAGTGACAATCATTTAGTAGTAGCGTTGTTATATGGGCACCCACCTATACCTATTGCATATAATGTATAAATCACTCATCTACTGTTTACTTCTATATCATGCATTTGGTCATTACAATTATATCGATAACATTTAGCCCTTAGTTAGTAATAAAGGATATTTACTTTTTACTTCCATATCATGTACTTTAGATAATTAGTATGTAATCAATATCGTAAATTAGTGTGTGAACAATATTTACTGTTTATTTCCATATCATGTACTTTAGACTATTTGTAAATAATTATTATCTGAACTTAGTACGAACAAATTTGATATGTGAATTAATAACTAATATCCCCTCCTATTACATCCTGTTCCAAACCTAATAAATAATCCCGCACTCCCGAAATCGATACATTCCATTTCTAACTCTATTCAACATCATTACTCTATTATCTCTGATTCTATTTTTGGTTTAAGTTTATTGTATAAGTTCATAACCATTTCTGTTAATTTAATTTCTTAATATTAAATATTATTAGTAAAGTGTTAATAAATAAATTAGTTTTTAGAAAAACTTATTTTGCTCTCGCCACATAACAAATTTGTCGCAGTCAGTAGGATATAATCGCGAAAAGACAAGCATAAACGTGTAATATCAAGCATATAACACGGTAGCTGTAGGCTTTTAAAGATGTTCGCCGGACCTGCAACAATCATTTAATGCATCATGATTCATGACTGATGCATGATGAATCATGATTTGCTCATTCCTTTCTCTGTATTTTATTTTTGTTTATTTTTGTGTATATTTTTTCATATTTTTCATTTTATACATGTTTAAATCCATCAAATACGAACCTTGTGCAAATTCTCAAACATTAAAAACTAACACAATGGTTCTTGACCTAAACACTCTACTCAAACTCATCCCAACATTCGACACGACACACCCACAGCAAGTATATAGGTTCATCAGACTTGCGATTCCGCGTTTAGCTTAGCAAGTGAAGACGATCAAACGATATTGTTAGTGAACGTTCTGAACCACATTACGGGAACAGGCGCTTCCGATGTGCACTGTAGACAACATGTTTGTTGGGAGGACCTCAAATCATACTTAATCGAAAAATTTTCTAATGTGAAAACTATCGCACATCTTAATCTAGAGCTTCAGTCGACGTTTCAAAAACCTGGTGAAAGTTTAACAGAGTATTTCTACAGGGTAGATCTTTGTCGTAGCGAAATCGTTAAAAAACTTAATACAGAGATATCAGATATCAGTATAACCGGTAGAATCTTAAGCACAGAAGAGACCGCCTTAAGCGTCTTCGTAAATGCTGTTAATACCGAAATAGGGACAATGCTTAGGACAAAAGGATTCTCCTGCCAGTCCGAAGAAGGGCGATTCGCGATGCAAGAAGATAAAATTAGAATGATGAACGCGGCTAGGCAATTGTTATTCAAAAGCACAAATAACAACAAAATAAAAACGGTTTCACAAAGTAGTTTTCCCACAACAATTATCAAGTTTTCGTCAGAATATTTCCTCATCTAATAGTAAAGTATGTAGTTATTGCAAAAATATAGGTCATCAAATTTCTGAATGTTGTAAAAGGGCATACAATAATAGTATACGTACTACCCCTAGTCATACAATGCGTCCACCGATACAACGCGCCTTACCAGCTCCTTCACCAGCATCCCGTGTTAACAATTTAAACTCCAACGCGACCAAGGAAGAGAGAAACTCCTTGGAAATAGCTACAGCCTCCTCCTCAACGACCCAACTAACAATGACAATTACGAACCTCTAACTCGACCAATGAATTCACACCAATCATCTTCAACAACTACAACACTGTCAAATCATAAATATAGCTCATTAAATCCAGTCCATCGGGGATAAAGAATAGCTTCTAGTTGCGAGAGTATCCCGTCACAATCGGTAACTTACAAACAGGGTAACCAGTCCCATCATTTCAGTACCGACAACGTCTATTTCGAAACACACAACTCATTAAAACCTACTAATTCTACGAGTTTAATTAATTCTACTATTTCAAACGACAACGTTCTAGCTCCTAAATCAACCGTTTCAACTAACTATACAGTAGATACTATATAGTAGATATATACCAAACCAACAAAAACTAATAAGCCCACTATCTCTACTAAATCTAATAAATATAACAAGCGAAAATATACCAGATCAAAAACTCAAACTAACTCTAAGAATGCCGAAACCATTCCTTCCAAATCAAAATCTGAAGTTAAAAATTATGCTATTTCCTCCCTAAACGATATTCCTCCTGAAAAAATACTCCATTGTACTTTCCAAATTGAAGATCATCCTGTAACACTCCTCATAGATACCGGTGCAGGAATTTCCATTATTAGACGTGATAAAATTGGTACAGCGCAAATTAACGTCAGATATAGTTTCCATTATAGGAGTTTCGAGCTCTCAAACATCAACCAATAGTTTAGGCTCCACTGAAATATCTTTAGATAACTTTGCGAAATTTAAATTCCATGCAGCTAATCTCAATATAAAATCAGACGGTATTCTCAGTAATGATTTTATAACAAAATTTAACGTAAATATATACATGCAATCAAAAACAATGCGTATTTTCAATAAATCCTAAAAATTACATTATGTCAATGAATCGATTACTAATAACAAAAATAACAGTCCCGATAAACAGCTTCTAGCAAATCGATCTGAAACAGTAATTAGATGCAGAACTAGTAGCCCTAATGATGGCACAGCATTAGTCGAAAAACAAATACTAGATAACAATGTTGTAATTCCTAGCGCAATAGTTAATGTTGCAAACAACTCATTTACTATCACTCGTATAAATACATCTAAAACAGATAAATTGATTACTACTCCTATTATTCACGTAGACCCTTATTATGGGGAAATGCAGCTACGGTTAATACAATTTTTGTCCTGCAGAAAAGAGCTATTCGTGCAATTTATAGTTTAGGCCCTAGAGTATCATTAAGAGATAAATTTAAAGAAATAAAAATATTGACTGTTGCTTCTCAATATGTGTACGAAAATGTTATGTATGTTCATAAAAATATACACGAATTTCCCAGGAATTGCGACATGCATAGCATTAATACTAGGAACAAACATAAACTTGTAATGCCTGTAACTCGCTTACGCCGAGTCAGTAATTCTTTTTATGGACAATGTATACGCTTATACAACAGGCTTCCAGAAAACGTTCAAAAAGCTTCTATTGCTAAATTTAAAAAAATTGTGAAAGAACGTTTGTGTACTAAAGGATACTATTCGATAAACGATTTTCTAGAAGATAGTACGCCTTGGGAATGATGTGATCGCCACCAGGCTATTTCAATTTACAGAGAATTATTGTTAATTTCAATTTACATTAGAAAAAAAAAACATTACGTTAGAAAAAAAAAAATATTAGTCCCGCTGAGTTTCTTTCGCCAGTTCTTCTCAGGTCAGAGGCTTCTTCTTTCCGAACTGGTGGTAGACTCATGACGTTCAGTGAATAATTGTAATAATTTTATGCTGAATAAAATATTTTGACTTTGACTTTGACTTTGAATGTCGATAACTTAATTGAAACAAACAACAAATACAGTAAATCTATTACTATTAATAATTTAAACTTAGAAAATAGGAAAAGTAAAGTTATACAACTGATCAGAAAAGATCGTTTAAACTCAGAAGAAACAGAATCTTTATTCAAAATCATTTCCGAATACTACGACATTTTCTTCATAGAAGGCGATTCTTTAACATTTAGTAATCGTACTAAACACCAAATTCCTACAACATCAGATACTCCCATCCATACTAAGACGTACCGATTTCCACAAATCCATGAAAGCGAAGTCCGAACAAAAGTTCAAAATATGTTGGATCAAGATATCATCCGACCTAGTACATCCCCTTGGAGTAGCCCCATCTGGGTAGTGCCAAAAAAATTAGATGCGTCTGGAAAACAGAAATGGCGTTTAGTAATTGACTACCGCAAACTAAATGACGTAACTGTAGGTGACATTTATCCCCTTCCCAATATAACTGACATACTAGACAAACTTGGACACTCAATATTTTACAACTCTAGATCTTGCGTCAGGATTCCACCAATTGGAAGTTGAACCAAAGGACACACCTAAAACAGCCTTTAACACAACTTATGGCCATTACGAATACAAAAGGATGCCATTCGAGCTTAAAAACGCACCTGCCACCTTTCAACGCGTAATGGATTCCGTTCTCTCAGGTTTACAAGGAGAAAGATTTTTCTTTTACTTAGACGACATTGTCGTATTTGCATCTAAATAGTTTTCAAGAACATGAACAGAAACTCCGTGAAGTATTTTCTAGGCTAAAAAAATACGAACTCAAAGTCCAACCCGACAAATGCGAATTCTTGAGACGCGAAGTCGCGTATCTAGGCCACATAATTTCTAACGAAGGCGTTAAACCTAATCTACATAGATAAAATTCAAGCAGTCAATAATTTTCCAATTCCTAAATGTTGCAAAGATATCAAAGCTTTCCTAGGTCGTACAGGATATTATCGTCGTCGATTCATTTCAAATTTTAGTAAAATAACGAAACCACTTACTAGTCTTCTTAAAAAATTTACGGAAGTTTCAAAATGTTGTGGGTTTCAAAAGACCTACATAATTTAGCAGCTGAAAACACGTGATTTATCATCGTATGCCGGAGAGAAACTAAATGCTCAAAATGGCTCACCTTGGCTCGCGAGCCCTGCTCGTAACCTTTCAAATTTGCCTCGGGTGCCACGGCTCGCGAGGCAGAAGTCCGAGCGTAGCTCGCAAGCCGCGTTCGGTCGGTCTGGACGCGGCTAATTACAAATAATATCTTCAAATATTACTAACTTTAATGAAACTGTCTCGAGAATCTCTTACGACGAATTTTCAATTAATGATAACTTACGAAAACTAAGCATTTATTTGAATAACACGAATAAAATTATTTTTGATTTACTAGCATCAGAGCAAATATCGACTGTCTCTATTAAAATTTTGGAATCCGTAATTACGTTACAAAAAGAATTAGATGACATCGTAACAAGCATTTTGTTTATTAAATCGGGAGCGATTCATCCCTCGATCATATCAACGGTGTGTATATACAGGAAGCTCTTGGCTACTAGTAATGTCAGAACAAATGGCAATCTCGTTGTACGTATTACCTTGGAAAATATACACATCATGGAGTCAACAAAAATTACTTCTTATATCTACATGAATAAACTAGTATATGTAATTGAATTTCCTTTAGTAAAAAACGAAAAATTTTCACTTTATCATATGTATTTTATTACCATAAAACACACCAATTCCCCTTTTTATTCTACCCTATTACCTGAGCATTCATAAATTGCCATTTCACCTACACGTCAACATTACGTCACTTCAAGCCACCTCGACCAACCATATGATATCGATGCCAATAGGGCCAACAGCACTAATCATTTCGAAAAAAAAAAAATGAGTCAAATGTAACACATCCCATAACGACTGTGAACCTTGAAGACAGCTGTATCCCAGATTTGTTTAAAACATCTCCTCCAGAACTAATACCGATAGCTATAAGGAATGTTCCTCTTGACGCTTTAAATGTCATCAAGGATCAAATAAACACCCAGCATCGAGTTTTAAAGGAACAACAGCAAAAATTTTAAAATAACGTAATTTCAACGTTCTCTTTTACAAGCTTCATTTTCGGAACATTTATGTTCATCTTTCTTTTACACACATGTTCTCACACAACACAAATGTTGTCCCTGGCGTCGAATTCAACCTTTACGACTTTGTTGGAACGACAACAACGACGACTTTTCCATAATCTTTCAATCGAAATAAGAAATCAAATATCAGCACAAAGAGCAAAACAAACGGGATCGTTTAGCACCTATAGTGAAAAAAATTATTTTATGTGGAGAACATAACATTGCCCTACGAGGTCATCGTGATTCAGGCCCGCTTTGCTTTAAAGACTCTGATAATCTGATAGTCCTGTGAATGAAGGAAATTTTAGGGCTTTACGATGCAGGTGATGTAATGTTAAAACAACATTTAGAAAGCTCTTCAAATGCTACATACATAAGTAAAAGGATACAAAACAAAATAATTGATTTGTGTAAAGAAGAGATACAGGAAACTATAATAAATAATGTAAAAAAAGGCTAAATATTTTGCTATCATATTCGATGAAACAACCGACATTTCACCGACGGAATAACTCAGTTTATCACTTCGATATCTTAAAAACAATGTCATTCGTGAGGACTTTATTTTATTTTGTGATGCTTACTCAAAAATAAGAAAATATGTGCATAACGATGAACTTCATCTTACAGGTGTTGCTTTGGCGCATATTGTCATAGATCTAATAAAGGCCATAATAAATTCGTTCCATTTCTAATTCACACTGATATACATACATTAAGAAACTTTTTATTAATGTTGAAATGATATGTATAATGTTAGTTGTTTAACTATCTCAACAATATTAGGTTTATAAGGGACCACATAAAATCAGGAGGCTTCTCCGGATACCACAATCACACAACTGAGTGGTTTGAATTTGAGTTGAACCTTTTGAGGAATTTTATTACACTGATGTGCATTGGTGCACAGGTTTAGCTCTTCTAAACATTCACCCGGAAATAGTACCAGACGTCTCAAATATTATCACCCGATTCGCAAATACAAAAAGACGACTTCCATTTGTTTTATAAGTAATGTATAAAATAAAATTGTGTCTTGTGCAATAATGTTTATTTTATTCCAGATACCTATTTTTTATTAGTGTAGTGAGAGACCCCCTCCAAAATTACAGGCTGCGACCGCGCCTGTGCCAAGTCCGCATTAAATATGAGACTTTCTTCTTATATCCACAGTATCAGATGGCTTGGAAATTATACGGGCGAACATACCACATACGGTCTGTGGACTGATGGAAATCTCTCTCCAGACCTTATGTGGTCTGTGGACAGTGAACCTGTTAAATGCAATGGCTGTTGTTTGTGGCTTTGTAATATGCATGATTTTGGATTTTGAGCAGCATGGAAATTGCGGCGTGGTTATAGGTTATGTTAGTCAACGTTGAATAAAACAGTTGAACTTGGAGCAAGATGATTCTCTTCTGTGTATACAAGATGATCCCTGGGGATCATTTTGTACCTTGAATTTAACACGAAAGGCCTTAAGGCCTAAGAACTTATTTTTATGTACATACATATATGTATATACATTTTATTTTAAGTTTGTAAGAAGTTTTTGATTATTGTTTTTGGATATTTAAATACCTATTTAATCTAACAACATTTATTTACAGCGTTTTTAGCCAAAGGTGCCGCGTACAGACATGAGAAAAACAATTCGAGGCGAGTGGTGGCAAAAATCAATGACAGATGCTTTTGATGCTGTAAAAAATCGAATGGCTTTTAAAAAAGCAACTAAGCAACTAAATAATTTTCAGTACCCATCACGGCATTAAAACGGAGGACCAAAGGCCAAAATAAAAATAGTTATTATCAAAGTAAAATATCTAGAAAGAAGAAAAATTGTTTTTACAGAAGAACAAGAAATTGAAAAAACATTGAGACAAGAATTGTATGGCATAACAAGAAAGTAAATATTGTCGTTGACATGTCAGTTAGCTGTGAAAAACAATATATTCCACAAACATTTAAAGAAGAATGAAGATGAAAAGCAGGATGTGACTAGTTGAGAGGATTTAGGCAAACGTATCCCGGTATCACCTTTCGTACTCTTGAATCTACTTCTGCTAGAGCTCGTGCTCTTAACAACGCTGTGGTATATAAGTTTTAAAACCGTCCTGGCTGTAAATAACTTTCCACCCTATCGAGTTTATAGCGTTGATGATATTCCTGCAATACAAAAGTGTTGCAGGAACTTGGCGAAAACAAGTAGTACGTGTTACATCGGCCGAAAGAGGAGTGACAACACGGTTGTTATTTGCATGTCCGTTTCAGGAACTTTCGTTCCACAATTATTATTTTTTTAAGGATCCGTATGAAGATTGTCATGGATAGTGCACCACTAAGGTCTTCATGGGCATATAATTCATCAGGATGGATGAAACTGGAAGTTTTTACTCAGTAGTTTGCCCATTTTTTACACCACACGAAAACATCTAAAGAGAATTCACTTGAATTTAATGTTGCTGATTCTTATATGGTCATCTAATTCACACGAAAAATTTAGAAATAAATTTAAAAGCAGCAGAAAATCACGTTATACAGCACTTTTTTCGACATGTTGGACTTTTTACAAATTCTATGAGTGGTGAGGTGGAATCAGAACCGGAGTTTGATAGCGACGACGACCATCCATTAACTGAGTGGATTCAACAGTTCAACATGGCAGCAAAATTTACAGAAAATCTTCGAACCATCGAAGTAGACGCCTGCCTGCTTACAACGGCTTCACTTACAAAGTTTTTTTTTTGATTCTATGAGAAAAACCAAGGGTCAAGAACAAGATAAATAAGATGAGACGGATGAGCCTGAGCCTCCGCCGAGCATTAAAGAAGCTCTGGAAGCAACAAAATTATTGAAAAAGTACTTTCTTTATCACCAAGATGCCTCAATATCGCAAAATAAGAATAAGTAAAAGAATACAACAAAATTACTGGTGCAACAAAAGACAGACGAAAATAACGGACTATATGCAATATCATTCAAATAAGAATTGGTTTTTATGTAATTACTAACACTTGTAACCCAGTAATTTAGGTTTTACCTGCGGAAAAATTCCTAGTGAGCTGATTTTTTGTATACACCTTTATTAGGGCGTTGTAGTCGCTTTCTCAGCCCTCTACTCCAAAAATGGTTTATTTTACAGAAAAATGCATGAAGCATTTTTTGTAGATAATTTTATGACGAACAACTTTTATAATGACCTCGATTGACCTCCGAGCAATAGGTCGGGAGATATTTGCAAAAAACTGATTTTCAAGACCTTTTGACCTTTGTTACTTTTTTATCCGGCACGATATCAATGTCGATTTTTCACATTTTCATTACAACGCCCTAATAAAGGTGTATACAAAAATTCAGCTCACTAGGAATTTTTTTGAAGATTAGGGCTTAAAATGCCTAAAATGACTGGATTATTGTCTGAAATCTATTTTCTTATTCTAATACAGATTTTTCTTCTCTCCATTAAACGAAAACTCTGTATAACGTCAAAATATGCAAAGTCCCTTGAGTGTCATTATATACAGGATGGTCCCAAAACTCAACGATAATCTGGAACCGGATGGAAGGCCAAGTTATACCAGTTCTGGGAAAAATAAAAAAAAATTCCATATCACTTAGTTCAGCGATAATAGACATTTTATCAAAAAAGTTGAAATTCGACACCTTAGTCGCATTTTCAAGTCCTGTGATCACCAATGTCACAATTTCGCTTTCAAAACTATGTCGTCGTAGTCTCTTTGCGGTCTACCACCGGAGGTACGAACACCGGGCAATCGTCCTTCCAAGTATGACGCGTGCACATTTTGGAATACGCGATAATCTGGGTGACGCTGCACATTTGGGTATCTCTCGCGATACAATCTGGCTGCGGCGGAGGCATTACAACGGCATTCACCGTAGATGACATGCATATTTGCATATTCTTCTGCTGTGTACAGATCCGGCATGTTGTTCACACACTATTTTCACAGCACAAAGTCCAGAAAAGCAAAGCCGAATGAATGCAGTATCAAGTCCAGAGTAACACAAACCGAAGTTGTTAGTACGATAGTTAAACGAATACGAGAGATGCGTAGTAGACGAAGAAACGATGCGTACTAAATGTTGCGAACGGACGATCCCTCAAGCGTCACTATCCGTCCCGCTCATCCTAAAAGTCGAATGTCAATCTGTCTCGCTCTAGAGTGAGACAGACTGTCAGCGTCACTATCTATCTCATTCTATCACTTTTGTTTATAACTCACACTTGAGACCGGGATCTGTTAATACAAAAAGTATAAAAGCATCGTTAATGAAGATCACGAATTTAAAAAAATCACAGTGAAATTGTGACATTGGTGATCACAGGACTTGAAAATGCGACCAATGTGTCGAATTTCAACTTTTTTGATAAAATGTCTATTATCGCTGAACTGAGTGATATGGAATTTTTTTTTATTTTTCCCAGAACTGGTATAACTTGGCCTTCCATCCGGTTCCAGATTATCGTTGAGTTTTGGGACTCCTGTATATTGAGTTTACACTGTTTTAACTTTGGCTGAAAAAAATTTTTTTTTTTTGTTGCCTGTAAAAATAAATTAGAAACTTTATTTAAAAACAGTAATTATACTCTGCTGAATAAGTACAGTAACAAGACTTGTTATGCAAATGCGAATGACAAAAAAAATGCGAATGCAAAGATTTGTTAATCATTTGACTATTGATCTTCTTCCAGAGTGCAAAGATTCGCGAAATACAGTCTTTATTTACCGATATTACAACAGTGGCGAGGTTACACTTGACGGCCGGCTGGTCGAGTGGTCAGGCAACTGGACACTTTACGCAGCGGTCGCGGGTTCGAATCCCGCCAGGAGCAGATAATTTGTATGACGAATATAGATGTCTGCACCGGGTCATGGATGTGTATTTATGTATATATGTATTTATATCTTAAATTTATTTCCGTTCCTAGTACCTGTAACACAAGTTCTTACGAACTTACCACGGGGCTAGGTTAACGTGGTGTGATTGTTGGTTAATATTTATTTATTATTTTTTATTTAGTGGCTCATTTAAAATATGTAAATATCATAAATTTGAAAAGCTACAGTTAAGCTTCATAAAGCGAATCAGAAGTCTATTTAACAATATTGATTGCATCAAAATCACTTCACTAGTGTGTTTCAAGTCTCCTTGATACACATGTAATTTTTGGACACCGTTTTACACTATACATATTCAGAGACTTGAATCTATACATACACACAATTTTGAAATGAGATTCCATGTAGATTTAGTACTCTTTTAGAATATTGGACCTTCCAGGTAATAGTGTCTTATGGAAAGTCAATGTGGAGAAAAAGCATAAAATTTCTAATGAGCTTTCAAACTCATATGATACAAAAATTTGACGTTGTCACCAGCGGCAAAATAATCTAAACTCTGTGTGGTTATAAGCGATGAGAAACATTGATCTGTAATAAAGAAATTTTAATATTAATAAAATTAACTTACTGTCCAATTACGTTTAATGTTCTGATATAAATTATATTTAAATTTGTTTTATTGTTGATGTGTCTATAAAATATCCTGATTAATAACTATTGCCATTATTTTGTAGCTATTCAACATTTCTTACCTACATGCTGTGCTAGAATATATATTTTTCCTTTCATCACAGTTTGAGGTGGGAAACATATTATGTTTTATCCTTATAAAACAGGTCTTTTTTAGAATATTAAATCTTCTATGTGTTCTTTTAAGTAAATTTTTATATACTTTATTGTAACACCTTTATAGATACAATGCATATTTTATTATTTTTATTTTGTATAGGAAAAAAGTATGAACCTCAACCCTTACTATCTTTTAGGATTTATATGACAAAAGCTGCTTTTCAGCACTATGCAATTAATAGAAAAGTACCTAATGACAATATTCTCATATCATTAAGCTGCATATATGAGCCACAGGCAGCCTATGCTAAACTGGTGAAAAATCTAATGGATATCTGGATCAAAAAGCCTAACACAACGATAAATAACTTTTTTGATTGACAAAAATAACTTTTTTGATTGACAAAAATAACTTTTTTGATTGACAAAAAAACAGTGATTGATTACTCAGTAAGGTTATCTTTATTTCCAGGTAGTATATGAAAATTTTGGAGAAGGAAGAAAAGAATCAGGTAAAGATTCATTGCTGATTTTGGAAATGTTAAAGTGGTTATTGTTCTTAAATTCACAATCAGATTCTGAACTTTTTATTATTTGATATTTTATCGGGTTTTAGCAGTGATGCTCAACTCAAAAAGACAGAAGTCAACTCAAAAAATTTATAAAGAAACAAAACTATTAAACATTGAACAGACCTCTGTATACTTATATGAAAAAATTTAAACAAAAACACATACACAAATTACATTTACAAAAAAAACAACAAATATTTAACATAAGGCTTAGAAATGCTAATGAGTTAAAATTATACACACCACGGACAAACTATGGTAAAAAAAATAGTATTACGTATGAAGGTGCAGACATTTACAATATGTTACCTAAGGATATTTAAACAGCTAAGTCCATGCCTATCGATGCTGAATTACCCCACACAAACTGCGTAAGATACTTGGGCAAGCACCTGGATTGAAGGCTGACTTGGAATCAACACATCAGAGCAAAAAGGGAGGCACTGAACCTAAAATATCGAGGACTGCTCTGGCTACTCTCTCGAAATTCAAAGCTTTCAACAGATAACAAGCTCCTTATACAAGGTGGCACTCAGACCCATTCGGACCTACGGGTTGGAGCTCTGGGGCTCTGCTTGTGACTCCAATATAAAAAAATACAACAAGCTGAAGACACAATATTAAAACAACCAGCTAACACTCCATGGTTTATAAAGAACAATGAGCTCCATCAACATCTTGGTATCAAAACAGTGAAAGAGATACAATCCCATAGCACCAAATATAAGTCGCGGCTAAAACATCATCCCAACCAGCTAGCAGCCCAACTCACTGTTCCAGACTGTCTGAGACGCTTAAAGAGGAAAAATATATTAGACCTCGATAAATCTTGATCCAGACCCTGAATGATAATATGGCTTTTCCAGTGGGAAATAGCCATTAAACTAACAAAAAACTTTAACTTAACACATCTGCTCATAGTCAGAAGGCCGATTACATGATATAGCACAGAAAAAAAAAGTCCATGCCTACATTTAAGAGATTACTTAAACATTACATAATTAACAAAAATTTAACAACTAATAATTGTTGCTTCTAGTGTAACACACTACACGTTACCAATATGCAATTCTTTGTTTTGTTTTTAAAAAATACCCACTTTGTGTTTTTTTTTCTATTCTTTTGTGTTGTTCTGTTTAAGTTGTAAGATTGTATTGAAATTTTATTATATTTGTTTAAATGTATTTAAATTTCTCCATGTATTAAATATTATTGCATCATAGACTAAATTACCTCATGTAAGTTAATGATTTTTTGTTCTTCTGAGAAATAAAATTATTTCAAACCTCAAGCAAATATTTTGATAGCTCTCCAAGAACTTAAACTATTCTTATTTAAAATGATTAAAAAATAAGCTAAGCATGAATAAAGTAAGAAAGAATACGAATTTCGAACTGTTTATACCACGGCCGTGTATAGGCTTATATAGAGATACCTCGACCGTGGTTTATACCAGTTTATACTATTGTAATGTGCACACAGATAAAAAAAAGATTCCTTTGTTGTTAAAGCTCGCAGGACGATGAATTACACTCAATTACTAGGTATTTAGCACTTTTGGCACTATATACAAAACACATCTAAAGTAAATACAAGCATATACATGTTTCAATTCCTTTAAAGTGATTAATTTAGAACGAAAATATTTGTACTTAATTTAACGAACAAATTCATAAAATATACAAATAACATTATTTCATGTTTTTCTTACCTTTCCTTCATCTATTAGAATTAAATAAATTTACGGTTATGTACTTTACTGCTACTTTCAGTTGTTATAGTTGTTAATTTGTTTGTTATCAATATGCGGGAAAACTTCTTCGACTTCTTCTTTGAGTTTAATGCACAGATCAAAGAGCACAAAGAGTAATATAAACACATACAGGCACATACGCACAGTTGAATCAAGTGTATAATCTATGGTTTAATCCACAGGTTTAATTACCTCGACCGTGGGTTTAATCATTAATGGGGCTACGCAAAGTTAGCACCCCACTGAAGGATTTTGACCTAAAAAAAGACCTAATAACCTATTATTGATAGGTTGTTAGGTCTTTTTTTTTTGTTGAAAAAATAGACCTATTTATTAAAAATATTTATTAAAAAAAATAGGCGACCTAACAAAAATTTTGGTGGACCTATACAGACCTAACGTAGACCTATCGATTAAAGTCATTTTGATTTCAAAAATCCTTCCATGGGGTGCTAACTTTGTGTAGCTCATTAATGGCCAATTGGCCATAGATAATATATATAATACTGAATAAGAATAAGGAGTGTGCGATAATTATCGATAATTCGTAACTACTCGATAATTTTTCATTCGAAAATTATCGATAAGTGTCATTCGATACTTGTGATCCGATAATTATCGATAACTGTCGCCAACTATCGATAAATATTTTCTAATAAAAAACTGTTCATTCGATAATTATCGATAACTATCGATAACACAATACGATAATTATCGATAATAAATTTATCGACATTTTTTTCCGATGAACATCCCTATACTAAATATTAATACACAATACACCAAGGAATTTATATACAAACTGGAATGCTCACGTGCACTCAAAAAATGTTCCTACGGCCGGGATTGCATCTCTTTCTACCATGCACTCAAGGCAACTCTCGTAAGAAAGCGACCAAATACCGATTGTCAACGAAATGCTCGGAACGATTTTTTACTTTACATGTTATAACTGTTATAAGCCAATGTCAAACTTATGTCAAATATTTCAAGGTGCATATTTGAATATACAATTTTATAAAGTGAGCGTTCCAGCTATGGTATAAATTCCTTGCAATACACAAAGAGTCAGTGTGACCAGTTTTATTGGACGAAACTACTGCTTGGTCTCGTTAAAATCTACTAAATACTACTAAATTAAAACTGGAAAATACCAAAAATCCACTGCATCTAGTTTTTGTATATGATATCTATTAATATAACTGAAATAAAAAATTAACACCGCATGTAAAAACGTTTAATTAAAAAAATACAATTGGTAATGCTAAGGTAGGTATTAGAGATCAAAGTTCTTTTGTCAAATCCTCATCAATCAAGTATGAAATTATGGTTCCCGAGTTCCTCATCTCTATCTACATCTCTCATTATATTACTAATGTGCTTTGATGTAGCCGTGTGGTCCTTTAAAGACGCCAATCTACTTAGAACGTCAAAATTGCATGCTTTACAATGAGCACTTGTATTGTTTCCCTTTGCTTTACATAACTAATTTTTCTATGAGGGATCTTGCTCCCATTCTTCACGATATCCTTGAGTATATTTCCGTTTCATTTTAAACACCACGATAAAAATATAACCGCTCCTATGTCCGGGCCTCTCACGCCTTGTCGGATAAAGGGTCTCGCCGTTTTTTGATTCTGCGACCGCGCGTCACCTTGCGGGTCGCGCTCCACACAATCGTTCTTTGTGACTCAATTTGTTTTGTAAGACTACCAAATATTATGTTTGTTATGTTTACTACGAGCTAAGCTAGACAATGTTATCTTTTGTTTGTTAGATTACGAGTCTGGTGTAGAATTATGATGCGCTGAACTTTGATATTTGCGTTTTAAAGCGCGCCTTGTATTTAAAAAATAATATCTCAAAAATTAAAGCGATGATATCGAGTTTTTAATTTAAAATTATGCTACTTATTTAATTTAAAATAAGGGGTACGTTCGCGCGCCCTCTTCTAATTTATTTCATCACTTTTTTATCTATGTATTCCACAGTACGTATTTGCTTCGATTGGATCTCTTCGTAGATTTAAGAATTTCTTACCCATACCAACCAAAATTACGCTTGCACAATCTCTTCTTTTACCGATTCTCGATTATGCGGACACTTGTTACATCAACCTTAGTGAAGAGTTGCTTAATAAACTTGAGCGCATTCAAAATTTGTGTATACGGTTCATATTTGGGCTTCGTAAATATGACCATGTCTCCGAATTTCGCGAAATACTCAATCCACCTTCGCAGGAATACTCACATTCTCTGTCTACTATATACTGTTCTCTTCAATCCAGCAAGTCCTCCTTATCTAAAAGAGCGATTTGAGTTCATTGGTGACACACACAATTGTACTCTCCGATCCAATGAAAACCTTGTCCTAAAAATTCCATCTCACAAAACTTCCTTCTATTCCAAATCCTTCTCCGTAGAAGCTGTTCGGCTTTGGAACTCCTTGCCGCTTAATATCAGACGCGCTCAGACAATACAAACATTTAAGAAGCTAGTAAAAGCACACTTCTATCCTCCTTAAACTATCCTCGATCAATTAAGCCTTGTTAATGCAATCATAATTTTAGCAACCCATCCATTTGTCTCACGTATTAAGGCCTACATTACCTTAGTTAAGTGTATCTGTATATCAATATAGATATTTGTTAGTCACTAATATTTATTATAAGAAATATGTACCTTACGTCTATTTTTTTATCATTTTATTATTATTTATTTATATATTATATAAATATACAATAATATCATTCTATTTGTTATAAGTACACCTACGCCTGTCTGTATTCACTAAGTTATCCTCAGCAACAAGGTTGCCTGGTAGAGATCGCTTTTTAGCGATAAGGCCGCCTATTGTACAAAGCCAAGTCTAATTTAAATATATTGTATTTTTCTTTGGTGTACAATAAAGAATATTTATTATTATTATTATAAATATGAAAATTAGTACAACAGTTCCCATGCCCGCAGTGAAATCACTTTAGTTTTTCTGATTTGAACTATATATTACAAAAATAAAAATGAACGTGCCACATGGTGCTTTTAATGCTCTTTCCAAAAATGTATCACACTTGTACATTGTAACGTTTTAACACACTAAGTTCAATGATAAACGTGAAAAACTATCACCAGATGCGGCGATTTAAGGCGATTCAAAGCAAATTCGCTGGATTTGTATTTTATTTATTTATTTTTATAAAAAGATCCACCGTCGGAATATCAGTAAACATTAATTTTTTAGAAGTGTACGTATAAAATTAGGTATAATAGATAGGTAACTATACGTACCTGTATAGGTGTATACTATATTTCCAATAAAACTAAACAACGTAAAAAAAAAACTTAAAATTAAATAAAACAAAAATTAAATAGAGAAACAAAAATCAAAATAACACTTTTTTAATATTAATCATTAATATTAAATATTATGTATGATAATATTCAATATTTACATATAATAATATTATTAATATTAAATATATAATATTAAATACTAATTTTTGATATAAATTTAAAAATTAAATTAGAAACGGTGACACCGGGTACAACAATATTAAATTACAACGGCCGTGTTCCGATTTATACTGAGAGCACTGCCCCAGTGCTGTCAGTACTAAAAATTCGTTCCGTTATAGACTGCCGCAGTATATGATGTCATTTTTGACGTCATGAATCGCCGCCATTTTTGCACTGAGAGCACTGGCGCTTTCGAGGTAAGGTGCTCTCAGTACTGAGGTCACGTGATGAAAAATATGATAGCGGGAATGATTGTTGTTATTATTATTTATTAATATCCTTATTCAAAAATGTCAACAATATTCAAATAATAGTTTTTCTTGTTGATTAGAAAACGTGTACATGACAAATATATTCATTTGAAATAAAAGTCGAAAAATAAGGAAGATAGTATTTTGGCGTAGAGAGAGGCTGCCATTGAAAAGGAAGGATCCTTCGACCAGACGGTGTTGCGTCCGGTGGGCTACGCGCCACTTAACGTTTGTTGTCGGGTTCTTGTATATAGTATATTCAATCGCTTTGAAAACTTCGTTAGCGAGATGTAGGATATGTTAGTTTCTTCTAGTTCGTATATGGCGAGATAGATGTCGCTACAGTATTTATATACTCTTTGGATATTATACTGGATTGCGTTCCGTTATTAACAGTAACCAGTATATCGCAGTATAGCAAACTAAAAAGGAACGGCTTCGCAGTTAGCAGTATACTGAAATGACGTCATACCTTGCAGTGTTCTAGTGTATAACGGAACTAGGAATGATCGATATTGAAAAAACATCGATGTTGACTTAGATATCATAATGGAAAGCCCAACATCGGTGTTCGATATTTATTGAAAACCGAACATCGATGTGTGATAACATCAATGCTTAAGGTAACAAACAAAGCAAAAGGTCTAAATTTTTATGAAATGTGTTTTGACGTGATAACGTCTAGTAAATTGATCAAAGCTACTGGGTGCATGTCCGAAAAAGATGACGTCATTGTCACAATTAGTGAGCGAGAGCGCGGAACAAGCGATAGAGAGGCACGATCGGCTCGGTCTAAGCGTTCGGCTCACGACCGGTGGTCGGCCTAACTTATGACGCGTCCGAGTAGAAGTGACAGCGGCAAATGGCGGCAAACTGTTTTGTCAAAATTGAAGTAACGTCAATTTATTGTTTTTAAAGTTATAATAGTGAAAATTTAATGTGATTTCCGGTTAGTTTATTACAATTGCAGCAAAAAAAAAGGTAATGAATTCTTGCATTTTAAGAATTTGATTAGCGATATAATTTCATAGATTTGTTATTTGATTATTAAAAAAGTAGCATCGGTCGACGAGTGGAGTAATATTAGGTTATATTGCAATTTTGATTAAAAACTTATTAAGACTTATATAATTACGATCGTATAAAAAGTCAACTGCTTTTATTTAGTATATTTTTACTATTTTCATAAGTGATTAATGATAATCTAATTTGTTTTGCTAACTTTAATTAATTTATTATACTTAATATCTTTATTAAACTTGATTATTTCTTGTATTACATATCAAATTATTTAATTTTATTTAGCTTTTATATTAAATAGAACCTATAGCTTATATACATATCTATAAAAACTCAAAATTGTTCAGGGGAAAAAACACCTATCTTATTGACTGACACCCATCCTTTGCAAAAACTAAATAATATTTGAAAATAAAAAATAAGTGATTTATAACCATAGTTTTAAAAATATTTATGTTTTAATGACAAGTTAACACACTGCAAGAGAATATATTATTATATCAAGCAGATTTTAGGAGGCTTTTCAAAAGCATCAGTTTCATGAATTTGATTAATGGTTTCAAATTCATCGTTTTAAATTAAAACTTCATTAACATTAATTTGATTGAATATTAATTATCTATGTACATATATATATATATATATATTAATGAACAGGTGGAGTGAAACAGTTAGATAATAATAATATACTTTATTGCACACCAAAACAGAACTAAATTAAGGACACAAACTTGCTAAGGAGCAATTTCTGCCAGACAACCTGAGAGTGACATAGTCCATTGAAATGTTACATTTTTTAGGCCTTACCTTGCGTTTTTTAGAGGACGAAATTTTATTTTTTTGATGTGTAGGGAGGCTCAGTGTAAAGCTAAAACCAAGTTTGTGGGGTCGCCACCCTTGTCCCACGGCCGCCATCTTGAAAATAGGGGTTGAAATGGTTTTTACGATATATCTCTTAAACTATTTATCTGATAAAAAAAGTTCTTGACATTTTTTGTTGCAAATTAAATTATCTACAACTTTGGTCCAGTAACTTTTTGTCGTAGAACTATAAATAAAAAAGTTATAAGCGAAAATGTTCAGAAATTCGAGAAAAAAATTTAAATATTTCGATATAACTTTTTTTTTATCATTTTACGAAAATGATATCAGACCATTTTTGTAGATCGTTTTTTGAGGAACAACTTTTTAATAAAACATTTTTTCATTAAGTCAATAGCTAAGGTTTTACAGCGCTCCGAAGTGAGTATTATTTTTCAGTAGTCTTAACTATACATATATTATACATGTGTACCTACTAACAATGTGTCATCAGTTATTGTTTTTTTTTCTTTTTTTGTTATAATTTTTTTAATTATTAATTTTGCAATTTTATTAATAATTAATTATTAATAATTATTAGCGTTTGCGCCGCACGAAAAAACACCAGTCGATACAATTACAAATCTAACTTTATTTATACTTCTTAAAACTGTATTCTCGGAAGCAGGTTTCACTGTTGACCAAGCAGAATCAGATGCAGACACTCTTATCGTTCGCTCTGCTCTTGCTGCATCTCCATTATTCAATACCGTTACTATTGTAGCTGAAGATATTGACATACTGATATTGCTCACAGCACTTGGTAGAAAACAAGCAAATGTATTTTTTTTAAAACCATCAAAAGGACGAACAGCAGAACTATTATATAGTGCTTCAGTTTTTATGTACGGAGATGTAATTACGGATAACTTGCTGTTTCTTCATGCCTTTTCAGGATGTGACACAACTTCAGCTCCTTACAATATCGGTAAAATGAAATTTGTGAAAACCCTGGAAAAACACTTAGAGTTTGCAAGTAGAACGGCCTTGTTTCTCAACAAGAGAGTTGACCCTGCTTTGCTCACTGTAATTGGTGAACGTTTTTTTATCTCTGTATACGGTGGTAATAAAGATGATAATTTTCTAGACAACCTAAGATACAAATAATTCGCCAAGTCAGTGACAAAAAGTACATTTAATTTATCTTCACTTCCTCCAACACAAGACACAGCTCGCTTTCATACTTTCCGAGTCTACCATCAGGTCCAGTCGTGGCTTGGTAATAATATTGATCCTGAAGACTGGGACTGGAAAAAATGTGGAAAATTATTGATGCCAGTGCAGAACTCTAAACCTCCAGCACCCCCTGAGCTTCTAAAATTGATATTTTGCAACTGCAAAGGAAACTGTGGAGCGATGTGTGGATGTCGAAAAGCAGGGCTGAAATGTTCTGCAGTGTGCTTCCATTGTTCTGGAGCAAGTCTCTCCAGAACAATGGAAGCACACTGCAGCAACGTAATGGGGCTCTCAGAATTAATAAATGAAGATGACTTTGATGATGAACCGCCGACATTAACACCCCTTCCTTCTCCAGTTCTCCCACTGATATTTAATTCATAAAGCCGATCAGATGCTGAGCCGCAGCCTGGTCCATCAAAAAGACTGAGGACGGAGTAGTTGTAATATAGAAAATCACCGTGGGATTATGCCTATTGGGGATACCACGTAAAAGCAAAAACGCGCCTCCAGACTCTACACATTGTTAGTACACACGTATAATATATGTATAGTTAAGACTACTGAAAAATAATACTCACTTCCGAGCGCTGTAAAACCTTAGCTATTGACTTAATGAAAAAATGTTTTATTAAAAAGTTGTTCTTCAAAAAACGATCTACAAAAATGGTCTGATATCATTTTCGTAAAATGATAAAAAAAAGTTATATCGAAATATTTAAATTTTTTTCTCGAATTTCTGAACATTTTCGCTTATAACTTTTTTATTTATAGTTCTATGACAAAAAGTTACTGGACCAAAGTTGTAGATAATTTAATTTGCAACAAAAAATGTCAAGAACTTTTTTTATCAGATAAATAGTTTAAGAGATATATCGTAAAAACCATTTCAACCCCTATTTTCAAGATGGCGGCCGTGGGACAAGGGTGGCGACCCCACAAACTTGGTTTTAGCTTTACACTGAGCCTTCCTACACATCAAAAAAATAAAATTGCGTCCTCTAAAAAACGCAACCCCAAATGTAACTTTTCAATGGACTAACAGTAATATTGCATTTGCAAATGGGCAGATGGTATAACAATAATAATATACATATAATAAATATATATTATACAAAATAATGATAATTCAGTGATAATAATTCAATTCCATTCATAAAAGTATGCACTTTTTCATCAATGTTTTCTTATGACGTTATCACGTAAAATTTATCGTCCGTAAACCGACTTTACAGACAACCATTTTTTTTAAATTTATATTGTCGATGTTTTATTATTTTTATATCGATGTGTCGATGTTATTGAAGTTAAAACATCGATGTAAAAACATCGAAACATCGATCATCCCATTCAACAACAAACGAACGAATGAGCTACACAAAGTTAGCACCCCACTGAAGGATATTTGAAATCAAAATGACTTTAATCAATAGGTCTACGGTAGGTCTGTATAGGTCCACTAAAATTTTTGTTAGGTCGCCTATTTTTTTTTAAATAAATATTTTTAACCTAACGTACCTATATCCTAACGTAGACCTATCGATTAAGGTCATTTTCACGAAGAATGGATATATAAGGAGTGCGAACGTAATGTTAAAAGAATGGCATCAATTTAGGTAGTAGATAATTATTTTGCCGCTAGAGTCCGCTAGGATCGAATTTGTAATTTACGCGGGAAGGCTTGTTGCTATTGACAGCTCTGAATTTTGAAAATTGAGTTATTAGTTCATTTTTAACCTTTCTATTGGTTGCTATAGGTGTGCAATTATTGATTTCAATAGTAAAATAATGTAATTTATAATTTACGTCTCTCTATAATAATTATGAGAAAAAAAAGTGAGACAAAAACATTCCGCCAGGCCACCATTTTAAAGATATTTGACATGTAGTCAACATGATAATATGTCATAAGATTTTTTCAATTATTTATATTGTTTTTATGTTTAAACTTTGTAGTAACTTGTTATTAATAGCTTTGAGTCATCACCAACATAAAATACTCTTGGAGATTAAATTAAAGGTTAAACTTTTAGTTTAATAACAGGTACGTAATTTTTAAATTATTAAATAAATATTAAAAATATAATGTAATGTTATAAGATTAAGTATATTTGTTTAAAAAAAAATTATTTCATATTATATAAAGTTATTTTAATTAAATATTTGATAAATTATGATAATAGTAGTCGATGAAAAATTTTTTTTTCTCAAAATAACATTATTTAGAATAATAAAATTTATTGTTATTTTCATATATTTTTCAGCTATAAAATATCATAAGAAGCCTCGCAGACAATTTACATAATTAGCATAGCATCAATTATCATGCTCTACTATCTTTTATAGAGAAGAAATATCAATACTTCTTTCCAAGAAATCAGATGATTCAGAGAATTCTAGATAAAATTACTATTAGTACAAAAATAAAAAACAATGTATTTTAATAAAATTTCTGAATTCGTTTTGTTTTATTTCATCTTCCAAAATATTAGCATTCAATACATAAAATTATATTTATTAAATATGCAACTAAAATAAAACTGTTCTAGAGAACTACTACCTATATTTAATTACACATATTATAATAAGTAATATAATAATAGTATCGGTACCTCACGAATACTCGCGCACCCAGTGGCAAAAAAGAGAACTATGATCTTTGTTTATTTTTGTGTACATAAGTACCGTGAAATTTGTATAGAACTACGTCTACCGTTTGCTCTCCTGTATATCCATTCTTCGTGGTCATTTTGATTTCAAAAATCTTTCGATAGGGTGCTAACTTTGCGTAGCCGAACGAATGGAAGTGTGGAAGAGAGAGCGAGTGCGAGCGAGACGACGAAGAACGAACGAAGGGAACGACCGGTGCGCGGGAATGAATACGCGTTCAGAATATCAGAATTTTAATAAATTGATTTGTGGATGCGTTCATAGAAGACATAATTTGTTTCATAAGTTGCATTCGGTCGTGCGTGAGGTCGCGAGATATTATCGATGATCGATTCTGTTAACATCGATGTTACGATGTTTTTCGTATTGCAACATCGATGTTAAAACATCGATGTTTTTGCTCTCAACATCGATGATCATCGAACATCGATGTTCATCGAACATCGATGTTCATCGAGCATTCCCAAAGAGTATATAATAAGCATTCCTAAACGGAACACGACCAATGACGACCAATAACACACATTGATTTTTGACTGTTTTTGACAGTAAGAAACAAAATACCAAGTTACCAACATAATACAAATAGTGATTAATATAAGTGTTTTTCTGTTTTTCTAACATTATATTACTATAAAAAATGTCTCAAGGAAAGATTGTGTTAATGGCGTGTGGTAGTTTTAGCCCTCCGACATACATGCATTTACGAATGTTCGGTAAGTTGTCATATGTAATTGTGATAAATTATTTTTTGTTAAAAAAATAAACAATCTTATCATTGTGTATGTCTTAATCTTGTTATTTATTTTACTATTACCTTGATAAATATTGATTATTATTATTATAATAATTGTTTTAATGTAATAGAATTTTTTGTGGAGCCAAAATGTTAGATTTTATTATTTTTATAAGTAATGCTGAAAAATGCATTTCTTGATCAGTTTTGATATGTAATATTCATGTTTAAAAATATTATTTTACGTATATAAGTATATAAATG
This sequence comes from Euphydryas editha, assembly GCA_036937285.1. Lineage (NCBI taxonomy): Eukaryota > Metazoa > Arthropoda > Insecta > Lepidoptera > Nymphalidae > Euphydryas > Euphydryas editha. The sequence goes on from JAUPFZ010000023.1 coordinate 13,276,937, forward strand.
TATGGTAATTTTAATGTTATGTTTATTTTTGTGCACACAAGTCTATCTTAACAATTTAATAAAGTATATGGTTTTAAGAACAAGATCTCCCATGAATTTCATATTGAGTATTGAGATTATATTGAGATTACTTACATTAATAAATATAATAACATACATTCAAGGCTGGATATAAAATTGAAAATGTGTACAGGCATTATTGGAATATGTTGAATGAGTCTTGGTTGATACAGAGCATTAGCATAGTTTACCTTGTTAATGCCTTAATTTAGCTTATTACTTCAACATTCCTGTAATGGATAAAACATTTTTTATGGCTTTTGAATTGCAACTTAGCGAGTAAGGTGTAAGTTTTCCTGATATATAAATAAATTAAATTAAATTTATGTTTATTTATTTATTTATTAATACATTAAAATATATATACATGCAGTGCCTCATAAACAAAAGTTAGTTTTACTGTGCACTGTAGTTAAATTATACGTAAGTAATAATATATAAAATTATAATATTATGTAATCTAAATATAATAATGGAGTTGATCCGTCCATCGCATCAACGCCATAAGCAGAACCGGTATCTATACACATTCCTCTAAAAAGTGCTTTTTGAGTTTATGTTTGTATTTTTTTTCGTTCATTTCATCTTTTAGCATTTTTGGGAGTAAATTCGATAAAGTAGGAACAATATATTTAAGTGAATGTTTGCCGTAATTATTAATGACTTTGGGGATTTCTAATTTTGGATTCTTACTACTTCTCAGTCTTTTACAGTTGTCAACTTTTATTTGGATTTTTGTGTTCAGATATTGTTCTGTTAATAAATAATAATAAACTGTATTATTTTTCATTCACAGAAATTGCAAGAGATTATATTCATTCATTGGGCTTAGGAACTATTGTCGGTGGTATTGTGTCTCCAGTACATGACGCCTATGGAAAGAAAGACCTTGTCGCTGCACATCATAGGTAAGTTTAAATTTGTTTAAAATTTTAATTATTTTTTAAATTTTCTTTAACTACAATAGACAGCAGTATCTAGATCCTTGTAGTTTCTTTACTGAATTACATTTTGATTCTCTGAAATTAACAACCATCCTGGTTGTGAGTATATAGGTCCAAGTAATTGCATTAATGACAATGGATCCGAGTAGATATTTGTATTTGTACAAATATTTGTTTCTAGTCAGAGTGTGTTCTTGTCGGTTGCCCCACAGTGACTCGGAGACCACTTAAAGCCAAGTGCCAGTTATTATCATAGACATCTGATAACAATCATAACTCATAACTAAAATTATTTGAATCGGAATAGTTTTAGTTATAAAAATAACCATGTTAATTTAAAATCATAACTCATGTTAGGAAAATTATCTGCCAACATGCAGTGGAGTAGTCTGTTTAAGCTCCGACCTTACTCCTATATGGAGAAAAGGTTTTATTAAGCACTATTTGAAATTTTCTCATTCATACAAACAGACAAAATTTATTAATAACAAAAAATATTTAATTTAACAGAAATGTCTTTAACAATATTATGTATAAATGTTAATCTGTGTTGATATTATAGGATATCAATGTTGAAATTAGCGTTAAGGACATCAGGATGGATAAAGATTTCCGAGTGGGAGACGCAGCAATCAGGATGGACGAGAACCAAAGTATCTCTACAATATCATCAGGTGAGTTTAAAATTGTTTTTTTTTTAAACTGATATAATCAAGTGAATAACAATGGTTGTGGGCTCGAAACCCAACCTCACTGGCACCTTTAAGTTTTCAAGTTTCAAATTTATTTCACGCTTATTGATGAATGCAAACAAGATGAGAAAATCTGTACGTTTCTTAAGGGGAATTTTGACATGCAATCCACTGATTGACAGAGAATCCTGAATACTAAAACCATGAAAAAAAAGTTAAATAATCTTTGCCCAGCAGTGGGTTATTCACAAGCTCTTACAGCAGTGATTCTCAACCACTGTACCACGGCACTTTTGTGTGCCTCCAAATTAAATAATATTAATATTATTAAATTATATGATTTAAAAAGAAAAATATTTCCTTAATAAACGTTTAGTTATTATTGTAGTATATATTAGTTTATTTCGTATATTTAAAATTTTTGTCATAAACTATTTATACAGTATAAACTATTTATGCAGTGTGTTGTAGTAAGTAAATAAATTTTATCTTTTTCTTTGTGTGCCGCCAAATTTTGAAATCGTTAAATATGTGCCGCAACAAAAAAAAAAAAAAAAGGTTGAGAGTGATTCTCACAGTATGTAAGTGATGTCTTACAGTATAGTACGAATTTTGTTTATATCCACAGTAATGTGACCTTCCTCAACTTTTGTCCTTCGTCATAGACCTTTCTGACCTTACATATTTTTCCATATTGTATTACGATAATTTAAATTACTATATTATCAAATATTTTATTATCTTCTTTTTTAAATATTAATTTGCTCAGTTTCCCATTTCGCACACATACTCGACTCTTGTACGTTTTAAGGTTGGCTGGTAGAGAATTCTTGAAGCACTAAGGCCGCCTTTTGTACAATTTAATAATGTTTTTGTGCAATAAATCATTAATAAATAAAGTATATAGATATGACATAAAAGACAGATCCATAACTAAAAGTAAAGTTATGGATCCGTCACATTATATTTAGAGATATTACCTATATTTATAACATAATATGATATGAGTCATAGCGGGGTGGTAATTAAAAAAGTCGACATAGGTCAAATCACGAGGCGCTTCTAGTAGTAAAGTTTTTATTTAGTAATAGTTACTAAGAATAAAAATTCTGGTAGATTATTTGTAAATATAAAACCAGAATTTTATTAATTTTTTTTTTGTACTATAAAACGCGCGAAATTCTTTAAACATATGAACATGACGGAACATTCGCGTAATGAATTACCTAACTAGTACTGTGCCTTCGTGACTTGGAATCGATAAACATTGCCAAGGACGAGAATGAAGGCTGGCTAGTTTAAATATAGCAGTATGATATCAATCGATCTGTTTGGAGAAAAAATATTTTTAACGATGTTTTGCGCAGCGGTAAAATCATAACTTGCGCTGGAGGTTGCGGGTTTGATTCTCCCACATGACAAATCTTTGTAATGACTATACAGATGTTTGCCGATGTCTTTGCTTGTGTGTTTGTGTGTAAGACTGTTCTGGATCCCGACACAGGATTCTCCTATTACAGACGTTTTGACAACAGTTGTTTATGTATTTACTTAAAATTTGGCCTTTATTACCCTTCTTAAGGCTTAAATTAGATTTTTCAGTGTGAAATCGCTAAGTGTATTACCATTATAAAAAAATAATACGATGGCACAGAACTCCTTAGTTCAACAGGAATTTCTGTTTTTTTTTTTTTTTTTTAATTATAAACATAAATTATGTTAAGAATATACGGTAATATATTATAGTAAAACTGTAACGTGTAGAAATCTGTACATTGATGATATTTAAAAAAATTTTTTTGGAGGACATTCTATTCTATAATCTATATATTAGAAATAGTATCGTCGACTACTTTTTTTTAACTAGTACTTTTTTATTAATAATATTTGTATTCGACCGAATGCTGAATGCTATTCTAGCGAATACTTAATATTAAAAAAAATTACCAAAAACCGAATAGTAGCCGATTATTCGGGGCATCTCTACTATATACATTTTTTGTCTGTTTATCCGTATTATGGTCGTTCATCACGCAAAAATTTTTGAATGAATTTAAACGAAACTGGGCAAGATTTGAGATTACATTACAAGCTAGGACACGATGTACTTTTAATTCCGAGATTTGGCACGGTTTCTTTGGGTGAAAGTTTAAATGTGTACTCATTCATAATTAATTAACGGGTAGGTATTTTTTTTTATTTATTTTTTTTTTGTTAGAAAGAAGATATTTTAAATATTTTCCGGTAAATATTATAAGGTATATGATTTGACGGTTTAGAAACTATAGATATCGTAATACTCAGAACTACGTCCAAATATCTTGAAAGTCGGTATATACAGAAACCTTTATCTGCTGCATTTGGTATCAACTGCTCCAGCAGTTATCAATGGCAGTTTCAAGCATTTGTCGATAACTGAAAGAGTGGTCCGTTTATGTTGATCACTGGCTATCTGTTCAAGCAACTAGTGGCTTGATGAAAAGCTTAGCATATATTTAATTTCCAGGACACAATAAACTGTAACTTGTCATCACTAAACATCAACACTGATCCGCCATCGTGGCTCCCAGATGACGTACTGAACGTGAACAGCATAGATGAACCAGATAACTTAAATCAGAAGCTCAATGGCAACGTAGATGATGGTGTGACTGTTAAGTTGCTCTGTGGTGCGGATCTGCTCGAATCGTTTGCTACGCCTGGATTATGGTCGGATGAAGATGTAAGAATCCTCTATGTTATAACATTAACACCCAAAAATTATATGTATAATTAACCCATTTGCATCATAAGCGTTTATATATGCTTAATTGCTCTAGCTTTAAATTTTCCAGTCACTCTAATCGGACCATATGCATATTTTCGATTTTGTTGTTTTCTCATAATTATTATCATTTAGTTAAAAAAAATGGAAATATTTAATAGAAAGTTAAGTTATAATTCTAAAAACGTGAAACAATGGAGCTTGTACTTGTGATTTTAGATCTCTGCTTTCACTCATAAGGGAGATATGGGGGGTAAAAGCCCTTAACGGTTTAATTTTTTTATTTCTCAGAAACTATGATATATATCAATGAGCTCTGTATTTGTTTTTTTTTTTATATTTTTGATTAATTTTTAAAAGTGTAAAAAACTAACTATACTTATTATTTGAGTGTGGTTTTTTATATGAACTACTGGAGATACACCAACCAAAAAAATATCTTACAATTATCTCAGAGTCTATTGCAACATATTATAATTAGAAAAGTGTGCATTTGGCGGAATATAATTTAAAAAAAATCTGTGTTTTTCAGCTCCGACGCACGACTAGAGTTTATGTACTCCTTAAGAACGATTCTCTAAATAGGCAAAAATAATACTAGTACAATGTCTACTAGAGGGGTCTAGCAGATGGGAGGGGGGGGGGGGGTTTAAGCGTTCGTTTGAATTACCGAGTGCAAATAAATGTTAATTTATCGAAAAAATTGTAATATTCAATTAACTCCTTCATTGTATTATACAAAATAATGATAATTCAGAGATAATAATTCAAATCAATTCATAGAAGTATGTAATTTTTCATCGACGTTTTCTTATGACGTTATCACGTAAAATTATCGTCCGTAAACCGACTTTACAGACAACCAATTTTTTTTATAATAATCTCGGAGCTGAACGCAGGTTCACTGCCAACTACACAAATATTCCAGTCAATTATGTCAATATTACTAACCTAACCTAACATTATTTGCTATAACATTACAGTTGGAGACGATAGTCGGTCGGCACGGTTTGGTCGTCGTGACACGAGCCGGAAGCGATCCGGGACGGTTCATATACGATTCCGACATGCTATACAAGTACAGAGTAAGTTTATATTATTACTATAATAGCTTCTGCCCGCGGCTTCGACCGCGTGAATGTCGGTTATCGCGACCAAAAAAAAAAAGAGTATCCTATGTTCTAATACCTCCGAGAATATGTGTCAAAGTTTCATGATGATCGGTTAAGTAGTTTTCGCATGAAAGCGTAACAAACAAACTTACATTTCACATTTATAATATTAGTATAATAATATGAAGTTTTACCTGAATATCCATTACTGCTGCTTAATGGTAAAAAAAATATCTTTATTATACTCGTATAGGCCATTGGATGTTGACTGCTAATGTAGACCTTGACATGATTGACCATGCATGATTGACCTTGCATTAATTGATTCCCCCAGCACCATTCCACCATCGGACGACACGGCGTGGACAGGGATTTCATCCATACGTGGTCGACATTCCTCCGGTTCGTACCTCGCGGTTCGCATCCTCCTTCATTATTAGAACTGCAAAGGAATGGAATTCTCTTCCTACGTCACTGTTTCCCGATACTTATAATTTAGGGATTTTTAAGGCAAGAGTGAACAGGCATTATTTGAGTTTGTGTGCTCCACCTTAGACTTCATCGTTGTTTACCATCAGACAAGATAGAAGTCAAACGCACTCAAAATTTTTTTTTTATTTATAAAAAACAGACCTCCCTTATTGATCTCCAGAGCGATATATTATTATTTATTTATAATTATTATACATAATTCGTTTTACAATTGTCTCCTACGATCCAGATTGGGTCTAGGCTAGGTTATAATTTATTTTAACATGAATGGGTTTTATTTATTAAGTTATCTATTTATAAAGTATTTTATAATTTTATTTTTAATTTATAACTATTGCGACGTCTGTCCTTAATTTGAATATTTCATTTAATTTCTTATTTATTTCTATTCATGACTAAATAATATTAATAATGTCTAATAATATTGGATTAATTATTTTTTTCTTTCGATGTATATATATATTATGACTCATTATAAATCGTAATGGTTTATTTATATATTTGGAAAATGTAATTTATTTTAGTATCTACTCTAACGCATTGGCCTTACTGTAATGTTAGTAGTAAGATTAATAAATAAATAAATAAATAAATAAATATATTTTATTAATTATTTATGACTCATTGTGTCGCTATCCTTTGCCATAACCGACACGGGAAAAATGGGTTTTCTAAATCAAGAAGAACATTTAATGTTATCACCTTGGCTTTTTGTCATTATAATAATTTTATTATTGCTTCGTAAGCACTGACGAAGAACACATTAAAGTATAAAAAATTTAATATTAATTTTGTTTAAAAATAATATAATTTTATGTAAGGAAAGTCGCATATCCCAACGATCTCATTTCTCCTTACCTTGTCTCTTTTGAGTTTTTATAGGTTCTTGAACATTTACAATTAGGTTTAAAGAGCATTTATTTCTCATTAAAAACATACAGTCACTTACATGAGAAATTAATAAACAATACCTATGTAATGTTGGTAAAAATATAAAAAGTGTCCAGCAGTTCACATACACATAATTCTTACACATTTTTTAAACATTGTACTTACTATAGAATTCTTATAAAAACTAAACATTTTACATACTAAATTAGACTATTCTTCTATATATATTAATTATCAACTATCCATTTTTCATTAAAAATAAGTGTTGGCCGGCCGTGCGCTCTGTGCGCAAAGTATTATTATTATATTAAGTAAATTAAATATATTTTTGCTATTAAAGAAGAACGTATTAAGGTCCATATTTATGTAGAAGTTACAATTACAAGCTACTTTTCTCTTTCGCTGACATTGATTTGCTTGTCTTTTGATTATCAAAATTATTCCCATGTATGAGATAGAGATATATTAATTATGCCCATAGTCAGAGACCACGTCTCAGATCCTTATGTCATCACTGGTAACACATTGGTCGAAGACTTTCGACTTCAGGAATCGAGATATGACGGATGAAAAGACGTTTTTTAGCTTCCCAAACGCTGCCCATATTAGCTGGATTCGACGATTGACCTCTCTCTCGAAGTTGGACCTACAAAATTGGACATTTCGTCCTAGGTAGATGTACTCGTCAACAACTTCGAGAGTTGAATTTCCAACCGATATCTGGGTGGGCGTGATATGGACATTTGACATGATTTTTTAATATAAATTACCTGTTCTCAAAATTAATATCGAATATTCCAGAAAAACGTCACCCTTGTAACGAATTACATAGCCAACGAAGTCAGTTCAACAGTCATACGTCGTTTGCTGAGAAGGGGGGAGAGTGCCAAGTACTTAACAGATGATGCGGTATTGGCTTACATCAGACAGAACAGGCTCTATGGATCTATACCTTGTGTCACGTGAGTTTTTTTTTCTTTTTTCAATTGTCTATGGCATATTAATGTCTATGGTGTGTTGTCTCATAACATGTATATATGTATGTGTGGTCTGTTTATATTAATCGAGGTCTGCATTATGAGAAATCTTGTTTGTATGTTAAAAGATAATTATAATGGTTGTAGAGAATTACTACGTATAGAAATAGGCTTATGTTGAAAGTTTGTCAAATATAGGTTTAAAAAGTGTACTCGATAAGAAAATAATAAATAAAAAAATCGAAATAGTACCAAAGATATATAATTTATATATGTATATGTAATAATAAGAAAATATATAAGTATTATTTTAACAGCACTTAACTAAAAATGCCTTATCTTCATGCTGCCCGGGAACAGTGAGTATAATAACCTTAACGACATACTAGCCAACTACGAGAAGTCGCCCGAGGACGTTATAATGACATCACCAGACGAAACCAGCTTTAAAAACATACTCATATCAATCAGAGACAGACCTTCAATCGTTGACGAGACGATAACAGTAAAACGAGCGAAGAAATCTAACTTTTTAATGCCAAATCAAACGGACACAATAAGTCCTACCCTAGATCCGAAACCGAAAATGGCGTATGTAGATAAAGTACCGACTACATATGTACCGGGGAAAGCGGTGAAAATCATCAGTGAAGTGAATCAGCATAAGATCAAAGACGAAAAGGTAAGTGGGTACAGTTCATTGGAGAGTTATTTGTCCAAAGATGATTACGATATGTACAAAAGAAGAGTAAGCGAGGGTAGTATGGAAAAAAATGTTACGAACGTCAAGAAAAGATGTTCGTCTTCGACTATAAGGAAGTTGAAACCGGATGAGATGAAGAAAACTAAGTCAGAGGTGAGTAAGCTTTGTGATAAAGTCAAAAGTATTAAATTGAAAGATCGTGACAGTAAAAATTATAAGACTAGAAGCTGTAACGATATCGTTAAACTGATTCTGACTAAACATGGCATACATGTTATAAGTGATACGGAAGCGATTGTTTAGTCTAAATGTCAAACTAAAATCGAAATTGATATATCTATGTTAAAATTAAGTAATTTAATTTTCTTTTTATGCCAAAACTTCATTAAAAAAAGGTATTATTTCATTGAGATTTTCAGAAACATATTTCATGTTTGTTAAGTTTTAAAATAAAATTTATATCGATCAGTATTAATAAAACTAAAATAGTAAAAATTTAAATAGTCACATAATCGTTTTCAATATAGTATGACACACAAATGTAGAATATGAACAATAAATAAATAAATAAAATAAAATAAAATAAAACGGGAAATATTAATATCTCTATATAGTATCCCTACATCTCCGCTTCACCTATTGTTAATTCAGTTTGATAGTTAAAAATAATATTATATACAATATATTATACATGCTTTAAACATAATAGTTCTAGATAAAAGTAAAAAAAAAAAAGAAAAAAATTGATTACAATACGATTCAAAGTATTGTTAAAAGTGAATCTAAACTAAATATAAATTTTAATTGAATATAAATATTAAAGTTTTATTGGTTAAGTATCAAACATAAACGGATGCACTAAAATGTGGTTAAATGACATTAGTGACATTATACTTATATTGACATGTAAAAAGTTAATAAATCAACTCATTGTACTTTTGTGTGTCAAACTATAACTATTTTTTGTCAAATGTCAATCACAATGACAATCAAAATGATATTTTCACAGTATCTGGAATTATATTTTGGTGTCAACTGTTTTCTTATATTATACATGTTCTACTTATAAATGAAATACTTTTAGGATAATAACTATGAATTTTGAATTCAGCCAAATGTCTATCCGTGATTAATTATAAAAATATTTTTTCGTGTGAATGAGCCTAAATCTTATTGTAACAATGGCGTCTCCCTCTTAATTAAATATTTTTCTACATAATTGTCTTCCAAATAACCTAAGAATAAAAATTTATTTTTATTGTTATCAACTATGATTACTCAAAGCCTAAAGCAAAACAGGGGTAGGACGAACCCCTTATATTATAATGTTACCCACATTATACTTTCTATGAGAATTACAATACGTGACCTTTGGGGGTAAGGGTTGTAAATAAAAATAAGAAAAATAAGTTAATTTCGATTTTTCGATAAGAAATTGACTATTTGAATATTATTTTTACTGATTATGTTGTTTATGGTCACGTTTTCACGGTTGTTGAAGTAAAACGGGGTTAAACGGAACAAAACAGTGTAACTAGTTATATTAAAAATAGCGAATAACCTTATAATGATTATTATAAGTCAATTTTTCTAAATTCTTATAATATATTATATATTAAATATTTATATAAATAAAATTATATCATAATTAGTAACAATATTATATAATTATTTTTATTGTAGTTAATATTTAATTTATTGTTGGAGTAAATTTTTTTAAGCACAAATATAAATAAATTTATTTTATCGATGTTGAAAGAATTTAATTTTTTTCTTTATACAAAATTTTACATGTAATTAATTGTAAGCTAATAATAATTATGTCATTTATATTCAATGTACCTATTTAGTATATTTAGTAGTAATGTTACCAGTTTTAAAATTTCTTCTAATCTATATAATTAATTATAACGAAGTGTTTTTTTTTTAAATAGCATACAATTCACTTTTTGCCGTGTCTATGATTTGTTCAAATGTTTTACAATTGAAAATTTTCGCCTGAATCTAAATATAAACGAATCGTCTTAAATTCGAACGATGAAATGACATAAAACTGGAGTAAATTAAAAATAAAACAATGTAATTATTATCTAAATTTAACTATCATCTATATTTTCGACAAATATATAGATTGTATACATTATAACTATTTTTATATATATTAATATACTTTGTCATATGTAAAACAATATGAAAAACCACAGAATATTAAAAAATACTAGTGTGGCGTTCCTAAGTGACCGTTATATCTAGTATTGACTCAATTTGATACTTTAAAATGTAATTAAATATATAATTTATTTTCATTAAATATCTCGTGAATAGAGAAACAAATCAATTAAAAATTTCTTTATTCGAGTAAATATAGTCAATTATAATTAATGTGAATGTACCACCGATTTGGAATGTAGATTTTGTTGAGAAGAATCGGCAAGAAACTCAGCAGTTACTCTTTCACTAAGAGGAAAAGAAGTTTTATTTGATCAAGTATTAAAATTCAATTAGTTAATTATTTCCGCGATCAGACATAAAGTCATATTTGACTTAATCTTGATTGATTGGTTGGTTTTATGGCTTTTTTTTTCCTATAATGGCATTCACATCTCTTGTGTGCGAGACGTATTTGGCCAATTACGACGTTGTATGAAAGTAACACGCAGGGAAATTGTTCGGTGTTATGGCTTTCTGTTGTGCCAGTGAAGCACGGTTGATTCCGCCAATGTCACGTAGTGTGGAGAAGACACGGAGGAGATTGATCGGTTTGACTTAATCTTAGTAATACGTATACAAAACTTGTCAATTTTATGAGAAATTTTTAAACTGGTAACACATTAAATTAAATATTTTACAATAACTATGATGTATATAGTCAAATGTATACTTTTCACAACCTGTACATACCCTTAATAAACCTATACCTCTAGTAAGTTCTAAAAAGAATTTATACCTTAAGGCACAAATAGATGTGATTTTATATTCTGTGATATTTTCTTTCTTAATCCAATATGCCAAATTGTAGAAACACAAAATTTCGCCAAAAAATAAAATGCCAAAAAATGTCTTCGTACCTAAATTTGAAGTTATATGTCGTTAAATTACTTTCAATTGTTGTATTGTAGTATTTATAGTAGTGTATATTAAAAAATGTTGCATTAAAGCCTTTGCAGACTAAATACTTTACGTCAGCAGTTCTTGTCTACTCTTTTTGAGGTTATGTTTTTGAAGTCTAATATGATTTTGTTAAAATTTACTACTTTTTTTTAATAATTTTTGAAGTCTAAGAAATTTTTTTACTACCTACAAGCAATTTACGGCCAAATGTTAAAAGTACTATATACAAATTGTTGCCATATTGCTAACTGTCAAAGTTTTAGGTAACAATGAATGTTTTATCGAGCAACAAAATTATCAGCCGATTGTTCTTTTTAGTCTGCGAGGGCTTTTAGTGTTTTTGAATTTTAAATTTAATGTTGTCATCTAGATATCGTATTGTTAGTTAACGATTTCTTTTGGATGTAGTAAAGCTTCTATGGAAATAAAAGTAAATAAAATTGAAATGTATTTTTATTCTGTTCCCCCTCTTTTTTTCTATCGAGGCTTTACTTCATAGACGTTTCTAATAAAAATTTCCTTCTTCCCTATATTTTATTGTTTGTGTGTTATAATTTTTACTGTAAGCTTATTTTTTCCTACATTTACATTTATTATTTTTTGTAATTGTATACAGTGACTATATTTTATTTTCCACATTCTTACTAGTTAACATAATTGCCCTATCTTTGCCGTTCTATTGAAATTTAATTGGGGCTTGTAATTATCAACCTAAAGATATCACAGGCAAATTTAAAACTATTTATCAAAGAATAATAAACTTTCTTTTTCTGTATACAAAAGTGAATATTTCATACTTTTGAAAATTTTACAATTTATATTATTTACCTATATTAATTGGAATCTTATGAGACCATTTACTGATATAGTAGTATCTTTGGATGTTGCACTAATTTTTAATAATAGTTCATACTATACAAAAAAGGAAAAAAAAAAACAAACAGTAAATTATCTTCCCATTTTCAAACGTCACTTTTTAGTCTGTAAAAGATTTTGTTCATTATTTTTAGTAAAAAATTATATCATGTAATCAGTTACATTTTGTAATGTTGACAATATTATATGAGGGATTATCCAAAAGTAATGATAATAAATATAAAAGAAAGTGATTATGGTTATAAAAATAATCTATTTTTCTACATAGACTACTTACGGCGAGTTGCACGAAACCGTCGCTAACTTTCCGTTAGTTAAGTTGCAATTAATCTTAAAATTAGTTGATCTCATGATTAATTTAAAACTGTTGGAATTAATCATCCATTAGATAGGTCTTTAATTAAACTAATTTTTTTTGTTAACTTAATCAGATGTACGTTTCGTGCAACAGATAATCACGATTCTTGTGATTAAATTAGTTTAATAAACACTTAAATTTAAAATTTGTTTCGTGCAACTCGGCGATAGTCTCTTAAAAAGTCAATACATTTAGTGCATCTTTTTTCTAAACTTAAGAAAGGACCTTTGGAAAAAAAAATCTTTGTCTCGACGCTCCCATTACTTCGCTGTCGTCTTAAATTTTTTTACTTCGTAGGTGTTCTTTGAGCCGAGAAAAGAGGTTAAAGTCACTGGGAGCTAAATCTGTAATCTGCTAAAAGTCACTGGGGGCTAAATTTGGCAAATAGGGTGTGTGTTCAAGTAATTCGAATCCCGTTCCGTCCAAGGTTCGTCTATAGTTACAAAACGCGACATAAAATTTTCCTGATCAGCTTGGAACTTTTTGAGATTCGCTCTCGAAATGTCGACTCGTTTCTTTTCTTGTTCGTCGGTTATCGTTATCGGTAGGTACCCAACGCGCAGAGATCTTTTCCATATGCAATTTGTAAGGATTCTTTGAACGCTGCCATATAAGATCCCTGTGTCTTTTTAACGTTATCTTCAGTGAAAGAAGAGGAATGGCCACCCCCGCGATGTTCATCTTCAGTGCACGTTCTGCCCAACTTAAACTCCTTTCAGCCTTTCTTCCTCCCAGCGTGCAACTGTGGAATATGGATTAGTAGCGTCCCACAATGTTTCTACCAAGTTGTTGTGTATGGCTTCGGTAGACATTTTTTTCAGACAAAGGTAGGTAGGTACTTGATCACAAATAATTTCGTTTTTTTTTTTCAATTTTAATGTTTACCTCTTCGACGGTTCCAGAAATCGTAATCTATTTATATGATTTTGTATGTTGACCATAGGATATATAGGATAGGTATATATGCCAGCAAAAAAAAAAAATCTTTTAATATTTTTATGCGAATTGGAAATAGCCGATTATCATTACTTTTGGATCACCCCTCGTATATTTCATAATTTTAACATCATTGCTGGTCCTAATTCTTCATGATCCTAACAGCAAATATCTTATATATATCTTAAAATTATCAAATATCAAATAATACTAAAATTATCAAAAATGCGATATGTTCCGTTCAATCCTTGTTAAGGGGATTCCATTAATTTGGGTAAAGGTCATCTAAAATCTTAACAAATCATATTTAATTTCACGTCTGATTTTCCAGAAAAAAATTACAACCAATAAACAAAGAAATGAATAAGTCACGTTAAGGTGTCAATATAATATTGTCTTTTTCTGTGATATCATTTTTTTATGACATTAATAAAAAATACTTTGTACCATTTTACAACTTTAATGCAAATCATAGACAAAGTGGAAGGGATTCCACCATTTCAAAATTTAAATTAAATTAACTTAATTATTAGTGTATCGTACCTCATTATATCATTCATTTTCGCATGTCATAGAAAATCAGGCTGCAGTTTAAGTAAAATTCATAGATAATTTTTTTATAATATTTCAACTGTTCGGGCGTTTGTGCCCTACAGGAAATTTTACTGTCCGCCAATCCGATTTTTTACGGTCCGGTGTTGAGTGCACAAACGCTCTTCGAGTTTATAATTCAATGGGTTTTGTTTCTCTGCGCAGGGAGGCGGTTGCGCGCTGTAGCTGACGTGTTGCGCGCCGCGGGATAAATAACTGCCAACGCGCGCCATCTTGAACGTCAACTTATAATTTATTTTAGAGCGTAAACACACGGCGTATTTTAAACGCGTAGACGACGCGCCGATGACTCGCGTATACGCGCTTCAAACGAGATTCGAACGCAACCTTGTATCCTACGCACACGTTGCGAGCTTGAAACGCGCCTCTACTGCGCGTATACGCGCAGTTACAGCGCGTAAACGTGCTGTAGTCGCTCGTATTATCCGTGCGCACTGCGCAGGTTTGCCGATAACTACCCCTCCTACTTTAGATGACCGCGTCCCGCGCTCGTCTGATACCGCCAGCAACGCAACCGATATGCAAGTGTCATTTTTTGTTTTCGCTCCGAATTAATTCATTGTTTTGTTAGATTTTACTTTTTTCTTTGTTTTCGTTGTTTGGTCCAATTAAACTATTATTTCACGGATTCGTTTCAAACACAATAATATATAATCTCGTAGTAACAGCAGCGTTCTTATTTATTATTCATAATTACACTTTATAATAAAAATTATAATTCGACCGAGACTATTTTATTTATAAGTTTTATGTAAAATATCCTGTATATTTGTTCCTGTATATATGGTGGCGTTTGGACGTAGGTATACTACCTATTTTGTGTCGAAAGTACAGCTAGCTGCTAGGGTGTCTAAACGACGCGTAAATAATTAGATAACTGTTGACTAACTTAGAAGTTTATTAATATTTAACTATTTTTTTTATTTTATTTACATAATTCGAATGAGAATCGTGTACCGAGTATTCTCCTTAAATATTGATAGTAATTCACCAGTCATTCTGTATAAAATAATAACTTAGCGTGACTTTTTTTTGTCAACCCTACTGACCATCAATGCGTGATGTCATGAGGCTATCGGAAAACCTTCTGCGCACGGGATGTAGCTTCCGTGCGATTGCGTGAGCGCGCGCCTCTCTTCTGCTCCTTCTCCACCTCTTTGTACGCGCGTTTGAAGAAATTAAAACGCAACAATCATCATCTAATGCGTCGAAAACGCGCGTCGTTTGCGCGTTTAAAATACGCCGTGGGCTTACGCTCTTAAGCGTTTACGCTTGAGACTAAACGGAGCAAATTGAAATGTTACAAAAAGTCTAATAGCAAAAGAATGTTGTAGATTTATCTCGATAGAATTTTAAATGTAACTTAAGTCAAAATAGGAAATATTTAATATTTCCTCGCGAGAAAACGCTGTGGTGTCGCATTTCAATACTAATGAAGGCTCAGCTAGTATTGAAATTTGACACCACAGCGATTTGTCGCGATCGCGCAAGTTACGTAATAGTCGCACCGCTTGCGCAAACCAATCCACATTTTAAACTTAGTTTAATTTTGTGTTATGTCCTATTCTTTTTGTTTATGGTTATGTCTTAATAATTGAACTTTTAGGCTGAATACATTGTATATAATTTAATGGCCATTGCAAACACTCATTATGCTTAGAAATGAACGTACCTTACCTTACATTTATTTTATTATTAAGTCTACAGATATAATTTAATATCTTTTGACATATGTATAAGTACTTAACGCGGTTTTTTTTGACGTGATAACGTCTAGTAAATTGATGAAGGGGTGCCCGTTCGAAGAAGATGACGTCATCATTGTCACAATTAGTGAGCGAGAGCGCGGAACAAGCGGTAGAGAGGTACGATCGGCTCGGCCTAAGCGTTCGGCTCACGATCGGCGGTCGGCCTAACATACGACGCGTCCGAGTAGAAATGACAGCGGCAAATGGCGGGAAACTGTTTTGTCAATATTGAAGTAATGTCAAATAGTGAAAAGTTGATAATATAATGTAATGTAATAATATCAGTTAATAATATATAAGTAAATAAATGTAAGTTAATAATAAAAGTTAATAAAATCATAAAATGGTTACCATAATTTATTACAACAACAATTGCAGTAAAAAAGGTAATTAATTCTTGCATTTTAAGAATCCGATTAGCGATATAATCTCATATATTTGTTCTTTGATTATAAAATAAGTAGCATCGGTGGGCGAGTGCAGTAATATTAGGTTATATTACAAATTTGACTAAAAAGTTATTAGGACTCATATAATTACGATCGTATAAAAAGTAAACTGTTTTTATTTAGTATATTTTTATAATTTTCATAAGTGGTTAATTTTAATCTAATTTGTTTTGCTAACTTTAAGTTATTAAACTTAGCTTCTTTATTAAACTTGATTATTTCTTGTATTACATATCAAAGTATTTAACTTTATTTCGCTTTTATATTAAATACAATTAATTACCTGTAGCTTATATATATATTATAAAAAATAATGATAATTCAGTGAAAATAATTCAATTCCATTCATGTTTTCTTATGACGTTATCACGTAAAAATTATTGTCCGTAAACCGACTTTACAGACAACCAATTTTTTTTTATTTTATAATGAAATATGTTTAACATACACACATGGTCATTAGCTCCTCACATAGGCAACTTGATGTCTTTTTAGGTAACAGCTGGCTGATATATATTTTTTTAATAACAAATATACCTACATATAAATATATACTACACTCAGAATCAACATAAAGCAAGGTCACAGTCAATAGCGCCGATGGCCAGTCAAATAATAAATATTAAATAAATAATGTAATTCAGCCTTTTCTCTGTGGTTATATTATTGAATGCGTGGTTTGTGCTGATGGTGTTTATTTATTAGTATGATAACAATTGTTGCACTCCAATAATTATGTTATAATTATGACTGTACGAAAGGTACAGTTAGCGTAAAAAATCTTTGACAAAATGCCGTCAAGGATTTTTGTTGAACTTTAAAAATGTTCCTAATTTTTTATGACAAAACTGTCATTTTTGACGAAATTGCCGGAAACCGGATCCCGGAGCGAGGTGTTCACATTACACCGGATTGGCAAAAACACCTCTCAAAACACCGGATCCGGTGTTTTGAGAGGTGTTTAACCGAACCGAATAAATGTGAAGAAGAAGTGAATAATGAACAGCTTCATATAAAATGTATGGCCACTAGTCTTTCCACCAGTCCAGTCGTTTCACCAATCTGGCGTCCGGCGTAGTGGGAACGAGGCCTTAGCGTTTGTCTTAAAATATTTTACTATAAAAAAGATCTTACAAAAAACAATGATAAAACGCGGTGTAAATTAAGATCATAAGCGGCCGTTTTCAATAATAATCGTTTTTGTTGATTGTAAATATAATTTCGACACAATTTCTATGAAATTTAATTCAAAATTATATCGCTATTGCGTAAAATTAGAGAGAGATAGATTATTGGAACCGACCATAGGTCTACGTGTCTAACGGCGAGTTGCACGAAACCGTCGCTAATTTTCCGTTAGTTAAGTTGCAATTAATCTTAAAATTAGTGAATCTCATGATTAATTTAAAGCTGTTGGAATTAATCATCCGTTAGATAGGTCTTTAATTAAACTTTTTTTTTTTGTTAACTTAATCAGATGTACGTTTTGTGCAACAGATAATCACGATTCTTGTGATTAAATTAGTTTAATAAACACTTAAATTTTAAATTTGTTTCGTGCAATTCGGCGTAAGTCTTTAAGCTAATGTACAAAATCGCTGTCTTTCGGAGTTTTACCATATTTATTGCGAAATTCTCGCTTGAAATGTGATAGTGAAGTGATAATACAATATATAATTATAAAGTTACTGTAATTTAATAATGCATATGTATATTATATTTATTGTAATATAATCGACAAAGCTGGAACTAATAATTTTACTTACGAATAAATGTCGAACGACTGCAAAAGCAAAATATATAATTAGTTATAAGCGGGGATTTAGTTTTTCTTTTTTGTCTTGGTAACTTCTGTAATGTTACAATAACTATTTTTTTATTTTATCGTTACTAAATCTTTAAATTTTTAGTATTTTGGTTAATGTTATAAACATATTTAAATTATGTATACATTTTTATTTTAATGTTAAAATTTGGTTCATGATATATATGATGTTATATTATTGAAATATATTCTTTGGTGATGTACATGCGACAACGAATAACAGTAATAGCTGTTTAAAGATAAAATATTTTTTCAATGTAATATTTTGGTCGACTGTACTCTAGTCGCACCGTAGTTTTTGTCCTATTTGCACGTAAAACCTTTGTAATAGGGTAGTTAACAATACATAATAATTATTATTCGATATTATTCTTAGATACTATTGTATTTATAAAATATTTTGGATATTTTTCAAAGGAGTAGATATAAATATTAGAAATAGTGGTATTTTTAAAATGAAACGTTATCTATAACCGTACTTAACATTATATGAAATATCTTTTTCCTATAAAAGTTACTAGTTAGGTATATAGCTACATTTCCAAAGCATTTTAGCTGTTGAGATTTAAACTTTTGTACGTTGTTCTAATATTATGTACTCAAGATCATTTAGATTTTAGACAATATATTTAATAATATACTTATTGGTTAAAATATTTTTTTTTATCTCACGCTGAATGTTGGTTAGCCTTACCGAACAAATAAAGCCACTGTATCCATTGTTTAGTGAATTAAGCTTTCATGTATGAATTTTAGTAAATTTTTATAAATATCTGATTTTACTTGATCACCACTGCGTTTAAACACTTCAGGTTAAGATAAAATATGTTATATATATGCTAAAGGAGTGAAGTGAGGAAAGAGATAAAAGACAGGAGGAATAGTAAGGAAGGATATTAGCTTCCTGCCTTAATGCCATTAATGCCTAATATATGTATACATATTTAAAGACTAAATCATAAATACTATTAAATATATTTTATATTTATTACTTTAATGTGCAATAGTATGATATTGTACTTAATCTGTAATTATTTAAAACGAAATACATGGCTTTGCTCAAATATACCTATGTGATGTTTTATTATAATAAATAATTTATTAGCTTGTGACTAATCGTCTGGCATAGTTAAAATGTCTCGTAAATATTCATTATATATAGTATTATAATTCGTTAGTGTTATGTGTATGCGCATAATAAATATGTTTAATATATACACACGGCCGTCTGTTCCTAAGGTAGATAACAAGGTAAGGTAAGATATTAATGCCTGTGTTTTAGGTAACAGCCGACTTATATTAGTTATTTATGCAACTGTTGTATAACAAGCGGTAATAAAACACGAATGTGGGTTTATCACACGAGGCGAAGTCGAATGTGATAATAGTATCACATGAGTGTTTTAATACCTAATTATCAACAGTTGCATACAAGACTTTATCTACTCCCATGCTTTTAAATCCAAATAAAACACGAATATCGAAGAAAAATGGCAGGGATTCGAATAACTTTTTACGTTGTTTTTTTAAATTTTATCGCCAATATGGAAAGGCAAAGGAATATATTCCATACAGCCTAGTCTAAATTTCCTTTTTTCTTTTACAGCGCGCAGCTTTCTGGTAGTGAAACACGCGTGAATGACATTGTTCTTTTTTCTTAAATTCATACAGATTCGTTCTTTTTTTTGAAATTCATACAGATACCATGAATCGAGCAGTAAGAATGTGGCTGTCTGTTGTTAACCCTCTGCGCAGAAGGAATCGAAAAAAACAAAAAGGGGTGTTATAATGAAATCCAGTACAACATTAAATAAAAATAACAATATGTTTGACATACACACACGGTCGACTGTTCTTAAGGTGGGCAACTTAATGCCTGTTTTGGGTAACAGTTGACTGATATACATTTTTTTTTAAATAAATATAAGTACATATAAATAATACATATTACACCCAGACTCTGGGCGGGAATCGAACCCACAACCCTGGAGCAGAAAACGGGGCCACTGCTAACTGCGCCACGGGCCAGTCATATCATCCGTTTGGATGATATAATGGTTATTATGACATTGGGTGTTTTAATGTTGACAATAAGCTGTTCAGAACCTTTTATAGAGGATGTAAAGCATGGGAGTATATAAACATATTTATATATTTTCTATATTTACATAATACACAAAGATAGCAGGATCAAAGTCAACTGTGCCAACGAGTCAGTCAATAATAATAACTGATACCAGCTAATAATAAGAAAGCTAAGTAGTTTATCCACCGCCGAATATAGGACATGCGACTGGTTCGAAGCAGCCTTCATCCAACAGCTTCCGGCGACTCTCAAGTCGTCTATCCATCTCGCGGACGACCGTCCGACGCGTAACCGACACGTGGTCTTCACTCGAAAACTTTTGTTGCTCCATCGGCCGTCAGTTCTACGAGCTATGTGCCCTGCCCACTGCCACTTCAGCTTGCAAATCCGTTGGGCTATGCTGGCAACCTTCGTTCGTCTACGGATCTCATCATATCCGATTCGACCTCGTAGAGAAATACCAAGCATAGCTCTCTCCATTGCAAGCTGTGCGACTTGGAGCTTGTTTAAGACCCATAGTCAGAGACCACGTCTCAGATCCGTATGTCATCACTATAGCATATGCATCGGTATTAGAATCTACACCTTTATTATTTTTTGTTAACCTGTTCATTAAGAAAAGGTATAAACATAGATAAATAGAACAAACATTTATATTTTCTATGAGCTTGGATTATTAGATATATCTAATTATGGAAATATATTTACTCATGTAATTGTAACCGAACTGAAATACGGAAAAAAACTGAAATATAAAAAACGGCTTCGTCTCCATCTAGAGGAGTTCAAACCTAATCTACCACGCTGCTTCACTACGGATTGATAGGTAATCTCCCCGTCAAGAGTAGCTATAATTTTCGGTGTATTATAAAAGCATTGACCGACAGCTTTTCGTCACTCACATTAGGCTCGGCGGAGAGACCCCACAAGGACAAAAACACACCAAAAACAACAATACTATCTACTTCGAACAAGAATCAAAACCGTGACAACGCAAAACTAGTTAGGTAAATGCTGAAAAACGTTTCGATTTTAGGCATTCCATAAAATAAAATAAAAACTTTACTATGAAATCTATAAATATATTTAAAAACGTAGTATGTGACAAAATTTCCTCTAAATAGGACAGACTAGGTACATATTTAATTATAATTATATATTACTTTAAATATTGAGCACTATATAGTGAATAGATTAAATTATCTATAATAACAACGAATACACATCAAAATTGACTAACAATTAGTTTTTTTTAGGGCACATATTAAAAAATCTCTTCGATAGCTAATAATTAATGTAAAACAAAGGCATGTCAAAACAGTAAAAACAAAGTTGTTAAATCTATTAAATGCTTTATCTTATCTTTCTGTATTTATTGTCCAATTTGAGTATTATAAAATAATAAAAAATTTCGCATTTTGAGTTTTTAATCGTATTATTGTAGCAGTTAGCGACAAACTGACTACAGTAGGTAGTGAAAAAATTGTATAATTTTTTTTTTACTTGTTGAAATAAAAAAGATTAAATATTACTTTCGTCAGTATTAAACCAAATAAAAGTTTATAAGCGTTTGTTTTAAAAATGGCAGCTCATTTTGGCGGCAATTTTTAATACCTTGTCAAACACTAGTTTTTTAACATCTTTTTTACCCAACTAAAAAGGTATAAAAGATATTTAGGATCAATTGTAATTACATAATGTTTTCATTTCACTTTTTTAACTTTTGGCGGGTCGGGACACTGGCACCAAGGTGTAGCAGTCTTATTACAAATTAGTTCTACGTTTAACACTGTTATCGGTAAAGAGTCTATGGACACATTGTGAGTGCTGTGTATCTTGTATGCGACGTCATGTACTCCAGTCACTCTGTCACGATGTCGAGTCACTTCTTTTTGGTTGAAGCATTTCCTCATGTCCCGCTTACGATATGTCTTGTCATGTATATGTCTGGAAATAATAATAATTATAATTTATTTAATATACTGTCAAATAGAAATCATTCATCATTTGTCATTATGAATTCTATACAAATAAAAAAATAATATTGAGGCTAGGTATTTTACATTATACTTTTAGGTCTTAACATTTAGTTTTTATGCTAGTCCTCTGGCTAAAGGTTGCCTGGAAGAGATCGCTGTGTTAGCGATAACGCTGCCTTGTTGCAACTGATGCAAGTTGATTGTTTTTAATTCTATATTGTGTATTGGTGTGCAAAATAATGAATAAATCTAATATATAAAATTCTCGTGTCACGGTGTACGTAATTGAACTACTCTGAAACGGCTCGACCGATTCTTATGAAATTTTGTGTGTATATTCAGTAGGTCTGAGAATAGGAAGTAAACTATTTTTTATACAGAGGTGAAAACGGTACAGGGTGAACACTTCACCCTAAAAAAAATATTCTTAGGACATTTTTATTTTATTTTTATATATATGATTTGGCATCAAAAACTATATATAACCCTAAATTTTCACCCTTCTACAACCAACCCCTATTTTTAATAGCGATATTAGTACTTTAATAATTTTCTACTCTCGGCGGTCGATAATAATATTGATCCTACCATCAATGGTAACACTCTCCCACCCTTACTATTTTTGTTGCAACCACCAAATTGGCCTGTGGATCAGTTCCAATGAAGCTTTGTGGTGTATCTTTGGTTTCCAAATTCATGAACGGGATCCAGTAGTTATTCATTTAGTCGTCCATTTTGAAAACGGCTAACGCGTATTTTCACGAAAGAGACAGTACATGGTGCAACGATCTAACAACGATAACATTCAGCAACGCTATGTACAATGAAGCATTGATTTTTATCGAGGATTTTTACATTGTCATTGCCGATTTACCATTTCTGTATGCATTCGTTAAATCGAAGTGCATCTGATTTAATGAACATAGAAGTGAATCGTGAACTGCAGTACAGTACTGTAGAAATGGCAGCGAATGTTACTCGCAATGTCCCACTACTGACTGAGGAACAAAGAACCATTTACGACCGCATTTTGCTTACTGTTTCGGCCGGACAAGGCGGATTCTTTTTTTTTTTTTTGGTGCACTAGGTGGAACTGGCAAAACATTCCTTATTTCGCTAATTCTTGCCGAAATACGATCAATTAATTGCATCGCATTGGCCGTTGCATCATCTGGCATAGAAGCAACTTTATTGGATGGAGGCAGAACAACTAATTCAGCACTTAAGCTGCCACTAAATATTCAAAATTCAGAACATAAAAAAACAATAGTTCATGCCCACGGTGCTGAAACAGTCTAAAATTATCATCTGGGATGAAAGCACTATGGCTTATAATGTTTTTTATTTTTTATTTGATATGATTTGTGAGAGATGATGATGAGATGATGATTTGATATTTATTATTTATTATTAAAGATAATAAAGGTACAATGAATTCAAAAAACGAATATTTGGTGATTTGTTATTTTTATAGGCCGTCATCGTTCAAAGCGCTCTTCTCTCATACCACATCCACACATATTTACAATAAGTTAGTTATTTTTTATTTGACTACCAAAATATTCACTAGAAATAATTTATACGGCAAAAAAACGTTTGCCGGGTCAGCTAGTAAATAAATAAAATATTGTTGTATAATATTAGGTATTTATAACTGATTTTTCTTTTGCTATAGTGGTCAAATAAATTTTTGTCATTTCGTTTATAAGAACTTTAAAGTACTCATTTTAAAGAATCTTACCATATTCATTGCTTCTATATGTGGTCATACATCAAACTGTAGAAATTTTACTTATATAAACTAAGCCGTGATCATTCATTAACACAGATATTAATTAGGCTAGCGTCACATAAATGTTTGGAAGTAGTACAAATTAATAATAATTATTAATTTATAATAACAGTAAAATGATTGAATGTTGTGAAGAAATATATTTTTGCATTTATCTTCTAAATTATAAGTGGAGTTTAGTTAAAAGATTTTTAGGAAAAAAAATTAAAATAACAAATAATGAATCATTTTTACTATAAGAGATAAATTGGGTAAATAAATAAATATAACAAAACAGGGTTCGAGGATATATATCATGATATATATCGTGATATATATCCGATATATATCAAATGATTTTTTATGATATATATCAATACAAAATTGGTTTAAATTTTTTATATTATTAAGTAATATTTGGCGTTTGTTACTGTATTTCTAATTTTCTACTTCCCAAATGTAGAAGGCGTTGGAGTAGAGTTAAAACAAACTCTCTAATACGGAATTATTTTATTATTTTATATTGAAAATTAACAGTGTATTACGAATGACTGACTGATTTGATAACTAAAAGACTTATTTGATTATATTCTAGAGTTATTATTAGTAATGTTTATTGTTTTATAATAATAACCTTTAATTCAGAACTAGCCCATATAGTGTTAGTTACAAAGTTCTCTTATAACCGTTAATAATAGCAAATTTAAATCGAAATTAAATCAACGACAAAATTCAATCAACTAAAAATTAAAAATCATCATACTCAAAATGAATACCAAAATTCATTGAAAATTACAAATTAAAATTAAGAATTCAAAATCAAAACTAAAATTCTGTCAAAAACTAGAATTACTAAAATTTAATTAGTCACAATTAAAATCTAAATCCAATTAATACCTACTAAGTTTAAATTACAATTCAATCAAAATTAAAACCAAAACCAAAATTAAAATCAAAATCAAGACCAAAATCAAAATCGAAATCAAAATCAAAATTAAAATTAAAAACCTGTTTTGTTACCTAAGTGTAGGTATTGACTGATTAGAATTTGTAAAAAGGCTGTTTTTAAGTTGATTTTTTTATATATTAGATTTTATGTTTTTTAGTTGATTTTGCCTGATCTAGAAAAAGTTTTTATGTTTTGGTTTCATTTGTCAGATTTTAAGTACCTAAATAAATAAAACATTAAAAGCATTTTAGTTTTTGACGTGATAACGTCTAGTAAATTGATGAAAGCTATCGGGTATTTTTTTCAAAGATGACGCCATTTTGTCACGTTCCGCAAGCGAGCGAGAGCGCAGAACAAGCGATAGAGAGGCACGATTAGCCTAAGCGTTCTGTCTTACACTCCATCGGACCGCGTTCGAGTAAAAGAGACATTGGCGCCACGCAATCTACACACGAACTGTTTTGTAGGGATGTTCATCGGAAAAAATATCGCTAATTTTACTCTCGATAATTATCGAATCGTTTTATCGATAGTTATCGATAATTATCGAATGAATAGTTATCGATAATTATCTGAGGAAAAGTTATCGATAGTTGGCGACAGTTATCGATAATTATCAGATAAAAATTATCTATAGTTGACGAAAGTTATCGATAATTATCGGTCGATAGTTATCGATAATTATCGGATCAAAATTATCGAATAACACTTATTGATAATTATCGATAATTATCGAATGGAAAATTATCGGGCAGTTACGAATTATCGATAATTATCGCACACCCCTACTGTTTTGTGATTTGTCAATTGTTTGGTAGAAGTAGGGATGTTCATCGATAAAAAATATCGATAATTTTACTATCGATGATTATCGAATCGTTTTATCGATAGTTATCGATAATTATCGAATGAACAGATATCGATAATTATCGGAGGAAAAGTTATCGATAGTTGGCGACAGTTATCGATAATTATCGGATAAAAATTATCGATAGTTGACGAAAGTTATCGATAATTATCGGTCGATAGTTATCGATATTTATCGAATGAAAAGTTATCGATAATTATCGGATCAAAATTATCGAATAACACTTATCGATAATTATCGAATGGAAAATTATCGAGTATTTACGAATTATCGATAATTATCGCACACCCCTACTGTTTTGTAATTTGTCAATTGTTTGGTAGAGAGTACCACTTGAAACACTCCCCTTGATTTCCTACTTTTCCTATCATCTTCCTATCCTTAACAAAATAACTCAGATTGGAAAATCTTGAATATCACACTATCATTGTATATGTGATAATAATACAATTCGATTCATAAAAGTATACAATTCTACATATATGTATTCTTATGACGTTATCACGTAAAAATTATCGTCTGTAAACCGACTTTACAGACAACCATTTTTTTTAAATAATTAATTATGTTTATGTAACACGTATGCAAATAGTATACATAAATAATAATAATAACAATAAATTAGTAATATGGCTTTCATACAAATATATATAAATATCCGATATATATCAAAAATTTTGATATACAGTGCAACCTCGATATAACGAAACTGAAGGGAATTAGGAAATATTCGTTATACCAAGTAATTCGCTATAATGAGGTTTGTTATATAGAGGTTAGACTGGACTGCGATTCGTTTTAACGAGGTAAGAACTTGGAATTAAGTGGAAATAATTAATAGGATACGTTATATCAAGGTTTTAAGTTGAAAAAATTCGTTAAATAGATGTAAAAATACCTTCTACCTATATTCTGCAATGATTGAAAAATCGTTATAAAGAGGTTTTTGATAAATGTTATTCGTAATGTAGAGGTATATTTTGTATTATCTCTTACGGGCAGTTCTAGGGGATTTCGAAAAATTCGTTTAATCGAGGAATTCGTTATATTGAGGCTCGTTATATCAAGGTTGTACTGTATATCGGATATATATCATAAATATCCGATATTTTGATATTTATAATAAATATCGGATATTTTCGAACCCTGTAACAAAATTAGGTATTGTATATTATACCACAAATTAAAGGATATAAATAATGAGTTTTTAAGATTAAAATCTTATGAAATTATTAAAATAATAAAATTTTGTTAAAGCTTAGATGTATGGGTTTTTATTAAGTTTTATTCAAGTACAATATAATTTATTTATTTATTTAATCATAGGTTTATCACTAACATCACAGGTAACCCCAATTCGTTAGTGTACCTTATTCATTTTAATTATTTTATATTTATATAAATTCAAATATTTAAGTCAATTACAATCAATTTTCAATCTTAAGTTAATTTAAACATTCAGAAATGTTCAATAATAAAGGTAATGATAATAACAATAATAAGCATTAATTAGATTAATATAAATAATGGAAATTTAATTAAAAGTCTAAAAACGGATTTTATCGCGTTTATTAAAATAAATAAGATTATTCGGACACCCACCACCCCAGTCCCCCGAGATCATGGACGCTGTAAAGCAGTGTTTCCCAACCTTTTTTAGGCAATGCCCCACCTTAACATTTCTAAATTTTGTATGCCCCCATGCATAATTTAAACCTTTAAAATTGTTTTGTTCCCTTAAGAAATATAAATGATAAGTTTTAGGAAGAAATCACTATGAAATTGTTGTCAAAACATCGTAAGTAAAATTTCAAAACATATAATGAAAAAAAAAAACTGAATTTTATAGAAGTAAGCTTTCAAAAAGATAATAAACGGTTGGACAAGGTAGCATTGCATTTAAATAATCCAAAGCGAAAGGGTTAAAGTCGTGTCGAGTCCATTTTTAAATTGCCCCCCTTAACTATCAAATTGCCCCCCAGTGGGGCGTGGGCCCCACGTTGGGAAACACTGCTGTAAAGGGTCCGAAACGTCGGGAAATAATTTAAATTAAATATTGTTAAACAGTAAATTTAAATAAACGCGATAAAATACGTTTTTAGACTTTTAATTAAATGAATAAAATTCGCGTAAATATAAGAGAACAGTAAATAATGGAAAATTTAAATGTAATTAATACAATTAATGAAATAAAAAAAAATTTAAATAAGGGAGGTAAAAACAAATTATAACAAATTACAGGTTACTGTGATAATAATGCATACCATACCATGTGTTTAAGAAAAAAAAAAAAAAAAAACATAAAATGCTTCATTTAGAGATATTTGAGTAGATTTTTACAAGTTTTCAGATTTAAAGCTTCACAAGATAAGTTAGAAAACTAAAAATTGACCTGTGTTTGTTTAGATACTGTGTAGTGTATTTTTGATTTATGAGATGGCAAAAGAAACAAAGGACGCCAACAAGCGAGATGGGCAGATGATCCGAGGCTAACAGCTGGTCACCACTGGAGAAGGATAGCGCGAGACAGAACCCAATGGAAAGTGCTAGAGGAGGCCTATGCCATGAGGCACTCTGAATTACGGGATATTCTCTAAACCAAATTTCTAAATTGTTAAATTTTGCATATTAATTA
This sequence comes from Euphydryas editha, assembly GCA_036937285.1. Classification (NCBI taxonomy): domain Eukaryota; kingdom Metazoa; phylum Arthropoda; class Insecta; order Lepidoptera; family Nymphalidae; genus Euphydryas; species Euphydryas editha. Next base: position 13,305,775 of record JAUPFZ010000023.1, read on the forward strand.
TTTCAGAATAAAAGGCTTATTATTATTATTAGTGTATTTTTAAAGATTGATTTTGTTTGAAGTAAAATTTGTTATACTGTTTCACTGAGGATTTACGAATACACTACTATCAGAATGAGATATACATATTACAATTTACAATTTCACCTTTAGAACCTTTAATGCCAAGCATAATATGAACTTTTAAATAAATTTAGTTTGTCATTGGAGGTAATAAAATATAATAGATGAGACATTAACCATATCATAGACAATGATAAATTAACATATAATTTTTACTTACTTGAATGTATTATCTGGTCCTGTAGTAATATTTTCTGGCCTCAATACTTTCAGTCCAGCCTCCTTTAATCTCACATAAAATTCGTCATCTTCTAACCCCCAACCCCAGTAGTTATTCGACATACCTTTAACCAATTCATAATCCTCTCGTTTTATCAATAATATACCACCTATAAAAGTATCGTAATGATACTTTGGGTGTGTTTGTGGTGACGATATGTGAAATGGACCGTTTTTGGGGTAGCCATAATTTAATTTATTATTCAACGGTAGTAAGTCTACATCGTGCATAGCAATGTAGTCGTAATCTTTCTTTGTATAAATGAAACCGACGTTTATGAGTGAGGCACGATTGAAACGGTTATTGTCTTTTTGTTGGACGATAAATATGTGAAAAGGTATGTTCTGTTTATTAAGAAATTTGTACATGTGAGGGACAAACTCAAGAAGTTCTTCAAATCGATCTCTAAATGGTACTATAATTGCTAATTTCTTCTTGGTAAGTGTTGTCGATATCCGGAGGTTTGTGTACTCTGAAAATAGAGAAATATATGTAAAGATATGACACATTATGTTAGTTATAGATAAAATAATTAATCAATGTATATGATGTTTTGATTTATGAATTTCAAAAGATTAATATATAATAGGTAAAGTTATTTAATAGATTTGAGTAAAAATATATTAGTGTATTTTATTTGTTCAAATACTTCTTAAAGATAATATATAAAAACTGATCATCACAACTCTTATGTTATATTATTAATACAAGATGGTATAACCAGACAGTTCTACTGCCTCCAAGTACTAAGAAATATATGAATAAAAATTATCAACATCAGTCATTATATTAATAATATAAAAAGAATAGGTTTGTAAGAGACAAAATCTGAAACTACAAAATCGATTTTAATAATTCTATCACCATTAGAAAGCTACATATTTTAGAAGTAACAAATGCTGTTAAGCATTACGCTACCATTTATCGTATCAAAACTTTAAATATCAACGCGGAAGAAAAAAAATTAGACATTTACTATTTTATTACAACACAGTATTATCTATATAATATCAAATGAAATCTTTTGGAATATTTCGAACAATTTTACGGCCTAAAATAGTAAATATTTTACCTGAAGGTACTATAGGAAGAGAAGCCAGGAAGCATCCCATAATGAAAGTGAAACCGAGACAAACAGTGAGACATTTTGATCCAGACACTCGGTAACCCATTAAACTAAAACTCCTAAACATTAAATACTCGTATCAAGTATCAATAATATTCATTATTTATTTGAGAATCTTGAAAATTTTGTATCAAATACCAACAGCAATAACAAGAACTTATGAAACTGAAAACTGTCAAAATCAGGGTTGCCACTTGCCAGACGAGTGCGAGAGAATTATTGTACGGGTATTCGAATATTATCGTACCAGATGAAAAATTATCGTACAACTGCCGGAACTGCATGTAATTGGGAATTTTTAACAATTTTAAACAAAATTTCTTATATTTACACTTGGCTAGCATCGTTGGTTTGGTACTTTCTACTAATTGGGTGGTTGGTGTACAGTTGTTCGCACAGCTATGGCCTTAGTTGCTTTTTAGAAAAGTTTAGGACGTTAGGAGTTCAGAAAGAGTTCGGGACTATTCTTTGCCGGCCATTGCAATGCTAATGTTAATAAAACGAATTCTATATTATATAATAAATTATAAAGCTGAAGAGTTTGTTTGTTTGTTTGAACGCGCTAACCTCAGGAACTACTGGTTCGAATTGAAAAATTGTTTTTGTGTTGGATAGCCCATTTACCGAGGAAGGCTATATAACATCACGCTACGACTAATAGATGCTGAGCCATAATAAGAAATGTTACAAAAACGGGAAAAAATAATCTTTTTTGAGAGCTTCGGTTGCGTCCTTTATTATTTTTCTTCTAGAGACATTTTTAAACTGTAGTTCCACTTTTAAAGTAAATTTAACATCACTCTTTTACTGATCATTTTTAAAAAATAAAAAAAAGAAACTCAATAATACGTTGAACGACCCAGGAATCAAACCTGAGACCCCTTGTGCGGCAGTAGACTTACGGCGAGTTGCACGAAACCGTCGCTAATTTTCCGTTAGTTAAGTTGCAATTAATCTTAAAATTAGCTGATCTCATGATTAATTTAAAGCTGTTGGAATTAATCATCCGTTAGATAGGTCTTAAATTAAACTAAATTTTTTTGTTAACTTAATCAGATGTACGTTTTGTGTAACAGATAATCACGATTCTTGTGATTAAATTAGTTTAATAAACACTTAAATTTTAAGTTTTTTTCGTGCAACTCGGCGTTAGACTCTTACGGTCTTACTCATAAACGTTTCTTAATATTTAATCCATTGCTTAACAACTGATCAGCAAAAACCTCACTCATAAACACTATTTAGCGTTAAGAATTCGTTAAGTAATGCGTAAATCGCTGTCAAAATTAAACCCTGCCGAGACATAGTTTAACCCTCGTTAAGCGGCAAGATGGCGGATTTCACATAAATCAGCTGTTCTATTGCGACGTCTGATCTACTTACTTGCGTTTGTTTGTTAGTAAGAAGAGATTTAGAATGAAATTTCCTCTATATAAAAATTAATATATACTAAATGAGCGTTATCTGTCTGTTTAATACAGATCTTTAGGTACCTAATTTTAATTATAATAACATAATTTAAATGAGGTTATATCTTAAGTAAATTTATTAATTTAATATTTAACAAGCTTTGTTGAATTTTGTAATTGAGAATCCGACTACTACCCATCAAAATAAAAATGATTAGAAACATATTAGAAATTAGAATATTGATCCAAGTTCCTAACTGTCAATAGAGGTCACTAGTAGTGACTCACTACAATATCGAGCTAGAGTTTTCTCTATAATGTTAATAGATGTCGCTTGAATATAATTTTTAACAATTTCGTTCATTCAATTTCTCTATCTAATCGATTATTTTGGGTATAATCTGTGCCAACCATCTATGTATCGTTCTTTGTTCGTTTCTTAACTAAGTAACAGCTAGTCAATGTTTATAAGTAAACAAAAGTTAATCCTTGATTCATAGCTTATGAGTGGATTAACTAAACGGTGGCTAAGTATTACTTAACGAGATTTTTATAAGTAAGAACGTTAGAGTAATTGTTTAAAAATATTTAAGTACGTTAACGCGGGTGAAACCGCGGGGCACAGCTAGTACATAGCTACATAGGTAGGTACGTTATTCTTTAAAACAATTAAAAATAGTGTAACCTATATTTCTTCCGTCGATTCATGACAATAGGATATTTGTTTGTAGCACGCAGGAAGACATTAATTCTTTTTAAGCAAATAGTCAGTATTTTAGCCGCTATTAACTAAAGAATAATTTGTTTCTAAAAAAATAACATGGCGGCCTTGCACGCTATGTTGGTTATAGTAATGCTCTTAATTATAAATGTTAAGAGTAAGTTTTGAAGTTATGATTCTTATAAAACTATTTACTTGAACAACTGCCATCAAAGTTGATTCAATTTCATTGATAGAGATAGCTAGATCTTAAGAGCAAATTCAATTTGTTTAAGTTGCGACTCGCTCTTTCATGGTAAAAAAAGTTTTATATAAATGTTTAAGTATCAAAATGATTAATTAAAAATTAATAATTATATACTATATAAGGACAACCGTTGTGGTGTAGTGGTGCGTGTTCGCGCCAGCGGTCGCGGGTTCGATTTACGCTCGGAGCAGACATTTGTATTTGTACAAATATTAATTTCTGGTCTGATTATAGTATATATTTATAGGTCCCCCCACCGTGCCTCGGAGAGCACGTAAAGTCTTCGGTCCTGGTTGTTATCATAGTTATCTGATAAAAACCGTAACTTATGGTAGGGAAATTATCCGCCAACCCACAGAGGAGCAGCGTGGTGGATTAAGCTCTAACCCTTCTTCTATAAATATATGGAGTTTTATGCCCAGCAGTGGGTTGTTTACAGGCTGAATCAGTTCAGTTCAATTCAGCTATAAAAATATTTTTCATCTTGAGTTGTTCATGCCAAGTTTAATAAGTTACATAAGATTTAGGTACATAAATTACATTTTGCTTCATATTTATGTGCCGTACATCGCTGCAGCGTTTCGTACGAATTTATGAAACGTATCATATATATATATATATATAGATGTTTATGATGATGATGACGCAATGAGATTTTATTACAAGTGCAATTATTAATTTACATATAATTCTATGTTAGAAGCCATCTCAATAATCCGTCTGAAACAAATCTGCAATTATCTGCGTAATTAATAGCAGTGATATATTATTTACATATACATTTAAATCAAATAAAAATTAAATAGTTAAATTATTAAATAAACGAAACTTAAGCGTTATATTTTCCCCGCGGTTTCAACTGCATCAATATTTGATATTATTTTGACATTTATGATTTTGTTTAATTTATACGGTTTTAAAGTCTTTTTATCCGACAGCGCCAGAAGGAGGGTTATGTTTTTCGAGAGTATGTATGTATGTATGTATAATTGTTTGTGTCGCTCTGCAGCTGAACGGATCGATGGATTTTAGCTTGAGAAGTGTCATTAGATTCGTATTTACACTGAGAGTGACACTGGGTAAGTATATCAAAATAAAAAATAATTTCATTTCCAAATTACACAGAAACGCAGTCAGGATTTTTACTTTTTTAAATTACTTTGATGTTTTTTTGTTTTGTTTTTTTTTTTAATTCTCTTTATTAATACTATTTCGATTTTAACAAGCTATAGTGCAGTAGGTATATCTACCTTAAGAATTTGAAAAATGTAAAGACTTAATTATTGTATGTAGAGTTTTTTATATCTTTTTATGTAATATGTAAATATACTGTTTGTCTTCCGAATAAACAAATAAATAAAATACTCCATAGCTCTCCTCGATAAACAGACTTTCAATTTTTTATTGAAGTACTAGATCCTGAGATGAACATATGCGAATCGACGAACTCTTCAGCTTATTTATATTACCAAGAACATAACATACCTACCTACATTATGTGTCCTATTTTATATAATACCGACATGGTTTATTTAGTTGCTTTGTAATTGCCATTTTAGATAACAAACTCAAATATTATGACACAACTTTAATTTGTTCGCATTTCTTTTTCAAAACTGATATTTATTACAATGTTGCACATTTAATTTGCGATTTTCATAAGCATAATAACATCGCTTTCGCTATAACTAACCAGCATGAAATGTCAACAGTGAAAAAGTATTGTTGCATACATGACCTTAATTAATTACTTGGCCTTTTTATAACACGCTAATTACACGATGTGTTCCAGGCCTTGCATGTATAAAGGTATGTTTACATGTTTGGGTATGAAACTAATTATTCGTGACGGATTAGATGATAATATTAACATGTGTATAACATGGCTGAGTGGAGTATTGGAAATATGACATGTCCAGCTTAAAGCACACATGGATTATGGAATTGGAACATTTATGGAATATGTAGGTAACATATTCCATAAATCAATACTTTTATCTGTAAGGATTTTTTTGAGAAGATGGAATTTTTTTAAGCAGGTGGATTTAAAAAAGTTATCAATAAAGAAGTTTTTGTATATAAAAGTACCTAACTTCGAAAAAGTGTTATCCTTCCTTCAGTACACATCAGTCCACTGCTGGATGCTTATGGACATTAGATACCATTGCAGCAAGTATTATGTATAATAAAACGGAATTTTCAAAATTAAAAATATCAATATTTTAACTCTGTCAAAGCTCCGTGTATCCGCAGCTTAAAAACGAAAAAAAAAAGGAACAAATAAATCGCTCCGTACTATTCAGCCATACATCAACGTCCTCAGTCGAAGATAAGTCCACTAAACACCTACTTTCAGTTTGAGTTACGTCTTAGTTAAGCGTAATTAAGAATAAGTAGTCGAAACTCTCGCTATGGCGTACTATTTCTTTTTACAATAATTGACGGTTACGTTCCGGCGGGCAATTAAATAAATTAACAAACAAGGGATATGGGTTAGTTTTTTATTTATTTATCGTTGAGGCGGAGGTGTGTTAAATGGTCTGTGAATTTCGTAGCTAAAATCGTTGATTACGACTAGAGCAAGCTAGCCTAAAAATTGACTGATAAGATTTAAAAAAAAATTATAAAAAAAATTATAATATAACATGTATATTTTCAATATTGAAAATTTTCTAAAGAGTAGTTTTATTGAAAAAATAAAAAATTAAGATTGTGAAAGTTACGCTCATTATATTCTTAAGGCCAGTTTCACCACTTGCTATTAAGTTCCGGGTAATCTAACTGACACTTATTTTGACAGATAACCCATACAATTACCTGTCAAAAAAGTGCCAGTTAGGTTAGCCGGAACTTAATTCCAAGTGGTAAAACTGGGTCTTAGTGTTATATTATTAATTATTTTGATGCTGGATAGACATATATGTTTATGTGTTTTTTTTAATAGTAAATTTTAAGCGTCTTCTCTTCATAATTATGATAGCCAGGCATAACAAATTGTATTGTTAGCAAAAGCAATATGACTAAAACGTAAGTATTCATTCGAAATATATATAAGTAAAAAAAATGTATTCTACGCAAAATATAGCTATAGATAACTTACGAGACGCGCGAACCGTTCTATAGTTAGGATATAGCCTCCAGCTACAAGTTTTAATGAGTAGTGTATAGCAAGCTCTATCTGTAGATCAGGATGAATGAATGGATGCAATTAAAACATTTATAATCATAAAACTGTTAATAATCTGTTCTATTTGTATGTTAAAACGACTCCTTTAAATTAACCCTTTCGGTTCATTTAAATAATTTCGCTATAATGGATGTAATGTTTCTAGGGTTAATTATTGTCTTAAGACGATACATGTTATAAATTTATATTATGACTTTTAAATACTGATATATAAAATAGACAACAAAATAGTTAAATGACAGATCAATCTTTTGTGTCTTTTCCATTCAAAGTGACATTGCCGTAATCATTCGTTTTATTTTGGCACCATTGAAAGCTACTCCACATAGTTATTATAATAATAAGTATATTTCTTACTTTAATATTTGTGTTATTCTAGATGAGGATGATAAATTTCTTATATATTTATAGATTAATGAAGTATTCAGCCTGTATTCGCCATTTTACGTGGCATTAGCGAAATGATCGTGCTATTTTGTTCTATATTGTCGTTGTCTTGAATATTTCTGTTCTACATATTGTTCCCTTCAGGTGATTGATGCGTTCAGCTTGGTCAGTTATTCTGGTACTTCTATTAATTTCATAATTGCTTATTATTTTAGTCCTATACCTTTTGTCAAGCACAGTTTTTTTCTATGACAACCGTTCTGGTGCATGTAGTTGCCTTAATGCCGGCGGTCCCAAGTTCGATTCCCGATATGGGCAAATATTTGTGTTTGTACAAATATTTGTTACTAGTCTGTGTGTATATTCTTGTGGGACTCCCCATAATGCCTCAGAGAGAATGTCATGTCTGTTTGTGGACGTGTTAAAATATATAGAAATGACAAAATTCTATAACGTGTTTTATATTATATTGAAAAAGAAAAATGTCTTTATCAAACATTTAAAGAATTTAAAATGTCACTGCTTTAAATATTCTTAATATAAAAATGCTTGGAAGAAGTATTTTGAATATAAAAATGCAATAAAATATATTCTTACTATTTTGACTTCATGATTAATGTATCCGCGAATTCCTAGTCATTTTATCCAACATCAACGTCCAGGGAAGCGTCGTCGCTGACAACACGCAATGTTCGAAAACTTTGGTCTTCAGACGAGGTAACGTCGTGAATTTTAAAGAATTGTACTACTATTGTCTTTAGGAATTTTAAATATTTTACTTGACTTTTTGATGTCTTAAGGTTTCTAATTATTTATGACGTCGATCCTCCTGTCCGCTGGACCGACGATCTGAAAATTGTCGCTGAAGGCTGAATAAGAATTGTGAGGAAGCGGGATAACTGGCGCAAATTTGGGGAGACCTATGTCCACAAATGGACTGTTATAGACTGATATGTGTGTGTGTGTGTGTGTGTGTGTGTGTGTGTGTGTGTGGTGTGTGTGTGTGTGGTGTGTGTGAAGTAAGCAATAAATGAGTAAGCATACTTTATTGTAAACCAAATACAAATATAATTGTTATAATCTGAAAACACTTTTAGGGGTTGAGAGGCGACCATTGAAAAGGAAGGATCCTTCGACCAGACGGGAGTTGCGTCTGGTGGGCTACGCGCCAATTAACGTTTGTTGTCGGGTTCTTGTATATATTTTCAATCGCTTTGAACACTATGATAGCGCGATGTAGGATACTTCAGTTTCTTCCAGTTCGTATATGGCGAGATAGATGTCGCTACATCACTCCTCCTCCGAGACCGGAGGTCGATAGCAGGTTGAGTCGTCCATACATCTTCTTGTGATGCTTGCCGGGCCAGTGGAATGTTCCAGTGAGTCGGAACCAGATGCCGCATAGTTCACGGTGAGTCGGAACTGTCTGCGGTGATGCCCCAGTGAGTGGGGGTGGTGCAGTGCTACGTAGTGGCTGGCTGCTGCGTCGACCAGGAGATAATGGATTTTCCCCACGTAAAAAAAAGGCTGCCATTGAAAAGGAAGGATCCTTCGACCAGACGGGTGTGTGTCTGGTGGGCTACGCGCCACTTAACGTTTGTTGTCGGGTTCTTCTATATATTTTCAATCGCTTTGAAAACTTTGATAGCGCGATGTAGGATACTTCAGTTTCTTCCAGTTCGTATATGGCGAGATAGATGTCGCTACACACTTAATATTTTGATAAGTAATATTCTAGAAAGTTCTGAAGAAGAAGGGGTAAATTATATCACAAGGCTCATAGTAGTAGATATTAAAAATTCCATAAATATGCAACACAATGAATGATGATGACGTCTGCTTAATTATGAGTAAATATATATTAATTTACTTAGTGCCTGTTTCAGAACTGTTGATAAAGTTTACCTCGTACATAAGTTACTGATAGTCATTATCGGCAGACGGCCCTAAACTACTCTTTACTTTTTCCTTAATTCATTCATTCTTTTTTTTAATTTTTACATTTTATTTCGACTAATAAATAACAAATTTTGCATTCACAGATTGCAAATCAAAACGCTTGACGGATAAAGTGAAGTTTAACGGTAAAAATGAAACATATAATGTTAATTCCCACAAGTTGTAATTTTTGAGTTACATCTTTGTTTTATTAAGGGTGCGATATCATAACCATTTATCTGTTGGATACTGTTATACGTCAGATAGCTTTATCAGCGCCCGGTAAAACAATCCCTAAGTGAACAATACGATATAAGTAGTATAGTTTACAAACATATTGAATAAAACTAGTCAAAGTAATTTAAAAAACAAAAAAAACCCAACTGCGTTGCTATGTAATTTGGAAATGAAATTAATTGGAAGCCAAAAATCCGCCATTTTTTTACTTTTTTTATTTTGATTTACCCAGTGTCACTATCACAGTAAATACGATTCTAATGACACCTTTCAATCTAAAATCCATCGAGCCGTTCAGGCTGCAGAGCGACACAAACAATTATACATACATACATACATACTGTCGAAAAACATAACCCTCCCTCTAGCGCAGCCGGGAAAAAGACACCGTACCAGACGGTCGCTTTTCTTTTTGGTCGCAAGTCGCTTGATAATAATCATAGCGAAGAGAATCTTGATAACGCTTATCAGATATTCGTGATAAAGCATAAATGGTATGAAAGTTGACACACAGCTGGTTCCAACGGTCCTTGTTCATAACTTACCAGTTAATAATTAACAAGGAGATTATCATTATATCGTTAAAAGACTCATTACGTTAATTATAAAAAAATAAGTTTTTATGTTTTAACTAGATGACTGGCGCGATTTTTCTCGTGTTGATGTTTATGGCTACTGCTCTGTATAAGTTGCAGAGTGACCTTTTATAACCTGCCATTATAACTGAATATCTACTGAACTGAACGGAGCAATCTGTAATGATACTCCACTCCACTCGTGGGTAAATTTTTTTCTTCATATGGTAGAAAGGGTGGAGCTTAATCCGTTGTGCTGTTTCACTACAGATTGACAGATAGTTTCCTAATAATAACAATCAGGACCATTACAGGCTGGGTGCTCTCCGAGGCACGGTAGGAAGACCCATATAATTATGAAGCAGAATATATTTGTATAAATACAAATAAACATTCTAAGCAGAAATCGAAACCGCGACTGCCGGCATTATTGAAACCTTCCCAGCTAATGCTGGTGTAATGTAGGTAGGTCAGAACGGTCGTCACAAGAGGATATCTAATGCAAAAAAAAAAATGATTATCAGATTAGTAAATTTTAATATTAGAGTATTCTACTTATTAATTATTTATTTATTCTTACTGTTTTGATTTGAGCGGAGACACTGTTCTTTAAAACACAGATTTTTCTAGATTAAAGATCAGGGGATTTATCTTTTAAGTGTACATCCAATGCATATTATAACAACAGTATGAAGCTTTTATGTGACAACCCCCTTTTTGTAAATGAAATATTTAGAAAAAAAAATACAAACAAAACTTCTTTTATAGAGAATTACTTTTATGAACTCACATACTTTAAAATAATGTAGACTCACTAAACAGTGTACAAGCACATGAGTAAAGTGGTACAAGTACGGGTTTTCTTCTTTCGTTAGACTCAACAGTGGTAAATAATTATTTTTAGAAAAGCCTTGTACTGAACTGAACGGTGTAGTATTGGGAATATTCATCTCAACGACGGCGGTCGTGGGTTCGATTCCCGCTCGAGGCCGATATTAGTATGTGTACAAATATTTGTTTGTAGTCTGGGTGTATGTCCTTGTGGGTCTCCCCGCCGTGCCTCGGAGAGCACGTAAAGCCGTCGGACCCGGTTGTTATCATAAACGCTAGATAGCGATCGTTAGGTACTCATGATAGGAAAATTATATGCCAACTCGCAGTGGAGCAGCGTGGTGGGCTATGCTCCAACCCTTTTCCTATATGGAGAAGAGGCCTTTGCCCAGCAGTGGAACGGTTATAAGCTGATAAAGTTCAGTTCAGTTTAAATATTAAGGCAATGTCACAGTTTCGAATTAAACTTATAAACTAAGTTTGTTAAGCCAAGTAATTAAATAGTATCTAATGTTTAATATTGAGATCGAACGAAAATTCAGCCACTAATATACAGGATGAATGGTGAGTCACTATCAATACCTACTTAAGGAGAATACCCGGCACATAATTCTCATTCAAATTATGTAAAAAAAATTGTTAAATATTAATAAACTTTTAAGCAAAGTTACTCAACAATTATCTAATTATTTACGCGTTGTCTGGACACCCTAGCAGCTAGCTGCACTATCAACACAAAACAGGTAGTTTACCTACGTCCAAACGCCGCTACGTAATAACAGGGTAGCAGGATAACCAAGCATGATCCAGTCCCCTTTAATACTTTAATCCTGGCTTAGGATAAGCAAAAATTCTAAGATATTTTACTCGTTTAAGCAACAAATTTGTTGACTAGGTATTAAATGATGTAAACTTTAGCAATTTATAGGTGTGAACAAGCGGCACAATACAACACCTGTGCACGTGCCGCCGGCATGACTGGAAAAGTGTCAACGCTTCATTTACTTGAATTAAAGTTTATGGAAATTTGGTCAAAAATTAAATACCTATTTTTTTTACATAATTCGAATGAGAATAATGTACAAAGCATTCTCCCCAAATATTGACAGTGACTCACCAGTCATTCTGTATATTATACGTGTAAAAATTTTGCTTGCAAAAAGTAGGTATAACTATTTACAACTATCAGTTTTAAAAATTATCAAAAACAACATCAAGTAAAGTTTTGTCAATAGAATAAAAAAAACTCTTATTTTTTCTAAAAACAATCTTTCAAGTCAAACAATAACCTAACTTAATTAAAAATTTAAAAAAAAAAGGAAAGATTGACCGCAGCGGCAGCACGCTCGTTTTGTCTACTAAATGAATAACAGAAAACAAAAGACCTAGTGAACGAAAAAAAAAACAGTATAACATTGATTGATTGCAATAGAAGCTATTTCTAGCCATTATTTGCTATCTGCATCTGTGTGGGTTGTAACCGTGGTTGTAACGCTGGCTATTATGCAGGGTAAAGGTAAGAGTTTAATATTATATTGACGGTTTTTAAAAAGACTGTTAAACGAGGAATTTATATCACAACTAGACCGCTCTCTTAATAAAATTGTATATTATATGCACCTTGAAATAACTGACATAAGGTTGACATTTGTTTCCTACATGTAAAGTAATAAAATCGTTCCGAGCATTTCGTTGACTACTGGTATTTTGTCTCTTTCTTACGAGTTGCCTTGAATCCATGGTAGAAAGAGATGCATTCCCTCTCTTAGTAACGTTTTTTGAGTGCACGTGCGCATTCAAGTTTGTATATAATTTCCTTGCTGTTAAATTACCACTGCGCTAAATTGTCTCTGAAAATAACTTTTTCTCGGTTCTTTGAAGTTGACTTTGATATTTTTATTATTTTATTTGATATATTTAGATTATTAAATGAAAGAATTTTGTTAGTTTACTTTGCAGTATAAAAGTGTAGAAGTGATTTGAAACTTTTCCATATAAAGATGCAGATTTAGTTCAATATAAATGGTTGTTTAATAAAACGTAATACCCCTGTAATGCGAGTCGTAAATAGAAATCGTAAACAAATATGAAAACATTTTCTCATTAGCACAACATCCTTTTGAGTTGGAACAGTAATCGCTAAATATTAAATTAATATTAAACGTAAACCGCGCGGCCGCGCCTCGGTATCGTTCATAAATGTCATGTGAACAAAATGGCGGCAAATCGATTTTTAAATCGACATTGTATTATTATTTGTTTTAATTACCCATTTTGTAAAATAAAATAGCTTTTAAAAGATTTATGAAAGAAAAATATTTATTAGTATTTTATTCATCGTTTAAATTTATCGAATCAAATGAATTTTATCAATGAAAATATCGATGTTTATCGATATTATGGAACAACACTTTACATTTTTTTTCTGTAAACTAGAACAAAGCTCGGCGCTTATCGGGCCTTGAATAATAATTAGACTGCTAATTATTATGAGATAGCACGAAAACTTATGGTAAACGATTTACATAAATGTCGTGAATAGTTCAGATAAGGCATTGTCATGACATTATTTTTCTTAAATAAAATAAAAATAAAAAAATCTTTTGTAAGGTAAGAATAAAGAAAAAAAAAAAAAAAAATTTCTTCAATCTAATAATATGATCTCTTTTTTTGTTGAGTTTTACGTAAAAGTATTGTAATGAAATTATTAAATTATTAAAGTATTATATGAAATTTGTATATCAAATTATCTATCTAAGTATATTTATTCCAATATGATAAATGTGAGTCACAGAAGAAACCTAATATGAAATTAAATCTAAACTGAGTCAACATGTAAACGTCCCAAAACTGGGCAAAGGCTTTCTATCCATATAGGAGAAGTTTAATCCACTGCTGGTTGGTTTATAAATTCCATTATTAATTACACTGCCTGTCTTGCCCTTCTTTCTGAAACACAGAAAAGCTGTTTCACGGAAGAAACAAGCAAGATTGTGGTACCCATGCAGCCGGGAGTGCGGCACAGCGCATCCCTCCCACCGGTATAGTAATAAGACAATTTTAAAAAATTGATAAAATAACTGGCCAAGTGTGAGATAGATTCATACACGAATGATTCCGTATTACCGTATAAGCAGTATATAGCAAGTACATTTAAAACAAATAATAAGTAATAGCGATGAGGGCGATACGCCGATACCGTACGGTGTCATGGACGGCGGCGACGCTTCTCGCGAGTGATCCGCCCAGGGAACTCCAGGCAGAGGTGCTCGCGGAAGTGTACCGTTTCCGGTCGAGCCTCAGAGCTAGAGGACAAGTCCTAAGTGCGGACCAGATGGCTCGGATCAGGGCTCAGGCTCAGAGAGCCCTGACCCACTGGTGGAAGGAGGACCTCGAGTCCCCAGCGGCGGGCCTAGCGACGGTGGACGCTATACGTCCACATCTCCGTCGCTGGGTTAGAAGGCGGCACGGGGTGCTGACATTTAAGCTGACGCAGGTACTTACCCGGCACGGGTGCTTTGGTAAGTACCTGCACCAGATTGCGAGAAGGGAAGTCACACCTGCCTGCCACGGTGCGGTGGCAGTGGCGCGTCACACTCTCGAGGAGTGCACCGCTTGGGGGCCCCAGCGCCATGCCCTGGTGTCACTGGTGGACCCCTCGCTGTTGAGTGTGGTCCGCTGCATGCTCGGCAGCGAGAAGTGTTGGTCGGCCGTGGCCTGCTTCTGTGAGGAGGTCATGGCATTGAAGGAGGCCGCGGAGCGGGAGCGTGAAGCAGACGCTAACGATAACCCGCTCCGCAGGAGACGACCGGGGGGGAAGGAGACGCCGTTACGCGCTCTTTCTCCCTCCGCAATAGAGTGGGAGAGGCACCTATTATCCTCCCACTCGCCACCAGGGAAATAGAGCGCTCACAGTGCCCGCGAGCGCTCTATAGGCGAAGGCGGTCCACATAGGCGGGTCAACCGTCGGGGCGTCACGGTTGCATGCGAAAGCTTTTTAAGCTTTTGAAGGGATTTAGTGCGGTATTCTGGCACGTTCTGCCGTGCCAGCGAGTCCCACATACCCGTCGCCTTCGGGCGGCGGGATGCGTAAATGCATTTCCCAACGAAAAAAAAAAGGTGGATGTATCTACTCGTCAACAACCTAGAGAGTAGAATTTCCAACCGATATCGGGGTGGGCACGACATTGCCATTTGACATGATTTTTATCTTGTCCATATTCATTATAAGGCCCAACCGTTGGGAAACTCCATCGAGGTCACTGAGCATAATGCTAAGGTAATTCTTGAACAGGGTGTTATCACCTTTTTTGAAGAAGAGCACCACCATGCTTCTTTTCCGGGCTTCCGGCATTACGCCTTCGAGCAATACGGTATTAAAGAGCCTCTAAAGGACTTTAAGTACCGGTGCTCTACCCGCTTTCAGAAGCTCTGACGTAATACCGTCCTCGCCTGGTGCCTTATTATTTTTAAGCTGTTCCAGAGCCATTCTAATCTCGTGCAAGCTGATGTCCGGGACATCTTCGGAATAATGTCGGGTAAGCTTAAAATGCAGTAAAATGTCATAAGAACATACAATATATATTATTTATTATAATAATTTACTCCAATACATAAATATTAAATAATTTGCATAGAATTCCTTGACTTAAGGTAGTTCCAGCGAGGTGAAGTGTAGTCCTACCTTAATACCTTCTGCCTTATATGGTTATATGGCAACGTTGCTCTGAGTGTTTTATATATTTTGGTTTATATTGTCTTAGTATATACAAATAGTATTGCGCTTTCTAATAATAGTTTTATTAAATTAAAAAGATGAGAACGTTGTGCAGTGTTGCCAGATCACTATAAGTTTAAAATTAACATTCATATTTATAATTTTATTATCTCGATAGCAAAACGATTTTTTAAACTTATTCTAAAAACATTTTCAACACTCTCCTAGTTTTTTTTTTCAATTCCATCGAGAGATTTTTTTTAATATAATAAAAAATCTGACTTTTTACATACATAAATGGGGCATTACCCACAAAATCGAGAACTTATTCTTTAAATATCTCGCGATCTTAAAATCAAAAATTTCCGTAAAAAATTATGAAAATTTAGGAATTCATAAATAAAGCTATTCTGAACCCGTGAAAAAAAAAATTTTGCCGAATCTGTCGAAAAGTGATTTCATGCTGGAACTACCTTAAACAATTCGACAGTAAAAATACTATAATATTTAAAAATAAACGGTTGCATTCTTGCAAATAAAAATAAAATATTTATAAAATAATTAATAATTGTAAAATACTATATTTATAAACGAATAATAATATTTTTAAAGATTATAGTGTTGTGTGTTTTGTATATCGATAGTTTATCGACCATAGACAAAATTTTCTCGAGTTAAAAGATTTTGACATTTCAGAATATATAGAACTAACGTAATAGCATACTAGCATCTCAACTACACCGATCAATCTCTTCTGTGTCTTCTCCATCCTACATGATATTGCCAGAATCAACCGTGCTTCACCGGCACATCTGAAAGCTATTAAGCTAATCAATTAACGTAATATTATCACGTGAATAATTTTTTCATGATGAATCAATCAATTTTAAGTAACTTTAAAGCTTATTTTTGTTGGACTAATACATACATTTACCTTACTTAAAACAAAAATGATGGCAATGCCAGTTCATTCCCCTTATTATCTTGCATCTTTCCTAACTTTTTTTAAAAAGTGAATCTTTGATATTTTTAAGTCACGCAAAGAAGTGTCTAAGTTAAAAATTGATTTAAATGGATCATATTATAATAAGTAACGTATTGATAGGCGCGGGTGTCTCGTTTATGGCTTAAAATTCCGGTATTGTTTATTACTGTGTAGATATCAATTAAGGGCCCGTTTTACCAGTTGCTGATAAAGCTATCTGACGTATACCAGTACCCATCAGAAAAAGTATATGATATATATATTCTTTTTTTATGTTAGTTGGATAGGCAAATTGGCAGACGTTCCACCTGATAGTAAGTGGTTGACGTCGCCCATGAACATAAACTAGTTTACAAAATAAAATAAAATAAAATTACCTGGAACTAGCCCACGCAACCAATCTATGTGTTGCCTATCCAGAGACATAAGGTGTTAAAGTCTCAGTGTCAGTAATTACACTGCCTGTCTTGCCCTTCTCAGTTCTCACCGAAATACAGCAAAGCTGTTTCACGGGAGAAACAAGCAAGATGGTGGTACCCATGCAGCCGGGAGCGCGGCACAGCGTATCCCTCCCACCGGTAAAAGTTTTCTTTTTCACCATCACACTTCGTTTTATCTGTCAGATATTTCTATTCATAGCCTGTGAAGCCAAAAGTTGTACTGTACTGTACTGTACTGTATCAGTCTGTAAACAACCCACTGCTGAGCGAAGGCCTCTTCTCCATATAGAAGAAGGGTTAGACTGTTAGAGCTTAATCCACTACGCTGCTAAACTGCGGGTTGGCGGATAATTTCCATACCATGAGTAACGATCGTTATCAGGTGTCTATCGGAGTCTACAACAACCGGGACCGATGGCTTTACGTGCTCTCCGAGGCACGATGGGGAGACCCACAAGGACATATACCCAGACCGGAAACAAATATTTGTACAAATACAAATATCTGTCCCGAGCGGAAATCGAGCCCGCGACAGACTGGCGCGTGACGTTGAGGCGACTACTTGCACCAGTATACCAGAACGGTCATCTGTCAATTTACTAGATAAGTTGAAATAGAGCCTAAAGGCCAGTTTTCAAGCCTATCACTAACTTATGTGCAAGATAAACTTTATAAGCAACCGGTGAAATAGGCCCTTAGTATTTTTAGTTTTATTTCTTAGATACTCGATATTTAAAATTTAGTTATGTGTTTTATTGGTATGGAGTTTTGTTAATATAATAAGCGATGTAGGCGAAGTCACGTGTACCAACTAGCTGGGTTTATAATCCCGGTAATGTGCTAAAGTGTCGCTAAGGACCGCCCGCGTCGGCCACACACCGATGTTATTGTTCCAACCAGGACGCTTTTACGATTGATTCCTTTAGTGATGGATAATAATATCGATAGTTAATTTTAGATTTAATCAATTTTAACTTCTTTTATACTTTTTTTTTTTTAGTTTTTATTTATATATATTTTGGTTATTTCTGACAGTTCAACTTTTTAAATTCGGTCAGAAGTTTTAATGACGTTGAATACTTAAATGTTTGGCCACGAATAGTTCTATTTAATATAAAAAATAACATTTGATTTATATTCGAATATATAATGTAAATAATATATAAAGAAAAAACCTTTTTTGATAATTTTAATCGATAGTTCACCTTCACATCCCTATCCATCGACTCGACACGGCCCATTAATCGTTTGTACTTTCAGTAATTTATGTTTTGGACTTCATTACGCGGTGAATTCGTTGGTTAAACAAAGTTCTATATCAGATGCCAATGATATATGAGATGGAACCTTGTGATATTAATAGTTTCATGCAGTCGTTCGTTTATTAAATTAAGTGTATGTTGAAGGTATGAATTAAAGTTCGCTTAATTTCTTTTTTTTTTTAAAGTTAGTAATAATTTTCATATTTATTTTTATTTATCGCTAGTAAGGTAGATACGCAAATGACGGCCGGCTGGTCGAGTGGTCAGGCAACTGGACACTTTACGCAGCGGTCGCGGGTTCGAATCCCGCCAGGTGCAGATAATTTGTATGACGAATATAGATGTCTGCACCGGGTCATGGATGTGTATTTATTTATATATGTATTTATATCTTAAATTTATTTCCGTTCCTAGTACCTGTAACACAAGTTCTTACGAACTTACCACGGGGCTAGGTTAACGTGGTGTGATTGTTGGTTAATATTTATTTATTTATTTATTTATTTAAATGAACTGTTAAATCATACTAATAATAGGTCGGGGAAAGAGTTACTTCGTATTTTATACACAAATTCAAGACTTTTTTGTGGTCGCAAAATTTCAGAATGTATTGAATTTCTTCAATATATTCACTCATTTTGACAGAAAAAAAAAACAATTGAAAAATCATTTCATTTTATTTCATCCCGATATTTCCATGTTACCAAGGTTTTTTTTGCAGCTATTCTGGAACAATTAACTTTAAAATTAAACAAAAGCTTGGCTTTCAATTGCCACCAGCAAAAAAAAAATTAAGCAAATGTTCACATTCTAGTAAATTATTTAGCTATTTGCGAATTCTTAGCGTTACAATAGGTACCTATTCCCGTTAAAATAATAAAAAAAAAAAATGTAGTTATTATTCTCGACACTGTAAATTTTGTTTTGTTTGTCTTTGCCTTTTGCATATAAAAGTCAACTTAAAGGTGTTTTGTTTACGTTTAGTTTTTTTTAAATTATTGAGCCCTTCAATTAAAAAATTAAATGCGTTTTTTTTAACATGACGTTTCATAATATATTGTTTAGGTGATATATGACGTTAAAAATCGCAGCGTCACGATAAATATTTAAATATCGTTAGGTACTAAACCTCATAATTTCAAATTTAGAATATTAAAAAAAATTGTGAAACATAGTTTATATTTTCAAAATCAAAAATATTTTTTTTTTGGCAGGCTTCAAAAGTAGTTTTAAATAGTCATTTTACGGAGAAATTCTATGTATAGTTAATTTAAAGCTACCAGTGACAGGTAGAGAACAATAGAGCCGACCTCCTTCTTGCCGAGGTGTCGTAAAAGGCGACTAAGACATAATGCGAACAACTGTACACTAACCAGGATGGTGATGGGCAGCGGCGTCACCCTATCCTGTCACAACATACTGCGCTCGCCAACCGCCTGTTAAGCGTGGCAAATATTGGTAAACCTTCCCAGTGATGATAGGGGAAGCCTACTTCCAGTAGTGGATATCCAACGGCTAATGTGGTGGTGGTGGTACCACAGAATCGAATCGAAGATTCTACTGAGAACTTCCGTCATATGACTTGTACGAATGCCAGCGCTACTAAATCCAATCTTTATAATTTGTATAATATTGTATGGAATTGTATGATTTAGCTATTAAATACTTTGTTTGTATCAGCAATCATTGGAAGCTTAATTGATAAAATATTTATTGCACTTGAAGGTCACACACACACACACTTAAGGATTGTCAAAAAAAAAAAAATCTAGATTTAACACATTGAATGCCAACTACGCAATATTGCTTAGGCACTAGTAATGCAAGGGGCCAAATACATACGTAATACAACGTAGCACTTTCTTACAATTTAAATGGGTATTTGCATTATTAGGCCTCCTGGAAAGGACGTTTTTAGCTTCGTTGGCATCTCGAATAAGACATGACATGAAAAAAAAAGTAACTTTATTATTTTAAAACTATTCTAATCACAAAATTTATAAAGCCCTTTGAAGGCCCAAAGTACAGTTTTATAATTAGATCAAACATTTGTTTTATAACTAAAGAGATCGATAACTATATATTAAAAAAACAGGAACATCTAAGAACATCAATGGAATTTTTATATAAAATTATGCAAAACGAGGATCAGTGTGGTAGGTGTAGAAACAGTTTACAACACCAGACAAATGGCATATTTCGTAGATGACTCCTTTCGTTTTTTATTTTTGGTGCAGACACGACAAGACTTCGCTGGAACAGCCTTCTTAGTAGGTGAGAGCTTTAAGTAATGAAAATCTCTCAACGGAACACGACTTTTATGAACGGCCGGCGATGCAAGTGGTACAGAGGGCCCAGGCAGCAACGGCGATGGGTCTGCTTGAACTTGTTCAGGCTGTACTGGCGGTGTTTGTGGTCCAGGTGCTTCTGCAGCTGTGGGAGTAGTATCGCCACAGTTCAGTCCCAGTAGATATCTCACAAATTTTTCCCGAAACTTCAAGAGCCGTATTTTGGATGTCCGGTCTTTCAAACATAGCAACCTATGCGCGTTTTATACGTAAACCTCAAAAATGTGCAGTGCTAATTTTTTGTGCCATCTGAGTGTCTTTCTGAGGCAAGAATAATATGAGACCATCTGGTCATCTCTGTCAATACCAGACATGGCTATATTATATTCCGCAACAATGTTAGGTTTTAGTGAAACTTTTCCGTTTCTGTTTCTAACGTTCACAAGCTGAAGTTGGTGTTTATTTGAAATCACCAGAACGCGCGACACTAGGGATGATGCAATAATTCGATCGGGTGGCGTGATCTAGGTGGGAAAGGGATAGAATATGAAATGGTCATCTACGTAGTACTACGTACTACGGCACCCCATTCAAAAATTGCATGTATACACATATCATTTTTAAACGGGGTGCCGAGTACGTAGTATTACGTAGATGACCATTTGTATGGTGGGAACCAATAATAACCTGAAAATATATTTGGCACTCAATGTGTTAAAATAACTAAGTCATAGCAGCAGTTGTTATCATAGACACCTGATAGCGATCGTTAGTCATGGTAGGTAAATTATCCGCCAACCCGCAGTGGAGCAGCGTGGTAGATTAAGCTCCAATCCTTCTTCTATATGGAGAAGAGTCATCTTACACAGTATATAATATTTTAAATTAATTAGCTACAGTTAATGTGAAGCTACCACTGGTTCGGAATGTAGATTCTGCCGAGAAGAATAGGCAAGAAACTCAACAGAATCGACAAGAAATCAAAAAAGAAATAGGTTGCTGCATGTCGCACAGAATGAGAAAATTTAAGTCAACATAACAATCTCTCCTCATTCTTAGCCAGCTTCTTATTCCCTTTCATCTCTTTAGTTACTATTTGTGACGTTTCTAGAGTTAAAACTGTTAATTAGTGATAACTTAAGCAATTAACTCATCTCACTTATTTGGAAATTTCCATAAAAAGTGTAATTTTTACTTAGCATTGACAGTCATTTCATTTTTTTTAGAATTTTTAAGCGTCCCAGAGCTAGCCAAAGAATTTCTTTCACACGAAGAAGGGTTAAAACTTAATGCACCACATGCCCGCTGAGATAATTACAGATTAGAGGTTTTACGCAACATTGCATTAAATAAATGGCTAAAACGACAGTGACCTCAAGAAAGTAATTTAAACGTAGTAAACACAATAGTTTTATTTTCTTTATTCGTTTGTATTATATTGTCAAGTTTCTTAGTAAAAAAGGTTCTAAACCTTTTCAGTTTGTAAGTGATACCATGAATACCTGTATTGTTTAGAATGGTATACCATTGTAACATACAGATACTGCTTATACCGTTACAGTCGAGTTATTACATTACCCTGTTATCTGTTGTTCGTCAAATAATAAATAAATATTTTAGAATAACTAATTTCAGAAAAACAAAAAAAAAAATTCTACCCCTAAGGGGGCAAAAAAGGGGGGCAAAGTTTGTATGGGACAACGTAGTTCCTTGGTCCAATCTACTTCAAATTTTGCATAAAATATTCTTTAACAGATTACAGAATTGATTGGAGACGTGTATCGTATTTTATCAAAATTCATCCCCTAACGGGGTTAAAAGGGGGTTGCTTTTGCTTTGAAGTTGATTTGACAACTCAATCCGTCTATTATAAAATATTTTCCAGTAACGACGCAGGTGTAGGTGATAAAAAATATAAATTTATAATTTTTAAAATTTTAGTTAAATACCCGTGCGAAGCCGGGGCGGGCCGCTAGTCAATTAATAAAAATATAAATAATTGTAGTATCACACTTACTACTTACACTTACTACTTTATACATTTACCCTCTTAGTTGCCTGTTAAATTCCATAAATGATTTGAAATATGTTTGCAATGCGTTAATAAAACATATCTACAAACCTTTATTATTTATTTTAAAAGCACGAAAGAATAAAATATTTTAGGTTAAATACGAAATTATAAATTAATACGCAGTGCTCGAGCGTTGATGTCAATGACATTCGATAGATGGCGTAACTAGTCTCAAACTATATCCAACGCTACATTACACAGAAATAAACTCTTTGAAAGAGTTTATTTTGTAATGTTATATATTATAAAATTTTGGTCTTTTTTTTTTCGTTTAATTTATATAATACGTATTTTATAAATAAATAACAATTTTCTATTGAGTTTTAATTAAATTTTGTTATGTAATTTAATGATTGGTTATCAAGAATTTAATTTCAAAGATAAATGTAACATTTCTTGTAGAACGTCTCAGTTAATACTTCTGATCAAACCGAATAATATATTTATTTTTTTGAATAAATTACCTGTCCCATTTGAACTTTTTAGATACATTTTCAGAAACTAAGTATTGATTTTAAGGGCCGACGTGTAAATTAATTTTACTCGCGTTAAACCGAATAAAAAATTATATATACATATTTTTTATGTCATTAATTGTTAATTGACATTAACATACATTCTCTTTGGTAAATGTATTTAACAACATTAGTTTTTTCTTACAGTTCTTATTTAGGTACGTAGGTATATTGGCCAGTTATAATTTTATTACATATACAGGTTGACTGGTAAATTACTATCAATATTTAAGGAGAATACTCGGTACATGATTCTCATTCGAATTATGTAAAATAAAAGTACTTAATTTTTGACCAAATTTTCATAAATTTCAATTCAAGTAAATGAAGCGTTGACACTCTACAGTCATGCCGGCGGCACGTGCACAGGTGTTGTACTGTGCCGCTTGTTCACATCTTAAAATTGCCAAAGTTCACATCATTTACCTAGTCAATAAATTTTTTGCTTAAACGAGTAAAATATCTTAGTATTTTTACCTATCCTAAGCCAGGATTAAAGTATTAAGGGGGACTGGATCATACTTGTTTATCCTGCTACCCTGTTAACACGTGGCGGCGTTTAGACGTAGGTAAACTACCTGTTTTGTGTCGAAAGTGCAGCTAGCTGCTAGGGTGTCCAGACGACGCGTACATAATTGGATAATTGTTGAGTAACTTTACTTAAAAGTTTATTAACATATACCTGTTTTTTTACATAATTCGAATGAGAATCATGTACCGAGTAGTCTCCTTAAATATTGATAGTAATTTACCAGTCACCTGTATAGTAGATATTATGTTAATAACTGATATATTTTGTAAGGTATGTTTCATATACTAACTTACTGACGTTGTGCTATAACGTGATATTGGACATTATACTATTGTGTTATACAAAATATGTCCTTCTGGTTTGGGTGTTTGTCCTTCTGGGTCTCCTCATCGTACCTCGGAGAGCACGTAAAGCCGACGGTCCCGTCTGTTATCATAAACACTTAATAGCGATCGTTACTCGTGATAAGGAAATTATTGACTCGCAGCGGAAAAGCGTGGTTGATTAACCTCCAACCCTTCTATATGAAGAGGACGCCTTTGCCCAGCAGTGGGAAGTTTATAAACAGATTCAATACAGTTTTGTCTACGGTAAGCATTTTTTAAAATTTATTTTTTATTTTTTAACTATTCGCTGATTTATCTATTATTTTTTTTTATTGATAGAAGATTTAGGTATTAAAGTCGACTGTTAATAAGTCATTTAAATTAATGGCTAGCGTAATGTCTAGCGCTTGTTATCGCAGTTGCTGTAATTTGTCATTGTTAGACTTTACTAGATAGGTAGGTAAACAGCATACCAATCTTATCTTTAAATCTAGGTTTCGTTTTAGTATTACTTATTTAATAGGAAAGTTTAGTTCTGTATTTATATTAAAAACTAAGTACCTATTTAATTGTAATTATGTAATGAAAGTAATGCGGATAATTCTGCTTTTGTTGTGGATTTTTTTTTTCGGTTATAGGTATGTTATTTTAGGATGTAGGTACAGAGCTAGCCGGACAGTCCCCATGGAGGAGAAGTCTGGCCTTTTCATTGAGGCCAGCCCGTCGCTGGAGGGATCTTGTTGCCTGCAGATCCGAGACCCTCCAATTAAAGCGGCTGAAGGCTCCCGCAGGGGTTTAGTACTGCACTCCCAAAGTGCCGAGTCCGACATAGGTCTAGGACTGCCTACCCGGACGTTCTGGATATCATCCGTAAATGGATTTCCCTGTGACACAAAAAAAAAGGATGTACAGAGCTAGTAACGATTGTATAATATGTATATGCGAATCAAAATCAAAATCAAAAACAACTTTATTCAAATAGGCCCCACGAGCACCTTCGAATCGTCATTTTACAAAATTAATATTGTAGTGATTATTATTATTTTTTGTAAAAGTAAAGCTACCACCGATTCGGAATGTAGATTCTGCAGAGAAGAATCGCCAAGAAACTCCGCAGTTACTCTTTTGAAATATATAAACTGTGTTTTTGTACAAAATTAGTAATATCTTGCATGAAATACAGCGCCTATTAACGAGCATAATTTGAAATACAGTTTTAAGCTTTAACACAAACATATTGTTTAGGTAAGCAACAGAAAGTGCTTGGTGTTCAAGAATTTAGATATCAATTATTATGTGAAAAAACAGTTTCCTTGTACTGACAAGACATACTATGGCTTATATTGCATATTTAATTAAGTTTCCTCTAGTTTATAGTACCTATTATTTTCACACCTAATCTTTTTTTTACAATATTTTCTTTTAAGTTTTAGCGAATTATTATAATATTTTTGTAAATTTATTATTTAGTTTAATTACATTTTGTTTTTGCTTAATAAACTTGTAATACATATATAGCAGAAAACGAGAGCTTATTGTTAGTGCTAATTACATTCTCATAGGATGCACAAGAGAAAACGTTTGGTAAAAATATTGGAAAACAAATCTAAATTAAATTAAATATAATTAACATACACACACGGTCGTCTGTTCCTAAGGTAGGCAACTTAATGCCTGTGTTTTAGGTAACAGTTGACTGATATACTTTTTTTTTAAATAAATATACATATAAATAATACATATATAAATAAATTTATATTAAATATAAATGATTAATGACAGACAAATGGAATGCGTAATATATTGAAATTGAAAATCAACTTGAAATAATAGTGGCAATTATTTTAATGAAATGAATTATTTATTCAAATTAATTATATAAACATTATATGCAGGGGCTTGTTAGTGTTCGACTCGGTAATTTGTCTAGATTTGTATAGGATACCTAGACGAAAGTCTAGCCTGGGGCTGTGTTTGATTGGCTGTAAGGGTTCACGCACATTGTGATATTATTATTTATTAAGTAATATGTATTCATAAATAAAATAAAATAAAATTGTAATTGATATTTTGACTTGGTGCGTACCTATTAAGAACTATATTGATGTAGTAACTTTTTGAAAACTTCTTTTACGTTTTTAAATATAGTAGGTAATTTAAGTGCAGTCTGTACTCTCTAAATTGAATTAGTGACATTTTTATTAATTACGTTAGTGAAGCTAAGTTCAATACATATCAGAGAATTTCAATGACAAGTTAGTAAATACTCACTAATACACATACACATATTCAATGATCAAATTAGTGGATATTAACACGATTCTTACATTGATAAAAAGTGAACAGTCACTTAAAATAAGTGAAATTCCACTGATTCATGCTTAGAAAGTACTTTCTACTGCTAGTTAAGGGTACTCTTAAAATGACTTTAAAACGTAAGATTGTTTGCTTCCTTGTATGACGTCAATAGACGAACTAATCCTACTTCTTACAACTGTTATACGTAATTGCGAAAGTTTGGAAGTAAGTATGTTTGTTAATCACGACAGAACGGTTGAACGGATCACGATGAAATTTGACGCAAAGATAGACTTAATAACTCTTTATTGTACACCAGGAATAAGCAAAAGTACAAAAAAAAAACAGGAAACAAGTATGCTTAATAAAAAAAATCAAAAAATCCGACTGCGTAAAATACTCTTATTATAAACTAAAAATAATAAAACAATTTACTAGCTTTCATTTGATACCCATATTGCTACAGAAAGAAAAAAAAATTCAACCCCCCCCCTCATTCCGCCATTTGCGGGCGCCATTTTGAAAATTTATATAGCCCATGTCACTACTACAATTTAGACAAATCCAACGACACCTCATATGTCAAAAACCGTCCAGCCGTTTGGGCTGTAGGGCGTGCCAAAGAAATGGACATACATACATACATACACTCGAAAAACATAACCCGCCTTCTGTCGCAGTCGGGTAATAAGAATAAGAGGCGGCCTTATCGCTAATGAGCGATCTTTTCCAGGCAACCTTAGATTAGGGGAAATGGTTATAGTCTAGAATAGCACAAAACTCATTTTTATTCTGGAAAAATGTAGGATGTCCGTGGGATAAATTTCTACGCGCTACTTTAGCGGACACAATCTAGTAGGTATTTAAATATATTCTATACAAATACAATAAACTTAATAATAATAGTAAATATACTACATCTGTTTACTTTTATAAAACTATGAATAAAATAGAATACAATAGATAGCAAGTTATCGCATATTTAAAAAAAATTAAATGGTGCAAACGCGGCCTTATCACTAAAAGTGATATCATACCGCCAACTAACATATAATCGAAATAGAACCAAAATATAATAATGCAGTAGGTAAAATCAACACAGACAAAAAACATCCATTCATTCATTCATCATCATATCACCTCTTTAAATTTTAATAAAAAAAAAAACTTGTACAAAAAAACCTTCCTTAACCAACTTTTAGAGATTCCCGCTATTAATTTATTTTATTTTATTAAATTAGTCACACCATAAACTTATTACTAAGCACTAATATAAAATAATATAAAAAATATAATAATATAAATAAAAATATAGATTAGTGACTAAGAGTCCGCTTCACCGGTTTTTGATAAAGTTTATCTGTCACGTAAGTTACTGTTAGGCTTTATAAACAGGAGTTAAAACAACCCTTAGTCTTTTTCACCACAACTAATAAACTACAACTTTTGGATTCACGGGTTGCGAATAGAAATATTTAGAATTTTATGGTGAACAAAAATATATCATACACTTTTATCTATTTAATAACCTTATACGTAAGATAGATTTAACAGCAACCGGTGAAACAGGGCCTAAATCTTCGTTATTAAACAATGCTTTCTAATACAGAAAGAATCTTCAAAATCGGACTGGAGATTCTTGAGATTTCACCGTTGAAACAAACAATTTGGCGACACGTTGGCGCAGTGGTCACAGCAACTGGCTGATGCCCTAGCGGTCGCGGGTTCGATCCCCGCACATGACAAATATTTGTATAGGCCATATAGATGTTTGCCGTGGTCTGGGCGTTTGTGCTTGTGTATTGTGTGTGTTTCCGGACCCCCGATAGGTACAGGATTCATATCCTACTGGGGGCCGTTGAGTGTGAGACGTTTATTTGTTTATTATTTATAAATAATTATTATAAGATACTACTCTACTCGGCAACGTGCAGATCGTCTGTAAGCACTGGCCTAAACTATGTATATTGTCATCAGTTATTTAGAATTAGTTTAGATATTAATTTCGTTAGGTGTCTATTAAGTATATTCGTTATTTTTTATTGTTAACTATTATTTTTTATTATGTTAGTTATTATGTAGTTATTATTATTAGTTATTTCCTATTAACTACTAATGTTTTCATGACCTCCTATCCTTAGATAGAGAAGTAAAAACTTTGACAGACCCGTGGGAACTGCACAACAACAGTGGCTCTGTTTTCTGCTCCAGCGTTGTGGGTTCGATTCCCGCCCAAGTCTGGGTGTATTATGTATTTATTTATATGTATATTTATTAAAAAAATATGTAGGTATATCAGTCAACTTTTGCCTAAAACACAGGCATTAATTTGCCTACCTTTCGGTCTTTCATATTTATTTATTTATAAAAAAGCATCTCTGCTTGACTGGACTGAATTGAATCAGCATGTAAATGCCCCGTCCCATGTAAATGTCCATAATTATATGTGATATTATGATATAATTATACTAATAAATAAGCACAAAAATATCATGGGGCGTGTACACATCCTGGTGTATTGCTGCGAATTGTCGCCTGTACGTCGGCGGTTGCGGGTTCTATGCCCTCTCGGGGCAGATATTGTACCTATTAGTACAAATATTCGGAGATCACGTAAAGCCGTCGGATGCGGTAGTTATCATCGACACCCGATTGCGATTGTTACGAATAGTAGGAACATTATCAGCTAACCCGCAGTGGAGCAGCGTGTTGGATAAAGCTCCAATCCTTATCCTATGGCGAAAAGGCCTTTGCCCAGCAGTGAAACGATTATAGGCTAATTTTTTTTTTAATGTTTAACACACACACACGGTTGTCTGTTCCTAAGGTAGGTAACTTAATGCCTGTGTTTTAGGTAACAGCCGACTGATATACTTTTTTTTAAATAAATAGGTATACATATAAATAATACATATATAAATAAATATATATTACACCCAGACTCGGGACGGGAATCGAACCCACAACCCTTTGAGCAGAAAACAGGGTCACTGCAAACTGCGCCAACGGGTCAGTCATTTCAATTTAGTAGATATAGATCAGTGTAGGTACTCACATGTCATTGTTAGGTAAGTAGGTTATTTTAGAAAAACTTTTATAAAGCAACTATTATAAAGATTATTAAAAAAAAAATAAAGATTATTAAAAATAAATCCTATATTACTGATTCTTTTTCTCAGTTAATAATTTCGTTTAGTTTCAATTAGAATTTTTGAATTTTTGTTGTACCTACTAGTGTACCTATAGACAAAAAGTCACTTAATAAGCGTACTGTGATTACCTGATATTATAAGAACAGTTAGTAGATACCCATAGGTAACTACAGATAACCCATAACCATACTAGTAGATAACCATAATGCCTACCATATGCATGCCATACCTACCTATTTTATGTTGGCAATCCAATAAATAAAAAAATTAAATACTAATAGGTAATAAAAATAACTCAATTCTCAGTTTTAATTTTATATCAACTAATAGATTTTGGTGTAATAAAAAAAATGTTTTTATATTTATTATTTTGAATAAAATTATTTTGTTTTTTTATCTACCTATACCTAGTAGCCATGATGTTAATCCTCGGTTCTGTTATCTTAAAAATATATGTAGGGACACTATGATTTTGTACTATTAGAAAAAAAACAATAAAGAAGTTTTATTAGAGTAATTAATGGCAATTAAAATAATAATTCAATAAATGTAAGTAGATAATAGTATAAATAAAAAAAATCTATGTTTTTTACAAAAATATTAGATAGGCACATATAGTATAAATACGGCATTGAAA
Organism: Euphydryas editha; assembly: GCA_036937285.1. Classification (NCBI taxonomy): domain Eukaryota; kingdom Metazoa; phylum Arthropoda; class Insecta; order Lepidoptera; family Nymphalidae; genus Euphydryas; species Euphydryas editha. Next base: position 13,336,002 of record JAUPFZ010000023.1, read on the forward strand.
TATAAGTTATTTATTGAAATATTTTATATCAATTCTCCGTAAAAGTAACTTAAATTCATAAATACTATTTATTTTTGTGTTTAAAAATTTATCGTAATATAGAGATTAGATTTAGGTAATAATGCTTATGCTTTCACCAATAATCGCATTTTATTGACAAAATTTTATTAATTTCAAATACAAAATCAATTTAAAGTCAAATTCGTATGAGTGTAATAAAACAAAACGACCAATAATATGAACGGTCCCTTAAAACTACATAATGTTACCGAAGCGAGTAATTGAATTAAAATTGTAATCAAATGTATACATTTTACGCGACTTACGTCGAAATTACAATCAATAATATTGTTAAACAGAAATCAATCGGATATTACAAAACAAATTTTAATTAAAAAAAAAATCAAACTATTTACAAAACACTTCGATATTTACGACGGCGTTAAATTTCCGTGAAATTTAAAAATTTTATCGTTGCTATTTCATTAAATATTAAATAAACAGTGAACGGTGCGGTCGCGTCAGCCATTATTTTATTGTCGATAAAAATTACAACGAACACGAAACGCGGCGAATCTGCAATTTCGCGCCGAATCGATTATACATCACTCGGAAACCGCTGAAAAGTTTTATCTCGAGACATTAAGCTAATAAAGCATCGGAGTTAATTAAAGAGCGTCGTGGACGCGACCGGCTCCGACGGACCAAAAAAGAGCAAAGACTTAACCAACCTACCCAATCGGTGCCTTAATTGATTCATATCCGGCCGAATTCGAAAGCCTCCCGAGTCCGTTCGAACGAGACGACTCTGGAGCGTCTCTACATCTATCCGGTTGAAAATCACGAGCTCACAACCGAATCCGCCCACTCGGGAAGGTTCTAAATTCAAATTCCACCCCTGCGAACCTTCCGGCCAATGAGTTTCTCGCTAATCGTGTAACGAGCGATATTCGGAGCTCGAGCGCCTCCCAGCGGAGTTCAGCGGCCAATCGTAGTTCGGGCTTCCATATTCGTTATTTTTTGTACGGCGGCCGGGCGTCGAGCGAGCGCTTAGGGCTCATTCGGCCGCGCGCCGCCTAGGCGTTCGTATCGCGTGTTCGCGTCACGATGGATTGTGCTTGTGACATGTGGTATTAATTTGGTGTTATTTGTGACGGAACCGTTGTGTGAAAGCATGATGCCTCTCGCACCGACCCCTGTGGTGGCGGTGCCATCGAAGCCAAAAATCGGATTCAGTATAGACAGTATAGTGGGTGGATCGGAGAGGCCGAAGCAGACGTCACCTCCTCTGGCGAGTCCGGGGTCACCCTCGCCGGTAGCGTCTCCTCGCAGCCCCTCGCCGAGGCCATTGTTGAGACCGAGTGCGTTACCGGCAGTTTTCCCGGCTCCCGAGCTGAAGAGACTACCCTACTTGGACGCTCAGAGTCATCACCACCAGTTCCTGGCTCATTTCCAAGGGGCTGCGTTGGCTGCTGCGCTAGCACATCAGCAGCAAGGTTTCGGGGCTCCCCTTCCACCACATCCGCCTCCACATCCAGCAGCGCCGGTTCCTAGAGAATCATACCAGCTCTATCCGTGGCTGATCAACAGACACGGCAGAATATTTCCACATAGGTTCCCTGGGGGTGAGTTTTGTGATTGTTTATGTTAGAAGACTAGCTTCTTTACGCGTTTTTTGTTTAGGTAGAGTCGGTGGTAGAGCTTTTTTTACCGTCGCTATATTTTGTTTGTTTATGTTTAAGGTAGAAACTTGTTTACATTAAGTTGTTAAGCATTATTTTAGTCTAAGATTGTAGAAAATAGATACTTTCAAATTAATATTTTTTTTTAAAATTGAACTTTAATTAAAGCTTAAGAAACAACCGACGCTTGACAAATATTATAAAAATTAGAATTATCGTTAGTGGATAACTGAAACTAATTAAATATTTATCTGTGTTTTTCCATATATTAATAATTGAACAGAATTTTTTATTAATAAGATTTACATTGTTTTTATTATTTATGTTAAACAGCATGTCATTTTGGATATTTAACTTGACAAATTATAAGCCTTTAAAAAATTATTCAAAATGTATTTTTTAGCTTTAGTGAAAGTGATATAATAACTTAAAGTACGTTTAAAATTTTTTAAAACAAGCAAAAATTAGTAGGTACCTACTTATCGGTGTGATGGAAAAAAATCTTAGAAAATAATACGATATGAGTTACGACATCTAAATTAAATGCATGTGGAACTGTGCGGCATGTAGATAGATATCTATCCATTTATCTAAATAGATAGATATATAGAAACTTTTTATTACACACAACACATTGTTCTTTAAACAATAATTATTAAAAAATATTTTTATTTAGAATAAAAAATAAATATATAACACAGCAGTCTTATTGCTTATTAGCGGTTTCTTTCAATATTAATATTAGAAAATAGTGAAAAATAAAAGGTCCATCCAGTTGTAAATATTAGAAACAGTTCCGTTTAATTTTCTTAATATATTTTTATTTCTCTTTTAATCATTTGTTTTTGTAATTAAATTAGCATAATTATCTTTTATTTATAAACTTACCTAGTTTCTACTATTCGTTAAATTTTTTTTTGTTATCTATCTCTAATATAAATATAATATATAATATAATAATGTTTGCATAATCAAAATTAATATACCAATAAAGTCTTACACAAACGGACGCAAATGTATTTTTAAACTAGGTACCTACTTGAAAAAAAAAACCAAAATAATTATTATCAACTGATCGCTATCTTTTTCTTTTATACTTATACGATATTACTTTAAAATGACTGAGACAAAAGATCTAAATGTAATCTAAATTCGTTTTATTGTTAACAAAACATATTCGTAGCAACTGAACTGAAGTGAACTGTATCAGCCTGTAAACAACCCACTTCTGGGCGAAGGCCTCTTCTCCATATAGAAAAAAGCTTAATCCACCACGCTGCTCTACTGCGGGTTGGCGGATAATTACCCTGCCATCCAGCGACCAGTAACGGTCTCTATGACATATCTATGATAACAACCGGGACCGACGGCTTTACGTGCTGTCACCCAGACCAGAAATATAATTTGCATAAATACAAATACCTGCCCCGAAAGGGAATCGAACCCGTGACCGCTGGCGTTAAGGCAACTACACGCATCACTACACTAGAACGGTTGTCATTCGTAACAATATTATGAAGTAATAGTCGCTTATTAGTTATTTGTTCTTTACCCGTCGACATCTAACGGCTTAAAATTTAAAATTATATTCGAGATAATTAGTAGGTATTATAACCTTTAGAAGTTTTTTTTATTTGATCACATTAACCTATTAGGCTTTTATGGAGCATTATGTGCTAAGCAACTGTTCCGTTTTTCGGCCTTCATTCTTAAAAGCGTATCTTCATGTGACTGATAGGCTATCTATCTGAGAAAATGTGCGCATGAAATAATTTAATTTATTTATTTATCACGAAAAAAAAGATGAAAAGTTAAATAAAATAAATAATTAATAAGTAACGAGTTAAATTTAAATATGTAAATAAACGTTCAGTAGGTACCTAAGTGTACAGTCTCTGAGTACGGGCCTTTTAAACAAGTTTCAAGTCGCATAGCATGCAATGGAGAGGGCTATGCTTGGTATTTCTCTGCGAGATCGAATCAGAATTTATGAGATCCGCAGACGAACGAAGGTTGCCGACGTAGCCCAATGGATTTGCAAGCTGAAGTGGCAGTGGGCAGGCCACATTGTTCGTAGAACTGAGAGCCGATGGAGCAAAAAGGTTCCCGAGTGGAGTGGACCGTCCGCGAGATGGACAGACGACTTGAGGAAAGTCGCCGAAAGCTGTTGGGAAGCTTTGAACCGGTCGCTCTAGAGGTCGATGGGGGAGGCCTACGTTCAGCAGTGGACATCCAATGGCTGATATGATGATGATGAAGTGTATATACAGTTATCTTACACACACTTAATTTGGTTTCTTTCTTTAAATTATGTTTTAAAGTAAGAATTTTATTAAATAATTATTTTTATGATTTTATTTTATAATGTGGCGCTCGACCGTGAAATGTAAAGCTTTTTATATATGTAATATGAGTAATTTATTCGTGTTTTATTTCTTATTACATAAACTAATTACGTTTATAAATCTTAATTATAATAAAACATTTATTTTATTATGTACTAGTCGTTGTCTGCGAATTCGTTCGCGTTAAAGTCGATACTTCGGAAATCGTATATTGTTCGGAGATAAAATTATCGTTGTACTATTCCAGACTATAACCTATATCTGTATCAGATTTCGTCCAGATTTGTTCAGCAGTTTTACTGTGATTGGGTGGCAAATATACATGCAAACTCTCGTACTGTTCTCTTATTCGGACACCCATCACCTCAGTCCCCCGAGATTATGGACGCTGTGAAGGGTCCGAAACGTCAGAAAATAATTTAAAATAAAATATTGTTAAACTGTAATTTTAAATAAACGCGATAAAATCCGTTTTAGACTTTCAATTAAACTCTCGTATTTATAATAGTAGGTAGGTAGCTAGTTAGGTATATGTAGTAAACTTTTAACACAGCGACTTGAATAAATATCAACAAAAAAATAATAAACAAATCGAAAGTGTATCGATATAATTGAGTAGCATCACTAGCATTTTTTATAACATAATTCAAAGATCGACCTTTATCACGGAGTTGTCACTTAACTAAACATCGAATTAATTACAAAAACGTACGAGTATCTTACTCCGAACACGAGGCTATTAAGATAACTTTATCAGTTACAGTTGAAAATTAAGAAAATTATTGTTAAAAAGTATTTATACAGATTGTTGACGATTTATTTTTCGATTAAATTTAACTATACCCGTCCCGCGGTCTCGTTTACATAAATTTTTTTGTTATTGACGATTATTTGACGACCGTACGACGCCTTAAACTGCGCGCCAGCGGTCGCGAGTTCGGTTTCCGCTCGGGACAGATATTTGTATTTGTACAAATATTTGTTTCCGGTCTGGGTGTATTTGTCCTTGTGGATCTCCCTACCGTGTCTCGGAGAGCACGTAAAGACGTCGGTCGCGGTTGCTATCATAGACTTCTGATAACAATTGTTACTCATGGTAGGGAAATTATCCGCTAATCCGCATTGGAGCAGCGTGGTGGATTAAGCTCCAACCCTTCTTCTATATGGAGAAGAGGCCTTTGCTCAGCAGTGGGTTGTTTACAGGCTGATTCCGTTCAGTTCTATATTTCTGAACTTTACTTAAGCCATGGATGGGCAGCGTTCGGGAAGTTAAAAAACGTCTTTTCATCCGTCATACCTCAGTAGCTAAAGTCTACGACAAGGAATTTATATCATAACTGGAACACTCACTTAATAAAATTGTATATTCAAATATGCACCTTGAAATAAACGACATAAGGTTGACATTTGTTTCCAACATGTAAAGTGAAAAAATCGTTCCGTGCATTTCGTTGACTACTGGTATTTTGTTTCTTTCTTACAAGTTACCTCGAATCCATAGTAGAAAGAGATGCAATCCCTCTCTTAGGAACGTTTCGAGTGCACGTGTCTATTCCAGTTTGTATATAAAAACCTTGGTCTACGACCCATGTGTGTTACCAGTGATGACATATGGATCTAAGACGTGGTCTCTGACTATGAACCTTTTAAACAAGCTCCAAGTCGCACAGCGTGCAATGAAGAGGGCTTTGCTTGGTATTTCTCTACGATACCTAATTAGAAATGATGAGATTCGCAGACGAACGAAGGTTGCCGATATAGCGCAACGGATTTGTAAGCTGAAGTGGCAGTGGGGAGGGCACATAGCTCGTGGAACTGACGGCTGACGGAGTAGAAAAGTTCTCGAGTAGAGACCACGTACCGGCAAGCGAAGCGTCGGACGGCCGTCTACGAGATGGACAGACGACTTGAAGAGAGTCGCCGGAAGCCGTTGGATGGAGGCTGCTTTGAACCGGTCGCTCTGGAGGTCGATGGGGGAGGCCAACGTTTAGCAGTGGACATCAGTGGACATCATGGCTGATATGATGATGATGATTTAAACATTTTAATAAAAAGAAAAACATTATTAATTATATGTTGCGACATTAAAAAGTTTTTAATGAATATTAAAAAGTTACCAGTCTTAATAAAAATACAATTGATTTCATAATTTCATTACGTTTAAAAACATATGTTGCTATACTCAACGACATATCTTACAAAATCATATAAAAATTGTAGTAAAATGGAAAAATTTTAGCGAAATATTATATTATATAACTTTAACTGAATATTGAATAACTGTCATAACGTTATCTTTTGATTCTAACCTGATTAATATATTTATAGCATTTAGTTTGTATTTGATTAAAGCACAGATTATATTATAATTACGCACTTAAAAGTCTGAATAACAGTCACTTATAAATGTATTGAATTTTAGTTTTACAGTTTGATTTTACTATTCAACTAACTTCAGAAAAGAAGAAGGTTCCCTATTCATTCGTATTTTTCATGTTTTTTTTTCATGATTGGTTTCATTTAAATCGTTTATATTTTTTTGTCATAATATCATTACCCACGTCTTTAAAAATACCGCTTTTTAAATATTTATTATCTGTATTTTGAAATTATGACAATTATGTTTTGATAATTTTTTGAGCTGTCATCACAGATCTGAAATGACAGTTTAAAATTTAAAAGTGTAAAAAAAAAAAACTAAGGTTCACTTTTATAACAAAATTATCTAATAATCAAGTCAATATATGTCATAATTTGATTTTTTGGTTATTTTTTTATAGCCTACAAAAGTTTATTGCAGAAAGATTACTGATAAGTTTAAAAATTATACGTTTTTTCTTATTATTAATAAGTAATCCTATAAACTATAAGTGAAGTATACAACTTATACAAGAAAAGTAGGTAACGTAGAAAATCTAGTTAAATGAATATACAGATAAATATAAATTATTCATATTAATCTGTTAAACTAGTTTTTACATGAAATAGTTCGATAGTACTGTAATGGCTGTACAGACACATTCATTAATCATTAATTTTTTTTTGATCTATTGACAGCAAAAAATATGGCGAACTAATGTTGTATCAATATTTGTTGTTGGTAATTTGAATAATTACTTGTCAATTGTTTTTAGATGCTGATAACTGAATTATATATGTATATTTATGATTAATAATAAACAGAATTAGGGATGAATCTATCTGTTTCTAAAGACTTGACAGTTCTCATACAGAGTGGTACAGGATTAATTTTAAAATGTTGAGTTAATTTGATAGAATATAAACTGGGAATAATAGTGAAAATAATTTGTTTTTAACAATAAATCCTAAAAAAATATATTTTTACAATGCTTACGAAGTCTAAAAAAAATAAAAGAAGAAAACGGTAAACCTTAAAATGTTTGTAGAAAACTCCGCGACGGCTTATATTTACTGGAAGGCTTGACTCACACCTTTAATCTTTAAAGTATTTAATAATTCTCTCCCAATTCACATTACACAAATATAAATTAAAATGATCCCTAATAATATAACATTAAGAAGATATTATAGTTTGAAAATTACTTGAAACCATAATGTAAATTACGCCCGAGCGCAGCCAGATGACTTGCTAGTTTCTTAAGTTAATTCATTCATAATATAATATCACAAAAATATATCAAAAGGAATAACAAGTATTTAAGAATCACAAATAATCATTTCGACCGATTTGATCTTGTACAAAAAAGTCCTCATTAAACGGGTTTATTATCGTTTAACTCAACAATGTTGCCATAATATAATCTAATTAAAACGTTATTTTCATTCATTATCTGTAACCCGCCAGCGTTTCGTAATTACTCTGTCTCTTCAACGATAACCCCGTACAAAGTAACAATCGCTTCATTAGTCGTAATTATTGAGATAATATTAATTGTAACAGTATATTCAATAAACAATGTTTGATAAAATAATAAATCTCCATTTTGGTTTTGTCCACGTTCTGTTTTATATAACTTATCTCTAGCTTATTAATTATTATCTGAATTTTTATGTTATCAGTTTTATATAAATAGATAGTAAGCTTCTTTCGCGGTTTTACGCGTGTAATATAATCTATGGAATGTCGGGATAAAGTTAATGTGAAGCTACCCTCGATTCGGAATATAAATTCTGCTTAGAAATATCAGCAGGAAACCCAATAGCTATTTTTTTTAAATAATTAATATTTTATTTAATAATTATACTAGTTCTATATCCTGTAGGAAATCCAGGGTTACTAAGCCAACATTATTATTAATATAATTACGTTATTGTACACTCATTACATTTTAAATTAAAATTAATTTATACATACTTAAAAAAAAAAATTAAATAACAATATAAAGGTCCCCACTCAATGTCAATAGGGGTATGAAAGTATCAAAATCTATTATTCGAAATATGAACTTCGTTCCCGATTTAATTACTCGCTACTGTTCAAGCCCCTCGTAACCGTTGCTATTATCTGTGTCAATAAGAATAAAAAAAAAAAAAAACATATACGTAATGTAACAGCCATAAAGAATATTGTTCGACAAATAACTCCCCTGATCGACTCCCCTTCTAACAATATTATTTTTATGAACAGAATAAAAATGATTTTTAATCAAACCAGCTTAACGTGTCAAAATCGTCGCCTGAAATAAAATAATAAAAAAAAAATTACAAAAGTAATATGGAAGCGGTTTGACAAAGAACTTTTGTGAAGGCGGGAATGAACGCCCGCGATTATCAGCCAGCGCCATTGTTGTTTCAAATTTGATTATTTTCTAGGGCTGTGTTGCTTCTGTATCGATATGGCTTACTATGAAGTATGAAGTACACTTTTAATTAGTAAAATGTGGTAAATGTGGTACATTGCATATAGGTTTCTTATAAAGATAAATCAAGATTAAAAATATATTTTTTTCACTTATGTTAAAATAAGTCTTACATTTTTTTTTTTAATTTTACTCTACTTGGAATGTTGCTAATGTCAAATACTATTTAGCTCAAAGCTAATATGATTACGAATTCTAATTTTAATTATAAATTAATCGTAACTATACACATAATTTGTGAAGTAACCTTAAAATAAAATAAATTACACACTTAATAAGATAACCTTGGCGTCTGTCGCTATAATCAGTGTTATTAGTTTTTTTTTCGTCACATTATAGCGCAATTATAGTTGGAGATCGTTTAAATATACGGTAATCATTTACATTTACGGTTTCATCGATACTAATTATCCACCTTAGATGGGACAAAGCGAAATTAACTCGATAATTGGTTTATCGATGGATTCACATCACTACCTGTCCGCATCGTTAAACATGTTGGTAGCTCGAAACGTCAAATCTTTCGTTACGCGCCTTTTTTCTTAATGACCGCGATTGTTACCGGATGTTTTTTTACAATATAACTCTAAAAGGATTGAATGGTATATAATTGGATGTAATATGAGACTTTGTTGTCGAGTGAGCGAGATTAACAGGCGTCCTAAATTAAACTATTTATGTTCGTCAAGTTGGCAGCGGCGGCCATCTTGTAATAAGAAGCGGTTAGGAAATGATTTACGTTTACAATTGTTATAAATCATAGATATGTTAAGTTAATTATAAATGATTATTTCGAAATTTAGTTGTCATCATAATGCTGTGAGCTAAATATATATTTACATTTTAAAATAACCTGTTGTGTTCCATCTTTATAGATGGTTTCAAACATAATCCACCACGTTGTTCCACAGCAACTTAACGAATAATTTCCCTTTTTTTTTTGTTTTGTCGGGAAAAATGTATCTGACTGCACACTTCGTCGCCCGGGGAGACAACGGGGTAGTGTAGGGCCTTCACCCAGTAAAATAACCTCACCCGCCCTTGTAAGGTGAATCACGGGTACCGCATACGTTGCTCCGTGGCATGCAGGCGGCAGCCCCATCGGGCACTCTCTCCTGTGCGACGCCCCGCGCACTTGGGCGTCGCAACTTCGCGGTAGGCTGTTTCATCGGACTGTGGATAATCAACGAATAATTTCCCTACTGTAAGAAACATCGATAGCAGGTATTTATAATAACAAGCGGGACCGACGGCTTTAAGTCATTTCCTAGACATTGTGGAAAGACCCACAAGGACATACACCCAGACCAGTGAAATATTTGTATAAATGCAAATATCTATTCCGAGCGGGGAGTGAACCTACAACCGTTCTGCGTTAACTTCTCGCACCAATACATCAGAACGATTGTAACATACTGAAATAACTGGAATAAATGTAGATAATTTTGTCAAATCACGTTACTACTTCTACTACTACTAAGTAATACTACTTCTACATCAGCCGTTGGATGTCCACTGCTGAACATAGACGTCCCCGTCATCCCTAGGGGGCTTAGCCAATACTCGCCAGACTTGGCAGGTGGGTTGGCGAGCGCAGTGTGTTGTGGCAGGTTATAGTGACGCTGCTGCTCACCATCCTGGTTGGTGCCCAGTTGTTGGCATCACTATGGCTTTAGTCGCCTGTGTGTCGTGTCGTAAAGACACTTCGGCAAGAAAGAGGTCGAGAATATTGTTCTCTGTCTGTCACTGACTGTCACGTGTCACCGAAAGTTACGTTAACATGGTTTAAATCAAGGAATTTATATACAAACTGGAATGCGCACGTGCACTCAAAAAACGTTCCTAAGACAGGGATTGCATCTCTTTCTACCACGGATTTAAGGCAAGTCGTAAGAAAGAGATAAAATACCAATAACCAACGAAATGCTCAGAACGATTATTTCACCTCACGTGTTGGAAACAAGTGTCAACATTATGTCAGTTATTTCAAGGTTCATATTTGAATATACAATTTTAAGTAAGCGATCCAGTTATAATATAAATTCCTTGGTTTAAATGGTCTAATTCTAAATGCAAGTATCAAATATATCTATACTAAATGTAACTAATGGTATAAGATTAATTAAAATGTTTATTTGAATTCGTTTATCTCGGGACTTATAGAACAGATCTCAATAGTTATGGTTGATTTAGAAAGCCTGTTTATTGAGGATGATTTTAGGCTATAAATATCACGTTATGGCTATGTCGTGGCCATATCGTAAAATTGCTCACATCATGATATGCTCGAGAAAGTGGTCGCATTTCATGATGTGGGCAACTAAATTTGACCAGATCATTAAATCGTAAACGTTTCACGATTTTGTCATCCACGATTGGCCATATCATGAAAATAGAATAATAAAAATCCAGTATAAGTTCAAATATAAACTAGTATATCATAAACTGGATAATAAAATGTTTCGTAATATCAAGTAGGTGTTATAAAAGTAGTTTATCAATTAAAAATATTAATAAAACCTTTTTTTTAATTAAAAATTTTTGACGAGCGATACAACATGACGAATTGAATTAATTACATTTTAATTAAATTTGATTTATTATGTTATTTAAATAATGTATAAAAAAAATGATTCAGTTATAATTGAAATATATAGGATGAAAAGTTAAGTAAAATACCTACTTTGACGCTTGTTTTTCTGAAAGATATATACTTATTTAAAAACTACATTTATATAACTTTACTCGAAATGTCATAATGCGATATTATTTAGCCCTTTTTAAGAAAAAGGGGTTTTAACACAATAGTAATTTTAAAATTTCATCTTTACGAAATAGGGCGGCCCCTAGACTATCGCAATCCACTGCTGGGCATTGGCCTCTCCAAGTTCGCGCCAAATATCCCTATTGTACATTTTGGTCCATTGTATTTTAATTATGATGTAATGTTTATGTTTAATCGCGCTTATTCGCTAGGCGAAGCGAAGCGAAAATGTATAACTATCTCCTTCCACGCAGTCGGTTAAATATTCAAATATAGATAACAATACAAACGTCAATGAAAATATAACAATCGATAAAATGACAGATTTATATAACTCGTGGCAGAGGTCAGCGATAAGGGACGCTTGGGATTTCAACAATATTACTTATATCGTATAAAAATAGATGTCTGTTTGTTGACGATAATTTTAGGAAATAGTGAACGGATTTTGATAATTCTTTTATCATTAGATAATTACATACTTCAGGATTAGTGTTCTACATGTTCTTCGCGCGCATTTTTGCCGCGCACATGTAAGCTGTGGAATGACCTTCCTCCTGAGGTTTTCCCTGATCGCTATAATTTGGGGGTTTTCAAGTGTCGTGTGTACAGACACCTTTTCCCTAAAGGCCGGGAACGCACCCGCAACTCTCCTTATGTTGCGCATGTCCACGGGCGACGGTAGCCATTTAACATCAGATGGCTCGTCTGCTCGTTTGCCCGCATTGGTATAAAAAAAGAGGATGATTGAAATCGCGTGATAAGTAAAGTGGTATTACGTAAAGTTGTCTAAAAGACAATTGTAGTATGTCTAATTTTAACATACCTATTATAAATATTACAAAATACAACAGCCTCTAAATGACCCACAGAAGTTCAAAATCATTAGTACATAATCCGTTATGCTAAGCCAATGCTTATTGGCGGATGTAGTTGTAACAGATTTTTTCCCGAGATATGTAGATTTCGTACTATATTATCTACAGAGTGGAATTAAAACACACTTATGGCTCTTTGGGCGTCTCACCTTTTAAATAATACATCCAATAAAAAAAATTTATACCAGATTATGTTCATTGTACCGTTTGCAGTCGTGTCTACTTGGAACTTGGAGTAGTAGTGCAAAAAATATTCTAAAAGAATTGACCCCTCGCCTCCACTGGTGACAGGAGGACTGGTGCATTTTTGGTCCAAAGAATCGGAATTGCGATTCAACGGGGACATGATTTATACCAAAGTTGTCTATAAATAATTAGTTTAAGTTTTCCATTGTAAATATTTATAATATATAAACATAACTTGTATAAAATGTTATTTTTTATAATTAAAAAAAACTTCCATTAGGTACTTTATTTATGCAGTTTAAATAATATACATATTTTTTTAATTTCAATTTCAGGACTTTAATCACCTATAACCAGAAAATATTTTGAAATATTTATCAAACGCTAAACTGATTACTAACGGAACTTTTTTTCCGAAATGATGAGAGAGAGATGAGACGATGGTCCCCATGATTATTAGTAAATTTAATTTAATTATAATCACACTAGCTGTGTCGTAGATTCCTATCCTGTGGGATATCCGGAATGAAAAATAGCTTCCTACTTCTCAAGAATACTCAAGAATTTGCTTAAACTCTGTCTCAAATTTCATCCCGATCTGTCTAGTCGTTTTGGTGTGATTTATAACAAACATCTATCCAAACTTACGCACTAATTTATTTTTAAAACACAATCATTTGAAGTTATGAAACACTATTTTGTTTTACAATCGCGTTCTAATGGTAAATCATTGATAATAAGCTAGCTTATAATTATACTCTTTTAACTCAACAACAAAAACATCGGAAATTCATTATGGCACTATTATGATCCCTTCAATAGGGGATCGGACAAATTTTCAGAAAGTGTTTTAAATTAATCTTTATGGATACTTATTCGCATAAAAAATAAAACTTTATTTTTTTATAGCCTTTTAGGTACTCAAAATCATGTTTTAATATTGTCTGTTTAAAAATCCCGCCAAAACGCCACGCTATGTCTTCTGAGAGCATGTGACGTCATCTGGGGTTATAACAAAACAACTGCATGAGCATAAGTTCGCGAGAAGTTTTTTATTTCTTCTTATGGAACGCAAAAAATATCGTTGGTGTGCAGTACCTCAATGTACGAACACATCAAAAAGTACTCCAAATAAAATATTCATTTGATGTGCCAAGAAAAGTATATAGGTAAACGAAAAAAAAAATGGTTAGACTTAGCGAGTAGAAAATGCAACGAAATAAATTTCGTTCGAAATGAATTTTATTTACTTTTGTGAAGATCATTTTGACGTAAATATACAGTAATTACTATAAATAAATAGAATGAAATGTGCTTAAATTAATTTTTAGTAAATATATATTGTTTTCTCTCTACGGTCAACTACTATTATAGATTCTTTTCTTTTTGTAATTTTTTTTGTAACGCTAAAGAATGCGATATAGTGTTGACAGTATTCTACTTATGACGACCGTTCTGGTGTAGTGGTGCGAGTAGTCGCCTCAACACCCCGCGCCGGCGGTCGCGGGTTCGATTCCCGATCGGGACAGATATTTGTATTTGTACAAATATTTGTTTCCGGTCTGGGTGTAAGTCCTTGTGGTTCTTACTACCGTATTTCGAAGAGCACGTAAAGCCGTCGGTCCCGGTAGTTATCATATACACCTGATAGCGATCGTTACTCATAGTAGTATATTATTCGCCAACCTACAATGGAGCAGCGTGGTGAATTAAGCTCCAACCCTTCGTCTATATGGAGAAGAGGCCTAGTACAGTAAAGTATTAGAGTAAGTAGTAGAGGTTATTTTTCAAGGAGGTATTTTTTCAAGTACCTAGGTATTTTATGGCAAATAATATTATATATTATTATATAATTATAATAGTAATACAGAAGTTTTCACATTTTGAAATTCAGTGTCACAAAAGTCTGAATTACTTGCAAAGAAATTGCAAATCAGAAACGTATGTACTTTCGGAAGATTTCGATTGTCGGCTTTCGTAAATCGTGTTTCCATTATAAAAAACTGGTTAAACACCACGTGACAGCTTTTAAATCGATGACCGTATCCTAATTTATCAGTAATCTTTTAGCAACTTTTATAATTTTAACAAAATTATGGAAATAACTGACAATGAGTAAACTAAGTAGGTAGTACCCATGCAGTCAATGATTCGCCACAGATGACGTCACCCACAGTGATTGGCGTTTCAGTGCATTTTAAAAATATTGAAAATAACAAGATTTTATTTCTTCATTTAAAAATATTTAAATGAATTATATTAAATTATTATTAGATAAATAATCGTAAAACAGTATATTTATTTTATCTAAGCAAATTTTAGACTTTAATCTGACTGATCCGATGATAGACAACATATTAAGAAACACTCATTATCTAGTTACTGATTGACCAAAGGCTTTTTAACATAATTTTTGTATAAAACGTCTTTATGTTAGTTGGATAGGCAAACTTGCAGACGTGCCACCTGATGGTAAGTGGTCGACGTCACCCATGAACATAAACTAGTTTAAATGGAACTAGCCCAGCCAACTCATTTATCGTTAGTATATAGTTGCCTATCCAGAGACATATGATGTTAAGTCTCAGTGCCAGTAATTACACTGCCTGTCTTGCCCTTCTTTCCGAAACACAGCAAAGCTGTTTCACGGAAGAAACAAGCAAGATGGTGTCCGATTCGATCCGATCAGTCACCTTCGTGTGACTCTCAATCTCTCTCCATTCTATAACTGTGACACTTGCAAAATCATTCATTCGCTGGCACCTTTGAACGCCATTAATACAAATTAATAAATGAAAAAAAAAGTCACTATGACGAATGAATTCCTATTTATTATTATTAAAATATAGTATTATCTTATAACATGACTTTAATATGTATGTATGATGTATGTAACATGATCTGTATAACTTATGACAACTTAACGTATTAAGTGTTTGGCGTGCAGAGATTAAAATGATTTTTTTTTTTTATTTACGGAATGGTATGATTGTCAGTTGTACTTAACAACTTAATATTTACGTACACACATATTGCGTTATATACCCACGCTGTTTCACTCGCTTCGAAGTTTATTGATATTAATTAGTTTATATGAAATATTGCATATCATTTTATAATCTTTTTCAATGAACAAGATTTATTTATGCCAATTTTTTTTTAATTTTTAATGACTTACGCGTTAAGGGAAAAAAAGAACTTATATTACCTAATAAAGATAAAAATTGTGACCCTTTTTTAACCGAAGTAATTGAATTACTGTTATTTATGAGTTAATATGTTTATCTATATTTTAGATTTATTTAAATTTTATGAAGAAAAGGTTAATCTAAAAAATGAATTTACAACATTGTACGATCAAACTTGTCTCACTCCACCCGTTCTATAATGTATATATATAATATAACACAATACTTATAAAGGGGATATAATAAATTGATATAAACTTACACAGATAAATATAAGCGGGTGGAGGATTACGCCCCGGCAGGGATATCAAACCTACCACAATTATTATTATTATTTAAGGTTTTACAGTAAATATATATATACTAAGGTGATATAATAATTAAAGCTGAAAAGAATTGGGCAAGGTGTGCTTAAAACGCAAGAGTTCAAGGCTTGTATCATATGGTTTCATATAAATTACATAAATACTATCTATATTTTCAGGATACGCTGTTTCCTAGCGGTTACATTTACAAGTAGATGTATTTTTTCTTCGTTATATTTAATAAAATCAAATCACAAGTTATTTTGATCAAGTAGATTCTAAAATCACTTTTTAATTGTCATTTTATAATGATATATTACGATAATTTAAATCTAACAACGGATTCGCAATAAGGATTCTGTTGAGAAAAACCATCAAGAAGCTTGACAAGTACTCTTTAAAATTGTCAATACATCAATAACATTTAATAATTATATATTCAGTCATATGTCCTGCACGAAAGTAAGTGTTAATAGGTATACGTATACCCAAAAATCTTTGTCGCTTATATGATTTTCTATGCAAATCAGTTAAAAACTTTAAATAATTATAGAGGTCTTCCGTTATGTGGGTATCATGGAAAAACTACTTAATGGATTTCTCAGCAAACTTGGCATGAAAGCCTCAGATACGTTTCGCGAGGGAGCCGAAAGTCAAGGTTCTACTTTCCCCGTACTTAGCTTTCCCTACTCCCCATTTTTGTTAATTTGTCAATGCATGCTTACCTCTGGAGTCAATGTTCTTGAGTAGAAAACATTTTTATATCAGGTAACACTGCTCTGTCGTCAACGTCTGCTTTCTCGATATAAAAATAATAAAAAAAAACTCAACATTCTATCATCTATGCATTTGTTTAGATTTTTGACGCTGACTGATGATATTTTTTCGTTTTTTTCCCCCTTTTTTTTTTGATTTGACAGATATATTTAATGCTTTGGAAACTAAACAAACAAACAAATGAGATTTATTATAGAAGTATAGATAATGTCACTAAAGATTTAAAAAATATATTCAGACCAGGCCCTTTTATAGCGTTATAGAATCTATAGACACAGATCATAGTAATGTAAACTTATTTTACATTTTTCTTCCATATATAGATTTGACATATGAATTATTTATTGGTAGCCATATTTGTTAAAGTTGTGTGAAAGAGACAGTGATAATGAAGGTATTGTGTTCTCTTTCTTACTTTTTTCAGATGATTGTTTTTGAAACCGTCGGCTACAGCTCGAGATCGAACTGGTATAGATATAATTGTTTTAACAAAGAAACGTACGTAGTAGTATAGTAGTAATATTTCAAAAGTTTATCATTTCTATTCAGCAGTCATTATCCAATACAGAAAAATACAAAAATATATATTTTTTTATCGTTCTAATTTTTTATCATTAATTGTCGACCAGTACCTACTTAAATAAATAAAAAATACATATTTTGAAAAAAGAACAAACACAATTTTAACCTTTATATATCGTTATAAGTCGTTATTTACTTTTACAATTCTGTCGACGGTGGGTGGCGCTGTGTCCTCGTAATGGCGTCCGCCGTTTGCTAATATAATTACAGTACCAGTATAATTATATTACGACGTTGGATAAATTATTTTTTAAAAACTCATAATTGCTTTTCGACAATTTTCTCTTGAGACTTTTTAGTGCTGAAACGATTTTAAATTAATTTTAATAGCTATGGGAACGATTTGAAACTAATATAATATTACTCATAACATGGGACCTAGTTATTATGAAATTAGCATGTAGATATAACTTTTTATTTAAATTAATTTATATTTATTGTATATACTAGACACACCGTGTGATTTTTCTTGGTACCGATTGCTCGGAGAACGCTGAAAGGAGCGGATATTTGTATTTAAAAAAAATATTTGTTTCTGGTTTTAGTGGTTGATCTTCCAGTGGTAAAGTTCGTAAAAATTTCATTACCTATTGCTATAATTAACATTTGATAACATCTGGTTGATGAATTTATGTAAATTCTGACAAAATAATTATTATTACTGCAGTGAAGGCGAATTGAGCTCTAAGCTCCTTTGTCCAGCTGTGGGACATTAATGGACAATTTTAATCAGTTTGTCAGTCTTAACGATAAACGTCGAAGGAATCGTAGATTGTTGGTACGTATAAACTTTCTAATAAAAAAATATTTAGAAGTGGACTTGATATACCCTAAGATCAGTGCGTTCAATCAAATGGACAGCTTTTTTATGTTAGTATAAATTCATTTGTCTTCGAACTAGATATGTTTGAAATGAGACATGTAGGTATTTGTTTATCAAATTATATATTATATTTGACTTATTATCGATAGGTTTATTTGTCAATAAATCACTGAACATTTTAAAACTAGATTTCCCTATAACTTTCACTTGCTTTAACAGTTCATATTTGTTGGACTAGTTTATATTTGTGGTTAAGGCTTTAAAGCGTATAACTACGTGTAATTTCGCAATATAAATGTGCTTTCAAAAAAAATTATTAAGATAAGCGCGATAAAAAAAAATAACTCTTTTTAATGTATGTCTTTGTAATACAAACAAATCTCCTTTTGTGTTCTAGATCCGTTACACTAAAAACCATAACATAAAGTTTTTAGAGACAATTAAATAGAATTATTCAATAAGAACAAATTAATATACGATATTAAGCCGTCTTTTGACCTGTGACACTAAATACAATAAATATGATAATGAAATGATGTGAGCAATATTAATAATACATAAGATAGACTTGACATTAGTTTGAAACCAACAAATTACGCTTATTCTTGAAATTATAGAATATATTAATGAATCATTAAAGATGCGTTAAAAAGTTATAAAACTAAATAATTTTTATAACTTTTTAAACTTTCATGTGACCATGAAATATACAATATAACACTATAATTAAGTTATAAAACGGGATATTTATCATATTTTGTCGTTAGTTCTTTAAGTGTTCTGAGTTATCGATATTTCGGTCCTATTGCAAACACCATGGTCACACATTATTTCTTCTTTTGAGTATATTAAATACAAAGAGTTTTAGTTTACGTAGGGACATTTATTACCAAAATATTTACCTTAATAAAATATATAAAATACACGGAAACCCACGTACATCTACCAAGTTACTTTCTCACGTATATAAATTCTCAAACCCAATGTTTAACATCTCCGTGCTCTGATTCAGTTAAAAACTTTAGAATGAAATAATAACTATAACCTAGTCCACACGTTCCGTTTTTATTTACGTTTGTTATCAACCATCTACACATGAAAATTACCTTGTTTTTACTCTACAATATTATATTAAGTCCACGTTAATTAAGCGACATTATAATATGAAAACGCTCGCTTAGCTCTTTTCTCATCAGCCTTAACGTCATAAACAACATGCAATTTATGAAATGGTATTATTTCTTTCCTTACTTAATAATTCTTCGTAAAATGTATGTATGTATGTTGATAGATTAACCGGCTGTCGGTCGCTTAGCGGTAATCTCTAGTTAATTTAATTTTAATAGCCGCCCGCCATTACAAAGATACTGCGTTCGACGCAGCCCGTCATTATATTTGCAAGCTTTTAGAAGTTGAAATGTTACGGAGATTACGTTTAATGAACGGTCGAATAATTAATGTATTTAATATTTCGTATAATTAACATAAATGTTTATATAAATGTCAGTGTAATTGAAAACGTCTAAACGTATTAAGATTGTGCTTTAATAATGTTTTCGTAATGATTTATTTATACGTGACTTTTGCTTAATAAAAACTAGCATTTTGATGCAGTTCTACTTGATTTTTAATATTAAAACGAAAGCTTTGTAAATTTTAATAGAAAATTTAAATGGTAGATACTCCGGTAATATCTAGATTGTACAGCTATTTACATAATTTCACTTTAAATAACTACATTTAGGACAAGTTTCTACATTGATATTTTGCTATATTATTTTGTAAACATTATTATCCTCTAGGTATAGTTTCATCCGCCTTAATTGTTCCTACGTGACAGATTGAAGACATAGTTACTGCTCTGCTTTTGAGTTCTAGTGCGATGTTAGCATTTAATTCTGCTTAAAATTAAGGATATTTAAATTTAAAAACTTATTTTTCAAATTGAATTCAAAGTTATTTAAACGAGAACAACCTTAAAACCTTAATATATTTAGTTTAGGTTACTAAATAAGTTCATTTGTCTCCAGGTCCAGACATCCCTGGTTTTCTCCTTCAACCGTTTCGTAAGCCGAAACGAATCAGGACAGCTTTCTCTCCTTCTCAGCTTCTGAAGTTGGAGCATGCCTTTGAGAAGAACCACTATGTTGTTGGAGCGGAGAGGAAACAGCTAGCACAGGCGCTGAGTTTGACGGAAACACAGGTAAATAATATATATAATATCAATGAGCCGCAGCTTTTCCCGCGTAAGTCCCGCGAGAATTTCAGGCTATTTAGCTCTTTCATCTATGATCTATATAAATTTCATGGCATTCAATTTTTAGGATTAAATATATATATAATATAATATATAATATATATAAATATATATTAATATATATTAATATATATCTGTCTATATAACCGGTCATCCATGCATCAATTTTAACAAATTTTTGCGTTTATTATTTTAACGGATTAACATTCTAACTTATTATAATTTAATGTACCTACGTTAATATTCAGATATTTGAATATCGGATCGTTCTTATTACTAATAATAAATAAGTAATTGATCATGTACACAATTTCTGGTGCTATAGTAAACATTTTGCAAATTGTAAGCAACGTGAAGTAATATATTAGGTACTAGATTTTTCAGTATTTTTTTATAAAAAACATTTTGAGAGGATAAATTTTTAAACTGCTTCGTTGTACTGAACTGTTAAGAGTTGTATACGACCAACTACTTGACAAAGGCCACGTCTAGGGACATAAATTGTACGTTAATCTACCTCCATTCAAATACTTGTTTCCTGTCTGGGTATATGTCTTTGTGGGTCTCCCCACCGTGCCTCTGAGAGCACTTAAAGCCGTCGGTCCAGGTTGTTATCATAGACACCTGATAACGATCGTTACTCATGGTAGGGAAATTATCCGCCAACTCGCAGTGGAGCAGCGTGGTGTATTAAGCTCCAACCCTTCTTCTATATGGAGAAGAGGCCTTCGCTCAGCAGTGGGTTGTTTACAGGCTGATACAGTCAGTACAGTACAGCTTCCACTGAGTCTTAAATAGCAGTTATAATTATTTTAGGTTTACGCTCTAAGTTATAATAATACAATTTTTATTCTGGAAACAAAATTAAAAAATAAATAGGTAATATATAAAAATTTATGAATCAAAGGACAATCTAATGCATTTGACAAACAAAATTTGGAGGTTGGTTAAGTTAGTTAATTATTTTCATAACTATCATCATCACCATATCAGCGATTGGATATCCACTGCTGAACGTAGAACTCCCACATTGACCTTCAGAGTGACCACCTGGACTCCCTATTGCTGATCATTTAGGAGAGTTTACCAATATTCGTCAAGCTTCACATGGTTTGTTAAGTTTATTTATTTATTTATTTATTTATGAGATCACCAACAAAATACATTCTTAAAACATTGCAGTTACATAAATAGTACAATAAAAGAACTTATGTACAATAAACAACGGACAAAATTTCTTAGCAACAATGCAAACAAGAAGAATTTATATTGTTTTACAATTTAAATAAAAAATGACATGTTCAGCTCAGCAAGAATTTACTATTTTACTATTTACTATCTAGTATCTACTATATATTCACTCTCATCACAAGAACATAATATTATTCTACGTAAATTACAAAGAAGTGTTACCTGTCTATTTATTTGAGTTACTAGTCTTCTAGCATGTAAACTAGGCCTGGCCTGTATTTTAGAAGCCAGACGACACGACACAGGCGGGCTGGCGAGCGCAGTGTCAATACACTGTCAACATGACATGCGACATGGGTATGGTGACGCTGCTGCCCACCACCATGTTGCATGGTGTACAGTTGTTCGCACAATATATATGATTATGCCGATCACTGCACGGCTGTGTATACCTACATGTTAAATTTGAATTATAATTTTTATAATATGAGCAAACTCATTATGATTTTTATTTTTATTTTTTTATTATTATTATATTTTTTTTTCATTTTTTAACAAAAAGATTATTTTACATTATGATAATTTTTCAATTTTAAATTTTATTTATAATTAATTCAAATATATTTTTTTTAATAGTTATTGTATTTTTTAACTTTTATTTATATTTCTTCCAATTCATGATTAGGATGTTGAATTGGTTTAGAAATTAACCTATTAAGATTTATTCCCCTTATATCAAACCCCAATAACTTTTTAAACTCAGAAGCCTCATTAAAATATTTCTTTACATAATCTATTGCTTCCATTAATTTTTTATTTTCTATTTTATTAAATAGAAAAGAATTTTTAAACCTCTGTAATTATTGTCAAGGTATTGACTAATTACTAAAAATTACTGACCACCTATGACAGTTCGTGACCAATTTTGACAATTTTTAACTGGCCAAATTTCACCATTTAAGCCGCATAATAGATGGAGCTTCCAGGGTCGTGGGTTCGATTCCCGCTCCGAGTCTGGGTGTAATATAAATTTATTTATATATGTATTATTTAAAAAAAATGTACATTAGTCGGCTGTTACCTAAAACACAGGCATTAAGTTGCCTACCTTTTGACTGTGTGTGTGTTAAACATATTAAAAAAAAATTAATTTAAAAATACCTAAGTATGTACCTAAGTACTCGTCAGATGTCTATGATAAAAACCCGGACCGACAGGTTTACGTGTTCTCCGAGGTACGGTGGAGAGACCCACAAGGACACCCAGACCAGAAACAAAATAATATTTATACAAATATAAATATCTGCTCCGAGCGGGATCCGAACCCGCGAGCGCTGGCGTTAAGGCGACTACACGCACCAATACACCAGAACAGTTGTATAATAAGCTATACCTACAGGACATCATTTTAGGTACATACTTTAAATCACTAAATCAATATAGTAAAAATAATTTATGCAGATTTAACGATGTTTTTTTCAATATTATGATAATAGACCTTAACCTTTTGTGAGGTTTCCAAATGAATAATGTTATTAATAGGGCAAGATCACGTCAACTGGACCCCCCATTTCCCACTTGATCATAAAAATTAAGTTCATATATATTTTTTATAAGTACATACCATCATAAATTGATCCCCCAAAACGATTTTTAAAAATTTCGATTTTAACAACAATTTTTTTTACAATGAAAATTTTAGGTACTTTTAATTAAAAAATGGATTGTAAATCAACCGTTAAAGTTAAATTAATGGGGTTTGAAGGATTTATTTTTAAAATGTTTATATTTTAAGAAAATATTGATGACTAAAAATTATTTGTTTATTATTATATTGTTAATTAACTTTTAAGTTATCAAATGCAAATTTCATTGACTTCTCGGTGGAAAAATGAAGTTTTATTTTATCGGTTACATGCTTTATTTACTAAAATTTAAGATTTCAGAAAAAAATTTCACTGCTCGCGACTAGTTTAAGCAATATGAATTTATTTATCATAGCGCGCCGAGCGCCAGGCGCTGTCAGAATACCGCGCTGTCGAGCGTCAGACTACGTCGCAGCTTCGATTCATTATAATTAAAAATATAATTATCAAATAAATTTTATTATTATTACTATTATTATTATTATCATATTATTGTTATTATTAAACAAATTTTATTCTTGTAAAAATTTCATAAACAATGCAATGAAATCATTTTTTATTTATTCATTAAACAGGGAAAATTAATAAATAATCAATTAAAAATGTTACAAAACCGTGTATTTTATATTTATTTTTGCTTTGTATTTTAGTAAGCTATCATAAAATAAAAGCGAAATAAAGTTAAATAATTTGATATGTAATACAAGAAATAATCAAGTTTAATAAAGAAGCTAAGTTTAATAACTTAAAGTTAGCAAAACAAATTAGATTATCATTAACCACTTATGAAAATTGTTAAAATAAATGGTTACCATAGTTTATTACAAGAACAATTGCAGCAAAATAGGTAATTAATTCTTGCATTTTAAGAATCCGATTAGGGATATAATCTCATATATTTGTTCTTTGATTATAAAATAAGTAGCATCGGTGGGCGAGTGCAGTAATATTAGGTTATATTACAATTTTGACTAAAAAGTTATTAGGACTCATATACGATATATTACGATCGTATAAAAAGTAAACTGTTTTTATTTAGTATATTTTTACAATTTTCATAAGTGGTTAATGATAATCTAATTTGTTTTGCTAACTTTAAGTTATTAAACTTAGCTTCTTTATTAAACTTGATTATTTCTTGTATTACATATCAAAGTATTTAACTTTATTTCGCTTTTATATTAAATACAATTAATTACCTGTAGCTTATATACACACACATATATATAATACAAAATAATGATAATTCAGTGATAATAATTCAATTCCATTCATGTTTTCTTATGACGTAAAAATTATCGTCCGTAAACCGACTTTACAGACAACCATTTTTTTTTAAAACTAAAAGTGGAGTACTTACTCGTAAATTTAAAAATGATAGCTTACTAAAATAAAAAGCAAAAACAAATATAAAATACACGGTTTTGTAACATTTTTAATTGATTATTTATTTATTAATTTTCCCTGTTTAATGAATAAATAAAAAATGATTTCATTGCATTGTTTATGATATTTACAAGAATAAAATTTGTTTAATAATAACAATAATATGATAATAATAATAATAGTAATAATAATAAAATTAATTTGATAATTATATTTTTAATTATAATGAATCGAAGCTGCAACGTAGTCTGACGCTCGACAGCGCGGTATTCTGACAGCGCCTGGCGCTCGGCGCGCTATGATAAATAAATTCATATTGCTTAAACTAATCGCGAGCAGTGAAATTTTTTTTTGAAATCTTAAATTTTAATAAATAAAGCATGTAACCGATAAAATAAAACTTCATTTTTCCACCGAGAAGTCAATGAAATTTGCATTTGTTAACTTAAAAGTTAATTAACAATATAATAATAAACAAATAATTCTTAGTCATCAATATTTTCTTAAAATATAAACATTTTAAAAATAAATCCTTCAAACCCCATTAATTTAACTTTAACGGTTGATTTACAATCCATTTTTTAATTAAAAGTACCTAAAATTTTCATTGTAAAAAAAATTGTTGTTAAAATCGAAATTTTTAAAAATCGTTTTGGGGGATCAATTTGTGATGGTATGTACTTGTAAAAAATATATATGAACTTAATTTTTATGATCAAGTGGAAAATGGGGGGTCCAGTTGACGTGATCTTGCCCATTATTATTATTATATAATACTCATTTTTCAAATTGTATATAGTTTCTTCGAAAGAACTTTACAAGTATTACGAATCAAATTTACTTTTAACACATAATTTTCGTATTCCATATCTTGTTTGGTATAGTTCTTACCATATCAGACATATACAGATAGAAAATTTTTAAAATGAACAGGCGCAGTAGTCACAATTAGTGGCAAATATTGACGTCAGTGGTCGCGGTTTCGATCTCCGCTCATGCTATTTGTATAGACTATAGCCTAGACGTTTGTGATTATATCGTTCATACCCCTGAAAGATAAAACGAACAAAACATTTTAGGGACATTAAAAAATTAAGACAAAATCGCGAATTTTAAAACAATAAATATGCAATATTAATCGATAGTGACGTTTCTAATAATGAAATCGATTACATATTGTATTCATTGCGTTTAATGTTAAAACTGTCGAAAAAAACATAATAATTACGTTCATTAGACGTTGCGTGCTTACATGTCCGAGTACGGACAGAAGAAAATATAAAATAGCTAAAATATTTAGTTATATAAAAATAATTAATTAAAAACTACTGATGCATTAGAATGTACTTTATTATATACCACTTTCGAAAGGATTAAACATACGCAACTAAAATATACAAAATAATGTACCTAAAAGGCGGTCTTATCGCTAATAGCGATTCCTTCTAGACAACCCATACTACACAGAATATCTAAAGAAAAAAAAAATCGTTATAAGGTGATTACACACACTCAACGAACGTCAAAAAAAAAGTAGATGGTGCACCGTACGTTACCTACATAACATATACATAAAATATAATTATATTATAGTCTATACTTTTTATATTATATATATATTTTTATAAACATGTACAAATGTCGGTTTTAACATATATATAGATAAACCCATGTTAAATTGGGTTCGACTTAGCACCCAAAAATGGCACAAATTTCCGTTTTTTCAACATTACGACTAAATGGAATATAAGCGCCTATAGGTGCTAAGTCGAACTACTGGGCTCTAAATCGGTTTTATGTCGACCTTGAGGGAGCTATGTCAGCTTTGGCTTGACTCGGGAATTTTTCGTAATTTTTTGACGTAAATTTTGATATCCATTACTGTTTCGATACGTACAACGGCTATGTTAACGTCTCCGTCATAATATTAATTTGAATAAACAACAATAGTATATCCGTTGTGGATTAGATACATAATGTACTTAATTTTTCATAACATTTTAATAAATCGGTTCTCCACTTTGATAATTCAATTTAATATATATAATAAGTGCACGTTGTAACTCCATACAACTTGTTCTTATTACTGGTTTTTAGTATAAATTATAAAATATAATAACATATATACTTATAAGAAACCTCAACAAATATAAATGTTGTCTATATTCTATAACTATCAAGATAATGGTATGTTTATGTAAATAAATAGTTATTGACCACAACTTTGGTCGCGTGCCAATTTTGATTTGAATGTGCAACTCAGAATCCTATTCCACAGTGTAGCAATGTCAGTCACACTTTAGGATATTTTTATGCTATTCCATTGGAACCGTGTTGTTTTGCAGGATAAAATGTAATTATGTCTATAAATCTTAATTATAGTAAAACATTAATTTTATTATATACTGACCAATGACCATAGATTTTCGTTGAAATCTATGCTATGAAAACAAAAAAAAGCCTCGTGCTGTTTCAGAACTTAACTTATTTCTGTACCAAATTTCATTCAGATCTTTACACCATTTCTTTCGTGATTGGGTAACAAACATACATCCAAACTTTTACATTTATAATACAATATGTAATATATAAGATTATAATGTTTTAAAGTATAATGTTTATGTAAACCATACTGGACACGCCCGGGTGTGGCCGACGATTATTAGCCCAGTTTCTACAGCATTGATATTATTTACAGCTGAATGAGAATGATGATTGCAATAGTTTCACATTTAGTGCGCTTTAATTTGGGTCGAATTATTGAATTGTTTTTTATATAAATAGACATTAAAATATAATTGCATCTAATAATAAATTTAATAGTATATTTATGTGCTGTATCCGAGGAGATTTTCCGCTGTCACGATTGTATCTTAATTAGATATATTATATATATGTAAAAAAAATTCTTCTATCCTGGAAGCAAAACCTTCAAATCTGAGAAGTGATTTCCAAAAAATTTAAAAACCTATTGGTATA
Organism: Euphydryas editha; assembly: GCA_036937285.1. Taxonomy (NCBI): domain Eukaryota; kingdom Metazoa; phylum Arthropoda; class Insecta; order Lepidoptera; family Nymphalidae; genus Euphydryas; species Euphydryas editha. Next base: position 13,363,832 of record JAUPFZ010000023.1, read on the forward strand.
ATTCACTTTTAACAGAATAATACCGTCAGTGTCTGACCACGTCCTAGATATCTAGGAAGTCCTACTACCTAGGTTAAGCATTATAATAAAATGCATGATGAAAAAAAGTCACAGAAAATTAAAAGCACGTGGAAAAAAAGTAGATTAATTAATTGATTTAAAAAAAAATGTCGTATGTACGGAGTACCTACACGTGTCAGAAGTGAAACATCTTTGGCAAACTCAATATAAAATTTATTAATATTAATAGTTAAACATTCTATTACTTATTTACGGATTGTTTACGTGTTGCTAGGATACGTGTTGCTAGGATACGTGTTGCTAGGATACGCGACATCATACTATCTCATTCTCTCCTACACATTTTTGTATTTGTGTCTATCACCTGTCGCTTTTTCTGTCGCATCCCGTTTCAAATCACAATGATTCTAAAGAAGTTTCACTTTAAAAAACTAAGAAGTGATTCTAATCTGTATATTCCATATAAACTAATTGAAGACGTCTGTACCCAACAGTGTCATATGTAGGTATAGTACTGGTCTAATGTCGTCATTCCTCTTTTTGTCATAACTATTTATAAATGAATTTGTCTTTACCATTTCAAAGGTGAAATAAAATTATATCCACTAGTATTATTAAAAATTATCATCTTCTATATAAGTCTCTATTTTTTGTAAATACTACATCGTTCAATTTATATATTTCTTATGAAATGTCAATCATATCTTATTCCACTGTTTTTTTTCATTACCAATTGATCAAGGAATTTAACTGGAATACTCAATGAAATTGTATATACAAATATGCACCTTGAAGTAACTGACATAAGGTTGACATTTGTTTCCAACATGTAAAGTGAAAAATCGTTCCGAACATTTCGTTGACTACTGGTATATTGTCTCTTTCTTACGAGTTGCCTTGAATCCATGGTAGAAAGAGATGCAATCCTTTTCTTAGGAACGTTTTTTGAGTTTACGTGCGCATTCCAGTTTGTATATAAATTCCTTGCATTTGATAGATATCCTGTTATTATGTCATTACCGTGTCAAGTTTCAATAACTGAACATATTTCTTTACGAAAAAAAATCTTAACGTGCAAAGAAAATGGTCACTTGAACACATTAATATTAATGCATTACAAACGTTTTAATAATAAGCCGTTCCTTTGTTATGATAACTCATACATAAACACATCACAACATATTATAAAATAGTCCTCCGTCGCGTCTGTCTGCTGTCTTTTCGTGATAAACTCAAAAACTACTGCACGGATTTTCATGCAGTTTTCACCAATAGATATAGTGATTCATGAGGAAGGGTTAGGTACATATAAATACTCCGGACGCAGCCGGGGCGGGCCGCTAGTATAATAAAATTTCAATGAATATCTGTAGTTAAAATCAAACAGACCTTCAATTAATAAGCGGTTTCCACTCAACGGCTCACAGTAGGATTGAAATTTTGTGTCAGGGGCATCGATGTCAGGGGTCCGGAAACACACAACAAAAATAAAAAAGACCAGACCACTACGAACATTTGTATGAACTGTACATATATTTTACACGAGCAGGGATTGAACCCGCGACAGTTAGAGCAATAGACAATGCTGTGACCACTGCACCAACCTAAAGTTTATTAAACTAATATAAAATAGAAAATATTGTTTATTGATTGGTTATTAGTAAATAATTTTGATTTTAGCTAACATATCTGGGTTTTTGAGTACACTAAATACTATCTATATATTAATACGTGAAGCAAAACTTTGTACCCCCTTTTACGAAAATTACGCGAACGGAGAAGTATGAAATTTGGCACAGTTAAAGAATATTTATAAATAAAATAAATTTATGGAGAATATAATGATAATATGGGAATATGCTCACAATGTTATGCGCAATCATATTTTTATGATGTTGACAATGCTGTTTAATTATAGATTAGGTCAAATTTCGACAACTGGGCGACCATTAGTAGGTACTATCAAACGAACCCTATTTGTATCATGAATTCATCATCATCATCATATCAGCCATTGGACTTCCACTGCTGAACATCTCGCGTCTAGTAAATTAGTTTTCTTCATTTACATTCGAGCAGAGTTTGGTCGGCCATGTATCTATTTCTTGTAAGTTTACATTATAGTACATCAAGGACAAATACATTGTATGTAACACACAAACACACACAGAAAATTGACGCTTAATAATATACAAATGGTGCATTTATCGCTAAAGAGTGGTTTCCAGCAGCGGTGTTAGGAGATATTATTTTCAATGATTATGGGTATAGGTTGCTATAACGAATAAGTCAATAATACATATATATATATACATACGAGTATACTGTCTATATATATATATATATATATATATCTTCAATGTACAGAATTAAACCTGTTATAATTTTATTATGAACTAGCTGCTGCTAGCGACGTCGTCTGCGTGAACGCTATTAGATTACACGTTGTTACAGAATGCGTTGAAGAAATAAATGTTCACTGCTCGTTACCCATAGGTGATAGCGTGATAATTTGTACCCTATATGTTGACCCGACTTCTTAATAATATTCGTGCCAAATTTGAAGTTAATCCATGCAGTACTTTTTGAGTTTATCCCGGACATACATACAGACAAACAGACAACACTTCTAAAAACTATATTTTTGGTTTCGGTATCGATTGTAGATCACACCCCTAGTATTCTTTTAAAAAAATATTTAATATACAGTTTTGACTTTCCTACCATTTTATTATATGTATAGATATAGATTAATATACATTAACTGAACTGTATCAGCCTGTAAACGTCCTTCTGATGGGCAAATGCCTCTTTTCCATATAGAAGCCCTTCTCCTAATATAATTATATTAATAAATGACAATTAAAATAATTTTATTTTTAAATACGCGCCAAAAACGAATATAGATTACATAATACTACATAAAGACATCAGAATTACATTTATAAAGATGTCGCTTGTAAATTTATTACACATATTTAGTGTTGTACGTCCAACATTGTAGTTGTTCGATAGTGATGTATCTACAACAGAATCGAGAATTATAAATAGACAAACGTCGCTTTATAATGTTATCACGAATTTATTAGCTACGTTTATACTAATGACCATGTATGGGGATGACATTAAAATTTATTGATCCGGTAAATACAACTTTTTTTTTTTGTAACAATAATTATTGTTGTTGGCGTAATGATTTGTTGTTTTTGACTTAAATTTTATTATGATATTGTATAAGTTGTCATTTTTTCATAATTATTTTATTTTATATAGATAGCTATTAATATAATTATAAAAAATGATAAATTAAAAAATAAGTGATTAAATATATCAAATGTTACACGTAATATATTTTAATTTTATTTATAAATACCTACATTTCAATTTTTGTTACAAGATTTTAATTAATTCATAGGTAACACATGGATAGATATAATTGTATTTCAATAAATTACCGTAAAGGAAAACATAATTTTTTTCACTTTTTCTGACACAATGTTTTTTAATATCGCATGGAATTTAACATTTAAATGTACCTACCATGCAAGAACACGCTTAAACTCATACAGACGATTTTAACTTCTATTATATTATAAAAATATTGATATAGATTATATCTTAAAACTATAAATGCGAAAATTTGGATTCGCTATTTTGCTATTTAATTACGCTAGAACGATTGAATGAATCTAGAAGAAATCTGCAGTAAGTAAGCATCAGTACTAATCTAGAGCACATGAAATAGTACGACGATAATTTTATCTCGGAAAATTTATGATTTTATTATATATTACTAGATATTAGATATAATTACTTTATGTAATAAGAAATAAAATACGAATAAATTACTCGCATAATAAATTTAACACGATCAACATTGTGCATTTCCCGTGGATTACAATTTTAGTAGGTACGTCCAAATGATTGCTCGAAGAAAATACTTTAATTAAAATTATAAAAATACATTTTTATGTACCTGCATAATTTATAAAAAAAAATTATAAAGTTGTAAAATGATTTGTGATTATTATTATATTTTTTTTTTTGTTCGATTGCGCTTATTTCAGAGTAATCTATTAATTCTTTCTACATTTCTTTTTAGTGAAAACCTATTTATTAAGAGATGTTATGGACTTATAAAACAAAGTCAATTAATTGATTTTGTTTTTCACTGATTAATGAATTGATATGATGTTTTGTATGAAAGTTTAGGAGCTCAGAGAATGACATTATTTTATCCCAGAAAACATCACCACGCGAACGAAATCGCTGGCGGCAGCTAGCAATTAACACGTCTACTTAGAAGTTCAGCAATTCGTGAATATTTTTTTCTTTACATTTTTTTTTAAAGACTGCATTGTTTTTCCTTACAATTAACATCGAAAATTGCAAGGTAATGAGCCATGTACCGCCTTTATATTTATTACGTTTTGATGAGTTTTTACTACTTTTTTATACCAATTGAGAATATTTCATGCGTGTCTTGATCAAGATCTTTTAACGTCTGTTATTACAAGTAAATTCTTTGTTCATTTATTCACCTTAAAAAAAGACTGTTATATAACCTTTTTAAAACGTTCAAAAACATACTGATCATATTAAAAATATATAAAAATTAAAAAATATATTAAGTACTGCGTGAAAAAAAGTTGAAATTATAAGAAAATTTTCGACTAATTGAAAAGCATTAAATAAGCAGAGAATCTTGAGAAAATGTTAAATAATGCGGTAACTATTCTAATTCTATAGGCGATGTATGCATTATTTTTGTTTTTTTTTTTAAGATTTCGTTTGCGTCGCCATTGTGATTTATTAATGTTTAATATACCTACTCTAATCACGCTAAATCACGCTACTAAAACGGATTAAATGATAAATCATTTTTGAAATCGTCTTTTTATATATTTCTGTTGAAAATATTAGGAAACAGTAACGAACATACATACTTACACACAGGTCAAAACAGAACTATCCTTTGAACTCAATAAGGTAAAAAGACAAACAAGTATCAAAACGTTTTTTCCAAATTGAGAAATAGCTGTCAAAAAAATTATTAATATATTAACGACTTTTAAAATGTAAAAAAGTTTGATTTTTATACGTTTTAAGGTTCGTTTCAACAACTCCACAATTCTCAGTAATCAAATTATGTACGTAAACATTTTATTATAATAGCCGTAGAACGAGGCAGGTGTACAATTTACTTAATAATATAAAATTACGAGGCTCGACCAGTTTTGATCATCGAAGAATTTAATGTCTGGCAACATTGTCAGATAAAAAAAGAAACTTTAATTATTGTAAATGAAACTTGAATTATTGGTTACAGTATTGTTTATAGTAGTAACGAAGAAGTTTACGATTATTTACATGCACAAAAGTAGTCCTATTTAAGTTAATGCAGACTATAAAATTTTGACAATGATTTTGTTTAATATCAATGATTTTTTTTTTCATTAGGCAAGGTTTCGTACAATGTTGTTGATTTTTTTTTATTGATATATTTTATATCAAGTATAATTACATTATTCCTTAAATGATTACATTTTACTTTCAAACTGTTTTTATTAATTATTTTTTTTGGAAATATTGTAATGTAAATATTTTGCCTATAATGTTATTGACCTTATTTTGTAAATATCTTAAATAAGTCTCATGCCAATTTCCTTATCTCTACAGTCGGTAATATAAATAGGAATCGGGTAGGTAGGTACAGTTATACCTAACTTCACGCGCACCCTTACGGTTAAGGCTTCGTTCACACGGCATTGTACTGCACGTTTTTTTGTAATCGTTTTTTTAACGTATAGTCAACCGGGTGTTCATATGGTAAATTTTCATTCGTGTAAAAACGAATAGCCGCAGTTTCCACACAGTTGTCACAGTGAGTAGACGTCACTGATGCATCCACGCTTGGTTGTGCTTTTATATTGGTATCGAAGGCGCCAACGGCCTCGCCGCCGACAAAACAGAAGGTTTTGGGTACATCCTATTAATTAAAAAAAATATTTTTCTTCCTTTGTTTCAAAATTAGAATAAATTATTACCATGATTCCCTTCCAAGCCGCTTGAGTTGCGACGCGATTTTTATAAAGTTCCAAAGTTTTATTCCCATAAAACGGTATTTTGTTCCACTAAAGAAATTAATAGTTCGTTATCTATAGAAGATTCCTCAACCATTTTGAATATCAAACCAAATCCAACATAAAATATGTACCACCCCTCCAAAAGACGCTCAGGTACTAAACGCTTCTTCGGTTGCTATTCGATAAAAAACGTATGACATCGTGTCGTGTGAAGGAGACAAAGCTATACCATATGCCACTGCGAACCGAATACGTCAAAGTTCATTCGATTTGCTTGACAAGTCTGAGTATGCGTTTAAACGTATAAGCGGCACACGTTTTTTTGCAGTAGAATCGACGTGTGAATGGATCTATGTAAATTGTATGGTCACTATTTATACGTTAAGACGTATACTGCAAAAAAACGTGCAGGACAATGCCGTGTGAACGAAGGCTAAGGGCTGTTTAATCAGCACCCTTCAGCTCCGCCCATCTTCCAGCCTAGATCACACGTCTTCATAAATATAACTCGTATATGTATGTATAGTAAGATATTACGTTAGTGCATTACTTCAATGGTCGTATATGTACTTCTGATAATCTATTGGACAATTTTCGCGCCGTTTTTGTGATAGCTGAAAAATTGTTCATACTTGTTGTCTTTTTTGAAAGTGAAATTCAATAATTCCAATTTTTTTTTAGAATATAAGATAAATTACGTTTCTTTTTTATAAGAGAATATTGTAAAGATAATAATTGAAAATTAATATGATATGGTTTGTTTATTATTTATAATGTCGGATTAATTTTTAAATAGGTACAAAACAAATATTGATTTTTGCCTCCATACGATTCCGTCTTCGCGATTGTACTTTATAGCTTTTGTCTTCTAAATAGATATGTCATTATTAGATCAAAAAAAAGAAGTTTTCTAATCGACTAAAAATATAATACGGATTAATAATAATTTTATAATAACTTTATGAAGTTTGAAAATTACTATAAAATATAATTTATTATTTATGAACCCTTATAAGTGTATGATAGCTCAAAAATACAGAACGTAATAGGCTTAGATATATTTTTGTAAAAAAAAAAGAAACTAGTAATAATTATTTAGATTTCACATTATGACTGTACCTACGTTACGATATAAGTTAGATTTATTGACATTTCCTTAATTGTTGATTATTTTAAGTTTTTAAAGACGTACACACATAAAGTCGCAATAGATATATATTTTTTATGTAATACCTATTAAAACAACCCGTAAGCGTAATTGCAGGCTTGCTTTCTCCTAATGTAAAATTGTTGAATCTTAATTCACCACGCGGCTTTACTTTGAATTAGTGGCTACATATTATTACATAATTATCTAAAATTCCTTTACGAATACCCTGGTATCCTAATAAGATTCCAACTTTACCAATAATGACATGAATTTTAAAGAATTATAAAAATAAAAAATCTTAGCACTTGTGAAACTTTACGATTGCCAATTTCTAAACTCATAAATTTTGTCCTATAGGTACATACTGGCAAGTGGCAATATAAAAAATATATAAAAAAAATGGAGTAAAAATAATTTCGTATCGTAAAAAAAATCTGGAATATTCGTTCAAGAGTAGATACCAAATATAACACCAATAATATTAACGCAATATGATACATTCGATGGTATAAAGTTATTTCCTACACCCTCCCCGAGAGCGCGCGTGTCAACACGACGGCTCCCCGCGGCTCCGCCCGGGGGATGAGACGATACCCGCATCACGAGATTTGTAACACCTATTTCATATTTGTGATATGTATACTTATAAAGACCTTATAAGCCATAAGACAAACCCTTTGCTTAAATTATTTAAGAATCTATCGGTCTCATATAAATTTTTTTGCACTAAAATATCTATTAAGTTTATAAACAATCAAAATATTTCAACTGAATTGAATCAGCCTGTAAACAACCCACTGCTGGGCAAAAGCTTCCTCTTCATATAGAAGACGGGTTAGAGCTTAATCCAATACGCTGCTCCAGTAGGTTTGGCGGATCAAATATAATCAATCAAATATTTTATTCTAAATTCGTAAAAAAATTATTTTACGAGTACAACGGTAGATATGTCTGTTTAACATGACGCTTAATGTCTCTTTTAATTACTTCTTGTTTTCACGCAAATATAAATACGAGGTACTTTAGAAGTTTTATTTTAAACAAATCAAAAAATATGGTTTTAATCCGAAGCTATCACGGGATTCGGAATGTAGATTTTTCTGAAGAGAATCGGCGGAAAATTCAACAGAGTTACTGTTTTAAATTTGCCAACACATTATTTAACATCAGAGCACATAGCGCACCTCAACAAGCAAAATTGTCGCATCTCTGCTCTTCATGGCTCTTTAAAATCCAAGACAGATCGTTGAGAAGTCTTTAAATGCTGAACGTGTCACTATACGGGCGCTTTATTTTACATTTTTTAATTTATTAAAAAATATAAAAAATTACATTTTTTTAACTTTTTTTTATTTATTAAATTTTATATTTTCAGTTAATTGAACTATATGAAAACCAGCGTTAGTACACCCACACATCTTAGTCATTGATATAGTTTTGTATACAACGAGAAATAATCAATATAGGTATAGGAAGTAATTTTTGTCACTATTACGGATTAATTCATCTGAGAAAAACCGTTACGATACTCAATAGTCATTCTTTGTGACTGAAGATATTTCTGAGACAGACAATCACTACATATTATTATATAAAGTTTTGCGCCGCGTCTATTTGTCTGTCTGTTCGCGATAAACTCAAAAACTACTGCACGAATTTTCTTTTGGTTTTCACCAATAGATAGAGTGATTTATGAGAAAGACTTAGGTACATATAGATACACCGCGCGCAACCAGGGCGGGCCGTTAGTAGATTATGATAAAAATGTGTGCGTTTAATGGTGCTGTCTTTCTTCTACCTATATCAATGATCTTAGAAGAACCTCTTTTTCTTCTAAGGTCATTGACCAACCTAGTCTACCCTTAATCAGTCTAGGACATGACAATGTCTGGGAAAATTCGAAAATTCCACCCGAGCAGATCTCGGTCGACCATTCATTCATTCAATTGGCTTAATAGCTTTCAATGGTATCAAAAGAGCACAGATGATTTCTCCAATGTCACGTAAGATGAAGAAAATACGAATGAAATTGATCGGTGTGAAGTATTTATGTACTTATTAAACTTGTCTTTTAGTTGTGTGTTATCTGTCAATCAGTCGTAAAAACTTACTAACTAACTTAAAAATAAACTGTGGCGGATATTAGTTAAATTAGAATTAATTTTAATTGGTTCTGAGTGCTATATCAATAAATAATCCGTTATAAGAGACGGATATAATAATGAACGCCAGTAATAAAAATATGCCAAATATACACTGTAATATCGATATCCGGTGTTAAACAGGATATTACGTTTTTATTTTAATGATTGACGAATTGAAGCTGTAATGCCTAATAAACATTATTATGATCACGTAATCCATTTAGTTCTTCTTTAATTGGCGTTACAAATCTAATAATTAATATTATATATTAGTTAATCGAAATATTCCATGTTGAATAATTAAAATAATTTTAATTCATGTTTCGTTCTGACATTTTTTTTTTTTTATCGTTTAATCAACTCGGCTAAAGCTGCTTTCTTAGTATCTTAATTTTACAAAAGAATGCTATACGATATCAATGTTTGATCGTTTAACAAAGAAATTAAATAAATGGTTACTTTCACATACACGAGTAAATAATTATTCAAATAAAGTAGTATAATATATAATTTAAAAAGTACTCTTAACGATCTCACTCTATTATTTAAACTAACAATATGGCCGCCCACAATTTCAAAAGCAAACATTAATCATAACTAAACTACCGAGATATAAACGACTCACCAATTATATCTGACAATACGATTATTATTAACAAGTAATTGATCTTTCGTAACAGTACCATTAGACTATTACACCGTCTCTTTCAGACACGAATAAAATACGACTAACCCTCCTAGTCTAACAGTAGCGAAATGCGAAGGGCGTAAAAATTACAATTGCCTAACAACCCCAATTTGTCGCATAATGACGTCCCGCTCTGTCGTATACATCTGTCCCGTTTTCACACTAATGGATCGACAATAAAGTAATATAGAGATAAATAGCTTTTCGCTTAAATTTTGCCCCAATTCGCGTTCTGCCCCATAATTGCGCATCTCCCCTCGTTCCTCTCTTTCCAACTCACGACGAATGTACGTACCGTCTCGCTCCGGTAATCCGTTGGGGAGTATAATCGCATACATAAGCACTTAATCGTATTTTGGGGCATGTTTTGAATGACACCCTTTATTTATTCAGTGCGGGTGTCGTTATAACGCGGGTACCCTTCCATTGAAATTGTTTGCGGAGTCTTATAACGTTTATGGGACCAGTTTTTCGAGACCCTCTTCGACACCGCGAGATAGTTCATAAAGAGCTCATTTTATCCTCGTCGTTATAGCAGATGGGCTGGTGGTATTAAAGTATATTGTACTTGTATAAAGTGTGTTACATTAAATTTGCATCGCTCCGTAATTGTTTAATCGACGTTCATATTTTGTTTGTTAATCGCCACTTATAAAAGATTTACTCCTGCAACTTTGACATTTGCTTTTTATTATCCGCGGTCGGGTTTCGAAGGGATAACGACTTTATCTTATTATGTGTTTATAGATGAAAGATAGTACAGTGTTGGTTACAATATATTACCTAGGTACTTGATTTAACACTTAATACTAGTAGGTAATTGTAAATACCAAGGCCTATATCAACTATCGATTCCGTTCTCTTTATAAAATTACTGTATTGTATCAGCCTGTAAACAACCTATTGCTGAGCGAAGACAGAGGTCCATATAGAATAAGGGTTGGAGCTTAATCCACCACGCTGCTCCACTGTGGGTTGGCGGATAATATCCCTACTATGAGTAACGATCCTTATCAGATGTCTATGATAACAAGAGACCCACAAGGACATACGCCCAGATGGTACAAATATTTATACAAATACAAATATCTGTCCCGAGTGGGAATCGAACCCGCGACCGCCGGCGTTGAGGTTACTGCTCGCCATTACACCAGAACGATGGTCGACTATAAAATTAAAAATAGGTAAATATTCGTTTATATTCAATTTAGTTTTACATCAAATTATATATAATATAAAATAAATTAAATCTATTAACAACAAACTTCTTTTAATTGCATTGCAATATATTTATAATTTAATCAAGATTTTATTTATATTGAATTAATTAATTTGATTGAATTTTTAATGATATTTTATTATTTTAAGTTTTCCAAAAACCTATTAAATAAACATGGAAGATTATTTACTAATTTAATATAACTAAACTTAGCATATACTTATATAAAACTTAAACTAAGTTAAAGTTAAATATAAATAAATCCGTATTATCTTTCGATTGTATAAAAAGAATTCACCCCATAACATAACCCATTACTCGTTAAATTACAAGCGTATCCGACGGGCCAGGGTCCCATAGGCCAATTTATTGGTAACGATTGAACACCCCATTTATCACGGTGTCTCCCATGGGGTTCAGCCCTTGTTACGAACTATGGGGTTGGTGAGGAAGCGTAAGATGAATTGGTGAACGTTTCGATGGTTATCTATATTCTTATGTAACGATTTCTTTTATTTAATATAAAGTTATTTCATCATATTTTTTACTATATCTTTAAACATTGTAATATTAGCCCATTGGCAGAGTTGGCAGTGATCCTGCTTTTGGCGCCAGGATTGTGAGTTCGATTCTCGCCTTGAATCTGGGTGTAATTTATATTTATTAATATATGTATTATTTAAATGTATATTTATTTAAAAAATATATATGAGTCGGCTGCTACCTAAAACACAGGTATTAATTTACCTATCTTAGGAGCAGACGAAGCACACGGTCGACTACTCCTGCTCTGTATGTTAAACCTAATTATTTATTATAAACTAGTGGTCGCCCAGTGGTCGAAATTCGACCTAATATATAATTAACAGCATTAGCATCATCATAAAAATATTATTGCGCACAACATGGTTAGCGACATATGCAGCAGTCATTGGACTTGATCTGTGATAGAAAATTCGTTGCAAGACCTGTATTTAAAACGTTGTTGACAACAGAATTTGACAATAAACAAAATTTGTGTATGTATGTGTGTATGCCGTAGCGTGTGTAGTGATTTTTTTTTTAAATTAATTTAATGTAATTTTTGAGCATTTTTATAAAAATTATTAGCATTTACACTTCTCCATATAAACTTTAACTGTGCCAAATTTCATACTTCTCCGTCCGCGTAATTTTCTTAAAAAGGGATACAAAGTTTTTGCTTCCAGTATTAATATATAGATTTAATTTAAATAACCATACTAATTAATGCACTCGATTGTGTACCAATTGATGTATATTATATATATGTAATACAAAAATTTATTATCTTTTGTAGAAAAAGTTTTTTTTTTTTTTTAAATTAAAAGTACCTACATTTTAATAATATTTCACATTTTTGACTAAAATTTAGTCAAAATCGTTAATGTTATTTTAAATCATCGTCAAAATTAATGAAACATTTATTTTAATGTATAATATATGTTTGCAGAGAAAGCGAATTCTATTTTAAACTATTATTTAATATCTAAATAAAAGACAAAAATTAATATTAAAATCTTTCGTTAGGTTAAATAATATCTAAACTGACTGAACCGAATCAGCCTGTAAACAACCCACTGCTGGGCGAAAGCCTCTTCTCTACGTAGGAAAAGGGTTGGTGTTTAATCCATCACGCTGCTCCATCGCGGGCTGGTAGATAATTTCCCTACCATGAGTAACGATCGTTACTAGGTGTCTATGATAACAACCGGGACTGACAGCTTTACGTGTTCTCCGAGGCACGGTGGAGAGACCCACAAGGACATACAATCAGACCGAAAATAAATATTTACACAAATACAAATATCTGCCTCGTGCGGGAACCGTACCTGGCTACCAGCGTTGAGGCTACTACTCGCACCACTACACCAGAACGGTCGTCAAAATAAGACAAATTTTAAATTTAAAAGAACATTTATACATGTGTTAAGACACTTAGATGATAATTAAAGTTCATACTCGTTCAACTATTGAACGAATGAATATTTTCCACGCGTATTATAACTTCATTCAGTAAAACATAAACGTTTAAAGAAAACCCTTCTTCAGATCATGTGTTTAAGATCAATAAAATCAGTAACAAATATAGCAAGTAACTGCCAAGTTCTATTTATGACGTTTACAACTCGGAGGTTGTCATTGTTGTTAAAATTATAGTTTAACGTATGAGTCTTAATACTTGGTTTGTTGTTTACAACTTAACTATACTATTATATGATTTTAAAACTATCAAAATGTTTATTATCGCTTGTCATACAAAATGATATGTTTAAATTATTGTTGATGTTTTGTTTTTCGGTATAACATCATTATTATGCGGCTGAAGTATGTTTGAGTTTATCTCGTGTCGTATGTTTGGTTTTGACATGTCTTTTTGTGTTAGAAAGCTTGTTTAATGTGATGGAATAGGCTATAAAATATACGATGAGTAATAAGTACAACAATCAATGAACCATGAAATGTGTTTAAATTTTATTTATTTATTACACAGACACACCATCGATAGATCATAAGAACATTATAATTATACTATAAAATTACACAGTTATAACTTACAGGTGTATACAACAATTACTATTTGACAGTTTGTGTGCAAAAAAACAATTAAGAAATATACCTATGTTAAATATTTTACTTCTCTTAGTACTTTGGAATATTCTCGAAGGGAATCTTAGACCTCGTTACAATATGCAAAAATAGAACTATTTTTTGGACTGGTCTCTGGAAATTAATACCTTTATATACCAACATACTAATATAATATACCATATATTTAATGATTATAATAATATTTGTATGTTTATTATATTTAGAGTATATAAGACATATGTATTTTTGTTTTACATTCGTATCTGTACCTTTCAAAAAATATTTATATATTTTGTTCCTGTATGTATTTACCTCTCTGTCTAACACTCTCCGTCCTGCTCTGTCACGCGTCATTACGTCACTACAAAGGTTATTTGATTGATATGTGATGTTGATATCAACTGCTAATGTACCGTATCGGCTTATTGTTATCTAATTTTAGGGATAAATGGATAGACATAGCACTTTCCGGGACAGAAATTTTCACAATAAATTTCTAAATAGCCTACACTTTCGACTTTATAAGCATGTGATTTCAAAATCAATTTTACGTACGTTTTAAAGCTTAAAACTAGTTATGTTTCTTTTGAACTTGAAAAATGGCTTAATCTTAACAGATGTAGGTAAAACAACAAAACCGTTCTGAAGTAGTGGTTTTAATAGTCACCTCAATGCCGACGGTCGTGGGTTCGATTTCCGCTCGGGGCAGATATTTGTATTTGTACAAATAGTTGTTTCTGGTCTGGGTGCATGACCTGGTGAGTCTCCCCACCGTGCCTTGGAGAGCACGCAAATCCGTCGGTCCAGGTTGTTATCATAAACACTTGATAGCGATCGTTACTCATGCTGGGGAGAAATATCCGAGAACCCGCTGTGGAGAAGCTTGGTAGATTAAGCTCCAACTATTCCCCTATATGGAGAAGATGTCTTTGGCCAGTAGTTGGAAGTTTACAGGCTGATTAAGTTCAGTTCAAACAAACGTACCTACATAACCTGACTGATCCGTTGGCGCAGTTTGCAGTGACCCTGTTTTCTGCTCCAAAGGTTGTGGGTTCGATTCCCGCCCCGAGTCAGGGTGTATATGTATTATTTATAATATATGTATTATTTATAATTTATATGTATATTTATTTTAAATATATATATATATATATATATATATATATATATATATATATATATATATATATATATATATATCAGTCAGCTGCTGTACCTAAAACACAGGCATTAAGTAGCCTACCTTAGGAACAGACAACCTTGTGTGTGTGTTAAACATATTTATTTATTTATTTATAAAATATTATTATAGATATATGTTGTTATTAATCTGAAACTTGTATACTTATTTTATTTTTCAATAATAACCCTATTTATTTTACTAGTATGTAATTTATTTATTCAATACATAATATAAAACTGTGGATATCGTAATATCGTTTACAAAATGGCAGCCATAAAAACATAAGTATAATAACTAAACAACCTATTTTTCTATTCAATATCAATATAAGAGAGGATGTTGTAGATAGTATGTTATTGCCAAAAGTATGATTCGCTTGCATTAACATATTTTCTCCAAAACAGTTTTCAAAACTCTGAATAGATTTCACCCGCCATTAAACACGTGACAGATCGCTTCACAAGATGGCGTCCGGTGGCGCGGGAAATCTCTTTGTGTTCCCAGTAGAAAAATTTCGACAGTTTTCTTTCAATGCGATGAAATATTATTAGGGTTGTATAGTTCTATTTCAACCCTTTACGGTTGAGTTAATCGAGTGTGTATAATATGTATTTTGTTGGGGTGGACTACCCTTGATATTTAACACATATCATATTAGGTAATTGAATCATGTGGCTACGTAACACTTTAGGTTTTTTTAATTAATATTGTTAGCACTTCTTAATATCTCCCTAAAATTCGTTAATGCTGAATTTTAGTTGGAAAGTTATAACAGTTCTGCTAATAAAAATCCCTACATTACGATTATAATATGAAAATGCTATAACATTGTATAATTATATACAAAAGTTAGAAATTAATGGTTTAAATATTATTAAGAATCGATAAAAATTAGCCTGTATTGTTATTCTGGATATCCAGCTATCTATGTACCAAAGTTAATTATAATTAAAATTAATAAAAAATATCTATTGGAAGAAAATGTTCTAATTTCTATTTTTCTTCCATAGGTGAAAGTCTGGTTCCAAAACAGAAGAACGAAGCATAAAAGAATGCAGCAAGAAGAAGAAGCAAAGACTGGCACTAAGTCTGGTTCATCCAGTTCGAAGCCGGATGACAGTAGCCAGTTCAACAACTCCTACGAAGAAGAAGACGAAGAACTAATAGACATGGATATGGACGAATTGAGTGAGAGTGAAAATGAAACGTAAAAATTATACAAAATGTGAAAGGACACCAGTGTAAATAATAATTTAGTTAGTATAGTATATCATTTATTATTTATTTCATATATCGAAAAATATATGTCATATGTGTGCCACTGGCAACATCGAATTGAATCCTACTAATTAGTTTTTCGAAGGTAAGGCATTAAGGTATGTTATTAAAAAAATAAAACAGCTATTAAAAAATCATCGCTCAATTAATCTCAATTCACTAACCGTCATTTATTTTCCCCAACAAGCGACCGTGTCATTAAATTAACGGAACGTATACAAGATGGCGCCCGAACTCTTGTTAGCGCGTCACGAATTATTAGATAACAAAATTGGCCGCATTATAATAGTTTTCGGGATTAAATTAATTAAAAAATGCCTCCTTTGATGCGTTCCACTGGTGATGTGGGTATAATTAGACAGTTTGATTTTAAACGCTGATACGTGGGGACTTGTGAGTTTTTAACGTGGCTGTCAACGAGACGACTATATGACCAGCCGATATGTTAGAGAGAGACGGGTTATATTTATAGAGATGAAGGTAGATCGTACTTCGTTTGTGGGCCTATTATTAAGAGATGGTTCTTAGACCGTATCTTGGGTCGAGATCTTCTTAGTAATTGCTCGCGACGTAACAAAATTGTTTTTAAACTGTTGACGATTGTTCTCCACGGCTATTTGTCTACTCGTTCGGGGTTCGATAGAGATCTCGGAGTCTTGTTAGTGATCGCTTTCACGCGTACGCTATTGTATGACTATTGTATTGATCATTCTCAATTATGTTTTTATTTATGTATTTGTTTGTGAGAACATTAAAATTTTACATTCAAATATCTTAAAAAGTTTTTTTTTTGAATTTTAGATTGTTCGAAATTCGAATTTTTAGTCTTTTTTCATTATTAGGTAATCTGTATCTATCAAATGTGGTGAAAAACCACATGTTCTGAAACTTCATAATATTTACGCATCTCAAGGCTCTCTATATAATAATTCTAAGCGATTTTAATTTCATGGTAATTTTCACCAGTGCTTACATTCTAGTAACATTTGACAGGTATTTCTGTCAGTCACTCTTATTAGTAGATACATGTAAATACTTTGATTTACAATTTTTGCTAATGATAAAAAACAATAATTGTTCAATATATGTTTTTGAGTGTATTTATTTTATTTTATTACCATTTATTATACTAATCAATATAAATTTTCTTTATTACTTTTTAAATTAAATTAAAAATTGATTCTTAGTTTTTGTGACCATTACATTAATGAACTTATTTAGTTTTTTTAAAGATTATTATTGATCAGGAATAAAGTTAGGAAAAAATAAATCGTAATTAAAACCTTAATTCATGTGTACTGTACGCCATTGTAAAAGCCGTTAAGTCATTACCGCTCGGCAACACTACTGCTATGAAGACTGTAAAACCTTGTGCTACTGCTTGATTCATAGAGTAAAAGTAAAAATTATTTTACAAAAAAAAAAAAGTTTTTTTCCCTCAATTTATATTGAATGTAAAACCAGCGAATTTACATTACAGTCAAAATTTTCAAAACTGCTTTATATTTTGGTTTTTACTTTTGATAGTACAATAATAATACCCATTAATGTCTGTCTGTTGCACTATTTACGTTATAATAGGCAATATTTCGTAATAATAGGTTATTTTTAAAATAAATAAAAATTTAAAAATTCACCTCTGGGTGGCAGTTCGCAATAAATTCCACAGAAATGTCCATAACGCTATTATAAGCCTAATTTGTATTTACTTTTCCGTCCTTTGTTCGAATGATTTACGATCGAGATCGTATTCCAGTTTGTTCGTTCATATTCGTTCATTCCAAATTAAAACTCTTTACTTCACGTAATGCCTTGTTATTACAACGCAATTGGCGTTATTGCTCTCTGTAATATAAGAATAAAACAATGCTTTCGTGTTTTATTATCTGTGAAATTAAAAACGTTTCTTTTATCGAGATCGGATCTAGATAAATATGTCAAACTTTTTATCATATATAATATAGCGAACTTTTATTTATTTATCGCTTTTTTAAAGTTGTGTCTGTAGCATCCTATTTGAACGCATGTTTAAATAAAAATAAAAAAAAAAAAATTCCCGGGAAAAGTGATCCTAAATACTTTTTTAAGCTCATTTTAATTATCTATAACAACATTATTAGTAATTATATAAATATGTATAAAAAATTATATAATCTGTGTAAAAAAAAAGTTAAAACTATTAATGTCAGCTTCATAATGTTCAGTATTTCCATTTTCCGCTCAATTGACTGCCATTTTGATTATCGTTTTTATTCATTAACTGTTTCTGATTAGCGACCATGTCGATATTTAACGATTTCATTCGATTCTTTAATTACACACATCGCCACTGATTAGGTGAAATTATTCCTTCATTTGATTTAATCGTAACTGGGTTTGAATGGCCATTTATTAATTATGATTTAATATTGTTTTTTTTTTTATTTCTATATTTCCTGACGCATGTTATTCATTGCATTGTTCCAACTCTTTTTCTATATGGAGAGGAGATCTTGCCCAGTAATGGGACGTTTACAGGATTCAATTAAAGTGAATTTAAATACCTTATCATGTTTTTTTTTTCAAAAGACTTACGGTTTTTAGCTCATTGCAGCGTTGGCAGCCTTTTTAAACACGCTTTTAATAGCTGTCTATGTATCTATCTAAAGGAATATTTAAACGTGATTTTCTCCCCCTTTAAAACGTCGGATTGATTTGAAATATATTTATCAAGGACCGACGAAATGGCAATAATTTAAATAGTTTGTCTCCACACCATTTTAATATCACAAAATATTTTACAATGTATTGGCACGAAAATGAGAAAACACAATGAACAATCATATAAAAATAACAGATTCCAAATTCGAATGTAATATTTTGTTTATTTTTAATTGTAACAGTATTTATGGCCAGACTATGTACCTATATAAACTGGATAAACAGATTATCTTATAGCTAAAAAGCTATTTTTACCATACAATATTTGTGTGACAAAAAAATTGTTATGCAATGATAGTAATACCTATAATATATATTATAATTTATATTTTGTTTCACTTTTTTTTATTTATTTTTTTCTGTTTTATGTTTTACAAAATCTAAACTATTTTTTTTTGCATATCTTAAATTACACAGATAGTTTTGAAATTGAATTAAACAAAAGTCATACAATAGCGTGAAATTTATAGCAGACAAACTGTTTAGGGAATTTAAAAATATATATCAATTAGTTAAAACAATACTACAATACAATACAGTTACAATTACAATATTGTAGACACTTTTTGTAAATAATAATCGTAGTGCACTTCATGTTACATTAGTGTAAAATCATAGTACCTATTTATAGAAAAAAACTAAAATAATATTAAACGACATAGAACCTAAACCTGACTCGTTATTAAATATTTAAAACTATAACTAAAATTACTTTACAAACGAGTCCTCCTTTGTCAGACTGTATTTATAATCAAATAATATTTTTTAAAACATAAAGTGCTGCCACATTTTGTAATATTTTTCTATTATCTTACTTTATCTGTTTTCTTTGGAGATTTTTTTTTTTCGAATAAACATTCAAATTTAATGTGAACTACGAAACTTCGCTCAAATTATTGTAGAATAGTTCCTTTAGATATATCATATAATGTTAAAATAATAAAATACATGTTTTACATTCGTTTGTACCTTATTAGTAAACATATCCTATATCTGATTTTTTATGTTGGTAAAGATTCTAATGAAAACTTACAATTGTCAGACGAAATTAATCCTGCAGATAATATTGTATCTAAAAATATTCGATTTAATTTAAATTGTAAATTTTATTATTTCGTACACATAATTTTGGATTTTTTTTTTTAAATAAAAGTGGTAAATGTGAGAATAGCACTTATCTTTTTGTGTTTTTTCGCTTTCTTTTATATTTAACTGTTCATTAAATTAGATATAAGATGTGCTTACATATCAATTGAGTTACAGTATTTTCATTTAATTTTTTTCCATCGCCTCTTCAATAAAACATGTGAATATAAAAACTATGTAAATACACATTATTTATTAGTACTTTTTCGTATAAATATAACTATTTTGAGTATTAATATCATACTGGAATGTATGAAGAAATGTCGCTAATCCATACTTCTTGAGACGCTATCGTTAAACTATGACCAAAGAATTTATATCATAACTAGAACGCTCACTTAGTAAACTTGTATATTCAAATATGCACCTTGAAATAAACGACGTAAGGTTGACATTTCTTACCAACATGTAATAGTCCAGTCATTACGTACATTCAAAAAAGAAAATGAATTTGCGCTTCTAATTTTTTAATATGTTGTAGGAGATACCTAGAAAAGCTTAACTTGAGATTGTCGACCAAGCTTTCCTAGGAGCTTTCGCCGCCATCTTGGAAAACGCTCAAAATTTGTTTTTCGGCAATAACTCGGCTATCCGATGAGATTCGAAAATTTTTGTACGACACTTTTTGTAGCTTTCTTTGTGCTCTACAATAACGCCCGAACCATTTTTAGCGTATGATGCATCGTTATCGAGATATCGATCGATAAAGTCAAAAATTTAGGACACAATTTTTGTTTTTTGCTTTTTTTTTCTTTGGGTCTTAATAAATATGAAAAATTGTGGAATTCAAACTTGTAGAGCATATTCAGACCTACAATTTCCTTCTTGGATTTTTTTATGTTGGACAAAAATTACGATCTCCAGCGCGCCGCAAAGTCAGTGAATCCACACTCAGCGTCGAGCGAGCTGCTTGCTCGGTTGTGTCTGGATGTCGAATCGAATGGGAAATTGTTCAGGAAATTGATGGGATAAAAAATAAGTACATAGAGCAACAAATTAAGGATCACACAATAGTAATTTATTAAACAAATAATTTGTTTGTGCAGTAAAAAAAAATTATTTTTTTACAATACAAAATAAACTAAACAAAATAAACGGAAAGAAAAATATTTTTTTCTGAACTCGAGACACGAACGATGGACTTTTTTCACGTCTTTTTTCGCTTGGATGGTCCAGGCTGAAGATCTTCGTCCTCCGTAAACTCTTCGAGTTGTTGTGTCTGTTGAAACGTTGGAAATGATGCTGATTCGATGAGAGCATCGTCATCATCATCGTTACAGACATCGTCGTCGTCGTCAAGCAAAATGTCGACTCTGGCGACGAAAGCAAAAAACAAAAATTGTGTCCTAAATTTTTGACTTTATCGATCGATATCTCGATAACGATGCATCATACGCTAAAAATGGTTCGGGCGTTATTGTAGAGCACAAAGAAAGCTACAAAAAGTGTCGTACAAAAATTTTCGAATCTCATCGGATAGCCGAGTTATTGCCGAAAAACAAATTTTGAGCGTTTTCCAAGATGGCGGCGAAAGCTCCTAGGAAAGCTTGGTCGACAATCTCAAGTTAAGCTTTTCTAGGTATCCCCTACAACATATTAAAAAATTAGAAGCGCAAATTCATTTTCTTTTATTTGCCTTTTTTTCGGACGAAATGACTGGACTATAAAGTGAAAAATTGTTCCGAGCATTTCGTTGACAACTGGTGTTTTGTCTCTTTCTTACGAGGTTTGCCTTGAATCTATGGTAGAAAGAGACGCAATCCCGGGTTAAGGAACGTTTTTTGAGTGCATGTGAGCATTCTAGTTTGTATATAAATTCCTTGACTATGACAGAGTATGTCACGAGTGTCAGACATTAATTGAGGTCTGAATGTAAGTTTACTAAAATCATAAAGGCAGTACGTATTAGTATACGCCTAGCCTAGTTGAATACGAGAAGGTATAATACAAATTGTATTCCATGGTTTTTGTCTTTAAAAAAATTTGTATCTCAATCTCGGTTTTTAACTATCGACATACCTTGTACTACTTTGGTCGATTTAAAGCAATCCAACAGGATGAATGAAAGAAGTTTTTCATCGATTACTCAATCTAAATTTACATTTTTTTTTTACAATTGAATGCTTCTCGTGTCCTAAGGTACTTAATTTAATATAATCATCAACATACAAGGATACTGTTCTCTTATATTTACGCGAATTTTATTCATTTAATTAAAAGTCTAAAAACGGATTTTATCGCGTTTATTCAAAATTACTGTTTAACAATTTTATTTTGATTTATTTCCCGACGTTTCGGACCCTTTACAGCGTCCATGATCTCGGGGGACTGAGGTGGTGGGTGTCCGAATAATGTAAAGGGTCCGAAACGTCGGGAAATAAATCAAAATAAAATTGTTAAACAGTAATTTTGAATAAACGCGATAAAATCCGTTTTTAGACTTTTAATTAAACATACAAGGATTTTAACGGCGAGTTGCACGAAACCGTCGCTAACTTTCCGTAAGTTAAGTTGCAATTAATCTTAAAATTGGTTGATCTTATGATTAATTTAAAGCTGTTGGAATTAATCATCCGTTAGATAGGTCTTTAATTAAACTAATTTTTTTTGTTAACTTAATCAGATGTAGGTTTCGTGCAACAGATAATCACGATTCTTGTGATTAAATTAGTTTAATAAACACTTAAATTTAAAATTTGTTTCGTGCAACTCGGCGTAAGATGTATAAATTTTGTCGTAGTCTAAAAGGATAGCGCTTTAGTTTTTAAGTATTTTTACAGCTACTGCTATAGATTATAGGAATATAATCTATAGCAGTAGCTGTAAAAATACTTAAGATATATATAGATTATAGGAATAAAGAATTTTATCCTTCAAAATGTTAACAGCTGCAATTTTTAATAATTTAAGAAATTCTTTATATATTTTTAATTTTAATAATAAATCCAGCATGATGTATCGTTCCTTTTACTTGGAATTCCACGCCATACAAAAGGGAATATTGTAAATATAATTAATTAAATATTAATAGTATATATTGTAAATGATTATTTAATTAGTTAAATGTAAATACGTGTGTTAGTTTCGGTATTATTGTAAGTGTATGTGTGTATATTCAGCTAACACTCCTACATGTGACTGTACCCAGTAATTTACGAGTAGTAAATAAACAACGAGTGATATGAAAATATATGTTTTTACTCATTTATTTTGTTGTTTTATTATTTAAAAAAAAAATGTCGTGTGTACGAAGTACACATGTCAGAAGTGAAACATCTTTGGGAACTCAATTAAAAATTTATTAAAATTAATAGTTAAACATTCTATTACTTATTTACGCGTTGTTTACGCGTTGCTAGGATACGCGTTGCTAGGATACGCAACATCATACTATCTCATTCTCTCCTACACATTTTTGTATTTGTATCTCTTACCTGTCGCTTTTTCCGTTGCACCCCGTTTCAAAACACAACGTTTCTAAAGAAGTTTCACTTCAAATAAAGTTTAGATATTATAAAAAGAACCCTGTGGTGAATTCTTGTGACGCCTTTTTTTAAATAAAAAATAAAAAATAAAATGTCTATTCAGCTTTAAAATTATAGGTACATGGCGTTATGGTATCAGCAATGAATTTCAAATAAAATTTAACTGTTGCTATTTTTATTATAAAATGCAGATTTAGAAATTTGACATATTTAGAGAACAAACTATGGTATAGGTTTTAGTTACCGAGCTTATACCAAAAATTGACACTTTACTACCATTTAAGATAATGCTTTTAAAAAATCGCACTTACGAGGTAAACGCTTTGCTGCTCGATTTAGTATTCTGTAAATTTAGTCTACAATATTTCGTTCAGAACAATAACGATGGGAGAGCGCAGTAGCTATAGCGACTGGCTGTTTGGTTTATCTGTTGATAATTTGATTTCTATGCATGACAAATGTTGAAAGATATGTTAATCATGGGGACTGTTCAGTACCTAAATGAGATTTTTTTTTTGGACACGGTAATTTTATAAAACCTCGGTATGACGTTGAAAAACAATGTTACCAACCGTACAATTTTGCTGATTTTACGTATACCGTATATTATATCATTTCATAAAAAATTTAATCATTTTTTGTATAGTTGCATTGCATTGCAGGATTTTTTTTTTGTCGACAGCCAGATTCGGTTTAATTTCGAATTCATGTTTTTAGTTGGCCGTTGGTAGCACAGTCAATTCAGGGGGTCTCTTGACATTTGGTGAATGGGCAACACCTGGCATATATAAGAGCAGACAAAGGCTTTATGAATTGTACAGTGCAAAAGCCTATAATCATAGTGTATCGTTTGCTTCTTTTGTAAGTGCCTACTCAAAAATGTTTAGAAGAGTATGTTTCATGGCTAAATCCTTGTATATTAAAGACAAAATAAGAAATGCACATAATAAAATCAAAATGACATGGAACATAATTGCTTGTGAAAGTGGAAGAGTCGCAGATCGCAGCTTCGATTTTAAGTTAAATATTAATAATAATTTTGTTACCTCAGACCGAGAAGTTGCATCTGAGTTTGAAAAATTTTTCACTGACATTCCACTTGCAACAACGCAATCACTTAATTCATCTCCATGTATTGCCGAATCTTTGCTAAAGAAAAACGTTAAAGAATGTAATGTAATATTTACATTTAAACCCGTAAACCCCAAAGATATAATAGTAGCCTTCAGAAGCTTGGACGACAAGAAAACAGCTGATCTATGGGGTTTATCTGTAAAAGTTGTTAGTTCCATAATTGATGTCGTTGCACCTCATCTAGCTACTATATTTAATGGCTGTATAGAACATGGTGTGTTTCCTGATCTAATGAAACACAGTAAAGTAATTCCTATTTTTAAATCAGGCAGTACCCTAGACCCTAATAATTTTAGACCTATTTCAGTACTGCCAACATTTAGTAAAATTTTTGAAAAAATTATACTCGGGCAAATGTTATCGTATTTTAATGCACACAATCTACTACATAAGAAACAGTTTGGTTTTACAAAAGGTCGCTCCACAGCAGATGCTAGTGTTGAGCTAATTAAAAATGTTTTTGAGGCATGGGAAAGGTCGCAGGATGCTCTTGGGATATTCTGTGACTTATCTAAGGCCTTTGATTGTGTGCATCACGAGACGTTGATCAGGAAACTGCATCATTATGGGATTAGAAATAAGGCACTCAACCTCCTGAATTCCTATTTGAGTAATACAATACAGAGGGTTGATGTAAATGGTAAGAGATCTCCTGGTGCTCCTCTAGATATGGGGGTTCCACAAGGCTCTATTCTTGGGCCATTTCTCTTCCTTATTTACATAAATGATCTCCCATTTTTTGTACAGGACAAACATGAGATAGTATTGTTCGCTGATGACACTTCACTTATTTTTAAGGTAAAACGTAATTTACCTATGTATGACGATGTAAACGATGCTCTCTCAAAGGTTGTCTATTGGTTTGATTCGAATAATTTACTATTAAATAACAAAAAAACAAAATTAATAAAATTCACGACACCTAATGTTAAACTTGTTGATAATGGTGTAGAATTAGGAGGGGAAATGTTAAAACCGGTAAAGTCCACTAAATTCCTAGGTTTAACTATAGATTCGAAATTGCAGTGGGATCTCCATGTTGAGGGATTAGCGAATAGGCTCAGCTCTGCAGCGTTCGCGGTAAAAAAAAAATTAGACTTATTACTGACGTAGCTACAGCTCGCGTAGTATATTTTAGTTATTTTCTTAGTATTATGTCCTATGGAATCTTATTATGGGGAAATGCAGCTACGGTTAATACAATTTTTGTCCTGCAGAAAAGAGCTATTCGTGCAATTTATAGTTTAGGCCCTAGAGTATCATTAAGAGATAAATTTAAAGAAATAAAAATATTGACTGTTGCTTCTCAATATGTGTACGAAAATGTTATGTATGTTCATAAAAATATACACGAATTTCCCAGGAATTGCGACATGCATAGTATTAATACTAGGAACAAACATAAACTTGTAATGCCTGTAACTCGCTTACGCCGAGTCAGTAATTCTTTTTATGGACAATGTATACGCTTATACAACATGCTCCCAGATAACGTTCAAAAAGCCTCTATTGCTAAATTTAAAAAAATTGTGAAAGAACGTTTGTGTACTAAAGGATACTATTCGATAAACGATTTTCTAGAAGATAGTACGCCTTGGGAATGATGTGATCGCCACCAGGCTATTTCAACTTACAGAGAATTATTGTAAATTTCAATTTACATTAGAAAAAAAAAAAACATTACGTTAAAAAAAAAAAAAAATTAGTCCCGCTGAGTTTCTTTCGCCAGTTCTTCTCAGGTCAGAGGCTTCTTCTTTCCGAACTGGTGGTAGACTCATGACGTTCAGTGAATAATTGTAATAATTTTATGCTGAATAAAATATTTTGACTTTGACTTTGACTTGACTGTTCAAAGGTTTGTCATATAACTGTATTCCAACCCTATCACTCACTGTATGACTAAACCTTGTAGTACTTAATCTGTAGTGTAGTACTTAATCTATAGATTTTCTGTGCTGGATAGGTAGCTCGGTAACAACTATAACAGCGAAAACTTCGACTCGATTTTAGCAATAGTGTTGTCATTAATTTTTGTATCTTTAACTCTCGTCAAATTATTTAGTATTTATAATTATTTCAGTAATAAAAAGCTACTATAAAATATTTGAAAAGATTTAAAAATTCAAATGTAGTATACTTACTACTACTGTACGAGTAGAGTTGCATCAACGACGCGCGCCGGGGCGTTCGTGGGTTCGATTCCCGCTCGGGACAGATATTTGTATGTGTACAAATATTTGTTTCCGGTCTGGGTGTATGTCCTTGTGGGTCTCCCCACCGTGCCTCGGAAAGTACGTAAAGCTGTCGGTCCCGGTTGTTATCATGGACACCTGATAACGATCGTTACTCGTGGTATAGAAATTATCCGCCAACCCGCAGTGGAGCAGCGTGGTGGTTTAAGCTCCAACCCTTCTTCTACATAGAGAAGAGGCCTTCGCTCAGCAGTGGATCGTTTACAGGCTGATACAGTACAAAAATTCCAAAATATTGACTTTGACTAGTAAATTGTTCATATCACAGGTAGCTAGAACTCTCCTCGGAGGGGACTTGTCGCTCCCGAGCATCATCACCGCGATGCTCGGCGACGACGAGTCCTGGAAGGCGATGGTCTCCTTCTGTGAGACAGTAATGTCCCAGAAGGAGGCCGACGAGCGGAGGAGAGAGGAGGCCGCCGACGTGGCCTCCATTAGGGGGTTTAGTACAGTATTGCACTCCCAAAGTGCCGAGTCCGACATAGGTCTAGGACTGCCGACCCGAGCGTCCTGGATATCATCCGTAAATGGATTTCCCTGCGTCACAAAAAAAAAGGTAGCTAGAACTCCGTGCTGACGTACCTCCATAGAATGCGTGCTGTTTCAAATAATACCTACTCCATTTTATATCCGACTCTTGATCTTGATTTTTTTTTAGGTGTTGGAATGATTATAATTTTAACGAAATATGAAATCAATTTTTCCTCTTAATTAATAAACAAATGTCAGGACTATTTTAATAAAACATGGCAATTAATAGTACAATCAAAACTGCAATAAATTTCAATTAAAATTTTCATTAATCATTTCGACAAGCAAAAGAGCAAAAATATATATTAATTAAAGATTGGACTCATCTTGTTATAGTTTTATAGCACCAATAATATAATTTTTAGTTAATTATATATATATATATATATAATTATATATAATAAATTATATATATAAATATATATAATTCTATAAGGCACACATTTTTCTCTTATATAATCTTTTATTTGACATTTGAAAAACGAATTTTGGACATTCAATTGTAATGGAATGGCTGTTAAAGGACCGTTAAAGGCCCGTACTTTTCCACCCCTAAATCAGCTTGTAAACATCCCACTGCTAGGCAAAGGCCTCTGCTCCATCTAGAAAAAGAATTGGAGCTTAATCCACCACACTGCTCCACTGTGGAATGGCGGATCATTTCGCTACCATGAGTAACGATCGTTACCAAGTATTTATGATAACAACCGGGACCGATGGCTTTACGTGCTTTCCGAGGCACGGCGGGGAGATCGACAAGGACATACACCCAGATCGGAAACAAATATTTACACAAATGCAAATATCTACCTTCAGTAGAATGAAATCTTGTGTCGGGAATTCGGAAACAAAATACAAACTCGTAGATCGGAAAGTGAATAACCCTATCTTCATCTTAGTTCCACCCGTGTTGACATTTATCGTCTTATTTTATTTCAGATAATTTACCATTTTAATGGTAGAATAATTATTAAAATCGGTTTAGAATTTTTAGATTTTATCGTTTACGAAATATTTCAATTAAGTAATAAAATAGAATAATAGATACGCGTAGATATCCGTGTTTATAGATTTCACAAATCTTTTACGACTAACGGTGAGATATTACGTAACTTGCGCGATCGCGAGAAATCACAGTGGTGTCGAATTTCAATACTAATTCAGGCTCAGCTAGTATTGAAATTCGACATCACAGTGATTTATTGCGATCGCGTAAGTTACGTTATAGCGACATGGTTCTTATCTGACCTTCGCAACCCTTGATGTTTACGAATATTAGGACTATCCTATGGCCATGAGTAACGATTTTCAGTGTTTTGCGATAACAATCGTAATAGACAAGTATTGTACGAGGTAGTGAGATAGATTTTAAGACAAAAATCTAGATCTACTCATAGGAATTAATCTAATTCTAATATTATAAAGCTAGAGAATTTGTCAGTCGACTAGTGTTGTCAACAATTATACAAGAAATTAATTTTTTTATTGGTAAAAAAATTATTCTTATTAGTAAACGTAGTAAAACGTCTTTAAAAATTGTTCGCTATTAAATGGGCATGTGTATAGAGCAATCTTAATCTTTTAGAAGTTTGGGATATTGTCTTAAGAAATTTTATATCTTCCAGTAAAAACAAATTGACATATTTTTTATCTGGTCATGTTGTGTCTATTCCAGCTTAATTTATTTTATTTAGTAGCTGAACTAAACTGAATCCGCTTGTAAAAGTCCCACTGCTGGGCAAAGGACTCTTAATAGATAATTTCTCTACCATGAGTAACGATCGTTATCTGGTGTCTATAATAACAACTGCGATCAATAGCTGAAAGTGTTCTAGGAGGCACGATAAGGACACTCACCATAACCGAGACCTAAAGAAAATTTTTGTTCAAAGATCTGCCCCGAGCGGGAAATAAACTCGCGATCGCGAGGAAAGGGTACTGGAGAGACTTTTAAGAAATAGGTATTTGAATAAAATGTTCCTGTCTCGCTCCCCCAGACCTATCCACAAACAGCAAGAAAGGGATAACTACAGCTCAGGCCATTTTAGGTAGATAATTCAATAATTTTAGGTAGATAATAAACAAAACATGCCAATTTATTTTTTATTTATTTTAATAATTGTAACTAAAAAAAACCTTCAGCTATGCCCCTATGTTCTTGTTTTACACCGGAGCAACACTGTGCGACATTACCGCGTGCTACATATTGTGGCGTGTGCCATCTTGTGGTATACTACATATCCTATCCAAAATTTGTGGCATGCGGCAGCCTATTTTACGCTGAGGCGACATCGTGCCTAGATAATTTTGAAAGCATCGTGCTGTGAAATTTGTGTTTTTGGTCTACCTACTTCATTGATTGGGGAGATTAGACATAGAATAGAATATGGATGATCAAGTAACTTTAGTAGCAGCTTATTTAGTACTAAGCCTTGCAGCTAGACAACGGAAAAAGAAAAGCTGGTGGAAAAGAACATTATTTCAGAGCGCCCCACGGACTAGTTTACTATCAAAAATAAAATCAGATGATGGTGACATATTTAAAGACTTTACCAGAATGTCAAATGAGGACTTTGGACATTAATAAAACTATATAAACAAAAAAATATATATATAAAACTAAACTTAACCTAGAAACTGTTTTGACGCATCAAAAATGTCGCATGGAATCCATCTTGTCTGGATACAAGCTGTGACAGTCTGCCACATGACGCAAGGTGTTGCCATGCCGCACAACTCGTGCCACAATATGCGACATTTTAATTTTGTAGCATACCATGTTGTGGCGTGCTCCATTGTCGCACAGTGTTGCCTCGGGCGCAGTGTTACCAACTCGAAATTTATCGAGTAGGTAGATACAATTCCAAAAGTTGGTAGTTTCCTATCATCTTCAATTTGAAAAGTAGGTAGATCTATTAACTATAATTTCGAGTTTTATATAAAATCCTACCCTAAGATGTAATACCTTTAATTCATTTTTTTTTTTCTAAAAAAGTAATCACTTCATCTATTATAGTAAAAAAATGAATATAAACTAAAAAATGGACAATATTCATAAAAAAATCAAAGCATATTATGGGTTGAAGAGATCAATGTAAAATAATTTACTTGACAATGAGGGCCGGAAACTGAAATGCATTTTTCTGTTAAAAAAAAAATTTTATTAAAAAAAAAGTAGTTTAACTTTTGTTATACATAACAGTAAAATATGTTTTTAATCTTATATTTAAACATAAATTATACGTTTTATAATATTCTATTATAAAACGTATTCTTTATAAGGTAGTAGAATTGAGAAAAATCCTAAAAGTTGGTAGATCTACCTAAAAGTTGGTAGAGTTGGGAACACTGCTCCGGCGTAAAACAGCCCAGGAGATGAGGAGACTCGCACCACTACAACAGAACGGTTGTCTTTACTTAGTAATAAAGATGGTTTTTGTCTCATTATGGAATATAAATAAATGTGTTTTAACATACCTACACAAGGACGTCTGTTCTTTAGGTAGGCAACAGATTGCCTGTGTTTTAGTTAACATCCGACTGATATATGTACATATAAAATTTTTTAGCAAATCAATGTAGGTACCTACACAGGGTCGTCTTTATATAGAGGCTCACGCGGCCCGAGCCTAGAGCCCCGCGCTTCTAGGGGCCCCATCAAGTGTGATAAATTTATTTGAAAAAAAAAAAAAATTAATTGAAAAAAAAAAAATGAACGAAAACCTGTTATTTTTAAGGCAGCGATTCAATTTTTAGACTGTATATATATCGACCGATAAAACTCAATAATCTCACAAATTCTCTTTCAATGATTTTGTTTTTCCAACTCATAATACGTATATAAATATATATATCACATACTCTAACCCACAATTCTGAAACGGAAAGTAAAAAAACACAACAACTGACGGGTCAACGGTGCTAACCGCACTAATGGGCCAGTTGGTAGTTAGTAGATATGTATATGTGTATATATCTCAGATTTTATACCATATATCGTAATGTCTATTATTAGGTCTAGGCGGTCGACCACACAGCTCGGTGACGTCACGCGTGGATCTTGCACCGCCTGCATACCGATGACCGCGTGTTTAGCATCTTAATACGGTTTTATTGACGAATTCGTTTATTGCCAATTCGAATTTCGGTTTATTTGTTTGAAGTTTGCGTCATTTAATAGAATTTAATCTGTTGGAATATTTTGAATCTGTAAAATATTTTTTATGTCGTGTTCATACCCAAAGGTTGTCTAGAAGAGATTGCTCTTTTAGTAAGACCGCCTTTGTAGGTACATATGTTTTATCTGTGATAGTTCTTGCTTATTTCCTTGTGGTGTACAGTATATTATTATTACTAATATTCGAATTCTTTTGACGTTATAATATTTAAGTAAAAAAAAAAAAAAAAAAATTAAGATAGAATTACTAAATACTGGTAGCATTTCCCCGTTGATCCGATTCTCTGGGCGAAATTGCACCAGCTCTTCTGTCACCAGTGGAAATTACGAGATGTGAAGTCGATTCTTTTGAAAAAAAGATTTGCACTACTACTCTATGGTCCAACTGTTAAGTTTCGTGAATTACTTTGTAGACAAATAAAAAAAAATATATTAGGAAGAATTCCAACAAGTGCGAGCTGGACACTCGAATGATTCCGAATCGTTATTGTCGGTCAAGACACACAACCGTTAGTTAGAGATTTATTTTATCTTTTGAAATTACACAGTTATTGTTTCACAGACAAAGCCCTTTGACAGATGAACGGGCGACTGAAAGAGAACTATTATTAAGACTCATTTGAATGACTCTATTTATTGATCCCTTGAGACCTAATCTTGTGGAAATGAGAAGTGGATATCGAGGAGAAAGCAGCACACGGATTCTGAATCTCCAGCTATTTTAATATCTAACTATCATCGTAATTGTTTCAGTAGTTTTTGCTTAAAAGAGTATGTAACATCCATCTCTCCTCTCATCTCTCCAATCTCTTTTTAATAGAAGAAGAAACCCCAGTTGTGAGGCGTTTGCAGTTATAAGCCATTTGACATTTTTTATTCTATAAATGTGACAAATGTATTTTTACTATATTTTTCATTTGTCTTTATTCAATGTTATTTTGTGGATCGATTTTTTATTTTTAGATTTCATCTAGGCTTTTAATTAGTGTAAATAAAACAAATAATAAAAGACTCGTTCAGTTCGTAATTACAGGCAAAATAGATATATTAGGTCTTTACTTATAAAATGTATGCCGTTTCGTCGTACTGCCTATTTCAAATGTAAAAAAAAATCGCTAAGAAATCGAATTTGTTTAATGGTTAGCGTTCTGTTTACCAGTTAACATCGCATTTGTACGTTTTTCGTCATCCTGGATATGTGAAAAATTCGAGTGATTATGAAGTATCGCATTGTTACTTGTGACGAAAAATGGATTCTATTCGATAATCGCAAGCGCTCAGCTAGTTGGTTAGATCCTGGTTCAGTACCTAAACAATGCCCTAAACGAAAAATGACCCCTTAGAAAGTGATGATAACTGTTTGGTGGTCTAGCGCCGGTGTAATTCATTACAGCTTCGTACCAAACGGCATGAAAATCACTACAGATGTGTACTGTGAAGAACTAAACACAATGATGGCGAAGCTCGCACGTCTCCAACCAACTTTGGTCAATCGCTCGGCTCCGCTGCTCCTGCACGACAACGCGCGACCTGATACTGCACAGCAGACGGTCTCCAAGTTACAAGAGCTGGGGTTAGAAGTTCTCCGTCATCCACCGTACTCACTAAATCTTGCCCCTACAGACTTCCACTTTTTCCAGAATTTGGATAACTTTTTGGAGGGAAAAAATCAATACCCGAGAGGCAATACAAAATGCCTTTGGAGAGTCTGTTGCCTCCCGTCTAGCAGAGATATCAAGAAAGTCATCAATAAGTTACCACTACATTAGGAAAAATGCATTGATTCCATGGGTAATTACTTTGAATAATAAAAATATATATATATATATATATATATATATATATATATATATATAGAAAAAAAAAGTGCGTTAACTTATTTCATCAGAAACTGCAATTTCATAGGTAAAGAAGTATTATATTATACGAGAAACGTATTTATTTCCGTATTCAATAAAAAGAAATACCTAGATCGGATGGTAAACGTGCACAAAAATGTTTCTTTTTTTACCTGACTGCGACAGAAGGAGGGTTATGTTTTTCGAGTGTATGTATGTATGTATGCATGTCGATTTCTTTGGCACGCCCTACTGCCCAAACGGCTGGACGGTTTTTGACATATGAGGTGTCGTTGGATTTGTCTAAATTGTAGTAGTGACATAAGCTATATAAATTTTCAAAATGGCGCCCGAAAATGGCGGAATGAGGGGGGGGGAGTTGAATTTTTTTTTCTTACCGTAGCAATATGGATATCAAATTAAAGCTAGTAAATTGTTTTATTCTTTTTAGTTTATAATAAGAGTATTTTACGCAGTCGGGTTTTTTGATTTTTTTAATTAAGCATACTTGTTTAATACATCGCTTGATTCATTTTTTAGTTATACATATTTTTAGCCCGTTGGTACAATCTACACATATTATAGATTTATCTGTGTCAAGTAGGTACTCATCAAAGAATTTATAAACAAACTGGAATGCACACGTGCACTCAAAAAACGTTCCTAAGAGAGAGATTGCATCTCTTTCTACCATTTATTCAAGGCAACTCGTAAGAAAGAGTCAAAATACCAGTAGTCAACGAAATGCTCCGAACGATTTTTTTACATTACATGTTGGAAACAAATGTCAACCATGTCAGTTATTTCAAGGTGCATATTTGAATACACAATTTTATTAAGTGAGCATTCCAGTTATGATATAAATTCCTTGGTACTCAAAAAAATACAAAAATAACGTGATATTTAAAAAGTTTTAAATTTTCTGATGTCTCAATTTCACACCATCAAGGAATTTATATCATAACTGGAACGCTCACTTAATAAAATTGTATATTCAAATATGCACCTTGAAACATTTGACATAAGGTTGACATTGGCTTATAACATGTAAAGTGAAAAATCGTTCCGAGCATTTCTTTGACAACCGGTATTTTGTCTCTTTCTTACGAGAGTTGCCTTGAATCCATGGTAGAAAGAGGTGCAATCCCGGGTGTAGGAACGGTTTTGGAGTGCATGTGTGATGTGAGCATTCCAGTTTGTATATAAATTCCTTGCACACCATTTATAAAGAGTGACAAATTAATGACAACTATGATTTCCAATCAATAAAAATTCAACACATCAATGTTATTAACAATTTATATGTTAACAACGTAAGTTATACATTATATTTATTTAACTATTTACGATAAATGTAAAATTCTCCATTGATTTGATTAAATTTTTTTCATATACATATAGGCGTTATTTTGTATGCTAAACACATTTCGATACGTATCAATGGTCATTAAACTTTGGAAATCCGAATGAAGATGAGTTTTTTTTCTGGAAAATTTATAACTAAAGACGTCTGTGCTTCGTATTAAAAAGTTTATAAAGAGGTGATGAGGACAAAGTTATACATAATGCAACATGTAGAAAACTGACAAGACCAATAGATAAAAAATTTATTTTTTAGTAAGTTATCAATAAGTAATACAAAAGAACTATTTAATCGTCATTTTAGAAATTATAGAATATTCTTAATTAAATTATTATAGATACATATATGGAGTTGAGATCTGACAATTGGATTATGATAAATAAAAAATAAAATGAAATACAGTACCTACCTAAAATACAATAATTTTTTATCACAAGAAAACTAAATGATGACAAGTAAAAAAAAAAGAAGAAAAAAAAATCTTGTGAGGACACATTGTTTTTGATATTTTTTTGACAATTTATACATATTTTTGCAATACATCATCACTCGTGATATCTCACCGCCTGCTGAGAACACATCTTCATCTTCAAAAACTAAGAATTGCCCGAGGTTTTACTTGCGGTAACATATTACTATTAAATCTAGGTTTGTCTTTATCTATAGTAGTCTTTCTATGACCCATTTGAGGCCATATTTAAAATATTTTTAAGCATAATTAATTTTTACATACAGAAGAAAGTTTTTGCTACAAACACACAATAGTATAATGACGACCGTTCTGGTGTAGTGGCGCGAGTAGTCGCCTCAGCGCCGGCGGTTGCGGGTTCTATCCCCGCTCGGGGCAGATATTTGTATTTGTGCAAAATATTTGTTTCCGATCTGGTTGTATGTCCTTGTGGGTCAACGTGTCTCGAAGTTGTTATCATAGACACCTGGTAACGATCGTTACTCATGGTAGGGATATTATCCGCCAACCCGCAGTGGAGCGGCGTGGTGGATTACGCTCCAACCCTTCTTCTATATAGAGAAGAGGCCTTCGCTCAGCAGTGGGTTGTTTACAGGCTGATACAGTACATTACACTATAAAATAACATAAACGAGTAGGTATCTATGTACTTAAACATGTAAATACCTCGTACTCGCTTGTCACATAACTTACGGAAACGGTCGAATAAAATGTTAGTGTGTATTTCACGTATCAAATGTAGGTTTTATATTAAACGATTTGTGTCCGTCTGTTCGTTTCAAATGTATCGATTTAAGTCGATGATTATATACAAAAAAAAGAATCTGTAAATATATATTTTTAATTTGAATTGTAAATATTATTATATTTGTAATTATTAATATACTTTAAGTTTTGACGAAGAAGACGATTTTTAAAATATAGCAGGATCTGTTTGAAGATAAAAAGCACATAATTGAACACAGTGGCAAGCTCTATATAGGGGAGGCCTATGCTAGAAAGCAAGACAATGTTAAAGTACCGGTGTCAACTTTTGACTAAACTATAAAAATTTATTAGTTAAAAAAAAATTATTTAATTTTTTTAAATAAAGGCTATTATTATTTATACTTTAAGTTTTATTAGAAATTATTGTATACAAAATTAATAGCACAAAAAAATTAATATAACTGTAACAGCCCTGGACGTAATTAAGTAACAAAGGTGTGTACAATGCCTACCCTTGCAAAATAATAAATGTTGAAGAATTACTAAACGCTGTACTATTAACTTTAACAAGGATATCGGAAGACGCTAGAAGAAAAGTTTTTATGTACTCAAAGTCTACACTAAGCAGCCAGTAAGGCTACGTTCAGATGACAAGCGCTTAACGCGCGTTATGATAACGCGCGTTTACAACTACATACAATTTATTCAGGCCGTACACATGCTAACGCGCGTTTTAATGAAGCGCGCGTTGAACGCTGCGCTAGCGCTCGACTGTTGTCAACGCGCGTCAACGCGCGCTTTGAGATCGTTGGATTTCTATGTTACCGTTCAGTTGAGCGCGCGCTTTCGACGTTCGAAATGGAAACCGAAACTTTTAATACAGATCTATTTATTGATGAAATAGAAAAACGTCCTGCGATATGGGATATGGCAAATAGCTAAGTACCATGGCGGCCGCGGCAACGCGCGTTCAACGCTTGACCAGCGCGTGTCATCTGAACGCCGTAGAAAAATCTAGCGCACGTTTAACGCGCGTTAAGCGCTTGTCATCTGAACGTAGCCTAAAATGAAATGTGCCCGGTAACACATACACAAAAGTGTAAACACCCACATCACGACATGATATGTATGTATGACTGAAACAATTGTCATAAGCGGGAATCGAGCCCATAAGCGACAATCGGTTTCTGTGACCACTGAACCAACTTATAGTTTATACTCGTATACATTAGACAAGTGCTAAAGCGAGTCCATTTTCAATGTTCCATGTTAATCCTATTTCAATCGAGCCGACGAGGACAAAAAACATATCGCTCAAGTGCAAATCAATCGAGCGCAAGAAGTCAAATAGTTAAAGGGATTATACAGGTAGTCCATTCGATTCCCGACCGAATACAATTTTTCACGAAGCGATGCGGGTGGTATATTTAATGACATTAAAAGATTTCTCAAACAAGTATCAGATAAGCTTTAGGAAATTAACTTTTTCTATTACAATATGAATAGCTTCAGAATTTAAAAGTTTTCTGCGATTTTTTTGCGATTTTTAATCTGTTGATGAATGGATTATTTCAAAATGGCGGATAAGTTTCCAAATTTAACGCCGAAAGATATTTATACTATTCTTAGTAAATAATCTGTTTCGGTTGTTCGTGAAGCGGAAAATTTAATCTTTGAAAATCGAAATTTAGTTTTTCTTTTCGAATCTTTATTTACCGTAATTATTATTTTTTGTCCTTTATCCTTTTATATATTTTATACCTGTTTTAATCTATGTACTCGTACATTACATGTTTATTGTAAATGCAGTTTTAAGGGTTTCTTATTTGACTTACGGCAGATAATATACAATAGATATGGTCCATTTATTTTTTATTATAAATATGAAAAATTGCCACATTTTTAAGCGAGTTTATAATTAAACTAGCTGTGCCCCGCGGTTTTACCAGCGTTAATTGTTGGTCCCGCCTTGTTGGTCGAGTGGTTGCAAGCGTTACTGCCGAGCAACGGGTCTCAGGTCTAATTCCTGGGTCGTTCAACGTCTTATTGACTTTTTTTTTTGAAAATTCTCAGTAAAGGAGTGATGTTATGTTTACTTTAAAAGTGGAACTATAACAAAAAATGTCTTGAGTAGATATATAATAAAGGACGCAACGGAAGCTCTCAAAAAGATGATTTTTTCCGTTTTTGTAACATTTCTTATTATTGCTCAGCCCCTATTGGTCGTAGCGTGGTGTTACATAGCCTATAGCCTTTCTCGGTAAATGGGCTATCCAACACAAAAATAATTTTTCAATTCGAACCAATAGTTCCTGAGATTAGCGCGTCCAAAAAAAAACAAACAAACAAACTCTTCAGCTTTATAATATTAGTACCTATAGATTAATGAGTTATTTTTTATTTATATATCAAATTCTCACAAAATATTATATAGCTAATTACAATTAAAGTAAATGCTTACCTTATTATTAAATTTACAATATCTATAAACCACAAAATACAAAACAACAAAAAAAAAGTAGGTACTAGAGGCCTATTTTTCGATGTCGCTTTTTTATTTTATTTTTTAAACTAAACCATCTTCGAGTTTTAAATCAAAACCACATCTAAAGAATCGACATCGTAAATTTTTAATAGTAAATGAAACCGTACGGAAATTGAACAAGCTTCCAAAGCTGTCAAAACGATTCTAATAGCGATTGACAGCTCCATCTAGATAACTATAATCAAATTACGGCGTATAAATAGAGAATACATCGGCCATCTTATAAATATCACTGAAAAAACAAATAGGCTTAGTTAAACTTAATCAAAAATCACTCTAAGTATATTGTTTTAAGGTCCTATGTAGTTATTTGAATGTAGTTCCTGAGCGTAACGTGTAATATTGTTTATATTGTGTTTTATCACAGAATCTCAGTCCGTCGACATTCGTTTGCGCTTTATAGGCAGTTAAGAAGAATTATTGTATGGTCAAATTAGTTTCCATATCCGTTAGCGATTATCATTACGAAATCTTAACAAAGGAATTATTTTGATAAACGTCTTCATTTATTTGGCTTTTTTTATTTAAAATAAAACTAGTGACGTGGAACAAACTGTCCTGTGCTTATTACAGAGGGTAGTTGATCTAGACTCTTATTAGGATTTAGTATTATTATGCATAGAATAGTAGTAAATAGTGCACACTGACGATGGGATTAGTACACAAATTAAAAGTCACTCAACGTGCTATGGAACGGGCTATTCTTGGAGTTTGTCAACTTTGCAGAATAATCATCATTATCACACCAGTCATTGGATGTCCACTGCTAAACCGACCGGTTCGAAGCTGCTTGCTGCTGCTGCTCCAACAGCTTCGCCAGAAATAGTAAAGCCAAGGGGGAATGAGAGCCAATACACGCCACGCTTGGTGAGCGGGTTGGCTAACGCAGTGTGTTGTGGTGGGGTATGGTGACACTGCTGCCCATCATAATCTTGTTTGGTGCACATTAGTTCGCATTATTATAGCCTTAATCGCCATATACAACACCTCGGCAAGAAGGAGGTCGGGAATATTCTTCTCTCCCGGTGACCGTACGACACAGCCTGAATAATACGGAATTTGTTTCAACGTTCAATCGTTATTCGACGACCGTTCTGGTGTAGTGGTGCGAGCCTGAACACCCTCGGTTGCGGGTTCGATTCCCGCTCGGGACCTGTATTTGTATTTGTACAAATATTTGTTTCCGGTCTGGGTGTATGTCCTTATGGGTCTCCCCATCCTGCCTCGGAGAGTACGTAAAGCTGTCGGTATTTATCATAGATACCCGATATTAATTGTTAGTCACGATAATAAAATTATCCGCCAACCCGCAATGGTGCAGCGTGGTGGTTACAGTAGGACATTTACAGACTTATTTAGTTCAGTTATTTCAGTTGTGGTGATTAGTTCAATTTGCGGTTGTTCTATTGTTGATGTATTGCTTATTGTCTAATTTTTCTGGTATTGTGCGTAGCTTGGCGCTGTACGTGTGTAATACACTCATAACTGGTCTGGTGTGGTTGGCGTACCTACTTCGCGGTGACCATGCTTTCCGCTCCAGGTTCGTGGATTCGATTCTCATCCCGAATCCGCCGCTTCGGCTTCAGCCGCTTTAATTGGAGGGTCCCGGATCTGCAGGCAACAGGATCCCTCCAGCGACAGGCTGAACTCCGCGAAAAGGCCAGACTTCACCTCCATGGGGACTGTCTGGCTCACCTCTGAATAGTCCCAACGACGCCGTGTCTAGCAAGACCGGGTTCCCATCCCGGCCCGACACGGGAACAGGGGCGTTACTGGAGTTGCATTAAGTAGCGCATTCTACGCACCCCCATTCGTCGCTCGCGGATGGAGGCCACGTCGGCGGCCTCCTCTCTCACCCGCTCGTCGGCCTCCTTCTGGGACATTCCTGTCTCGCAGAAGGAGACCATCGCCTTTCAGGACTCGCCGTCGCCGAGCATAGTGGTGATGATGCTCGGGAGCGACAAGTTTTCTCAAAGGACCGACGTCAGACCCTGACGCAGCGCCGCCCATCTCGGGCACAGCTCGAGTCGATTGTTACCTAAAACAAAGGCATGTTAAACCATATTACATTAATTATTAATCTGTAACAAGATCTTACACTCAAAGTAATGGCACGCGTGTTGACTTGTTAATAACGAAAATTAATACATAACAGTAATGTAAAAAAGCATCCCTTTTGTTTGAGCTGTAGGTCTTTTGATTATAAAAATTAAGTAAATAAACCTAAATGTAAATAATAATAAGAAGTACAAATTACAATATATTATTA
This sequence comes from Euphydryas editha, assembly GCA_036937285.1. Lineage (NCBI taxonomy): Eukaryota > Metazoa > Arthropoda > Insecta > Lepidoptera > Nymphalidae > Euphydryas > Euphydryas editha. The sequence goes on from JAUPFZ010000023.1 coordinate 13,404,828, forward strand.
AAAACACTATCATTATTATTTTTACATCATGTTCAACAACATTTGTCTAAATAATATAAAGTCATTATATGTCTTCTAAAATTATGGAATTAATATTATTCAATGTCATTATAATAATTATAATTTATCGATTGTCGTTTTAAAATTAACGCTTATTAAGTATTAACAGAAAATCCTTTATTGTGTTTTTTGTTAAACAAACACAAAAAATGAACACCTGTTCCGAGATTATTATTATAATTTTATAGAAATATTACGTAATCATAATTTAAACATTTCCTGAATTTTGATTTGTAACAACTATAAATTTAACTTTTTTCTTAATAATTATGAAAACTTTTAGTATTTTTTGTATGTTTCTGAGTGCTTTTCTTTGTTTTAAAAACATGAATAATAGAATAGGCAAAGAAGCTGATATTTTTTTTATAAAAACAAGAGTTGAAATTTTTTTAACAGTATAGTTGTAAACATAAATCTCTTTTTGTTTAATTCAAAAGTGTCATCGATCAAACTGCTTAGTCTCTTTTGCATTGACATTGGCGAAGTGATCTGTGCTCTCTTGGCACTAGTGAAAGCTATTAAGGACGTGTCCACCGATTTCTGATAAAAGTAACTGACGTATAACAACATCGAATTAGGTAAAAATTTATAGATATTACTATTCGCAACCTGTGAGGCCAAAAGTTGTAGTAAATTAGTTGAGGTGAAACCGGCCCTAAGGACCTGTTCCGTTCGCTCATTACAATATTATTGTAACCTGTCAAATAAATAAGAAAATCATGTTTTTTTTTTTAATAATATTTACGTCTCTTCTATATTATATTTCTTATTAACAAATTATAAATAAATAATACAAACTGGAAGTTTCATTATTTTGTCTCTATTTCATCTCTTATTTTTCATGTTTCACTGAAGGGCAATTAGAATCGACGTGAGGCCAATTTTTAGGCGTTTATTCAATTTTCAGAAACGTTTTGTTCATTATATGTGTATTCACGGGATTCTTACTTCAACGAAATATAGAATCGACAAAAAAACCTCAATAGTCATATTATAAATCATAATAAAAAGTTTTAAAGGAAAAGAGAGATTGCAAACTATTTATTAGAAAGGAGCCAGCAATCCCGTAAGGTGGTCTTTATAGTTTTGTTAATATAACAAAGGCTTTGTCTTTTAATGGTTGTTTATGACACTGTTTTGGTATTCTAATTCTTCAAATAACGCGTTTGGTATAAATATTGTTTCAATGGTCTGACGCTTGAACAAAAAGTCATGACTACAGAGGGTAGAGGCAAGGAGTACAATCTCATATGGCTATTTGACACAAAAAGTGTCCAGAAAATAGCATTAAATAAAGGGGATGCTGGGTTAGAGAGGGTATGATTTGAAATTAACTGTTTTAGATTACTTGAATTTGCTGAGTGGAAGGAAATATAATTTCTAGTATTCTCATAAATTACAGTAGTTTACATGTATTGTAATTAAAATTTAAACGACTAGCGAGTTAAATAAATTATCTAACCTAAAAACGGTCCGCTGGTACAGCAACGCCATATTTATTTAAGGATATTAAGGGGTCACTTTTCGTAACACAAGATGGTGCTCCTTGCCTCCATAGTCATAAGTTAGTATCGGCGGTGAACTATTTTTTTTAATATGAATACTATTATAATTAGTAGGAGTTGGTAGTAAAAACGAGACTGAGTGTTTAGTACAATAGACAATGAAGCAACACAGTTAGGCCTCAAGCTTGTGTCTTCTAACAAAGGAGTTTTTATATACACGATTCTGTGTTACAAACTATTTAAAATTAATTAAATAATAAAGAAAAGTTTCAATGTTCTTTTTTACTTTTAGTAAACGAAATCACAGACCGACCGTTAAATTACAACAATAAAAACTTATTCGTCTCTATTTCAACATATTATTTATCACTATTGCCTAACAGAAGTACTTCTATAATTATCATTATATCTAGAAGTACCTTACCCATATTTCTAGACATGATTTGTTCAACGAATTCGTTTAACGAAATATCAATGTATGGAATTTAAAAAAATACCTCACTTGTCGTTAACATAATTTTTAATCGACTTCAAAAAAGGAGGAGGATCTCAATTCGTCTATATTTTTTTAAATATACATATTATGTTAGGTACCACATACATTTTCACTGGGTGTACTAATTTTGATGATTCTTTTTACATTCGAAAGCTGATGCTTGTGATATAGTCCCATTTGAGCGAGATATGACGAATATTTTTTGTGTTATCCCTAATAATACGTATTTAATTGACTTCGACTACGTTGATTTTGTTCTCATTTTATTACTTATCGATGTAAAATAACAAAAAAAAAAAAAACTATATGGGATAAATATAAGAGAACACGTAAATATAACAACAACGCGTAAATATAAGAGAACAGTATATGGAATAGTTTGAAAGAACATCCCGTAGTCCCTTTTTAGTTTGGTGATGTTCTGATGAAGATCTTCGGAGACATGCAACGGAACTCTTCAATAAATGACAGGAAAACTGCCGTGGTTGTTACAATCACATCTATATATGCATTGTTTACACAATGACACAATATAACACCACGCGTGTTGAAGTCGGTTTTTGTTTTGTTAACATTTTCATATACTTGACATTTCATATACCTACCTACGTGACATTGGCAAAATCATTCATGCTACCTACGCACCAGTGAAACTCATCAAACTGAATGAATCAACGACTGAATGATTCGTCCAAACCAATATACATATAATAATATAAAACTTTTCGTTGAACTTTTTAAAATGTGTTTATGTTTTTGTAAACTAACGTATATAACAAATTGCTTTCCTTATTAACTATTATAATCCAGTAAACGAAATGTTTTTGACGCCATGTTATTTTTTTGACCACAAAACCATCTGTCGGTCCGTAACCCTGAGGTAAGGGATGCCAGTTAATTTTCTAATAAATTAACATTTAATAAGGAGCTATCGGGCTCAAATCGTATCCTCGTAATGGGCAGAACCTATATAAATGGGGTACGCCTAAACGGGACTGGTGGGTTTACATTATACCACGATAAGTATATTTTAACGTAGTGATTATTATCATAATGGATTTAAGGACGGGTTGCCGTGTTGGTCGCGGGTTCGATCCTTGGTCATGAGTAATTATATCTTAGCCACATGTCCCACTGACGAACCAAGTTATATTCTACTGAAAACTACGACGTAGTTAACAGAGTTTTTATACGTGCAGTTAACTAGATTTTTTAATTGATTTGATTTTTTTCAAACTATAATTTGAGCAAGGAGTTTTTAATTCATATGTCAGTTAACTTTTTTTATATAAGCATGGAAACATGCAGCTCTTTATTCCGCCAAGCGGATCACTGTTGATGGGTAAAGTGGGTGTTTAAAAGCTCATTTTAGTTCTAATACCCCGCCCCGCCCTCCACTCGACCATTTGTCATAACTACCGGGATATTATGTTTACAATTATCTTTAACATAAATGTTATTAAGATTAAATTTGTGCCTATTAGCTGAATTGTGAATATTATTATGTTTTATTGCTAGTTTAAATTTTAGAATATCTATTTTAAATGATGACGCATTGACGCAGCGGTCACAGCAACTGGCTGATGTGTCAACGATCGCGTTTTCGATCCCCGCAGATGAATAATAATTATAGGTCATAGTCTCTAAACATGAATCAATGGAATTTCACTAATTTTAAGTGACTATTTACTTTTTATCAATGTGAGAATCGTACCACGCAGAATGATTGACTATTTAATCTATGAATAAGTATATGAATATCAGAGTCCACTGATTTGATCATTGAATATGATCGGAAGACGTTGGGTGGAGGCTGCTTCGAACCAGTCGCTCTGGAGACCTTCAGACCACGCCAGATATTTCTACTCTCTTGATTGACTGAATGAACATGAACTGACTTGAACATGAATTAGCGAAATTTTCATTAATTACGTTAGTGAAGCTGTATTCACTACATAGGTAATCAGTAAATTTCAATAACAAGTTAGTGAATCATCATCATTATCATAATAATCATCATCATATCAGCCATTGGATGTCCACTGCTTAACGTAAGCCTTCCCCATCGACCTCTAGAGCGACCGACTGTGCTCAGTATTGTTAATCATATAGGGAGGATTTGCCAATGCTGGTGGTCGTGACAATAGTTTGGCAGGCTGATTGGCGAGTACAGTGTGTAGTGGCAGGGTATGGTGGCTGCCCATCACCATCTTGTTTTATGCACAGTTGTTCGCACAATAACGACCTTAGTCGCCTTTAAGAATGAGGTCGGGACTATTGTTCTCTGTCGCTCACCGCACGGTAGACAAAGAACACATAAACAAAAACACATAAACACAGGCCAGTTGGTTAAACTTAGTTGTTTCAAAGCTAACTGTCGTGTAACGGTATTTAACAGATAACATTTATTTATATATTTTTTTCTGCTATTTTTTTTTTCATCTAACTGCACTTTACCTGTCAGATGTTTCTATTTACAATCTGTGAAACCAAGTGTTAATTAGTTGCGAGAAAACAGACCCTAAGGACAGGGTTTACCTCCTGCTAATTAGGTCTATGATAGCCTATTAGTAATTTATGTACGAGGTAAACTTTAATAACACATAGAATATCATACTGAAACGGGACCATAAGATTATAAAAATTTTATTATACTATAATATCAGTACAGATTATTATTATTTCTATTATATAATAATTTATCACATTTTTATTTAAAAAAAAAAATAGGCAACCTAGGGGCAGAGGAAATGGTCTTGTGTCGCCATAGGTGTCTGCAAAGCGATCTCTTCCAGGCAACCTAGGGGTAGAGGAAATGGTCTTGTGTCGGCATAGTGTCTGCAAAGCGATCTATTCCAGGCAACCTAGGGGCAGAGGAAATGGTCTTGTGTCGGCATAGGTGTCTGCAAAGCGATCTCTTCCAGGCAACCTAGGGGCAGAGGAAATGGTCTTGTGTCGGCATAGGTGTCTGCAAAGCGATCTCTTCCAGGCAACCTAGGGGTAGAGGAAATGGTCTTGTGTCGGCATAGTGTCTGCAAAGCGATCTATTCCAGGCAACCTAGGGGCAGAGGAAATGGTCTTGTGTCGGCATAGGTGTCTGCAAAGCGATCTCTTCCAGGCAACCTAGGGGCAGAGGAAATGGTCTTGTGTCGGCATAGGTGTCTGCAAAGCGATCTCTTCCAGGCAACCTAGGGGCAGAGGAAATGGTCTTGTGTCGGCAAAGGTGTCTGCAAAGCGATCTCTTCCAGGCAACCTAGGGGCAGAGGAAATGGTCTTGTGTCGGCATAGGTGTCTGCAAAGCGATCTCTTCCAGGCAACCTAGGGGCAGAGGAAATGGTCTTGTGTCGGCATAGGTGTCTGCAAAGCGATCTCTTCCAGGCAACCTAGGGGCAGAGGAAATGGTCTTGTGTCGGCAAAGGTGTCTGCAAAGCGATCTCTTCCAGGCAACCTAGGGGCAGAGGAAATGGTCTTGTGTCGGCATAGGTGTCTGCAAAGCGATCTCTTCCAGGCAACCTAGGGGCAGAGGAAACGGTCTTGTGTCGGCATAGGTATACAAATTTAATATTAACATTTATAGTAAAGTATAAGGTCAAATTATACACTTAAACCAAAAAAAAAAAAGATTCATCAAAATCATTAAGGAAAGGTATTGCGTGTTTCATGTCATTTTGTATTTCATCAAACGATCAAGTTGAAACTATTATACTCGATGGTTTGGTTATTTGAGGAACTATAATTTGTTAATATTTGTAACTATTTTCGTTTACAAATTAGAATTTTTATTCAATATCGAAACGTTTATGTATATAACTAGCTAATACACGTGTCTTCGTCTGCGTTGCTTATTATATGTGAGTACAAAACGATCTCGTCACGACGTCACTACAATTGATTCTAACGTAATAACTACACTTCTAAACGGTGTATTAATGCTGATAGAATAGATTTCTAAGTTAGACCTCCATGATCATAACTCTGAAAACCGCATGTAATTTCATTCGGTAGCTTTTGCGTGAATTCGTAACAAACATACACTCAGATAGACATGCAAACAGATAAATAGACAAAAATTCTAAAAATATGTATTTTGTCTCCTATTGCTGTCTTAAAAACCCATTTAATTTGTTTTTAAATATATCTTATGTACACACATATTACATATATTACTATAATATAATTGAATAAAATTGTATACACTTATTAATACAATTTTATTGTATGTATAGATACTATTGAATTCGATATATTTGAATCTATAATGAAAGAATTATACTTAAATTAAAAGAAATAAAATAAAATAAAAAATACATTGGTCGGCACCTTTACATATTACATGGATCCTTAAAACTACTTATTTCATAAAATCTTCTTAAGCAGCATCCTAAATGGATTTCACAGCATTATATAATTTCATTGTTACTTCAATCTCTCTCTATTTAGTTAGTTTAAAAACCGTAAACCGTATTAAAATTAACCATACAAGTTAATTACATTAGCTAAAGGTTGGCGGCGCTTTTGACTAAATATTGTCTATTGAATTTGTTTAGCTGTCATTTTGCAAAATTTTAAACAGCATGACGTAAGGGTTTGTAAGACTGATAATAAGGATAAAAAAATTGTCGTGTTTTTAATTTTGGTTGTATTTTTTTTTCAAATCTTTTTAATATTCGTTATATTTACCAATGTAGAAACAAAGGACGGATGTTTAATGAATAAAGTTTATGGTTTTTCTTTTTTTTTAAATATTAGTTTGCGGTCTAAGGGACAAAACAAAATAAGGAAACAATTACTGCATTAGAAGGAAGAAGAAAAAGATTTTATTTTTAATTTTTTGTTTTTTCCGCCTAATCATAAAAAATTAATAACACCTCAAATAGTGCTTAGTAAAAAATATGATTATTTTTAATTCTGTTCTTTTTTTTTTTGAGTACCTACTGTTATTGTCAATGCGACAATGGTAGGTATAGTCGTAGCAAAATATGAAAAAAAAACATAGGTAGATGCAAAAAAATCTTTAAAAAATAAAAAATATAGGTATATTGTTTAGGTTAATTTTGACAAATTTTAACAAACTGTAATAGGTACAACACCCAGAAATAAGACAGATAGAGAAGATCCAACACAGTGCAATCTTTATAGCAATTTGGTGAACAAATTGATACACAGTGTACAAACACGACGCTGTTGGAAAACGATAAATCGGCGAGGCAACGGCGCTAATCTGCTCTAATGCCCGTAACTGCGATATCGAGTTTCGAGTGCAGTTGTTACGAGTTAGACTGGACCCACACTGGAGACTATCTATTAGACTAGCCCGTTAGCGTAGTTATTTCAAAAATTATAAATATGTATATCAGTTGGTTGTTACCTAAAACACAGGCATTAAATTATCTGGGGTTTAGTACGGTATTGCCCCCAAAGTGCCGAGTCCGACATAGGTCTAGGACTGTCTACCCGGGCATCCTGGATATCATCCGTAAATGCATTCCCCTGCGACACAAAAAGGGCATTAAATTGTCTACCTTAACAGACGACCGTGTGTGTACGTTAAAACATATTTATTTATTAATATAAATTGGTTTGTTTGTTTGTACAAAATAATATCAGGATCTACTAGTTTAATTAAAATAAATTGTTTTAGAAATCATGTTTGGTAAAAGAGAATAAATAGGGGGATAAATAGATGATAAGGAGTTGTGTGAATGTCGATGAAAGTAAAACCACGTGTACAGTAGTAACTACACTGAAGTAAATTAAGTGTCTGTCGCACTTTTATATAATGAAACTGATTCACTCGATTCAGTAATATATAGGTATACATATTATGATACAATACTTATATAAGGCATATAACAAATTTACACAAACTAACATAGATTAATAAATATAAGCGGATTAGGGCTGTAGGCTGAGAAATCGGCGGCCAATCCTAGCCGAGTCGAGCAATACTGCCTTCTGCATCCTAGCTGCGAGCGAACCGTCACGGATACCCAGCTGCCTCAGATGGTGAGCGAGGCTAACCGGGATCAAACCATTGGCAGATATAACGATAGGGATGATTTCAGCGGACTCCACACCCCACATGTCGCCAATCTCATGCCCCAGATTAGATATTTACGTTTTTTCTCTGTTTCGGTTTTCACGAGATTCTTGTCATGCGGGATGGTAATGTCCAGTAAAACACCCTCGATCGTGCCATATCCATCACCATGATTTCAGGCTTGTTCGCCAGTATCGACCTGTCCGTGGCGGTAGCCAGGTCCCAGTAGAGCCGGACTCCGCGTTCGAGTACTGGTACCGGTGTGTACCTACTGGTTATACAGCATTCTTTGTTCCAGGAGACCGTAAATAAGAGCTAGCTCTTGATGGAGGATCTTGGCTACTTGGTTATGTCTGTGCAAGTACTTAGTGTTGGCAAGCGCTGAACAGACTTGCCGGGATAGCGACAAGCTCGGCAGAAGTTGGAAGTGCAGAATGTGCTTTCGGTAGTTGTTTGTCTTAACCACCTGATCCTGCGATGCACAGACAAAACCTTCGGATTCTCCAAAAAGGTTCCCGAATCATTATTAAAATTAAGCAGAATTGCATTTTTTTTAATTTTTTTTTTATTATTTGTTATTGTAATGGCATTGCTTTGACAGGCGGATAAACGGAAATATAAATGGCGTCTCTTTAGAAGTAAGGTCCCGTTAGTATTTTTTTCAAGAAACCGTAAAATGTTTTTTTTTTTCAATCGCACGTAACCCTTGCTTATTGTGTCTAACAATATATAAGTTCATTATCTCGTAAATAAGTAACTGATAAGTTTTATCAGCAGGTAAAACAGGGTCTACGGAACTTTTTCATCTTAGTTCACAAGCTGCCAATAGAAATATTTGACAAATAAAGTGGAGTTTTATGATAAAAAAAAAACAATATATCATTTTTTTTTTTCTGTTAGATACCATTATACGTCAGATAGTTTTATCAGTAACCGTTTAAACAGGTTTTAAGATCATTATTGAGTTATTAGTACCTATCACTAATTTTTTGTACCATCTGTTAATGTTTAACAGCTGATTAAAGATTTTAGTCTGTAATATACGCCTAATGTTATCTCAAACCTGTGTGTTGATTAATGTGTGCGTTAAGAAGAAGTTATTCAAGTTATAGACTAATAAAAAAAGTCTGTAAAACATTTACTAGAATTAAAAAAAAGAATTAAAATCATAACAATAATATTATACGAAATTGTATTAATATTGAATCTTAATTTAGAAAACTATCAATTTGGTTGTAAGATATCAATAACTTGCCCTTAAGTTATTATTTGTGTGAGTGTTATGTTTAACGTATATGTTTTATGTGTGTGTGTAAGCGCGAACAACTTGTTTGTTCAGAGATTTAATACTCGGTAAATTTCTTCACGTTACCTGAGATCACGGTTCAAATGTATATTGTTGTATGTGAAAATTGTGAAGAATATTTTTTATTATTTGAATGTTTTAAAAAGCAAAATATTATCAACAATATTATATATTTGAATTTATTGAATTTGGACTGTATTTATAATAAATAACACTCTCTAAACATGAATCAGTGAAATTTTCATTAATTACGTTAGTGAAGATGTATTCACTACATACCAGTAAATTTCAATAATAAGTTAATGAATACTCACTAATAATACTTTAAAGTCATATAAATCAAATATATCAACTTCAAATGCGTATTTTAAAATTAAAGAACAACATAAAAAAAACTATCATCTCCTATTCAACTACTGCAAAGTCATGCCAGTTGACGTTAAAGTAAAATATCTTGTAGTAACAGAACAATATCTGAACACAAAAATCCAAACAAAAGTTGACAACTGTAAAAGACTGAGAAGTAGTAAGAATCCAAAATTAGAAATCCCCAAAGTCATTAATAACTACGGCAAACATTCACTTAAATATATTGTTCCTACTTTATTGAATTCACTCTCAAAAACTCTAAAAGATGAAATGAACGAAAAAAATTACAAACTCAAAAAGCACTTTTTTAGAGGAATGTGTATAGATACCGGTTCTGCTTACGGCGTTGATGCGATGGACGGATCAATTCCATTTTTATATTTAGATTACATACTTCTATAATTTTATCTATTAGGTATTACTTACGTATATTTTAACTACAGTGCACAGTAAAACTAACTTTTGTTTATGAGGCAATGCATGTATATATATTTTAATGTATTAATAAATAAATAAATAAATAATCAGTAATAAATTCAATGACCAAAACAGTGGACTCTGATAATCACATATTTATACATTAAATAGTCACTAATTCTGCGTGGTACCTACTATTCTCAAATTGATAAAAAGTGAATAGTCACTTAAAATTAGTGAAATTCCACTAATTCATGTTTAGAGTGTAGTTGTTATAAAAATATTTGTACCAATTTAAATATCCGGTCTGGGTGTATGTCCTTATGGGTCTTACTACCGTGCCTCGGACAGCACGTAAAGCCATCGGTCACTGTTATTATACCTATACACGTGATCGCGACCGTTACTTAAGGTAAGGAAATTATCCGCCAGTGGAGAGTCGTGGTGGATTATACCCCAACCCTTCTTCTATATGGAGAAGAGGACTTTGTCCAGCAGTGGGTTGTGCACAGGCTAATTTAGTTCAGTTTAAGTTGATAAGAAACTATCATATAAATATATTTAGAATTACATTTTCATTACTGATATAACATTAGTGATATAACATACATATATAATAAATAAATAAATAATAAATATTAACCAACAATCACACCACGTTAACCTAGCCCTGTGCTAAGTTCGTAAGAACTTGTGTTACAGGTACTAGGAACGGAAATAAATTTAAGATATAAATACATATATACATAAATACACATCCATGACCCGGTGCAGACATCTATATTCGTCATACAGATTATCTGCACCTGGCGGGATTCGAACCCGCGACCGCTGCGTAAAGTGTCCAGTTGCCTGACCACTCGACCAGCCGGCCGAAACATATATAAAACTTCATTAAAAAATTATATCTATACTAAGCCGATTTTAATAATCACCATAAATTATGAAGACATAACATAGGCTGTAAAATATCACGATATGACACACAACAACATAACAGGTGTCAATCATAATTATCGACATTGGCGTAACTGAGATTATTCAAATAATTATGGCTTGATAAAATTTCACATACTCAGTTATACAGCAAAGCCTCCTAATTGGATATATCATAGGCGTCTGTTTGCGCATGGCAATTGATTGCAACTTAACAACGTGCCAGCAAATTGCCAATGTGCGACAAGGACGACTATACACACCCTCCCTCTTTAGAGCTTCGTGGGAAAACGAGATAGGTGATATCTGTAAGCTCAGTCGTTTAAATAAAGCTAATAGCGATGTTTGAGTACAGTATTTATTTTTAGGGACGATTAATTTATATTTTTATTATAAAAGTGTTTTAATGTTTTTTATTTTTATTATTTAATTATAGCTGTCATAATTATAATTATAATAATTTTTTAATTCATTTAAATACTCCTTTGATTGAATATATAATATGGAGTATATACCTAATTAAAAATTATAACAGAGTATACATAAATATAATATAATATAATAAATATAAATATTAACCAACAATCACAACACGTTAACCTAGCCCCGTGCTAAGTTCGTAAGAACTTGTGTTACGGGTACTAGGAACGGAAATAAATTTAAGATATAAATACATATATACATAAATAGGTGGTGACTAGGTACATAGGTATAGTGACTATTATGAAAGAAGTATTACCTACGTAGATTATATATGTTATTATTAAAGTAAATATAAGAGAGCATATATTTTTAGACCATTTAGTATTGAAAGCAAAGATAATAAAATAAATACATTAAAATTGTTAACGAGACAATTTAAGGTATTAAAATCATCTACAGAATTACCAAGCCATAAAATATGTATCAATATAAGTATTTGCACTGAAATGAATCAGCCTGTAAGCGTCCCACTGCTGGGCCTCCTCTCCGTATAAGCGAAAGGTTATAATAAGCATTTTTCCTAATAATTTCCCTACCAGGAGTAGGTAATGATTGTTCTCAGATGTGTGATATTCTCGGAATTAATTGGCGCGATTTGTAAAATTATGTCTAGGTACTTTAAATGGCCTGTTTATCGCGAAAGTTTATAGGCCATAAAAGATGCTTGTACGACTACATTGGAGTGAAGTAGCGATCATAAATGCATAATTATCTAATAATTAAAGAAAGTTATTGCTTTTGAAGCGTCGGAAAAGTCTTTAAGGTTTAATTTACACGACATTGTATATTATAAGAAAAAGTTGTAAAGTTTTGTCATTAAGAGATTTTTACGTTCTTCTAATATCATATTAGACCAACATCTATAGTTATATATAGGTATATATTTAAATTAGCCGTGCGGTGACCGGCTGAGAATAATAGTTCCGACAAATTTCTTGCCGAGATGTCGTAAAAAGCGACTAAGGCTATAATGATGCAAGCAAGTGTGCATCAAACAATATGATAATGTGCAGCAGCGTCACCATACCCTGCTTCAACAAACTGCGCTGCCTGCCGAGCGTGGCGAGTATTGACAAACCCCCAATATGACCAGAAAAACTAAACCTAGGCCCATTTCCCGATGGCCTTACTATTTCTGGCGAAGCCGTTGGATGGAAGCTGCTTCGAACCGGTCACTCTGGAGGTCGTTGGGAGAGGCCTACGCTTAGCAGTGGACAATGGCTATTATGATGATGATGATGACTGCTCAGATGTGCAGAGACGGCGTTAGGCGTTCGCGACGTGGGCCACCGCCCACGGCCTCGCGCGTTGAATAAGCTTTTCTTGAAGTTGAGTAACTCGGACGCAACAAACAAATATATTTTCGATATATCAGAAGTAATTTGTTCGGATTTAAGTAGCTCTGTTTTGTAATTGACCTAAAAATAATAGGTCTGCCCTCTGAAGCCTCGCTAAATATACCTTGCCCACAGCAAATTTTGCTCTTGCCCCGCCACTGCAGGTGTAGAAAATATATAGGTGTTTCAATTAAGTTTTCATTCATTTATGCCCTCCAGTAGTGCGAAAAATATTCTGGATGGTTTCGCCAGACACGAATAAGATTGATTGGTTCAGTACAATTTAATAATATAAGAATTATATTAAGAAACTTTGGTCAAATCACCAATTAGTTTGTAAGAAAAAAAAAATGGATTTAACATAAACCATCATCCCGACGATTTAATTTTCATTAGCTCTTTTTTTTGCTGTTTAATTGTTATGTATGTGTATTTGTGAATATTTAGATAATTTTTATATGGATAAACTTATAGCGATACCATTCTAATACATATTTACATCGTTCTATTGTTTATTATAGTTTTATGTGAAGACTTAATTAGTATATGTAATTGTAATTTAAATTTTAATGTAGGTAGGTATGTCCAAAACTGTATGTCTTCATAGTAAAATAAATAAATAAATAAAAAGTTTACATAGACGTTATTTTAAAAATGGTAATGTCACTCTTTAAATATGAATTAGCGGAATTTTCATTAATTACGTTAGTGAAGTTGTATTCACTATATATAATATAAGTAAATTTCAATAACAAGTTAGTGAATACTCATACACATATCCAATGATCAAATCAGTAGACTCTGATATTAACATATTCATACGAGTACATTGAATAGTCACTAATTCTGCGTAGTATGATTATCGCATTGATAAAAAGTGAATAGTGACTTGAAATTAGTGAAATTCCACTGATTCATGTTTAAAGAGCAACTAAACATAGGATCACACAGTCTTTAAATGTAGGTAAGTTCAATTTATATTTTGCTTATTCAAGCGGCTATTTAAGTTAATACAAAAATAAAATTTTCCATCACACATACATATACATACTTATATCTATACAAATAATAAATCTGTTAAAACCTCCGTTTTATTAATACACTATATATCATAAAGAATAAATTTCAATAGCGCGTTTTTTTTTTTGTATCAGCGCCATCTCTTATCGTGTTTTTCTTTGTTCACGTATCACGTAAAAAGTACAAAACCAATGTAAATAACTTTAATACATAAAAATTAGACATAACTCACAGTATAATTTAGTTTTTGTTTCATTGTAATTAAATTTAAAAATAAATATTTAAGAAAATAGAAATAGGTACCTACGCCGCCAACGCCATCTGGTCTAAGGAATCTTAAAAACTCACAAAACTTATTTTTGAGTTATTATTTTGCTAAATTTAAAAGTTTACTAAATATGTCGGATAGGAACAGAAATCGTTTTAATATTTTAGATAAACATCATTTTCAATTAATATACTATTAAGTTAAATATTAATTATGTTAAATGTCACTAAATATAAAAACGATATTCTACTATTATACGATAGATGGCGCATGTAGGTGATAAAAAATATAAATTTATAATTTTTAAAATTTTAGTTAAATACCCGTGCGAAGCCGGGGCGGGCCGCTAGTATAGTAATATTTCTACATACATACATGATAGGATGACTTTTACGTGATCACCGTCGTATGTATTACTAACGCCCTCAGTATATTGACTTTTAAGATGGACATCCACTCTATGTAGAGCCTCTTTCCTTAGAGAATCTTGTGTATCTTAAAAATAAATGTACCCTTCTTACTCCTATTCATTACATTGCACATAATTTAATTAATAGGTATAAGTAGGATAAGTTTCGTTTTATAATTTTTAAGGTGTAGCATAGATTATATTGAACCACAGATTATATTGGACATTTGCCGGTGGGAGGGATGCGCTGTGCCGCACTCCCGGCTGCATGGGTACCACCATCTTGCTTGTTTCTCCCGTGAAACAGCTTTGCTGTGTTTCGGAGATAAGGGTAAGACAGGCAGTGTAATTACTGGACCGACCGAGGACCGAGACTTTAACACTTTATGTCTCAGGGTAGGCAACAAATAAATGAGTTGCCTGGGCTAGTTACAGGTAAATTAGTTTATGTTCATGGGCGACGTCAGCCACTTACCATCAGGTGGAACGTCTGCCAGTTTGCCTATCCAATTAACATAAAAAAAAGAAACCACAGACCTTTTTTTTTTTAATAAGTGTTATTGACATATTGTGCACAATAAACAGAAATATACAGAAAACGATTATAATAAATATAATAATTATTATGACCGAAAAAATGGCTTACCTTATACAACTAATGAAACTTTAATAAAACTACACGTTATAAAACAAAGGTGCGAAGGAATAAAATGGAATCGAACAATTCATTCTCGCTCAACAATATCGATATATTATTTTGTTGTTATTGAAACATTATATAAATATAGCGTATTACGAACACGCACGAAATATGATCGCGAAGGGAAATAAAATGGCGTGGAATAAGATTAATGGCACACTATCTCTTTTTTTTTTGTGTAAAATTTTTATGTCACAAATAAAAGCTCATACAATTTATTGAGATGCACAAATTCAAACAATTGTAAATTATTGTAATAAACCTTACATAACATAAAAAATTCGTATTATAACGATATCCGGATAGCTATGGCTTTGCCAAAAAGAGCGTACTTTAGACATGTCAAAGGGTTAACGTTGTGTTCTGATCTTATTCTTAAAAATAGGTACATGTTATATTTTATTTTTATCTTACACAAATCGCTGTAAAACGCTGTCAAATAGAACCATTGTCCTGAAAAATTCGCATGTTCTACTCTCTAAACACGAATCAGTGGAATTTCACTAATTTTAAGTGACTATTCACTTTTTATCAATGTGAGAATCGTACCACGCAGAATGAGTGAATATTCTATGTATGAATATGCGAATATCAGAGTGTGGACTCTGAGTACTCTGACTCATTTCATTATTGTAGGTATATGTGTATGTATATTAGTGAGTAACTCAGTAACTTGTTATTGAAATTCGCTGATATGTACTGAATATAGATTCACTAACGTAATTAATGAAAATTTCACTGATTCATGTTTAGAGAGTAAGGTAACGCTAATATCGAGTCCAGTTTGACAAAGGCATGTAATAGGAAAAATGTCACGCTATTTCCTAACAAAAATCTTATAATGTGCTGCGAGTCTTAAATGTATTACTTCCATTGAAATTAATTTATTCGTCACTATTAGACATTGATAAATAAAAAAAACCCTAATTAGAGTAATATTTTTGTCGTTTTCTTATTTTAATTAAATTTTATTGTTTTATATTATTAATATAAGTTCGTTTGTTTTTTATTTGTCATTAATTTGTTTTAATATGTCATATGATAGATCGTTAATTAGAGCAGCTAAACAGATTTGGCCATTTCTTTTATGTTTGTAATAATTTTCAGAAACGATTTAAGTATATCAATGTAAATGATAGTTCTGTACAAAAATCTCGATAAAACTGCAACCGTAAACATTATAACAATTTTGCTTTTACCTAAGTATAAATATGTGTATTTAATTCAAATTATAATTTATATAAAACTAAGTTAACAAGCATTTTTTAATCTTCACTTTACATGTCTCATATTCTCCGTAAAGCCACCACCGGCTCGGCACGCAGATCTTAGCGAGAAATGCCGATAAAATAACTTAAAAATTATTCTTTTCAATCTTTTAAGACAACGTTGTTGAATACGAGTATGACCAGCTAATAGATAGCGAAAATGTCTGTCAATTCTGTGTTTTATCTTTCATACACTGGCCCTGTTTTCTGCTCAAAGGGTTGTGGGTTCGATTCCCGCCCCGAGTCTGGGTGTGATGTATGTTTATTTATATATGTATTATTTATATGTATATTTATTTAAAAAAAAATTATATCAGTCAGCTGTTACCTAAAACACAGGCATTAAGTTGCCTACCTTAGGAACAGACGACCTTGTGTGTGTGTGTGTTAAACATATTTATTTATTTATTTATTTAACAAAAAAAAACATAAATATTATATATATTTATATGTCAATTTTCAATTTCTGAACAGTAATAAAAAGGAACAAAGGAACAAGGAACAACAATGGCAAACGTCTGTAAACTGTGAATCTGAACTGAACTAAATCAGCGTGTAAACGTCCTATTACTGAGCAAGGGACTCTTCTCCATATAAGACAAGGGTTGAAGCTAAATCTACCACGCTGTTCCACTGCGGGTTGGCGGATAATTTCGCTACCACGAGTAACGATCCCTATCAGGTGGCTAAGATAACAACGGGGACTAACGGCTTTACGTGCTCTCCGAGGCACGGTGGAGGGACCCACAAATCATACACGTATACCAGAAATAAATTTTGTTGATTGTTTTATTAGTTGATTTGGACAAATACAAATATCTGTTCTGAGGGGGATTAGAACCCGCTACAGCCGGCGTTTAGGTTTCTACTTGGACCACTGCACCAGAACGGTTGTCTGACTCTTTGAAACTATTGAATCTAATTTTTAGGGTTCCGTAGCCAAATGGCAAAAACGGAACCCTTATGGATTCGTCATGTCTGTCTTACTGTCAGTCCGTAAGTCACAGCCACTTTTTTCCGAAACTATAAGAACTATACTGTTGAAACTTGGTAAGTAGATATATTCTGTGAACCGCATTAAGATTTTAACATTGATTATATATGATATGATTGTAAAAAAACAATAAATTTTGGGGGTTCCAAATACTTAGAACTGAAACACAAAAGTTATTTTTTTCATCAAAACCATAAGTGTGGGATATCTATGGATAGCTCTTCAAAAACTATATTAAGTCTAAGTAATTATTTCTAGTATCATTTTTTTTCTAAACTGAATAGTTTGCGCGAAAGATACTTCCAAAGTGGTAATATGTGTGTCCCCTCTGTAACTTCTAAAATAAAAGAATGATAAAATTAAAAAAAAATATATATGATGTACATTACCATGCAAACTTCCACCGAAAATTGGTTTGAACGAGATCTTTTTATAAAAAAAAAATTATATTATTCGATTATTATAATACTTATTATTAAAACATCGATCAACGTTACAACGAACTACAAGAACTTTTATAATATGATGTTACTTGCTGCTATGTGAACCCTTCATGGGCGAGTCCGACTCGCACTTGTTTAATAATTTTTTTTGTGTAAGTTATACAAACAAACACATCTCACATTCTTACAACATATACCTACTTAATATTATATATATTTATATCAATAATAATAATTATTATATAATATTATATCATAATAATAATTATTATATAATTTTGTACAGAATAATAAAATAACATTTATTCAAACCAATTAATTTTGTATCTGAATGAATGTTTATTGAATTACTGTAATCCCGAATTACGTTTCCTGTCTTTAATTAAAACTTTCACAAGTAATATACATACACAGATATACGCACAAACATAAACAAAACGGCGAAAAAGAAACAACACAATTCCTTTCAAAAATTGTTTTAATATTAATTATTTCATGGAACACTCGATGCGGATATCGATTCGAACGTAATCGATTTTTTTATGATCCAACATAATTCGATAACAATACATCGATTTTTTTTCAATTCTTTTGAAGGTACACACGCGAAACGAAAACACGATACGTCTCAATAATCGTTATGGTACGTGATGAACATCGAAAAAGGCTCAGATGAATAATAAGTTCGATAAAATCACGACTTTTAAACATATTAGGTATATCAGCCATTGGATATCCACATCTGAACCTAGGCCATCCTCATCGACCTCCAGAGCGACCGGTTCGACCTATCTTCCATCCAATGGCTTTCGGTGACTCTTTTTTAGTCACCTGTCCATCTCGTGGACAGCCGTCCGACATTATGCTTGCCGGTATGTGATCTATCTACCTGCTATGTGCTATATATAGTACCTGCAGTACCACTTCAGCTTGCAAATCCGCTTTTCAAACCGAAACCAGAAAAATCTAAATTTTTTTGTACTGATAATGATTAAAAATATTCTAGATATAATGATTAAAATGATGATGGTTGCTAGTCTAAAAAAAGTCGAGACGGAAGTGAATAATAATGATAGGAAATAGATATACGAGTATGTATATAATAGGGATGTATGCCTCTATTCGCAATAGGAAACGACTTAAGGAATGATAATTTTGTGACCCTACAACATTCTTTGTTTTTATCAAAAATACTAATTAATATTTTCATGTCTACAGAACAGATTACGTAAATATTGATTTAACATTACATAAATATTGTATATGTATAATTTTATAAC
Organism: Euphydryas editha; assembly: GCA_036937285.1. Classification (NCBI taxonomy): domain Eukaryota; kingdom Metazoa; phylum Arthropoda; class Insecta; order Lepidoptera; family Nymphalidae; genus Euphydryas; species Euphydryas editha. The sequence continues at coordinate 13,424,159 of JAUPFZ010000023.1, forward strand.
ATCATTTACTATTATTATACTGATATTTTTTAATCATCGTATTCCAGATGAGAACATAAATTTAACTCGAAGGGATTTTGGTCTTTGTTACTTTTACTTCTTAAAAGGAAATGGCGAGTTTTAAAATAATTTATTTAAAAATCTCTTACAAACAGTAGTTAAGCAAGATATGTTAATATTTATTATATTAATATCGATTTGTAAGTAATAAAAATGACCAAATATAATATCCGTTCCGAATTGTACTAATAAAAGATATTTTTTACGACGTAAAAATATCGTAAAAGCTTTAATAATGCTCATTTGCTGAGATAAAATTTTATAAAATCGTAAATGTTGAACGCTTGACGCACTACCGTTTTCGGACTGCGGTTTTTTAATGTAGACAATATCTTCGTATATTAATAATTTACCACAATATTGGTAATCTTGCTAGTATATAATTATATAGAGTCCAGTTTCGTTGATAATGTGAGTATTAAATTTTTAAAACATTATTATAGTAACTAAAACTATAAATTATTACATTTGACAAAATTTTCAATTATTACTTTATAATTAATACTTTTTGTCAATTCGTTGATATGAAATGAATATATTTTGGCTGAAATCTACATCATAAAAAAATAAAAAAGCAAAAACTATTTTAAAAAAATCTACATTGAAAACTATACTTTTAGTTAATTTGTGTTTTCGATATAAAAATTAAGTCTTTCAATAATTATTTCTTAGACAATATGTAGCGTCCTATAAAAGAAATACTTACTGCAATTTTTTGGTGATTAGTACTCATTAAACTGACACCCAATAAAACAGACGCGTTACAAATCAGTGCGAATAAATACCACATATAAAAAAAACGTGTCGGTTATTACTTTGATAATCTGTGACATTATTCGTATTGAGGTTTACGGCAAATTCATTAATGTTTATTGCGATTAAAAATAAAGATATAAAAAGTATGAAAACTCTTTTCTTAATTTTTTTTTATCTTTTTACTTTTGTCTTTACGTGTCAAACTAATTTAAATAATAGTCTTGTAGGTACGTAATAAAACTACTTAGTTACTTTTTTTAAATTAAGTTTTTTAATATTACGAAATATCGGAGAGAGCTCAATCGAAATAATATAATATATTTAGTCATTGACACAATTTTTATAATGATAATGTTAATTGAACACATATATTTTTATTATTTGAAATCAATAAATTTGTTTTTATTTTTATTTGTTAATTTGTTTGGATCGATTTTTTTTGGTTCAATAACAGGATACCTACACATTATTTCGTAATTGCTATTTTTATATAACGTAGAAAGTATTATTTTTAATAAAATGTCTTTAAATAAAACGTATACCACTAAATATTTAGTAAAAAATCAGGCGATTACGATTGTATTGAAATTGACGCAGTTTCAACTATTGCGTTAAGAGTTTTGTCCTCCGATGCGTTTTAGATTTTAATGATCTGTCAGTGAGTTCGCTAAACGGTCGGTCCCAATAATAATATAGTCATATAATATATTATTTCTAAAAGGTGTTTTTTCCTGTAGAGCCCAGATCTTTTTAAATACGTAACCAAAGTTAATAGTTCAAGTATAATTTTATACTTACAACTACTTGTGCTACTAATACTTGTGTTCGCTGATTTTGACGAAAAATATAAAAAAAAATTAATTTTTTTTATATTGAATTTTTTTTTATCAACTAATTTTTTTTAAATTAAATTACGATACGAGCGCCATCTGTTGACTGTGTATGAAACTATATGTACACTACAAGCACAATAGGTGCCATCTATGAATAGTTATTGTAAATCGACAGCTATGATTTATTTACATTGTTTATATTTTATGCGAGTGTGTTTGATCTATCACGCAAATTAACAAATATCGACGGCGATACATAATTCTATAAAGTGTTCACTTATGACCCTTTTCATCGTTTTGCGGAGAGCAAAGGTAATCACAAGTCCCAAATGTTGTCACAAATAAGAAGTATAATTATTATTTTAGTCTAAAGTTATTAAGCTGTCCGTAAAAAAAACAAAAGTCCGGCTGCAAAAGTTATATAATAACACTTCCACCACTACATCAGCCGTTTGATGCCCACTGCTGGGGTTACTCTCTTGGGTTGCCATTACTCGTCACGCTTGGTAGGTAATCGTTGAAAGATATAGGACCATTCACAAAAATGAACCAAAAACTCGCAATTGCAATGCTCATATTATAATGCTGGGGAATCAACTTTATCTTTTACTAGCTCTGCCCTGCGGTTTCACCCGCGTTAATTTGAAGGAAAAACGTAATTAAATATTCTTAAACAAATACTCTAAGAGTAGGTACCCGCCTCGTTGGTCGAGTGGTGGCAAGCGTTACTGCCGAGCAAAGGGTCTCAGGTTTGATGCCTAGGTAGTTCAACGTATTATTGAGTTTTTTATTTTTCGAAAATTCTGCGTAAAAGAGTGATGTTATATTTACTTTAAAAGTGGAACTATAGTTTAAAAATGTCTCGAGAAAAGAAATAACAAAGGACGCAACGGAATATTTTTTTAATTGGAACTAGTAGTTCCTGAGATCAGCGCTTTCAAACAATCAAACTCTTCAGCTTTATAATATTATATATAGTACCTATAGATATATCTCATTGTTAATTAAAATTACTTTAAATCTATTTAGTAAAAAATGTAATCAAAATCTTATTATCTTTACATGCTAATTAATGTCAGATTGTATGGTACATGTCAATATATGGAAATAAACAAATTGAATTTAATTAATTGAAGTTTTTAAGACTAAAAACAATGTCAAATTATGACACAACACATATCTGAGTTTATTGGCTCTAGTTAGTATGCTACGGTATTTAATTAAAAGTCTAGATCGGATTTTATGGCGTTTATTTGTTTAAAAACTTTACAGATCATGGACGCTGTAAAGGGTCCGAAACGTCCGGAAATAATTTAATTGAAAAATCGTTAAACTGTTAAGTTTTTAAACAAAGAAACGCGATAAAATCCGATCTAGACTTTTAATTAAATGAGTAAAATTCGCGTAAATATAAGAGAACAGTATGCTACGGTATTTTAAACTATACCTTTATGTTACACAAAAAAAGGGCGGCAAATAAAAAAAATGTATTGTAACGCTAAATAGATACTTGTATTGTACACCACGCGTATAAATGAAACACATTATAGAAAGTAAACAAAATATTGGATTTATACAATAAAGCGGCTTTATCGCTCAATAGCGATTTTTTCTAGGCAGACGATCAAAAAAATGAAAGGAAGAAAGATCAGGAGGTGTTAAAATAAATATACTTAGTAATTATACAAAAATAATACAAAATATAAAAACTGACCAAGTACGAGTCGGACTCGCGCATGAAGGGTTCCGTACCATTATTTATAAAAACGGTAAAAAAATCACGTTTGTTGTATGGGAGCATCCCTTAAATTTTAATTTAGTTTTAATTTAATTATTTATTTTTTAAATGAATATACAATAACTAAATACTCTGTGACTATTTAAAGCCTGTTGCCGTTATCAATATCAAGCAGAAACGAGCAAAAAAATAAATAAATAATAAATAAACGTCTCACACTCAACGGTGAATGTGTTGCAATAACCCATGCAGCTACAGCCGTCCTGTCAAAAGACATTAAGGATTATAATATTCGTATTCTGTCGGACAGCATGGCCGTACATAAAGCACTAGGGAGTTCTTCGACTAACTCTAGTCTTATCTACGAATGTCACCAAACATTGGAAAGATTAGCCTCATTTAATGGGGTAATCCTCCAATGGATTAAAGGACATAGCGAATCATACGGTAACGATGCCGCCGATGACCTAGCGAGACAAGGGTCTAATACAAAGGTGGCTGGCCCAGTTGGGCCACGCTTTGAGAAGCCTGTGAACGCCCCAGGAGACTTCTGAGCTTTTGGAAGGAGCTTGGCTGACTGAATTAGTCAGACCTCTTTCACGCATAATGGACCAGAAGCGAGTCTAAATGCGAAAAATTGAGCCCACAACCAATACCAATAACAATACTCACACTCAACGGCTCCCAGTAGGATGTGAATTTGTCGGGGGTCCGGAAACATACTACACAAGCTTAAACGTCCAGACCACGACAAACATCTGTATGGCCTATACAAATATTTGTCATGTGGGGGGATCGAACCCGCGACCGCTAGCGCATCAGCCAGTTGCTGTGACCACTGCGCCAACGCGTCGTCATCACGTTAATCACGTTTGTTGTATGGGAGCCCCCTTAAATATTTTTTTTAATTCTGTGTTTTAGTATTTATTATCATAGCAGCAACAGAAATACATCACCTGTGAAAATTTCAATTATCTAACTATCACGGTTCATGAGATCAGCCTGGTGACAGACGGACGGACGCACGGACGGACGGATAGCGGAGTCTTAGTAATTGGGTCCCGTTTTACCCTTTGGGTACGGAACCCTAAAAAACCTTGACAAGCATTATTATAATTATTATTGCCAAGCTTTGCAAGCTGATTGTCTGAAGAGATCCCTCTATTAGCGATACATAAGGTCATCAATTATAAATGGACAGTCGCTTCGTTTTCTTAAATTTTTATTTTTTATATTAATCCTTCGTATACAATAATGTGTAATTCATTCATTCATTCAATTCATCATTTATTCCAATGGTAAATAAGGTAATATATAAAATACTTATATACAAATAATTCAATATTAATATCTATGTCAATAAATATGTATTTTATGTCACTAATTGACTTCAATTGGCCTTGGCCCGTTCAGTTGGCGGTGGCCCTGCTTCCTGCTCTAGGGTTGTGAATTCTATTCCCTGTCCGGGTCGGGGTATAGTATTATATATATAAATAAATATATAAATACTGTGCTGTTTATATGTACATTTATAAAAAAAAAAACCACTAGGTTTTAAGTTGCTTATACTTTAGGAAAAGATTACCGTAAGTATATGTTAAACATAATTATTTATGTAAAAAATTACTACTATCCGTATATCCAGACGACCGTTCTGGTGTAGTGGTGCGAGTAGTCGTCTTAACATCGGCGGTCGCGGGTTCGATTCCCGCTCGGAGCAGATATTTGTATTTGTATAAATATTCGTTTCTGGTCTGGGTGTATGTGCTTGTGGGTCTCCTCACCGTGCCTCGGAAAGCGCGTAAAGCTGTCGTTCCCGGTTGTTATCATAGACACCTATAACGATCGTTACTCATGGTAGAGAAATTCTACGCCAACCCGCAGTAGAGCCGCGTGGTAGATTAAGCTCCAACCATTCTCCTATAGAGAGGATTTTACCCAGCAATGGAACGCTTATAAGTTGATTTAGTTTTTAATGATGATGATAGAATTCATAATGATTGAGTATCAAACTTCAATTGACTTTCATTTATAATTAAGAACTAATCGCTTTCACTAGTATCAAAATATAACGGATGATTTTGCTAATGTCACATAGAATAGAGAAAACTCGAAGGAAATATTAAACTACAATGAGCGCACTATGATGAGATTAGTTAATATTGACATTATTTTAATGTTGCCATCTAAAAAAAATCCAATTAACTCTGAATGAATTTCCTTACTACAGCTAATTATAACGTCCCTTAATCTCTACTTACAATTAAATGAGACAGACGGACAGAAAAACGAAATTTATTTGAATATGTTTATGTATATTAAAAAAGGATACAAGGTACAAATAAGTCGTTAGCTTTATACGAAATTTGATCTCCCTATCTGCATCCAGGTTGTCCCTCTCTTTCTCTCTCGTTGCTGGCACATATTATGTCTCACTCCCACCAGCAGCCAATGTTCATTCACACCTGCACATTATTCTGTTTATTTGTTTGAGGTTTAAGCTGTCGTTTTATTTTAGTACCTCGTTATGGACTTGATCTAGATAAGGTTGTGTGTGAAATTTCTTACTGTATTTGTAATCTGGTTTATTGAAGTTGATTACATTTTTTTATTTTGTATCTGTGGTTTTTTAGAACTGTCAAAATTGTAAGCTTAAAAAAATACTTAAATGCGAAATCTAGTGATTGCACAATTATGTTTCGTTTCATTAAAATATTTTATTTACTAGAGCCGAAATTATGTCATAAGTTCAAATCCAAGCTGTCACTGCAAAGTTTTTACCATTTTTTTTAAATATCATCTCATACTCAGCGTTAAAGGAAAAGATTGTGAGAAAACTTGCTTATATCAACTATATATACCTACACTAATCCAGAGTAAAGCAGTGTGACGAATTAAGATCCAACCCTTCCCCTTCGTAGAAGAGGTGCATTCCTAGTAGTAATACGTTCAGGCTTAAAGTAACTGCACGCATAATACAGTTATTATAAATTAAATAATTATGTATATTAACATAATTATAATAATAATGTAATGGTAAAATTAACTCATATTTGTAAAAACTTATAAAAAATTCACATATGCATTTTTTCACCAAGACCGTCTTTACATCTCGTTAGCGCCCGCTTATAAATTTGTCTGTCTGTACGTCTGGACCATTACTGACTTAGACTGTTTATAAATACTTATATATAACATTTGTCAATGTGCTTTATATTGTTCAAAATTGTCATTTAATTGTTATACCGCAGGTTTTATTGTTTAATAAGTGGTAATTATTAAATTTTATATCGAAGCAATCATATCATATAGAGCATACATTTTTAACCGACTTCAAAAAAAAGAGGAGGTTCTCAATTCGTCTGTTTTTTTTTGTACGTTTGTTACTCGATTAATTAGTCAATTATGAATTTTTTTTTTCATGAAAATTTGTTATTAATGAAATTTTACAATATTATACATATTTACAAAAAATTAGTAATAATAATAATATTTACCAAAACTGTTTGTAAATAATTATTTTAAGTTTTGAATTATGAATCGATTTTGATGATTCTTTTTTTAATCGGTAAGTCATACTTCAGAAGTGGTCCTATAGAAAATTTTATCGAAATCAGTTTAGCGCTTTTAAGTAAAATCAACAAATATAATTAATAAGGAAAAATATTCAAATGAAAACAAAACTTTAATAACATATATTTCTATTTTTTAGTTAAACTTTGAACATGTAAGTTTAATATTGAAGTTGTTTTTTTTTTGTAAAAATTAATTTTAGTAAATTTTTTATTAATGTGATTAATTCAATAGATACTACAAAGACAACAAAAGAAACGTAGAGGTTACCTGAAATTGCTTTTGTCAAAGACTTTTTCAATTTCTACTATTAGTTTATTCTCTGTTTAATGATTAATAAAATACTTTTTATTCATCTACTCAAGTCCAAATATACATTTTTTAAAAACTTGTAACACTTGATGTTAATAAGCGATGTTAAGATCCAATTTTTAGGTTTAGAATGGATTTGAAATTTTTAAAACAAAACTAAGTTTTCGGTCTTGTTTCATTTTATTTGGTATATTATTTTGTTAAAAGTATAAAGATAATATAAAGATATTTTATATGTCTGGTCATTTTATTTATTTATATCTAACTGCCCACGGCTTCGCCCGCGTGGATTTCGGTTATCGCGTAAAAGTATTCTATGCTACTTCTAGGTAATACCTCTAAGAATATGTGTACAAAGTTTCATGATGATCGGTTAAGTAGTTTTTGCATGAAAGCGTAACAAACGAACTTACTTTCGCATTTATAATTTTAAATAGTATGATTAGAACTGCATTACTACTTACACTAACTGGATTATTATGAGCTGCAATACAAACATAAAAAGGCAGCGAAGAAACATAAAACTATCAACAATGTTCTAATTGTATTTAACTAATAATAATAAATACTCTTTATTGTACACCATAAAGAAACACACAAAACAAAATTGATACATACAAAGAAAGATGTACAAAAACGGTCTTATCGCCAAGGGCGATTTCTTCCAGACAACCTTTGGGCATAGGACTGGGTATAGAGAATGAGAAAAAATACTATTAAGGTTCTGAGATTTTTCGGTAAGAGGATTATTCAAAATTCTCAGAGTATCTTAGTGATTCAAGACCCAATGTTGCCCATTCGTTTTGAATGAATTCCATTGGATAATAATTGTCCAAGAGCATGTTGAATGACGCCTATGAACGCGTTATTGGTGCCTTAGGACGCCTGTCCATTAAAGTGGAGCAGGTTGCGAAGCGGGGTAACGGAAAAATATTAAACAATAGGATAGCAAAAAATCTCCCCTCCGCTCCAGTGGATAAGAGCTAGTGGCTAATATTTCTCCATCTCTCCGCTCCGTAGCCTCGTTCCGCTTCAATGGATCGGCACCCTTAGTTTGGGCAACAGTGTGACAATATGGGACCTCGAGTCTCGACCAATTCATTCCTTCGAGATTGAATATTATTAATACTTAGAACCAGTATACAAAATAGTTTAGCACGAAGATCTAGAGCAAAGACACTCGCTAAATTTGGCACATTTAGCTGATCACAAGTCCGTCTGACTGTCATAACTATAAAACATCTCATAGAAATCTGAACAAAAAGGCTGATAACGCAAGAACGATTTTACGAATCGTAGATGCCAAACTATAAAGTCAATAAAAAAATAAATAAAAAAACACAAATCTGGCATTAAAAAAAAATTAAAATAGCTTAAAAACAGTTTTAAAAAATCCCTTTTTTCATTTAATGTACCTACAGCTCAGTAACAAATCGACATTGACCTTCAGTATGGAATGTAATATTTTTTTCTGTCGATAAATTGCAGTAATAATAAATTATGAACAATTTAATTCATCGACGAGTTGACACAATAATATCGGACCAATTACTTAAACGACAAATAACATAAAAGGGACGACAACTTACTCGTTCCCTATATCATTCGAAATTGTAATGAGCAAAATAATCGAAATTTTATTTCTTAAATGGTTCGTAAATTCTCATGTTTTTGTATAGCTAGAAAACGAGGTTATTCACGTGTGTATGATTCTGGTATATGATATATCAATTGTGTTCCTACTCTCTAAACATGAATTAGTTGAATTTTCATTAATTAAGTCAGTGAAGCTGTATTTTTATCTCAGTGAATTTCAATATAGTCCAGTCATTATAGTAAGTTCACCTCGGAATTCGAGATACCCAGCTGTAAGTTTGTAAATACTTGTATTTTGACACCCTAAAAGTTGTCTCAAAACCTACATATGGTAGGGTGTAAGCAACTATTAAATTTCAATATCATATAATATCATAGAAAATGAGATATTTCCAAAGAAAGCGCAAAAAAACCGATTTTTGTGACCTTTGACCTTGAAATTTAATAGTTGCTTACACCCTACCATATGTAGGTTTTGAGATAACTTTTAGGGTGTCAATATACAAGTATTTACAGACTTACAGCTGGGTATCTCGAATTCCGAGATTCTTACCTAATTTAAGCTTAAATGACTGGACTAATAACAATTTACTGAATTCTCACTAATACACATAAAATATTCAATTATCAAATCAGTCGATTCTGATATTCACACAATTCTGCGTGGTACGATTCTCACACTGATAAAAAGTGAATAGAAAATTAGTGAAATTACACTGATTCATATTTAGAGAGTATATTTATGTATCATTGGTAGTTTTGTTTTGTAATTAGACTATCATTATGATGACATATTATTGCAATTATGACGCCATTTGGTTCAATAATGACACGATTGATTAAAACAATTAAAGGAACATCTCACACTTAACCGTATAAATGTTACATCTTTTGTCAAAGTCGGAACTCACAACAACACAACAAACACAAACGCCCAAAACTCGTCACAATGTGTATAGCGTATACCGGCATTAGTTATGACTTATTATTATCGATTTGATGTCCTCCTTACCGTGTCGGTCAATGAATCTATAAAGTCTTCTGGAACATTCCAGCTCTGATGATTCGACTGGCAGTGTAACTCCCCGAAGATGTTATAACACGGGTTCGATTCCCGCTCGGGACAGATATTTGTATTTATACAAATATGTTTCCGATCTGGGTGTACATCCTTGTGGGTCTCCACACCGTGCCTCGGAGAGCACGTAAAGCCGTCGGTCCCGGTTGTTATCATAGACACCTGATAACGGTCGGTACCCATTGTAAGGAAATTATCTGCCAACCCGCAGTGGAGCAACGTGGTGGATTAAGCTCCAACCCTTCTCCTACATGGAGAAGAGGCCTTCGCTCAGCAGTGGGTGGTTTACAGGATGATACAATTTTACATACAGTTGTAATATGTGCGTTTGGGTCTTTTTGATAAGGTTCTTTGCTTCGAGAAACCGTAAGCAATCCGCTTTGAAGTGATGATTGAAAAAAACTGAATAAAATAAAAAATAAAATATTTAGACTTTTTATATTACTTTTGTTTACTAAAAACCAAATTGAAATATAAGTAATTCGTATCGGAGCGTTGTTTATAGTGTTCCGCGGTAACATTTCATTCGGTAACCTATACCGCGCCGCGTCAAGTAACCTGACGCTTGTTTCTAGTGAAAATCGTTTTATATTAAGAGAGTTCTGTATAAATATTTTATATAACAATGATGTAAAATGGCACTTACCTACTTGGCACTTACCTATTCCTAAATTTGTTAAATAATAAATGAAAGTTCATTTGTTATTTAAAAAAATTTAGGAATAGGTTATAATTAGGCTCTAACCCAGAGTTCCCCAAACTTTTTTGTGTCGTAGACCCCTTGCCATGTTTTTCCGTGTTGGGTAGACCCCCTACTTACATAAAATTGATTTCCTGTAAATTTCTAAGTGTAGTGAAGTTTAGTGTTAAAAACTTAAAGTAAAAACACATGTAATTTATACATTTATTAATTGAATTTAAATTAAAACTACTCAAAATAAAATTTTATATCTGTTATGTAAAATATACGTAACATTAAATAAACATAAAATAAACTATAAATAAAATAACATAAGCAATAAGTCAATATTTTTAGTTGACTCTCAGGTTTTTACAAGTTCAAAATGTATTGCGACCACAAAGCGAATACCAACATCCTACAACTTACACAATTTTATAAACATATATAATAATTTTTTTACTTCATAGGTATTTTTATAAATAATGTATATGTTTTGATATTATAAGATAGTATGATGTAAGTAAATAGGTACTATCAGTGTATGTGTTGAGATCCGCTATCATGGACCCCCATTTTCATTTCATGGACCCCCAAATTTTTTTTCGCTGACGTTTTTTCTATGACAACCTGCAAGGGGTCTACACCCCTTGCAGGTTGTCATAGACCCCTAGGGGTCGATATAGACCACTTTGGGAATCACTACTCTAACCCTTCTGAAAAGAAAGGCCTTCGCAGTGAGACAGTAACGGTCAAGACCAATAAAGTTGTAACCGAAAAAAAATCATGCTAGGGCTCAAAACAGAAGAACAGTTAAATACATATTAAATAATCAAAATTTATCGTGGCCGAAACCACGAGAGATGTCTAGTTTAATAAATCTACACTTGCATATGGGGATTAAGAAAGATGATGATTATGCCATCTGCCGGGAAAAAAACGCAAACAAAGTGATGGTAAACAGTATTAGTTTTTTGAGAAGGGGGATTGGGCAATACTCGCCACGCTTGGCAAGCGGCTGAGCGCATTATATTGTGGCAGGATATGGTGACGCTGCTGCCTACACCATCCTAGTTGGTGTACAATTGTTCGCACCACTATGGCTTTAATCGCCTTTTACGACACCTTGGCAAGAAAGAGGTAGGGACTATTCTTCTCTGCTGGTTATAGCAAGCAAATTACGCTTGCGCAAGTCCAATTATAGCAATTTTAATGATCCCATTATAATGCTACAGAGGTATATATTTTGCATTTTATATTGTTTTAATAGAGGTATGTAATTATAATTGAACTTTCTTATGAGAATTAATGTCTTTTGACGACCTTCTGGTGTAGTGGTGCGAGTAGTCGCCTCAAAACGCGTGCCGGCGATCGTGGGTTCGATTCAAATATTTGTATCTGGTCTAGGTGTGTATGTCCTTGGGGTCTCCTCACCGTGCCTCGGAGAGCACGTAAAACTGTCGGTCCCGGATGTTATCATAGACAACTGATTACGATCGTTACTCATGGTAGGGATATTATCCGCGGACCCGCAGTAGAGCAGCGTGGTGGATTAAACTCCAACCCTTTTATATGGAGAAGCGTCCTTTCGCTCAGCAGTGGGTTATTTACAGGCTGATACAGTACAAGTGCAGTAAGCTTTGTATCAATGGTTTCGTTTCAGTATCTACCTACGGAACTCGAAATAGGTGTGTTATCTCATACCAATCAGTACATGTATATTTGGACGTCTGTTCCGATGAAGACGTTAAACTTTTCCCTCAGTTCAGAGGGCACGATCCGATTTCATTACCTGTTACCTGTTTCGATATCTCGTTTTCTCATGACCTTTACATTGATATGTTGGAAGTAGTGTTCGGTTGTCTATGTCCTTGTTACATTTTTAAATACTTTTCTCTGCTTTGGATTTTAAAAAAAAAAGAATTTTAGAATGACTTATAACATTGGTAGTATTATAATCAATGCCTATATTAAAATTGTAACATGTCTAATACTTTATATTGAAGATATTTAGATATTTTTTTTGTAGGAGGGTACTCTGTAATCGATAGTGAAGTCAAAACCATATCATTTTTGTTTCATTTTTGTCTGTTTTACTATTTTTAACTTGAACGCATATTATGTCAAAACTACAAAATGTATTTGTAGATTAGGCTACGAGTTAGGAAAATACGTACTTTTTATTCCGAAATTTAGTAAAAAACAAAATGTGTAATTGTGATTGAAGTCACACACAACGGCATTAGGATTTTAGTCCAGGATGAGGGACAAATACAGAGAGAGAGAGAGAGGACCCAGAGTCTTCTGTCCTGGTTGTTACAATGAAAACCTGCGATTGTTACTCTTTGTATGGAACTAATTGGCAAAGGATCAGCGTAGGGTACTATATAAAGTGCCAAGCCTCTCACTATACAATTCTGGTTAAATTCGGTTCAGTTCAATAATTTTGATTACTCTTCACGTGCTATTATGTCATAATGTGATGTTTTATAGCCAATCATCATCATTTCTGCCAATGGAGGCCCACTACTATACAAAGACCTCACCCATCTATAGACATAGTTGGCGAGCGCAGTATGTTGCGGCAGGGTATGGTGACGCTTCGCCGGGGCGAGGTGGTGAATGCTAGCGCGACCCCATCTCGCCCCACCCAGGCGGATGACTGCTCACACGTGGGGTTTTTAGCCCGCGGGAGTCGGGCATAATCACTTCGGTGCCCCAGCGCCGGAGTGGTATCCATAATGGATTTTCCCCACGTAAAAAAAAGGGTATGGTGACGCTGCTGCCCATCACCATATTGTTTGGTACACAGTTGTTGGCACCATTATGGCCTTAGTCGCCTTTTACGACACCTCGGCAAGAAAGAGATGGGAACTATTGTTCTCTGCCAGTCACCACACGGCTGACCATCCACTAAACGGAAAAATTATTTACGACATCTGTGTCACAGATTCCTAGATTATTATATCTTTATAATGTTATAAATATAAATAAAGACAAAACGTGTGTACAAATTAATATTCCATATTTATCTATTAAATAACTTAAATAAAAAATAAAAAATGTGAACACGCAATCGAATTCCGTATCGGAATAAAAAAGTTCTCACATTAACATAATCGAGTCCCGAGTGTTAGATTGAGTTATCCGCGGACAAACATTCCTTTAACATTTAGGTGTATACCACACTCGACGGTTTTTATTTTATAATTCTAAGCTTCCAAAGAAATATATAAATATAAATAAATATGCTTAACATACACACACAGTCGTCTGTTTCTAAGATTCGCAACTTAATGCCTGTATTTTAGGTAACAGCGGACTGACACATATTTTTTTTAAATAAATATACATATAAATATACATATATAAATAAATATATATTACATCCAGACTTGGGGCGGAAATCGAACCCAATATCCAGGAGCAGAAAGCAGGGTCACTGCCAACTGCGCCAGCAAGCCAGTCAAAGAAGTCAAGAAAAGAAGTTTTTCACCTCTTAATCTTATCAATAATATATTTTATTCAAGTAGGCTTTGAAAGCACTTTCGAAGCGTCACTGTGTAATAAAAAGTACAAACTGCAATTAATGTTACCATTAGATTCGGAATATATGATGATGACGGTTGAGATAAGCATCAAAATCAAATCAAAGATTTATTTATTCAAGTTGGCTTTAAAAGTATTTTTGAATTGTCATTTTTTATGTCAGTTGGATAGGCAAATTGGCAGACGTTCCACCTATATAAGATAGTGGTTAAATGACAGATATGGGTGATAGTGGTTAACGTTGCCCATGAACACAGCGCATCTCTCCCACCGGTCATTTCAGAGTAGTATATCATAGTTAACGTGAAACTACCATTCGATTGTAATTTTAGTTTCTGCTGAGAAGATTCGAGGAAAACTTAACAGTTACTTATTTAATACTTATACAGATTATTCAATAATCGTCGTCCAGCGCCCAAAAAAATACTAGTTATTTTCACATAGTTGAGGTTTTATTTATACTGTATGTTTTTAGACATTTATTGAATTTAATTTAATTTCTCTGAGATCCTTGATTTTTTTTAGAAAATAATACATAGGTAATATGACATTTTTATGTTATATTAATTACCAAAAAGAAAAACATACAACTTCTCACACTGGACCTTCAATGCGCTTTGACTTGGACACTGGAATTTTCAGTGTACAATTCCAAATTCTGTGTCGGAAAAAATAACACAAATATAAATGCCCATACTATAACAAACATCTATATGGTCTTTCCAAGCATTTGATATGAACGGGAATCAAATTTGCGACAGCTTTCACAACTGTCAGTTACGGTGACCATTCCGCCAACCCGTTATTTTTGTTGTAACTAAACTAAACAAAATTCCATTACATTCCATACGCGGTGAGATGTTTTTTAATATAATAGTTTCCCGAGTCGAAATCGTCCGATATTAAACCGATTTAGAGCCCAGTAGTCCGAAATAGAGCTGATTTAGAGCCCAGTAGTTCGACATAGCGCCTATAGACGCTTATTTTTATACCATTTAGGTCCGGTTTTAGTTGTAAAGTGGAAAAAACGGAAATTTGTGCCATTTTTGGGTGGTAAGTCGGACTTAATTTAACATGGGTTAGGACCGATTCTTAGCCCAGTGGTCCGACGTAAGTCCTATCGTAGACTGCGCTAAATTTGGACTGGGGTTGTCATTAGTGAATAATTTCTCGTATACCAATTTCATTGTATTGTAAATACTATTTGTATTCCAAGTAAAACATAAAAGCGAATAGGGAAGACACCACGCTTCGTAATATATGTCCCATTTTAATGTCCAGGACTTGTCTTATTTATTGTTTAATGATTTTATTTATGTTACAGAGACGCTGGTGTACGGTTACGTCGAGTTTGATTTAGTTGCAACATAACATAGACGTTCAATCTTGTATGTAATTAATAAGTGTTTAATGTACTTACATGTAAATGTAATTAGATATTTAGGTATTACTGTATAATATATTGTCTTAAACTTTAAATTGAAAGAGGGTTTTTAATTGGTACTTTAGTTATGTATGTTATGTTATATTTTCGTCGTTTTATTGATATTATATTTTAGAAATGACACAATTTAATCGGATGAAAACGATTCGAGTTTATTAACAGAAGTCGACCGGAATCGTCGTTATAAAGAAAGTATAAATATAAATAAAATAATAATTTACATAGAAGTTTACGAATCATATAAAAGTTTAAAAAATAAATAAAGAAACGTCTCACGTTCAACTGCCCCGAGTAGAATTGAAATCCTGTGTCGGGGGTCCAGAAACAGACACAATTCACAAGCACAAACGGCCAAACAACGCCACAAACATCTCTACAGTCTATTCAATTTTTGTACGTAGATCGAATCTGCGACCGCTAACAACAATAGATGTCCCCTATAGTTTCTCTTGTGTTAGGTTTTAAAACATGATACTTTTATGATCATTGTTCAAGTAATGATGATCTTGTCTTGACTCGAAATTGACGCGATTAATTTATTTAATCAACAAATTTTTATTTTAAATTCATAGTTCAGTAGGTGGAACTGCAATCAGGTTAGTTGGTATTTTGTTTTTGGTTTAATAAGACAAAGTTTATCGGGCCCGCTAAACTAGTTTTACTTTTTTTTTTATTTATTTTTTTATTTTTTTATTTAATTTTTTATTTTTTTTTTATAAATTTATGTCCACGGTCACACTCATTTTGCATATACTGTGCTCTATTTTTTTGTATTTTATTATCTTAACAGTAAGTAAAAGGCTATGCAAAAAAAATCTAAAAGAATTGACCCCACGTCTCATACCGTCCACTGGTGACAGGAGGGCTGGTGTATTTTTTAGCCAGAGAATCAGAATTGTGATTCAACGGGGAAATGCTGCCAGTATTCTTGGCACCATTCCACGCAGACATGATTTACATATATGTACCAAAATTGTCTGTAAATAATTAGCTAAATAAATATGTCTTAAATATTTTTAACACACACACATGGTCGTCTGTCCCTAAGGTAGGCAACTTAATCCCTGTGTTTTAGGTAACAGTTGACTGATATACATTTTTTTTTGAATAAATATAAATAAGTACATAACACACCCAAACTCGGGGCGGGAATTGAACCCACAACCCTGAAGCAGAAAACAGGGCCACTGCCAACTGCGCCACGGGCCAGTCTACGTTTTGCATTATAAATATAATTATAAATGTAGTATATTAATAATATAATAATAATAATAATCCTCTATTCAAGTAACCAGTGACTCATTATGGTTAGTAAAACAAAAAATATTCCTTACAGACTAGGTTAGTTGTATTTTTACATATTTTTTTTTTCACGAATCACCGCTGCACCATTCCGTTTGCAACGGCACAGCAACGATTCATGTATTTATACAATCCAGTCTATTGGATATCATGCCTAGAATTCTGTTGGCACTACCTCGTACCCTACGCACCAGAGACCCACATCTTTTTCTCATGAGGGCGTAAAAACAGTCAACACGCGCTTCAGCGAACATCCCTGAGGCGCTGCAGCATCGAGGTAGCCCCAACAGCACCCTGAACGCGTTATTATATTGAACGCGGAGATAAGATAAGATTTTTGAGTATATCCTGCCCATAGGCTGCACGTGTAAAAAGATGTACAATATGCTCTAAATAATGTTATTTTAACGTCGGGTGAACTACGTGCAAACCTTCGAGCAAGCATATTTGCTCTCACCGACAATGCTCTCCGCTCCCGTTCAATATCGGTATACGTTATGATTATTTTAAATACGTTAATACGTTCAATATCGGACACTGTCTGACCTCTGATTTAAGAGACGATTCTCTTAAATCAGAGGTCAGACAGTGTCCGAGATATTTAAAATTATCCACCCTATCCAGAATACAATTATTTAGTAATACCGGTGGTAACTCTTTGGTACACTTGCCTCGGACATTAAACACCATTATTTGGCTCTTTTTTACATTATAAATTAAGCCGTGTGACTTAGCATACGACTCACATATAGACAGTAATTTTCTTATACCACAGACGGAAGCACTCAGCAGCACCATATCGTCAGCGTTGCTAATGTTATTCATACATACGCCATCTATGTAACAGCCAACTCTGGTACTGCTGAGCTCAGCTATCAACTCATTCACATAAATGTTAAAAAGAGTTGGCGAAGTCAAACCCCCTTGTCTCACGCCACACTCCAGGCCATACGGGCGAGACAGCGTTCCTTCCCATCGTACATTGTTGACCTGGTTCCCATACCAATACTTAAGAATGTTAATGAGATCTATAGGTAAACCGCTTTTCTGTAGTTTCTTCCATAAAATACTCTACGAGACCAGGTCGAACGCCTTAGAGAGATCAAGGAAACAGGCAACTACTGGCGTTTCTCTCTTTACGTAGTAGGGGACAGCACTCTTAAGACACAGCACTGCGGTTTCTGTTGATAGACCCGGTTTAAAACCATATTAAAATTTCGAAATAAACTATTAACTTACACTTCTATTAGAAAAAGGCTATTAAATATATTAATATATTATATAGATATAGCACTCGTTTATTTGAACGTCATAACGATTCCCTCAAGGCGTGAGAGGACGCCGTGGGTTGTCTTAACGGAGCTGTCAGGAACCCTGAGCCACGGAATATATAACATCATTTCACACCATCAATCTATCCATCGATCAATCATTACCGTTCCCAGTATCACGAATATCATTACCGTAAATCCAAGATACTGTAACGAAATTATCTATTCAATGATTTATATATGAACGCCTGTTTGTTTTTGCAATTTTTGTTTGATTTTTTGACAAAATGTAGGATATATGTTAACAATTACGATTCAGCAATTTGGTCTTTTATAAATAATAAGTGAATGTATTTAAGATCCACTTATTTATTATTTATTTATAAAATACCAAATTCATCACACATTGTCGTTTGTTCTTTAAGTAGGTAACTAATGCCCGTGTTTTAGGTAATAAGCCACTGATATACATATCTGTATATATTTTTATAAAAATGTATATAAATGTATAATTTTTATACGAAGATCCGGGGTGGGTACAGAACCTTGATGTCAATTGCTATAATATTTTATTGACAGATGTTGGTAAAAGTAGAGTCATTATGGATTTTTTACAATAAAATTATTATTGTTAACCGCACTATTCTTAATTTAAATTTATTGAAAATTATTTTCTACGTTTTGGTTTGGTATTCTGTTAAAACGGGTTTTTTTTTTTTTTTAACTGTATTTTTTAAGTTAGTGTTTATAGATCAAGGGTTAGTGCTTTACAATTCGGATTCTATATATCCGGATCTATTATAATAGCTCTATATTTTTTTTATTATCAAAACTAGGTTATATTGATTTAATTTATATCAATCAATGTTGTTAATTTTATTGAGATTTTAACAGCATAAAACAGTGACATTTTTTAATAAAATAACTGTCCTAAGGCAATAGATCTGTTTTTTTTTTTTTAATTTAATGCGTGCGTGCATGCCTGTGTGTGTGAGGAATATGCTTATGTTTGAAAATTTTAATTTTTTTTATTTTTTTATTTGCGTGCTTATGGATTTGCAAGCTAAAGCCACTTTAGTACATGGCTCGTAGAACAAAGGACGGATGGAGCAGAAAGGTTCTCGAGTGAAGACCACGTGCCGGCAAGCATAGCGTCAGACGGCCATCCACGAGATGGATAGACAACTTAAGGATAGTCGCCGGAAGCTCTTCAATGGAGACTGCTTCGAACCGGTCGCTCTGGAGGTCGTTGGAGGTGACCTACGTTCAGCAGTGGATGAAGTTGATATGATGATGATGATGAAGTTTTTTTTTTAATTTTATTTATACTTACCAACCTTTACCAACCTTATATATATATACCAACTTTATATATATACCTACTCTGCAACTCTTACGCCTCGATATTAATATGTAATAATATACAACCCACATGAGTTAAGTGAAGTCGCGTGCGTAGACCGTATTTACTATATATGAGCAATCAATCAAGTCCTTGTTCCAAAGCATTAGGTACCGAAGTATCGTCGCTTCGAGGAATTACCCGCTGCGACTGTAACGCTCGGCTCACACCTCCGAACTGGCCTGTTGTCGGATGCGCAATTTTGATACTTTTACCTATATTTTAATCGATATAGCTACTTTTTATAGAAATATAGTCTTTATCTTGTAACACAGTTTTTCGAGTCTGTTGTAGTTTTGACACTTTTAGTTTCATTATAATAGCTAGCGAATGTAGCCTTTAGTCTTTATTTAAGATCATTATTATCGCAAGACATACAGAGATTCAAGTTCAATGTACTTTGAGCTATAGTAATATCATATATCCCGCTTCATGTGTGCTCCCAAAAAAGCAGTTATTAGGGAAGAATGGAGACGGATTGTCAAGCGTGTCACTACTGAGAAGTGATGACCACGCTCTGACAAGAGCGAAACGAAAGAAGAGAATATGATATAATAAGTATTATTGTTAATTTATATTGTTATTATTAACATTTAGGTAACTTATCTAATGATAAATAATTACGATCGTAATCAGAGGAACCAGAAAACTTTGTCGTTTTAAAAAGAGTATGAGTATGATATAAAAGAGTATGAGTAAGAGAGAATAAAAAAGGTTATTTGAAGTTTTGCTTTCTCACTCACCGTACAAAATACCTTTGATAGCAACTTCACTGTTATAACAATAACTTTTAACGTCTTACAATTGATTTAAATCGGTATTGCTCTGCTACTTGATATATAGCGACCCATACTTATGTGCCTAGTATAGGAGCCTTCATTTACAAAGGTAAGTGAAGGCCAATTATATCAATCAAATATTATTTTTACTAAATTTAAATTAATTAATTAATTTTACGGTTTGATTTTTATTTAACTTTTTATTATTCATTGTTAATTACTTTTTAGTTATTTATTATCTATAAAAAAGAAAAAGTATGAAAAGTCACCAGTTGCACTATACGGTAATATATTGATGATGCTGTAACACTCTATTGTGATCTTTTGTTAGATTATGATAACCGAGATAAGTTATTCTGCTTAATATAAATGTCTGACTGTCTGTCGAGGTACACTTGGTATGGAAACACCTTTTGTTACTAGTCACATAAATATAAAGACATTTATATCGTTTGCAATGAATAGTCTTAACACGAGTTTACAAATTTTTTATTAAACATGGCATAAAACCAAATGTTATCATCCCACTGCTTGGCAAAAGGCTTATTTTCATGTAGGAGCAGAATTAGAGCTTAATCTGCTAAGCTGCTACACGAATTAGCGGACTTACATGTCCCAGTATTTTCCTCAAGACGTTTAAGTTTCTTTAGGAATTTTATTATTACATCACAGGCTTAATTTAAGAAAAGAGGCAAGAAGGTGAAACGATGTTACAAAAGAGTATAAGATAGTGATTATAAAAGAGAAAAAGATGTAATAGAGTAGAAGAGAAGTGAAAATAAGAGAAGTTTCCGATTTTCCGGCTCTCTCACTCACCATACGCGCCTATAGTAGCAATTTTACAACAATTTTCAACGTTAATCCAGGCAGTCTTCTATGAAATGTAGTCAATTATTTACAACTAGGCGTTAACTGGCCCATTTTTAACTCTTCTTTAAATAAGATGTAATAATTTTGTTCCATATTGAGTTAGCATGAAAGAAAGAAAAAGGCCCCCAGTGCAGCGCACCTCACGTTGTTTGTTTACGTGATAATTGGCTGAGACTTATGTATGTCTGTTCGTGTACTTTATATGTAAGCTCTTTATATAGTGCATAATATATATCTATAGTACCGACTCTACAATAACTCTATCTAGTATAAAAATGAGTTGGTTTGAATTATTAATTATTATTATTATTTAATTAATTAATTTATTTTTTATTTAAGTTCAAATTCTTGTTGCTAAGAATTTATTCCCAAATGTATTTATAGATATATTTTAAATAGTAAAAAATTGAATGTTTTTTTTTATAAGATCTTGTTAGAATGACGAAAGGCTTGGAAGATTATTTTGTTGTTTTAATTACTGAAATAGAAGCAAATGGAAGAATGGAATTGCTTTTTTTTACTTACTTTGAATACTCTAGTCCAATGCATACTTTAATGTGATAAAAAAATGTTTCTAAAAATTCTACTTGGAAGATTTCATAAACATATTTGACACAACATTCTCTTTGGTTTTGAATTAACAATTTTTCGCCTAGTCGGATTAATGACCACAAGCTCACGTAAGCGACGGTATATGGTGAATATATGAGGAAGTAAAAAAGTATAGGGTAAAACTTCATTTAATCACATTAAGAAAACCTTAAAATACATGAAATAAAAAAAAAATTAAATAAAAACCAAGTTAAATGTATAAAAATTAAATAATAATAATATATAATAATAAAATTAATAAATATAAAACTTAAATAATCGAGTTTTTAGTATTTTTATTTTATAAACATGCAAAACTCTATGTGCCTTAAAAATTAATAATTATTAAATTATTAATTTATTTATAAGAAAAAAAGGAAGTAGATAAAACTTGACTTTGATAAGAAAATTTGTTTGCAGTTGGTAATTATATAGTAATTCAATTTGTATGTTATACCTATTTTTAATATTTTATATTCTATATCACACGCGTAATTATGATGAATTTATCAACATCTTGTATGTTAGTCAAAATAAAAAATGCTATCTAGAACAAGAACATAGTAAGTTATCGTAACAAACGTATGGAAACGCTAAGCGAACAAAATTGTATAACTGCAAAAAATTCTTTTTCAATATTTAATTATTTATATAAAACTATATAAACTTTTAATTAGTACAAGGAAAATAATAATTGTGATATCAGATTTTAGAATCATTTACGATTGAGACACATGTTTTATAACTAAGACTTTTGATTGTTTGGCTAAATTATAAAATTACGGTTTTACGGTTATACCTCCTCGTTCATCAGCTCAATTACGCAAGTACCTAATCGTTAAGCGTTACCCTTTCTGTTGTCTGAACACAGATAGTATATTAATGATATTTTATTAGCGTTCGACCGATATTATAATATAAATGTTACGTTTTATCCGATATTGTGAATAAGTGGTTAGAGACTATCATTTATCACTATAAATCGATTATACTAAATCACGTAGCTTTGCTTCAAAGTATTTTAGTCCTTATCGTGATGAGGTAAGGCTTAACTTTGTTCAAAAGTTTCGCATTAACAAGATTGCGTAGGCGCAACGGCGATTGTTCAACATTGTTAGGAAATAGGGATGTGTGAATATCGTCACTGGAAATTTGATATTACTAAAATACTAAAATATAGTTAAACAATGTATTTTTGATTCAAATGACTAACTAGGGTAAAACCGGGATAGATGCCCCACTTTTTGAAATAGCCTCCTAATTTTTAAAATATTTATTTTATATGAATAATTTCTATTACTGTAGCTAGCTTAATCCTTTATGTTGAATTATTATTATTATTTTTTAACCTATAACATTCAGATTTTGCAGAATTTAGCTTTTCGTGGAACCTTTTTTTTGAGGATAGATGCCTACCTATATGGATAGTTGCCCCACTATGAAAATACTGTGGAGGATAGATGCCTGCAGTGCAGGATAGATGCCCTTTATACCGTGTAAATTAAAAACCCACACCAAATGTTTGGTAGTTCTACTCCTAAAACAGCTATTGTCTCCAAGAAACATAATGAAAAACATTTTGTGTTTATTTTTTAATATTTTAATTATTATCATTAGAAGATAATTCTAATATCACACAAATGACCATAATTAAATTTTTAAAGCGTTTGTTAAACTAAAATATAAATTCTTAAGTTTCAACATACATAATCATATTTTTTTATTAAATTAAATTTTACAAACATTTATTTAAAAAAAATATATAAATTCTAAATTGTTGTTATAAAATATTGACATTAAGTATCAACATGCACAATTATACTTTTTTATATTAAAATAACACAATAAGCACATCACATTATTTTATCAAATTTAATTGAAGTTAGGATAGTGATTTTAATTTTTCACATCATGGGCAATAATTTAAAAAAAAATGTACAGGTTTGATGTAGACAGTTCTGACACATAACACATCGAATCCAGACGGATTGTGACTTCGTGTTTTTATAGTTTTCAAAACATTCAATTCTCTAAATCTTTACTTAGGGTTATCCTGTCCATCTCTCTTAGTTTTTTTACAAGGAAATCTTTAGTTTTTTTTTTTCATTTAATTTTACAGTTAGGTGAATTGTCTACATCTTCGCTGCTTGAACTGTAAATAATTTTTCTTTTCAGTGATGCTCGGTCTTGGTATAGTTTAAAATAATAATCATTTTCACACACTGCATTACACACATTGCATTGTCATCGTCATTTTTACCAAAAGAATTGGTTTCATTTTGTTTTCTTTTTTATTTTTGTTGTCTTGTTCGTATTGGTGGTTCCTTTCTTTGTTTTCTTAAGTTCTTTGGTAGTTTCAGTCTAGTTTTTCTTGACTCACTTAGTTTTTATTCGTTTTTTTTCCTTCTTCCACATACTTCCTGTGTTTTATATTTTCTTTTGAATTAAAGATATCTGCTGATTATTTCGCCCTCTTAGCCATGGTCAAAGGAATTTTTGGAATAGGTAATGCTTCTTTTAGAATTTTTACATATATAAAAAATATAAAAGACACTAACATATTTTTAAAATATACACTTACTTTATTTATGGTTTATGGAGGGATAGATGCCCCTAAGGGCACCTATACCTCGAAAAATCAGGGCAACTATCCTTTGTGATAGGGATAGATGCCCAAGCATTTTATAAACAAATTATAAACAAAATAGCATCTAATTACACTTAAACACTGACTCAATGAACCAGTGTATTGACGTTATAAAAAATATAACGCAATTTGTTACTAATTATAAAGTTATACAACGCAAAATACTAACCCTTAAAATTTTGACGTGTTCGTGAATTTCGTCGCGGAAATAATTAAACACACGAGCGAAACGCATCCTCATTGCACTATTTTCCGTGGGTAAATAAGGTGCGGGATTACTGCGGCTCCTACTTATACAATTAATTCTTAGTCACGAGTTCGGGAAGTTAGGTTTTTAGAATATGAGGCATCTATCCCGCTGCGGCATCTATCCCGGTTTTACCCTATTGGGGATGCTGTGTGGAAATAAAATTGATAACAGTTCTGTTGTAGTGGTGCGAAAGTTCCATTGACACTGATTGAAGCGAATTCGATTACCAGTCGGAGTAGAGTTTTATAATTGTACAAATATTTTTGTCCCCGTTCCACGATACTTAGGAGAGAATGTAAAGCCGCCGGCCCCGGTTGTTATAATGAACACTAGATAGCGTCCGTAAATCGATAAATAATTAAATAGAGAAATTATACACCGACCAGCATTGGGATAGCCGAGCGAATTAAACTCTATCCCTTCTTGTAACTGGAGAGACATTCTTTATCAAGCAATAGAATTTTTATCGATTGTAGTAGTTTTGGAGATATATTTTCTTAGATTGACGAGTTCAAACAGAAAAACTCTTTAGATTTAAGTTTTACTTCATGACAAGTCTCATAGTAACTAAAACTAGACGCGATACTACGCGGTACGACTAGGTTAACATCCTAGAAACTATACATATTAATTAATAAATAGTTTAAAAAAATTAAATAAAAGTATAAAAAAACTTTTAAACTTCATAACAGCATATTAAAATTTAAAAACAAAATTATCAATTAATTTTTCCACAAATCGGATTTCAAAATAAATCATAAATTTGTGTCAATGAACTCACTAAACCTAATTAAATTAAAAATAGGAAAATTAGGTAAAATTGTAAGAAAGGTAAGATAACGCATTTAAATTTCTTCCTACATCCACGTCCGGTCATCTGATACTGTGAGGTATTTATAAACGTTTTGGCGTCTCTTTACAGCCGTAAAAACTATATTCCGATGAATCAGAACTTTAATGGCGACATATTAAACGCACATTATACTCAATATATTATTATAAACTTTGTTATTTTTCATATTATGTTACAATGTGACGTTTGTTGACGTTATTTGACGATGTTGTAATTTGACGATGATCAGCTTTTATACTGTAACGTACATATAATTACAATTTAATGAACTTTAAGGGTGTCTGGCAAGGATTTGTCACGATGTTAAGCGTCTGGCAATTAATGACGTGACTTTTAATTATATTCTGAAGGAAATATCAAAACATCCTATTTTATGATATGACGAAATTAGAGTGGTATTTGACACACCTTTAGTACCGTTTACGGGTTTACCTTCCAAAGCCACGATAATCCAAACTTTATGATTGTCCATCCTACTTTTACCTGTGTCGGGAGCATGCGCTGAGATACTTTCAGCTTTATATATGTAAAATAACGAAGGTCTGGGGTTCACGGGCTCTTAGACTAATTAACATCAACCATTTGACAAGTATATAGATTAAACGATGACAAGTATATAGATGATGATGACGATATATGATTAAACGATATAGATAAACGATAGACGAAATACGATGCGCTTTATGTAATCTAAAGAACAATAAATCAGCCGGTAGAGACAAAGTTTACGCTGAAGAACTAAAGCAAATTGGGGATAAAGGTATTAAGATACTACTAGACCTATGTAACCAGGTATGGAGAACAGGTCAATGGGCAAATGATTGGAAAGAGTCAATGCTTATCCCTATCCACAAAAAGGGATCTACTCGTTCGTGCAGCAACTACCGCACAGTGGCATTTACATCGCTCTCATGCCAGCAAGATAATGCTCTACGTCATTAACGAGAGATCAAAGACATTCCTACAGTGGCAGATAACTGAGGAACAGGCTGGTTTTGTTAGAGGTCGAGATACCAGGGAGCAGATAGTCAATGTTAGGCAACTAGTAGAGGAAAGCCGCGAATTTTGCAGGCCAACACTACTATGCTTCATTGACTACTCCAAGGCTTTTGACTGCGTACGCTGGGACTGTCTCTGGAAAATATTACTGGAAATGGGAGTTCCTGAGCACCTGGCAGTAGGTATTAATAGCTAACTTGTACAAAGATGGTGAAACTGTTGTGAGAGTCAATGACACAATATCGGGGCCTTTCGGAGCGGAGAACGGCGTACGGCAGGGGTGCATCCTGTCCCCCATCCTTTTCAATATCTACGGGGAGTTCATCATGAGAAGGGCTCTAGATGATTGGCAGGGCGGCATCTCGATAGGCGGAAAGAAGATTAGCAACCTTCGATATGCAGATGATACCACTCTAATCGCGTCATCCAAAGAAGAACTTGGTGAACTCTTCAGCAGAGTCCAATACGAAAGCAAAAAAAAAACAATCAATAGAGCAAAGACTAAAGTCTTAATAGTAGATAGGGCTGGTACACTTACTAGGTGGGCTGCAGCTACTGCTCTAGCCGGCGACCCCCCGTGGGAGCTCGTGGCGGAGGTTCTTGCCGAGACCTACTCATACGTCTCGGGTAGGAGGGCTCTTGGTGAGAACCCTACGTTGGACGGGATCCTGCGGGTGCGTCGGATAGGGCAGGAAGCGCTTATGCGGAGGTGGGGGGAGGACCTGGCGGGGCAGCCGTACGGCACACGCGTAACAGCTGCCATTCGCCCGGTCCTTGAGCGGTGGATGCGTCGAAAACGCAAGCCCCTCACCTTCCGTCTGACGCAGGTACTCACCGGGCACGGTTGCTTTGGTGACTACCTGTGCCGGACGGCCCAGAGGGAGCCGACGACTGAATGTCACGATTGTGGCGCGGCGGTGGACTCCGCCCAGCACACCCTCGAGGTGTGCCCGAGATGGGCGGCGCTGCGTCAAAGTCTGACGTCGGTCCTCGGAGGGGACTTGTCGCTTCCGAGCATTATCATCGTGATGCTCGGTGACGACGAGTCCTGGAAGGCGATGGTCTCCTTCTGCGAGACAGTAATGTCCCAGAAGGAGGCCGACGAGCGGGTGAGAGAGGAGGCCGCCGACGTGGCCTCCATCCGCGGGCGACGAATGGGGGTGCGTAGGAGGCGCTACTTAATGCGCCTCCAGTAACGCCCCTGTGCCCGTATCGGGCCGGGATGGGAACCCGGTCCTGCTAGATACGGCGTCGTCGGGACTGTTCAGAGGTGAGCCGGACAGTCCCCATGGAGGAGAAGTCTGGCCTTTTCGCCGAGACCAGCCTGTCGCTGGAGGGATCCTGTTGCCTGCAGATCCGGGACCCTCCAATTAAAGCGGCTGAAGGCTCCCGCAGGGGTTTAGTACGGTATTGCACTCCCAAAGTGCCGAGTCCGACATAGGTCTAGGACTGCCGACCCGGGCATCCTGGATATCATCCGTAAATGGATTCCCCTGCGACAAAAAAAAAAAAAATGGTACACTTACTAGAACTGGCGAACTAAGTGACCTTGAATTTGTCTCTGAGTTTTTGTATCTCGGCTCACTACTGACCGACCAAGGAGGATGTGAAAAGGAGATCCGGCGACGATCCCAAATGGCCAAGTCTGCAATGAGCAAACTTACCCGAATATGGCAAAACAGGAAAATATCGAATAAAACGAAAAAACGACTCATTCAGACTCTGGTATTCTCCATTTTTCTTTATGGCTCGGAATCTTGGACAATTCGATCTATGGAGAGGAAGAAGATCGACGCGTTCGAGATGTGGTGCTGGCGAAAAATGCTGCGTATACCGTGGACGGCCAGGAGAACCAATGTCTCAATCCTGCAACAACTACATATAAATACGAGAATGTCAAGTATTTGCTACCAGCGTGTCCTCCGTTATTTTGGTCATATAGCGCGAAGGCAGCCTGACAGCCTAGACAAGCTGATGATGCTTGGCAAAGTAGAGGGGAAACGACCAAGTGGCCGCTGCCCCACACGTTGGTCGGATCAAGTTACCAACCTCACTGGTCTCCAAGTGACCGCAGCCCTGAGGAAAGCAGAGGACAGGACGGACTGGAGAAAGTTCACAGAGATCGTGACCCAGACCCTGGATCAAAGTGGACACGACCTTCAACAATGAAGCAAACGACCGAGAGAGAAATAGATTAAACACGAGTATAAAAATTAGTTTCAGACACCATAATTCCAAGAAATAATAGATTTACTAATAATATAAATGTAGGTATATATAAAAAAGTCGCTACACTTGTGGGTGTCCGTTCGTTTGATAGTAAATCACAAACACGATCAAATTTATTTATTTAATATATGTGACATCGTAAATGTCATCGTTATAGTCGCTTAAAGTGATTATAATGTATTAAATTTTTATTACCTTGGCCGACTTTAGAAAAGGTGCACATTCCGTGTAACATACAACAGATGTGTTTCTGATAAACTTGACATATAAATATATTATATAAGCTATGAAATTTTATTTTTGATAAATGACATAAAATCGAAATCAAATCAAAAAATTCTTTCATTATATTATATTATATTATAAATCAAGTAGGCTTTAAAATTAATAAATTTATTAATGTAAAATCTACCACCATATTCTGAATTTAGATTCTGCTATTAAAACCGTTAAGAAACTCGACAAAAACAAGAGGTTATTCTTTTTTATTGTAAATTTTTAGGGAGTTTTGTTTTAACTAATATTACATTTTCTTACTCACACTTTCCTTCATAAAATAATATTTAGAGTTGCCTATATATGCTCAAGACACGCTGCCACTTCTCTAGTGCCTTCGTGTACCAGTCGATTCGGCTACTAGAACTTATCATAATGGTAGATAAATAAATAATAATAAATAAAAAATGTCAAATAATAATAAATAAATATGTTTAACATATATGCAGTCGTCTGTTTCTACGCTGAACTAATGGGAAACGTCAATGTTATATCATCGCGATAAATATTGCGTTAAGTTTTAACGCAAAGTGAGTGCACATTCTTGGTGATAAAATTGGCGCTAATAATATGTATATCACCAATTAAACTATCACCTAACGTCAAACAGCAATATGAATGCCGTTGTCAAATTTAGTTAATTTATTAATTTATTATCAAGGTCACTGCCAACTGCGCCAACGAGCCACACATCATTGATTTTTGAGAGAATAATTATGTCTATAAGTGTGTCATGATAATTATCTGATTACGAACCAGTGAAGAAAAAACTTACAACAAGAATCCCGTAAAATAAAGTCTCTTATTAATTAATAGAATACGATTGAAATAGTAAAATTGGGTCCCAGAACAGTGTTCGACATGAACTCCACAATTTCTCGACTTTATGAGTATAATAAGTTTAGTCTGTCTATTAAAATTAACATAAACACACCTATTAAATATAAAATTAACACCTTTCACAAATTAGTCACCTTACATTAAACCATATATTTTTTTTAAATTGGTTAGTATATTTTTAAAAACATTTTATGGTCTTCTTTTTTATATTATAATATTTTTAAAATTACTTTTAATATTTTCTTATGTTATTATATATTGAATATGATGATGTAATTATTTCATTTTGATGTTTATTTGTCAATGATCTAATTTCGAACTGTCCGATTTCGAGAAATAGGTAAACAGCCATGCCCAACCACTGGCTAACCGTCAAAAATTCCGCAATATCTTCTCGTCTGAAATCCCGGTTTCTGAAGACCATGCAACATCTGATAACGATCTTTATTTATGGTAGGGAAATTATCTGCCAACCCGCAGTGGAGCAGAGGCCTCAGCAGTGAATTGTTTACAGGCTGATACGTACAGTATTTTTCTATTGAATTCGTTAAATATATCAACATTTTTTTTTGTGGAATTCAAATATTTTAACGATAGTAAAAATCGTTAACCATCTTAACACAATTTTATAAATAATGTTCCGAAGTCACATTAATGGATATAAAAGTCCAACAGACGATGCTTTAAGCCATTTTGTTTATTTATAAGTATTTCTAATCATTTACCTATATTTGTACACTCGTAAATATTCTTAAATTTACATAATATCGGTTCTGTATTGGTAATAATTATTGTAATGGCTTGCATTAGGTTAATTTATATATATAATAAAAATAAATTAAAATATTATGAAATTATAGACTTCATTTGTGGAATTGACCGTTAACTCTTAGTGGAACAGTTTACGGAATACCTAAGCATAATCCTTCTTCTTCAGAGAAGTGTCTTTTGTCCAGTCGTAGGTCCTTTACATTATTATGTATTACAGTACAATAATTTGTTAGGTGACATCTCGGTAAAAGTGTAGACACAAATAAATGGAGAAACAATAGTTATTTGAGAAAGCTTTGCGTTTTACGTTTACGTCTACTCAAAAAAATTGTCCATTTTATTTGGAAAATAATTTGGGGCCAGGGAGTCTCCGCTTCTTTGTTGCCCCGAGGCCTTCAGACCTCTAAATCCGACCCTGGATAGAAGGACATTTGCTGTCCGTTTTTGTATACGAAACCCTAAAAATATTCAAGTACTAATAGTACTACGCACGTGAAGCTTAAAACGATTTTCTCAGAAAATGTTTTAGTTATAATTATATAAATGTTAACATAGTTTTTTTTTAACTTTTTCTGTTATTACAGCTATAGTAATACATACTCCTTGAGTTTCATTAGCATCTTTTGAGTACCATATTCTAATTAAAATTTTCTATTTATAAAAAGCGGCCAAGTGCGAGTTCGACTCGCCCATGAAGGGTTCCGTAGCAACAAGAAACATCATATAAAAGTTCTTGTAGTTCGTTGTAACGTTCGTTGATCGAGGTTTTAATACTCGTGTATTTTTTTTTTCTAAAAAAAACTACTTACTAGATCTCGTTCAAACCAATTTTCGGTGGAAGTTTGCATGGTAATGTATATCATATATTTTTTTTAGTTTTATCATTCTCTTATTTTAGAAGTTACAGGGGGGGGGGCACACATTATACCACTTTGGCAGTGTCTATAGTTCTAAGTAAAACCACCAAAATTTATTGTTTTTTTTTTCTTCTATTTTTGTGTGAAAATCTTAATGCAGTTCACATAATACATTTACTTACCAAGTTTCAACAGTATAGTTCTTATAGTTTCGGAAAAAAAGTGGCTGTGACATACGGACGGACAGACAGACAGACATGACGAATCCATAATGGTTCCGTTTTTTGCCATTTGGCTACGGAACCCTAAAAACTAACTGAACTGAACTGAATCCACCTGCAAACGTCCAGCTACTGGGCAAATGCATCTTCTCCATATACGTGAAAGATTCACCACGCTGTTACACTACGGGTTGGCGAATAATTTCCCTACAACGAGTAACGATTGTCATCAGGTGTCTATGATTACTTGAGACTGACAGCTTTACGTGTTCTCCGAGCTACGATGGCGATACCCACGAAAGAAGGACATACACCACGACCGGAAACAAATATTTGCATAAATACAAATATCTGCACTGAGCGGGAATCGAACCCGCGACTGCCGGCGATGAGGCAACTACTCGCAAAACTACAGCAGGACGGTTGTTATAATATTGATAATAACTAAAGTATAAAAAAAAAGATGTTCTATCGCTTTAGAAAAACTTGTGTGACCATGTAAAAAAATATTAGGCAAATGGAAACGTCGTGTAAATTAAAAATTCGTATAAAATTAAAAATATATAAATTATACTCATACATTATCATCATCATTATGTACTCATAAGAAACATATGCTTACGTTAGAAATTTAGAAAAACATAGTTAACATATTCCGGACAGACGACACGAGTTAGATATATAATATAATTAACTTCGATTTGTCGAAAGCGTCGAGAATTGATTTACTGTATTAATAATATTACAACCGCAGCGGAATTATTAATAATTAAATTTAATTAACATGTTAATTTTAACATTTATAATTTGCGCTAATATGTGTCCAATTAATAAATTATTTTGGCTATTCTTAATATAATTTTTTTACATATTTTATGTAAATAGGTATACCTATGCGTAATGAATAAGAAATTAATTAATTCAAAATAAATACAATTAAATATACTTTACTGTGCATAAATAAGTAAATTTTTAGTTATTATTTTTATTATATTTATATACCTTATGATATACTAGCGACCCGCCCCGGCTCCGCACGGGTACAATGCTGACACAATCGGTATCTGATACAAATCGGTCGGTACCTCCGCAAGCGCTATGTCGTTGCATTTTAAAACTGTAATATCTTTAATAATATTCATTTAAACTACATGCTGTAAAGAGCCATATTGATCTATAATAAATGCACAGTGTATTTAAGGTACTTGATTGGATAAGAATTAATGTTGTATTGCTTAAAATCACTTCGTAAATAAGCCATTATTTCTCGTGAAAAATAAAGGATCAAAAATTGTTATTGTGGGTTATCCCTAAGAGATAGACATACAATCGCGGACTTTTTTGTAGAACTTCAATACACCTTAAGGTGTACGATAAGGTAGTATATTATTTTGATCTATCTTGTAGGGCTCTGCCAGCGTTTGTAATGTAAGCGCAAAAAATGTGTTTATTTACAAATTAGAACCCTCTAAAATTATCAGTTTTTATCTAGTATATTATGCATGTTATATACAAAAAAAAACCTTCCTATTAAATCATTCTATCTATTAAAAAAACCCGCAACAAAATCCGTTGCGTAGTTTTAAAGATATAAGCATACATAGGGACAGACAGAGCGAGAAGCGACTTTGTTTTATACTATATAGTGAATAGAATATTAAATCACATAAATGAACTAAACTAATACAGCTTATAAATTAATATTGTCTGCACAATGGCCTCTTCTCCTATACAAGAGAAAATTAGGGGATAATTTTCCTAATAAAAGTAATGATCATTACCAGGTGTTCATGACAATCATCAAGACAGACTGCTTTACGTAGGTACTCTCCGAAGAACATTGGAGATACCTACTAGGATGAAAAACCCATACCAAAAACAATAAAATAAAACCATAAAAAATTACTGGTCCGTCGTCACAGTTGGCAGTGACCCTGTTTTCTGCTCCAGCGTTGTGGGTTCGATTCCCGTCCGGAGTCTGGGTATATTATATGTTTATTTATATGTATATTTAATCAAAAAAAAAATTAAAATCAGTCAGTTGCTACTTAAGTTAAATATATTTATTTATTTTAAAATAAATAAGCAAATATAAATAACCGCTTCGAGAGGGATCGAATCAGCGACTGTGAATATTAATGCAACTTTCATCATCACTACACAAGAACGTCGTCGATGGCGAAATCACATAAATATTCTTCTAATTTAAATATATATTTATGAGGTTAATAAAGAAAATTAATTCTAAATTAATAAAATCAGAACTGCATAATTATAACAAAAAACGCGAATGACTATCGAGCCGTCGGCTCGGAACCGGATTTAGTTGTTTTAGTTGTTGTACAAATTTGTTTTTAAGTTGTTTTAGAGATTTTTATTTAGAAAACCTCGTCTGAAATGATAATTTAGACAAGAAGCATTGATCTTCTAAATTTTTAATAAAATATTTGGATCAATAACTTCGCAATGGTTATTTTTTAAAGTTTTGGTAAACCTATCCACAAATATTGTATTCGTGTCATAATAGTGCTTTAATAACTTTAGAAAGCACACTAGTTAATGCCTATAGTTGATAAATGGAACCATGAATGACACTTGTAAAATATAATGCAATAAAAAATAGAACAAAAGAGAAAAAGGAAAAAGTTTTAAAGCAATTTAGGCGTATTTCAAAACATATACTATATTTAGTTCAGAAAATTAATAAAACTAAAAAAGAAATAAAGCTTTCTTAGTAACTTAATGTAAAACAAGCCGTTTCCTTGTAATCGTGCCTTAAACATTGATTTATTTTTTCAATTTTGCGTTTCGATTTTGGATTTATATAACTACAAGAAATATCAATATTTTTATGGTTCAAAATACTTATTTTCAAAGGAAATTTAATACAAGAAACAAAAAAAAATTTGAGCAAAGCCCTTAAATTTCAAAAAATTATGCCATTGTTCATCAAACAGTAAGTTTTTCATACTAAAACCATAAAAACCTATGAAAAACCATTTTTTATTCATTTCTTCTTTCGCTGGCACAGTAAGTTTTTTTTCGTGCGATAAATCTACTAGTACTACAAGATTTTCCGGTGGGACTTTGAGAATAAAAAAAGTTGTTCTAAAATGAAGCATCTTAGTATATATACTGAAAAGGATATGGTTCATTTTTGCCCAGAGAGTTAGAATTGCGATTTAACGGAAACATGGCTTACATAACAACTTACCTCAAAATAATTATTTTCATTATTATATATTAAAAATAAATTTGTCGACTTTCCATCACGCAATCAAAATATAGCGAATTACTCAGAAAAATCATACAATTTATTTCCCGCTTCTTTGAATAATTATTATTATATATATTCTTATAGTACATATGTATGTTGAATACATTATCGGAAACTTATTTGAATTATAATACAATAAAATAAAACAATACTTTTATTTAAATTAAACGATTTAAAAGCTTAATGTGCAGGATGTCTACCATTGGACATTTTTATTCGCCAACTTTGATTCTTTCGTTTTATTTATTGCTTACAACATAAAGTCTATATTACTATGTATATTACGTTATTTTTAAACCAAACAATGAACACATTTTAATATAATTGTATTGTTATTATTTTATATATTTCCAATGAACCAGCCAATGGTAGGGAACGATAAATTCGGTGACGAGTTCGTTAGTGACTGCATAGTGTGTGTTTTTTATATTTAGGCGGAGGTTACAAGTATAGATGAATATTTAACTACTAAATTTTATACAATTTTTTATATAGATACTACTACCTAATTTAAATTTTAATTATGTTTTTGTTATTTTAATTTTATCTTCAGAATAACATCAACTAGTTACCCATTTTATATCAATAGTCTAGTACCCGTACTTTATTAATAAAACGTTTTCTTATAAAAAAAGTTCACTGTTTTTTTCTTAACAAAGACGATAATAACGCGAAATATTATATTTCAAATCAATTTATATATAATTTTCAAATCAGTTTATAAATAAGTAACGCATTTACGCATCTCGTCGTGACGCGGCGGATAGTGGGATTCGCAGCCGGACCCATCGGCATCGACTATACCCTCTAAAGCCTATCGAAACCGTCGGCTCCGTAGTGGGGCGCCATGGGATCGCTTTCGCATACAACCATGACGCCCCGACGCTTGGCCTTGCGGCCCCTTCCAGGAGCCGCTCGCCCGGTCTTTTCTACGCGAGACAGCGGGGTACCAGGAGCGTCCCAACTCCCGAAGCCGGGTCATTCGCCGTATTGAGTTATTATTCACAGGAACGAGAATTACGCAAGGAAAACCACAAGTTATTACGAAACCTATTCGTATATACTTATCATCATCCCTCTGTAGTCACGATTACTTTAGATACCCTTCAAATTGCTCCACATTTATTATATAATCCGCTTCACTTCTATTAATTGAACTCTAAAATTCTATTGAGGTTGTAATCTCGATTAATCGCCTTCGTGTTTTCTTCATTCTACGTGACATTGGCAAATACATTCGTGCTATTTTGGTTATATTGGAAGCCATTGATCCAAATGAATGAATTGTAGGGTATTTTTTTATATTGTAGGGTAATCTTCTTGTTCTATCACTAAACATTAGCCTTAGATGTCCCCTTCTGATTGTAGCCGTCCTTCATCATTTCTGGGAGGGTTAGCCAATACTCGCCACGCATGGAAAGCGGGTTGACGAGCGCAGTGTATTGTGGCAGAATATGTACAGTTTTTTACACAACTGTGGCCTTAGTCGCCTTTTACGACACCTCGTCAAAAAAGAGGTCAGAACTATTTCTCTCTGCTGGTCACTGCATGGCTTGTTCTGAATAATGGAATCTAATAATAAAATAATTATTTAAAATAAAGTTTTCAGTATTGTTTTTATTAGTACAGATAAATCAGTCCATAACATTGTGTACTCTGGCTAACTGTCACATTCGTCCATTCGAGTCACGCGCTTCAATTTAGTGGCGAGCGATAAACTCGTGCGCATTGCATGACAATAGTAATACGTGTAACACATCTACAGATATGCTATAATTTTGTTAAAATATATCTGATTGTCTATAATGAGCAAAATATTTGAGATAACCAAGGAATTTATATCATAACTGGAACGCTCACTTAATAAATTTGTATATTCAAATATGCACCTTGAAATATTTGATATAAGGTTGACATTGGCTTATAACATGTAAACTGAAAAATCGTTCCGAGCCTTTGGTTGACAACTGGTATTTTGTCTCTTTCTTACGAGAGTTGCCTTGAATCCATGGTAGAAAGAGATGCAATCCCGGCTGTAGGAACGTTTTTTGAGTGCACGTGAGCATTCCAGTTTGTACAATATAAATTCCTTGGAGATAACCCATGTTTACTGTATATGACATCTGTCAAACTGAATATCATGCAATTAAACAGTATTTTTTTTAATTTTTTTAAATCAATAATCACAATCTCCTATATAAAGAAGAAGCCTTTACCAATCATTGGAAAGTTTACAGGCTAAATCAGTTCAGTTAGATTCATTAATTACAAGTAAATGGATATTGATGTTGTAAGTTGAGCTTTCGATTTAGGAATATTGAGATGAAAATTATCTTTCGTCACAATATTCATAAATCTAAATGTGTTATTCTGGTTATCCAGTTATCTACATACCAATACTATAGTATCATTACAATTGGTCCAGCTTGAGCATGAGAGAGTTATAAGCATCTATCCATGTATCGTCACAAATTTTCATATTCGTATTAGTAGATATGAGTAGAGATATAATAGAGATATAATATCTAGGTTAAGAGTTAACCATAAAATCCTCCTTATTTTACGGTTGGTTACATTGACGTAATATCGACCGTACCGATCAATTTTCGTGTCTTCTCCATTCTACGTGATATTGGCAAAATCAACTGTGCTATCTTAGCACTATTATAAGCCAATAAACTAAATAAATAATTTAAAGATATCATATCTTCCAGTGTGCTACAAAGCTGAGAGACCAATTCAAAGGATAACATAGTCTGTGTGACGAAATTAAATGTACCGATTGTTCGTAGAAGCAGATAATATTCGGGTGTCACAATTATTTGAATTAATTTGTTCTTCTAATATTCCATGCGACCACGTACCCTATGAACTGGGGACAATATTGATGTTTGATATATAAAATTTTAAACTTTTATGGTTACAAACGTAAACATGAGGCAAAACGGGATATTCACCGTGTTGTTAGTTGGTCATTTTGAGTTTCCAATATTTCGGCGCTAGGACAAGAGCCATGGTCTTGATGTTAAAAACAAAACAGTCTACTGCTGTGAAACGACTTCTCATCCACATAGGAGAAGTGTTGGAGA
Source organism: Euphydryas editha (assembly GCA_036937285.1). Lineage (NCBI taxonomy): Eukaryota > Metazoa > Arthropoda > Insecta > Lepidoptera > Nymphalidae > Euphydryas > Euphydryas editha. The sequence goes on from JAUPFZ010000023.1 coordinate 13,462,301, forward strand.
TTGATACGCCACGCTGCTCCATTGCGGGTGGCCGGATAATTTATCTACCACGAATAACGATCGTCATCAGGTTTTTATGATAACAACCAGTACCAAGCGCTTTACATGTTCTCTGCGACATGGTTAGGAGACTACAAATATCTGCACCGAGCGGGGATCAAACTCGCGACCGCTGGCGTAAAGGTGACTATACGAACCACCACCCTAGAATGGTGGTTTCCACATATATATGTATGTTTATGTAATTCTCGAACCCATAAAATTCAATGCAACTGCTTTGAAACTTGGTATCTAAATAACCGGAGATCATGTTTAACATACCTACAGCTTAATCTTAATTCTGAAATTCATATAAGAGTCGAAGTACAAACAAGTCGACAGACAAAGCCGTAAGAAAATGCCAGTATAAGATCAAGAAAATATTTTATTATATTTATTCGATAATTTTTGAAAATATAACATTTTTAAATATATTTTCCAATTCGATAGTTCCAGTGTCCATTTATTGCTTATATAGAAATAGATCGAAGGAAATTAACCAGAATCGTTCTAAACATCGCGACCAGAATACAGAATACAACATTTAATACATTTTCTTTTCTCTAGAAAGAACTATTTTTATATTTTTTTCATAATAAAACCGTAATTTTAAATTGTAATCGTAATTATATTCCTTGTGATGTATTTATGTATTTCTTCTCGGTACAATTCGCATTTTTATCACATAAATAGTGTCAGAGTAACTTTACGTAGAACTTAAATTATAATTTGCAGAAATTACTACGGATTTTATATACCTATAACTGTTCCTAAAGACAAAAAGAAAAAAAATACCCGAATTTTCCGATTTTCCGATCAAAGGGACTTTAGACAAGGCGCTTGGTGGTGTGATAAAATGAAATAGTTTGACGATATATTGTGTTAGCGCAGTGGTTGTAATAAGTGGGGTGCTATGTCGGTGACCTCCCTGTGGTGTAACCTGGACAACGTAGTAAGCGTAATCTCAGCCAAGCTGGCTGCGGCTAACGACCGACCGACGGGCGCCAAAGCGCTGGAGGAGGATGACTCACTCTCTCCCTCCACCTGGGGGCGTGAAAGTACAGCTGATAAGTGCGGAGGTGCACAAGCCACTGGGCCCCTGAATCGGCTGATGTGCTGGCCCGACTTGGTGTGGGTTCGCTGTCTGGGGTAGCTGATCGGCCATAAGTGGGCAGGACTCGAAAGCGCGGTGGGGTGAGTAGACACGGGGTGTGCGGCCGGAAGGGGCGTGGAACCAAGAAGGTGCGGAGAAATTAAGGGAAGATTTTTCCCTCATTCAGTGGCGGGAGCAGGCGGGTTCGCTCGTTCGCTTCTTGCAGGGGGCGCGTGGTGCGCCTGGATTGAGCCTGGCTCCCTGCAGTTCTTGCGAGACTGCCTATGGTGCGATCCGACGGCGGAGGCTTAGTCGCTCAATGCTGAACTATTCTGCTTTGCGGAGGAGGCAGTGGCCTGGCTTCGGGAGTTGGGCCGCTCCCGGTACCCCTCTGCCTCGCCCAGAGGAGACCGGTTGAGCAGCTGCTCCGCGGAGCTCCGCGGAGGGACCACAAGGCAAAGCGCCGGGGCATCATGGTTGTATGCGAAAGCGACACATGGCGCCCTACTACGGTGCTGATGGTATCGATAACTCAGTTTTTGGGTTTTTGTCGGTATTCGGCCTACCAGACTGACGTGCAGTCCTGGCGTCCGGCCGCAAGGACCCACATACCCGCCTCTTCTCGGCGAGATGCGTAAATACATTTCCCATCTTAAAAAAAGTGGTCGTAATAAGTGGCTGTTTTGCTAGCGGTCGCGGATACGATCCTCGTTCATGATAAATATTTGTTGAGGTCATACAGATATTTGTTCTTGTTCGGACGTTTATGTTTGTGCTACTCGTCTGTGTTTTTGAATTCCAGATACTATTTTATTATTAGATTTTATTATTTTACAAGACGACTTGCGTGATTTTACCAGAGTTTATCTTTGTTCTTGATATTCGGATCTTATGACTTTTACGTAGATGTAAACTGTAACATTTCTCAATAAACAAGCTTTAATGAAAGAAATGTTTTTAAAACGGAGTCATAGATATTACTAAATATTTACTATCAGTAAATTTCATAATCTGATCTATTTTATTGTAATTATATAGTGTTAATTAATTAATTAATTAAATTTAAATATGTGTCAAAACATCATTCTATAAATAAATGAATTTATCGCATAATAATTTATTTAGTTACTTAATTTGAGAAGTGGGTATTAGATTCTTCTTCTATATAGAGAAGAGGCCTTCGCTCAGCAGTGGGTTGTTTACAGGCTGATATAGATACAGATAATCCAATGTAAGTATGGGCTGTTTGATACTTACTACTATTTTACATAAATGCTTCTTTGATAATTGCAATAAAATTGTATATTTACATAGCTGGAAGTTAACAAAAACACATAGGCAGTTATTATATTAAACTTTAAATTTTAAAGAAGTTAAACAGGTAAAGTTGCAAAGTGCAAATAGTAATTTTAGAAAAATTCTAATCTGTTATATTTATATAAAATAAATTTAAAAAAAACTAAACTATAAAAAAAATATTCTAAATAAAAATTTAAAAGTACGACATTAAAGCGTCAATAAACCTATTTTATAGAACATTTAATAATCTAAGCTAGAAATCATAGTATGTCATTATTTTGAGACAATGTAAACAGCTACCGGGTCGAAGGCCAGGCTCATTTTGAACACAAAAGCTTTAAACCGTACACATTTCGTTATCTAATTCCTTGTATCCGTACCTTGATGAATAAAATACTACAAAATTTTAAAAAATATTGAAACAAAATTAATCTTTATCACAAGGATAGAAGTATCAAAATCGAGCAACGGTTTTTTTTGTTTAAATTTTGACATCAGTTTCACCGTACGCTATTAGAGTCTCAAATCTTAGTTGTTATCCGACAATTGTCAATTCACGAGGGAAAATCTTTTTAAACACGTACTAAAATAGTTTTTGTTTTTTTGTTTTTTTTTTTTGTTTTGTTTTTGATGTGGAAAATGTGACGTTTTAAAACGGGTTCCGTTGTTACGAGCGTTCTCAGTAATCTTTACCGTTTACGAGATGTGAAATAGTCGAGTTTATGATATTTGTCTCGCTAAGTGTATCGCTCTTAGGAAAAACTCGATCTTAAAACCGCTATTTGAGAATGCCAGACATTTTTTTATTAGGAATATCATCGTGTGACTTTTTTAAATTACCTTAATTTAAAAAGCAAAGAATTGTTTTTTTTTTTCTTTTAAAAATATTGTGACAATGTGTTTTTTTTTTAATACAAAATAAAAAGGTTTTACATATTTTGTAAAACATTATTTTTATAAATTTTATTAGATACTTATCTCATAATGTTTGAGATACGTGTGTTTTAATGTGTGTTTATTAAGTGCAATATCATAAACAAAACAGTAGCATTAATATATTTATTTTACGAACATCTGTATCTATTTACAAGCTTGTCACGTAAAATCATAGATTATGATATCATTTTCAAGGCTATAAATTTTAAGGTATTCGGCTGCAGAATATTAAGACACATTATTTAAAAAAAAAGAACGAAAGTAACTCAAATTACCGCCTTTTGTCACGCTTAAAGTGCAAAAAAAAAATCGGCATTCACAGACAGATTCTTTAAAAGCCGTCAAATGTGTTCGATATGGTTCTGTCACGGTGTGATTAAAGACAAACATTTGGCGAGGGACGACTGTCACAACGTCGCGTATGCATAGCTTTATTATTTTTAATTTATTTTTATTATACTCTTAATGGAGTTGTGTTTACTTGTATTATATATTATTATCACAATATAATTGTGAATTACTTAGATATCTTATTAAACAACTAAATTAACGAAGAGTATACGCTACATATATATATGGAACTTACTGGAGATATAATTTTGAAATAAAATGCAAAGTATATCAAAAAAATTTAATTAGTAAAAAAAATCAGATATTTAGATAATCATCGGAATTTCATCAAACATAATAGTAATGTAGCAATTACGTTTATATGTATGAGTATCAGAAGATGAAATTGTAAAGAAACCTTAAAAAAAAACGAATACTCAAAAAATAGTTCACATAATATACACGTCGATTCCCGCTCGAAGCAGACGTATAATATTTGTGCAAATATTTGTTTCCAGTCTGAGTGTATACGCTTGTGGGTTTCCGCCCCGTGCCTCGGAGAGCACGTAAAGCCGTCGGTCCCGGTTGTTATCATGGTAGAGAAATTATCCAACCCGCAGTAGAGCAGCGTGGTGGATTAAGCTCCAACTCTTCACCTACAAGGAGAAGAGGCCTTTGCCCAGCAGTGGGTTGTGTACAGGCTGATTCAGTTCAGTCATTTCATACATCGATAGCTAATCAAATTCTAATGATACCTCATGACAAAGCCCGCTTTTAAAAAAAAATACAGGTATTAGGTTATAAATATTACCTTCTTAAGCCCGGTTCTTATAGTCAGAAAACGATTTGTTTTGCTTACGTTACGAATCGTTACATTTGAAATATAATGTAATTAAACGTTCTTTTTTTCGATTGAAATATACTAATACTAAAATACCATATATTAGTACTTACTGAGTGTCGGTACAATAACAAATGAATATTTTTATAGGGAATATTTTGAGTCACAACCATCGATGTATAATTATAGTATATTATGCATCGATGGTCACAACTCGTTTCAAATTGAACGTGTTCGTAAGCAAAACATTTCGTTTTCACATAGTATCTAATGTAGGTCGAGTAAAACCATAAAGGTATTATACATTAGAGTAGGGAAGACATATAGCTGCCTGTAAATGGAAACGTCCAACAGTTAGAAAGAGAGAGAAGATCGCGGTTGGTTTTTTTCTTTTGTGTCGCAGTCGCAGGGGAATCCATTTACGAATGATATCCAGGACGCCTGGGTAGGCAGTCCTAGACCTATGTCGGAGTCGACGACTGGGAGTGAAATACCGCACTAAGCCCCTGCGGTTGCCTTCAGCCGCTTTTATTGGATTCTCCTCCATGGGGACTGTCCGGCTTACCTCTGACCAGTCCCGACGACGCCGTGTCTAGCAGGACCGGGTTCCCATCCCGGCCCGACACGGGCACAGAGGCGTTACTGGAGGTGCATTAAGTAGCGCCTCCTACACAGTCCCATTCGTCACCCGCGGATTGGTGTGCTGGGCAGAGTCCACCGCCCCGCCACAATCATGACATTCAGTCGTCGGCTCCCTCTGGGCCGTCCGATAGAGATAGTCACCAAATCAACCGTGTCCGGTGAGAACCTACGTCAGACGGAAGGTGAAGGGCTTGCGTTTTCGACGCATCCACCGCTCAAGGACCGGGCGAATGGCAGCCATTACGCGTGTGCCATAGGGCTGCCCCGCCAGGTCGTCCCTCCACCTCCGCATTAGCGCTTCCTGCCCTATCCGACGCACCCGTAAGATCCCGTCCAACGTGGGATTTTCGCCAAGAGCTCTCCTACCCGAGACGTATGAGTAGGTCTCGGCAAGAACCTCCGCCACGAGCTCCCACGGATGTGCAGTAAAGTGCTGCTTGTTATTATGACAATCTCGAATAATAAAATTTAATCAACTTAAATACCTTATAAAGTTGTTTGAAGTAATGAAATATGTATAAATAACAACAGATAGATACCGCGATCGTCTGTCTCTTTCTAACCGAGGGACAGCTGGAGGCCTGGCTACCCTGCTCTATCTATAATACCTGTATAAGTAAAACAGTTTACACTTCGGTGTAACGGACGGTAAATACTCAAAGATCATTGGAAATGTTATAAAAACAAGGTGTTCGCGCTCAATTAACAGAGAGATTTCTTAATCATTTCACATTAGTCTAAATAGCTGTGAAATAAGCGCTTTTGTTGTGTAGTAAGGTGTACAGATGTTAACAAAACGAAGAGCCTAGTAGTGAGACCCATTTCTATTAAAGGCTAGCTCATTTCAGTTCAACAAGGTTCAAATTTAACTGTGTGATTCAATGATCTTAGAAGAAAAAGAGGTGGATAGGTTATTTAAATCAGATTCGATTTTTACAAATGGCATGCTAGGTCGCCGCTGCACGACTCACACACACATAAAACGCAAAGGTAGTATTATAACGTCACACAAAAGAAAGTAAATGTTGGATAAGGACGGTGTACCTATAACCTCGGCTATAGTAGCGCGCGTAAAAAAGACGGTTGACACGAAAGAAGAGTTGTAACAACTGAGCTAAAGTTTTGCTAATTAGCAAAGTTTTCACGTGCCACTTGCGCTGCGCGTATAATTTATCTTCTAAGATCATTGGTGTGATTCGTACAAAGGAAACTTCTTTCCGAGTACTTTGTTATATTGCTTGTAAGGTCGATATGATGTAGGTATATTCTAGAACAATCTGTACCCACGACTTTTTTCGCGATTACATCCCATCCCCTCTCCCAAGAGAACTGTACCTAATATTGGGATAAATTGTATCAAGAGTTATAGCTAGTAATATAGACTCAAATCTTGCCAAGTTTCATTTAGATGTATTCAGTATTTTCAACGTAATGCGCGGACAATATACAGACAGGCAAAAATGAAAACAAATATATGTTCGCCTTCAATATCGATTATAGAGTGGAAAAAAAAGTAATTTTCCAATTATACATAATTTTTGTACCTTTAATTTATTTATTATAAGTATATTTTTCCCTAGGTGTATATGAATTTTAAATTCATCGTCCTTCTCAAACCGTTTATTGAAAAAAAGATTTTTTTCAAAACGCGACACCCCAGCAAACGTTAATCTATTAGGCAGATGTTAAATTTTTTGTCGAATATCCGTAACAATGCGTCGAGTGACTTCAATTATACGTCCATTGTGTATGTGGGCTTCGGTCAGTTTGAAATTGGATAGAGTCGACATTCCTAAGGGTGTATACAATGTTGTGTCACGCAAAATTAGATATCAGAAACGGTGTTTAGATATGGTTTGTATTAGTAGATTCTCACCGCTATGTTCAAGTGGGCTTCGCTTTTGAAAGATTGGTAGCGTAAATAAAAAAAGGTTTTAGGATAGAGGTTTTACTAATTAGGTTTTTTAAGTATCTTCGGGATTATTTATCGTATCTGCTCTATATATTATGTAAAGTGTGTAATAGTTTAGATTTAAAATTGATATAAAAATATACATTCTAATATATTAGTTTTCTATGCTAACTTAGTAACTCAATGTTGCTGATAAGTGAAGATGTGATCTCTCTCTGTATCCTGCCTTGAGGAATTATACTACGTAGTAGTAGTAGTACTACGTACGTAGTACATATAAATTCAATGGTATCCTGTTTCTACGAGCGACATCTAGATTGACGTCTACACAAAGACTAGTATGTATACCTAACCTACTATACTATGTAGTATGTAGTATACATAGAAGTCTCCGTCTACATCATATATTTATTTGTTTTACAACAATTATACAGTTTTTATGGTTATTTTAAGTAAATAAATATTTAATATTATATTTTTTGTTTAACTGCCTATGCTTTAAAGATCCTAGAATCCTAGATCCTAAAATTCCTAATAGATCCTAAGAAAATATGTATATATTTTATTGATAAAAAATCTCATCAATCTCTTAAAATCTGCCCAGTAGTTAATCAAATGGGCGCTTTCAAAGAATAAAACGAATTTTATAATATTACAACAGATTCACATTAAAATATCACTGTCACACATTATCTAATAATATTATAACACTAGCTGAAAACCGCAGCTCCGCCCGCGTTCCTTATTATAATAATAATATATTTTACGTGTAGAGTAAAAAACATGGGAAAGATCGGAAGCAAAAATAAAAGTTTCTTACAAAATCGTTGTTTCTTTATTAACATTATATTAAATGAAGATATCGAAATATTTTTATACATAAGGGTCTGTTGCACCGGTTACTGATAAATCTATCTGACGGATAACGGAATCTAACAGATAAAAGCATATATTTTTCTTTTTGAACATCAAACTGTCAGATATTTCTATTCGCAACCTCTGAATGCAAAAGTTGTATTTTATTAGTTTAAGTGAAATGAGACCTAAGAGCCTAAGCACATGGCGTATTTGAAACGCGCTGACGACGTTAGGAACGCGTGTTTTCGGCGCCGTGGATGCTGATTGTTGCGTTTGCATTGCTTCAAACGCGTGTACAAAGGGGTGATTAAGGGGCAGAGGAGAGGCGCGCGCTCATCAATCACACGGAAGCTACGAGCGACTACAACACGGCTGTATGGCTGTAACTGCACGTACACGCACAGTAGAGGCGCGTTTCATACTCGCCCCGTGTGCGTAGGTTACAAGGTTGCGTTCGAATCTCGTTTGAAGCGGGTATACGCGCGTCATCTGCATTTAAAATACGCCGTGTGCTTTGGCTCTAATTGTCGCTTTTAACTCCCGCAGATAAAGCCTATCAGTAACTTATATATGCGATAAACTTTATCAACAACCAGTGAAACAGGGCTTTAATTGAAATCTATCCAGTAGTTACCGTGATGCGCGCACAAGGCATACCTCTATCATTTTATTTATATAGACGCCATTGTTACCCAGGTGCCTTTGGCATGACTGGCGAAATTAATAAATAAATTCTGTTTAAACAATTTAATTGAGCGTGAAATACACAACAATGTGGAGGGTGTTTCACGGTCGATTCGATAATAATTATGTTGTTTTTTTTATGACTTGCTCTTCGAAAGTTATTATTAAGTGACGCGTCAGATGAATAGAGTTTAATGTGACTTTGTAAGTTTGTGAACATCTGCTAATTGCACGATTAGATGATATCGAGCCGAGATGCAGTGGATGGAATGCATACCTTATTTTAAAAATTGGTGATTTAAAAAAAAGTTAGCAGCGACGAATTTTTTAGTATACCTAGATTTTTTTAGTGAGCTAAATTTTCAATACTTAGCATTAATTAATACCTACATAGAGTAATTTTTTCCTCTGCAAAAAAAATAAATTTAATTAATGATATAACAATCTGCATATTTTTTTTTAAATTTATTATTTAATTTATAAAAAAAAAAAAAAATCGTAGACAAGAAAGTGTTCGATACAAGCGGAGAACGTTTAAATTTTTTAACGATTTTCAGCTATTTTCAGCGATTTTTCTCAAATAAAATCGAATAGACAGAAAAGACACAATATTTAGATTAAAAGCTTCAAAATTAATATCTCATAATCTGGTTAATATCTAGTATATACTTCAAAATCTCGCGATTTTAGCCTTTTTCGTTTTTCCATTATTTATTTTTTTATTTAGTACACTATTCGATAAAAATACACGACGAGGTGAACTAAAAATCAAGAAAAGCGTAATCCGCGTTTTTACTTCATTGACTTCTGATACCCAACTGAATCGTTAACTAGTATGGATATCGAAGAGGCTGCATAGATTCGTACAGATCTGAGTAAATTATAGCAAAAAAAAAACAACACTTTTTTCTAATGAACACTTCTCGAGATTAATGCTTTAAAACGAACGGATAATTAAATCAATAAAAAATGAACAGACAACACAAACACGACCTATAAAAATTATTTGTCATAAGTCGGGACCAAAACTGCGACCGTTAAAGCAGTATGTGCTGTGACCACCTCGCTAATCCGTGATCATCACATAACACACTCCGCTTTATCACATACTGGGAACAACAGTCGTAAATTTATACAACCGTTCAATTAATTATATCAAAGAATTTGGTAGCTATGATATTAGATTTTATTTTTTTATAAAAAATTAACATTTCAAAGAGTAACATCTTAAAGTTTTCATTGATTACGGAAGTCGAGACATCTAGCTCATGAATATCGAATATAAAAGTAAATATATAGATACTTATCGAATAAGACAATTTACTTATCTATACGTAAAATATACTAAATTATATATAAATAATATTAAGAGCTTACAGCATTGATAATGTTAAAAATATACGCGGACTGCGTAGACTTGAGACTTTTCACTTTGATAAATTATAAAATAAATATCAAGCTTGTTTTTATTATAATCAAGATCGTTTTTATTATATAATTGGAAATATTAGCGTCCATTTCTACCAATATTATAAATGCGAAAGTTTGGATAGACAACCGTTTTCGTGTAGTGATGCGAGTATCCGTCTATACCTCAGCGGTCGCGGTTTCGATTCCCGCTCGGGGCAGATATTTTTATTTGCACAAATATTTGTATGCCCCACTGTGCCTCAGAGAGTACGTAAAGCCACTCACGTTAGATAAATTAACTGACAACTCACAATGGAGCAGCGTGGTGGATTAAGCTTCAACGCTTCTCTTATATGAAGAAGAAGCCTTCGCCTAGCAGTGGGAGGCTAACAGGCTGATTCAGTTCAGTTTAGAAAGTTTGGATAAATATTTCTTACTCTTTGACACAAAAAGTACTAAACCGATTGCAACTTTTATCCCGACATTCCTACGGGATTTATTTATTTATTTATTGGGACATAAAACAGTTACACAATGTGAATATAAAATCAAGGGAAAAGAGAAAATTTTCATGAACTAAATAATCGTGTAACCCACACCAATGTCCGCAGAATAATTTACAAGAGAATACTTAACTAAAATTTAAAAAATCACACACTTAGGAACAACGTAAGTAACAATTATTTTTTAACACAAGCTTAAAAACTTAATACTATATAATAATAAATATTTTCCTGTTTGTTGTAATGTTATTTAAACTTTAATGTTTTAATAATCATGTTTTTAAATTTTGACTGAGAGTGTGCAAAAATGTCGACATCAGCAAAGCGTGTATTATAGTTTTCAACTAGACGTCGAAGAGGAGCGCGTGTTCCGGCATAGGTTCTACTCCGAGTGGTATAGAACAGCCGAGACACCCGCCCGTCCCGACGAAGGACACTTCTAGGTACATTATATGCTAAGTTATTAGTTAATTCAGAACAATCATATTTATTATTACATATACCATGCAGCATTGTGGCCATAAGAATAAAACGACGGGATTCTAGGCTTAAGACATTATACTGCTGTAATAGATGGGCATATGATTCTTTACAATTATGTAATTTGTAATGTATACCACGAATAAATTTCTTTTGTACCATTTCTAATCTCTTGATGTATGTATCATAAATAGGACTCCAGATTTGAACAGCATATTCTAATTGAGATCTAATTAATGCGTTAAATAGAAATAAGAAGGTGCAGGGTCGCTTAAAATCAAATGAGGATCTCATGACGAAACCATACATGCGGTAGGCTTTGTTTATTATATTATCTATATGAACGTCAAAGAGAAGCTTTGAGTCTAGTGTAACTCCAAGATCTTTAACGCATTCAATTCTGATGAGAGTGACATTATCAAGAGTGTAATTAAAGTTGAGTTTATTTATGTTTTTTGTAAACGAAATAATATTACATTTGGGTAAGCTTAGACAAAGTTTGTTCTCAAAACAATATTTGGACAGTCGGTTGAGGTCTTCTTGTAACAATAAACAGTCATGATATGACTTGCACGATTTGTAAATTTTAACATCGTCAGCGTACATTAAGAAACGGGAATTAATAAAGCAAGTACTGATGTCATTAATGAACAAAACGAATAACAGTGGCCCCAAGATGGACCCCTGTGGCACTCCAGAAGTTACTACAACAGAGGCGGATTCAAATCCCCTTATGCAAACCTTTTGTGTTCTATTGAAAATGTATGAAGCGAACCAGCGAAGTAGATTACCACGTATCCCATTATAAGCTATTTTATTTAAAAGTAATTTGTGATCCACCCTATCAAACGCCTTACGAAAATCTGTGTACACAGCATCCACCTGTATGCGTTTATCCATATTTACAAATAAATTATTAGTGAAAATCATAAGATTGGTGACTGTAGAACGCCGTTTAACGAATCCATGTTGTTCAGATATAATGATGTTGTGGAGAGAAGGGTATAGTTTTCTATGTACAAGACCCTCAAAAATCTTAGACAAGGTAGACAAGATAGAGATAGGGCGATAATTTTCAATATTTTGTCTAGAACCGCATTTATATATAGGCACAATAAAAGCACGTTTCCAGATTTCGGGAAAAACACCTTCAGATAGACATTTGTTATATAAAATGCTAAGTGGACCGCAGAGCTGTTCAGCAGTGTTCTTAAAGAAAATGGGTGGCAGACCATCAGGACCAGAACCTTTTTTTATATCTAAGTTATTTAGAGCCTTTAATACATCATTACTAGTTATATGAATGTTAGCTATACTATTTGAATTGGGGATCAAATGTTATGCGCTCAAAACCGCGAGGAGCAGCTAGCCTATAACGAAAATGACGGTTATTAAGTTTTCAATATATGAAAGACAGGAATGATGTCATTATTGTTGTCACATACTACTAAAATATTAGTAGGTACCTACCGGCTTATTGGTTGAAAAAATGAAATTGCAAAACTAATTTAGTGACATAAGTTTTTATCTTAAAATATTTTTGACTCCAGTCTGCGCTTTATAAAGTCTAAGTAAGGTAGCCGTTTGCTACCATACAATAGTGTAACATAAAACAGCGGGACTCCATCCTAACCAAACATCTAATTTATTCTAATTTTCATAGAAATGTCACATTCAAATGAAATTGTGGCCGTGAGGTTGCTTGAATGGCTTATTATTTCAATATTTTATTTTATTGCCACCGGCCAGCAACGCGCTTGGTGGTTATTAAAAAAAAATCTATATGTCGAACTTTATTTAATTTTATTAAAATTAAGTAATTACAAGTAGCTTATGTATGTTATTAAGTATTAGCGATATATTACATTGTTTTTAATTTTTAGTTCTATATTAAGTTCTGTGTTATATGTATGTATATGATGTTAATAAAAAAAAACCATATTTTATTTTATGTTTTTTTTCGTGTAAAAACATAATGAAAGCTATCGTTGAAAGATTTTTAATCTTACGAACAATAATTTTAAATTTTTATTATTCATAAAATAATCAGGTATCATATGTTTGTTTAATAATATATTATTAATTTATTTATATTTAATTAATTTAAATATACAGCTCTCATCATAATTAAATTAAAATTCAACACGAATACAATCTTTCGTTTTTATCTTATTAAGTATAGCATTACAATAAATATTTTACACCATGGAACTTTAAACAATCATAATAAAAAAAAATCGTTCATAAATTAGAAAGAGCGCCATCTTTACCCGCCATAACCACAGATAAAACACCGAAATCTGACAAGATATCTGACAGTAAAGCCACGTACACACCGAGGTATCAAGTTACGCTATTTGAATAAGTTATCACCGTACCTTGATGTCTTCATTCTAAAAGGGACCTTCTTTGATATCTATCTTTGGTTAATAATTATTTTTAAGCCAAAATAGGCTCTATTTTATCGTAATACGTCACACATTTGAATATAATTGGGGACAATTATGCAAGTGCCACACTAGCGGACAATGTTTCTTACAATGTAAGAAATTGAGTTTATAATTCAGTGTTTTTTGTATATATTGTTGTATGACTAAAAGACGCCTACGGGTTCCGTGATGTTTGTATTGTGTTTTCTTTTTTCTCCCAGCTCCCTGCGGGTAGAGTATCCGTATGTATGTAGGTTGTGATTATTATTTGATTAAATCATAAATTTTATTTCTATTGAATTCAGTTGCACTTGATTGTAAGTTATAAGTCATATTTATAGTTAAGCTACTACATGTTAATAAGTTTTAATTTTTATTATTATAAATAACGTATCTAAAAGTCAACTATTATTTTACTAAAATAAAATGTAGATATTTAAACTTTAAAAACTTTTAAATATAAATTATTTATTAATAAAATGTTTTTTAGTATTTAAGATATTAATACGATACGGGGCAGCCAACCCGTAGTGGAGCAGCGTGGTGGATTAAGCTCCAACCCTTTTTCTATATGGAGAAGAGGCCTTCACTCAGCAGTGGGTTGTTTACAGGCTTACACATTACTTGCTGTTTGTGCGTACTTGTGTACCTATGTAGGTAACCTAAACAATTTCGTTGTATTTTACTTTTTTTAACCTCTGAACTGTAATATCTAATAAAATAATTCACTATGAGGAAAACCTTTTATCTTATCGTAGAAAATGACAGGAGCTGAATTGGATATGTATATCCAGGAATGGGTTCCAAACCATTTTCGGTTTCGATATTAGATCGATATAGATTTATTTAGATATCATTAGCAAGTAAAATACATAAGCCATCTTAAAATAAAATAAAAACTTAATAATATTTTTTTATTGGTCAAAGAGTACTTCCATTGTTCTTTTATTTTTTATTGTCATAATTTAATTTAGATTTACTAAACATCTCAGAGGACATTTCTATGCTACAAGCTATGCTTTAAATATTTGGTGTGGTGTCATGTTACAAAGATGTCGCTCGTTAGATTTGTGCTGTACGTGTGTAGGGAGCGTTCATAAATAATATCATATTTGAATGTTGGTACTAGACTTGATACAATTTATGATAAAACGTCAAACGTATTTATTCTCAAACATCTTACTTAAGATATGCTTCAGTATTATGCCACAGTAGTGCCATCTATAGATTTTTTTTGAGTTATTCTTTATTTAAATATTTATTACATATACATTCGTCCTCTATATAAAGTTTTTTTTTTGCTTACATATTGCTTTAACGACTTTGACATAAAATTCATACGAATTATACATAAATTCTATATTAATTAATGAACCGACCAAGTAAGCTTGACTCACATATAAAGAGTTTTCTTCCACCGCACAATCAAAGAAAAATAAATATAAATTGAACTAAAGATACATACATGTTTATCAATAAAAATACATAAGCACGTTTGACACATAGACACACACACACACACATATACACACATCATCAATATCATCATCATATCAGCCATTGGCCGTCCACTGCTTACGTTACTTTTACGTAAGTAACCCCATCGACCTCCAGAGCGACCGCTTGTGCTTGTTTTTCATTGTTTGCTATCATTGTTTGTAATACTCGCCACGCTTGGCAGGTGGGATGGCGAGCACATTGTGTTGCGGCATGGTATAGTGACCCTGCTGTTCGTCACCACCTAGTTTTGTACTCAGTTGTTCGCACAATTAAGGCCTTAGTAGCTTTTTACGACTATTTTCTTTCTTGCTTACCAAACCGAGATCTGCTCGGTGTTCGGACTATTTACCCAAATGTCCGGCCAAACCAGCTGGTCTGTCCGGCTATTAGGTTTGACGACCTGGCAACGCTATGCTCGGGTGTTAATAAAGAAAACGAATTCCCCGTATAAGAGCAAAGACTTCTATGTATACTAGAAGTCCTTTGATAAGAGACCTAGCTAGACCGATTTATAATCCCAGTTAACCCCGATATTGCTTTATAGAAATCATTAGAGTGATTAATTTCGAGGACGTGATTACAAATATATACAAAGATGATGATTGTTGAATAGTAAAGGGTATTCTGCAAGATAAATCTCACATAAATATAATCAAAACAATACACCATTCGTCTCTCAGTAAAGTAAACCTTTTAAATTTAAATTACAATAAAATGATCGTTTCCAAACAATCGCCATTTGTGGCGAACGACAGGCCATTAAAAGGCCATATCTCAAAGCCCAAAACCATAAATTAGTCGACCATTATTTCCTTAATAATTAGCAGGAATTCTGTTTGGGTTTTGTATCGCTTTCGGTTTTTCGAAAAACATGGGACGGACTGGCGCTATTTATTAACCGTTTAAAAGATTTATTGAATATTTCAACAAATTGGACTCAAAAGTTTGTTTAAAAAAAAACTTGTCTCATAAAATATAAAAAAAGTATTTATTATGACTCCATGATATTACTTTTTACTGTAGGAAACATTGATACGAGTATGTGTGTGGTTTTTCCCTTTTCTCTTCGATGTGAAATTAAGAATACCGAATTTTGCTTACAATGTTTTAACAGACATCACAAATATCTATCCTGCGCCCGGTCCTTGAGCGGTGGATGCGCTGAAAACGCAAGCCCCTCACCTTCCATCTGACGCAGGTTCCAGGTGACGAAGGACCTGTGTCGGACGGCCCACAGGGAGCTAACGACTGAATGTCACGATTGTGGCGCGGCGGTGGACTCTGTCCAGTACACCCTCGAGGTGTGCCCGAGATGGGCGGCGCTGCGTCAAGGTCTGACGTCGGTCCTCGGAGGGGACTTGTCGCTCCCTAGCGTCATCACCGCGATGCTCGGTGACGGCGAGTCCTGGAAGGCGATGGTCTCCTTCTGCGAGACAGTAATATTCCAGGAGGAGACCGACGAGCGGGTGAGAGAAGAGGTCGCCGACGTGGCCTCAATCCGCGGACGACGAATGTGGGGTGCGTATGGGGGACCCTGTGCCCGTGTCGGGCCGGGATGGGAACTCGATCCTGCTAGACACGGCGTCGTCGGGACTGTTTAGAGGTAGAGCCGGACAGTCCACATGTAGGAGAAGTCTAGCCTTTTACGCCGAGGCCAGCCTGTCGCTAGAGGAATCCTGTTGCCTGCAGTTCCGAGACCCTCCAATTAAAGCGGCACTCTCGCGCGGCGGACTCCCGCAGGGGCTTAGTACGGTATTGCACCACGTGTTGAGTCTGACATACGGTCTAGCCTACCCGGGCGTCCTGGATATCACCCGTAATTGAGTTCCCATGCGATACAAAAAAAAAAAACTTATAATAATATTTGTGTTAAATAACTTTCATTTCAATAAAATTAAATATTTATTATAAAAAAATATTATTAGCATAATGTTTTATATATATAAATTGAATCATGTACAAAATTTCATAACTATACAAAAAATAAATTTATATTAACTTACTAAATACATAAAGTTATATAATTATGATCAAACAAACAATAAAATTTTGTAATTAAATAAATTAATAACATACATTTTAAATTACCTAAACAAAATCTCAGGCTACCTCTCTGTATGGTCCCATAGCGCTCGACCGCTCCACAGGGGGTCCAGACCAGCACAGCATCTATTCGCAGATAATAACACGTTGCAGATGCTGGATTGATCGACTTCATTATTGACTACTACAATTGACGACGTGTTTAAAAAATATCACCTTTTGTATTGAATTTCGATGAACACATAGGTAACCAAATATTTAAAAAAAAATTAAGATAATCTTTATAAGCTCATTTTCAAAAAATTATCTCAAAGATATTTCTGAAAATTACTTTAAAAAAAAAACTTATATCTGATATTGGTTATCATAATGAGTTTTTAGTATCACTAGTACAATCTGAAAACCATTATGAAAACGTAATGCCACGATTTGTTTTACACAAAATCTGTTAAAAACAACCAATACGAAATTATTTTTCGTTCCTTGATCTATCCATTGAGGATATTATGATAGTAAAATAGCGCGCGTAAAGAAAAGTAGTGCAAAAAAATAACGCAGATAATAACGCGTACGGGATCGTTCAATCTGTATGAAGATAAGAAAGAACAAAGTTTTTTTCCTCTTGACTCCACGCTTTAAACCTCACAACCCTTGAAGAAAGACGCCTACGTGGTGACTTGATCGAAACGTACAAGGTCCTCAACCAACAGTCACCACTATGACTTACCGGATATACAAAACATCTATAACCCTAAAAACAACGAAAGAACATTTAGAGGACACCAATTAATGAAGCTAAACAGAACACCAACCTGGAAACAAGCTGCATATAACTTCCAAGCAATAGAGTGGTTTTGAATTGGAACAACTTATCAGAAGAAATTGTTTTGGTTGCTTCAGTTAATGCTTTTAAAAACCGACTTGATAGCTGGTTAAAATCAGAGAAGCTGTCACTTTTGCAAAAATGATTTTTCAACACAATTGACGTAGACACATCAGCTTATCAGCTGCTCGTCTATAAATTAATACTAATAATATATTCTTAAAAAATGTTTAAACAATGAAAAAAATATATTAAATCTGCGAGTTGCGACACAATAGAAACTAAGCCTAAAAAACTTAATGACTACGGCGGTACGGCCGCATGCTCCACCGTTGGACTAAGTTGACTTTTTGAAGTGAAACTTCTGTATAGACGGGGTGTTAGGATTTTTTCTGTCCAGTTTAAAAACCGGACAAAATTTTTACTTGAAGTTTTACGGCAGGATGCTGCCGGACAAGTAGGTACATTAACGATTCGCCCGTAAAACTTCAAATATAAATTTTGTTGCGATTCGTTTTTCCACTTGTCCATTGCGATTCGTTTTGCCACTTGATCGTTGAAGTTTCACTTCTACTATGTGTCCCAGCACACATTTCAGTTTGGTTTTTTTTTTTTTTTTTTATAAATAAGGCTGGAATGTTTGAAGTTTTTAACGTTACTTAGGAGTTACTGCGAAAGGCTGTAAGCTCTTAGCTCGTTTTACAAATATTGCGTTATCGAGCACTGTGATTTTTAAGCTATCAAACATCACACCGAATATGATTACCTTTACCTACCAATAAAGTCTGTACTTTTCTTCATCTTGTGTGTTTGGTGGGTTGACAAATCGAACTGATAATATTACTCATCAGTAAGGTCAACTTAGGTCCTAAGCTATCATGATGTCATCTCAAGTTAAATCTCTGTAAAAATTCTAAACGGATAAAAAAAATATTTTATTTTAATATGCTTTTATTTTAATTCGAACAAAAAAATATTTACTGTGTATCTTAAACGCACTTTTGAATCGTTATTGTACAAAAATTCGTAAAAAAAAAATACATTGTAAAAATGTGTATTCACCTTAACTTACTGGATTCAACAGTTATTTATTGACAATAATAAATTAATAAGATGATTCTTGGCACCGATTTAAGCTTCATTAATTAAGTATAGTTAGAACACATTGTTCGAAACCGAGCGCGGTTACAAAACTGGGCTGACACCAGTGTCATTTAAATCATACACTAATATTATAAAAGTTAAAAAATATTGTTTATTTTTAATACACTAGTCTCCACTACCAGTCCTATTTTTTTATAGACAATTTTTTTATTAAGTAAATTCTGAGATTAACACAAATACAAGCAAATAAACATTTTTGACATCGTATAACAGTTATACAGAGAGTTAGTTAGGGGGGTGGAGGAGGGTACCCCCAACTCCCCCATAATACTCGCAATACAAGGTAATGGAACATTTTTGAATAAAAGAAAAAATAAATTACGTAAAACCGGTCTATTATTATACATATATAGATTATTATAGATTAATTTTTTTCTTTTTTTTCAAGAACGGTGCATTACCTTGTATTGCGAGGGGTTGGGGGTTATTTCACCCCCCCCCCCTTACCCCCTCCTCACCCTTAAATTCGTGGTGACCGATATCGAATTTTAACCCAGTGCTCAGTTCTGAAACTAATAACTTTCAAGTCAAAATTAATTGGATAAAGCTCTTTCGAATCCCCCATATTACATTAATTGTCCACTCGATACAAATCCAAATTCGCCCCTAATTGTTTTGTAATTTATTTGACAGTCGAACTATTAGTTTTATGACCACGACGCTTCTCATTCCCATAGACAATGACCGAACTTGGGGTTAAATTTGAAAGTTTTAACGACGTTGGGGTGAAATTTTTCCCCATTATCGGTGTTTGTACTTTCATATCGATAATTCAATTAAGTCTACTAATGTTCAAGATATAAACGGCGATTCTGAACGAATATGTACTCGTAGTGTTGGTAATCTGTATCTGTGAAAAGTATCGATTTTTTTTTTTTGATGAACATAATATCTAACACTTAAAAAAATATAAATTTAAGGCATTTTAACCTGATGTTATAATTAAAACTATTTTTTCTTTTATTTTAATCGTACATTTAGTATATTAAATAATCCATTGAAAGAACAATAGGTACATATTGTTAACCGTAAAATCGTTATATTATTTCTCACCCTCGTATCTATTTCACTCAAAATTAAAAAAAAAGTCAACTACACAATTGACTATAAAATCCACTTCATTATAACGTAATACAAAATTCATAAATCTAAATGTCTCATCCTCGTTGAAATCCTATATATCCATTGTCATCTTAACAGCATCCACAATTCAATAAAATTCAACGACAAATTTTATTCCTAACAAATTATCTTTCTTATTCTGCGTAACTCTATTTAAAAAAATCAATACGTCAAATTTATTCAAGGAGTTTCATTCTATTCGGCTTTATGGCGTGGCGTTAAAGTTACAAGATGGGAATTAAAAAAATGTCATCAAAAGGTATTGAGACGTCAAAAGTCACTCGAACGCGCCAACAATGCAAACTGATTGCTGTTCGCATTCACATATTATTCACGGCCATTATATTCTATTTAGTTCCAAATAACCATTTAATAATAGCCGGTCCCCCTTAGCATGCTTATTAACAATACAATAAAATAAATAACAAATAACACAAAATAAAAGCCACTTTACACCTTCTTGGAAGCTAGCAGTTGAGCTTACGATCGAAAAAATTTAAGAAAAAAATCATCTGTCCCTCTTTTTTGTATGGTTTCATCCCTGTCTACGTCATTTAACGCTGTCAAAATTTGCGCGCTTAAAATGACATTTCAAACTATTTTCGCCTTTATGGTTAATACATTAAGAATATATTTTGTAAGCCTTAATAATTGAGAAAAAATTGGGATATTAAAATATAATGGTTACAGATGAAGTGGAAAACGATATAGTCAATGTGTCATTCCCTTTTCAATGTTACGCTAATATAAAATTAATAATTTTATTTCATAGTATAATTGAGCCAAGCGATTTTGATCCTTGTTTTTTATGAACTACAAACGAATGTATTTCGCGGAAGCCGTGAACGTTCGAGGACACATTTTACGATTTACACATGACTAATTTTTAATTGGTTTGTTTTTATTATCCCCAATAGTTTTCTATAATCTATTTTAGATCGATGCGTTACGAATTTAGATAATAAAACTGTACACCATTTTAGTCTCTATATGTATATAAAAAGATATCATTATCGCATATATTAAATAGCATTATCATTGGCAATTCAGATGTTTGGAAGATGCATTTAAATAAGAAGCCTTGTGTGGCCAAAAATAACTTTAGGTCTAATAGGGACGATGAGAGGTACTAACCAGAGGATACAAAGTTCGCCAACCTTTGGGTTTAAACAAAATTATTAAAAGTTACGTGTCAGTTAAACTTCTTGACAAACGAATTCATCTTTCAATTTCAGTCTAGAGGAATACTGAGCTGATGAATTGCTGAGCCACCACTACATCAGCCATAGGATGTCTATTGCTGAACTTAGGCCTCCCCTATCATCTCTTGAGTGCCAATATTCGCCACACTTGGCAGGCGGGTTGGCGAGTGCAGTTTTTTATGACAGTGTATGGTGACGCTGCTGCCCATCACCATCCAGGTTGGTGTAGAGTTGTTCGCACCACTATGGCCTTAGTCACCTTTTACGACGTCTCTGTAAGAAAGAGGTTCGGACTGTTCTTCTCTGCCGGTCACAACACGGTAACTACTGACCAAATGTATAATATTATGGATAGAAGGATAATCATGGACGTTAATCGTGTAGTTGCTCCTTATTAAAACACATATTGTAGAATTATACCACAAAAGTAAAACATGTTCAAACAACCCATATTTGAATTTTACAATGATTTGAAAATCTCAACTAATTTTATTTTTTTTATAACAAATAACTTTTACTGGCCGTTGGCGCAGTTGGCAGTTCGTTTTTCGGGTTTGATTCTCGCCTCGTCCCTGAATGTAATATTTATTTATACATGTATATTAATTTATTTCAATATGGATATGTGTATTAGTCGGCCATTACCCAAAACACAAGCATTAGGTACCTAAGTTGCCTACCTTATAAACAAACGACCGTTTGTGTATGTTAAAAATAATATATTATAGTATTTTTAATACTCAAGTTTAGGTACAAATAGTTTATAACATCTAGACTCGTAGGCATAGAACTCAAAAGGGAGGGGCTATTGTGGACATTACCCACCCTAAAATCCTCTTTTACAACCCTAATAAAATTGAGGGTGTTGCAGAATAAATATACCTAACACTAATTTGATTTTTAAAATCAAAACCTATTGTCTTTAACTGTATTAATATAATGTTATAACCTTCATTACCCGAATTCTAATTCTACGATAAATTCTACGAAATCTTTGCTTTTAAACATATTGTTTCAATAAGGTTTTTTACACCGGAATTCTGGTTACTTAGATTGCTCCTTTTCCAAAATTTCTGGTTACCCAAATGTCCAGTCTGTCTTAATAAAGGCCATGTACAATTTCAAAACTGTATAAGAAAACAGTTTCTTCAAAAAAGGTTTTACAAACTCTTGTAAAACTTTTTTTTTGGAGAAACTGTTTTCACATCTCTTACACTGCTTTACTTTTGGAACACTCGTTCCAATACAATGTTGTTTTATTTTGTTACGTCAAAATTGCGTAGAATTTTTCAGTATAGTCTGTCTTTAACTTTTTTTTTAAATTATTACGTTATTATATTATATTATTATTATTATTAGGAGTAAGCTATAGATAAAATATTGAAAATATTAAAGTAAAACCGAACTGAAATAAAATTGTAAATATAATAGTAAATTAATATAATTATTAAACGGTTATTTTAATGCGCATTTTTTTCTTTTCAAAGAAAATAAGGCCACTGCAACACTGTACATTAACAATTCATAAAGCATAGTGCATATTAGTTATGTTAAAACACTCAAACGCAAGCTCCTCGCATACCTACTGCCTCGTTGACCACACCGATCGTTCAACGAATGATTCAATGCATACTTTTATAGTTGTTATGCACTATGAATACTATTTTTTTTAATTTTTTTACATATAACTACTTTTTTTTAATTTTATGGCTGTAAGGTAATTGCATGTTAGCTGTCATATGTTTTTTAAATGTCAGGATATGTGTAATTTGGGTGGTTTACTGTCGAGGTTTGTAGAAACGATTTATTGTTTTGAAGTAAATTTGTTTTTTTTTTTCGTTTTCTTATTAGGTTATTGTTAGTTCGTTTTATTATAAGAAGTGACTGAACTTCGATGGATAAGGATATGTGTATATTGATTTGTATTTTTCATATGATTTTCCGATATGGTTTATAATATAGATATATGTATTATAATATATTATCTATCTCATCTAAAATTATTATATAAAAAAATATTTTAGTTAAAATTTGAGTACATGATAAAATGTAAGAAATTATAACAGAAAGTACTTAATAAAAAATTTGCAATTTAATAAGATAAAATTAAGTTACACTTTGCATTTTTAGGAGAAGTTATAATTTATTCGAGATTTTATTTAACTGTTACTAACTGTTTACTGAAGTTTTACACTTATAATTACTGAAATTATCTACTTGTATAGTGTTACAATTCAAATGCCACATCTACCACAGGACTAATATCAAACCAATTACCTTAAAGTTCAAAATGTTACCAGTTAGAAATAAAAATTAAAATCCTTACAATGTACAAACAGCTTAAAAATTTAAAATTCAAAGCAAGCTTCAATGTAATATTTTAATGGACTCAGCGATGATTTGGTTTCCTGCGCCCAGGGCGGTGTATGCAGCTAGAATCTCATATGTAAACGCTTAGAATGCATCGATTGTGATCGAATTGGAATCGCAATCGCTATCTGTGATCGATATTGATGGGTAGGCTTTATTTGTGTGTTATTGGGAATATTGATTGGTGAAAGTTTCCTATTTATACGTGTCGTACTTGAAATTTTAATGAAAAATTTTCTCGTATGTTATTGGCGTTTTTATGTGAAGCGATATACTGGATGAACGTCGTAGAACTTTACGGAGCTGATCGTGGATTAAATTTGAGTTCGCTTAGCACAATTTTCAAGAATCAAGATTTTTTAAAATACATTCTATAGGTACATGTTGGAGGAGAGGCCTTTGCCCAGCAGTGGGACGCTTATAAGCATGTTTAATCAATCAATCAATCAATCAATCACGTTGGAGAACTTCTGAGATATTCATATCCAATTTCTATAAATGCATATGTATGTAGAAGAAAATACAGTAAATTTACTGTGAAAAATTTTAAAAGGTTGAACTTCAATTCTCAATTTAATAATTGAAGAATCTCGTGCTCAGCAAATAGCGTTAAATAAAACCGAAGTACCTACCTATATGACGACGCGTTGGCGCAGTGGTCACAGCAACTGGCTAATGCGCTAGCGGTCTAGCGGTCGGGTCGTGGTCTGGGCGTTTGTGCTTGTGTATTGTGTGTGTTTCCGGACCTCCGACACAGGATTCACATCCTACTGGGGGCCGTTGATTGTGAGACGTTTATTTATTTATTTATATTGTTTAAATAAAATACTAGAACGGTAGTCTCTAATAAGAAATTAATATTACCTAATCCTTTTTTAAATTGATCAATAGTCACAATAAAACTTTTACCAATTCCTTTTCACAATTTTCCATCACAAAATCGAGTTTAAATCGATATCGTTAACAAGATCTTTTAACTTCCCTTTTCTATAACAGAAGCTATCCAAGCGAGTAAGCGTACACATGTCACGAATAGAGATTACAACGCAAGGAATACAAGCGCGTTACATCATTGTAAACGTTGACTACGACATTGAAATATAATTTTACTTCTTGAAAGAGGTTTTATTCCATCATATGTGATACAACACATGATCCGTGGAGCTATTACGTAACTTGCGCGATCGCGAACAATCGCTGTGGTGTCGAATTTTAATAGTAGGTGAACCTCAATTAGTTTTGAAATTCGACACCACAGCGATTTATTGCAATCGCGCAAGTTACGTAATACCATCACCGGACTATTTCATATATGTGTTACATTTTAAAGATATGTGTAAGTGACGCTGGTTTTCATGTAAGATATGTGACTGAATTTATGTTTGAGTATTGACGTATTTTCAATAAGTAACTGTTGAGTTTCTTGCAGGTTCCTCTCAACAGAATCTACATTTCGATTCGGTAATAGCGTCACATTAAAATAACGTACCCATACTACGTGACCCGTTTTTTACAATTTTCTGCCCCGCTCTCCTCAACAGTGACCACCCATTGTATTTGCTACGATACCCCCCCCCCCCCCCTGAAATATTCACGTAGTAATTCATAAAGATACAAAGTTAAAAAATTGTAGTAAGTAGTAGTACTGGTAGTGTTGTCACAGTTGAG
Source organism: Euphydryas editha (assembly GCA_036937285.1). Taxonomy (NCBI): domain Eukaryota; kingdom Metazoa; phylum Arthropoda; class Insecta; order Lepidoptera; family Nymphalidae; genus Euphydryas; species Euphydryas editha. The sequence continues at coordinate 13,487,649 of JAUPFZ010000023.1, forward strand.
CTTGAAAAACGGTAAACGCTGCGCTCCATATTTCAATATGGTTCGAAAAAGCTGGAGATTGTCTACATGACGAAAACCCTAAGACACCCCCTTCCCGCCCCAGTGACCAAGGGTAGTATTTTTGAAGCCCCCCTCCCCCCCTGAATGGATCACGTAGTATGAGTACGTTCCCTAACTATAATTTATAAATTAAATAATAATTAATTATACTCGAGACAAATGCTTGCATTGACAACAAATGTTTTCATGGCTTGGACGTTTGTGTTGTATTGTATGTATTCGGACTCCCGACAGATCCGGATTTCATCCTTCTGGAACTACTAGTATGAGATGTTTATTTGTAATAATCATTATTTTTTCAACATTCATTTTTAATTAATCACACTTATTTGTAAACTGCATCCCTGTTAAGTCGAAGCAATTCAACACGTGTATTTTTTAATATAAAAGAATATTAAAAAAATATATTTTGATTGTAATTCTAAAACCTTCGTTATTCTTTCGATTATAATACCTCGTTAACTTAGTATTAAGAAGTTCAACATTGGAACATATCTACGTGCCAGAACTATGTAGTATCCAAACTTTCCAGTAAAATCCAATATACATGAAAGTAGCAAGATCTGATTTGAATGTGGAACTCGATAGTCGTATTTTAGTCTGGAAAACACAGTCTTGTAGGTTTTTCCAGAGAGATGTAAATTTTTACCGTTAAGAGAGCGCTTTCAATTGTATTTTATTGTTTTGTATTAAGTATTCAGATCGTTTGAATCGAATATAAGCGAAATTACGATTCTTACAATTCTCTAAAATCTATCGTCACATGCTCTGTTACACTCTTTATAGTTACCTACGTCAAAACTTTAAGGATAAGCTTAGATATCGTATAGATGTTTATATATTAATTTATTTCATTTTCATATATTAATTTTATAACACACCTTTGTTAAACTTGTTGAAACAGCTTTGCTGTGTTTCGGAAAGAAGGGCAAGACAGGCAGTGTAATTACTGGCACCGAGACTTAACATCATATGTCTCAGGATAGGCAACACATAAATGAGTTGACTGGGCTAGTTCCAGGGAAACTAGTTTATGTTCATGGGCGACGTCAACCACTTACCATCAGGTGGCACGTCTGCCAGTTTGCCTATCCAACTAACATAAAAAAAAATTACAATGAAAATTTCTAGAACCAGTTTGGGAATTTTGAACTCATGTAATAAATTAATGTTTGTTGTAAAGAAATTAGACATTTTATACTATTATCACATACGTATATACATATAACACACATCTATCTAAATATACCTATATAACTCAAAGGTGACTGACTGACTGACATAGTGATCTATCAACACACAGCCCAAACCACTGGACGGATCGGGCTGAAATTTGGCATGCAGGTAGATGTTATGACGTAGGCATACGCTAAAAAAGGATTTTGATCAATTCTACCCCCAAGGGGATAAAATAGGGGATGAAAGTTTGTATAAAACTTCTTAGATTTTCGACTGATTGAACTGAAATTAAAGATTGGAGCTACTATGATGAAGACGTCCGCTTTAATAGGATTTTGATAAATTCAACCCCCATGGGGATAAAATAAGGGATGATGGAGGATGTAAATGTATTAGTTTGAACATATCAGTACCTAATGGAACGAAAAAATTAAGGCGAACAAAATAATACCTAATTAATAATAATTACTTCTTAACGTGAGCGAAGCCGCGGGCAAAAGCTAGTGTATAATATATTTGGGTGTGCTGGAAGAAATATCGTTGAAGAATTTAGAACCTTTACACTTCTATTTCAATTATATGTATGTCTTCCTCTATATTGTACGTATAATGAAGTGTTAAATAAATATATAGATAATAAAATAAATTTACAGATCACACACATATAGACAGATTACTGTAAAATAGTGAGTGTGTAATTGTCGAAATATGATAATAGTGTGTGTTACAACAAATTAATAACAACGCGTTGTTGTTTATGAGGAATGCATTGAGAATACGGATACCGAGAAACTATTAGGCATTTGAGGAACGAACCTTAAGGACGGGGACTTGAGGCATAAGAGGTAGCGGGAGCGACGTATTGATATATATATATATATATATATATATATATATATATATATATATATATATATATATATATATATATATATATATATATATATATATATAAGGTAAAGTCACCAAATAACGTCCCCTTTTTGTAAAAACCAAATATTTTAAATAATATACCAAGTGAAGTAATAAATAAAACATCAGAGTTAAGTTGAAACATTTATTTATTATTTTGAACAATCAAAAACTTCTTAACTGCGTTACTTTTTCTACAAAAATGGCTTTAACAAAAAACTAGAAATTCTGAGAATAATTTTTTAGGCGCCTAATTACGTCCCGGGGACGATATTGAGATCACAATAATCAGTACGTAAACTTAAATATTGGCGAATACATAAATATTTTAAACTAGCTGTGCCCCGCGGTTTCACCCGCGTTAAATTGAGGGGAAAAACGTACTTAAATATTTTTAAACAATTACTCTAAGAGTAGGTACCCGCCTGGTTGGAGCGTTAGCATCGAATGGTCTCAAACGTTACTGCCGAGCAAGGGATCTCAGATTTGATTCCTGGGTCGTTCAACGTATTATTGAGTTTTATTTAATTTTCGAAAATTCTCAGTAAAAGAGTGATGTTATATTTACTTTAAAAGTGGAACTATAGTTGAAAAATGTCTCGAGAAGAGAAATAATAAAGGACGCAACGGAAGCTCTCAAAAAAGATTATTTTTTTTTCGTTTCTGTAACATTTCTTATTATTGCTCAGCCCCTATTGATCATAGCGTGATGTTATATAGCCTAGAGCCTTCCTCGGTAAATGGGTTATCCAACACAAAAAAGAATTTTTCAATTCGAAACAGTAGTTCCTGAGATTAGCGCGTTCAAACAAACAAACAAACTCTTCAGCCTTAAAATATTAGTATAGATAGATAACGCCGTTTGTGTTCTTGGTCTAAACCTTGTGGGTTTCAAAGTAACGGAGGAATCATTTACAATAGATGTTGTGCTGCTTGAACCGGTTGAAAGAGGAGCATTTAACGAGTCTATGGAAATGTTTTCATTGAGTGGGTATATTTCTGTTTTTTGGAAGCCATTTACAGCTGTATCAATTTTACATGTTTTTGCATCTTATGCATTCCCAAATATTTATCCAAGTTGTTAGTGAGTAACAATCCGCCCTGGGTGATTTGTTAACCAATTTTCTACTTCTTGGGCATAAAAAGTTTTTAAGGGAAACATGAATTTAGTTCGGACAGCTTCAACGGCTTTTTTCATTGCTTCAGAATCCCATAGCTTTCTCCTCGGCATCTAAAACTAAAAAAATTTAACATAAAACAGTCAAAAAAGTACGCTTAACGACAAATAATCTAGTGACCTAAATACCGTCCCGGGGGCGATATTAGGCTCATGTGAGGGGACGATATTAAGAATTTGTCAAGTTTGTGGATATCATTCATTAAACCAAAAGTACATGTCATAGCCTTAATAAAATTCCAATCAATTTAAATCTAAAAAATAGCACCAAATTTTGTCAAACATTTCATTACAATAACTCAAATAAATCCATATTTAAACAGTACTCATAGTATTTGAATGAAAAACTCACCTTGTACAGTTTTTTCTTTTTTTAAATATCTTGCGCCAGGAGCAACGTTTCACAGTCAAACTTTCACAATGGCTGACTGACATAACCAACTTTAGATTTGACATATTAAAACTAGATGGTATTATTTAGAAAAAGATATATACCAATGGGGACGAAATTAAGCTTGGGGACGGAATTTGGCGACTTTACCTTATATATATATATATATATATATATATATATTACGTTTTTTTAAGTTGTCAACTATATTTTGTTATTGTTCTCCAGCATATAGTTGTTAGTTAGTTGTTACATAATGCGTTGAAGAAATAAAGGTTCACTGCTCGTTCCCCGTACGTGATAGCGTGATAATATGTAGCCTATATGTTGACCCGACTTCTTAACAATATTTGTACTTTTTGAGTTTATCCCGGACATACATACAGACAAAAATTCTAAAAACTATATTTTTGGCTTCGGTATCGATTGTAGATCACACCCCAAGTATTCTTTTAAAAAAATATTCAATGTACAGTTTTGACTTTCCTACCATTTTATTATATGTATAGAAAGTAAAGACACATGCGATTTTTCTACACATGTCAAATTTTCAAAATTTTCAAAAAAATATATGTGAAAAATCGTACTGTTTATTTTTCATGTTACAAATTATTTTTCAATGTTAGTTGTAATTTAATAAAGTAGTATTTTTATTTATGTTTGGCCTGCATAAGTGCATCCTATTTACCTTAAAATGTATGTTATTTAATTATTTATTTTATGAATATTATAATCATCACGAACGCTCTCGCCCCTCTCGCACTGTGGTCCGCAACCCTTTAAAATTCTAAATCCGCGTACCTCAACTATAATGTCACATCAGTAACTCACAATGCGCGTGCGCCGCATAGTCCCCACAGGGCCGGCAGGCGGTAGGGCCGATAAATTAACACTCTCCCAGCCGTGATTAGACTATTCAATATAGATGTAAATAAATGATAAGAAATGAGCTCCACATATTGAGCGCATGAGTAAATTTTAAACTAATTTATGTGTATATGTATATATACCTTTTTAAACTTTTGTGGTCACAAAAACTATTATGTAGGGAGTTTACTCGTGACAATGGCGCTTATTACAGTGCGGAGTTTTTTTTTCTTTTTTGAGGTGATAACGTCTTATAAGTCGATAAACGCCGGGCCGGCTGCACGCATGAAAAAGCATGACTCATTGTCACGTTCCGCGAGCGAGAGCGTGGAACAAGCAATAGAGAGGCACGATCGTCCTAAACATTCGGCTTGTGACGCATCTATCTCTCTTCCACTCCATCGGCAGATGCGTCCGAGTAGAAGAGAAAAAATATTTGAATTAACGCGTGCAAATAAATGTTAATTTATCGAAAAATTAATTTTTAATTAACTTATTTGTATTATACAAAATACAGATAATTCAGTGATAATAATTCAATTAAATTCATAACAGTATGCTATTTTTCATCAATGTTTTCTTATGACGTTATCCCGTAGAATTATAGTCCGTAAACCGACTGTACAGACAACCATTTTTTTTAAAAGTACTTACCTTCCAACAATGGGGTCGGTGACTATGCTAGCTAAGCTCAAACATACCGGTTCTCGCTAGCTTACAATTCGTACTTTTATTCTGCATAGGTACTTGTTTTTTCTTTCTTTCTTTCATCTCTTTCACACTCTGGGTGGTGTTCCTACAACTACATCTATCTATCCGATATATCGGGAGCCCTGATTAACTACAAACGTGATAAGTATCCAATTTTACATTTTAACAATAATTTTGTATTTATATAATAAAAATAAGTAACTATATTAAAATTATTGTTAGAATTTTTTTTTTCTCTGTAAATTAATTTGAAATAACTCGTTGACTTACAAAGAAACAAACAAAACAGTAAAAACAGACGAGCACAAAAAGATAAAAAGTATATACACCTAATTAAACCCATTGAGAATTTGTTAAAAAATACATCTTACGATTCCCAAACTCGTCCAAGTCTTGTATCCCTCTCCCGCGTATCTCGCTCTCGCTCGCACGTCATTATGTTATTACCCACGTTGCAGCCGAAGAACTGTGATTAGCAAGTGATTAAGGCTCATTCAATATAATCATGTAATTATTTATTTATGTTTTAGAGGCGAGTGTGTTTTGTACTTAGTATATATCAAAAACAGATAAATTTCGTTTACTTGGATATTATAGTATGTAGCTTGACAATTTTTTTTTGGTTCAGTTTTCACAGTAACTAGGTATTGCGCTAGCCATACAGATGCTTGTGTTGTATGTAATTCTGATCCTCGAAACACAATTTAATCCAGCTAGGAGTCGTTGAAACCTTCTTTTATTAATATTTTTGTTGGCTCATTGGAATGGCATATTGTCTTTCTAGTAGCTGACGATTTTTTCACAGGACAAGTTGTACCTAGTACGTTCTAAATGATGTATATAAGTAACAAATTAATATAGTTACATAGGTAGTGTTATTTTTAATAAACACTTCACAAGTAGTTGTCGTTACTACGTCACAAGTAGTAACCGAGAAAAAACGCTTTTGACAGCTCGTCGCTTTTAATAACCAACTTTTTTTTTTTGTTAAATTCAATAAGCAATTTCAACTTGACATTGTCTCATGTGTTTTCAAACTAAAAAAATATGATTGATATGAATGAATAAAATGTATGAAACACGGATAGTTTTATGTATAACTTTACGATATACTGTGCGAGTGAGTGAGTGAGTGAACGGCACGCAGTACGATATCTGCTCACGATCGCTAATGAAATGAAGGAGAGCGTTCCCTAGTTTTACTGTAACACACTAACACTTAACTTATCTAACTTATGTATATACTTTGGGGGATACCTACGTTCAGAAGTGGACATCCAATGGCTGATATGATAATGATGATGATGATGAACTTATGTATTGCACTATTGTAAAATAATATTTGCACTTGGAAAGTTTGAGGAGAAGAATACGATGAGATTTGGATTATTACAGGATAGATTTAACAGGACTTGGCGGATGATGTATGTAATACGATCATCCCACAGCTGGGTAAAGACCTCCTCTCTTATACAGAAAAATGATTAAAGCATAATCCACCACGCTGCTACATATCAGTTTGGCAGGATTAATTATACAATGTATAATTAATCTTCAAAGAGTTACATCGGTACGACCATGACTTTACGATAACAAGCGAGATCGACGGCTAAACGTGCTCTCCGAGGCATGACGGGGAGACTGGAAAAGACGAACTTATACTAAAAACAAATATTTATAACAAATAACAAATATAAATATCCGCTCCTAATAAGAATTGAACCTACCACTTGAACTACTTTCGTTACCACTCCACCAGAACGGTCATAACAAAGAGACGATTAAAAAAACAATAATTATATCGAAATACTTAGTTCGTCATCCTCCACGGCAGTGTGTCGACGGGTATAGCTCGTACGACGTGTTCCGGAAACAAGGGCTATTGGTCGATCATTATTGTTCGGAATAAACATCCACTAGCTTCATACAAGTATTAACTTGTTTAAAACATGGGAAAATTAAAATTATCATCTTCTATTATATTGTCTTCATATTAAAAAATAATATATATCATCATATTTTATATTATACACATAAGATTTCAATAATATAGCTGGTGGGGACAACTGAGTTGCTACTCACTCTCCTTTTGAAGGTTCCAATAGCTGGTAGAGAAAAAGAGTTGCAAATCTATCTCCTCATGAAAATTCGAATATAATAGCTAGTAGGGAAATTGGACTTTCAACTCAATATTCTTCTTCGCTGGTAGAAAAAAGAGTTGCCTATTTGTTTTTGTTTTTTTTTAATTTCTGAGGATAGTAATACATAGGTATATGTACAAGATATGTTACTAATTACAAAAAAAAAAAACAGTTTTCTATCTATCTATTTGTCTGCTTATTTTAACTAATATATTAAATGGTTGGCTTTTCTTAATTATGCGGATTATTAAAAACATTAATTCCACGTAGCTAAAGTCACGTGTAACAAGCAGTACACAATATATTCTTAAAATTCTTTTTTCTTTTAAAATATAGTATTATATATTAACCTAATTTCTTATTATAATATTAATTGTGATATGATAAAATTAATTGTGTAGTATCATTTATAATTAACCAATTGCACCATTCTTTCAATCGAGATAAAATAATCATTTTTATTACATTACGAAAGCGTAATTTAAGGTTCACTTGTAACGTTTATAGAACCTTTGAATAAATATAGGTATATGTTCTATTTATTTATATGCTTATAGTTATTGATTATGATTAGTTTTGTTTAATATTTATTTAATGTATTTTGTTTAATATTATTAATTGTATTTATAAAGTTAAAGTTATTTAAATTTATTTATCGTTTTCTTAATGTATATATATATATATATATATATATATATATATATATATATATATATATATATATATATATATATATTTTTGCGTATCGATGCTTTATTCAAAATTTTCTTCAAAAGATTTGATTGTTCTACGATTCATATAGACATAGTTTATTTCTTGATGCTACACGGAACAGCGGTTGAAAACCACTTAATTAATAAATAATTAACTAAATATCAACGGTTTAAAGTGGATTTTAACATGAAACCTCGTTTAAGATCCAAATATTGTAACCACTGGATCACCTCGACTTACTTTGATGACATATACGCATACGTGTTGCGTTTCATAAAAAAAAAACTCAATCACAACGCCATCTATTGGATGAAATTGTAAATAGTAGATAAGCATTTAAAAAAATCCTATCCCATTCGAGTGCAGGCGTGTAGAAGAAATTAACATACATACACACTACTGGAGTTTTATATATGGAAAGATTATTAAATTAAATATTTATGATAATTTAAATAAATTAAATATATATATATTAAGTACACTCGCACTTAACATATTCTTAAGCAAGTATAACCAAACATTCTTTACAGCAGCCACTTACAAAGAAACGTTTATGGACGCTAATTGTTTTATTAGCACCTTGTTCTCCGCCTGATGATCGGGAGCTTGTTACCGATTCCTCATTTACACTGTTATTAATATAATACTAAAGCATTTATGTGAATATAATGTATTCGCTTTACACCTGACGACGCGTTGGCGCAGTGGTCGGAGCAACTGGTTGATGCGCTAGCGGTCGCGGGTTCGATCCCCGCACATGACAAATATTTGTATAGGCCATACAGATGTTTGTCGTGGTCTCGGTATTTGTGCTGGTGTATTGTGTGTGTTTCCGGACCCCCGACACAGGATTCACATCCTATTGGGGGCCGTTGAGTGTGAGACGTTTTATTATAGCCTATTTCCAAGGTCATACCGATATATAACTGAACTGACTGAACTCAATCATCTTGTAAGAGTCCCACTGCTGGGTAAATGACTCTTCTACATATACAAGAAGGGGTTGGATTTGTGATACAAATAAAATTGCATTCATATTGATGATGAAAAAAAAATTATGATTAACACAAAAATTTAAAGACAAAAAAAAATACGCTACATATAAAACGATGCTATGTCACAATACGGTGTAACATGAGCCCCTCATCAGTGAATCGAAATGTTGTTATCACATTTATATAATCATAAAGTCTGAAATGCAAAGCGTAAAATTCTTAAAAAGGTATTATAACTCAAAACATCCTAATTATTCTCTATAACAGATGATATAAATCGTTCCGCTTTAAATTGATGTAATTTAATTCAATAAAATGATTCTTAAAGCAGTAGGTATAATTGAAACACTAACTAATATTATAAATGCGTAAATTCGTTTGTGTGGATATTTGTTGATGGAGAATACCTAACATACAACTGAAGTGAATCAGCCTATACACAATCCGCTGCTGGGAAAAGACCTCATCTCTATCTCTCCTCGCTGCTTCAGTACGGGTTGGCGGATAGTTTGCCTAACATGAGTAACGATCGTTACCAGGTGTCTATGATAATAACCGGGACCGAAGGCTTTACGTACTCTTCGAGGCACGGTAGGGAAGCGAGACATGAAACAAATATTTGTACAAATACAAATATCTGCACCCGCGTCCGTCGGCGTTGAGGCACTACTCGCACCAATAAACCAGAACGGTCGTCGTTACGTAAACACATAAGGTAGTTATCTTATATTTACGCGAATTTTACTCATTTAATTAAAAAATTAGATCAAATTTTATTGCGTTTATTTGTTTAAAAACTTTACAGTTTAACGATTTTTATGATTTTGACGAGACCATGGAAGCTGTAAAGGATCCGAAATGTCGCGAAATAATTTAATTGAAAAATCGGTAAACTATAAAGTTTTTAAACAAATAAACGCGACAAAATCCGATCTAGAGTTTAAATTAAATACATAAAGTAGTTTTATATCGAAATTGAATATACATATATGTTGGAAAAATCAAAACGTGTTGGTAGCTCTCACTCTATTTAGTCACTTTAATAGATTCAGTACCTGGATGACCGAGCTTTGCTCGGTTAAATTATTATATTTAGATACATTACATACTGATGAAACATAAATAATATTTTCGATCTTACCGACATAAAAGTAAAATAATAGGAACTTGTTATTTAAATAAAAAATAAAAAATAAAAAGAGCTCTCGATAATAGTTTTTCTCACAAAAGAAGAAACTTGAAAAAAAAGGAAAAAAAATTGCTCTGTAGACACCTGGATTCGAACCCGGGTTTTCTGATTTCGAATCCGCCCGATTCCCATCCGAGCTATCATAAGCTTATCAATGACAGCGAAATTAACCTTCGTATTCTAATGATATTTTTTAATTGCGTAAAAAAGGGATAAAACTACATTTCCTAAAAATAAATCCTAGCTAGATCGATTTATCGCCCCCGGAACCCCCTGCATACTAAATTTCATGAAAATCGTTGGAGCCGTTTCCGAGATTCAGATTATATATATATACAAGAATTGCTCGTTTAAAGATATAAGATATCATTCACGCCAATCATTCAATGAGTGTTCATTCCTATGCAGTATTTTAATTACTGTTTTATTAATAAATCTGATCATCGAACAGTGCAAATATATTTTTCTTGTCTCTTATGATCAACAGCTATATATTATTTTTGAACTGTTAAAATATCACAAATCATTAAATATCTAACAGCTCTCACGTTGGGATGGTCACTATTTTGATTATCTGTAAAATATTAGATAATTGTCATTAAAAGTTTGAGATATTTTCTCGCTGTTAGTAATAACTGAGGATAAAAAAATACATTTAAAATATTTATTAAAAACCTTTTATATACAGTCTCTTTGAATCATAATCAATAAAAAAATTCAAAACCCTGCTTTCAAACTGTCCTGTAAAAGTATTAAAACATTTAAACTTAAATACATCGCGCATTTCTTTCATAATACATATATAATCTTAAAAAAAAATTGTGTATTCTAAATATTAACGAAAAACAAAACCTTGTTTTTTAATACATAATGTTCAAAAAGTTCGCATATCATCAGGTAATCATATGGCAAAAGAATTATTCGTTTACCCAAGGTATTAATAAGTAAATATATATGTTAATAAAGTTTTAAGTTTTCGATAAGATCCAGCTGAAAACTTTCGGAATCAATCACGTACCTTACAAAGATTACCCATAACTAATGAGAGACACTCATTATTTTCAATTCCAACAAAATTCAACAATTATCAACCGTCGCATCTAAGTCCCTTTACAAACGAACTACTTAAGCTATCAGACAATATTTGATTGTATTAGAAAAATTATAATACTGTACAAGACCGTAACTTACACTTTTATCTTCTGATCAAATACCTCTTCTATCATAAAGAAATTAAACAAGAAGAACACTGTTTCGGTACTGATGACATTAGGATATCCATCAAAAACTACTATGGAATAGACTTGTATAAAATTTTCAAGTCAATCATTAAACCAGGTGCGTTGTTCTATGAACATGTTTTGGCTTGAGAAAATATGTAAATAATGACTAGACGCAACAAGTAGACTGAATTTAAAATTTTAAAGGCCCGAAAAGCGAGAGGCGCTGTAGTTTGATCCTAAAGATAATGATGCTGCAGGATGTCGAATCTTAATTATGACAAATTAGTTGTAGTCTTTATTCTTAAAAAGTTTATTTTTAAAATACAAAATTGTTCGAATAAAAAAGCTAACGCATAATCGTTACATCATAAAATCGCAGACGTATCGACAACCTAAAACTCTTTTCAAATACGAGGTGTTAAAAAACGTATTGTGACAAAAAAGACCGGCAAAAAAGTCGGGAGACAATCTTTTGGGATCTTAATTGGGTCGGCCGGCATGCGGGGAATCTTGCGCCGGGGATGTTTTATTTTACGAAATGTGTAAAATATTTTCGTCGTGTTTTGTCCCTTTTTTCTTGATTGTATTCGTTTGTCGTCCGTCTCTGTCAGCCAGGCGTCCGTCAGTCTGTTGCGACATTTCACTTTTAAATTGCGACATTTTTGTAGTATTTGATTGTTTGAAATTTCAACGATCAACGGCCAACGGTACTCGGGTGTTTTGCTTTCGTTTCTGTTTTGTTGTATTTAGAAATGTTTTAGTTTAATTTCATTGTTCTTTTGTATTTTAAACAGCTATTTTTATGTAGTAAAATTTGGCTAACTATAGTCACAAGTGTTAGAATGGCAAATTGATAGATTTGACTAGCAATTGTAGACCACAACTGTAAATATACTTCTTTATGTATTTTTAATCTATGCCTAGTAATTTTAGTATCAGACACTAAGCCGATATAAGACATTTCTTCTATAGAAAACACTTTGAATTTTTACTTTTATCGTACTTTTATAATTTTTGGCTGGCGTTGTCCTGATTATAGTTATAAAGAAATTCGTACTTTTTTAAATTTCCAGCGACACTGATGTTATCTAGTAAGTCGAGTGAGTGGTACTAAAAAATTCAACCAAAGAATATATAAGTTTTATATATATATTACCAGAAAGGTTGTCAACCGTTTTGGTGTAGTTATGGGTTAGTCGCCTTTACGCCAGTGGTCGCGGGATCGATTCTCGCTCGAGCCAGATTTGAAAAAAATATTTGTTGTGTACTTTGTGCGTCTCCCGACCTTGCCTCAATAAGATTATTAATTTGATTCAAAGAGGTCGGTACTCTGCTTCTCTGCCGGTCACCGCACGCCAAAGTAACAGAATAAAAAAATATTTAAAAAAATGCATAGGTAGCAAATAGCCAATAATACTTAGATCACTTTCTAAACAGGAATCTCTGGAATTTTCATTAATACCGTTAGTGAAGCTGTATTCACTACACATCAGTGAATTTCAATAACAAATTAGTGAGTATTTACTGATCAAATCAGTGGACTCTGATATTTACATATTCATACATTGAATAGTCACTATTTCTGCGTGGTACCTGCTCTTCTCACATTAATAAAAAGTGAATAGTCACATAAAATTAATGAAATTCTACAGATTCATGCGTAAAGAGTATACTAGATTATAAAGCTTTTAAACATATTGAAATCGGTTCAATAATTTCTAAGCTTATCGATAACAAATCGATTCTCTCCCCTCAACAATATCGGTACAGATGAAGTTACAACGATTCATTATTATCAGGAACTTCATAGATGTCAGACATGCTTTGGAAGCAATCAATATGATCGCGGGCACGCTCGTAAACACATCAACGCGAATTCGACCATATTTCACACTGTATCCGATTTACGATGCAGCCTCGACGGGAACTAGTAGCACCGTTTACACAACTTGCTTACGATTTGAAATACACTTATTGTAAGCAATCGTGTTGTTCAAAACCATTAAAAAATCGCTATTAAATTACCACAACGACCGTTCTGGTGTAGTGGTGTAAATAGTCGCCTCAACGCCGGCGGTCGAGGGTTCGATTACCGTTCGGTGCAGATTTTTGTATTTGTGTAAATATTTGTTTCCGGTATGGGTGTGTGTCCTTGTGGCTCTCCCCATCGTGCCTCGAAGAGCACGTAAAGCCGCCGGTCCCGGTTGTTATCATAGACATCTGGTATTGATCGTTACTCATGGTAGGGAAATTATCCGCCAAACCGCAGTGGAGCAGTGTGGTGGATTAAGCGCCAACCCTTCTCCTATATAGAAAAGAGGCCTTTGTACACTAATGGGACGTTTACAGGCCGATTCATTAATTCATTCATTCAATTACTAACATATAAAGAGATACCAAAAATGTACACAAAGAGAAAGAATTCTATTCAATTTCGCTTAGGTTGGTCAATTGTACATCGTATTTTCGCAGAAATTATATCAAGTGATGTACGTATCCTGACGATATTTTCTTATGCATTTGAAACTTCATTGGTGCTGGTATGAATATAAACCTGTGCCTATTCTCTAAACAGGAATTAGTGATTTTTCACTAATTTAAAGCGAATCACTTTTTACCAATGTGATAATCGTACCGTGTAGAATGTGAATATCATAGTCCACTGATTTGATCATTTAATATGTGTAACTTCACTAACATAATTAGTGAAAATTTCATTGATTAAATTTTAGAGAGTATGATTAAGATCCGCGCTCACATACGCAATTACACACACATACATTTTACACATAAACATAAATCACAGTCGTATCTCAAGAATGTAAACCGATCTATCCGAAACTCGGTTCCTGACTAAACAAGCGAGTTTATTTGACTAATGGTGGCCGCTGAGCTCCCGCGGTTTTTGCAACGAGTCACAAATGATCGCTACGTCCACGATATATGTACGGAAAAGAAATTTAAGCGGACAGTCCGTTAATTGGGAAATTAAGAAACGAATTTAACCTCGCGTCATATTAATCCTGGTGGAAGTACTAAATTACTAATGTTTACTTGGTACTTGGTTTGCATACATTAAATAAGTTAAAAGCAAATTAATTTTATTGTTTTTGTGTCAGGGAGACAGTCTCAAGCTAAGACTAAATTGAGCATTGGATGATCACTTATCACAAATTATATCATCAAGATTCATTCATTCATTCATTAAATTTATTTGCTTTAATCTATTACATATAATAAAATGGTAGGAAAGTCAAAACTGTACATTGAATATTTTTTTATAAGAATACTTGGGGTGTGATCTACAATCGATACCGAAGTCAAAAATATAGTCTTTAGAATTTTTGTCTGTTTGTCTCTAAGTATGTTCGAGATGAACTCAAAAAGTACTGCATCGATTTACTTCAAATTTGGCACGAATATTATTAAGAAGTCGGGTCAACATATAGGCTACATATTGTCACGCTATTAATATTATTAATATTTAACATAAGGTTGACATTGGCTTTATAACATGTAAAGTGAAAAATCGTTTCGAGCATTTTGTTGACTACTGGTATTTTATCTCTTTCTTAAGAGAGTTGCCTTCGATCAAATAATTGATCGAAGAGAATTGCCTTGAATCCATGGTAGAAGGAGATGCAATCCCGGCCGTAGGAACGTTTTTTGAGTGCACGTGAGCATTCCAGTTTGTATATAAATTCCTTTTGTAACACCAACACCGTTTATCATAGATTAATTTCAGTACAAATAAAAAAAAAATAGTCGATCATAATAATTAGGACAAACAGCTATACAATTTAAAAAGAAAAAAGAAATATACAGTAAATTAATCTAAACATTGTAACACAAGTTTTTTATATGTGCGGGGGCTCGTTTCTGCAACATCCAATGCGTTAAACAGGTTGTTAAGGGAATTCAGCATTCGATGCAAGGGAGACCGTTTAATTATCTGTGGATATATTTTATTTAAGTTAATTATAATTATGTATGTAAGATTGATATAATTAATTCAGTGATTTTTATGATTTGTTGAATGAAATTAAAGTTAAGTTTAATTACAGTTTTCAAATATAAATATGTAGCGGATAAAGTAGAGTTTGATTGGGCAAAAAAAAACATACATCATACATTTTTATCTGTAGGATACCGTTATACGTGAGATACTTATCCGCAAGTGGTGAAACAGAACCTATGTGTAAAGTTTTAGTCTGGATATTATTTTAATAGATTAATGAATTAGGACTTATCTTTTTGTAATTGTATCAACTATATGTATGTATATCTGATTACGTATTTGGCTAACAACACGATTTTGATATACCTGTATTCTTGTAGAATATAAAACAATTATAAATTAAAAACTCATTAATTTAAGCCTCTGTTGTTTTTTCGGCGTGTCGATGCAACGGTGCGTGTGCGCAGCTAATTGTGCCGAAACGTGTACTAATTGATTCCTTGCTCGGGCGCGCGCGGTTATATGTAAGTCGGATCGCCGTTCGATGCCTGAGTGAACACTTAATAAGATTTTTAATTTCCAATCACGTTTTTTACTGGGAAATAATTTCGCATGTATATCGTTCGAATAAGTTTTATTAAAAGTATCTGTCTGTTTGTTAGTGCTGAGTTGTGATCGTTAAGAGGAAATTATACCGCAGATACTTTTGAAAAATAGGTATTTGAATAAAATTTTCCTGTCTCGCTCCCCCAGACCTATCCACAAATAGCAAGAAAGGGACAACTGCAACTCAGACCGTTTTAGGTACCTATATACTTAATTATTGACCAAAACAGCAATACGTAGTCGACTATTTCCTCCCCAAAACATGTCATTTTTTTATTTTTTTTTTAAATGTTACTAAAAAAAACCTTCAGCTATGCACCCCTATGTTCTCGTTTTTTTTTGTAAATATGCGTAATTTTTTTTTATGAGTGTCTGAAAAAGTATAAAAAATTAGGCAATATTTCTAGTTTTTGAAAACTCCTACTCCCTATGATAATAAGAATATGAAAAAAACCAAGATATAGGGGCATCGTCATGGGAGTTAAAGGTTTTATGTTACAAAAACTGTAACTTGTATTCATTGATAATGGATTTAAATTATTAAGCGATTCAAATATCAAGTTACAGTGGGAAAATTGTTCATAATTTTTGACGCCGATTTGTAGTTATGAATATGTGCACATATTTATTCTCAGCAATATTCAAATCAGCAATAAGTATATTTTACTGTACACCATAGAAAAATTCAACGCTAGTATTAATATTCAATCTCACCGGTTGTTGATGAAGTTTATCTCATAGATATTTTACTGATAGCACAGAAATAGTATTATTACTATTTCTCTGACTGATAGGCTATCAGACTTTCGGCGAGTTGCACGAAACCGTCGCTAACTTTCCGTTAGTTAAGTTGCAATTAATCTTAAAATTAGTTGATCTCATGATTAATTTAAAGCTGTTGGAATGAATCATCCGTTAGATAGATCTTTAATTAAACTAATTTTTTTTGTTAACTTAATCAGATGTAGGTTTCGTGCAAAAGATAATCACGATTCTTGTGATTAAATTAGTTTAATAAACACTTAAATTTAAAATTTGTTTCGTGCAACTCGGCGTTTGTCAGTAAGAGCTGTACGAGTCCTAAAGAGCTGTATCGCCTTAACTAAATCTTTTGGTGGTTGGTAATTTAGAGTTTGATGGTGAACAACCAACAAACTGAAAAAAAAATATATTCTCTGCTCAATCTTGGAACAGAAGCAGCAAGCAGGCAGGCAAATCACTGCCAATTGCGCCAACGGCCCAGTCCAACTTGGATAATGGGATTATGATGTTTATTATTATAGAATAAAATTACGTGTCATTGAAAAAGTTTTAATAATAAAAATTTATATTTATAAATTTCTTAATTAATATTTAATCAAATAAATAAATGTGTGTAAATGTATGAACGAATTTTAATATACAATCGTATAATTCGCATATTCCTCGTAGACAGTCGATGCTATGAGATGAGACGGCGCAGA
Source organism: Euphydryas editha (assembly GCA_036937285.1). Taxonomy (NCBI): domain Eukaryota; kingdom Metazoa; phylum Arthropoda; class Insecta; order Lepidoptera; family Nymphalidae; genus Euphydryas; species Euphydryas editha. The sequence continues at coordinate 13,505,235 of JAUPFZ010000023.1, forward strand.
AAATTAATTATATTCGCAGTGGCCACTGAACCTGTCACTGTCAGACCGTATGTACTCACATCACTCACGGCTTCCGACGTACTTCTAATTTTATACTTCTATTACATAAACGTAATGAAATCAAAAAACCAATATCGTTCAGCGAATAGGACAAGTGAATTGATAACAGATGATCGTAGGTTCAATTTTCAAGTTTTTTTTTCTTTTTTTAATTTTACAATATTATACATATTTAAAATGACAAACTTAAACTAATTATTTACAGACAGTATTGATGTAAATCATGTCCGCGTGGAATGGTGCCAAGAATACTGGCAGCATTTCCCCGTTGAATCGCAATTCCAAAGCGCTCGTCCCTTTTCCCAGGGAACCAGCGTCAAGCCATCAGGTCTATTACCATCATCGCGACTAATCCCAGTAGGCTCAATAAGAGTAGGTAGTTGATGGTGGCAAGCTGGTGGCGAGCTGGTCTCATTCAGGGAACCGTGGCGGGAAAACCTACCTGAACTCTTGTTGCAAGAAAGGCCGTGTAGTCCGAAAGAATCAATCTCCTTACCGTTCGGACATCTGTGTTCAAAACACAGACGTGCCCCCTTACCGGAGACCTACACAAACTCGAAAAGTTTCATTATCTAAAAGTGTCCCAAATGTTTTGACGGCATTGCGTGTAACCAGTGACCTGACTCTTTACTTGATAAAGCTAGAAGCCTTGCACGGTTTTTGTCACTTGTAAGATTTTGCGTCATCACGAGTATTGTGAACCAATGTTATTATTATTATTTTCAAGTGCTTTTGTCTTTCATCTTCTCTCTCGACGTTTAAGTACCTACAAGTCAGAAATCTGCTTGTTACAGTGAATTATTTTGGCGGAACATACTTCGACTGCTTCTCCACAAAGAAAGAAACCTTAACTCAAAAGTGGGTCGAATTTGTAACATAAATTCTACAGTATAGAAAGAAGATAAAAATATAAAAAAGGAGTGTTTAAGTGAGGTCTGATATCGAAGTATTTAATAATCATTATATTTCGTTCATTAGTTCGAGGGATACACTATGGTTGTATTCTAGGTTTGAATGTTCACAACTAAAATAAGAGATTTTAAAACAATATTGAGATTATCAAGAATCCTAGAGATTATCATATAAATAAAGATAATCTAGACTTTTTTTCCTAAAGAATAACGAAGCTAGATATTAAGCTTAATACCAGTCTCACATAAAATATACATATAAAGGTCTCGATGTAAAGCTAAAAAGTTATGGTCGTTAATTTGAACACGTTAATCTGGGGAGCGATCGTCTGACGTTTTATTTATTTTTGATTTAGAAAGCTGGTTCATTAAAGAAGGTTATATTCTAAAACTATAACATTACTACTGTAATAGATGAGTAATGTTCATGAATATGAAGTATGAAATTGGAAAGGATCTCTTATTTTCTAACGTCTATAAATAAATAAAAAAACAAATCAAGAACAAATATTTTAATATTATTTTAAGCACCTTCACTCTATTATCCTATAGTATGATTTCCATCCAGTGTTGGTGATACGGAATCAAACACAACACAGAACAAGCACATAGACCACGACACATATCTCTGTGACATATGAAAAAAACTCGTCGTGAGCGGATATCGAATTCGCGACCGCTGTCGCAACAGCCGGTCGCTGTGACCACTGCTTCAATCCGTCGTCAAATAACAAATTTCAATTCATACTTAACACAGTTTTCATTAAGACTATTAAATTTCTATTTATTTAATAAATTTACCACATTCAAACATATCTATCACAAATAAATCTAATAATATATAATCTCTTTCATCCAATTAGTTGCAGCCATAAACGTGAACACGCCGTGATTCAACAAATAGCTTTCAGTTGAAAGCAATAATTGAAAGCGGCTAACTCGACTAATATATGGCCGGGTTCAGCTGAATTGGTGCCTTCCCTGTTCTATGATTCATTTAAAGCTTAACCTGGCTAGACTATACTGGGTAAAGGTTTTCGTTCGTATATTTTGTACTAGATGTGATTCAAATAAAAAAAATACACTTTAAATGAAGAGTTATTAATGACGTCATAAGGCATTTTTTGTACAGCCATAACGGGTTGACGTATCTTTATTTACTTTTCTGAGTACATACTGTTTTAGTATTCCTAGCATTTCTTCCACCGCGAGTTTAAGTTCTATTTCAAACCACGTTTTTGAAATCTTCGTGAAAATACTTTAATTTTTTTTTTAATTAATTTGTGACACTACGATGGAATTATCGTTTAATTTATTAAATAAGAAGACAATGTAAAATGCATTTTTCTTTTCGATTTTTTTTAAATATGGTACCTATAGCCATGTAGGTACTGATCTAATTATTTAGATCGCTCAATCAAAATATCTCATAATGTCGTATTCCGATTTGACAGGAGATTTCTTACAAAAAACGATTAAGCTATTTTTGTTTTAATTGAATTATTTATTTAAAAACGTGTAGAAATAGAACCTACATGAAAAGCAACGTATAAATATTAATTTCCGAATAATTAAAACTTAAATATTTAAAATCAGACGATCATAGAACTTTTATTGAAAAAAATAACTTTATGTATAAAGAAGTGATTGCCCGATCATAAGGAATATTTGTTTTATTATGAGTTACATTTTAATTATTTTTTTTAAATTATAATCTATTAAAATTTGCGAGTCGAGCGTGCGACATACTCGATAGGGCGAACACATCGAGTTACAAAACGCAGGCGTCTGATAAGTAATTAAAAGCAATAAATAATTCCGAAACGCCTTAACACTCGGACCGCGCTCGCGGTTACTTGTTTATTGTTTACGAAACAAGTACGGAAACTTTATTTCAATGAAATAATATTATATATATACGAGTATATATTCATTAAATAAATAAATAAACGCTTTACACTCAGCTATTCCCAGTAGGATGTGAATCCTGTGTCGGGCAGGGGTCAGGAAACATGTTATATGTTTCCGCAAGCACAAGCACAAACACCCAGGCCACGACAAACATTGGTATGGCCTATACAAATATTTGTCAAGTGCGGGGTTCGAACCCGAACCCGGGGATTAATTGATGTCATCAAAAGGGCCAGGCTTTCCTCCATATCTCTCTCTTTCCTTCTCCTCAATAAGATATAATAGTTTTGCCAATCAGTGAGAAGCTTTCAGGCTGCTCCAGTAAATTACACTGTGAAAGCGCTAATGCGGAGGTGTGGGGAGGACCTGTGGGAGGACGGGGCAGCCATATGGCACACGCGTAACGGCTGCCATTCGCCCGGTATTTGAGCGGTGGATGCGTCGAAAACGCAAGCCCCTCACCTTCCGTCTGACGCAGGTTCTCACCGGGCGCGATTCCTTTGGTGACTACCTGTGTCGGACGGCGAAAAGGGAGCCGACGACTGAGTGTCACGATTGTGGCGCAGCGGTGGACTCTGCCCAGCACACCCTCGAGGTGTGCCCGAGATGGGCGGTGCTGCGTCAAGGTCTGACGTCGGTCGTCGGGGGAGACTTGTCGCTCCCGAGCGTCATCACCGCGACGCTCGGCGACGACGAGTCCTGGAAGGCGATGGTCTCCTTCTGCGAGACAGTAATGTCCCAGAAGGAGGCCGACGAGCGGAGGAGAGAGGACCGCGGGCGACGAATGGGGGTGCGTAGGAGGTGCTACTTAATGCGCCTCCAGTAACGCCCTTGTGCCCGTGTCGGGCCGGGATGGGAACCCGGTCCTGCTAGACACGGCGTTGTCGGAACTGTTTTGAGGTTAGCCGGACAGTCCCCATGGAGGAGAAGTCTGGCCTTTTCGCCGAGGCCAGCCTGTCGCTGGAGGGATCCTGTTGCCTGCAGATCCGGGACCCTCCAATTAAAGCGGCTGAAGGCTCCCGCAGGGGTTTAGTACGGTATTGCACTCCCAAAGTGTCGAATCCGACATAGGTCTAGGACTGCCGACCCGGGCATCCTGGATATCATCCGTAAATGGATTCCCCTGCGATAAATAAAAAAAAAGTAAATTACACTATGCACTCTTTTTTCCAGTTGTATATTAACATAAGAGTGCTTTATTATTAAAGATGCAATGGCACAGTAGCCATACCAACTGACTGGAGCATTGGCGGTCGGGGTTCGATCCCCGAATATGAAAAATATTTGTATAGGCCATATAACATCAGCTATCATGTTTGTTGAAGTCTGGGCTATTGTGTTAGTGTGTTGTGTATGTTTCCGGATCCCGACACAAGATTCATATTCTACTGGGGGCCATTGAATGTGAGGCGAGCGGTTGAGGCGACTACTCGCACCACTACATCGGAACGGCTATTCCTCAACATCTACATATAAACACATGGAGTTAGAATATTGACAATTGATACAGAGCTGACAAAAGCGTCCTTTCCATATAGGAAAAGGGTTGGAGTTCAATCCACTACGCTGCTAAACTCCGGCTTAGTGGATAATTACTCTATTAGGAGAAATTATCGTTATCGAATGTTTATGATAACAATTAGGATCGCAAGGAAGGCTGTACGTTCTCTCCAATGCACAATATTCGTATAGAGAGAAATATCTCTTCCGTATGGTAACGTCTGAGTTAGTGAACTTACGCACCATTACGCCAGAGCAGTTCTTTAACTTCAAAGAAATTGGTCATCTCCCACTTTACTACTACTACTACTACTACTACATCAGCCATTGGAGGTCCAGTGTCCACTGCTGAACGTAGGCCTCCTCTATCATCTCTGGGGTGATTTGCAAATACTTGGCGATTGGCAGGCGAGTTGGCGGGCACAATGTGTTATGGCAGGGTATGGTGACGCTGCTGCCCATTACCATACTGGTTGGTGTATATTTGTTCGCACCACTATAGCCTTAGTCGCCTTTTACGATACCTCGGCAAGAAAGAGGTCGGTAATATTCTTCTCTGTCGGTCACTGCACGGCAAACTCCCTTTACATCTACCTAATACACACTCAATATAATTTTTATTTTTATTTTATAGACATTGTAATATAAATCGTTTCCTTTTTTTAACAAAATGAACATAAATTTACTCCTGTTGAATAAATAAAAAAAAACGAATTTGTTCATTCATATTATACATCACCTACTGTATCAGCCTGTAAACCACCCACTGCTGAACGAAGGCCTCTTCGCTATGTAGAACAAGGGTTGGAGCTTAATCCACCACGCTGCTCCACTGCGGGTTGGCGGATAGTTTCCATACCATGGGTAACGATCGTTATCAGCTGTCTATGATAACAACCGGGACCGACAGCTTTACGTGCTCTCCGAGGCAGGGTGGGGAGACCCACAAGAACATAGACCTAGATCGAAAACAAATATTTGAACGAATACAAATATCTGTCCCGAGCGGGAATCGAACCCGCGACCGCCGGCGCGCGGTTTGAGGCGACTACTCGCACCACTACACCAGAACGGTCGTCGATATTATACATTAAACTTAAAAAAATAAGTAAGAAACAGAAATAATTAATCCTGACCAACGTTAGTTAGAAAAACACAATCTTTTAACGCCGTGCAAATAAAAAGTATCGTCAGTCAAATTAATAAAAAACAACAAATCCTTATGCGTAAGATTATTGGGAGAGGTATCGCTGCGGGCGTTTCATTAGATCATTATTTTATGGGCTCCAATTTGGTACTAAAGCCCATGATTTGGCCCAATATCGGTCCAATTATAGCCTTCTCGGAATACGGTAACATGATTTGTGTTGAATTTTGGCGCTTTTTTTTTCAAATCAGAATATTTAAAAGGTTGCTTATTTTAAGAAATTTTGCTTAGTTTAAGAAAAATAATAATTAGAATTTGTATTTTGAAAAGATATCCAGTAATTTATTAATATGTACTATTTTAATATATAACTAAACTGTAAACAAAATTGAAAGTAAGTGAAACCACCGCATAACTGTATATAAGAATATACCGTATCTAAACAGCTAACTTCCCCGAACTCTTTAAGCTTCAAGGTAGATATTAAGCACTAAGCATTTTCTAGAATCCAGACAATTATTAGTCACTAAATAGACTCAAATAAGACCTGGAATATTTACAGACTGAGGTATTCAAGTAATACCGTCTAATGCGACTGTAATGGCGTAATGTAACCCTTAGGCTCAGTGGTTGAGACTAGTTTGGTTTGCTGCCTTAATTTATAGCTGTTGAAATGTTCCTGTTAAATTGTTATATTGATGGCCCTAAGGAGAAAGGGTTAGGGTTACCATTCATAAAGTATTATTTCTTAAATATTATAAGTTAAATTTAGTACGATTAGACCTCCATGGAGGAGAAGTCCGGCCTTTTCGCCGAGGCCAGCCTGTCCCTGGAGGGATCCTGTTGCCTGCAGATCCGGGACCCTCCAATTAAAGCGGCTGAAAGCTTCCGCAGGGGTTGAGTACGGTACTGCACTCCCAAAGTGTCGAGTCCGACATAGGTCTAGGACTGCCGATCCGGGCGTCCTGGATATCATCCGTAAATGGATTCCCCTGCGTCACAAAAAAAATTAGTACGATTAGACCAATTTGGTATAACGATAATTAAAGTTCCAAATGTCGTGCGGTAACTGACAGAGAAGAATAGTCCCGACTCCCGACCTCTTTCTTACCGAGGTGTCGTAAAAGGCGACTAAAGCCATAGCGGTGCCAGTAACTATGCGCCAACCAACATGGTGATGGTCAGCGGCGTCACCATATCCTGCCACAATACACTGCGCTCACCCGCAACCCCCCAAGAGAAGATGAGGGAAGCCTAAATTCAGCAGTGGATAACGGCTGATTTAGTGGTGGATTTTTCCATTCTACCCTCAAATATTTAAATACACTTACATCAGCAGACTGAATCAATCAAAAGCCCCTAATGTGCAAGGAAAATTTAAAAAATAGAAAAAGTTCTGAAGGCATTATTTTATATTAATATATTAAAAAATTAAAATTTTATATTAAATAATTGAAATTCATACATTATTTTAAATAACTAAAATTAATACAGATACCACGCATCGAGCAGTAAGAATGTGGCTGTCTGTTGAGTAAACCCTTTGTGAAAAAGGGATAAAAAAAAGCAAAGGAGTGTTATTATGAAATTCAGTACCTACAGCATTATATCATCCGTTTGAATGATATTATGGTTATTATTATATTGGGTCTTTTAATATTGGCAATAAGCTAACTGTTTCAGAATCTTTTATAGAGGATTTAAAGCATGGGAGTAGATAAAAATCTAAATATTAATGTAATAGTGCCAACCCTAATCGATGGCCCCGCCTATTACCTTCGAGACTCATACTCAGAGAAGTAGCCAATTTGTACTCAAACACATATCATATTAACAACAAAAAATCAACCTTATTTTGTATACAAATAAAGTCTAAATCTAAATAGATATTTCTTAACCAATTTGTAAAAGTAAAACATACATTAACTCAATACGATATCAGTACCATTTCAGACCTTATTTTATTGTAATAAAGTACTCACAATCATATTCAAAATATCTTTAAAATAAATACATTTTCTGCATTTGGATATGTTATTAAATAGTAATTATCGAGTACTTCGAAGACATGCTGACATAAAAAAATTAAAATAAATAAAACGAAAAGGAGCTTTGTGTCTCTTTCCGTTGACAGTAATTGTTAAATACTTTATCTACACTGGTAATACCATTTTGTTATCAGGGGCGCTATTCTGCCATTCCTGTTGTGTTACAATGGCAGCCCCGGATTTTTTCTAAGTGAATAGTACCCTCAATCAATTTCACCCTCTCTCTCTAAACTTACAAATATTTAATGGTAGCACACATTTTAAAAAAATACAGTCGAATTGAGAACATCCTCCTTTTTTTGAAGTCGGTTTTTTAACCTAAAACTCACTAGAACAAACTAATAACATTTAAAGCAAAAGACATGCATATCCGGTGAATATGTAACCTTATGACGCGTTGGCTCAGTGGTGACAGCAACTGTCTGATGCGCTAGTAGTCGCGGGTTGAATCCTCGCAGATGATAAATATTTGTATAGGCGATACCGATGTTTGTCGTAGCTGGACGTTTGTGCTTGTGTGTTATGTGTTTCCGGACCCCTGACACGGGATGTACATCCTACTGGAGGCCGTTGAGTATAAGGCGTTAAATTATTTATTTAACACTTTATTATATGTACAGTATTATAAAAAGATACATATCACTGAAACACATAAATACACACACAGCCTTTATACTTGTATATGAAGGCTGTGTGTGTAGTTTCCTAGAAGATATTTCTTCCAGTACACCCGAATATTACAGACAGAACATAGAAGATGGTAGATGTAATATTTATAAAAGAAAATATATATTTTTTAATTTATTTATTTTAAAAGTCATACTGTAAGGACAAAACACAAAAATTTAAACCGTAAAATTAAGTCATTTTCAAGAATTCATAAAAAAAATCATCTTTTTCGACCTAATCGGATAAACGGTGTATTCTCACAGAGCTACCTTGGAAGCCAATGTGTTTGATCAACTCTCGAGACCTGCCCATTGCGTCTAATGGTGTTTTTGTTAAATATTTAACTCACGAGATGGTATTTTACTTTGAGATTATCATAATATTGTTTCTGTAAACAATCCATTTATAATTTTTTTAAATTAATCCTTTTTGTAATATGATTATTTTTTTCTTAACTTATTATACAAAAACTAATTCATTTGCCGGTTTTCTCATTAAATCACATAACTGTATACTGTATCAGCCTGCATACCACCCTCTGCTGAGCGAAGGCCTGTTCTCCATAAAGGAGAAAAGAATATAGAAGCTTAATCCACCACACTGCTCCACTGCGGGTTGGTGGATAATTACTTTACCACGAGTAACGATCGTTATCAGTGTCTATGATAACAAACGGGACCGGCGGCTTTACGTGCTCTCTGAGGGACGGTGGGGAGACCCACAAAAACATACATCCAGACCGGAAACAAATATTTGTACAAATCCAAATATTCGTCACGAGCGGGAATCGAACCCGCCACCGTTCGGTGCGTGGCGTCGAGGCTATTACTCGCACCTTACCACATTAGATCACATTGTTTCGTACGTGTCACTTATTAATAATTAAAAAAAATAATTATCACAAAATTTTATGAATTGATTACAGTAATATCTTAAAGTATCTTTACTAATATTATAAAAATAAAAGAGGTTGTGATTTTTTTTTTTTGTAAGTTAATATATATTATTATATTTCATATTACCTATAGTTCATAGTTAGACTAATTATAATTAAACAAGAATAGTACCTAAACATACCTAGGTACATACCAAAGTGTGTGAAATTGCAAGGAATATCTAGTCTTAATGATCAGTTTATTTCAATCTTAGATATTATTAATTAGATACCTTGAACTGATCTAAATCAGCCTGTAAACGTCCCACTGCTGGGCAGGGCTGGCTGGCTTCTTTTACATAGAGGAGAACGGTCGACACCGGTCAGTTAAACAACTTATAATATATTATTTTTTTAATTTGTAATATATTATTATTAATTATATATATATATATATATATTATATATCATTACGGTCATTAGGTATCCAATCTCTAACAAATAAACCTGATCTGAAATAAATTTAATATTTACACAAACACACAACCCTGTTTTTAATACAATATAAATTACAATAAAAAAATCTATGTAAGTGCTAGTTAAGTGACTAAGTTAAAAAACATCACAATTTATGCTTTCAACGTTGAGATAAAATATACAATTTTATAATATCGAGATAAACGTTGACGTTAAAGTAACAACAGTTATTTTTAACACCGTCAAGTAACTATTATTTGCGGTAATTTTATATAATTAGATTTACCTATGTAACAATTTGTCTTGGAGCTATCAGACATATCTATATATTAATACGTGAAAAGGAGTGCAAACACTTTGTACTCCTTTTTACGAAAATTACGCGAACGGAGAAGTATGAAATTTGGCACAGTTAAAGTTTATATGAAGAAGAAGTGCAGAATACTGATATTTTTTATAATAAAGCTCAAAAATTATAATAAATTAGTTAAAAAAGACAATACACACACTACGGTACACACACATATATAGAATGTACTACATAGATTTGGTTTATTGTCAAAGTCTGTTGTCAGCACGGTCTTAAATACAGGTCTTGCAACGAATTTTTTATCGAATTTTTTATATCACAGATCAGGTTCAATAACGGCTGCATATGCTCACCATGTTATGTGCAATCATATTTTTAAGATGTTGACAATGCTGTCAATTATAGATTAAGTCGAATTTCGATCACTGGGCGACCACTAGTAAGATATTATTATTCAAACTCTTTTGATACTTTTAAATACTAAATGTCCATATTTATTTTGGCACGATATTAAATATAACTGTACTGTACTGTACTGTATCAGCCTGTAAACAATCCACTGCTGAGCGAAGGCCTTTTCTCCATATAGAAGAAGGGTTGGAGCTTAATCCACCATGCTGCTCCACTGCGGGTTAGCGGATAATTTCTCTATCATAAGTAGCGATCGTTATCAGGTGTCTATGATAACAACCAGGAGTGGCTTTCGTGCTCTCCGAGGCATGGTGGAGAGACACACAAGGACATACACCCAGACCGGCAACAAATATTTGTACAAATACAAATATTTGTTTCGAGCAGGAATCGAACCCGCAACCACCGGCGCGCGGTTTTACGCGACTACTCGCACCACTACACCAGAGGGATCGTCTTTTAAATTAAATAGAAGTATGTTAATTATACTTCATATTGGTTTTTCAGATTTTCTGCACTGTAACAGGCTATATCTAGACGTGCTGCGGGCTTTTGGCCATCTCTCTTGTACAGAAGAGTTGAAGATTAATCCACCACGCTACTCCTCCTCTGGGTGGTGGATTCACATGTCTTCAAAATCATTTTCACCACCGCTGAGCAAGAGATTAATTTAAAAGACATCTTTAACATAAAGCACAATTATTACAGCCTGGATTTGAAACAGCAAAAATACACTGGGCCCAATGATGTTCTAGTAATATATTATTTGAATATCATTGACTGGGCCATTTCAACTCTTCATATAAATAATAATATATAAATATATATTTACCTACATTTATTTATTTATTTAATCATCTTTAACACTTTTTTTATTTATCGCAGGGGAATCCATTTACGGATGATATCCAGGACGCCCGGGTCGGCAGTCCTAGACCTATGACGGACTCGGCACTTTGGGAGTACAATAACCCCTGCGGGAGCCTTCAGCCGCTTTAATTGGAGGGTCCCGGATCTGCAGGCAACAGGATCCCTCCAGCGACAGGCTGGCCTCGGCGAAAAGGCCAGACTTCTCCTCCATGGGGACTGTCCGGCTCACCTCTGAACAGTCCCGACGACGCCGTATCTAGCAGGACCGGGTTCCCATCCCTGCCCGACACGGGCACAGGGGCGTTACTGGAGGTGCATTAAGTAGCGCCTCCTAATCATTATTAACACTTGCACTAACAAGTCTAATATGATACAGTAAACAGTAAAGTTTTTTAGCTTATATTAATCCCTTATATTAAACTAGTTCTCGTCTGTAAATCCATTTATGTATCTCATTTAATTTTACTGTACTGTACTGTACTGTACTGTATTAGCCTGTAAACGTGAAATGACGGCACTGTCGTCGTGTTTTGTTCGGTTTGTGAGAGATCCGGTGGCCCATCCCTTCCTTTCACTCCACAGATAAAGTAAAACATCCCTCCCCTCCCTAAAGGCCGGCAACGCACCCGCTTATCCTCGTGATCATCTGATGTAGCGGGTGTCTATGGATGTCGTTTTTGCTTACCACCAGGTGAATCGACTGTCCGTTTGACCCTTCTAGTATTTAAAAAAAAAAAAAAAAAACACCCACTGCTGAGTGAAGGCCTCTTGTCCATAAAGAAGAAGGGTTGGAGCTTAAGGGTGCCTGTCCATTGATGCGGAGCGAGGCGGCGGAGCGGAGAAACGAAGAAATATTAACCAATAGGATTGCAAAAAATCTCCCCTTTGCTCCAGTGGACAAGGGCTCTGCAATCCTATTGGTTAATATTTCTCCGTTTCTTCGCTCCGCCGCCTCGCTCCTCAGTAATGGACAGGCACCCTAATCCGCCACGCTGCTCCACTGCGGAAGTGTTGACCACCACAACGGCTGTATCTCATTTGGTAATATTTATTTATTTTTACCAAAATATATATATATAAATAATATCATATTTTAAATAAATAAAAAACGCAAAATTTATTTTTTTCTTTGCATAATTTACTTTAAAAAAAAATAATAATAACAATCAATCAATCATTATATATTTAAAATCCAGAGATACAAATATCACCGTCCTTAATATTTTGGTATTATTGTTTCTATCACATGATTAAATAACGAATACAGAAGATTTATTGAGGATGAGAGTAAAAAAACCTATATTTAATATAATGAACGCTAATAAAACCGAACAATAAACACTGAAATCTCATTAAACCGTTTCAACACAACGTGATATAAACCAATACATAATTGAACGAACAAATTTTCATTGATATTCGTGATGAGAGAAAAAAATACTAAACCTCGATACAGCTTGAAGCGCAACACAACAAATTTAAAACTATCATTTCAATCCGACCTTATGTCTAGGGTTTGAAGACGTATTATCGATAAAATCATCGATTAATATATTTTTGTATTTTTGTAATGGGCCACTTACAGACGCCGCAAATTGTCAGGAATTGCGTTGAGTTAACCAAGGTGTCAATTTGGCAGAGTTATGAAAGTTGAAATTCTCGGAACTATTTGTTTTAAATTTTCGCCCGGTATCGCGTTTACACGTTATTTGTGTATTGATTGGACCATCGAGTGGGCGTCCCTATTTATATTTTATTGAATGCGAAGGAATTTATAATGCATAATGGACGATATAAAGGTACGCATCATTAATATTGTAAATGTAATTTGTTATAAGTTATATTGTTTCGATTCAAATAATATTTAAAAATGTGCATTATATAGGTACTGTTGTTTGTATATACAATAAACAACTATTATAATACATATTCATTTACTGCGTTTTTCATTTAAAAATATGTTTTGTTATAATCAAATACGCGAAATTAAAAAATCGTGTTTTATATAATTTTAAATTAAAACGTTACATCCTAAAATTTGTCTGTTTAAGCTACCATGTATAAACTCATTATATTCCTACCTAAAAAAATACAACACTAAATGACTCCACTTAACAATTTATCGACATTTCAGAATAACGATTCATCGACCACACCCACATCCCTAGCGCCGAACGAGATTTATATCACGTCATTAAGTATAAAATATTTCTTTTAAACGTATAATTAGCTGTTATTAATATTATAAATAATATGTTTGTTGCCTGAAGCCTCGCTACGGATGGGCGTATTTAAATTTCATTTGCTTTAACGAACAAGGCCTTAATAGCTAAGTGGAAGTGACACGCGACACCGTTTATAACCAGGTTCGATTCTAGCGTATCATATAAGTGAGTGATGGTTGGAAATCATAATTGATTATATCAAGATTTTTTTAATGATGAATATGCAATAACAACGATCATTTCATAGTGAATATATTCATTTTCAGTTTGAAATCAGATCTAACGATTTTATACAGCTAATTTCTGCCTCATGAAAACGTATTCCAATAGATTTATATGCTATTAAAAACGGTGCACATCATTATATCATCCGAAAAACACATTATAAATGTGATGTACCTTAACAATTACCCTTTACGTTGGTAATTTGCGAACACTGCCAACATTTCGTGAAATTACCCCATGGTAACCAATAAAAACAAAATTTGAAATACGCTAATTTCCACTTTAACACCTTGTTATAAGGTTTATAATAACGGCAATTATAAATTTGTCAATTCCGAAATTCCTCTTCGAATTTAACATTTAAATTTCGACTTTATTAATTTGTTGTAGAGTTTATTTCAGCATGTATCTTTAATGAATTTTGAATCAGCAAACATTAAGCTAGCGCGAAGCCATTATTGAATTTACTTTATATAATAACGTTTAATCACTCGAAAGCATCGGATGATGCTGCCTCGTTACCAACTAAATAGTGATGGGAATGTTATCGACATTGAAACAAAAATCGATATACCTAATTATAAAAATAAGGTAATTAAGTTATCAGATTAGCGTTCAGTAAAGATATCTGAAATTTTCTTAAAATATTTTACCTAAAAATATAAACACATTACGATATACTACTACATATTAATTTAGCTGTGTGACAATTTTAAAATGAACTGAACTTATAAAAGAAGAGCTGTTGGCTAGGGCTCTATTGTGGGTGCGCTATCAATACGTATTTAATACATAGTATTATAACCTCTATACCATGTACACCAGCTTCGTAAAATGCAAAAACTAAAAATTACTCATTTAGTAGACGTGTTAGTAGTCATAACAGTGACATTTTGGGTGTCGGTGGGTCATGCGGACTCAATTCAGTATAACAAATATTTGCATAAACACAAAACATCTTTTTCGAGTAATACATACATAGATTCTTCAAATTCATCGGACAGATGGTGTAGACGTATAAGTAGCAAGCATAGTATTTCGGATATTAAGACAAATTTAAACTTAAATAAGTTTAGGAATTTTATTTTCAAGCCGATCTATAAGACATACAGAATAACAGAATTTGTCCTTTGAATGACGGTATATAAAAGCCTAAAAATCATAAAAATATGTTTAACATACACACACGGTCGTCTGTTCATAAGTTAGGCAACTTAATACCGGTGTTTTAGGTAACAGACAACTGATATACATTTTTTTAAATAAATAATACATATATAAATAAATATATATTACACCCAGACTCGGGGCGGGAATCGAAACCACAACCCTGGAGAAAACGTTGTCATATTGTTAAACGTTACAAGGCACGAAATCCTTTATGTGCTTATCCGATTTACAATCATACCTTACCTACATTATCCATTCATAAAACTTTTAACCTTAAAATTTTAAACATAAATCTCCACTAAAAATAAAATAAAATAAAATATTATCGACAATATTCCATCCCTAAAGCAAGCGGGCGGGGCGTGGCGTTCATTTCCCGCGGTAATTTATACACACTAAATAATCTCGGCCCATCACTTTAGCCGGCACACACGCTAATTGTTGGTTTACGCTTATCTACACCAATAATTTCCTCTGTCTGTTTGTATACTCGAAAATCTTTCGTTATAATGTTTAACAATACGTTTTTAATAGGTAGTCATTGAATTAAGAAATGTTAAAGCTTATTTTTCCCACTACATAGCGTTCTTTTTACGGCACGAGTTAACTATTGGAATTGGGGGTAGCCTAGATCTGGTTGGCTACGGGCACCTAGGCTTTCGCCTATCTACCCGGGCTTTTCCTCACCGGTAGTGTCCGCTTCCGGGTAATCTTATTTTGGGTCCAATGGACCGAGGTCGTGCCTGCTACGAGGTGGCAGCCTACAAGTTGTCATGTCCAGTGAGTTTTTGTTTCAGATGGTTGTCCAGTCCGAGGGTTGTCGTATCCGGTGATTGTCTATGCCTCACCTGCGTCGTCTTCTTCGTCGCCACAGTTGCCTGCACTGGGACTCGGCTGTGGTGACAGTAGGAGCTCGCGAGGTAGAGGACGCCCTTTCTGGGGACTATTAGAATTGTAATTTAAGAAACGTAAAACATTTTTTGTCACTAGATGGCGTTTTAAAGAAAAAACCACAATGTTACAATGATAATAGGTACCTACAAAAACTTTAAGAGTTATTTAGATACATGTAAATACTTATATATATGTGTACATTACATAATAATTTCAAAAATTGATGCGTCAAGAGCACCAATTATAAGTTGTCACAATATTTTTCTTATGTACAACAGGAAACAGATATAGGATCTATTTGCACATAAGAATGATAAAGGATTAAAAACAATAGTTAAATTTTAACCATGTTTGAATTTATCTTTGTTTCGTAAAAAATAAAACCAAGGTTTTTCAAGAAAAAAGTTACTGATAGAAACCGATATAAAAAGACTGATACAATAAGCTGAAAATTGGAGATTAGTATATAGATTAGAGGTGAGGATCTATCTCTAGACTCTACTACAGAACTAAACTGAACGGACTCAATCTGTAAACGTCCTACTATTGAGTGAAGGCCTTCTCTCCGTATAGAAAAAGGGTGAAGGCCTCCTCTCCGTATAGAAAAAGGGTTGTAGTTTTATCCACCAAGCCAGTCCAGTGCAGGTTGGAGGATAATTTCATTAACATGAGTACCGATTGTTACTAGGTTTCAATAATAACAAACGGTCCAGACAGCTTTAAGTGCTCTCAAAGGCACGGTGGAGAAGTCCACAAGGATGTACTAGAGCAAAAAATAGTTGCACACATACAAATATCTGCTCTGCGGGAACTGACCCCGCAACCGTCCATGTCAAAGCCACATCTCGAATCACCACTCTAAAAGTATTGTCATATTATAGATTTTAATGAGGTGTCTAGATGACTCCAATGACATAGCAAAACTCAGGTAAGGTAACTCATCGCCTCCACAAGAACTCGCAGAAAGTTAATACAACAAAAACAATATAGTAGATAATAAATATAACTTGTAAAATAGTATTTAATCCTAAAATATATAGTCAGCGGACGATTAATCGTAATATGTATTAATGGGATGTAAATCATTGAAGATGTGGCGCGAACGTAATTAATTCGAGATCTCTTCACACGCGAGCCGATGATCGTGATGTTGTAGTGTTATGAATTATTTAGAAATGTATTTAATATATTTTTTAATAATTTTGTTCTGTGGTGAACTGAACGGAAATAGCAGGAAACCTTGCAAAGTTTAATGACCTGTCTTCTGTAAAATAAATGTCGCAACTTGTGTATATCTGCTAGAGTTTTTTACAATATACATATATTAGAATCAAATACACAATATCAAAAGAAGGATAGGTAGACATGGTTTCTTCAAATAAAATTAGTTTTTCCTGTTTTATGTGTATGTGCTTAAAGAAAATACAGATCTATTTATTTACAAGTTTACAACGACTTATGTTCAAGATATGATTCGAAAGCCAGCGGACAGAGTAGAATACACTGGTAAAATATTCAAAATCATCTGCTTTTCTTTTTACGCGTCTACGACAGAAGGAGGGTTATGTTTTTCGAGTGTATGTATGTATGTCCATTTCTTTGGCAGCCCAAGCGGCTGGACGGTTTTTGACATATGAGGTGTCGTTGGATTTGTCTAAATTGTAGTAGTGATATAGGCTATATAAATTCTCAAAATGGCGCCCGCAAATGGCGGAATGAGGGGGGGGGGGGAGTTGATTTTTTTTTCTTACTGTAGCAATATGGGTATCAAATGAAAGCTAGTAAATTGTTTTATTCTTTTTAGTTTATAATAAGAGTATTTTACGCAGTCGGGTTTTTTGATTTTTTTTATTATAGGTACAGATCTCTGCATGACACTCCTATTGTCATCCAGTAAAACTGAGAGCTTTTGTAATGACTTAAGATGGAATATAGCCAGAAATACTACTCAAGCTCGAACAGTAGAACTATTGAAGGAAGAAATAAGTATTGGAGTTGGTAATTCTGCATTCCCGTGGTCATCACTCTGTGCTCCGTCTCCCATGGCTAAGGAATTGTTATTCTAAATGACATGCACTTAATTTTATTTTCATATTAATTTGCCTAATGGGTTAGCGCAAGAGTAGTAATTGGTTGTTGCACTAGCAGTTGCGATTCGATCCTCCACACCACCTCCACACCACATTATCCGTTGGATGTCCATCCAGTGCTGAACTTAAGCCTCCCCTATTATCTTTGCCATGCTTAGCAGGCGGGTTGGCAAGCACAGTGTGTTTTGGTACGATGTAGCGACGCTGCTGGCCATTAACATCCTGGTTAGTGTACGATTGTTCGCATCACTATAGCCTTAGTCGCCTTTTACAACAATTCGGCAAGAAATAGGTCGGGACTATTCTTTTAGTCACCACGTCACCACACGTCACCACAAGTCACCACACGTCATCCCCGGACTTAAAAAATATTTGTATAGCCCAGACTGATGTTTGTCCTTGTCTGGAAACTTGTTTTTGTTGTGTTTCCGGACACAAAATTATCTATTGGAGGACATTGAATGTGATGCCTCTATTTATATTTAACTAATGGGTATATATATGTACCTAAACCTTCCTCATGAATCACTCTATCTATTGGTGAGAACCACATGAAAATCTGTGCAGTAGTTTTTGAGTTTATCGCGTAAAGATAGACAGACAGACAGACAGACAGACGAGGCGGAGGACTTTGTTTTATAATTTCATAGTAAACATAGTGTTTCTGTTAAACCGAATTAGTGTCATACACACAACAATACATACAAATTAAGACCTGTCTCTTCTAATAATTTGAATGTCAAGAACTAATCACAGCGTTAAACTGTTTGTTAGCGCATGAAAGAGACAGCACGAACATTCCTTCTGACAGAAAAGGAGACAAGAGAAATATTACGTCACAGCGGGGACTCTTCAATCCCTCCTCTCTGATCGAACTCCAACATCATAATTATCGATATAAAAATTATTTAACAATCCATCGCTTAATTTGTTAAATGTTATTTATTTAATGTGCCAATTGATGCAGCAATGGATAGAGTATGTGTCAGTATTATGAATATGACGAAGCAAGTTGGTGTGGTAACTCGTTAAGTGGATATTTCTTGGTTTATTTTCATAACTACCCATATCTATCACTGTTAACGATGTTTATTCAAGCAGTTTAGTTAATGTGACCACGTGTTTAATATAATGTGAGACATTAATAAAATTGTTACCTTATATTACTAAGATAAAATAGAAGACGATATTTACTAAATATTATAGTAATTTAAATGATCACATATTATAAAATTTCTTTAGCTTCTAAGAAGAATAAAACATAATAAGTTGAAAGATTGAATTGAATGTGTAATTGTATGATGAATGACAGATTTGACATATTAAATAATATGTATAATTTATAAACAAAATTGTGAATTGAACATATTCTTTAATGAATGTACCAACTCACACTCCTAAATTGCAATCTATTTATATCAAAAAAACAATTTTTATGAACTGTTAATATCAGGATAAAAACTGTCTTATATGTTATTCTGGATCTCCAGTTATCCCCACACCAAGTTTAATTGCAATCGGTTCAGTAGTTTTAACTCGAAAGAGTAACAAACATATATTCAAACTTTCGCATTTATAGTATTAGCAGGATTAAAAAAGTGCGTAAAAAAAATTGTCTGTCCCCAATCTCGTCAGAAGCGAGGCCCCCTCTTAATAAGGTATAAGTTTAGTAGTTAAGTCTTTATAGCCGCTCAGCTACTAATGATGTTGTTACAGTAGCGTTTTTTATCTGTCAGACAATTCGATTGAGTGTTGAAATTTATCAAACTCACTTCACGGAACACGACAACAATGCCACTTCTGATTTCTATGAGAAATACAAATATTTGTGATGTTATTATATTAATTGCGAAATGTATATTTATATACGTAATTTGACATATACACTAACCTTTTTCTTTTTAATTATTATGACTTGTCTGTGATTGCTATTTTTCTAATAACAAATTGTGGATTAGTACTATTAGTAGGTACCTACTTGGTAGGAACTAATAAAACACCACACACAGGAATGTGCGGAGTTTTGTTTTAAACATTTTTTAATGTTTATTTTTTAATTTCATAAATCAGATCGTAAAAATTACTTGTTAAAATGTACAAATTAATTTATGTTATATTTTTTTCATTGAGCACGTTGACAGTGCCTTTCGTTCTGAAATTGTATTACCTTTGATAATCTTTATTATAATAATATTAAACTCCCGGTACATTTATTTTTTATACGAAAATATAAAAATAAATTTAATTATTTATTTTTATACTGAATCCGTAAAAACTTGACGATTCAAAACACTTCTAACATTATTTTAATAAAAATAATAACATTTAAAAATTAACTACAAAATGATTAAAAAGTTAAATCGATACCATTTATCAAAGCAATAATGAAGCGTTATTACGTAAACGCGATCATTAAAAAAAATCGATATTAAGCTAATTAAGCGAAGAAAAAACATTTGGAACCAATGACAGCGAAATCTTTACCTATATTATCGTAAAAAATGCAAACAATAAATACTTATGCATTTATGTTACCGAGATACGTGATATCAAATATACCTAAAACGTCTTAACGAAGGTAATATTTATTTACTTATGAATCAAAGAAAAGTAAACCCTATTTATATATTAATAAGGTATCTATTAAGTGTACATATATATTTGTAAAATCGTAGGTACAAATGGTCGGACACAGCGAGAAATCGCGATTATCTTATGAATGACTTTATTTATTAAAATTAAATGTGCAAAAAGCTAAGGTTGATATGGTGGAGGAATTTGATGGCTTTATTAACCGATAGCGAAGAAAGAGGTACGAAAAGTAACAGAGATAAAGTTAGGTAGAGATTCTAAGGGTTTCTTTAATACTATTATCCCTTGCAGTATAGTAAAACAGTTTAATAACAATGCAATTGAAAACAGGATAAATAAGTTTGATGACCGTTCTGGTGTAGTGGTACGAGTAGTCGTCTCAACGCCGGCGGTCCCGGGTTCGATTCCCGCTCGGGGCATATATTTACATTTGTACAAATATTTGCTGTGTTTGTGTCTTTGTGGGTCCCCCCACCGTACCTCGGAGAGCACGTAAAGCTGTCGGTTCCGTTTGTTATTATAGACACCTGATAACGATCGTTACTCATGGTAGGGAAATTATCCGCTAGTCTCCGAAGTCTAGAAAATAGTAATATTTTAGATCTAGATCTATAAAGTTAAAACTGAGGTAGACTATGAGTAGAAAACGTCTGCTCATAGGATAAGGAATTAAGGAAGCAAAGGATTTCAAGAAACTCTACCACGTATGGAGTAAAATTGGGGCTAAAAGTTTGTATAGAATTTTGTTATTTTGTATGTTCATCATCATCATCATATCCGCCATTGGATGTCCACTGCGGAACGTAGGCCTCTCTTAGTTAGTATTGTAGTTTTATATTTTATTGTTAGTCATAACATATTTAATAAAACTTAAAGTGAGAAATATTATATTTTATTTAAAATAACGACATGTAAACCGAGCCCAATCAGTTTAACACATCTCAGAGGCACAACAGAGAGGTAACCTGCCCAGCAGGGGACCATTGTACAGGCCAAATAAATGAACCGGCCCTCAGTATGCTTAATATTATAATTTGATATTTTAAAACGGATAAAGATATTAAAAGTCACGGTTCGTAGTGTTTATTTAACGCTCTGAACGATGTCGAATTATTGAGCTGTATATTTTTTTTTTATCTGTTGCTTTTTTATCTGTATTTTTTTTTTCAAGTTCAACGGCTTAACCGCTGATTGGTTATAAATGGTAACGAATTATTCCGAATTATAAGATATTTAAAGCTGTGTTGATGTATATTCGTGTATAATTTTCTAATGTTAATAATTTAAGTTATTGGTTTAGTTACATCGGGATTTGTTTGACGTTTGAAATATGGCGTCGTTCGAAATTTAAATATTTTTTATATTGTCAAAATGACGTTAATTTTTATTGTTTAATTTTAACCTAATTATTTTTTAAGTACCTGGATGACCAGACTCTGTGACTGAATATAGATAATAAGAAATTTACACTAATATGAAAACTAGTATATTCGCCCCAGGATAATATTATACTTTAAATTGAAACTAAGTATATACATAAAGTGAACTGTATCAGCTTGTAAATATCCCACTACTGGGCAAAGGCCTCTTCTCCATATAGGAGAAAAGTTGGAGCTTAATCTATCACGATGCTCCACTGCAGGTTATCGGACAAAGTTGTTATCAATTGTCTGTGATAACAACCGGGTCCAACTGCTTCTTTGACGTACTCTCAGAGTAACGGTGTGGATACCCACATGGACATACACAGACCAGTAAAAAATTTGTACAAATACAAATGTCAGCTCCGAGCGGGAATCGAACTCGCACCACTATACCAAAACTATACACACATTTATGATCATAACTACATATGTATACATATATAAAACGAAATAAATCTGTCCGTCCGTACAAAACACACAAGTCGAGCCGGTCAATCAAGCCGGATAATTAACTTACACCAGGCTGTCAGCGCGCTGAGGAGTTAATAGAATGCCTCGAACCTTAGACTAATGAACGCCCGTGGCGTTGTTCTCAACCAAGATATAATTTAAAATCTTTTTTTTAATGAATGAATGAATGAAACACATTTATTTGGGACATTACACAGAATCACAGACAACAACAATTAAATTAAAAATAAAAATAAAACTGGTAAAAGAAAAAAAACATAAAAATCAATAATTAAAATATAAAAAACCAAAAAAAAATCCTTAAAAAAACACGATTAAAACATGAAAAAGAAAATAAAAGAAAAACAAAAAAAAAAAATCTGTAACCTCTTGTTGTGCCCCATTATTGTATTTACTGTATTGTTCTTTGTAATCTTACTTTATACTTAATATCATAAATAGGAAAATTTGAATATTTTTCCTCAATCAATGACTGGTCCGTTTCTGCAGTTGACAGTTACCCTGCTTGCTATTCCATCTGTTGTCTGTCTGTTGCGATAAATTCAAAAACTACTGCACGGATTTTAATACGGTTTTCACCAATAGATAGAGTGATTAATGAGGGAGGTTTAAGCAAATATAGATACCACTGGCGCAGCCGGGACGGGCCGCTAGTATGTATTATTTATTTACGTACATTTACTGTAATATGTGAATGGAATAGAACAAGGTATCTATTCATTCCTTAAGAAAGCACTGTACCTTTGGGGTAGCATACCAGTTTTATTCTACAGAAAACTTGTATTAAAGGACATATACATAAAATTTTCCACATGAACGAAGTCACGAGAACCAGCTAGTGGTTTTAAAATACTAAGAAAATATACTTTTCGAAATTCGAATTATTCTAACAGAATATTCTAGAAGAAAACTAGCATGCAATTTTAATTATTTGTCGTTATACGAGTATAAGCAGCAGTAATATGCATTCTTACAAAAATCCCATGTCTATCCAGAGTTATAAAAAATTTCGTAATAGGGTTTGACAATCTTTTGGATCAGAACCTTAAAAATGATAATAATTTCAAATTCAACATAATTTTATTGCAATTAATTTAATTCATAGCTTTTTTTCATTAATTTTTCTTTTAAGTGAAATAAATTATTGTTCATCGTATGTATTATTAATTTCTTCTGTATTGTTCTTTAGTCTTTTATGAACAATAAAGTATTATATTATGTCATAAATAAATATGTTTAACACACACACAAGGTCGTCTGTTCCTAAGGTAGGCTACTTAATGACTGTGTTTTAGGTAACAGCTGACTGGTATACATATTTTGCGACATACGAGAGAGACAGCCCCAGATCTACGATTTTTTCAAACCGGGGAAAAACTTAATAGACCTAGAACCTCCCTCCTGTGTTCAAGAAAAACTGTTTAAAATGACAAATGAGTAGCATTTTTTGTGAAAATAATAATCCTTTAATAAATTAATTATGAGATTTATTATTATGTTTAAAACGGGTACATACCACGATATAACCCAGTGATGTGCCAGTCCTGTCGTGACCACGATCCATGCAACTGGGTCGAAATATTGACGAAAAATCACTGTGTTATATCGTGGTATGTACCCGTTTTAAACATAATAATATGTCTTCAAACCACGAAATAAGTCTTAAATCATTAATTATGAGATTGTAGAAAAAGAGGCTTCACTTGTTCGATATTTTTTATATCTCAAGGATTTGGCGCCCCCATGAAACTGCTGCCCGGGGAAAGTGCCCCGGTTTGATCTAAGACCCTTAGATCCGGGGCTGTTACTAGAGAACAGATGTGACAACCGTTTTGATGTAGTGGTGCGTGTAGTCGCCTAACACCAGCGGTCCCAGGTTTGATTCCCGCTCGGAGAAGATGTTTCTATTTGTGCAAATATTTGTTACAGGTCTAATTGTATATCCTTGTGGGTTTCCCCACAGTACCTCGGAGAGCACGTAAAGCTGTCGGTCCCGGTTGTTATCATAGACATCTGATAACGATCGTTACTCATGGTGGGGATGGTCGGATAGTATCCGTCAACGCGCAGTGGAGCAGTGAGGTGGATTAAGCTCTAACCCTTCTTCTATATGGAGATGAGGCCTTCGCCCTGCAGTGGGTTCCTTACAGGCTGATTCACAACTGAGTTTGTAATGTATGAGTAACGTATCAACGGTTTTAAAATCATCTCATCTCATCGAGCAGTGTTTGATTCCCGCCTTTGACAAATGTTTGTACAGGACGTACATGTTTGTCGATTTTGTGTTTGTGTTGTGTTTGTTTTTGGATCACCGACACAGGATTACATATTACTGGAAGCTGTGGAAATTCATTTAAAAGCATCTATTATATAGGTGCCAAATCAAGCCAAATAACTTATTTTGAATAAGTACCTTATATTATGTCTTTAAAAGAATTATTTTTATCTATAATTAAATTTATATTTTACTAAAGTTGAAATGTTTGTTTGTATAAGCTTACCAATCTCATGAATTACCTGTTCAAATTTTATAGATTATTTTTTCGTAAGATAGCGTCTTTATTAGGAAAGATTACGGGCTATATAACATCATACTGTGAACCATAGAAGTGAACCAATTTGAAGACTATCTTATTTAATTCAGATGTAACCATATGGAATGTCTAGTCTATCTATATATAAAGATAAAATAAAAGATATAATTTTAAAATGTATCCCACATACCTTCAGCTACTGCGTAATATTGTTAAACAATAAATCATTAATGTCAGAAACAGTTTAGTTCGACAATGGTGAGGGGGTACTGTGGGACAGACGGACGCGCCGAGTCATTCCACTACTAATGAATCATCCTTGCATATTTGTATAAATAACTTTTTTTTTATTGGTTCCGTGTATATCTACACAAAATAAAAAAAATAAAAAAAATAAAAAAAAAACAATTACAATCGGTTAGAACCGTGCTTGTGTAAAAGTTATTTTAACGCACACGGTCGCGTGTTCGACTCCCGCTCGAAGCAGATACTTTTTTTTAATACAAAAACTCAGTGGAATTTCACTAATTTTAAGTAACTATTCACTTTTTATTAATGTGAGAATAGTATCACGCAGAATTAGTGACTATTAAATGTATGAATATGCGAACATCAGAGTCCACTAATTTAATCATAGAATATATGTATGTATATTAGTTTTAACTTAGTTACTAGTAATAGTATAAATTAGTTGCTAACTTGTTACTGAAATTTTTAATAAGAAAAATTATCAGCCAAACTGCAGAGGAGCAGCGTGACAGATTAAGATCCAACCCTTCTTGTACTTATATACAGAATGACTGGTGAATTACTATCAATATTTAAGGAGAATACTCGGTACATGATTCTTCATTCATGATACCCAAAGTTACATACAACAATTAGGAATAGAGCAATTCTGCTTCTTGTTGAAATAAGCTTCAATTTCTATTTTTCTACTAAAAAGCGAAGAAGCCAGCAGTGACAGGTACACTTACAAGCTTTTCTATACAATTCATATCATTATTAAATATATATAAATATGCAAGAAAAAAAAAATCTAGTGCAAAAATTTTTCTAAAAGAATTAGGTAACTCCACGACAAATAACCTTCACTGGTGACAGGAGAGCTGGTGCATTTTTTTTGCCCAAAGAATAGGAATTGCGCCATTCCACGCGGACATGATTTATACCAAAACTGTTTGTAAATAATTATTTATGTTTTGAATTGTAAATATGTATAATATTGTAAAATTTCTGTAATAAATATATGTATAAAACGATAAAAATTTAAAAATTCATACTTACAATAATAATAGTAATAAAATACTTTAAAGTTTTTCCATCAGACAACGGTACCCTAAAACAGGTACAAATAACAAAATGGCCGGTTAACAAAGATACTCAAAAAAAAACACATCATTAGGCGTCATTACCGGC
This sequence comes from Euphydryas editha, assembly GCA_036937285.1. Lineage (NCBI taxonomy): Eukaryota > Metazoa > Arthropoda > Insecta > Lepidoptera > Nymphalidae > Euphydryas > Euphydryas editha. The sequence goes on from JAUPFZ010000023.1 coordinate 13,531,467, forward strand.
GCGATCACAGTCGTTAATCATTAAATCATTATCATTCTAATGATTGCTATCTGATTGAGTTCCTCCGAGTCACTTTTGTTCATTATTTCGGTTTTTATTTGGAATAAATGGAATTTTTGTTTTGTTTTTGAGTTTTATTTTAGGCTAACGGCTGCGCCTGGGTTATGTATATGTACCTAAACCTTCCTCATAAATCACTCACAACAACACCAAACACCAATAGATGGTGAAAACCGCATGAAAATCCGTGCAGCCGTTTTTAAGTTTATCGCGAACAGATAGACAGACAGACGCGGCAGAGGACTTTGTTTTTATAATATGTAGTGATATAAAAATACAATATTCAATTAAATTTATATATAAATAACGAAATATTTTTTCAATATTAATAAGTGTTATTATAATAACAAGGAATAAAAGATTTTCTTCAGTACAAAAATAAATAAATATCAAAGATGTGGACTTGTAACTCTTCCATGCAGCACATATGAATAATTATTAAACGATATTTTATATTATAGGTTCCAATAAATAAATAAATAAAAATGTCGTGTGTACCTACAGAGTACACATATCAGAAGTGAAACATCTTCGGCAAACTCAATTTAAAATTTATTAATATTAATAGTTAAACATTCTATTACTTATTTACAAGTTGTTTACGCGTTGCTACGCGGATACGCGACATCATACTATCTCATTCTCTCCTACACATTTTTATATTTGTGTCTCTTACCTGTCGCTTTTTCCGTCGCATCCCGTTTTAAATCACAACGATTATAAAGAAGTTTCACTTCAATAAAAAAAAATTAACAATTTTTTAAACGAGTAACTGTTTAGTTTTTTTTCCGAATCTTCTTTGCAGAATCTACATTCTGAACCTAGTTGATGGCTTGACATTAATAATAATATATCATTGTACAATGACAAGTCAAAATACTTTTAAATACTCCTCGAATGAAATAATTTTGAATTAGATTTTTATATTTTAACAGAATGTAAGTGAGCCTCGTTGAATGTCAGAATCTTTAAACTCAAAATTCCAACAATATGCAGTATTTATTGCAAAACTTATACGCAGAGTAACTTCTCGTGATTTTCTGATAAAATTTTATTACTATAGGACAATCTTTAACCTCTAATCATTTAAATTATCCGAAGCCAAAATAATGAATTCGCCAACAAAAACAATTCATAGAAATAAACCATTAAAACAGATATAAATAAATAAATAAAATAAAATAAATATATGCCTTATAGGTACTCGACGACCAAAGTAAGGTGAAATCCTGTGTCGCGGAAACACACAACACAGACACACACATCTAGACTAGGTACAACAAACATCTGTAAAGCCTATACATACATTTACATCTACACATACAAAGAAATTTACCGTGCGGTGACCGGTAGAGAAGAATAGTTCCAACCTCTTTCTTGTCGAGGTGTCGTAAAGGCAACTAAGACAATAGTGGTGCGGACAACTTTACACAAACCAGGATGATAATGAGCAGCAGCGGCACCATATCCATTTTTTTTAGATTATTTTTTGGTGGGAAGAAATGTACCTAACCGCACACCCCGTCGTCCAGGGAGACAACGGGGTAGTCTTCGACCCTTACTCACCAAAATAACCCACAGTGCGCCCTCACCCGCCCTCACAAGAGGGATCACGGGTAGGTACCGCGTACGTTACTCCGTGGCCCGCAGGGGGCAGCCCCACCAGGCAATCCCTCCTGTGTGCCGCCTGCACTTGGACATCGCACCTTCGCGGTACACTGTTTCGGCGGACGAAGTTCAATCAGCGGCACCATATCCTATGAATCGACATCAAGATTGAATCCGCGGTCGTTAGCACAACAGCTAATTGCTCTGACCACCGTGTCAACCCGTCTTCAGATATATTTTACTAATCCCCGTTAGTTACACCGTCATATTATCTTAATTATATATCAGAATCTTTACGCTACATAAGATTCCTTATGAGATTATTTTAATTTGTCGCTCTGACCTCATAAGTAGGTGATTATACGAGGCTTCACTTAACATTAGTTTTATGGGTTAAAGAGGGTTTTAATTTGGTGTTATTTATTGTTATGCCGTTATTATTAACACGTAGAGATTGTTTTAATTCTGTGTTACGAAACTAACACGTCACTTAATGTTGATTTTGTTTGTGGATGTATAATATTCAAGGTCCTTGATATCTATAGATAAGAATAACTAAAATTTTATATTATTAATTGTGCTCAATATAGAATACATATACTAGAAACCCTGCAGCTTGTGCAAGCTTATAGAAAGCTGTGTACAGGCTACAGTGTTTATATACGAACAACTTGATCTAGCTTAGCAAAGGAACTTCTTTTATATAGGAGCTACGAGTTTCATCGACAACACCGCGCCACTGAGGCTGACGAAAATGTCCTTATCAAGAGTTTTAATTTTCTTTTGCTTATTATAGTAACCGCGATTGACGGACCAGGTGTAGCGACCACTATCAGGTTAATATAACTAATAACAATCATGACATATTTAAATATTTGGACGATTATAAATATTTTATTACACTTTATTGCAGACCACAAATACATTATATAAATTACAGTATAATACTTTTATCCGCCAATTCACCATGTCGCATCATAACGGCTAACGCACTAATTTCTCGCCTTGGTAGTAAAAATATTTGTTCAGCTGCTAACTCTTAACTGCCTTCCAATAGTGGTGAGTATTGGCAAACTACCCCAGAGATGATGGGGGAGGCCTACGTTTAGCAGTGAAGATCCAACGACTGATGTGTGTGTGTGTGTGTGTGTGTATGTGTGATTGTGTGTGTAATTTTACCGTTAAAATTACAATAATTTGCTCAACTTCATACAATAAAGTATTAAATAAACGCGTTAAACAATTAACCTTCCTTCTACCAGATCGGTAAACTCGACAATGTAGTAACACTAAGGGTAACCCAAATCTCACCTGTCACATTATCTTCCGTGACATCACAACACTATTAGATATTATATTAAGATATGCTTAATTTATTACCAGTTTATTCTATAGATTTCGTTGGTATTAAATTTCTTTATAACTTCCAAAAAAATATACAATATAAGGACGGACGAAATGACATTTATTAATATACAAATGATACGATGTAACTTTGACGAAAATTATATAAAAAACACTTATACAAATATGATAAGTTCTAAGGGCAGTGGGAGTCGGTACCTACTTTATTAAATTTACGCATCTTTGTCCTGCACAAGCACGTTAGCCCCATTGTAAATTTTACAATTAGTTAACATGATATAAAAACCAAACCTTAATTATTATTAATCCGTTCAAGCAGATTCTGATACAGGATCAGATAGAATACTTGACTGACCCGTTGGCGCAGTTTGCAGTAACCCTGTTTTCTGCTCCAAGGGTTGTGGGTTCGATTCCCGCTCCGAGTCTGGGTGTAATATATGTTTATTTATATATGTATTGTTTATATGTATATAGATTTTAAAAAAAATGTATATCAGTCGGCTGTTACCTAAAACACAGGCATTAAGTTGCCTACCTTAGGAACAGACGACCGTGTGTGTGTTTTAAGCATATTTATTATTATTATTATTTACTTTGTAACGTCCCAACATCGAACAAATATACTTTTAGGCTTAAGGAGATTACTTTTTAACATACTTAAATTTAACAATATACTGTATAAATTTATCTAGGATATATACGAAATAAAAAACACAAACGTAGCTGAAAAAAAATTCTCCCATTGCAGTCGGGTAAGAATGAGAGTAAAATAATTAATTCTAGGGCTACACTAAGGTAAAATACCCATACTACGTAACCCATTTTTACAATTATTTAATCCTTTCTCCCCTCAGTAAGCACCCGTAGTATTTTCGAACGAAAGAAAGAAGCTCTAAGAGCCCCTTTCTCTTCGAGTTTTCACGCAGTAATACATAAATATGGTTTTAAATCAATTTTGCAAATGAAAGTAAAAAAGTGTAGTCAGTTGTAGTATGGTGGTAGAGTAGATTGGTGTTGCCATCTGTGAGTTTAATAAGCGCTAAACGCTGCGCGCCATATTTGAATATAGTTACTTAGCTCGAAAAAATGCAAGATTTCTCTAGAGGATATTGACTACGTGACGAAAACCTAAGACCACCGGCAAATCCCCGTCTTTATAACCAAGCGTAGTATTTTTGAAGATCCTAGACCCCTCCCTTAAATGAATCACGTAGTATGGGTCCGATCCCTCATGTATAATAGCATTAATTATGGCATAAATCTAGACGTAATCTTAACATACCTGTTATTCGGATTAATCATTGAAAACGGTTACAGATAAAGACAATACGCAGTTGAGACATATTTTTTTTTTATATATGTTAGTTGGATAGGCAAACTGGCAGACGTTCCACCTGATGGTAAGTGGTCGACGTCGCCCATGAACATAAACCAGTTTACCTGGAACTAGCCCAGCTAACTCATTTATGTGTTGCCTATCCTGAGACATATGATGTTAAGTCTCGGTGCCAGTAATTACACTACCTGTCTTGCCCTTCTTTCCGAAACACAGCAAAGCTGTTTCACGGAAGAAATAAGCAAGATGGTGGTACCCATGCAGCCGGGAGCGCGGCACAGCGCATCCCTCCCACCGGTAAATTTATTACAAATAAATAAAAATTAGAAGATCACACTTGATACTCTCTTACGTAATAATATATATGTAGTTAAGTTTTATAGAGAGAACAAAATCCGTTCCGGAACCGTGTAGTGGTGCGAAAATTTACCTAAATGTCGAAGGTCGTTAATATGATTTCCATTCGGATAAGACGCATTTATACAAATAATCGTTTCTGGTCTGGGTTCATGTCCTTGTGGATCTCTTCACCGTGCCTCGGAAACTACGTAAAGCCGTCGGTCCCGGTTGTTATTAAACACGACTGATAACGATCGTTACTCGTGTTAAGGAAACTATCTGTCAAACCGCAGTGGAGCAAGGAGTTCGGTTTTCACCCGGCAGTGAAACATTTACAGGCTGTTTCAGATCAGTTCAGAGTAGAGTATTGGTTTTAAATTGTCACCGAGTCATCTCAGTCAAGTCAAGTCAGTCATCTCAAAGCACGCGTCCGCTAATAAGTCATGGTTAATTAAAATAATATATAAATTAATTGAATCATCGCGATCACATCTTGGATTCTATACGCTTGAATTTCAAATAAAAATAAATATTAAAAAGTTCCAGGCGTACCTATATTTAAATCCGTTGGTCGGTTTGTATGTTCAAATTGTTTTAAATAAAACATTTTAATACATTGTTCAAAGTGATATTTATATAAATTTGTTTAGTTTATATTTTATTTGTATTAGTTTTTTTTTTATTATTATCTATTAAATTAAATTAACATTAGTGACATTTATAGCTACGACTTATTATAACAACAACAACAACAACAACTAAAACAAAGTAAAAACATTAAATTAAACACACAAAAACTTACAATAAAAACGTAGATTTAATCAACGAGTTAGCCTGTTAGGTATTGTCTTATTAATTTTAATTATTAAGGACTTATTATAAAAAGTCATAAGACAAAACCGGGTGTAAAACTCGTCAAAATATAAAATAAGCTCGAAGTAAATAAAAATAAACAACCGAAGGCGCTGTTCGAGCATTCCTCGACCAATTAGTTTATTGGTAGACACATGTCCTTCTCAGAACGGTGATAACATCGGGGGAATAAATTCTCCGTACACTGGTGTATTTATATCGATAAATATATTTATTACTAGATTTTATATACCAAAAGATGAATTTTATTACCCGCGAAAACGTGTGTATTATATTTGTTTTCAATACAATTACCAAATGATGACAATTTTTTTTTTTTTTTTTTTGTAATTTGGTTGAAATGACTTTGAGTATCTAATTGGAAGTTTCTTTTCAAAAAATTATACTCATACCAATATGAGGTTTTTACAACCTAAAGGTTTAAAAAATGATTCATAAAAAAAGATCATTTTTACACATGAACATTTAAAAAAAAAAAGAAACTTTTATTTCATTGTAAGTTCTTCCTAAACAAGAAAAATACCACAGCGGGCGTTAATGTTCGGACACACATATATATCTCCTAAACGTTTATATATTAATATTGTCTTTACTCTTAGTCACATCTAAATAGCCATAAAGTTAATTAATGTGTCCGTCCGTGATTGTCATGATAAGCAACTTAATAACACTTATTAACATTACGACTGTTTTGTAGAGCATTTTGGTTGAAATATGTTTGGTCTTTTCATAACATTTTTGACAGATTTTTAATCTGTTTTTTAATTGGTTGTTTTTTGAAGTTAGTTATGATTAAATTAAGTATTATGAAACAAGTTTTACAGGTATAGTATTTTAAGGCCAGTGTTTTAATGTTTAATAATATGGAATTAAAACTAAAGCTTATGAACTAAATAGTGACTTCCCGATTTTTTGAGGTCATAAGGCATGTTTTTGCTACGCCATTTTAAATTTCTAATGACGTCACAACTTGTGAAATTTACCATTCTTAAATACTACAGTTCGATTTATTTAAAATGAGTCCATATTCGTAAGATTTATTTTCTAGATAGTAATTAAACATAATATGTTTAAATTTTACTTTGAATAACTTTTTTCATGTTTTTAGTTGTAAATGGAAAATTTACATACGTCTAAAACGCAATAAAATATAACTATAAATATTTTATGTGGTAATATCTATTACTGCATAAATATGACATTGGAGAATAGCAACAAAAATGCTTGCATTGTTTCTTCGTAAAACCTTCTACCTCGAAATATATATGTATTTATATAATTAGAATAACTAACAATTTAACACAATTCCCTACATTTTCATATCAATAAACAAAACCACAGAAAACAACTAGTATTTACCCTCATAACAAGGGTATCACATTCGATACCCAATTAATAAAAAACCTCAATTTTTTCTTTTGTTAACCTTTTGTTAAACATCTAAATTTGGTCGTGAACATGACGATTGTATAATCTCTATTGCTTCGAAAATAAAATTGAAAATCGCTTGAACTTTTTCGTTTCGATCCGAATCGGTTAGGCTTATATTTATTTTGACGGCTGTCGTAAATCCAACGAGGTTCTTGTGGTATGCAAGATTAATTGCCTATTATTTGGGCAATTTTAATAGGTGTTGGACCTTTCTGGGTTCGATGTATTTTTTTGCCTTCATTTTTTACGGTTTATGATCATTTCTTGTAATTTGATGTTAATTTTTTATCGTATTTAATAGTTTTTATTTACTAATTTATTAGATTTTAGCTGAAGCACACTTAATAGCATGAGTTTATTGCAATACGTCACAGATTCTGATCGTATACTGTATAGGTTTTTCTAGGTGAAGGGTTTTTAATTGAATTACTACTATTTCCTATTTCAGTATAATTTAACAAAAGCTATAATATCGAACACACTTATCAATTGCCTTCGTATACTTTACATCCTACGAAGAGTACGAAGCATTGGCGAAATCGTCTGCGCTTTTTGGCACCGTTTTAAACCGTTAACCTAAAAGAATGAATGAAAATGATTTTCATATGATTTTTGATTACCTCATGTTCGTTAGAAAGGTTTATTTAGGTTTTTTTTTTTTCGAAAATACGTTTCCCTTATTTTATTTGAATATTTGATAAATATGTATAATAAACCTTGAAATTTTGAAAAGAAGATTTAGAATTATTCAGAAATATCTCAGTTAAATTAGTAGTAGGTACCTGAGAGTTGATATTTAGTTTTCACATCGATAGATGGCGTCAGGTGAAGTTTCGGCGGTGGCAAAATTACGAACCATATCGATCGGGTAAATATTTGACACAAAAAACAAAGACTATGTATAGGTACTACACTGTTCTAGTATACATAGATGTCTTTGACAAAAAAAGAATTTTTCATATGGGACCTAGCTTGGTCGATCTTCGCCCACGTAAGCCCTTATATTACAAATATCATTTCATATTTAATATTCTAAAAGGATTTATTCCACGTCACATAGTGTCCATTGGTGATAGAAGAGCTGGTGCATTTTTTGCCTAGAGAATCGAAATTGCGATTCAACGGGAATTGAATCCAGTATTCTTGGCACCATTCCACTCGGACATGATTTATACCAAAGTTGTCTGTAAATAATTAGTTTAAGTTTTGCAATGTAAATATATAGTATATATAGTGTATATAATCATATTTATACAAAAAAGTCAGCGGAAGCCGTTGGATGGAGCCTGCTTTGAACTGGTCGCCCTGTAGGTCGATGGGGGAAACCTACGTTCAGTTACCTACGTACAGTTCAGTTCAGTGGACATCTAATGGCTGATGTTATGATGATGACACAAAAATAATCTATAATATAAAAATAAGTCGGGTTTTCCTTCCTGTTGCTATAATTCCAGAACGCACGAACCGATTTCCACGGTTTTGCATTCGTTGGAAAGGTCTCGGGCTCCGTGAGGCTTATAGCAAACAAAATTCATGAAAAATTTCAACAGAAAAGCAGGAAAACAGGGAAAATCATTTTTCACATACAGCGCCATCTCTGATATGCATGTACTACAAACCAATATGGTTTTGCATGGTGGTTTAATCCCCAAACGAAATGTTACAAAAAACGAATCCATATGGTGGCGAAACGGAGTTCGCCGGGTTTGCCAGTCCTTTAATAGTATAGGATAAGTTACAGCAAGTTATTAAATTGTTCTAACTACGGAATCCACCGCATCTATTAAAAAATATATGTAACGTAATAGAGGGGAAACGGTTTGTTAGGCTGTCTATTTGTTCCGGGTCGTCGATACACGATTAATATTTATAGATAACTCCACTTATCTACAGGTGGGATTTTGAATATATATTTTTATGTGTGGTCCAAGTTTTTGGTTATTTTACATTATTTTTCTTCTATGATTTTTGATCATCTTTTGTGCTCATTTTATTTGGTTATTTGATTTTCTAATTTAATTTAATTTACTAACGACATTTTCACATCGGTCACATTGATCTATAAAAAACCCATCGGTCATAATAATATAAATTCTGTTTAAATTCAAAATGCTTATATAACTGTAGCGTGAGTTTAGGTTTGGTTATTTGATATTCTTGATAAGATCTTTCATCTTGAATCTGCTAGAATGCTTTTTTTTTAATTTTAAAGATAAGCAATTAATGATTAAGGTTTGGTTTTTATATCGTGTTAACTATTTATAAAAGATACAATGCGACTGACGTGCCTGTGTAGGGCCAATGTCCCTAAAGAAAAAAAGGAAAAACAAAAGTTTAAAAAACATCCCTACGGTTTCAAAAAAAGGCCGATCTATAAAATTAAATGGCCGAACAGTTACAAAAATAATTTTAAAAAAAACATAATAATATATGTATGTGTATTTTCTTATAATCAAAAATAAAAATAATATGGTTAAAGAACTTTATTCTCATAAAGAATTACAACAAATTCACTTACATGAGAATTTTTTAACAAAATTAACAATTTTTAATTTACACATAAAGTTTTATACTGCGAGTCTATATCATTTAGAAATCGCTTATAACAATTTACTAATACTAAATATTTTATAAAAGTCAAATATAACAAAAAACGCTACAGTCTGTACGCGGTACCACTCGCTATGATCAATTTAGATAGTTCGCTCCGTCTGTTAATACGGCAAGTGAGAACTTCGTTATTGACTGTAATCAATTATACTTGAATAATGTCCCATAAATCTACCTTTGATCTTTGTAATCAGAGTTAAGGTGTTTTGTTAACAATGTGTTTCGAGTTTAAAAAATTGGAGTTTTTATTTTACGTTATGGATTATTAGTAACCGATATGAGCCGAACGGCTTAGTAGGGAAATAGGTTCAAACCTAGACTATTGAGTTTTCTAGTAATTTAGTTAAAATAAATAGTAGATTTTGAACGCCTATATCATGACAAGCATCTGTATGGCCTATACAAATATTTTTCACGTGCGGGGATCGAACTCGCGACCGCTACCGCTACAGCCAGTTTAGACCACTGCACCAAAACGTTGCATGTGAAGAAAAAATTAGAGAAAAATAACCTGCTTAACTTGTAAGATATTCTAACATTGATCCACCATTCAGCGTAATAAAAATGGCGGATTAAGCTGTTAATATATTTTATAATAACTTTCTTTGTTTTATAAAATTAATTATTGAGATATCGGTCGAAGCAAATATTATATTTATTAATGATTATGTTAAGGCTGCGTGTTTGTGGAGTTTTGTGGATCACATCATAGAGCATCGGAGAGCACGTAAATAGAAGGTTTTTATCACAAACACCTAATAAGCATTGTTGCTCATGTTGGGAAGGTTTCCGTATCAACTATCAACTATTCGTAATTAAAATTCAATGGTAACTTATGTTTAACTCTATCTCTAACTTTTTTTAACATACCGACTCACACGATCATCTGTTCCTAATGTTGGTAGGTTAATGCCTATACTTAGGTAACAGACAATTGATATATAGTCAACTAGCCTGTCAAATTCAACAGGAAATTGATTCAACGGTATAGATATTTTTTTTTTTTTTTTGGACTAATAACTAATACTAATATTTACATTTAAATGAAGTACAAGAATACCAGTGTAAAATATTAATTACTACCATATGTATCTATCTTGTTGTTTTACAACCCTCTAAATACTGCTGAGCAAAGGCCCCTGTTTCTATAAAAGAGAAGGATTGCACATAAACATACTCAAATTTCTTCAGGACTTCATATTTCATAGGCGATTTTAGGAGGAAACTATATATAACAATTGTTAGTTCTTTAAATGTTTATAATCGACAAAATATGAAATTATTGAACTGTTTTAATTATTCTAACAACATAAGACCACATTGTTCAGACGTAAAATAGTCTATAAAACATCACATAACGAATTATTTTAACTGAATTATCATCATCATACCCGCCATTAGGTGTCCACTGCTGAACGTAGGCCTCCCCATGGGCGTAGCGAGGTACAGGCAGGAGGGGCAGCTGCCCCCCTTTAGGAGAGCTAGAAGAGCGGTCAGTCACTGATAAAAAAGATTTTCCATCTTTTCTTATATTCTAAGCGATGTCACTAGTAACGATAAGTGAAACGAATAAAAGAACACCTCCACTACTAATGTGAGATACTCGTATAATATACTTAAAACCACGATTAAAACAGTACAGTACAGTCTAGGATTTTCTTTATCTGCCTGCCTCTATAGCGAAATCCTGGCTACGTCCTTGGGCCTCTCCCATCCGCCTCCAGAGCGACCGGTTCAAAGCAGCCTCCACCCAACGGCTTCCGACGACTTTCCTAAAACTGAATAGTAAACATAAAAGTCGATACAGACGAATCTGCGAGGAATGTCATATCTTTTTTAAAATATGTAAGAAAACTTGTTTTTAATAGTTACTCTTAGACGGAAGATAACACCTTATAAAGAATTATAAAAACTACAAGTTAGATCGCATTTACAATAGCGATTCATCTGTTGCCAAGTTGGGTATGGAATAAAACGTCTGAACAAATCAGTACTAAGTCTTATTATACGAAGCGGACAAAAAAGCGTTCGAGGCGACATCGAACCGCGGACCTCATAAATAAATACATATGATGACAACGGTCACGAGACACTAGATACAGCGTTTATTTAATTATAACGATTTATTATAAACTAGTGGTCACCCAGTGGTCGAAATTCGACCTAATCTATAATTGACAGCATTAGCATCATCATAAAAATATGATTACGCATAACATAGTGAGCATATGCAGCAGTCATTGGACCTGATCTGTGATAATAAATTCGAATCTTTTGACAATAAACAAAATTTGTGTATTGTCATTGTACATATATGTGTGAGGTGTTTTCTTTAATAAATGTAATGTATTTTTTGAGCATTATTATAAAAAATATTAACATTCTGCACTTCTACTCCATATAAACTTTAACTGTGCCACATTGTATACTTCTACGTGCGCGTAATTTTCGTAAAAAGGGGTAAAAAGTTTTTGCTTCAGGTATTAATATATAGATATCATAAGACGTAATTGAAAAATTTATTGTTTAGAATGCTCTCAGAAAGTGATAGTCTGCATTGAAAAAAAATCTTCTGCGTTACATACGGAAGTTAAACCCTATAAAACATCCAAAGAAGGCTTTCGAAGTTTCTGGAATTCACGTCTAATTAGTTGTAATAATATATTAAAAGTTTATTGGAAGACATGGCTTTTTTTGGCCACAAAGTTTTTTTTTTTAAATTAACAATACCTTTATTCTTATTTCCGTTTATTACATATATTTATTTCTTCTAATGTGCTGTTTTTAATATTTAAACAATCAATATAGGTAAACAACCGTTCTGGTATAGTGGTGCGAATAGTCACATCAACGGCGGTGGTAGCGGGTTCGATTACCACTCCAGACAGATTTATACAAACAGTAGGACAGTATTTATACAAATACTTGTTTCTAGTCTGGGTATGTCCTTGTAGGTATCCCCACCGTGCCACAAAGAGCACGTAAAGCCCTCGCGAGACCGAGAGCTTTACGTGCTGTTATCATACACATCTGAAAAGGATAGTTAGGTACTTCTGATAGGGAAAATATCCGCCAACCCGTGAATTAAACTCCAACCTTTCTCCAATATGAAGAAGAGGCCAGTAGTGATAGGTTTACAAGCTGATTAAGTTCAGACATTAATAGAAATTTCCTAGGCAATGGCCTCCGACTCTGAGTAAATTGCAATTTGCTCAAAATTTTGTAAGTATATTTACCAAACTGAGCACTTTTTTTGGGTGCCTGTATAATTTATTACAGTGACATGAATATCCGCAAAACCTAATATTTATTTTTCATTTATCTTATACAAAACGTTTACAATAGTAAATAGAAAAAAATACAATTAATATATTTTTATTCAATACTACATTTCTTTGTACATAATCCCGCTGTCTCTCGTACCAATACTACAGCCTAAGATAAAAGACAACACCGCCCGTTCACGATGCATAAGGCGTCGAGAAAAACTTGTGAAACTGCGCGTAATGGCCGCAGAACATTTGTTAAATTATACCGCGAATTGTTTCAAACGACATCTCGACCATCAAACGATTTATGGTGGACATAGATGCTATCAATACAGATGTGGTTGACGCTGCACCGTACCAGACCAAACGGTAAACGTCTCGCCATCAAATCAAAATTTTCTTTATTCAACGACTTCATAAGCACTTTTGAATTGTTATTTTAAGTAGTATATAATATTTTAAATTAATTACATTTAGTTAATGTGAATGTTTAGCATATTAGTTTATTGATTAGTGAGTTTCAAGTTATCCGTAAATAAACAACAGAAAAGTCACGAATGGGTTGCTGATATTGAATAAAGAGAGAATAGGAGAGTCTAAGCGAGATATATTTGCTTCAGAGTCTTTTTTCTGAAAAGAGTTGGAAGACCTTCATCATTTTTCAAACCATTTGTACTTATATAACGCATAATTCGAAAACCGCTTATTATAAAATATCAACTACTACCGTTTCTCTGATTTAGTTTAAAAAATAATTATCATTTTACGAATTGAAGAAATGAATAGTAGAAATATTGTCCATCTGCAACTTGCTCTATGACGATATCCGATCCTTGTAAGTTTTTGCTAAGTTTTGTTGTATTCTTAAATAATTTAGGTTGTATGTTTAATTTATAACGTCATTTATTAAATAACACAGATTCGATGTGAACTTTTTACGTTCAAAACTTTATTTATAAGAAAGATAGAGTGGGAGATATTTTTAAAATACCTATCAGAAAGAACCTTATACTCGTAAAATCTTACTTAGAATATCGACGTTATATTCATTTATTATTTATTTATTTATTGTATTTACACTTTTTTGTTCAACATAAATACGCAAACAAGACAGGCTTATGACAGTTACAAGATGTGAAGTACAAGGGGCGTTCTTATGGCTAGTTAGCCATTTTTTCCAGACAACCCGAAATAACTTGAGTTATTTATCTAAGAGAGAACGAGTAGGTGGTGCAGTTATAATAAACTTACAAAATATCTAAACAATATACTTAAATACTATACATATATAGGAACATAGCATAATACAATAATCAATATACTGTACTGTGTTCAATTTTCCAAAAGTATCTCATAGAATTTATAAGCAATAACACCAATAGAAAAAAAGAATGTTAATGTATAAACAGTAATATCTAAATATATATATTTTTTCACTTATTGGGGAAATAGAATACGAACGAGAAAATTATTAATAAATTAATTTCAAAGAAGATTTTTTTATAGAAATACACTGCAGACAAACACGATGGGCGGTTCACCTGATCGTAATTTGTCTAAAAATAACCAAAGATAAAACAAACAATATCGTTTTATCATTATAAAACTCCGGATTCAAACCCTGTTTCAATTGTGTTCTAATGATCAATCAGTTATTTTATATGAGTTATTTATAGTCTCGGTTTTTGTCCTTGTGGTTCTTTCCAATAATTATGTCTCGGAGAATACGCAAAGCAGTGGGCCCGGTTTGTTATCTAAAAACAAATATTTGTACAAATATAAATATCTCCTCCGAGCGGGAATGGAACTTGCAACCATCGACGTCGATGTGACTACTCGCACCACTGAACAGTTATTAACAAAATTTAAATATTCACAATCGAGAATCAAACAACAACCCTAAAGTTCTGTACCAAGTTCTAAACCTTTTCTTGAGTCGAATATTTTAATTGAATCAGTCAACCGTTATACAGTGACAACATAATACGTCGGTCCGTTTGTCCGTCTGTCCCAGCAAAAACGTCTGAACTGATGGACTGTTTCGCACAGACATGGAATTCGGTGTATAATGCTGAGAGGGAATCGAATCTGGGTTTTTTCGTAAATGATCGACTAAATTATTATATATAAATTAAGTTACATGATAATTTTATTAGGTTGTGTAGGTAAAAACAGTAAATAATCTTACTCATTTTTGTATTTTTTTTACATAATAATAACTCTTTATTACCAACAATAAGGAATAGTACAAAAAAAAGGAAATAAGTACAAACGGCAGCGTTATAGCGAAAGAGCGATCTCTTCCAGGCAACCTTAGGGTAGAGAAATGGTATATAGATGGTATAGGTGTACAGTACATTAATACGAAAACTATAATATAATTTAATAATAGCAAATAGATACCATACAAACTAGCTGACCTAACATGACTGCAGCTTTATCCTCTTTACATTTTAAGGAATAAATGTCATACTAAAATTTCTAAAGTCAAAAACCATATTCGCTTATTCCAACACTAAAATTCTATTTTTTTTTATATCTTCGCTAAAAACCTTATTTGAAATATAACGCATCTTGTAGAAGGAAATAAAGCTTTATTATTTTTATTTTATTAATTAGAAAGCCAATACGTCGTATAGGCAAGTTAATAAAAAGCTTCGTCAAATGCTTAAGCACAAAATATTATATTAATAATGTTTTGAGAACTTTGATACCCCATTTAATTTCCACAGAGATTGACTACACAACACCTTGGGGATTCAGTCTCCATCAGATCAATTTGCCTTTCAGATCTCAACACGGAATTGTTATAGTTATTAGTCATTCAATAGTGCGTAGTATTTTTTACGATATCAAAATGTGTGTGTATTAAATTTCAATTTAAATCTACGCTGATACTCCAACAACCGTCGGTGTGGTGGTAACGAAATATCCAACACAAACGGATTGGATTCCTGTTTGATGTATATATTTGTATTTATACAAAATATTTATTTTTGGTATGGTGTGGTTTTCCCCGTCGTGTTTTGGAGAGTATATAAGACGTAGGTCCCGGTTGTTAACATTTGATAACAACCGATACTCTTGATGCGAAAATTAATGGCTCAAATACACGCGCATAGAAATAACAGATTAAACTCCATAACTATTATTTCGTTATTTGTTTTGAAATTGTTCATCTCTATATTTATTAGACAGAATTTAAAATCATTCTTACCTGTTTGTGAAAAAGTTTAAGATATAAAACATCACGATCTTGCAATTATCATCAACATAATCGTCACCAGACATCATTACTCTCGGCAACGGATCGACAACCTCCCCTCCCCCCATTTTATTAGAATGAGGTAAGATTATTTTTTATATGTAAAGAAAATACATAATATTTTCATCGTTTGTAATATGAGAAAAAAATTGCGACCTGAACATAATATCCCATAACTAATGGTACTATGGGAATTAACCCCACAGTACAATATTGTATGGGGACGTTGGGTCGCAACCTGTCCCTTGCGAGCCTTCGCCATAACTACATGGGGTTGTGATTGGTTACCGAAATATTGTATATTTAATGGGTATATCTGGGTATGGAGGAAATTTACTAAGCGATGTTTATGATAGGGCGATTTTATTTTATGTTAAGGAGGTTAGACTTATGTGAAAAAGTTTAAATATATATATTCACACAACCTTTTTAGTGTAGCCTCTTTATTTGCCTGTTGTTATTGTTGATGTGGGTTCTACTCGCACTTCGTCATAGTCGTAGAATAGTGACGGATCTTGCAGATTTGAAACTTTGCAGGGCAGACGTTTCAAACAGTTATGTTGTTGTTGTTGTATATTTGAAATGGCTGCCCTGTGTGGTTTCGAATTTGTGGGATCCGTCGCTATTCTACGACTACGACGAAACACCAACAAAACATACAACAACAACAACATAGTTGTTTGAAGTGTCTGCCCTGTCAAGTTTTAAATTTGTAAGATCCGTCACTATTCTACGACTATGACGACATCACGCAAAACGAGTGATTTTTCGAACTTAAAATGTCTCTATTTATCTTATATTTCACTTGTAAAATAATTTATACACACACATATTAAAAAAAACACTTTTTACTTTAAATGTCACTTTTGTTATTTAAACTAATTAAAAAACCGTAAAAAAAAAGTTCTGTCTTGGACGTCCGTGTATCTGTATCTGCGGATCCTGTATGTGGTCACGATAACGACCGAAAAACTTCACTAATTTCCTTTTTTTTTTCTTACGTTTCAATATAGTTAAGAATAGAACCCTATTTAATTTTACGGTCTAATTCGATGTTGTTTAATTGTTTTTAAATAATTGGCACATGAGAACGAGTGCATCTACGTACTTATCAATTTATAAAATCCTATCAATTTTATTGTGAAAAATGAGATTATGAGGCGTGCACTTTTGGATTTTCCAAACTATCTTATTTGTAATCATTAAAAAATTTAAAAGTAAAATCATGTGCTTATTCATTGCGCTTCACTACTCCACGGGCAACAATTTCCGCGGTTTTCTTTTATTCCTCTTTTATTCTTATTTACTTTCTCTTTCTTATCTTTTGTCCGAGTGCGTCGCGTCAATCACTCACGACGTGTCGGGATTCCGTCCATCTCGGAGCTACTTGTATGTTTTAACTTAAAGACGTTTTTACAATTACCTTTACCGTTCATTGGTAGAATTATAACGTATGATTGACGGAAATGAGCCACTTTCCTAATTTACAATCATTACTGATATATCTGCACAAGTGGAAGTCATTCCAATGAATGAATAAATGAATGATTAACTGATTGTAGGTATACTTGCATAGTTTAAGAATTTGTTTTTAATTTGGACGCGAGTCGACTATCTGTACATTATTTTATCTTTTTTAAGTGAAACTTCTTTAGAATCGTTGTGTTTTAAAACGGGATGCGACGGATAAAGCGACAGGTAAGAGACACAAATACAAAAATGTGTAGGAGAGAATGAGATAGTATGATGTCGCGTATCCTAGCAACGCGTATCCTAGCAACGTTTAAATAAGTCATAGAATGTGTAACTATTGATATTAAAATAAGTAATAGAATCTTTAATTGTTAATATTAATAAATTTTAAATTGAGTTTGCCAAAGATGTTTCACTTCTGACATGTGTACCTACTCCGTACATACATTTTTTTTTAAAGTATGTCTATTAAATTTAATATAGGTATTATTTATTATGTTATATTTATTTGATTAAAAGTCTATACCGGATTTTATCGCGTTTATTTAAAACTTTATAGTTTTACAATATTTTTATTGTATATTTAATTATTTATTTAAAAATTGTATAAAATTTAAAATTGTATGAAATTGTATAAAAAGCGGGGTATGTAACAATTAATTCATTATTCGGACACCAACCACCTCAATCCCCCGAGATCATGGACGCTGTAAAGGGTCCGAAACGTCGGGAAATAATTTAAAATAAACGCGATAAAATCCAGTATAGACTTTTAATCAAATGAGTAAAATTCGCGTAAATATAAAAGAACAGTATGTTATATTTATGTTTTTAAAAACGGGTTAATATTATAATGATCGCAATAATTGGCTCTGATCGCAGTTTCGATCCCCGATCATTACGAATATATGTATTTAGACCATATATATGCATAAAAACCATAATAGGCGTCGGTGTTTGTGTTATGTTTCCGGACTCCCCATAGACGATTTCCTACTGAAGGCCGTTAAGTAAGAGGCGTTTAATAATATTCATTAAAGAACCAAAATCAACCCGAAAAAAATCGAGGGACATCTTCTAAGTTGCAATATGTTATTCATCTTATTTCTCTTTCATTTATAAGCACACACACACATACACTCATATATAGACACAAAAAAAAGTATTTTTAGACAATTTTCATATGTACTTCTGTTATTGTACCTCCTCCTTATAGCGTTAACCAAATGTGGAACGTTTTTCATCGATATTTATCACGATAAGTTAGTGTTGCTACAAACGATATTTGCGAGTCAAAACATCGATAGCCGATCCCGAGACGCGGGATGGCGGGAACTCGATATGTAAACATACGATTCGTATTTTCGGACCGTTAATCTTTATTACTGTCGATATTATTTAATGATTTCAATTAATTAAAAAAATTAGTTGTCTGTAAAGTTGGTTTACGGACGATAATTTTACGTGATAACGTCATGAGAAAACATTGAAAGCCGAACGCTTAGGCCGAGCGTGCCTCTCTATTGCTTGTTGCGCGCTCTCGCTCGCGGAACGTGACAATTAGTCATTGCTTCTTCGTAAAGCACAGCCGGCTTTCATTGATTTACTAGACGTTATCAAGTCAAAATCTTATATTACAAAAGTTACCCACAATCTTATATTGCAAAAGTTACAAAGTTAGTAGTTATTGTGTTATACCCTGTTGTTCTTGTCATACCTTTCAAATATGATCGTTCCACAGTTTGACTTTTCGTTCATTTTGAATTCGTGGTAAACGGTGTTGGTGTCACTTTAATTTTATTTTCATGTATACTTGCTATGTTTTACTCATTATAACACTATTTAGTTACTTCAATATAGTAAAAAAAAAAAATAAGGAAACAAAGAGTACGGTAACAAAAATAATAAACAATAATATGATAACATAATCAAGTTTCCACTAAAACACATAATGACTACAAAGTGTTAATATTTTTAATAACGAAACAGGCCATTTATACGGGATTAAAATATATAGGAATATATAAATAGAACAAAAACCTATTCTTTTAATGCAACCTCGAAATAAATTTGTTGCTCTCTTAAAATCGTAAATAGTTGAAGTACTTGTAAAGTAAGACTTACTTGGACAAAGAAAGATGAAAAATAGTTTTCATTTTTACGACAATATTAGTATAAAGCTAGTATTACATTTTATAAAAGTATTTTTCTTTTATGAAAGCACGTTGAAGCTTAATGTTAAATATACTTGATACTTGTAAAGCTTAAGTGGATTATATTATACCTTACGCTTCATGACAAGTAAAGCTAGCGTGAAGTTCGAACCTCGCCCTTTAACAAAAGCTCTATGATATTATTAGCATAATCGCCACGATTGTTACAATTGCATTTTAGTAAAATTGTTGACAGCATAAGAAAAATATTTTTTTTATTTAATTTGAATAAGAAAATTTTAATTGTTTACGATGGTTTTAGTAATGATTGAAATTTATCCTTAATAAATAATTAAACCCTGTAAATATATCGCTGTGGAGTGTGGATTGAACGCAAAGAATAAAACCCACTATTACAAGTTTAAATTTGAGTTTCAAGCGACAGAATGCTTTAAAATTCATTTCACGTTGAACGGAAAGATAAATATTATGAGAAAACTATACGTTTAGAAAGAAATTCTAATATTTCTGCATCTGCAGTGTACCAGTGCGATACCTTTATCCTAAATAAGAGTTTGTCAGATATTAGTAGGTACAGCATATTTTCTAACTCAACAGTTCCAGTAGTTAGTTCTAATTCCAATGGTATGTACAAATATGACTTAGCAACACGTTATTTGTAATGTCGTAGAAAATCTTTCTTAATTTAAATGCACGCCTATAAGTAAAAAAAAAAAACAGTATTTTATTAATCGTAAATTAATTATTACTCTGTAAATAATTGTTTTTTTTTTTGTTTTATAAGATTTTAGTATTAAATAATGTTATCACTTGCATTTTTGTCTCAATATACTTAATTTTGATTACGAAGTAAAATTATCCAGTATTGGTTGGAATGGGATTTTCTTCATGTTATTACGTAATTCTTGTAGTATCTCTATAGTTAGAGATTCAATGATAATTTTCCTAGCGTCATGTCATGGACATGTCATATTGTTTATTTTTTTCCAGATGTTGATTGACAGAGATATTATGCCAGATCCAATTTTTTTCAAAATATATATTACATAAAGATATTATTAGTTATAGGAATATAATTAAAAACTTTGTAATAATAATGCGTATCGACTGATACATTATTTCTAAAACAGCAGTAACATGTATAAATAAATAAGACGATGATATTTAAAATAAAAAACTCCGCGATGTATTCCGCAATAGACGCGCGTATATCGAAAGCCATTATGGAGTCTCGGTGTGACTCGTTCCGTCTGATTTAACGACTCGGGAATTTGTAGTGGTGCGTTATTTTGATTGAATGCGCATATTTCGTGATTTCAGATAAAGTGAACATTTATACCCTTTGTTATTTTTAAATGTATATACGATCGTATACGTTGCATTTAATTATATTGTTTTCTATATTTGAATCGCCGTTTTACATTCGTTTTTCAGCACGAACTGTTTAAGGTTTCGGTACAAGATTATATAAAAATATTATAATATATATTATATATATAATATATATTTATAATATATATTATTCTTTTTTGTAATTCTTATTTGTGCCTTTAAGATGTGCTAGTCTAGCACAGATTATTTCACCGATGTCACGTAGAATGGAAAAGACAATGGAGATTGATCGGTTGGTGATTGAAAACACAAAGTCTGTTAAATTTTGAAAACAGATAAAATAGTAGAAAAATAATGACAGAACTCCAACCTAAAACATCATAAACATAATTGTTAGTATAATAATAATTATATAAATTATAAAGATGTATGGGTTTTATAACGCTGGCTTTCATGCAAGACACAAGATGTCTTAATGTAAAATTATTATTAAATAATTTTTTCACAAGTTTTAAAAACGTACCTAACTGTTGAGTTTTTTTGTCGTTCTTCACAGCAAAGTCTACACCATTATTACTGTATTGTACTGTACTGTATCAGCCTGTAAACAACCCAGTGCTGAGCGATGGTCTCTCCTCTTTATAGAAGAAGGGTTGGAGCTTAATACACCACGCTGCTCCACTGCGGGTTGGCTAATAATTTTCCTACTATGAGTAACATCATTCTCAGTGTCAAATCATTATCAGGTGTCTATGATAACACCATTCATCATCATCATCACCATAATAGCCGTTGGATGTCCACTGTTGAACGTAGGCCTCCCCCATCGACCCCCAGAGCGACCGGTTTAAAGCATCCAACGGCTTCCGGCGACTTTCCTCAAGTCGTCTGTCCATCTCGCGGACGGTCGTCCTACGCTACGCTTGCCAGTACGTGGTCTCCACTTGAGAACCTTTCTGTTCCATGGATCGTGTGTTTTACAAGCTATATCCTAAGATTTTATATTCGTCATTTCAAAATGAATCATCGTGACGAATTAACTTCAAATGCGTCTCATGGTTACAATATGATTCTTTTTCCCGAGCAATGGAACAGTGCCAAGCTGTAACTGTTAGTATACTTACTACATTTAGTCACATTATATACATAGTTATTCTCCTTCTCCTGATATTAACTAATACCCGTGACATCGGCTGCTTTGTTTATTATATGCGTGAACAAAGCAACTTTATTATGATTCACCTACAATTGCTTATTACGTAATAACTCCACTTCTAGACGGTGTATTAATAATGATGGAACAGATTCTAAGTTAGACCTCCAGGATCATAACTCTAAAAACCACATGTAATTTCGTGGAGTAGATTTTTCGTGATGCTGGAACAAAGATTCATATAGACGGACAAACAGAAAGAATTTCTAATATATTTATTTTGGCTTCTATTACTCTCATAAAAACTTTTATAATTCGTTTCCTAATAGCTGATCTTTAAATATCTGTCATGTACAAACGTCGGCCGTTTATGATTTTATTGTATGTATATATGCAAATGTCCGTAAGTATAGATTGTATGGACGGATGGACAAAAATTTGTTATTCTTTCACAATCGGTGAAACTTAATATTTAAATAGCTGGCAATCCTAAATAATACACAAGCAATTTTCAAATTCCAACAGGATCTAGATTACTAGAAAACTTCACATTCTTCTTCAAAGAAATAGAGGGTTCTGCCCATCAGTGGGTTAACAATAACCGCCTGAAAATGCACTATACTCAGTACAGTCTAAATTTTATAAAGTTACCCTCGAAACCTAATTCACGCTAGTATAGTTTATTTTTGAATATTTTTTTTTACAGTTTTTTAAAGTGTAAGTGTTGATATACTCAGTACAATATGACTTTTAACCTATATTATTCAATATTATTTTAACGGGTTTTCTTTTTCTTTCTTAAGAGTTAGTGTTGAGTTTCTTACCGGTTCTTATCAACAGAATCTACATCCCGAATCGGTGGTAGCTTCACAATAATTATAATTAATTGAATAATGATATATACTTTATAAAATGACGACTCAAATGCTTTTGAAGTCAATCTGTGTAAAGATTTTTTTTACATTTACTATTCATAATATATAATATATAAAACAAAAATCCTTACAATATTAATTGCCAATCAAAACACAAACCTAATTGGTAGCGTTATATCTTTAACCGTGCTTAATAAAAACATTATGATCCCAAATTAAACTCATAGCCTCTATTTATCACCATTATTAAATCACTACCAATTACAAGAGAAATAATAACTATTGTTACACGAAAAGAAACCTTAAATCTATTATATTATAGTTAATATTTAATTTAATCTAGTAAACTGCGAATTTCAGACGCAATATCCAATTAACAGACGAAATTAAACTTTAATGATTATGAAATAAAGTTGAAAATACGATGCATTCATCTGATCTAATTTCCCAGAGTCAAATGGGTAGGAAAGAGGGGTATATCCATCCTTGTCTAACGTGTTTCAATTCGTATGATTTTGTCTCTTTCTGCACGAAGGCTCTATTGATTTTCTTGCAGATAACGGAGACTGAAATTTACAGGGCACAATTTGCTACGATATTATCTATATACATTTCGATGTTTATTTTATCTTTATAGTTATTAATTTATATTAAACGAGGGAAAATAAATGTAATATGTACAAACTTACATAATTATAAAATGCTAAGAGACTAGAAGTTTCATGCGGTGTCACTCGTGTTAACATTCGAAGTTTACTGCGTAGCTACTAGGAAATATCAGCGTCACCGGGTGGTGGAACCGATTACTGCGATTCCAGCCTTGTAACTTGGAGCCCCTTAAAGGGGCCCTTTTAACCTCTCAAAACCTGTGACCTGTTAACTTTTAACATGTATTTCATCAAGTTTTATTTTCGTTTAAAGTTACCATTTTTCCTTTTACAAAGAAGGAAGGAAGGTTCAATATATATCAAAGCTCTGTCACCACATCAACCGTTGGATGTCCACTGTTGAACGTAAGCCTCCCCCATAATCACTGGGTAGGTTTGCCAATACTATCCACGCTTGGCAGACGGGTTGGCGAGCGCTGTGTAATGTGGCAGGATATGGTTACGCTGCTGCCCAACACCATCAGACCCTTCTTTCCCACTGGGCACTCTGGGCACTTGCCCAGGGCTCCGTGATCAATAGAGGCCCACTAGTTCTTACCAGATCACTGAACGATAACCGATATTTATTACCGAAGTTTTTTTAATTAGCGTTGTCAGCCCATTAAAAAAAACCCGGAATTTGATTACAAGGACCTATCTTAAAGAACAAAACGCTTTTTTGATGGCTCTGCAACGTCAATTGAACTGAATGGAAGAGAGAGATAAATAGAAACCTTTCTTCCTATAATTGATAGTCTGAGCTTTCATCTAAAACAGCGATTAAGTTCGTATAAGAATATTAGTAAATATTTTGATTTATTTTGTTCGTTTGAAAGCTCTAAATTCCGAAGAGTTGAGAGAAATTTGCTCAGAATTTGCAGAATTTGATTATGAAGACGTTAATGAGAAAGAGTTATAAATAGTATGTCTGCATATAACAGAATAGGTAGTTACCTACTAGAAAATTATTTTGGAATTATGTATATAAAATTTTGAAAGAAAACAAAATTGAAGACATATTTTCAAATGTAGAAATTGTATTTAATTCTTTTTAAGCATGATGGTAACTATCTGCAGTGGGGAACGCTCCTTCTCCAAATTGAAAATAATAAAAATCATGTTTATTTACCATCCATATTTATTTACCTTCTTTGTTTATTCTAAGAAAATAGTGTTCTGTCAAAGTCATAGGGGCCCCATTACCCTAATATGCCCAGGGCCTTCAATAGGTTAAAGACGGCTCTGATCACCATCCTGGTACTTTACTGTAGTTACATTATTATGGACTGAGTCGCCTTTTACGACACCTCGGCAGAAAAAGTTCGGGATTATTTTTCTCTGCCGGTCACCGCACGGTATATATACATATATCTCTGTCAATTTATCTATAACGAAATTAGTGGATACAACAGACATATACAGTTTCTTTCACTTCGTTACGATTACACTACAATTCGCTACTGACTATTACATGTTGCAAAATGTTTTTTTTAATTTATTTATTGCATGAAACGTTCCTAAATAACCAAGTCTATCATCAGGTTAAAAAAAAAATATTTTGGTGCATATTTTTTACTTTACTTATAAATGTCGGTATTTAAAAAAAAAAAGTAAAAATATGCATGCAATTTACACTTTGCATCGTTGCTGTTTTTCATATACGACATTTTTAATAGTCATGGGAATTCGCCCCCAGTGTTTGTAGAATAATAACTCAAGTTCAAGACGTTGTAGCAAGAGGACTAGGTTTTAAGTTAGACCTTCAGGGTCACAACGGTAAAAACCGCATCCGACAAAACAAAAGAAAACTGAACTGACAACTATACTGGTGTAATGGTACGACTAGTCGCTTCAACGTCGACGGTCACGGCTTCGATTCCCACTCGGAGCAGAAATTTGTATTATTGCCTTGGAGAGCACGTAAAGCCATCTATACCGGTCGCTATGAATCACCTGGTAATTATCGTTACTCATAGTAGAGAAATTATTTGCAACCCGCAGTAGAGCAGCGTGGTGGATTAAGCTCAAACCCTTTTCCTACATGGAGAGGAGGTTTTTACCCAGCAGTGGGTTATTTACAGGCTAATTCAGTTCAGTTGAGAAACAAAAGATAGACAAATATTACACAAATAGTTATTTTTGCGTCTATTGCTCTCATAAAGATCTCTATAAAAACTTTTTTCCTAAATATCTCTTACGTACAGACACCGGACTGTAACGATTGTATTATATATACGTTTAGATAAATTTCAGAAGCATCTAGCTGGTAATGACGAAGTTAAAGTTTAATTGCAGACCCCTCCCTATCATCGCACGCACACAACGAACGTAGCGACGTTATTGGTCCTCACGATGCGCACGTGTTGAACGGTTTTACCATGCAGATAGGCTTATACAGAATGCTCTTGTTGTATAGGTTTTAAAATATGTTCAATGTCTTATAAAGTTGATATTGAATTGGTAATACCAAGAATTATTCGGTACGATTTAAAAGAAAAAAAAAACTGTCAGAAAACATATTAAGGAGTGGAACAAATACTTTAAAAAAATTACCACAATTATTATTTTTTTTTAATAAAATCTTTAAATTTATTATGAGACAATTCCAAAATTGTTTGTGGGATTTTATTATACATGCGAATACCATAACCCAAAAAGGAGACGTTTACTTTGCGCAGTCGGAAGCTTGGAGTTACAATTTTGTTATTCCTTCTAGTGTTTACAGTGCGATTAATACTATTTATTTCAAAATAATGAATATTCTGGTGAATATATATAATATTGTTATAAATATACTGCGACGCAATTGTTAATATGTCTATCTTTAGAAAAACATATCGTAAAATCGGAACAACAGATCGTAAATGCCACGAATAGCCCTTTTTTGCAAAATAAATACAGTTTCAATATCTGTAGCATTACCCCACAGTAACAGACCGTAAGACATAATACTATGGAAATAGCTAAAATATATTAAACGCGCAGTAGCAACGTCGGTCAGTTGTCGCACTTTTCTAACTGCGAATGCTGCGGAGCCGAGTCTACCATTCAAGGATGACAAATGGGAATTCCACTGAAGTTTTGAGTCCAAATTTATCCCTAAGAATACTGTAGTATCATTAACAATAAGCCTCTCGTTATTTATTTCTAAATTATAATTTGGATTTTTAACATTAGGCAACGAAAAGACAACGCACTTGGTTTTTTTGGCGTTCAAAACGAGGTTGTTTGTTTCAAACCAATCCTGAATTCGAGACAAAGAACTGTTCACGTTATCATAATTTACTTTTTTCCTATCAACTTTAAATATAGGCGATATGTCATATGCAAATAGCACTATATCACAAATATCCTTAACATAAAATGGCAGATCATTTTTATATAGTAAAAAAAGAAAATGACCTAGAATCGATCCTTGTGGAACACCCATTTTTAGCACAGATCCAGAAGACTTCGTTCCGTTTATTGATATGTGTTGTATTCTATTAGATATATATGAAGCAATGAGATCAAGAGCTTTACCATTAACACCGTAATATTCTAGTTTACTTTATAAAATCCCGTGGTCCACGCAATCAAATGCCTTTGATAAGTCACAAAATACACCAATAGCATTTTGTGACTTCTCCCAAGCATTATATATATGTTTGAGAAGTGCCACACCGGCATCTGTCG
The DNA here is from genome assembly GCA_036937285.1 of Euphydryas editha. Classification (NCBI taxonomy): domain Eukaryota; kingdom Metazoa; phylum Arthropoda; class Insecta; order Lepidoptera; family Nymphalidae; genus Euphydryas; species Euphydryas editha. Next base: position 13,558,952 of record JAUPFZ010000023.1, read on the forward strand.
TAGAGCGATCTCTAGTGAAACCATATTGTTCACTGTGAAAAATTCCATTAACATTAAAATGGAAAAGAAGTTGATTTAGTATAATTTTTTCAAAAATTTTACTTAAGGACGGTAAGATTGATATGGCTTTATAATTATAGGGATCACTACGATGTTCCTTTTTAAAAATTGGTAAAACTTTACTATATTTTAGCAAATCTGGAAAGGAACCCACATTAATAGCATTATTAAAAGTTAATTCTAAGTACGGAGCCAGGACATCAATTATAGTACTAATTAATTTAACTGAAATGTCCCACAGATCATGGTTTTTTTTAATATTTAGACTCTTAAATGCTTTTAGAATATCTAAAGAATCAAATGCGAGAGTGAAAAATCAACATTACATTTGCTAACTTTATTTTAAAAAAGTTTGGTAGAATTAGTTGAAGATGAATTCAGTCGGGAAGTTAAATCAATGGGTATTTTATCGAAAAAGGTTTCAAAGACGTTTGCCAACTTGTCATCTGAGTTTACAACAGTACCATTTATATTTAATTCAATTGGTATAGTTTGTTTATTACGTTTCCCACAGATACTATTAATTATATTCCGTGTGCACTTAACTTTATTATCAGAATTAATAATTTTATCTTTAATATAGTTTGATTTAGCAGCCATACAAACAGCTTTAAAAGTTTTAGAATATGTATTGTTTTACATAATCCAGAAATCTAGTCTCCTGATTCCATTGCCGCATACTGTACAGTTAGTACAACCTATTTCTACTCTTATAAATACCTTCAGAAGCCCATTCACTAAATTTTAAGTTTACATTTATATCTAAAGTTTTAAGTTTAAAAATGTTATAGAATTCTTCTAAGATTAATTTGAAAAGTGAATTATAGATTACATCTGGATATTATTAAATATTCTTAACATACACCTACGGTTGTCTGTTCCTAATGTAGGCTACTTAATGCCTGTATTTTAGGTAACAGACGACTGATATATATGTTTTTAAATAATATACAAATAAATAATTGTATATTACACCCAGACTCAGGGCGGAAATCGAATTTAAAGGAGGGGTTCCCTGTCGGCGACGAGACCCCAAGTCAATACATGTCAGAACAAGTTAGTAAAAGACATGTCAGTACAAGTCAAGACATGCAAGGAAACTGTTTAAGTTCTGTCTATTTCATTTTGCAAACGAGTGAGAAAGACAAAACATTGTAAGATTCCAATATGAAAATTTTTTAATGAGACTAATTAGGTTTGTATTGTTTTCATATTATTTTTATAAGGTTCATTTGTGAATGATAGATATAATTAAACTCTAATAAGAACAAATTTAGATAGTTTGTAAAAATATTAAGTAATAAGGTTTTTTACTGTGTAAATAATTACGTAACTTGATAATGTAAATTTTTGTTTTAAGTTAGTGGTTTAAACTTCAACAATACATTAAACATTTTTTTACATAATTATAAATAAGATTATAAAATATTTAATAGTTTTGTAACTCATTATACTTAATGAGAAAGCAGTGACGCTTGTTGTTAAAAATTACGATTCTATAGTCAAACACCATGTACATAAGGCAATATTCGCATCGTAATGGCACGTTTACCGATCTAGGCACGTTCTCGACGACAGGGGATTTAGGTTCGAAGCCGCGTGACGCTATGTATCTTTTAGTTATTCGTGTAATATAACTTCGTAATTCGTATTATCGGTATTAATATTGTCTGACAAAACAGCTATTCATACAGAGAAAAATTCAATTAGATTTTTTTTAACTGGTAACATTAAAACAATGTCACAGAGGTAATTGACGCATGTTAGTGCGCTCATTAAGTTTTGATACTTGCAAAACAAAACTTCTATATTTATATTTGTGACATTATTTATTTCAATCCTAATTATGTAGTTATTATTAATTCATCTGTACAACATCACTAAGGGCTATAGTGTAAACTTATCTAAACTAGTTTGTAATTGTCCCACTGCTGGGCAAAGGTCTTCTCCACCGCGATTTGACAGATTATCCTACCATGAGTTTTTTTTAAATAAATATACATATACATAATGAATGGTGAGTTACTATCAATATTTAAGAAGAATAATATACTAATATACTAATAATACTCGGTACATGATTCTCATTCGAATTATGTAAAAAAAAAATGGGTAAATATTATTAAACTTTTAAGTAAAGTTACTCAACAATTATCTAATTATTTACGCATCGTCTGGACACCCTAGCAGCTAGCTGCAATTTCGACACAAAACAGGTAGTTTACCTACGTCCAAACACCGCCACGTGTTAACAGGGTAGCAGGATAAACAAGCATGATCCAGTCCCCATTAATACTTTAATCCTGGCTTAGGATAGGCAAAAATACTAAGATATTTTACTTGTTTAAGCGACAATTATTTTGACTAGGTAAATCATGTGAACTTTGGCAATTTTTAGGTGTGAACAAGCGGCGCAGTGCAATACCTGTGCACGTGCCGCCGGCATGACTGGAGAAGTGTCAACACTTCATTAATTTGAATTGAAATTTATGAAAATTTGGTCAAAAATTAAGTATCTATTTTTTTACATAATTCGAATGAGAATCATGTACCGAGTATTCTCCTTAAATATTGATAGTGACTCACCAGTCATTCTGTATAGTAGGTACATATAGAAATAAATACATATTACACCCAGACTTGGGGTGGGACTCGAACCCACAACCTTGGAGTAGAAAGCAAAGTTGGTATAGAAACTTTAGAAAATAAACTTTTAAAACATAGGTGTATTTTATTAAACATAGATATATCTATGCAATAAGATATGCAAAGATCTCGTTCACGATTTATTGTAAACGAACGATTTACAGAGACCCGATAAATCTAACCCATACATTTCGTACTGGTTTATTTCGCTTTGTTCTTGAATGTTCTTTATTTCAATAGAGGTTATTGTAAAAAAGTTTTTATATAATATTAGCGGCCCACCCCGAGTGCGCCCGGGGTATGTATATGTACTTAAACGTTCCTCATGAATCACTCTATCTATTGGTGAAAACTGCATGAAAATCTGTGCAGTAGTTTTTCAGACAGACGCGGCGGAGGACTTTGTTTTATAATATGTAGGGATAAAGATTTAACTAATGGTGATTATAAATGTTGATATTCGAGTATATATACAATAAATAAATAAAATATACTTCTCAGTCAACGGAGGGTTCCCCAGGGAGATGTGAATTTTGTTTCCGTAAACACATAACACACAAGCACAAATACCCAGACCATTCCAAACATCTGTATGGCCTATACAAATATTTCTCATGTGCGGGGATCGAACCCGCGACCGCTAGTGCATTAGCAAGTTGCTGTGATCACTGCGCCAACGCGTCGTTCAAACAATATTCAGTTAATTTTTCGATAATTTTCAAACTTTATTATAACTTTTGTACACGTATTACAACTATTCGCCAACCCGCAGTGGAGCAGCGTGATGGGTTAAGGTCCAACCTTTCTCCTATATGGATAGGAGACCTTTGCCCAGCAATGGGACGCTTATAAACTAACCCAATTCAGTTCAGCTCAGTATTAAAACTTGACCCTCATCTTGGGTCACTCCACAGCAAAATTGAAGTCTAGATTTATGTGCGCTTGTCTAGAATTTTTTTTCTACCTATATATTTCATAATAATATGATATAGGTATATATTAATAACCTAAGACAAAATTATATTGTCATCAATAAGGATCGATTTCTTCAGAACAATACGAAAAATGTCCTCCTATTCAATATGGCCGCCCGTAAAAGTAAAATGTAGAAAGGAAACCAATAAAAAATCCTCACTATAAAACTTGGATATAAAATTGTGACTTTATATAAAGCTTGAGTCAAATGTGTATAAATAATATTATCGTTTAATTACTTAAGTTATATTTTTAAGAATAAATATTCCAATAATATTTTTTTAATACAGAATATTTAGTAAAACAATAGAACAATGGCAATAAATAGGACAAAAATTATTCATAACGAAAAAGGTTTATATACAAAAATAAAATTATTAAAAATGCTTTTCTTTTCCTTTTGACTAAAATAAAATATAAACATTTCCGTAATAAGAAGTACAAATTTTATAAATTAAAAATATGTCAATTATTAATTTTTAATAATTTTTTTCCCATTTAATTAAATTTAAAATAAATGGGAAAAAAAACACACATTCTATTCTGCCTAAAACCAATAAATAAACTAAACAAACACAATTCGGTACGATACGATACTATAATCCGTTCGGAAACAATATACACGTGATATTTTCAGACTCTTCAGCGAATTGCTCCCAGCGGATCAATTCCGAACAAGATTTTGTTGAAAAAAAAAAAAAACAAATTTAGCGTCGACCATTTTTGAGACACTACGATTAGATAGACCGCGTAGAACGGATTGCGCGATGCTTAGAGATTTCTTAGTTTTTTTTTTCCACATTCTTAAAATAGATATTTGGATTCTTTTTTAAATTATACGCTTTTGTAAATTTCCGTTGTAATGTTTCTTATTTAAAAACGTTTTAAGCAGACACTGAAACTGTATTAAATCTCTACGATTTTCTATTTTTTAGTGTTTTTTTTTTTTTTTTTTTTTTTTTTATTATTATTAATTTTCCTCTACGAGCTTACAGACGCCCGTACCATTTTTTACTGATTTTATAAATTGTTACACAGGCATTATTACATCAGCAGACTATATTTTATCATTATTTGAATACCTATGAACTATACTTAGGATCTCTAGTTCTGGAAACATGAGTCCACATTGACCACTTAATGCTAACACTTATTTCTACCACTTAATTCTACCACTTGATTTTACAATTTAGTTCTACAATTTAATTCTACAACTTAATTCTACTTTTTTTTTTTTCTTTTTTTTTTTTTGTTTTCAATTCTCTTTACATGCAATATAAGTATTTACTATTTCTAATTCTTCACCAACCACAATGCTCTTCTCTTCTTGCATACTCATGGTATGATCTTTTCGACACCGGCTCCTAGCTGTGCGAGCACATCCTCAATGATGGCGGTATCTCTATGGTGAATCGCCATCTTGAGGGTGTGCTCGAGGATCTCTTTGGTTGAGGCTTCCGACGCTCTCCCCACGAATCGGCCGATTGCGTCGTCCCTGTCGTCGGCGTAGTAGACGCAGGTCTTGGTGTGCCTACTTACCGCGACCACCGCATGCGAGACGCTGTCGTGTATTTTTAGTCTCTTTGCCCTTGTCTGGATGACGATGACCTCCTCGCTCGTCTGACCCTGCGCCTCGTGAATGGTCATGACGCTCGACCCTTCTCCGGTACCATATCCCTGGCCTATCAACACCTTCTTCTCCTCTTGTGTGAAGACCAGGTATAGGGTTCGGTCCTGTTTCCCGGGTATTTGAGCGCCGGTGAACCTTTCTGCTCGCAGTGAGTGGACGATGGGGCTTGAGCTGTAGATCCTGTCATAGACCTCACTGATGGCGAAAGCGACATCCTTAGGATTCCGGTGCGTACAGGACAACTCACATGTTGTACTTACTGTCATATTTGGTCTGCTATACCGCACTTCAAACAGGTTTTCCCTGTCGATGTACGGCAGCTGATTTATGTCTCCGACGAGAACCACCTCTTTTGCCTCCGACAGTCGGGCGGCCATCACTATGGCTCCAAAGTGGTTCATGAGGGCTTCATCCACCGTTAAACGGCTTATTTTAGTACCCTCATGAAAACCATTTACCAATACGGAGGCCATAGTGCGCACCCTAGACTTGGCCTTATTGCCATAGTGGTGCGTCAGCTTTTGTTTTAGATCTTTGGCCGCCTCGACTGTTGTCGTGATTACGACTTCATTGTCCTCGTCGAAGTTTCTGACAATGTAAGCTGTCTTGCCGCATCCAGGAACTCCATTAACCCATTGCAGTGTCGGCAATTCCCAAGGCCCGAAAATGTCGCCGACTTCCGGATCGCCCATTATGGTTTTTGCCATCTCGAGTATCCGGTCGCCTAGCATCACTCTCGTGCACTTGGCCACTACCACCACTGGGTCCTCTTTTGGTGTTGAGAAGATTAGAGGCTCTTCGTTCTGCCCCTCGGCTTCGGCCGCGCCCACGAAGCCGGCTGTGGTGTTATAAGCGGCCATATACCGTCCCGACATGTTTCCCCTGAGTATTTCATGGGTGTCGTTATTGTAGATGGCCGCCTCGGCTTCTCCGAGTTCCACCCTCAGTAGGTTTTCATGGCCATACTGGAAGCTCTGCATGATTTTCTTGCAGATGGCCAAGCTTACCTCGCGGTTCGCCTTTGTTATGGCCAGGAACTCGATATACGCGTTTTCCGCGTGTTGTTGCGGTGTGGACGCTTGTCGTAACCTTGGCGGTGTTACTTGCCCCATGTCGGCTCTTGTTCGAGTAGTCGGTGACGCCTTTAGGTACTTCGGACTTTCGTCTTTGGTGAACCTTATTAGCGCCTCCGATTGCCGATCTCTTGACTCCGACGGTCCTGGGACAAGATGGGGCAGTCGTCTGCCTCGTTTAGGCGAGGTTGTTGCCTTAATTATTTTCGCTATCGCCAACAGATGAGGCCCTGACTTTGATGTTATGTCGCCCGGGGTGCGCGATGTGGATTCTGCTTTTTGGACCTCGGCCTTTTGCTGTAAGCGCTCCGAACCACTTAGTACGGTCTCTACCAGAGCCGGCCATGTAGGGGGTGAAGATGTTTTGGTCTGGGGTTTTAAGTATCTCAGGTCCTCCCCTCTATCTTCGTAAACAATGACCTCGTATGTTTTCGAGGCCATTAGGCAACCGTATCTATCAGATACGTTGCCTCTTTCATAACCGACTCTCATAGAGTCCACACTTATTCTTCCGGGGGCTACCCCGGGACATTCGCCCTGCTGTCTCAACCACAAGCTTGCCTGCGCAAAAGCAGACTCCTCTCCCCACTCGAACAAAGCGATCACCTTGTTTTGCAACCGCACCGTCCGGTAAGTCGAGTCATCGTCCGATTCCTGCACAAGAGCGTCGATTTTTTTACGCTTGAAGCTTATTTTTTGTGTGCTTCCCTTTAACAGCAGGGCGAGCCCCGGAGAGACCACCAGTCGATCCGGTCCCTCAGAGCGACAGAAGCTTATCCCGATCCTCTCCGCTTCATTGTCCATGAAGAGCGCCACGCCTCTGGTTCTTATGCCCACTTCCCCGCTCCCATTCCCTTCTCTGAGCAATGATTCTAAAGTCTTGCCGGGGGCGGGTTGCGGGGGTGCGTTATGGTCAGTCCTCTTCTGGATCAATCTTCGCAGAGTTGATGGGATGGCCCTGATGATTCGGTCCAATGTTGTTCGGGTCGGTGACCGGTGAAATGAAGCCGTCGCGATTGGCTGTGCAGCCTGAGAAATATGATTTTGGACGGTTGTTTGGATTATCGTGTTTATTGGTATGCTTGTGGTGGTATTTTGAGGCTGTGATATTGTTGACCGTGTCCTTTGTGGTAGAGCGGTCGAGCCATTTCTTTTCGCGGCTGTAACGACAGCATGTCTCGCGAATTCGAGGAAAGACGCTCTGTCGGCTTCGTTCTCCAGGATGGTATGGAGTGAAGGCCGGTCTAGTTTCCTTTGGAGTTTAATCTCCAGATCCAGCCTTCCTTGGCCGAATCTTGGACATTCCAATAGAATGTGGAGAACTGTCTCCTCACAATTCGGATCGCAGACACACGAAGGACTGTCCTTCAGGTGAAACCTGTGCAGATACGCCGCAAATCCTCCGTGGCCGGTCAGCATCTGTGTATCGACAGATGTTAACGTCGCTTTTCTCGCCAGCTTGTAAGCGGTCTTTACATCTGGCAAGAAGATTTTCGTGACCGAACCAGTTTCCGAAGAATTGTATCTGTCCTGCCACAATCGAACAGTCTCTTCCCGTATCTGCTTCCTGACGTACGAAATTGGAACTGTGTCGTAGTCAGGGGCCGATCTCTTCGTGAGAGCCGCCTTTTTAGCCAGCTCGTCCGCTCTTTCATTGCCCTGTGTTCCTGCATGGGCCTTCAACCAGAAGAACCGCACCGATCTGTTCTCCTCCTGGATCTGCCTGATGCATCTCTTCATCTCCACGGCCAGAGGGTGAGTCGCCGATGGGCACTTGAGCAGGTCAAGCGAGGACCTTGAATCGCTCAATATATTGACTGTGCTCTCTTTCGATTTCCTCACCATGTCCACGGCTCTGAAGAGCGCATACATCTCCGATTGGAAGACCGTGTTGTGCCGCTCGAGTCGGAATGTAGAGTGTCTTACTTCCCTGCCTTTGTCCCACCACGTTAGGGCTGCGCCGACTTTGCCCTCTATTTTACTACCGTCGGTGAAGATGAGTGGGCCGACGATGTGGTGTTTCTCAAGGGTTTCAGGGTTCAGACCTACCAAGCGCTCATACTCAGTTGTTATGAGTAGAGATGGGTGGGGATTCTGTATTGGTCCCACCCTGCGCTCCAGCTCTCTTCCCGGTGGCAAAAGGTCCACGCAGTGGCCTTTCTTGGCCTTGTATAACATAGCGGCCTCCCGGATCCGAAGGTCGAGTGGGAGTAAGCCTGATAAGACGAGTGCCGATGTTAGAGATACCGTTCTATATGCTTTACAGATTTTCTGGGCAAAGCCTCTCTGCAGTGAATTTAGTTGTTTCCTTATTGACAACTTCTCTGCTGCAGGGGACCATGCGCTTGCCGCATACAGGATGATGGGCTCTATCACCGCCACATATATGGTCCGTACAATTTCTCCGTTTAGACCCCAAGACACCTTCGCTGCGCACGCTAGCTGTTTATAAATATTTGCTGCTTTTTTGCATATTGCAGATGCGTGCGCATTAAACGTGAGCTTGGAATCCAAAATGAGCCCCAACAGTTTTATTTCTTCTACAAGCTTCAGCCGGGTGCCGGACATGTGAACTATGGGGGTATCGTATTTGCGCCTCTTTGTTATTATCATCGCATTGGTTTTATGCGCGGCGAAGCTCAATTTATTACGAATACCCCAGTCCTGGACGGCAGCTAAAATAGTTTCCGCTGAAGCTTGCAGGTTGCTGGTTTTGTGGCTCGAGAAAACGAGGACCACGTCGTCCGCAAAGGCCTGGCAGTGTACCCCCATGCCATTTATTGTCCTTAGGAGCGAATCTAGGATAAGATTCCAGAAGGTCGGTCCACCAATGGATCCCTGGACACAACCCTTTGTGGTCTCCTTCTCGCTGGTTGCTCTGGCATAGTTGACTATGACTCTTCGGTCCTGTAGATAGGATGCCACCATGGCATAAAGGTTTCTCGGGCAATGTTTATCAACTAGCTGTTTTTTGAGAGCTGGCCACCATGCATTGTCGAAGGCGCCTTCTATGTCAAGCGATACCAGAAGCACGATCTTTTTTAATTTAATCTCCCTTCTGATATGCTCGACTAAGTCGTAGAGAGCGTCCTCCGTTCCCCTTTGTGGCATGAAACCATACTGACCATGGTGCAGCGTTGGGAAGAGTCTCCACTGAAGTCTACCTACTAACAGTTTCTCGACTGTCTTTCCGAGGATCGACAGGAGTCCAATAGGTCTATAGGACTTCGGGTGAGTGTAATCCTCTTTTGCTGGCTTGCGGAGAATGCATACGTGGGCGACCTTCCACTGTTTGGGGAAGTATGACAGCGACAGGCATTTATTTGCCAGCGCTAAGAACACCTCCCTGTCACAGTTTATTGCCGCTGCGCATATGTCGGAAGTTAACCCATCAGGACCTGGAGCTTTCTTGGGATTTTGGCTTGAGAGAACCATTTCCAACTCCGATGTCGTAAACGGAGGGTCGTCTTCCGACAGGTCTTGTAACTCAGCGGGAATTCTGCATTCGACGTCTTCCCTCACCTGTTTGTGATAAGCGGTGTCGGTCGTCACAGAGTCATCCGGGTAGAACGTCTTTGCAAGGAGTTCAGCTGACTGATCTGGTGTGAGTGTTTCGCCAGCTGCATTTCTCAGCAACGTGTCGTCCTGCCTACGAGAGGTCTTCCGAATGACTCTGTAGATACCGTCCCACACGCTTTCACGGTCTTGTGCCGTGCAGAACTCCTTCCAGCTTTGAGTAGCTGCTTCCTTTGCCGCCAATTTATATTTTTCCCTGGCCAGTATATACTCTTCGACGACCCCCGCCCTTCTGCAGGGTGCAGCATTTCTAATTCGGCGTTTTGTTTTTGTTAATTCCCTTTTCAGGGAATGTAGTTCAGCCGACCACCAAGGTGGTCGCGGATCGCCTTTCCATGGTTTTATCTTTGGAATGGTCGTTTCACAGGCATCATGGATTACTGATGTGTACCTGGTCAACATTTCCTCCAGCTCCTCTTTGCTCGAGACATCAGAGACGCTACTCAGAGTTACTTTTTGTTTCACAAGACCGGACTTCATGGTCGTGGTGAAATCAGCCCACCTCGCCTTTTTGGTGTTATATCTGCGCGTCGAGATTGGCTTCAGTGGTTTTAGAGGCCGCCCGACTCGCAGATCAAATAATATGGCATTGTGGTCTGAGGTGATCAGATCTCGATCCACTCTCCAGTTCTCCATTTTTGCGAGAAGGGATTGACTCGTTAGAGTCACATCCACGCAACTCGAGTATAGCCTTTCGCCTCTGTGCGTTTCAAAGGTCGGAGTTTGTCCCCTGTTTAGGATCTGGAGGTCCATTTCCGTGATAAATCCATGTAACTGTGCTCCTCGGTGGTTTTCGGAGCTGCTGCCCCACCAGTGGCTCCAGGCGTTGACATCGCCTGCCACAATTAGATGTTTTGTGGGTATTTTTTCAGTGGCAGCTCTCAACTGCTTAAGGTACGGTTCTAATTCTTGATCCCCTTCAAAGTAGACGGACACTAACCCTAGTCTAAGCTGGTCGGCCTTTACGAAGACTGCGGCCACGTTTTCGGTGACAATTTGGGGGTCATGGATTACTTCCACACTATCGCCGAACACAATGATTGCAGCCTTTACTGGCTTCTGGCGGCCCAGGGTGCACTGGATGATTTTCGCACCAGAGTGTTGTCTCATTTCGCCCATTCTTATTTTTTAGTGTTGACTCAATTCTTGAATTTGGTAGTATGCAGTATACAGTTGATTATAAACTTGTACTGGAAAATAATTTTTCATTTATATATATGTATATATATATTTTTTTTTTGTTAACGTATTTAATCATTATTTTATGTCATAAGAATTAAACAACTTTATAATGATAATTAACGAAAACTGCACTCAACAATGCGTTTTTTTTTTTTTAATTTAAGTGTTTCTGTCAATTAAAAGTATTGTAATATGCGAAGATGATCTAGAGTTTTCGTGATAATAATAAATTCTTTTACGGTTCAATTTCGCGTGGTCCAAACTATATTTTAATACGCACACAAGCATACGTGTAAAAGTTCCGTGAAAAACATAAATGGCATCGGCCATTTTCTGCTTCTGTATAAAAAAAGGTTAGGCAGATTGTTTTAGCAAATTGTACCCGAGTATCGTTCCGTGAGATTGAAATTTATTTCGATACAGTTCGCCTTTATTTTATTTGATCGCTTCTGCGAACTGCAATATTTTAGGATATTTTTAATATTTTTTTTTATTTTTTTTTTTTTTTTTTTTTTTTTTTTTATTATCCATATACCCTGCATTTCTTTAGGTATTTTAATAGCCGCCATTATCATAAATAGGATAAATATATGTTATTGTAAAATTAATTATACTTACAATACGTGTTTCACGACTGGCTTAAATATTAAACGATAATATTTTTGTAGAATATTCCGAGACGTGTTGAATATTAATGTATCGATATCATGCAATGAAAAGAAAAATAATTTTTAATTGGCAATAATTATATTATATGTCTTCACTTTTCAATAACAAGTTTATTATCATACTCGTTTGAAGTAAATTACATGTATTTTAATAAAGGTATAAAAAACGTAATATGTTAATAGAAGATGCATATACATATTTACATATTAAATTCATTCATTCATTTGGATTAATGGCTTATAATAAATAATGTCACGAGGATTTGCTCATTAAAAAAAAAAATGCCGCTAAATCTGACAGCTGTCACATTTCGCGCTTAAACTGGGTGGTCGTTTAGAAATCCTTTAATCTAACCTGTTTAGATAACTAATGAGTTCCTCTAAACTTTATCTTCGTTCAAAAATTGTCTTACAAATCCGACATCGCAAAAAAGAGGAGATTAAAAGTATTTAAGGCTGTAATGTGATAGTCGTATGAGTAATGTGTAACGGTTTTTTTCACGTTATTTTTAAGAACAGATTGCGTCACTCTTAGGATTTATCTTAAGTCGAAGTTAAATCCCTTTTGAAAAAAAAAATGATTTATTTTAGGGACGGCATTAGCTTGTCGCCTTTAATTATGTTTTCATAAGAAATATTAAACTAACTTTAAACGAACCGTTTAATTGTTGGTCCCTTGAGAAATAAAAACTATCGACTACAGTTACCTATTAGTCGTAAGTTTTTTACAAGTATTTTAAGGAGTTCCGTTTTTTCAAATGAAAAAGCATACACTATGTATCAGGTTTAATTCCAAATATATTTGCAGTATCAGATGAGCCACTAATGCGGCTGGCTAAAGTGATTAAGGAAGTAGTAGGAGCTACGGTTGCGGAAAAGAGAATGAAACAAAGAGAAAGAGAATGACAGAAATAGAATATGGATTTTCTGATCAACGTAAGAAGTAAATTTCACATTTTTTTTTAATGATAGTGTAATACAAATATGCCACAACTTACAGCTTACAGAAAGACTAAAGAAAGTAAAAAGTTTAACTACGGGTTGGCGCAGTGGTCATAGTTCTGCTGCGCAGCGCTAGCAGACGCGGGTTCGATACTCGTTCATGACAAATATTTGTGTAGACTATACAGAAATACGCCGTGGTTTGGGCATGTGTGTTGTAAGTGTATCCGAACCCCCGATAAATATTGTTTTAAAGGCTGTTGAGTGTAAAACGATTATCTATTTAATTAGAAAGTAAGTGGAAGTAAAAATTAAAAATAAATATTTTTTAATCAGGTACGCTCACTCCTCGTCATGTGTATCATCTGGCTTTATATTTCAAAAAAAAAAAAAGAAGAAAAGTTGAACATTCCTCATCAATTTGTCACGAAACAGATAAACTTCGCATCAGCATCCTATTAAGAATGTCTCGTTTTAGGTGAAATCTAATTCCGGGAAAGTTTTTTTTCATTTAATGTTGACAGCATGATAACGATGTTACGTAATTGTTTTAACGACAGAGAACAAACAAGATGGCGCTGATTAATTGCGCGGGAATCGTAAAAAGGACTTGAATATAGATGCACATTTTTTTGTTCTATTTTAAAAATATACGTTGCACAATAATTTGACTTTTTTATATTTGTTAATGGTTTATTTATTTCCTCAGTTCTTTATTTTTTTTTTTTTTGGGAACTTTGAGAATTAGCTATAGGTACTTTAATTAATAAAAGCGATTTAAAAAAGAAATTTTAAATATATATCTCGACTGTTACCTAAAACACAGGTATTAAAGTGAGGAGGAGGAGTGACGTGTAGGTATGTGTATGTTAAACTAATAATTTTTTTGTGATATCAAAACTAAAATTTAGGATAAAGTTCCGAAAAGCCAAAATACAAGTATACTAAATTTCAAGGAAAAAAGCGGTATGGCTTTTCGGAACTACACCCAAAATTTAAAAACTGTTCGTTTTCATAAATTAAAACTATTCTTATAAAGTTTTCTGAATTTTTTTAGAGAATAGTAACATAATTGGTTGTTATTATTATATTATGGAAATTACGATAACTTATTTATATACCTACTAAATTATAATTTGAAAGATTTTGAAAAAAAATTTTTGACTACCTATGAAAAGTCTACTATAAAACAACTTTATACGTTCCTCATTTAAAGATATTCACTTCATAATAATAATAAAAAAACACCAATCATTTCCTCATACCGACCTCAGTATGATTTATCAAATGCTCTTAATTTTAAGATGCTCACACACCTCAGTACATGAAAATAACCACTCAGCCTGTTTATTGTACAAATCGACATAACAACACTGATATATGATTATAAAAATCCAATAAACGTATCCTAAATATAAATGCATTAGTTTATTAGTCACGGCTGTACGCTTCGGTTCAAAAGTGGTTCTTACTAATAACATAAATACGAAAATTTCAATTTATTTTTGTTACTCATTCACACGAAAACTACTGAACCGATTTTAATGAAACTTGCTAAGTAGATAGCTGGAGATCCGGAATAGCATATAGGCTACATTTAATCGCGATATTACTACGGGAGCGGAAGTTACGTTGATAAAACCGCGAGGCTCAGGTGATATTTTTCATAATAATAGCTACTACACACTATAGTACGTATGTTTTAGTCGGTATATGGTCAAGATGACCCAGAATATGGATTTTCAAAAGTCTTGGAATCGAAACCAAGCTGACATCAAGTTAACAAGAGATAAGAAATAATTGAGTTTCTTCCGCCAGTTCTTATCGGGTCAGAGGCTTCTTCTTTCCGAACTGGTAGTAGACTCATGGCGTTCAGTAAGACATTGTAATAATTTTATTCTGAATAAAATATTTTGACTTTGACTTATTACGTTGGAGAGAAACGATGTATATAAACCTGTTACATAATTACCTATAACCTACTTAAAATTAATTTTTATATATCTGTCTGTGATATTGACAATTAAAAAAAGTATATCGTGTTATAACCTGTAGGTATTATTAATTTATAAAAAGCAAAATATTTTATACTAGCTGTGACCCGCGTTTTTACCCGTAGTAACTTAGTATTTTTAGTAGTGATTATACATAAATCATCTAATAATAGCTTTAATTTTCCTTAAAGCTTCACTCAAATACAATCCTAAAGCCTAAAAACCATAGCGAACATTGAAAAACTTTAAAACTGACAATTTTCCGATACAAAGTTTCATCCCCATTTTAACCATAACAAGAAATTTATTACAAGATGACGGAACACATAATTTTATTAATTGTTATCAACATCCTAAATAGAAATCAAACTTTTATAAGTACAGAAATATCAATTTCTATACACCCCTTTACGGAGGCAGTTTGTAAAAAACGGGGCTTTTGTAACAAACTCGAACTTTGTAACAAAAAAAAAAGCATGAAATCGGACATCGTGTTCAACTAAATAGACGTTTCGACTTTCATACTAGCTCCCAAGGAAACTGTGCTAAATTTCTGGATGAAAATTATATAGTATTCTAGCTTGCAGTATGAACTTAAATTGTACCCAGTTTCATTCCAATTCATCCAGCAGTTTTGAAATGATGTGCGGCCAAGATAGGGACAGATTAAAAAAATTACATTTTTGACTTTAGTGTTGAAGAGCGCAATCACAAAAATTTTCATAATATCTCCAAAGTACAGAATTAAACCCTTTACAGTTTTATTATAAGTATAAAATGACTTTCGTTCAGAATCTTCCCATCCATCACCGGACACGGTAAGTGCACGTTCAGAAACGTTTTATCGTAACCGTCGACTATTGACAAGTTCAAATATTAATAGCCGTCATAATCAACGAGTTGGCGCGAAGTGATGTCGACGACAGCTTTATATTCCGCCATTTTAGAGTGCATTTAGTGTTATAGGATAAACGTTTACCGCCTAACTGATGTTAGGTGTTTATTATTTCTGTTAAGTGCTCTCTCGGTAACGTCTTGAATTATTCATTTCGTGTTTTTTATGTTATTTATTTATATTTATTCAATTTTTATCTTGTATCAATAAAGGTATAGTGTAAGTCGTAATCCAGTGACCTATGTATTAAAAATAAAGAAAATAAATATTATATTTTAAATTATATTAAGATAGAATATCGGATGACTGTAACTTTATCCATTACCAAATACGATTTATATTGTATTAAATAAACATTAAATATCATATCTATTTCCATAATTATGGCTGTAATCTGATCTAATTCAAATAAAGTAGGAAATTAATAAAATTTTAGACTTACTGCCGGTTTCCATATTTTATCTATCTGTGATTTTGTTTACTAGAGTTAAATAGATGTTCAGTTACTTTATCTCCCGACGTCGCACATCTCAATATTTTTTTAAATTAGATAAAATTTAAATAAGATTTTTTTACCCGTAAATTGCATTAAAAATATATAAGTATTACTTTTTTTATAAATGATTGAATCGATAGTAAGATTAAAAAGTTTAATGTTTTTAAAATATTTGTGACAAAAGATACAAGACAATAACATTTATCGCGATTCATCCGGGTTGACATTCATTTAGCCATATTAGGTACTGTTTTATCATTATTAATGTAGTACTACACTAGTATTATTATTTATTATTTATGAATTTTCTTGACAATTTACTCACAATTATAAAAATAGAGTTAAAGCTGTTGCATTCTAATATAACTGCTTACATAAACTGCTCTTCCTTCTGTTATTGCTTCTGCGTTACGCGGATAGTTCGTACGACAAAAGTCAGAGTTTACGGTTTTTAATGAGAGTGAACTGTACTTATGTATTGTAATTCAAAACAACGAAATGAATACGATTTCTTTAGCCGCTCTTCAAATTGCTGGTAGAGGCGGAAAGCTTTCTAATAAGATAGATATTAATTCGAAATCGTAAATTTCCTTTCTATTTAGACCCTGTGATGGGATAAATAATATTATAATGATACACGCCTTGGAAGGTTTCTGCCCTTGTATCCGTCCCCTCAAGTCAAAAATCCCTAACTACGCTAACGAATAGTACACAGTATACCTACTCGAAGGATTCAATTGCCCGCTGGCTATTACTAATAAGAACATAGTAAGGATTAGCATTTCAAATGTATTTTAATATAACTACTATTATAAATAAGAAAGTTTGGATGGATATTTATTCCTCAATCACGCCGAAACGGCTAACAGAACTGTCTAAAATTTGGCGCTGACATGGGTTATACTCTGGAACAGCACCAGGTTAATTTATATTCGGAAAAGTGTTATGTTATGTGGTGTATACGGTTTGTGTGGCTTTCGAACGAAACCTCACTCAATCTCATGTGGGGGTGAGGGTGGGCTCGGCAAAATTCACGTTTTTTTTATATGATTATTCATGACCGTTTTCTATCACCTCCATACCCTATCACTAAAGTTGATAGGCATCCGTCCCTGATTCCGGACGCTGAAGAACATGACGGAAAGTCATTTTCTCCGTTCTTGATTCGCCACTGCCTACCGATTAAACTTTTGCACATCTTCATTAGCATACCCTATGCCCTATTGCCCAAGTGTATAGCTAGAAAATCGATGATGCAATACATGTGGTATCTACTTTTCATCTATCACAAGAGCTGCAAAGCGGTTTGGTCTATATCTATATATAATGCTCCAGCTACACCAGCGCACAAAGTGCGACCCTCACGGATTGTCACACGTCGAGTTACTGAGCTTTTGTGCGCAAGCGATAACGGGTTAGAATGGCTAAATCAGAGGGAGGTTGAAAGAGTAGATGATTTTACTTAATATTACATAGACACGCTAGTTCCAGTATTCACTCTTGAGATCATACACGAGTCTTCGTGAAATAGAGTTAGATGGAATTAGAGTTAATAGTATTTTACGAATTTTTATAATTCCGATTTAAGTATTTTATTGTTTTATCATTGCGATTCCATGCTAGTCTTAACTAAGTCTTAAATAAAAATAAAATATAAGAAAATTGTTTTTTTTATAAATCTAATGTAATCGAGCATAGATTAACTCATTCATATTAGAAATACGCAATTTAAAAAATCTCACGTGAGATTAGGAGAGGAGGGAGGAGGTGGAGCAAAATCTTACGAAAACTTACCAAGGAGTTGGTCGAAAAATCGCCAAATTTGTCTCACGTAATTAATGGGTGCCCACTTATCAGCCAACACGCAGTGAAGCGGCATGATTGCTGTAATTGTGCATTAAATTTTGTTTTAAAAACAGTCCAACGATCCGTTTAACAGGATTTAATCCGTGAAGATTGTGTTGTTATATTCTCACTAGAAGATCTGAGTGGTGCTACCAGCGTTGATATTATTATGAATCCTCCTCTCATGAATCGTAACCGTCCAACTAAATCATCTATTCTCTATTGGCACGATTGAAAGCAAGTTAACCACATGAATGAATGACTGAATGATTCCTAACCATATCTAAAAGCCTTTCTCGATAAAAATTTATAACATAAAAAGAATTTTCCAAAATTCAAGATTTCCTTGATTGGGTTTTTTTTTTTTTTTTTTTGTATATCTTCTTACTTTAATATATTAATATCTGGAAAATAAAACATAAGTTTATTTATTTTGATATCTAATTTTCTGTGTTTTAACGTTTTAAGATTATGTAATTTAAAAAATGAATTTCAATTAATATTACAATTGGAGAGCCTAGGAGATGAATTTTCTATTCAAAGAGGTGTTAGGCTGGAAGACCCACTATCGCCAAAGTTGTTTTCGGCAGTACTGGAAGGTATCTTCCGGAAAATAAATTTGGAAGAGTACGGCATTTATGTAGTAGGTACGATAAGGTTACATATTCTAAGCATAATAATTAAAATGTAAATGATTATCCATTAATATTTAGTTAGAGATTCATTTTTTTTTTTTATTTCGCGTCAGAACCTCTATAAACACACACCTGTTAGGTAAAATATTTTATTACATTTATACGCAAAAAAAGTACTTAATTAAAAATAATTAAAACTGCATTTAAACAGACAACTGAAAATGTATTATTTTATAACAATATATCATTAACAATTTTGCATATAATATACAAAAATATGTAACATAGTAGTATTGTTCATCATCTTCTGATTTAGTGAACATGACGTGACCTGTGGAATATCGTTGAACATACATAAAAATACAGACAAACATACAACTGTTTCTTTTTGAAGTTGGCTCAAAAGGTTGGCGTAGGTATGTAACAATCGGAAATATTTAAAATATAGGTACACACAGCGACATCTGTCAAACACAAACTTCAACATACAATAAATGTATGGTATTACGCCATCTGGTAATTGTCTTGAATACTAAGTTGTAATCCAATGCTGTTCCTTGACACGCTGTTTAGTAATATTAGAAATTTAAATAATTGTTACACATGAACATAGCATATTTTTAAAATCAGAAGACTTTAAATTAAAAATATGTGGTAGATAAATATATAAATTGATATGTCAATTAATATTACTAATTTTTAACTTTCTTACGAACACAAGACAGTAACTTTAATTTCGCTATCACATAAGAAAATCAATATTGTTTTTTTGAATATTTATACTTTTACCTTTAAATTGAAACATTGTAAAAATATTAGTTTTAAAAATATAAATTAACTTAGAAATACAGATAAAATCTTTTAAAAAGGAACGTATTTTGCGCAGTGCTGCCAAATTCACGACGTCAAAAATCAGAAATAACTTGTCTTAAATCCACCATTTTCCCTTTGTAACTAACCGGTGTTCAAAACACGTGCGTACGATCAAGTTACATGTACTATAAGTGTAATCGCGTCTGAATTCAACACATAAACAATACTAAAAAGTGCATCGTGTTTTTATCGACAGGTGTCGCGTGTTAAAATAACAGAATGAACACCGAAAAACTGAAAAAACTGCAGTCACAAGTCCGCATAGGCGGCAAGGGAACACCGAGGCGCAAGAAGAAGGTCGTCCATGCGACCGCTGCCACAGATGACAAGAAATTGCAGTCATCTCTCAAGAAACTATCAGTAAACACTATCCCCGGTATCGAGGAAGTAAATATGTTAAAGGATGACGGCACAGTAATACATTTTAATAACCCGAAAGCACAGGCATCTCTCGCGGCGAACACTTTCGCTATCACCGGGCACGGTGAGAACAAGCAAATAGCCGAGATGCTCCCCGGTATTCTGAGTCAGCTCGGACCCGAAGGATTAAATCAGTTAAAGAAACTCGCGTCGAGTGTGGCACCGCCGAAACCACTCGATGAGGACGACGAGGTACCTAACCTCGTTGGTAACTTTGACGAAGCTTCGAAGCAGGAGGCTAAGGAGGTAGTCGCCGATGACAAGAAAGAGGAAAAAGAAAAGGAGAAGGAGAAAGAAAAGAAACAGGAAACAGAAACCAAAGCTGCGGACAAAAAAGTTGATTAAATAGACCCCATGAAAAAGATCTAGTTTTTATTTTGCTCACCTGATAAAGTGATCTAAGTGGGTTTCCAAAGGCATCGAGGGATGTCTTAAAGTAATATTCGTTTTGTATTTTATGTTGTGTTCCTAAATAGTTATGTTCCAAAATTGAAATGTTGAGTTAATGGTGACGGTGCCTAGCAGAACGGGACACTATTTTTTAATAACTCGTGACTTTGGAAATTCTCTGTACAGCCATCTCGATAAATGCTTTTTTTATGCCATGCACTAACATTTGTATTGTAAAATTAATACAATGAACTCCCATTTAATAGAAAATAGTTCAAAGTACCTTTAAGATATTGGCGATATAGATACTTATTATATAGTATTAAAAAATATTGCATATAATTTTTTTTTTTTCACAGCACAGTTAAAATATTTTATTATGTATAGTAAAGAAAGGTGTTTTCTATGCACCCATAAATATTTTATAAAGATGGATTTTTCTAAAGTTGTTAATTCATACTGGTTTAAAGAATATGCTTTCTGATTTAAACCTAGGTTTAAATAAAGTGAACTTAGTCACATGGCTCGTTAGGATAATAGAGCTAATATTGTATAAAAAAAAAAAACATTAAAATTAAATGTAAAAGGTCGAGTTAAGTTATGTATGGACATGACATAAACTTTGATCAATGAAAAATTGTTTTATTTTTTAATTCTTATTCTATGACTCATATTCTTACATCATTTTTAGACTTTGAAATATAAAAGGTTGGTTATCTATCTAATAATCATTGATTATTGGTCGTAGACTTCTTTCAAGCATTATTCTAATTATTTTTGACTAATTTAATACTGTGCCGACCCACTCATTAGTTAATATTTTTTATATAAATATGACGAACATTTATAAAGAGTATTCCAAAAAAAAACAAAAAAAAGTCTGTTATTTAAACCCTTGAAATTCTCCCAACTTATTATAGATTAAATAAGTAAATTTGTGGTCAGTGCAAGGACTCGCGATATAGAGATCCTAAGCTTAGTTTAAGTCTCGTCTAAATAAGTACACACTAACAATAATAATAATCTAAAAATGTTCATAAAAAAGGCATGGGCAAATAAAGCCTGTGGATGTACAGTAAAGAAAAATTAAACCCTTGAAATTAGATTTTTCTTTTTTTTTTTGCTAATAAGAATTAAAATATTCAAATTGGCTTTGTTGGTACTAGTAATTTACATAATTATATTTCATTCATCATTTACAGTTAATTACATATTTAGTGTTTATATTTTTTAATAGTAGTGCTTAAATGTTTGAATTAGTTGCAAAATTATTATTTAAAAAAAAAACTTGAAATTTCATTAAATCCTATTAGTATTATAAATGCGAAAGTTTGTTTGGGTGTTTGTTACTCTTTCACGCAAAAACTACTGAACGCATTTAGATGAAACTTTGCAGAAATATATAACTTATACATCAGGATAATACAGGTTACAACGCCGTGACCCGTCACGCCTATACCATGGCACTTAGAACCTTCTTTTCGCGAGAATTTACTAGTGTCGACTGGGAGAAGATTTATTACTGTGTACTCTACGAGCGTGGAGGAACATTTTTTGTATGTGAGTCTTTGTTACCGAGCTGTTGTAAAAATTGGATACAGATAGGTAGTCTGAAATAGTTCCCCAGGGAAGGACATGAAATGTAATCTACATTTTGTCAATACACTTACGCGGGCGAAGCCGCGAGCGGAAGCTAGTATTGGCATATTTTAAGAGTAGCACAATTTGTTTTAAATATTTAAAAAGATAAACAAAATGAAAAATATACATAGATAACGTAGCAAATGCAATTTAATATAATTTAATTAATAGTAGGAAATTTTTCCGTATAATTTCGTTTTTATTTTATTTTATTTATTTAGTTATTAGTTATTTTAGTTAATACTTCCGTGTCAATGCATAATAGAAGTAGGTTTAATATTTAATGTAATTCCTAAAATGAATAAACTATAATTTATTGTCATTTAAACTTTTATCGACCGTCATTTGTGCGGTTTTTGAATATCATTTGACGGTTAGTGTGCGGAAAATGATAAAATATATTTAAAAAAAAATACATCAATATGTTATTAATAGTACAATGATGTATTTATGTTTTAATTTTGAACGTTAAAATTAAAAAAAAATGTTTTAAGGTATTGATTGGTTTTAGATATAAATATAGGTATATATATATAGTGGTTGTCTGTAAAGTCGGTTTACGGACCATAATTCCGTAACCGACTTTACAGACAACCAATTTTTTTTTGCGAGCCGGCGCGCTCTCGCGCGTATAACGTGACAATAAGTAGTGCTTTTTCGTGCGTGCAGCCGGCTTTCATCGAAGACGTTATTACTTCAAATATAAAACAATATCGACAAAAACAACTTTCAAATATGATTACTCACTTTTTTTTTGCAAAAAAAAATCTAACAGATCTTAAAGCTATTATTATAATATTTTATTATAGGCACATAAATATAAGAAACAAGTGCGAGTCCGACTCGCCCATGAAGGGTTCCGTAGCAGCAAGTAACATATACTCTTTGCAAGTAACATCATATAAAAGTTCTTGTAGTTCGTTGTAATTTTGATCGATGTTTTAATAATAGTGCATTTTTTTATTAAAAAAAAAAAATTCTTACTAGATCTCGATCAAACCAATTTTCGGTAGAAGTTTGCATGGTAATGTACATCATATATATTTTTTTTACTTTTATCACTCTTATTTTAGAAGTTACAGGGCGGGGACACACACTTTGGAAGTCTCTCTTGCGCAAACTATTCAATTTAAAAAAAAAATATATTAGAAACTTCAATATCATTTTTGAAGACCTATCCACATATACCCCACACGTATGGGTTTGATGAAATTTTTTATTTAGTTTCAGTTCTAAGTATGGGAATCCCCCAATGTTTATTGTTTTTGTTCTATTTTTGTGTGAAAATCTTAATGCGGTTCACAGAATACATCTACTTACCAAGTTTCAAAAGTATAGTTCTTATATTTCAGAAACAAGTACCTATGCTTAATTAAAAATAATCAAAAAACCCGACTGCGTAAAATACTCTTATTATAAACTAAAAAGAATAAAACAATTTACTAGCTTTCAATTGATACCCATATTGCTACAGTAAGAAAAAAAAATTCAATTCCTCTCCCTCATTCCGCCATTTGCGGGCGCCATTTTGAAAATTTATATAGCCTATGTTACTACTAAATTTAGGCAAATCTAACGACATCTCATATGTCAAAAACCGTCCAGCCGTTTGGGCTGTAGGGCGTGCCAAAGAAATGGACATACATACAGGTGACTGGTAAATTACTATCAATATTTAAGGAGAATACTCGGTACATGTATATACACTCGAAAAACACAACCCTCATTCTGTCGCAGTCGGGTAAAAAGTGGCTGTGACATACGGACGCACAGACAGACAGACATGACGAATCCATAAGGGTTCCGTTTTTGCCATTTGGCTACGGAACCCTAAAAAGAATAGATACATGTCATTGAAACAAAAATATAAAAGGTGTGTTTATGCCTGAAAGTAATAGAGTTTTATTTAAAATATTATATACAGGTGACTGGTGGATTAGGAACAATATTTAAGGAAAATATTCGGTGTATGATTGTCATTCAAATTATGTAAAAAGATAGGTAGGTAAATATTAGTAAACTTCTAAGTAAAGTTACCCAACAATTATTTAATTATTTACGCGTCGTCTGGACACCCTAGCAGCTAGCTGCGCCGTCGACTCAAAACAGGTATGTAGGTTATTGCGCGTGTAGTTTACCTACGTCCAAACGCCGCTACCAAAAATACCAAGATATTTCACTCGTTTAAGCAAATTTGTTGACTAGGTAAATGATTTGAACTTTGGACAAAACTTAATATGAACTGTTTACCTATCTTGGTATTTCCGGCTATTTAAAAATGCAATCATACTTATTTACAAGGATTGTCAATTATTAGCCACGTGTGTTTGGTAAGCGGCTCAGTATAATAACACGCTGCACGCGCCCCAGGCAATACTGGAAATGTGTCCACACTTCATTTATTTAAATTGAAATTTATGGAAATTTGGTAAAAATTAAGTACCTTTTTTACATAATTCGAATGAGAATCATGTACTGAGTATTGTTCTTAAATTATTTGTTATTGCGTCCATTCTTTATATATATTGTTAGTTAGCAGGAAAGAGGACATCAGGTACCAATCAAAGACACCAATTGCAAGTTCATACGACGTTTCGATCCTTTATTGGACCTTTATCAGGCATCTACAAAATTTTTGTTACACATGAATGAAAGGCCGTACATACAATTCACAATATATAGGCAATAAATGAAGTAAACAAAACTCTTTTCTTTTCACTTTACCTTTACATGTAGTGTCCAATTAGTAACTTTACATTTTCATCTTTACTGAATATTGTTTTAATTTTTGGAAACAATTTTTTCAAAATTTGAAATTTAAATGTGTGAGGTAATATTTTTTGGTTATTAACATCTGGTGTGTTCTTTGTCTTGATGGTGCAATGTGGTTGATATCATGTAACTGATTAATGTTTTAGATTCCCGAAATTTAGTAAATTGAACATAATATATTATAATTAGTTGAAATATGTAAAGCAATATAAAATAATAAATATTCAGGACAGATCCACTCCTTCCTTAACCTCTGATTCCTCGGAGCTCGCGCGCGGACTATACGTCCTAATACTCACGAGTCACGACCTAAAAGTGAAAATAGGTTGCGTGAAAAAAACGTAACACTTTCGACGATTTTTACTCCTCATATTCTTTTCATACCGGGGGATTTATATGAAAATCGATTATTTAGGAGTAAGCTCCAAAAAGAAAAAAAGCATGCATGTTAGATAATAATGCAAGAGTTTTTTATCATATTGTTAAACGTTGATAAATTGACAACATTGACAACGTCTTAGATATGACGTTTGACATATTTTGATAATTTGACATTCTAAAATCCTAAATATTTTTGAAAAGTTATTAATTAGCCTATTAAAACCTAAATCTTTTAGTTAATTCAGTTTTTATAAGCTCACAAAAATGATAGCACGGCCATGGACGGACGATTTACCAAAATGCCGCAATACCTGCGTAGCATCTTATTTCTCACCAGTAGATGGAAATCCTAGTTCCAATGACGATTATTTTTGTTTTTATTGTCACACAGAAGATAATTCGTGAGTTCAATGTTTTTTTCAGGCAAAATATTTTTTCGTAATTATATAATATTTGATGTTAAAAAATCTATTTCATGGTCTTTTTATAATTTTTGTCGTTGAACTGAACTGAAATAGACTAAACGCCCCACTACTAGGCCAAGATCTCTTCTCCGTATAGGAGAGGGATTCAAGCTTATATGCTATACTGCTCTCTGTTGGTTGGCCGACAATTTCCCTACCAACAGAGACCGATGGCTGTATACGCTCTGCGAACCACGGTGGGAAGATCAACAAGAACAAAAACCTAGACCAGAAAGAAGTGTTTTTATAAGTACAAATATCCACCCCGAGCGGGAATCAAAACTGATCATATACGATAATTGGAATTTTGTACCATTACGACAGAATCGTTCTTGTTATATTTTTAAATCATTGCAGTCATTCGTAACTTTCAATTGATTGTTTTTTTTTTTTTTTTTTTTATTAAGTTTCGTACATCCACGGGCTCTCGATTGCCCATGCCTTTTTTTATAATTATTACTTTATTTTATTTTATTTTTTTTTGTACATGCAGGCATTTTGCTCAATTACAGTGAGTAGGTACTTAAAATTATCTTAGTATATCTATGAAGGACGCAAGTCCACACTGACCTTAAAAAATTATTTATTTATAGAGTACTAGATTAGTGTAAGTGTATATGTATATACAAAAGTATATAATTTTATATATATACATATACACATACACACATTTATATACATATATACATAAATTACATACAACTTTTTTTTTTTTTCTTTTTTTTTTTTTTTTTTTTTTTTTTTTTTTTTTTTTTTTTTTTTTTTTTTTTTTAATCACTCACCACATCCACGTATCATTCAATAGTTTGGTTTTATTTGCTTTTTCTAATCTCTTCCACGACCCCCGCTCAGCAGCGCGAGTACATCCTCAATGACAGCATCGTCTCTATTATGTATTGCCATCTTGAGGCTGTGCTCGAGGATTTCTTTGTGTGTAGCCTCCGCTGCCCTCCCCATGAAGCGACCGATCGCATCATCTCCGTCGTCGGTGTAATAGGCACAGGTGTTGGTGTGCCTAGTCACCGCGACCACAGCATGCGAGACACTGTCATGAATTCGCAGCCTCCTGGTCTTCATTTGGATAATGATAACCTCCTCGCTCGTTTGTCCCTGCGCCTCGTGTATGGTCATGACGCTCGATCCTTCTCCGGTACCATATCCCCGGCTTATCAAAACCTTCTTCTCTTCTTGCGTAAATACCAGGTATAAGGTTCGGGCTTGTTTTTCCGGTATTTGAGCGCCAGTGAACCTCTCAATGCGCAGGGAGCGGACGATGGGGTTAGATGAGTAAATGTTGTTGTAGACCTCGCTGATGGCGAATGCAACGTCCTTGGGATTCCGATGCGTGCAAGGCAACTCACATGATATTCCTGTTGTCAGGTTTGGTTTACAGTACCGCATCTCAAAAAGGTTTTCCCTATCGATATACGGCAGCTGGTTTATGTCTCCGACGAGGACCACTTCTTTCGCCTCCGACAGCCGGGCGGCCATTATTATAGCCCCAAAATGGTTCATAAGGGCTTCGTCCACCGTTAGACGGCTTATTCTTACGCCCTCACGAAAACCGTTTACCAAGATGGAGGCCATAGTGCGCACCTTCGATTTGGCTTTATCGCCATAGCGGTGCTCCAGCTTTTCCTTAAGGTCTTTAGCCGCCTCGACTGTGGTTGTGGCTACGACTTCATTGTTCTCGTCGAAGTTCCTGACTATGTGTGTTGTCTTGCCGCACCCAGGAACCCCGTTTA
The DNA here is from genome assembly GCA_036937285.1 of Euphydryas editha. Classification (NCBI taxonomy): domain Eukaryota; kingdom Metazoa; phylum Arthropoda; class Insecta; order Lepidoptera; family Nymphalidae; genus Euphydryas; species Euphydryas editha. The sequence continues at coordinate 13,586,255 of JAUPFZ010000023.1, forward strand.
TCCATTTCAATGTTGGTAGTTCCCAGGCCCCGAACGTAACGCCTATGTCAGGGTCGCCCGTTATGGTTTTCGCCATCTCGAGTATCCGTTCGTCTAGCATTACTCTCGTACACCTGGCCACCACCACCACCGGGTCTCCTTTTGGTGTTTTAAAGGTTTGAGACCCTCTGTTCTGCCCCTCAGTCTCGACCGCGTCCACGAAGCCTTTTGTGTTGTAAGCAGCCATATATCGTCCCGACATGTTACCCTTGAGTACTTGTTGGGTGTCGTTGTCGTATATGGCTGCCTCGGCTTCTTCGAGTTCTACTTTCAATTGATTGTTATATTATGCAGACTGCATATTGCACAAATAACAATTATTTTATCAAAGTTAGTGAACTATGCATTACAACAGTCATAAAAGGGGCAACACTAATAAAACTTGCAGTTATGAAAAGACCGAGACTCAACTTATTTCTATTAATCCCTTTCAGATGCTTGTATGGAGTTTTTGAGCCACACAATGGGTTAGATGCAGCAAGATTCATCATGCAACGGATGGCAGCTGAGATTTTATTTGCTCCACCGTCTAATAGTAACACAGATGAAGAAATTAGAGAAAAATTAAGGTTCTTTAAAAAAACAATCATCAATCTAAGACTTTTCTAAACATTACTTAACTAAATTTATTTTGTACGTTGATTGAATGAATAAATGATTGGATATAGTACATAATGACGTAGGTTCAGGTTTCAGAAACAATCTGTATCTTTAATGTCCCTTTGGATATTTTTACTACAGTGCTATATTTTCCAGAATTAAATTTGAATACATCTGTATTTAAAGATAATATTCTGAAAATTATTTTTTTTTTTGTCTACTATGGTGTAGAAAAAAGGTTTGTTAGTAGTGGGTTTAAAAAGTTGCTTTACCTTAAAAGTTTTAAATGAATTTAGATACTCAATGCATATGCATTCATATGGTTGGATGTGAGTTAGATATAATGGAATTGAGATTATTATTATATTAAGATATTTGTTATAGTTTTTTGTAGAACGAATAATATAATGTTAAGATAATTAAACTTTAGTTTACTGATATGGTAATATTTATGGTATATTACTGATATGGTAATATTTATGGTATATTACTGATATGGTAATATTTATTAAAGTTTTTAGTTACTTAAAATTGCTTAAAAAATATTCTAAGTTTCTTTTTCTTTGAATATCAGATTCGAAAGAGAAATTATTATTTCAGAAATGCATTTGTATCAGTGGAGAAGGCATACATAGAGAACTACGATGGAATGATCGCTGAACGCACAAGCTTGCAGTATAAGCTTCAGATATTAAAAGGGCACACACATGCAACACAGGTAATTATTATTACTAAGAAAATAAGTAATAAAAATAGGTTCTTTTTATTATATAGTTTTCGTGAAAAAGCCTCAAAAAGTTCTACGGCTGGACAAAGACATACTCTCTGTATAGAAGGGTTATTAACCACATTATAGAAGGGTTAACAACCCTCTTAATTTTGCTTGTCAAGCAGTAACTGTTATACCTTTTTAGAAACTACGCAAACTAAGCTTTCTTTTATACTAGGAAATTCTAGTGCTGTACATCTTTTTTTCACACTTAATGGTTAAACCTTGACAAAAAGTAAAGAATAAAAATAACTTCTAACGTTAATTTTCATAAGTTTAGAATAAATGATCCCTGAAATAGAAATTTCATTAATATAGTATAAGTTTTCCCGAGTAAAATTCAATAATTATCCTGAAGCTCGAAATCAGGGCTACCCCCAGTTAATTATCCACTATTTACTACACTCCTGTATAGTGTTCACATCAATAGATGGCGCTATGGTCAGTAGCGGTAAAATTGTGAACCCTATTGCGTGGGCAAATATTTTTACATGAAAATACGAGAAAAACTAATTTATCCAAATATGAGCTCGATTTTTCGCGAACTCTCTATATTCCAAATTTCAATCTGCAGAGCCGTTTTCAAGAATGTGATTACAAATATATACTAATATTGGTCATTTAATAGATGTTTTCATTTATTCATGTGCATTGTTTTTCGATTGTGTCTTCTCTATTTCGCGTGACATTGGCCAAATAATGTGTTAGACTAGCACAACTAAAAGCCATACAAATAATAATAATAATTGTTTTCAGATGTCGGACAACATATTGTATCGACTAAAGGAGATAGATCAACATCTCTCCGGCGGAGCCACAGTTGTCATAGCTCTGATACACAATAACAAGTTGTATGTGGCAAACGTTGGTGAGACTCGAGCTTTGTTGTGTCGGACAGATGATAATTCAGTGTTAAGAGTGGTTCAGTTGACGGTGGACCACAGTTTGAACAATGAGGATGAACTGTTGCGGCTGTCTCAATTGGGTTTGGATGTAAATAAGTTAAGGAACGGTGAGTGATCTATTAATAAATATATTAAAAATTATCATACTTATTATAATATTATAAATGCGAAAGTCAGTTTGTTTGTTACGGTTTCACGCGAAAGCTACTTAACGGATTATCATGAAACTTTGTACACATATTCTTGGAGGTATTAGAAGTAACATAGGATACTTTTTTTGGTCGCGATAACGGACATCCACGTGGGCAAAACCGCGGACAGAAGCGGTTAGTCAATTCATAAAAGCTATAACTAAGTCATTGTGATAATTTAAATAAATTTTGGATTAAAGATCAATAAGAATTCGACGGGTCCCAAGAACAAAATTGTATCACTGAAATTGTCTAATTAAAGTAAGGAGCTTAGAAGTTCAAGCGTAGAAGAAAGATACAGTAAGTAGCCTATATCTTTCCTCCAGGCTTCAGACTATCCGTATATATATATCCGTACTCATACAAAAACGTTGCCCTTAATCCCACTCGACACTTTAGTTAATTCTCCCGAAAAGAAACTCATAAGCGCCGTGGAATTGGCGTCACTACGCGTTTTCGATTTATAATTTTTAAACTGCGTTACAAATATGGCCAATTTACACAAAATCAAAAAATATAATGTTATTCTGATGTATAAGCTGTATTACTGTGAAGTTTCATCTAAACCCGTTAATTTTTTTTTTTTTTTTTGAATAGTATCTAGCGTCTAAAGAAACATTCTCATTTATAGTATCAATAGGATTTTAAGTCAGAAAAGTTCGATAATTGAGTAAAATTATAAATTTAATCATCATTATCGTCATTCCACAAAAAATCGAAATTTTAAAACGTTCATATTATCACCATAGTTATATCTAATATACTGATAATAAATAAAAAAGTTAATCATTAATATTTCCAGCTCAATACCTAGGTAACCAGACAGGTACTAGATGCCTTGGTAATTACCTTGTGAAGGGATTATACAAAGCTTTCCCATCGATAAGTGCAGCATCTTCAGAACCAGTCGTCGCAGCCCCTGAGATACATGGACCGATTGCTTTAGATGAATCTTGCAGGTAAAATAACATTTTTGTAATACACTTTGTGGAACTGAATTGAAAAAAACCTGTAAACGTCCCACTTTTGGGAAGCCTTTTCTCAATATGGATGGCTGGAGCTTAATCCACTATGATGCTTCACTGCGGGTTGGTGGATGATTTCCCTACTATAAATAACGATTGCCATCATTAGTCTATGATAACAACCTACGATCGATGGCTTTACGTACAATCCGAGGTACAGTTAAGAAATCCAGATCAGAAACAAATATTTGTATAAATGCAAATATTTGCCCCGTGCGGGAATCGAACCGCGATCATCGCCTTTAAGGCAATTTCTCGAACCATTACACAAGAATGGTATTCATGTTAAAAAAAAAAAAATGAAATATAAAGAAATGCCTCTACTTAGCGGTTTAGGCTGATGTTAAGACGGGCTGAATCAAAAGTCATAAGTCAAGGTATGGAACTTTGTTGTTCGGTGACAGGCAGAGAAGAAAAGCTATAGTGGTGTTAATAACTGTAGACCAACCAGGATGGTGATGGACAGCAGCGTCCCCATATCTTGCCACAACCCTTTTTTTTTGTCGGGAAATCTTCCAACAATACTTACCAAAACACTCATACGCTGGTCAACTCGCCTGCCAAGTGTAGCGAGTATTGATATAATGGGGGAGACCTACCCCGCAGTGGGCATCTAATGGCTGATGCTGTGGTGGAAATGGTGGTGAAACACACAACACAAATACAATCGCCCAGACCACAACAGACATCTAAAAAAAAATTAAAAATATATTTATTTGGGACATCACAAATATTGAAGACACTTAACGAATAAAATATTTATACAAAAACAAAATAATAAATACATAGTTAAATTTAAAAAAAATCTGTATGGCCTGGCCCATACATACATTTGTCAGGTATAAATTGGTTGGTTGGTTAGAAATGGTTATTCTACTTTATGATGTAGTCTAAATTTGTAATGTATAAATTATTATTTGAATTTCATATTGTTCAATTAAAATTTCGAAATAAGAAAATGTCTGCTAATTTAATTTTTACTTAGTAATTGGTAGATTCCTAAAAAATATCTTATTTTCATTAATAACTGGTTGATTTTTGTTATTTATTGTTATTTTTTTTAATATTAGATTTCTAGTCCTAGTCAGCGCCGGTGTCTACAAACGCATACAAGAAGTGAGAGGTAACAGCGAACAGACAAACAAACAGCTATCTCAAATCATAGTAGAAAACTTCCGTAAGCAGACCGACTTCAAGAAAGTCAGCCAGTCCGTTCTAGAAGAAATAGAAAACGAGTTCCTAACATATTGTCTAAAAAATAGTTTAACACCAAAACCGAATACCCATGTAACATTATTGATACGTAATTTTAATTTCCTCCCCCCCATCCCCCAAAACGATACAAACACGAATACGGTTCAGAAACAAAACAATCAATCTGTCAGATTTAATCCGATCGTACAATCGAAATCGAATACGCTCCTGAACGAAATGGATTCTGAACCGTATTCGTCCGGATCGAATGATTTGGAACGAACGAATGATTCGAATATCGATACGAATCGATCGATCGAATCCTCTTCCGATATATATCCGAGTCGTCCGTACGATAAGGATAGACGGATAAAGGGCTACGTTGATTTTTCATGTTATTACGAGAATGTAGAAAAGGCTAGGAAAAATGGTACTTTGCCTAGTTTTATTAAATAAATATAAAAAGCTGTAATATATATAAAAACAAACATTTTTTTTTTCGTTATTTCTACGATATACGGCCATTTGACAGCCTTCTTATTTTGGTACGAATCCAAAAAAAAAAAAATACAAATAAATATGTTAATCACATTTCTTTGATATCAGACGTAGTTCAAATTTACATTATTTTTGAAATTACTCATTTCAGATTTTTTTTTTAAATAAGGGGTCCAAAATACTTAATGAAAATGTAATGGCAAAGATATATCTGCGTATATATCACTGTTTCTAGTCAAATAAAAATGCATAAATATAAGTAGCATGCATATTTTTTATTATGTTTTATGTATAATAAATCTAAATACAGTTATGAAATTATAAATTTGTGAGTTTCAACGTTTTAATGGTACTTTCATTTGTATTTTATGTCATAAATGACTCCTTCAAATGCCTAATAGATGATTCTTTTCAGATTCTTCGATTGTATTTTGTTTAAAGAATTGGTATAAAAAGTTTTGCCTTAAAAGTGTAAAATTATTTAGCTAAATCTTAATGAGATTAAAAATACACATTAACTTTTAAATAATTAATTATATATATGCTTATAACTTCTGTTTTTTAATTTTTTGTTATGCATCTTAACTTATGCTTAAAATATTACACTGGCACACAAAAAAAAGGTGTTTTTTTCCTGTAGAGCCTATATGTTTTTAAATACTTAACAAAAAATAGTTAAAATAATTCATATACCATTTTAAAGCTTATGTTTCTTGCTTTTGATGAAAAATATAAAAAAAAAAAATTTTTACCTTTTTATTTTATTATAAATTATATGAGCGCCATCTGTTGACTGTGTATTCAACTGTATCTAAACTACAAGTACATGGGGCGCAATATATGAATATTTTTTTAAATTAATATGACAGCTATGACAATATTTACATTTTGTGCGAATGTTTTTGATCTATCGAGCAAATTAATAAACATCGACGTAGATACATAATTCTATAAAGCGTTAACGTTTTGAACTACTAAGAACGATATAAATTATTATTGATAATTCATTAATGTGATATTATATTCAATATTTAAATGACTACAATATTTTGCGAAATTTTAGCACGGGTAAGCTAGTATTCTATATTTTATCTGCTTTAATTTTTTTGACGTGATAACGTCTAGTAAATTGATGAAAGGGTGCCCGTTCGAAGAAGATGACGTCATCATTGTCACAATTAGTGAGCGAGAACGCGGAACAAGCGGTAGAGAGGTACGATCGGCTCGGACTAAGCGTTCGGCTCACGATCGGCGGTCGGCTTACTACGCGTCTGAGTAGAAATGACAGCGGAAAATGGCGGCAAACTGTTTTGTCAATATATAATAAACTGTTATCTTGCATTTTAAGAATTTGATTAGCGATATAATTTAATATATTTGTTATTTGATTATAAAAAAGTAACATCGGTCGGCGAGTGCAGTAGGTAATATAAGATTATATTACAATTTCGATTAAAAACTTATTATATAGTATAATATATATATATATATATATATATATATATATATATATATATATATATATATATATATATATATATATATATATATATATAGGTATATATATATATTATACAAAATAATGATTATTCAGTAATAATAATTCAATTCCATTCATGTTTTCTTATGACGTTATCACGTAAAAATTATCGTTCGTAAACCGACTTTACAGACAACCAATTTTTTTAATAAGGTTTTTTATTGTTTTATAAATGATTCATCAAAAGAAGTCTTATCATAATTATTTATGTATTGAACTTAAATATGAAATGCATTTTTAAATTTCTGGTTTTATTATAATTTTTTCTTTTTAATTAATAAGTCTACATACAAAATGTTAATAATTCTTAATAGTACAGTATGTCATAAAATTATTTAAAAAAATTAGTACTTAGTATATTTATACCATTTTGTAAATGTTATTTATTAAATAAATTTTTAAAAGGATATCGTCTTTTTATTTAATTATATATTTATATAAATAAGTACAGCTGGTTATACTAAGTGTTTTGTACCATCAAACGATACTTTACGTTTTAAAAGTCGAGCTAAGTGATAAATAAAATCAGAGCTAATACGCAAATAAACGCAATATATTATGAAGAAATTTTCGCTTTTTTTTTAATAGGTATATACGAATACGAGTTTATAACAGTAAACTATTGTCAATAAACATATTTTACTAGCCGAATGTCAGAATGTTGTCACAATTATATATGAAATGCATCTCATCTCTCATTCGGTCAATGAATTTATATCATAACCGGAACGCTCACTTAATAAAATTGTATATGTAAAATATATATTATGCACCTTGAAATAAATGACGTAAGGTTGATATTTGTTTCCAACATGTAAAGTGAAAAAATAGTTCCGAGCATTTAGTTGACTACTGTATTTTGTCTCTTTCTTACGAGTTGCCTTGAATCCATGATAGAATGAGATGCAATCCCTCTCTTAGGAACGTTTTTTGTGTGCGCATTCCAGTTTGTATATAAATTCCTTGCTTTGGGTACATAATTGGCTAATACATAGTGTAATATGAAAAAAAAAAATGATCGAATAGATAATCTTATTACTTTTTAGACGTTTAAAAACTCAAAAAGATGTTTCATTCCCATGATGTATGTATGTATGTACCATAATTTAACTAATCCGTTGGTGCAGTTGGCAGTGACGTACCCGAGTGAGCGTAATATATATGAACATTTAATTAAAAATTTTTTTTTTTATGTATGTATATAAATATTTGGCTGCCTGTTTTACGAAATAAAACAGGCATTGTGTCTATGTTAAACATATAAAAAAAGTAACTAGGGCAGTATTAACATTATTATTTAATTAATAAAAAACAAATGGACATTTAAACTAATTTTTATAAAGAAATATATATTCATGACAATAATGTGTTTTCTGATTTCACGAAACTTTTTACACTGGCTTGTAGTCCAACTTGCTCTCGAGTTTCTTGTTATCGGCGACCTTGCGCACTGCTTTCATTAGGTCCTCCTATATTTGGAAAATATACCAATTAGATTATTCAAGAACAATTTATTTATATGGAATTAGTTTACAAAACAAATAGAAGAAAAAAACAAATATTTGTATATCATTTTAAGGTTATGGAGTAAAATATACTGTCAAATATATAGAAACTTAAATTTGAAATATTTTTATAATGGGGCTGTTTTAAGTTTTATCAATTCAAGCCAAAATATAAAGTTATATTTAAATATTTTAAAGGTATAAATCTACTTTATCATCTGCTCTTTATCATGCACAGCAGGGCTTGTCCAGGTTTTACACGCAAGTAAATTTCAATAGTTTTATTTTTAGTTTGTTGGTCAGATTAGGAGGGCCTCCCGAGCTTGGGCGCCCCGGTGCATGGCACCCTCTAGTTCTTTGGTAGTTACGCCACTGGCGAACAGGCCGGCCTCCGTGCACGCGGTGCGCACACGTGATGACGTCACGCCGCAGACTGCTCGTCACCTGTATGATGTACTCGCGCTCGGCGCGGATGGCGAACAGGCCGGCCTCCGTGCACACGTTCCGCAGGTCGGCGCCGTTGAACGCGTCCGACAGCTTCACAACCGCCTCGTAGTCCATCTCGCCGTGCTTCGCGATTGGAGCCGCGTGGATCTTGAGGATCTCAAGTCTGAAACATGGAAACAAACACTCATTTATCACTAGACTAGTGGTAATACGCTTTTTTCGAAGTGACCTTCCCCCTTCCTTTTAGGGATATATATAGATACACGTTGGCATACCATTACCGAATTTGTAAGTGAAAAATAATAGTTTAAAAGAATAAAAAAACAAGATTTAATAGAAGACCAAACTAAAAAGTATTAATTAATTTTCAATAAACTTAAATTCAGAATAGTGTGATTAACAAAAATATTTATTTTATTGTAAAACAATATTGAAACCAAACAACTTTTTTTTCAACGAAGCAACGAGCGTGGCAAACTATCTTCACTTTCTGCCAGACTAGCTGAGTGAGGAGCTTGATGATTTCGCGTGTAGTTCAATGAATCGAGGTTCAAGGCGGACATATTGAATAACTTCTCCATAGCCGTCAAGTAGACATTACAAGAAACTATGTGTACAATACAATTTTTTTTTATTCTAAGTAATCCACCGTAATTATTCCATCAGTGTCCTTGACACCTTGAATTTTTTCGGCGTCGCTAAGACTCGTTTCCAAGGCATCAAATGTTGTTTTGTTTAAAGTCTCGTCTATGGTTTAAAAAACGCGACAAAAAATTTCCTGATCGGCCTGGAACTTTCTCAAAAATTTCTCAAGCTCTTGAAATACTATCGAAATGTCGACTCGTTTCTTTTTTTGTTTGTCGGTTATCATTCTCGGTACCTAACGCGCAGACGTTTTTCATATGCAATTAATTTGTAAGCGTTTTTTGAACAATATTAGATCCCTATGTTCTCAGCTATATATATATGGCTGATGGTCACTCATCAATCTGTCATAATAACATTTTTGTATTTTTTTTTACGTTATCTTCAGTGAGAGACATGGATGGGCGTCACACGTGATGTTCATCATCAGTGGATGTTCTTTCTAGCTTATTCTTTTGCCCAGTGTGAAATTTTTTTTCAAACAAAGGTACTTTTGATCACAGGTCTAATTTAGTTTTTTTCAATTTTATGTTATCTCTTCGACGTTTCGTATTGTAATTAATGCACCTCACATAAATTGCGATCTATTTACAAGTTTTTATTTTGCTGACCTAATGGATACATATTAAATTAGCTAAAAAGTTTTATTTGGTTTTTTATCCGAACTGGAAATAGAGCGTATATGTTTTAAAATGCTGAACTAAAGTAAATTCACATAAAATTTTAAAGCTTATGTTCCCAATCCGTGCCTCAATCCCTGCTTTTGACGAAAAATATAGAAAACATTACATTAAATATTATTCATAATAAATTACATTAAAAAATATAAAAAAAAAATTAAATAAAATAAATACAAAATTAATTTAATTTTTTTTAAAATTAATAATGATATGAACGCCATCTGTTGACTGTGTATTCAACTATATCTATACTACAAGTAGAGTGGGTGCCATATATGAATAATTTTTGTAACTAATATGACAGCTATGACATTATTTACATTTTATGCGAGTGCTTTTAATCTATCGCGCAAATTAATAAACATCGACGTCAATACATAATTCTATAAGGCGTTAACGTTTTGAATTACTAAGAACGGTATAAATTATTACTGGTAATTAATTAATTAATTAATATTTATAGGTGAATTTACTTCATTAGATAAAAAATATATCATGAAAATAATAATTTTGTTTTAATAATAATGATACGTGCGCCATCTGTTGACTGTGTATTTAACTATATCGACAATACAGAAAATTCTTGTAATGGGGACCCATCTATGAATGATTTTTGTAAGTGATATATCGCACCTTTAGAATTGAAGTGACTTAATCCAAAATTCTTGTTTTTTGGTAAACGCCAAAAATGTAACTGAAGAATTGGCTATTTTTTAGTTTTTCGATTATAATACTCTACGTTAAGTGGTTTATGTCACAATTTTAGTCATTAACCATAGACTAGGAATTATTTTAATGATTGAATACTAAACCTATAGGTACAACTAATAAGAACCTTTATTAATTAATCATTGAAAAAAAAGAGTTACTTATTTTCTGAAAACAATTTAATGTTCTTGGCTTATTTCACTTTGTGTCTTTTATTTACTTTACAATACAAAAAACAATTGTGACTATTTAAAAAAGAGGCGATTAATTTCCGATGTTATATTTTTGCTTGGTGACTAATTTTGGAATATGCTAGTTTAATTTTAAATGAATCGCTAATTTTAAGGAAAATGAAAAACAGAGTCTGCTTTCATAATCGTGTATTTTGAAATTTTGGCTCACTAACCATCCTTAAACACTATTTAACGCAACAATATCATGTCACTTAGCAAAATATATTTTGGTCTTATGAATACTTATTAGAACTGAGTATTATTTCCCAACAAATGGTTTAACGCAATATTTGTTATACATTAGTTTAAGTTTATAAAACAATTAATAGTTTTAAATAATCTGCAAATAGTAAACTTTTGATAAAAGAATATAAAACAATTAAAACACTTATTAAACACTAATAAACCAAAAGTTATTTAGTTATAGTTGAATAACTACTCGTAGCTATAAAATGCTTATAAACATAACTAAGAAAGAATTAACATAACAAAAACACATTTAAGAAATCAAAACAGTGGCAAAAAACGTAAATTGCTTCAAAACTAAAATAAGATCAAAATATATGACTAATGTAGTCATTAATTAAGTCATCAAACCAGGCGTATGTACTAGGGATAGTTTTAGTTCTTATAAAATAACACATATTTTTCTTTTTATTTTCTGCAAGCTCTATTTTGTTACTATAAGCTTTCAATAGTGTAATTTCACCCTCTTGTTTCATTTTACTTCTTTTATTGCGCATATTTACTTTCTTAAATCTTTTTCACCGTATGAATTTTTATAGTAAATAAAAAATAATAATGATTCGTCCTTAGCAAATTTTAACTATTTTATCTCGCTATTTTTTTTTTTTCGCTACTACCCGCCATATTGAACACTTGTGTTTTTACTCAGCTAATAACTAAATTTACGTAAAAATTGCATAAAATCTTTACTTTACCTCAAAAAAACATTTAAATAACCATAAAAATGGCCTTATGTCTTAAGTGTGAAAAACAAATTGCCAAAATCGACGATAAAAACCCAAAAATTAAGTGCCACGGTTGTGAAAGACAAATTTGCGTGAAGTGCAGTGGCTTGCTTGCTACGGAGCTGAGAGTGGTTATTCTGCAATCACCTACTCTAAAGTATTTGTGCCCTGACTGTGAACTTGGAGTTCGTCAATTACCAGCATTGCGAAAACTAGTGACGCAATTACAATATGAGATCAATGAACTCAAATGTAAACAGAACCAGTGTACTAGCCTCGAAGTCATGATCTCTGAGATTGCTGAAAGAGAAAAACGTAGCCGCAACGTTATAATGTTTGGAATTCCGGAGTCCCAAGGAGAAACGGACATTGGAGCCCGTAAGCAGCATGACATTGAACAAGTTGATACTACGTTAAAATCAATACCTATCAAAGAGAAACCATTGGCAGTTATCCGCTTGGGCAAGATTAAGTCAAATTCCTCACCGCGCCCAGTAAAGGTGGTATTTGGGAGCAAGAATACAGCTGTGAATGTGTTAAAAAATAAAAAAAATCTACCCTCTAACATTACTGTAAAAAATGACCTCACCCCGTGTCAACGTGAGTATCTTAAAAGTTTACGGGAGGAGCTGGCCCAAAGGACTGATAATGGTGAGTTAGACCTAACTATTAAGTATATAAATAATACCCCAAAAATAATTAAGAAAAAGGAAGACGCTGCAAAAAAGTAATGTCTCCTATAGCCAACTTAACGATTTTTTATACGAACCTTGCGTCCCTTATGGCTAAACGAGATTTGCTACTTATAGAAATAACTAAGTTAAAACCAACTTGTATCATATTAACAGAGACCCATCTTAAACCAGAAATTAGTGATGCCTTAGTTAATATTAATGGCTATTTAATGTTCAGGCGAGATAGAGCTACTGGAAAAGGCTGGGGTGGTATACTAATTTACGTGGCCTATAAATATCTTGATATACCAATACAAGCGAGCTTACACCCAACATTGAACAACTTTAGCAACAGTGTCGAGGCCTTGTGGGTGAACATTACTTGTGCTAATGTCAAACTACTTATAGCTGGAGTATACCGACCTACACACTACACCTTTGAGGATTCAGACAGAATGCTGTTTGAATCTATCAAAACAGCCACGGAAGGTAAAGAAACTATATTTATTGCAGGAGACTTCAATTTACCAGATATAAAATGGCCTTTGATAAAGTTAGATGGATACAATACACTACACGATAAGTTTGTGGAGCTAATTGCTGAAAGTAACTTACATCAATTAGTCACTGACATAACCCGGAAAAGGAACGAACAGGAATCTCTTCTGGATTTAATACTGTGCAATGATGAGAACTTGTGTACAAAAATTGAACATCAAGCTAACATTGGAAAGAGCGATCATCAAGTATTACTAGCGACCCTTCAAGTTTTACTGGATCACCGACCCACAAGCGACGTTAAATATCCGCGCAAAAATTTTTACAAGGCAAATTATAATCTGATATCTGAAACACTGAAGAACGAACCTCCTATGCCTACGATACACAATGTAAAAAATGTATGGGGTCATTTCAAAAACAAAATTCATAAAATAATTAATCTCCATGTTCCTGTACGTCTTAAAGGGGCATACAACAGTAATAAACCGTGGATTGGATCTGATATACTAAAATTGACACAGAGGAAATCAGTTCTTTGGAGGAATTACATAATAGAACGATCTGAGGTGGCATATAAAAAGTATCGACGAGTAAACAACAAAATTGTCAGTTTGACCAGGTCTAGCAGGATCCAGTTCGAAAAAGAAGTAGTAAAAAAAGGTCCTAAGTCATTTTATAGCTATATTCGCCAGCAAATAACATCAAAAGTGTCTGTGCCTCCATCTCTTAGAAATGATCAATCACTTCAAATTACCAACAGTCAGAAAGAAATCGCTAACATATTCGCTAAGCAATTCGAAAAATCATATGTCCGGGAACCAGACAGTGCAACTTTTCAAGATCTGCATGTACCACGAGTTCAGAACTCCATTGAGCATGTTGAATTTACACCAGAACTAGTTTCTAAAAGCATAAGTACATTCAACGACGACACTGCAATGGGCCCAGATGGAATACCTGCATTACTTTTAAAGAAATGTTCTTATGCTTTATCTGATTCGTTGGCGGCTGTTATGGAAATGTCTTTTAAGCAACACGTACTACCCTCTGATTGGAAAGAAGCTATTGTTACGCCAATTTATAAAAATGGAGATAAGCTTAATGCTGCGAACTACCGCCCAATTAGCCTGACTTGTATACCCTGTAAGATCATGGAAAAAATTATAGCCAAAGAAATAAGAATATTCCTAGAGAAAGAGAATGTTATTATTGAAGAACAGCATGGATTTGTCCCAAAAAGGTCTACAGTAACTAACCTCATATGCTGTCTTGATGAATGGACTAAAAGCTGGAATAAGCGTGAACCCACAGATGTAGTTTACCTGGACTACGAAAAAGCATTCGATCGAGTCCCGTTAAAGAGACTCATCTACAAATTGGAACATTTCGGAATACGCGGTGATCTATTGCATTGGATTGAGAATTTTCTATTGGGTCGTAAATTCAGAGTAAGGGTGGGTGACAGTCTATCTGATACGCACAACGTATTAAGTGGAGTGCCCCCGGGCCTCGGTCTTAGGCCCGATCCTTTTTGGAATATACCTTACAGATCTTAAACAAGTCATAAGATCTAACTTGTCACTTTTCGCCGACGATACCAAAATAATGGGCAATCCACTAATAGCACAAAATGTCATACAAGAAGATTTGAACCGTATCGTAGAATGGACTAAAGATTGGCTACTAACACTCAACATAGATAAATGCACTGTCTTACATATTGGAAGTAACAACCCCAAAAAGGAATACGTAGTCAACTCTAAAAAACTAAGAAGCGTGGACAGTCAGAAAGACCTTGGCATAACCATTACTCACAATCTGAAATGGGACAAACACATAATTAACATTACAAGAAGAGCTAACTCGATGCTTTACTTGATACGAAAGGCATTTCTACATATTGATAAAGAACTTTTTGTAAGGTTATATAAGAGTTATGTGCGGCCAATACTAGAGTATGGTTTCCAAATATGGAGTCCCTACTTTCAAAAGGACATTACCTTGCTGGAAAAAACACAGCGAAGGGCGACGAAAATGGTTACAGGTTTGAGTAAACTACAATACGAACAACGCTTAAAGTGCCTTGAACTGACCACACTAGAGGCTAGAAGACAACGAGGGGATCTCATTGAAACCTATAAAGTACTTACAGGATATTACAATGTTCCTAAAATAAGAGACGTTTTTGTTCTAAACAAGAACGAAAAACTTAGAGGTCACTCATTAAAGCTGTCTCGTACCTCAGCTACAAGCAATCCTAGACTACACTACTTGCCAAACCGTGTAGTAAATGCTTGGAACAAACTACCACAAACAGTTATTAGTGCACCTACAGTTAACTCATTTAAAAACCAACTCGATAAATACCTATCACAAGTGTTGTGATATACACGCATCAGCACTCAGTGCTGCTAGTGTATCCCAATATAATAATAATAATAATAATAATATTTGAGTCCCTCTGAGAGCTATTTGAGTGCGTTGCCACTGCATTTTTATCAACATCCTGATTAAAGTTTTACTGTTTTACCCCCATTCTTTCTGCAACACTTTGAAGTCTATAAAAAAAATTGTAATCTAACTCTTTTACTCTGAACAGAGTGCCCATTTTTCTAGCACTTCTTAGTAAAAGCACATATTGTTGAGTTATGTAAATAGGACCAGATCTTAGGTTTCTCTTTATTTCTTCTTCTATTAAACTATTTGCATTGTCCCCCTCTTTCTGTGTATGTCCTTTAATCAAATATTTATGCGTTATTGATTGAATGTTTTCAAAATAGGCCAAAATACACAGCACAAATATTAGTTACGTTAATATTACAGCGATAACTTCTCTTTTCCTCCCGGCACAGATTTTTCCTTTAATATGCTTCTCATACGTTTTTTGAATACCTAACTTTTCATCTACTGATGCTAATTCATATATTGTACATTGTTTAAACAAATCCTTTTTGGGTTTAAAAAAACTAATATTAAATTCAGTTGTAAATATTAATTAAAAACTCAATATGGGGCGTGAGGTTTGTTTTCTTTGGTTTGATTCGGTTTTTGTTCTTTTATACTCTTGCTACTATCAATATATTCTCTTGTAGTAGAAAACCTTAGATAATGGGACTCTATGCGCCGTATACTATTAAAATGGTTTTTAATATCTTGTACAAGACTTGGGTCTTATTTGTCTCTGTTATATCTAATGTATTAATAAAAAAAGGTTTTACAGACGCGAATTCTTTGGCTATTGACAGTAAAATAAAAGGCTGTGTTTGGTTTACGAGTTAATGTTTATTTCGACTCCGTTTTTTCCCGCTAATGAAGAAGACTTTGATGATGATATGCTGGAACTTGAAGATGACGACGTAAAAGAACTGGATGATGATGTACTATTGGACTGATCTATGTTTTGTGATGTTTGTTCTTCATTAGTTGAACCAACGTTATACCTACCAGCACCACTTATTTTCGACGTATTGGTAACATCTTTTAGAATCCGTTCTTCAGTTTTCACTTGCGGTAAAATTTCAGGATTCATACTAAGACTTCAATCTGTCGCCTTATCCAAAGGTAGTTTCGAAAAGTTTTCCCTATCACACTCTTTGGATTTACTTTGAACACTAGTATGACCTTCGGTACTTGCTGTTCTCATCCCTTCACACTGTTCTTGCATTTTATTTCTGGTTTTATAGTTGCATAATAAGATCTACTCTTATTTTCATTATTGATTTTAAACTTTAACAGTAATAAACATAAAATAACTCAATTAAAATAAAGCTTTCTAAGTCACACATCATTCAGTAAAGAAAAAGCATATTTACATATATGTCTCCGCAGTTACAAAATTGGTTAGTAAAGTAAAGCCATAGTATAAAATAGGGCTTCATCCAACAAGCAATATTTAGTAATAAAGTGACGGCAGTACAAATACGACACCACAATATGATAAGCATTAAGTACTGAAACGACCAAAACCAAAAAGATTTATTACAAAAATAAATGTCGAATGAATAACTTACCTTAAATTTAGCATTGAAACGGCGGATTACAATTTACGTCGCTTACGGAGCAACCGCGCGGCACCCAACGTTTAGCACTATCCATGTAAAACCGAATAGGGTCTTTTAATAGTGAGAGACGCGCTGAAGGCGCATGATTTAAAAGAGACGGAAATTGTAAGTTTGTCCTTTTCTGGGCTAAAATAGTCTGTATAAATTTAATAAACTGATAGAATACATGTTTATAAGTCGTTTAATGTATAAAAGTCATTTTCTTAAAATTTTTAGTTAAGTCACTTCAATTCTAAAGGTGCGATATGTTATGACACCTATGGTCACCCAAGTATTATTGTTATTTTTTGGCAACTCTCATAAATAAATATTTATCTTGTGCGTATCTCAGCCTGTGATATGAAGTCACCACATAACTATAACCTTTTTAGTCTTAATCTCACCGAGCCTGTTCATTGGGTAGTGGTATCTCGATCTTCCTGTCCAGCCTGCCGGGTCGGAGCAGAGCCGGGTCAAGGGTGTCAGGTCGGTTGGTCGCCATAATGATCTTGACCTGACCCAGGGAATCGAAGCCGTCCATTTGGTTCAGCAGTTCCATGAGGGTACGTTGAATTTCACGATCTGCGCTTGTGCCTTCTGAGAAACGCCTGCCACCTGAAGGTGAAAATATAATTTTGTACACATTTTTAAAAAATTTATTTAGATTACTAACCCGTATCTTTATATTTATATAGATACATACCGATAGCATCGATTTCATCCATGAATATGATACAAGGCTGGTGGTCGCGAGCATAGTTGAACATCTCACGTATGAGACGGGCGGATTCACCA
The DNA here is from genome assembly GCA_036937285.1 of Euphydryas editha. Lineage (NCBI taxonomy): Eukaryota > Metazoa > Arthropoda > Insecta > Lepidoptera > Nymphalidae > Euphydryas > Euphydryas editha. Next base: position 13,604,215 of record JAUPFZ010000023.1, read on the forward strand.
ATGTACTTGTCAACAATCGCTGATGACACCACCTGTATAATGCAAAAAAGAACAATCAATTAATATGCAATTTATGCACAAATCATGTATCTATATTCAAATTTTTTATCAAGTTTCAAGTAGACAAACTTTTGTTTTGTTATAATAATGTATAACTTAATTATAAGTATTAAATATTTTATTTTTAGCTTTGATTTCACCAGTTTCTTAATAATTATTTATTAAAAGATTTTTTTTTCTTATTGTTTATTGATTTTTTTTTTAAATTGTTGATTGCTTAAATTTTATAGAAATTATTTTTATCTATTTAAAGTTACTTATGTTTAAAAAAATTATTAAAATAGGTGTTCACCCTACTGTACAGAATGTCGAATACAGTAAAATCAGAAAAAGCATACCTTTAAGAAGTTAGCATCTAGCTGAGAAGCGACTGCTCTAGCTAATAATGTCTTGCCGGTACCGGGCGGACCGTAGAGCAAACATCCCTTGGGTGGAGTGATACCGACACGGACAAATAGTTCTGGATTCATTAGTGGCAGTTCGATTACCTGTAATGTAAATTAATAATCAGTAAATACGCAAAATTTATTACCTGTTTACTTATAATAATAATATTCTTTACTTCCACAACTAAAAAATAACAATGTTTGTAATGAACAAAGAAAGATGTACAAAGGCGGTCTTATCACTAAAAGTGCAATCTCTTCTAGAAAAACTTTGAGTATAGAACGCATTATAGTAAAAGCAATTTAGGTAGTGAACAAGGAATTGCTATAAGGATCAAGTGTTAGTGTTTGGTGTATAGTTGTTCACACCACTATGCCTTTAGTAACCTTTACAACACCTTAGCAAGATAGAGGTTGGGATTCTTCTCTGCTGGTCACCTTATAGCATAAAATATTATGATAGTAATTTGTCTTACTTCTCTCAATTGTCTGATCTGTTCCTGCAGACCACCAATAGCAGAGTAAGTGACGTCACCTGGATCTTCATGACTCATGTTGTAAACCAGTGGATCAACCTGAAATAATAATACATAATTATATTGACAAGACAAGACAAGATGCATCATCATTGACAAATAAACGTCTCACACTCAACAGCCCCCAGTAGGAGGTTTATCCTGTGTTGGGGGTCAGGAAACACACACAAGACACAACCACAAACGCCCAGACCACGACAAATATTTGTATGGCCTATACAGATATTTGTCATGTGCGGGGATCGAACCCGCGACCGGCTAGCGCATAAGCCAGTTGCTATGACCACTGCATCAACACGTCGTCAAATAAAGAATTCATTATACTGAGTGATGAACTTTTATATAATTCCTGGAGGGAAACCAAACCAGGCTTAAGCACTTTACAAATTAATATTATATTATTTACCTCTCTTGGTAAATGTCTCATGATCGTCAGAGTCGTCATATCCAAGGCGACTCTAGTGCCTCCCTTCAGCTTGTTTTTGTCCAATTGACGTCGGCAACCAACAACATATCTCGGTCCATTTGTTGCCTTTACAATAACTACAATAATAAAAATTATATAAAAAATAAAATTTTAATACCTTTTTTTAAACTCTGAAAACTAAATTATCAATAATTCTTCTTCTTGACGTTAGAACTCACTAAGAGTGATTTTTGGATATTCAATTCTTAAGAAAGTAAATAGGGGTGGCAAAGATTGTATGGAAGACAAATGCAAAACTTGACCAATTGACTTAAGATTTAACATATACAGACAGACAGATTTAACATAACAGAGAGACATTTAATTGCCTCATACTCAATGGTCCCCAGTAGGATAAGAATCTTGTTCCTGAGAGTTCAAAAATCATTCCTCTTCATAATATATAGTTATTAAATAATATTAAAAAACAAAAATCCTTTGTCACTTACATTTTTCTTCTGTTAACTGCTTGAGAACCTCACCAACGATCTGTCCAACGCTTTGCAAAGCTTTCAGATCATTCTCACTTTTGTCATACTGTTTTGTGAGATCTTTTAATTGTTCTCGCACTGAAATTATAGAAGAAATATATATTACTCTTGATTATTGTTCAATTTTATAGTTATTTGATGATTATGCTGGGTCGACAATCGACATTTTTAATGTCACAAAGAAATACGTGAAGAATTAACAAATTATTAAACATGAAAAAATATCTATACAAATGAAGCAAAATATAGATATATACAGACATATTTGAAATCATTTATAATTTAAGTTAATTAAAAAAAATTTGGATCGAAAGCGATGAGTCGGCAGAATCGAGTCCCATATTTACTTACTATCTTTTAACCTTGACTCCACTTCTTTGTGTTCCATTAATTTCTTACGGTAATCTTGAAACGCTTTTTCTCTCATAGAATCCATGGCCATTATGTTTATTTTTTAATGATAAATTAAAAACAGGATCACCTAACAGCACAAATAATTATTAAATTCGTTTGACATTGACGTAACAGATAAATAAGATTCTGATAACAACAAAGAGTAGGTTTGTAGATAGGGAAGAGAATTTACCGGTAAAATAAATATCTTACTAACTTTACCCATTTTCAGAGCTACGCAAAGTTAGCACCCTATCGAAAGATTTTTGAAATCAAAATGACCTTAATCGATAGGTCTACGTTAAGTCTGTATAGGTCCACCAAAATTTTTGTTAGGTCACCTATTTTTTTAAAATAAATATTTTTAATAAATAGTTCTATTCAAAAAAAAAAAAAAGACCTAACAACCTATCAATAATAGGTTATTAGGTCTTTTTTTAGGTTGTTAGGTTTTTTTTAAGTCTTAAGGTCTAATTAAGGTCATTTTGATTTCAAAAATCCTTCAGTGGGGTGCTAACTTTGTGTAGCTCATTTTCAGCAGGTTATTTACCGGATAAATAACCAAAGTAGTTAATTTGGTTCTGTGGGTGGCATTGATGTGTATAATGTAGACTAAAATTATTAGCAATCACTTATTATATTTCAATATTATTGAGTTAATAAATAAATAGTTATCAATGATAAATGATAAAAAATTAATAATGATGCCAATAAACACTGACTGTAATCATACAATTTTCAACAAGTACCAGTAACCAGTAAGTTATTTGGCTATTTACCCAGAAAATTAATATTTTACTGGTTAAATAGCCAAATAACTTACTGTTTAATAACCAGATATTTGTCCACTCGGATCACTATTTGTAGATGACAAACGATAACTTCTCTTTAAAAAATAAGTCTGTAACATATAAATGATTATTAAAAATACACACACACACACACACACACACACACACACACACACACACACACACACACAAATTCATACATTTTTATGGTCAGTATTTTTGAGACCTTTCGAATAGTTTATTGAGGCTTAAATTTTTTTATTTATTTATATATTATATTATTATAGTGGTTCGTATGTGAAGTGTACCAAAAATATATTCACAATAATTATAACGATATTAATAAAATTATTTTTAATGTATTATAATAGACACTATTTTATTGTAATACAAAAAAAAAAATCACCTCGATGCTCATAAGACCAAAACCATCGAAAAATATATAAATATAAATGTTATAATTTCAAGGTTAATAGAAATTAAATAACTAAAATTTTCAATTTTTTATCTACATGATTTTTAATTTAAATAGTAAGTAACTTAAATACACGCATTTAAATTATCATATAAAAGTTAATTTCATTTCATTCATTTAATTTAATTACATGTTAATTTTATGTTATTTATATGGTTATTTGTATATTTTAAGCAATAAAATGCATCAGCCCCTTTTCACGTGTCCCAAATGAGGGTATAGCTCTGTTACGTTACAACAATAATTGCTTTGGTGCAAATCCATACTGAATTCTGTTCAACTTTTTTGATTTCTACTTCATCTGATTTGGTGTCCATTACGCGATGAATTGCAAGTAAATATTTACGAACGATCACTAAGCCATCCATCATTGCCCACGCATTCAAAGCCTCTTATTGGCCCGGCTTGTACAATGTCAAAGAAATCACAAGGAAGTTGACAATATGACTGTGTCAATATACGGTTAAATATCAATGATTTTCGTTCGATATCATGGCTTGTAGCTGCTTTTTTAAACTTTTCATAGATAATATATTGTTGTATAATATATTGTTCATTTTTTAAATATTTTGGCAATACTTAATAAATTATAATATTAGATTTATTTTTAATAGTTATTTGTCATCTACTCAATTTTACGGTGTACAAGATGCCATTAAAATAAGAATAGATAATGGTGACGGAGCCAGTAGACGTTGATACTTATAGAATAGAAATACCAAATATTTAACATTTATATCGTACTAAATATAACCGTTTAGGTTGGGGAAACCTAATATAAAATTTTATCGTAAGTTATAGGTACGGGTAAAGTAAGTGAAGGTTTGGTAATATTTTACCGAATTTACCTTTTAGTTTTCATGTTTGCTAGTTTAACCTCTTTAAACTGTTACACTAGTGGTTTTCGAACATTTCTTTCGACAGTCTCTTCGCGACCACTGATCATGTAACTGATCCGAAATAAACAGATCTCCTATTCTCCTAAAAATTATGTGAGGTGTACCTGTAATATCGTTCTATATAAAACAGGGTCGGCCAAAGGGATGTGCGAAGTATTCAGCCGCACACTCGAGCTTTTTGGGAGGGCATATTTTGTAGGTATTCGGATAGGCTATAGTCGATGGTTAATTTCGGACGACCTTTTTTTAGGAATACGGATAGTCTACAAGGGTAAACATCGATGGTGGATATCGGACGACCATTTTTTTTTAGAATAATGGATAGGGTACAATGGTACTCCCGCGACAGGATAATAAAACTCGATAATGTTTTCATAGGGGCATAGATGTGAGTCTTGCACACTTGCAATTTCTGCCTTAGGCCGGCCCTGATATAAAATATGTTTGCTGTGACAATCTGTGTATCTGTATGTGTCGTTTCTATATAAAAGATAAGGAAACATTGCTAGAATATCCTATTATAAGACTTTATATATACAAAATATCGAAATATCGATTGTTTTTTCTTAATAAATAAAAAAGATGACAGCTTATTATTGCTTTTTTTTTGATAAATAAAAAATATGACATACTTTTCAGTTTTACTTAGATATAGACATGGGCGGTTTCGGTTTGAAAACCGTTTTCGGATATCGATACCAGTAGCAGCGGCTTGGCACTTACTGAAAATTGCACTAAAGAGATACGATTCATATACGACAAGTAATAATCCAATATTACCAACCTAATCTGTCGAGGAAGAAATAATTTCCGTAAAACGGGGTGAATAGGTACGAATACTATATTGGTAAAATAATTTATACAAATTTGGAAGTTCTTATATAATTAGCCTTGAATGGTCTTGAATATAATTATAACTTAAATAAATTCTACGTGTTATTTAAGCAAAAGTATTTGAATTTCAAAGTTATAAAAAATTCTTTAATGTTGTTATGTTGTTATTTCAATCAGTGATACCACGATTACCATTTGATTTAAATTTAAATTTTTATGTTTGTTGTTGTAGTGAACGGTATTATTAGGTATTTTATAAGAAAGTAGAAGGGGTAAGAAGTGACAAGCCGCTGACCAGTAGTAATGTTTTGCTATCAATTGCGTAATGTAAACAAAAACCGAAACAAACGCAAACTGTTGAAAACAAATGTTAAAACAGTTTAAATATAAACTATAACAAGTTTATATCAAATGTTTTGTAAAACTACGACTTATGGTTATAATATATTAAATATTATAGTGATATTATAGTATTATTATAATCTATACAAATAATAAATCTGTTAAAACCTCCGTTTTATTAATACACTATATATCGCTGCTTGAATACAAAAGGGACACAAATCAAACAGACACTATTTTACAGGAGAGCCATTCAAAGTTTAGAAAATTTATATTTGTCTGTAACTTATTATTCTTTCATAAATTACATGCATGTTATATACCGCTAAAAGCGTATTTTAAAGCTGCATTTAATGGTAAGTAGTATTGTAGTACAAGTGTTGCCTTGAAAGATATATTAGCACATAAGTCCCTTTTGTTTTAAAAAAAATCCCTCGTTTTATGGTAAAAAATAGAATAATTAGTCACAATTCAAAAAACTTGATGTTTTAATCAAAATATTTTTCCACTGACTTAGGTAATCTAGAAAAATTATGACATAAAAATTAAAATGGTAATTCTAGTTTATAAAAATAAATGAAATAACTTCTTTAAGTGAAAATAAAAAAATCTGCTTCAAAAAAACTAGAATTAAAATCTTCCTCTTAATAAAGAATTGAAAAAAAATTATTCAAAAATCATTAAAATGTGGAAATGTGTGCATATTATGTAGAACGTGATTCTTACAAGCGCAATATCTGGGAAATAGTGGGTCTTAGAGAAAAAAATCATAGGAACCATTTTTATAGAAAATTTTAAGATCTACAACTTTGCTCTGAAGTACTTTTTCGATAAAACTTACCGTTTTCGAGAAAAATCCAAAAAACCTAAAATTTTGACCTTGGGCCCCGAATAAGTCCCTAAGCTCACATGGGACTGATGGGGACTTTTGACACTTTATTCCTTGTGGTAAACCTAAGGTCTCTACGAAGATTTGGCTCTGTCGGAATTTTCTTTATTTCAATTGTCTAAAATGACCGGACTATAACTAAACAAAAATTAAGTAGGATATTCTAATGTAAAAATGTAATTGTACAACATAAATGTCATTAGAAACAGTAACAAATCACAACCATTCTTGAGCTAACAACACTATAGAAATTATATTTTCAAAGCTAAATTTTGAATGTGAATATATCAATAACAACTAGTCTGCATATTTCTATTTAAATAACAGGTTTAGAAGCTAGAAAAAAACTCCTCGTAATAAAAATATGTAATCTTTTTTCAGTTGTAATTTTTTTACAGCATTGAATCTCGCATTTTTTAGAACAAACTGGCCCTATTTTCTTTTCTTCTATATTTTTCTTAGTTTTTGACAAAGATGTGTATGCCTTACCACTGTTCTTTAATAATTTTGTAAGGTTCCTTTTCTATAAATTAGGATTTGCTTTCCTATTGCGACCTTTTCTTTCATAGCTTTCATTTTCATCACACGGAGATGCCGTATCAACACTCGACGTAACTACACTGGGCACCTGAGTCAGTGTTAGCATTATTTGCTGACAGTATTATGTATTTTCGGCCGTAAAGTTTCGTTCTAATGTATCGTACAAATACAAAATTTTTACACAGATACTTTTCGACAGTAATAATACATATATCCTGCCTCTGAAGTGGAGACGAAATAAAAAAAAAGTCATCACCTGTACATGTCCACTACATCTAATCTAAAAAGCTACAGTTAAGTAGTTAAAATTTCCATTTCGATGACATTTATTAGTTATGCATGTTGGATTATCGTACAATTTCGACACCTCTATGTTCGATCGTACCAAGTGCTAAATTATGTGATTTGTACGATAATTATGTGACTAATGCTAACGCTGACCTGAGTGTTAACACTGTCACACCGAGAATCAAGGATAGATGAAAAATCGAGAAAATTAATCTTTTCAGACTGGATTTCAACAGGAGACAGTACCTAATGCTATCAATTTGTTATTTTGTTCTTTAAACTCTTTATTATTTTTATTGAAACCTGAAGTTTCAGGTTCAGAAGGTAATAGCTGACTGTTAGTGAAAAAATTAAATTTATATAATTATCTTCATCGGAATCTGTGTCCGTCATCTCTAGGTCATATTTAGTTATAAAGTTTAGATCTGCAACGTTGTCGTGTGAAGAAAAAACTGAGCTAGAATTTGTCAAACATGTAGACACAGAAGTGTCACTATCATAATCAGTTTCCTGAACAATCATGTTTAGTCTGGTCTTTGATCTTTGTAGTTCAAACCATGATTCTTTATTATCTAACAGGGATAAACTCAGATTGTGTTGACTATCAGGTATGGAATTACTGTTGGAGGAGTTATCTAACAGAGCAGCTGGTTCATTCCATGTTGGGTTTTCAATTTGTGCCTCAAATCGGAGATTAACTGTCATCGGTAAAGTTATAATTTATAGCACTCATCTTTCTGTCTCACTTGGTGTGTGGTGTTCAATTTCCTAATCCTTATTCGTGTTTTTGTTGGATTTTAGCATTTCAAATATTCTTTGTACTCTACTACTCATTCTATTATCAAAAAACGGTGATTAATTATAATAAATTACGTATATCAAATAACAATATACATTAAAAAATAAAAATAATTCACTAAAATATTTAATTTTATTTTTAAGTTTTATATTAAATTTATAATTATAATGAATTTACTTCCATCTAAAGAAATACAAAAGTAGCGCATTCCAAAATATGGCACTAACGTTTATCAAATAATATTACAACCTCTAAAATATTATAAGCAAAGCGGCCGCTATGCTTAGTAAGGCCCTTTTCATTTAAAAGTGATTTTATACTTTTCTAAATCTGTAATACAAAATGGGCAATTTTGAAATATGGCACTTTTGTTAAAGAAAGAGGAATAAACTTACGTGATTTCTTAAGATCAAAACGGACATATTTCACTATATGGCGCTTTTGTTTATAAAATTACTAACGCAAGTTAAGGATTTTTTGAAATATGGCACTTTATCATAAAAGAAAAATGCGTTCGCTTCGATTATCGGGTCGCAACTGAGAAAATGGCAGTTTTGCTTATATTTGGTCCCCGAAACTCGAAAATACTAAAAAGGCGAAAGTATTGTTTTCATATATTATAATGAGAAATCAATGGGAGTCTTTTTTAAATACAAAAATATGACCTATTAACATCGCATTTTTTAAATAAAATTGATTTCACTTTTTTTCCATTTATGTCCCTTTTGTATTCAAGCAGCGATATCATCAAGAATAAATTTTAATAGCGCGTCTTTTTTTGTATCAGCGCCATCTGTTATCGTTTTTGGTCGTGCACGTATCACGTAAAAAGTACAAAACCAATGTAAATAACTTTAATACATAAAAATTATGCATAACTCACAGTATAATTTAGTTTTTGTTTCATTGTAATTAAATTTAAAAATAAATATTTAAGAAAATAGAAATAGGTACCTACGCCGCCAACGCTATCTGGTCTAAGGAATCTTAAAAACTCACAAAACTTACTTTTGAGTTATTATTTTGTTAAACTTAAAAGTTTACTAAATATGTCGGATAGGAATAGAAATCGTTTTAATATTTTAGATAAACATCATTTTCAATTAATATAAGTACTATTATGTTAAATGTCACTAAAAATAAAAACGATATGCGTCCATTATACGATAGATGGCGCATGTAGGTGATAAAAAATATAAATTAATAATTTTTAAAATTTTAGTTAAATACCCGTGCGAAGCCGGGGCGGGCCGCTAGTTTTTAATATAATAATTATTATAAGGCATACTTCAATAAAATTCCTTTTCCTTAAATACATGTACTATTTTATTACGGAAACTAAATTATCATAACCATAAAATCTCGACATTATTGCTTAAACTTGTAGTTATATTTTGCGATGTACACAGTTGCATTAAAACCGCTAAATCGGATTAAAAACTATATTCACCTCATCTCTTTTATTCAGTATGAAGTTACGTTTATAAGAAAGAGATGCAGATAATTTGGTTTTAGCTGTCGCGCCGCTATAGCCGTTGCGCGCCCGTGACACATCGTCACTGTTCTACCCACGAAGCAATAATTGCTTCGTGATTCTACCAGTTTCGGTTTCGTGTTCGCGCTCAAGTTTTCGTTGGTTATGTGAAAACGGCTATGTGTTTTGGTATATCGATATGATATGATATGATATGGGGACGCGTAACCAATATTAGTTACGTTTTGATATATCGGTCTCATGCCTACTTAGATATAATGAAATTTTGGTTGAAATATTCCAATTTAAATCAAAGCATGTTTTATTATTTGTAGTAGCAGTCGTGGTAGCAATTGCAGTAGCAGTTGGAGTAACAGTATCAGTATCAGTAGCGGCAAGTAGTTGCCTCAAAGCCGCTCGCCGGTGGTCGCGGGTTCGGTTCCCGCTCGGGACAGATATTTGTATTTGTACAAATATTTGTTTCTAGTCTGGGTGTATGTCATTGTGGGTCTCCCCACTATGTCTCGGAGAGCACGTAAAGCATTCGGTCCCGGTTGTTATCATAGACACCATATCCATACTATATCATAGTTACCGATGGTAGATAAATTATCCGCCAATCTGCAGTGGAGCGGCGTGGTGGATTAAGCTCTAACCCTTTTTCTATATGGAGAAGAAGCCTTCGCTCAGCAGTGGGTGGCTTACAGTTTGATACAGCACAGTATTATTATTAAAAATGTATTATATTAAAATAAAAAGGTTTTAGTAGACATGGGCGTTTTCGGTTTTTAGATCAAACGGCTACGTAGCCGATATTAATTTTCCATATCGATATTGAAAACCGTTTTCAGATATCGATATCAGAGTAATATCAGGTGCGTAACGTAAACACAAACCGAAACAAACGGTTGAACACAAAGGTTAACAAGTATGCTTAATTAAAAAAATTAAAAAACCCGACTGCGTAAAATACTCTTATTATAAACTAAAAAGAATAAAACAATTTACTAGCTTTCATTTGATACCCATATTGCTACAGTAAGAAAAAAAAATTCAAACCCCCCCCTCATTCCGCCATTTGCGGGCGCCATTTTGAAACTTTATATAGCCTATGTCACTACTACAATTTAGACAAATCCAACGACACGTCATATGGTAAAAACCGTCCAGCCGTTTGGGCTGTAGGGCGTGCCAAAGAAATGGACATACATACATACATACATACTTACATACATACATACATACATATTTATATATATACACATATACATACATACATACATACATACATACATATATACATACATACATACACTCGAAAAACATAACCCTTCTTCTGTCGCAGTCGGGTAAAAAAAGTTTAAATATAAACTATAACAAGTTTCATATCAAATGTTTAGAAAAACTACGTCTTATGGTTATAATATATTAAATATTATTGTATTATTATAATTTTTAATATTTTAATATAATAATTATTATAAGGCATACTTCAATAAAACTAAAAATGATTCGTTTCACAAACTTTTTCTTAAATACACACACTATTTTATTACGGAAACTAAATAATCATAACCATAAAAGAGTAAAGACTCGACTTTATTGCTTAAACTTGTAGTTATATTTTGCGATGTACACAGTTGAACACAGAAAACCATATTCGTCTCATCTCTTTTATTCAGTATGAAGTTACCGTCATAAGAAAGAGATGCAGATAATATGGTTTTAGCTGTCGCGCCGCTCTTAGCCTTTGCGCACCCGTCACGGGCGTCACCGTTCTTCGGTTTTTAGTTTTTAGTTTCGGTTTCGTGTTCGCGCTCAAGTTTTCGTTGGTTATGTGAAAACGGTTATGTGTTTTGGTATATCGATATGATATGATATGGGTACGCGTAACCGATATTAGTTACGTTTTGATATATCGGTCTCATGCCTAGGTTTTAGTAATTAATAGATAATTTATATTATTAACGACATTGTTTTAATTCATATATTGACGGCCGGCTGGTCGAGTGGTCAGGCAACTGGCACTTTACGCAGCGGTCGCGGGTTCGAATCCCGCCAGGTGCAGATAATTTGTATGACGAATATAGATGTCTGCACCGGGTCATGGATGTGTATTTATGTATGTATGTATTTATATCTTAAATTTATTTCCGTTCCTAGTACCCGTAACACAAGTTCTTACGAACTTAGCACGGGGCTAGGTTAACGTGGTGTGATTGTTGGTTGATATTTATTATATATTTATTTATTTATATATCTGACGCGGGATCAAATATATGTAGCAGTAAGACTGATATTGTCCTTAAACTTACATTTTATTTACTACTGCTCTGCGTACACCATCAACTTTTATAGACCATTACACGCGAAGATAGGTAATAAACAAAATACGATCAACATTATGACGTCCAGCCATTTTTAAAATGACTCGTAAGGCAATTTGGACTTTGTTTTAGGGAATGGAATTGATGCTGACCTTAAAGAATTTTATTAGGAACTAAACGACTGCGGTTTTGGTCGCGTTGTATTTCGATATAAATTTATAATTGTATGAAAAGTTAATTTTAAAATAGTTTTGTTTGTAATACGTTAATCTTTAAAAAATCCATTTTAATACCCGGCTACGACCGGTTGGAATTATAGTCGAAAGGGTTTAGATTGCGCTTGTTTTACAGATTATAATAAATTTTATTAAATCGAAGTCTATTTTACAGTGAGATATATGAGATATATTTTTCACATATTATAAACAAGTACTAACAAGTACTAATACCTACCGCTCGATCACTTTTTTTTCCTTTTTGCGAACACCCATGACAAATCAACCACCTTTTTAATTGTTCACAATTATATGCTTCCAAAGAATTATGAACCAATAAAGCACCATCAATGATTTTTTCTAATCAATTGGTTGTAGAGAAAATATTGCTTTGCCTGCCATTGTTTATGAAACATTACGAAACTTTTGAATTACCGCTGTTTAAATATGGCGGCTGCGAATGCGCTCATCTAATGATGAAAAGCCCTTTTATAGGCGGATCAATGTACAAAATTCCTCGTGCTCCGCGATCCGAATATAGTAACTTTTTATTGTTTATATATTATGTATACGACGTGACCATATCGTAGAATTGGTCAAATCATGTAATGCTCGAGAATTTCATGAACTGGTCGCATTTCATGTTATGTTTCACTGGCCACATCATAATCAGTGTTATTAGCATTATTTGCTGACAGTATTATGTATTTTCGGCCGTAAAATTATCGTTTTTCGTTCGTATGTATCGTACAAATACCAAATTGACACACATACTTTTCGACTGTAATAATATATATATATATATAATTTGCCTGCCTAAGTGGAAACCAAAAAAAAAAAAATACCTCATCGCCTGTACATGTCCACTATATCTAATCTAAAAAGCTAACGTACATGTGTATAAACTTGGAAACTAAATACGAGAGAGCAGTTACGTAGTTAAAATTTCCATTTCAACGGATTGACATTTGAAAAAAAAAATCGCATCATTATGTCGTGCACGTTGGATTATCGTACAATTTCGACACCTCTATGTTCGATTGTACCCAGTGCTAAATTATGTGATTTGTACGATAATTATGTGACGAATGCTAATGCTGATCATAATAATATGTCTTAGCAAAATCAATGATAAAAAAATTCTAACCTAACCTAATCTAACATATTAACATAACATAATTATTCTCAAGTATTTCATGATGTGGCTGATTCTACGATATGGCCACGACACATACACTAATGTTATATTTTTATTTCTTTTTAAGGTTTAAATTAATTACCATTACAATTATTAAATATTTTAATGTCTACACCACGAAGAATGGATATACAGGAGAGCGAACGGTAGACGTAGTTCTATACAAATTTCACGGTACTTATGTACACAAAAATAAACAAAGATCATAGTTCTCTTTTTTGCCACTGGGTGCGCGAGTATTCGTGAGGTACCGATACTATTATTATATTACTTATTATAATATGTGTAATTAAATATAGGTATAGTTCTCTAGAACAGTTTTATTTTAGTTGCATATTTAATAAATATAATTTTATGTATTGAATGCTAATATTTTGGAAGATGAAATAAAACAAAACGAATTCAGAAATTTTATTAAAATACATTGTTTTTTATTTTTGTACTAATAGTAATTTTATTTAGAATTCTCTGAATCATCTTATTTCTTGGACAGAAGTATTGATATTTCTTCTCTATAGTAGAGCATGATAATTGATGCTATGCTAATTATGTGAATTGTCTGCGAGGCTTCTTATGATATTTTATAGCTGAAAAATATATGAAAATAACAATAAATTTTATTATTCTAAATAATGTTATTTTGAAAAAAATTAAATTTTTCACCGACTACTATTATCATAATTTATCAAATATTTAATTAAAATAACTTTATATAATATGAAATAATTTTTTTTAAACAAATATACTTCATCTTATAACATTACATTATATTTTTAATATTTATTTAATAATTTAAAAATTACGTACCTGTTATTAAACTAAAAGTTTAACCTTTAATTTAATCTCCAAGAGTATTTTATGTTGGTGATGACTCAAAGTTATTAATAACAAGTTACTACAAAGTTTAAAGATAAAAACAATATAAATAATTGAAAAAATCTTATGACATATTATCATGTTGACTACATGTCAAATATCTTTAAAATGGTGGCCTGGCGGAATGTTTTTGTCTCACTTTCTTTTTCTCATAATTATGTTAGAGAGACGAAAATTATAAATTACATTATTTTACTATTTAAATCAATAATCGCACACCTATAGCAACCAATAGAAAGGTTAAAAATGAACTAATAACTCAATTTTCAAAATTCAGAGCTGTCAATGGCAACAAGCCTTCCCCCGTAAATTACAACTTCGATCCTAGCGGACTCTAGCGGCAAAATAATTATATACTACCTAAATTGACGCCATTCTTTTAACATTACGTTCGCACTCCTTATATATCCATTCTTCGTGGTCTACACAAATAATATTTTAACCTTAAATGTGTTTAAGTAAAAAAAAAAATAACACTTTTTAGACACAACGAAAGAAGTTCTAAAGAAAAAGTAGCCAGCCAGTATCAATACTGGAGGCTGGCGGCAAAAGTTTTATCGTAAAAAATTTAGATCGCATCTTTTCTTTATAAATCCTTATTGTTGATGATAACGCAGATCGGTGTGGATTCTTCGTCTTGTTTTTTGTTAGAGTTTTATCTTATTTAAAGTTTTGATTCTTCAAATCTACGAAAAAAAAAAAAATATTTTGGACTGTTTGTATTTTTTCATCCGTAAATATATTGACAGTGAAAAATTTAGTGTTTGTTTTATGTAGTATTTTTATAGGTTTTTAAATGCTTAAAATAATATACATATATATTATAACGCTTCATCTATCATAACTTTCCATACAAATTGTCTACTACACTCGCTAGCGTGTATCGTGAACTATCGTCTCTGGAAACTCATAATAGAGTACTGGTCGGAGGATCCTCCCTTTTCGATAGTAGATGAGGATTCCTCACACCCCCCAAAATATTTATTTGAATATGAAACATTCTTCTATCTTACATTGATATGTGAAAAATTTAATTTAGGTAGATTTTTCACGTGTAGTGCTATGTGGTCCGAAAGAAGAATCATTCTCAGACAGTCGCTAGTAATATGGTTGTCAGTAAGAGAAACTTGTAGCATAACATTCCCAGTGAGAGCTCGTTGGATACTTTCAATGTGCTGTGAATATATTTGGTGAAAATGACTCCAGATAATACTTGCAAATTCAAGGTGGATTCTTACTACGGCATTATATTATGAAACAATTTTAGTGACGTGGGAAAATCTTTTCGTGTTCCTTATCGTTAGGACGATACTATCAATATGCGTCTTAAAAGACAGCCTTCCGTCAATAGTCACCCTTAAATCCTTAAATTACCGTTAACTCTTAGAACACTTTGTCACCTATCGAAAACCCAATGACTAGTTGTTTTTTCTTTTTTGTGAACTTCACGTGGTAACACTTACCGGCATTAAGGGTCATCGCATTAACGACACACGAATTAACGATTCCGTAAAGATAAGCTTGTATTAATTGGATGTCCTCTTTGGACTTACTTGTTCTATAGATTTGTTGGTCGCCGGAAAAAGTGAACATTTGCCTAATTACAGTGGTGTTCGCGTCAAAGAGAGCATGAAGATATGATGAGCCTTTGGTAAGTGGTAAAAATGAGAAAACAAGAAAGAGAAAAAATAATAAATGCTTCATCGATTTTGTAAAAGTTCGGCATACTTCCGTCGAGCCAGTACCGCGCGGCACCACATGCCGCATCCACATGCTTTGTCAAACGTCAGCCGAATTTTCATGTAGGTTAAGAAGTAATTAATATTGTGTTTTAAATTACATTAAGATAGAATATCGGATGTGTGTAACTTGATCCATTACCAAATACGATTTCTATTGTAATAAATCAACATTAAATATCATATTTATATTCATTATTAAAAAAAAGTATATCATTCGGCTGTATCCTAAAACACAGGCATTGGGTTGCCTACCTTAGGAACAGACGGCCTTGTGTGTGTATATATGTGTGTTAAAACATATATATATTAAAAACATATATATTTCCATAATCATGGCTGTAATTTGATTTAATTATAAAAAATTAAAATGTCAGAGTTAAAGTATGACGTATCTGCCTACTTGTAAATCTACTATAAAATCCTTGTTTTTCCTTCAATACATGTTCAGTTGAGAATCGACTTTCGTTGTATTAGTTTTGTCTCTAAATAAATTTTTAACTAACCTACTTAATAATCCAATTTTATTGTTGCAAAACTGTAAATTATATAAAAAATGTAAATTATATGCAAAATTGTAAACCTCAGTGGTTTTTAATGCATATATAAATTAAGATTACTGTACCAACATTTGTAAAGTAAAGTAAATAAATAAATAAATCTCTCGATGCCGCACACCTCTTTCATTACGAAGTGCATGACAATATTTATGAAACTTATTTTGTCAAAATAATCCCTACCTATATTATAAATATGAAATGTTAGTTTGTTTGTTACGCTTTCACGCGAAAAATACTTAACCCATCATCATGAAACTTTGTACACATATTTTTGGAGGTATTAGAAGTAACATAGGATAGGTTGCACACGAAAAATAGAGTTTAAACAGGGAAAAAGTAAAGACAGAGTAATATAGCATGTTGTTTTAGGATTTTTTGTTCGTAATAACCAACATCCATGCGGGCGAAGCCGCGGGCAGAAACTAGTGTTCCCATAAAATTAATACTGAAGTTATAAGGCTTTCAAATTAATGAATTTTTTAATGGGATCTACAGAATTAACGTTGAATTTTTTTTTATAAAAAATGTACTAAATCAGTCATTGGTGTTGTCAGCATGGGTTAATACATATTTTATTGATGCCATTTCTAACGTACACCATCTAAGGCCAATACCAATTTTGTTCAATGCGCCGCATGCGACTCATTAGTAAGATAAATTACATTATAATTATAATATATCGATATTTAAATATAGTCTGTGATTAAGCTAATTTGATATATTCTTTTTTTAAATTACTTTTGTCCTGTATTTTCTCTACTATAAGAGAACAATCAGATAGCACCTTGATTGAATGAAAATCCCTAATATTATAAATGTGAAATGTAAGTTTGTTTGTTACGCTTTTACGCGAAAACTACTTAACCGATCATCATGAAATTTCGTATACATTTTATTGAAGGTATTAGAAATAACATAGGATATTTTTTTTTTGGTCGCGATAACCAACATCCATGCGGGCGAAGCCGCGGGCAGAAGCTAGTAACATATAAATTAGGATAATTAATTACCTTTATTCATCTAAATGCATGGTCATTACTTCAACAATGATCAAACTTAGAGTAAGTTAAGTCATTAGTTTTTTTTTTGATATTAGATTTAAATATTTTACGCCCAATCTCAATAATCTATCGTACTGGAAAGAGCTCAACGAGCACTACTAAAAGTGATATTAATGAAACCCTATCGTTACTCCACCAATGATCTGTACATAGAGGCAAGAGTTCTGCGAGTAAGGCAATTATTTATTCTCCGTGTCTGTCTAGGCGCACTCAAAAACATTAGAAACACTCCACTGTATGGTGATAGTAAGTCTAAACGCTCCCATAAGATACCTCTACCATACATTAAAACTTCATTCGCAAAAAGATTCCCTTCATACAGTCATCCATCCATATACAATAACGTCTCATCCAAATGCTCTCTCAGGGACTGCACCATGATCACAGCTAAAACCAAAGTGACTAATTTTCTATTAAGCCTGGAGTACATCGAGACTGAATGTTTAACGTCTAGGATTGTAGCATAGTGCTGGGATAGATATTACAACTATGTTATTTTATTTTAGTTACTTTTGTATTTATATTAGTTTCGCTTGGTTGTACTTTTTTGGATGTTTGAGCCATTTAATTATGATAATGTATCTTGCATGCGTCTACTTTCGTGGTAACTTGTAGCTATTATGGTGGCCCAAGATACAAGCGTAGCTTAGTTTGGGTCCCACTAGCAAATACTGTATATTTTATGCAAATGTAGTTTACTATCTATCTCTAATTTTGATTATGAGAGATAAAATTTGGAGATAAACTTACGATTTTCAGGAATCTAGATAGATAGCAAGCAAAGATGTAGACTGATTTTATAAAGACCGGCCGTGATATCCCTGTACCAGAGATGGCGAACCTTTATATATGAATATGCCATTTTGTCTAAACATATATTTACTGGGATCATAAGCGTGCCATCAAATAATAAATAATTTTGACTTTATAATTATTGGAAAAACAATAAAAATATTAAATTGTGTCAATCACATCAAAAGTCTGTATCGTGTGTCGGAAGTGCACACGAAAAAAAAAAGATCCCATACCGATGTGTACATCTCCAGACATAATCCTAAAAAAAACAAAGAAAAAAAAAAGATCATCGTTTCTATGTATCGATATTATTCGATAATTATCGAATGATATTATGCCGGTGCCCAATTGTATCCCCCCTTTTTTTCTTATTTCATTATGAATTTCGTCATCAGTGATGTACCTAAAATATTGTGCGTGCCATTGATTCGCCATCCCTGCTACACCATCCGATATTCCCATTGTCAAGCAAAAAGTATAAAACCGTCACGACACGTCGCGTCGATTGAAGAGTTAGTTTTAATTGTAAAGTTTTCCGACGTAAATCCTGGTTCTGAATAACGGGAACGCTTCCTTCGGGACACGACGATGAAAACATCCGTCCATTTTATTTCTAACTCGGATTTACAGGAAACTTTCGAAAGAGTCAAAGTTTTCTATAGCATCCTGTCAATTTTAAACGTTCTATTTCTGGATTATTATTGTTTTAACTTGGTTTAGTTCTATGTCTCATTGATTTATTTAAGCATGGTTGCACACGAAAATAGAGTTTAAACTGGGAAAAAGTAAAGACAGAGTAATATAGCATGTTGTTTGTTTGGCATGTGTATTATAATAACAATAATAAAAAGTAAAAGATCTGTAACGGCTAAATTTATAAATCCTTTTATTTTTCTTTACTAAAGATTGAATTTTGACATATTTATTTTATGAATTATAACATAAATCTGTCTTTAGTAAGCATAATCAAATATAGATTATTGAAAGCGACCGTAACTGAGTAATCATTCTTTCCCTTTCTTCTTATTCTGATACAAGGATTTAGTTTTTAAATTTAAATACGAGCAATTTCGCTATATACAAAGAATCTATAACTGATTTGTTTACTTCCGACAAACAGGGCAACAGTTTGGCATAAAACTTAAATAAAATAAATGCATTTTATATTATTCAATAAAAAGTCATATTATAAAATTGTAACTAGGCGACTTTAGTACAGGAGGGATATTTAAGAAAAACGACTATTAGATTTGTGAGAGCTTGGTAGTGAAAAATTTTTTAGATTTTTTTTTTTCTCTCCATATGTTTGTTTGTATCACGCAAAATCTACGAATAATATAATTTGCTGTAGCCATGTTTTATTTTGATACAGCATCTTGAATTATATTTCTTAAATGTATTAATGATAGACGAGATGTTTTTGTGTGTGTCAACTTCGTTTTTCATATAAAGAAAGAATTATAAAGATACTTATTTACAAGTCATACAATTGACAGATAATTAACAAAAATTAAGTTCTAAAATTTATTTATTTAATGCATAAAACTTGTATCTAACACTACAGGGAACTCAATGCGTTAGTAAAGTTAACTACCAAAACATTATTATAATAAAAGATAACAATAATAACATTCCATTTTAATAATTACAATACAAAATAAATTTAAATAATCCAACAAAATCAAATAAAATTAATGTCTATTTAATAAAATAATCAAAAATTAAAAATATATAAAATAAACATTCAATAAACAATCACAAATCAAAACGATTAATGTCATACCTAATTTAATTTTACAGACTAAAAATAAAATCACAGAATTACCTTTACAATTCTACCTGACTTTTCTAATATGTGTATCAACGATTAATATAAAAAAAAGTTTACACATTTCCACAATTTTACTATCGAATAACGGTAGTATTGAAAAAAAGCAAAACCGATAGCGACGTTAGAAAATCCCCCGAGGCACCTTCGAACAATGCTATCCAAAGATTTACTAGTACATCTGTGGATTCAACTTTATGACTGCCGTCCATAACTAGCTTGGCTAGCTAACATTAAAAATAATGTATTGACAAATTTTTAAGCTACTGTTGAGGTTCTTGTCGTTGATTTTAAGCTGAGCCTGCATTCCAAATAAGTGATAGTCGTAGCTTGCATCACAACATGATAAATTTTCAATAATTATTATAAATATAAATTATTGAATATTCTTTATTTAAGATATTCATTAAAAGCGTTTCGCAATATTAAATAAAAATGTTAGTACATATATGATATACGTAAAAATGACAAAATTACTGTTTTATAATTTACAAAGTCAAAAGTCTGTCTTAGTTTAAAATTATCATCATCACCATCATCATCATCATCATCATCATCATAATCATCATCATGATATCAGCCATTGGATGTCCACTGTTGAACGTAGGCTCCACACATCGACCTCCAGAGCGACCGGTTCAAAGCAGCCTCCGTCCAACGGCTTCCGGCGACTTCTCTCAAGTTGTCTCAACTCAGTTTTTCGCCATTGTAACCTTAAAGATCTTGTAGAAGTTACACAAATGATCATTAAATCTAATAGCCTACGGAGTTCAAGGATTAAAATCGTCTTGGTTACAGTCTAACATAGCTTTTAGGGGATATTAAACCTAAGAACTTGTTTGAATAGGAAAATTTAATAAATTATCTACGAGGTTTTACTAGATAATTTATTGAAATAGCACAAATACAGAAGCATACAGTTGCATCTTCTATCGATTCCATTGTATGTTTAGATAATGGAAAAAAACTTAAGTAGAACCCTGTTTCTACTGTTTTAAGTATTCAAATAAATCACCGGTAGAATGTATCAATATTAAAAGAATTATTAATATGTGAACGTTAAGTTTTTAGATAAATTAACCATTTTTACTATGTTATTAATATAGATGAGTATATGTAGATATTTCCATGCTTGGGTAAGATATATCGCATATAAAATTATCCTCTAGCATATAAAAATATATTTTATTAATTCAAGATACTTATTCAATGGTGTTGAAAACCCAATATAGCGGACGCAACAATGCATAGTGGCACATCAACTGGTTTTTGTGTTTGCTCTCATGACAAATATTTGTAAAGGCAACACTGATTATTTATTTCGGTACTCTTTAAACATGAATCAGTTGAATTTCACTAATTTTAAGTGACTATTCACTTTTTATCTATGTGTGAATCGTATCACGCAGAATTAGTGACTATTTTATGTATGAATATGTGAATATCATAGTCCACTGATTTGGTCATTGAATATGTGTATGTGTATTAGTGAGCACTAAACTTGTTACTGAAATTCACTTATATGTAGTGAATATAACTTCACTAACGTAATTAATGAAATTTCCACTGATCACATGTTTAGAGAGTGTTTGCGTTTGTGCTTTTATTAGGTTTTTACCGACACTTGATTTCATTCGTATGACGAATATAGATGTCTGCACCGGGTCATGGATGTGTATTTATGTATATATGGATTTATATCTTAAATTTATTTCCGTTCCTAGTACCCGTAACACAAGTTCTTACGAACTTAGCACGGGGCTAGGTTAACGTGGTGTGATTGTTGGTTAATATTTATTTATATTTATTTATATTTATGAGGACCGTGTTATGTGAGACGTTTAATACTTTTAGAGTCTAGATGTAAGCAATTTATTAACTACAGCTCGTTATAGTTATCTCGATTGAGATGATAAAATCTCAAGGAAAAACGGCATAAAGTAGATACTATATTCATACGGTGAGTGATAATTGGTGGAGTAGACTTGGTAACCTTATCTTCTCTTTCTTACTTGCATTCCTTTTCGTTCCATTAATCAGAAAAACATTTGTGGCTTCGGGCCAGGATTATATCTCAGTATCATCTCGTTCGTCTGCTATTTTCATAAAATAATAAAATTAACTAAGTCGAACTGAATCAGACTAAACGTCCAACTACTGAAAAAATGTCTCTCTTCCATATAGGAGAAGTAAATAGTTCAACGTTTTTTTTTCACCCATTTAAAACATACGAAAATCCGCGGTCAGAACTTAGTATTGAACATATCGCAACTCTGAAAAGTCGACACGTCTTTAAAACTTTGTTGATATATTACCGGCCCAAACTCTCGAGTTTTATGATCGAAGTTTAATCTCAACGGTTGAACCTATCTCCGCGGTGTATTCAGTTTAAAATATATTATTAGTTTATGATTAAAGCGTTCCTAGATTATTAATTACTAATCCGTGATCTCGGTTCTGAATTCTACGTTGTTGGAATGTTGGAAAGTGTTGAATTAATCTATATAAATGTTAGTAGTATATTTATAGACGCTCATTTGGGAGAAGTAGGAAAATTTAACAAAATAACATCTATTAAAAAGTTATATTAATCATAAGCAGACATACACACGTCCACATTCAAACACACCAATATTTAAACTGTCAAAATGTAGGTGATGTCGAATGATCTAAATTACAAATATTTTTTAGATACTATTTATTTTCTTTTCTCTTATTGTTGATAATGCAATAATATAATTAATTTTATCATTAAACAAATTGTAATAGTTTTTATTTTTGTCAATTATATATTAATATCAATAAATATTTTTTAAAGTGGAAATCTGTGCCCAGCTTCGAGATATTTACAGTAAAGCAATAATTACTTCCGTGTCTTCTCAATTGTCGCATAATCTGTGCAGTAATCAGGCATCACTAAAAGCCAGGGAATCAAACATTTTATTAAATGTTTATTATGTTATTTTATTAATACGTGCAAATAGAGTATATTGTAAGTCTATGCATACGTCTTTCACTGAAAAAAAATTTTTCGTAAAGAATTTATAAGACGATGATAAGTGAAAAGAACCCTGACGGAGCATTCGTCCAAATGCCATCTTTTTCGATTTCATTGTAATTTTTCAGCAAGTTTGAAAGCGAGATGAAAATCTTTTACTTCGATAAGAGTCGCCGTAAACCGAATTACTTAACTTGTAAACGAGTCAACGTGATTAATGTTCGTGTTTCAAATGACGACGTTTCCTTGACTTTATACGAAAAATTTTATCCAACTTCGAACTAAAGGGTAATTTGTCACTTTTACTTCACTCTTGAAGGTTTCTCGCGATATTTTAGCTCCTTGTATCACAGAGGTGTTTATCATGAGTTTTTATCCATTAGAAATAAAAATAAATTATTTGATAATAAATTAAAAAAAATTCTTTTTTTTTTCATATATTATCGTTTTAACAATTAATTTATCTAATAATAATAGCAAATAACCATAACGGTTTCAACCTGTGCTATTGGAACCTTAATGAATTTTATTTCGAATTTTGTGTACCTAATCTAATTTAATTTTGGAATCAAGAGTATTTTTTTTCCAGTTAGAAAATATACAATCTGACATATCAAAGAATGCTCGACAACGGTACTGGTGTAGTCGCCTCGACGCGTCGGTCGCATGTACAATTTCCGCTCGGGGCAGATATTTGTATTTGTGCAAATATTTGTTTCCGGTCTGGGTGTATGTTCCTGTGGGTCTCACCACTGTGCCTCGGAGAGTATGTAAAGCCATCGATATTGTTGTTATCTTCGACTTCTGATAGCAATCGTTACTCATGGTAGGGAAATTATCCACCAATCCGCAGTGGAACAGCGTGGTTGATCAAGCTTTAACCCATTTCCTTTCTGGAGAAGACGCCTTTGTCCAGTAGTGGAACGTTTACAGGCTAATTCAGTTCAGTTAGAATGCATTTCTGTCACCCCGAGATTTAAAAATCCTTAGAATGCCTTAATTCTATGCGACGAATAGATTCCTCTTATGTATAAGAATCAAAGTGCAAAACTTGCTCGTTACGTCACTTATATATTTCTTCTGTATCAGCCTGTAAATCACCCACTGCTGAGCGAAGGCCTCTTCTCCTTCTTCTTCTTATAAAAAAAAGGGTTGGAGCTTAATCCACCACGCTGCTCCACTGCGGGTTGGCGGATAATTTCCCTACAATGGGTAACGATCGCTATCAGGTGTTTATGATAAGAATCGGGACCAACGGCTTTACGTGCTGTCCGAGGCACAGTGGGGAAACCCACAAGGATATATACTTCTGACAAGGATAATATTGTTATCAATATTATCACGAGCTGATGGAATCTGGTATATTGATTAATTGTTTAGTTTTTTTGACTACTTTAGAATTCAATACCTACTACTAACTTGGTCGAACATGTATTTCAGTTATATACGGCTATAAGACGGTTCCTATCCCAACTGTACATATCCCTGCATCCAATCGTACAAGAACCCAGAAGTACTGCTTCCATTTTTTATTTTCACACCCAGAAAAATTACTCTAAGAAAATTATACATCTAGGTAACTATATCTAAAATAACATTTAAATCACATCACTATTTCTTTTTTATCAGTATATTTTGAAAATTCGTCCTCTAAAGGGTTGAATTTGTATTAGACTTCATCATTTATAATTTCTGACAAGTAGGCGAAGGAATTATTGGAAAGTCCGGAAAAATTAAAATAAACTTTATTAAATAATGAGTTATTTAATTATGATTACTGTATTCAATATTGATATTAAAACAATTTATAAAACAGGGACAAATCACAGGAAAGCAGGCTATTAAACAAGTAACTAAAATTGGGCAAAACACAATACAAAGCGGACATAAACACATTTCTCCATTTTTATTAACCAAACTGAGCTACATTTTTCCTAAGCCCCAATTTCTTGTGATTGATATTACGACAGGGTCGCTTGGTTTTATAACAATGATGCTTGGTTTGTCGAGATGATTAGGCTGTATTAAATATCATCTGTTTTTTCGTCTTTAACAATACGATCCATGCAGCAGTCAAAACAAGGTATACATGATACAAATGGACTGACTATTAAAGGTAAAATATAGACCATCAGACACATTGGACTTCTTGGTTTTACTGTTACAGATGTGTGTTCCTTAAAAATGAATATTGGTGCTTCGTTACAGAGCTTGATTTGATAAGTGGTTTTCTAAATTCTTCAGAATATAGTATAGTTCACGATATGTATGTAGATTTTTATGGACAGTAAAAGATCGTAGGCACCACCAAAGATTTAATAATTTTTGTGCTAGAATTACACCAAAATTTTGTTATTATTTTGACATGTCAATCGAGAATGAAATAATGTTGAACGATTTATATTTATTTACACAGATAAGGTAGGATAAGATAAGGATAGCAATGGTTTTAATTTATGCAGCCTTGTCGATTATGCATTTTTTTTTAACTTTGGATAATATTTATTTATGAGCTAGAAAACTTTTAAATATTAGGTAAATTTTATTGTTTTGTAAATTTGATTTCCGTGTTTAAATTAATAAAATTTTCCCTTTTCAGGAGAAAATTTTGGTGTAATAAATGTTGAAAAATTGCAATGATCGGGCACAATGCACTAATGCGCAGTTTGTAAGAGAGAATGAAGCGTCGAACCAAATACTGAACAATACATACAGAGTTTTTATGTATTGTACCCGTGTGTACGTTTATTTCGATTCCATTATTTATAAGTACTTTTCTTTAATAGTATATTTCTGCATGCATATTAAATGTTATTGATTCGAATTCATCTTACGATCCGATGTTAATGCAAGAGTTTCTTAAAATATATAGTACAGTTCAAGAATCCAAAATTAGAATATATTCAATGTAAAACTCTAATCTTTAAGGCTTTAAGTCATAGTTAAGATAAAGTCACCTTCTCGGAATGAAAATTCTGCGGCGTAATTCTCGCAAGGAACTAAATAGTCTTTTAAAAATTGTCCATACGTCATGTCACTTAATAATTGTAAAAGTCATATATCCTGCATGAAAACCAATTTTAATAATGGATGTATGGGTTTTGTGAAGGCTTTTTTCTGAATTAAATTTTAAATTTATTTAATGATAATTGTAAAATGAGTTTAATCATTTGCGAAATTTTATTATATACTACCTTGTCCTAGAAAAGAAGTACTTAATTTGCGAAATTTTATAGTACCTTCTCATATTTATAGCACGTTGTTGTCGAAATAATCAATATTGTATGGATGTACATATATATAATATTTATTTATTTTTTTAAGGTTTACTAGAAGTTTTACGATTATTTAACACAATTTATAAATAATAAATAAATAAACGTCTCACACTCAACGGCCCCCAGAAGGGTGTGAATCCTGTTGCGGGGGTCCGGAAACACACACAATACACAAGCACAAACGCCCAGACCACGACAAACATCTGTATGGCCTATACAAATATTTGTCATGTGCGGGGATCGAATCCGCGACCGCTAGCGCATCAGTCAGTTGGTGTGACCACTGCGCCAACGCGTCGTTTATGTACACATCAGAGATAACATTCGTCAACTGTATATCTATACAGTATACATAGGAAAAAAGTACATTATATGCAATTATTTGCTATTTGTGTAAATACACTGTGATGCTATTGTAAGTATATCTCCCACTACACATAAACATCACGAAAAATCTTTCTCCGATATCATAATTATATCGATATATGTCTACGTTATATGTCTACGTAATAAAAGAAATTAAAGACAATTTATTTTTATTATTTAATCTTAGTTTTAACAATGTTCAATATTATTAAGATTCCTTAAATCGGTTTGTTACTGTGTATCCTATCTTCATCATCTTCTGAATCATAATTAACGACAAAACACTGACAGAATTTCATACCTTTAAAAAATAAATAATTAATTACATTGTATTAAAATAAAAAATAAAATAAAATTGAAGAATACAATGTTCTTTGAAAAAATTGATTTTTTGATTTAGAAAAAACAGCAGGAAAGAACTAAAGAGAAAAATCATCATCATCAGCAAATACTGAACTGCAGTGTACTCTACTGTCTGTGCTGTTCTATGCTTTACTTGCTATGTCCGGCACTACAGCATGATCTGTGGTATTGTACTGTATTGTAATCTATAAGCATTACACTTCCGGACATAAGTTTCTGTTCTGTCTAAACTTTAATGCTTAAAAATCTGAAGCTCTACCAATCCGATTTTTAAAACAAAAGTAAAACCACATTGGACGTGTAACTCACTAAACGACAATATAAATAATAAAATTATTAAATTTACCTTTGACGCAAAAAGGCAAACACGATAGGCAAGGACTAAGAATGGACGGATAACAGCACATTTGAGGTATACAAAGACAAAAACACATTAAATATTTTCTTAAATTTTATCACATGTTTTAATATTAATATTTATTTCAACATTTCGATAATTATTTTTTGATATTTTCTTGATGTAATTTTTATTCTAAATTTCATTTAATGACAAGTACATAGTGTAAATAAGTCTTACATGTATTCCACAGATTATAAACACAAAACTAACAAAAGTAGGAATATATAAATTCTCTATAAGTTTATGGCGTGTTCCTCGAAACCAGGGATTCCCAAAGTGGTCAATATCGACTCCTTGGGGTTTTTAAATTGGTAAGTATTTTGTATCAATATATATTTTTTTCAAATAAGATTTTTAAAGTAATGGCTGTGGGAGTTTGAGGTATCAGTTCATTTTGGAAAAGGTTAAGTTTAGGAATCCCTGCTGAAAAACTATTGTTTGATTTGCACACGTTTGGTGTATGTGTGTGTAAATGTCATCATAAAGTAATTTATTAGTTTTTATTTAGTTATACTCAGCCATTAAGACTCGCGAGTGATGCGCAAGACGTTTTTCGAGGCGTGTAAACTGTAAAGGGGTGTCAAATTCAATTAATACAATCTCTTAGCTTTAGACTTTTAGAGATTGTATTTAACAGAATTAGCCACATTCTAACACAACTAGCCTATGTCTAACGGTAGATGCCACGGAGCAACGTACGCGGTACCCGTGGCCTGCCTTGTAAGGGCGGGTGAGGGCGCACAGTGGGTTATTTTAGTTCGTGAGTTCCCCACACTATAACGTTGTCTCCCCGGACGACGGGGTGTGCGTTCAGGTACATTTTTTCACGCCAAAACAAAAAAAAAATGTCTAACGGTAGATCTAACTAGTTTGCTACCTAGATCTTTTATCTAGCAAACTAGTAAGGGTACACTCTGGCTCGCTTCGCGCCTCGCTTCGCATTTATTGCATCGCTTGCACCGGAAGTCGTTTTCAGAGTACTAGTCAAACGACCTCGTAGAAGTCACGAGAGTGGTACTTATATTCGCGATCTTATTTCGTTTGATAAACAGTATGTTTTCCACAATTTATTTATTTGTAATAAAAAATAAATTAACATATCTATTTATATTTATTATATATGTGTTAAACATATTTATTTATATTTATTTATTTAAATCAAGGCATAAATATTCTAAAAATATTATACAGTATTGAATGACTTTATGAGTTTTTATTGCAATGAATCGATATCATCCGTCATCTTCTCGAGCGATATTTTGCTTTTTAAGCACATTAATAAAAATAGGCCTTTCTATGCCTGAGTGTATTTTTAAGTTCCGACAAATCAAGAGAAGTGTTAAAAGTTTGACACCTTTATTTTTACTTAAGGATTTATTACCCTTATTATATCTATATATTATTTATCTGTGGCATCGTTAATTTCAATAGATGACAGCGCTATTTTTATCTGCTTATTTTATATCACTTCTAATGTATTTTACTTTAATAACAGTTCTTATTTCTTAAAATAAAAAGCAAAAATTAATATGAAATATTTTTTATTTTATTAACTAACCATGTGAAATAACTCAACAAAATAAAGTGAAAAACAAAACGCTTTGCCATCAAAAGTAAATGAAGCAATCAATAAACCGTAAAACTGGAGTTGCTGAAATATTTATCTTATTAATAATTAAATTTAAATTCAAATGGTATATTTTCTAAGTGTATACAAAATTTAAATTGCATGTATGGACTTATAAATTTAGATGCGGTTTCTAGGCTCTGCTAAATAATAAATCAATTATAATGTTTCAACAAATTATCAATATATTATCACTTTAAAAAGAGCTCCAAAAAAGCTTCATATTTGGCTATGTACACTATTAAAATTAAAATACATTTTTAATTTAATTACATATTAATTGTAATGGAGAAGAGGTCTTCGCTCAGCTTACAGGCTGATACAATACATACAGTACATATTAATTAATTCTCACCGATACTCGGCTACTGCATTTTTTTATATATGACAACTTTGGTCAGTAACACCTGACTTGACTGTGACTGACCTGACTTGTAAATGATTAATACATGTAAATACATTCACAAACACATATACGACTGCTATCGAAGAATTATAGACCATATTTATGTAACCATAGAAATATAGAGCATACAACCTCTTTGGTAAGATAAGGCTGATAACTAACTAGACAAAGATATATTCGCTATAGTAGTTATTATTATGTATATCAATTGACTTTTACTTAAAACACAGCCATTAAGTTATTTAACCTTAGAAACAGATGACCGCGTGTGTCCATTGAAAAAAAATGAATTTAAACATAACACAGGTAGCGAAATCCCAATCTTAATATTAGTTTTTAAGACAGCGATATTGCAAACATACATATAAACATACGGTTGTAACAAATAATCACCTTTTTATAGTCGGTTAAAAAGCGTTAACGTAGCATTTCATTAGTGTGAAAAAGCCTTACGTAACAAACGATACAGGAACATTAAAGTGTACAACTCCAACGGACGGGTGCGGATTCCAAACTTAAGTGAATACTGTCTTATGGGATATTTGTAAGGGCCCGTCAAATATACAGCGATAATATTTTATTTAGAATAAATTAATATATTTAATAAATAAATATAAATTTATAAATATAAATCATTAACATATCTATACTAATATTATAAAGCTGAAAAGTTTGTTTGTTCATTTGAACGCATTAATCTCAGGAACTACTGATTCGAATTGAAAAATTCTTTCTGCGTTGTATAGCCCATTTACCAACCAAACCGGAGCAGTAACGCTTGCGACCACTTGACGAACGAGGCGGGTACCTACTTTTAGAGTAATTGTTTAAAAATATTTAAGTATATTTTCCCCTCAAAGTAACGCAGGTGTAACCACGGGGCACACCTAGTAGAATATAAAACAGAGACGATAGAATTTGTATAAAAATTTAATAAAATAAAAAGGTACAGTCACTTTTAATTTTTTTATAATTCAAATATACTAATCCGCTGTATCTTCCAACGCACCTTTAATGCCCTTCGGTGATTACGGAGCCTGTATGACGGCACCTTTGCAAATTGTATTCATTCCGACATAGGATACATTCTGCTTCTGAATTCTGAATTGTTTCTCTCTTTAGGATAATCTCAGCGAAGATAATTCCAGATGAGATGGTCCCGTATTAAGAGATTCCACTTGAAATATAATGTATTTAATTTGTATTTTTGGTATGAGTTTGTTTTTCTTACTTAAACAAGTAATCATATATAGTTTCTAGCTCTTTACGATATTCCAAGAAGCTCTTGATTTCTAAATGATAAAAGGACGTACTTAGTTCACAGACTTTTAAACTATATAATAAGCTGTCATAAAAAAAAGCTCTTCATAGTTATAAGAACAAAAAAGATGAATGGTTTTTATAAACGTTTTATAAAGTTTATGATTATTTAACGTGATTAAGTTTTTAACTTGATAATTCTAATTAACAAATTATTAATATAAATGTAAAAGTTTTCGAGAATGGACGGATGTTTCTTACACTTTTTTTTTGTTTTACTGACCTAATACAACAACTAAAATAAATTTATAAATATTTAAAATTACACTCAACGGTTCCTAGTATGATGAAATCATGTGTAGGGGATCCGGAAAAACATACAATACAAACACTCATTCATTCGAGAAACACCTATAAGGCCTATACAAACATTTCTCAAGAGTAGGGATTGAATATAAAGTCATTTGTTACTAAGGTGAACGTGAATGTAAAGGTAAGGTAACTGAATGCCTTATTTTAGGTCACCAGAATGATAAACATTTTTTAATTATATATAACACACTCAGATTCTGGGCGAATGTCGAACCCACAATCCTGAAACGGAAAGCAAAGTCACTGTCATCTGCGTCAATGAGTCAATCAATTAGTAATGGAGCGGTGACAGATTAAGCTTCGACGCTCCTAGATATAAAAAGAGGAGTTTGCCTAAAAGTGAAACATTTACACCCAGTTTTAGAACTGAATTGCACAACAGAGAGACACATAATTCTAGTATAGAAACAGACATTCGACACATGGAATTTGGGCTGAATCTATAGTACAATCTGTAAAAACAATCTACAAAATTTTGTAGTGTTTTAGTGCAGAAAGAAAATGCTTTTCACGTTAAGGATTTGAAGCTTAATTCAACATACAACTTAACTACGGGTTAGCGGATACGTGCCGGAGTTTTTCTTCTAACATATGCAGGTTTTCTCACGATGTTTCCTTTTTACCGAGCACGAGATTAATTGTAAATAGAGAAAGCTCTTAAATTACAGACAAAAAGCTAAATGGGTAATTTTCATTTAAGCTTTTTTAGGATTAGACAATGTAAATGTAAAATTTCTAGTATCTTATATCTTTAAACGAGCAATTCTTGTATATATATAATCTGAATCTCGGAAACGGCTCCAACGATTTTCATGAAATTTAGTATGTAGGGGGTTTCGGGGGCGATAAATCGATCTAGCTAGGATTTATTTTTAGAAAATGTCATTTTATCCCTTTTTTTACGCAATTAAAAAATATCATTAGAATACGAAGGTAAATTTCGCTGTCATTAATAAGATTATAATAGCTCGAATGGGTATCGGGCGGATTTGAAACCAGAAGACCCGGGTTCGAATCCAGGTCTATAGACCAATATTTTTTCCTTTTTTTTTTTCAAGTTTCTTTTTTTGTGAGAAAAACTATTATTAAAAGCTCTTTTTATTTAAATGACCAGTTCCTATTATTTTACTATTATGTCAGTCAGATCGAAAATATTATTTATGTTTCATCAGTATGTAATAATATCTAAATATAATTTAACCGAGCAAAGCTCGGTCATCCAGGTACTGTACTTATAAATAAATAAGTAAATAAATAATCGCCTTACATTTAACGGTATTCAGAACAATAAGAATTCGGTGTTGGGGGTTAAGAAATACTCACAATAACAAACATACTAGAAACATATATACACATATACAATAACACAATAACAAACAGACCAGAAACATATCTTGTATAAATATCTGCCCGGAATCGAACTCGCGATCACCAGCGTTAAGGCGAATCGCACCACTACACTAGGTTGTTTTGTAATTCGCATCGCATCGCATTAGCCTATCGCAGTCGCGGGACATAGGCCGCCCCAAGCTCGCACCAAATATCCCGGTTTTCCGCAATCCTCATCCAGCCTCCGCCAGCGACCTTGCGCAAGTCCTCGGTCCAGCGGCTGGAGGACGCCCCACACTGCGTTTGCAGATACGCGGTCTCCACTCCAGGACACGTCTGCTCCAGGGGCCATCAGTCCTGCGCCATACGTGACCAGCTCACTGGCACTTCAACATGCTGATTCTAGTAGTTTTCTTATTTTTGAATATACGAGCAGTGCGTCCTACTTGTGTTGCCATATGGCACTGAGCCGTGGACACTGACGACGGGATTAGTTTTGTAATAGTCATTAATTAATAATAATAATTCTTTTCAACAAATAAAGATGTACAAAGGCGGTTTTATCGCTAGAAGAGCGATCTCTCCCAGACAACCTTTTTTTTTTTTTTATATGCTTAACACACACACACGGTCGTCTGTTCCTAAGGTAGGCAACTTAATGCCTGTGTTTTAGGTAACAGCCGACTGATATACTTTTTTTTTTTAAAATAAATATACATATAAATAATACATATATAAATAAACATATATTACACCCAGACTCGAGGCGGGAATCGAACCCACAACCCTTGGAGCAGAAAACAGGGTCACTGCAAACTGCGCCAACGGGTCAGTCATTCAACCTTTGAGTATAGGACACGTAATAGTAAAAGGGGTAGGGAAGTGTATACAGAATTGCTATAAGAATGAAGCTTTATAATGATAAAAATACAAATGAGCCTTTTTCCCAAATAAGATGACATGGGACAAATTTTATACATGAATATTATATATGTGTACGTATATATTTATATTAGTGATATAGTATATTTTAATATTTGATTATATATGTTCTGTACTACTATAACATCTATGTATATTGACATAATTTCAAAACTCGTAAGAAATAGATCGCTACATTGTGATACTTGTTAAACTTTTCTATACAATTAATTATTACTTCCATAATTTTAACAATAATAATAATAATGGCCGTGTGGTTCCCGGCAGAGCAGAATAGGACCAACCCATCCTCCGCCTAGGGTGTCGTAAAAGGCGACTAAAGGCAATCAAAGCTGCATAACACCAACGCAGCCTCCTCGGAGAGTTTGGAGTGCCTCTGCGGGTGAGTAATTCAGCACTCCAAACACATGGATGATGGAGACAAAGAAAGGAAAGCGCATAGGGCCGCTGCCTGGGGGACGCCAGGGCGCGTCTGGAGCTGGCGCTGGACGTGGCAGCATGCGGGCCGCCAGCAACCCCCGCCGACCGGCACCACCACCTAGCCGGTCGGCGTATCCACCATCCCCACCAGTTGGCTTGGCGCCGACAGAGTCTCAAGGGACTCAGCATTCGGCGCCCGCCGCTGGTGGAGTGCGCCGCATGAGATGGACTCTTTCAATGAATGAAAATGTCATGCGAGCGTATTTTAGGGCCGTAGGGGGGGGAACCGGTCGGACTGGCTACCGAGCAGTAATGCACCGCGAGTTCCTGCTGCTCGAGCCAAATATTACTGTCACGGAGCAAAACCTGGCAGATAGAGCTCGGTACATCCAACGAAAGGGCGTATTCAACGCTGCCGAGCTCGAACGATTACGACGTGAGGCTGCTCCTGAAGTAGAACCCGTGTCTACAGAGCATAACGCAGTTGTAACGCAACAGGAAAGCGTTCGTAGCGAAGTGCCTGTAGATGCGATCGCTGAAGGAGCAGTCTCCCAAAAAGTAGAGCAGATGAGAGGGATTTTGGAGGAGGCGATTTCTGAGATCCGGAGCACTCCTCTAGAACAGAGACCACGACTCTCCCGACTTCCCCTTAATGCTGCGACGCGGGGTGCCATTGAGGCAGCTAACAGGCTGCTACCTCCATATTTGGATGGCAGTCTGGGCTTGGATGATACGGGTTCTATTCTCTTCGGTGCAGCTCTAGCGGTACACCGCTTCATCGGAGCAAAAACCCAGGAGCCTGGACGCACTACTAATAAGAGTAGTGACGTACCAGCCTGGAAGAAGAGAATAGAACGCCGTATCAGCTTGGCCAGGGCCCTCATTGGCAGACTGCAAAGCTTCAGGTCGGGCAACACTAGGCCAAGGATTGTGCGCTCCATTAGAATAGCTTTCAACGGGCTAGGTGTCAGACTAGACCAGCCTGATATAGCTGAGAAACTGACGGAGCGCATCGACGGCCTGAAGCAGAGAATCGCGGCATGGGGGAAGCGTATTCGTAGGTACTCTGAGAGAGTTGAGCGCTTCCGACAAAATCGCCTCTTTCTGAGTGATCAGAAGAGGTTCTACAGGAAGTTGGAGAACCCGACGCCATGCTCTACTTCCCAAAAACCAAATACGGCTGACCTCATCGCCTTTTGGCGAAATATATGGTCACGGGAGGTGGAGCATGAGGAGGGCCCTTGGATTGCGGCGGTTCAGGAAGCATGTGCTAGAATCGAACCGATGAACCCGATCACCATCTCTTCGGAGAACGTAGCTGATGCGGTCCGGCGGGCACCGAACTGGAAGAGCCCGGGGGCCGACGGCCTGCATCACTATTGGCTGAAAGGGTTCTCGGTATGCCATGCGACCTTGGCTCGACAATACCAAGAGGCGATAGAGCGGAAAACGCTTCCGAACCTCTTCACTACTGGGATCACTCACCTAGCTCCTAAGTCCACCAACACCGCGGATCCTACTAACTACCGCCCCATAACGTGTCTGACTTCCATCTTCAAGACACTGACATCCGTTCTGAGCTGCAAGATCTCTCGTCATATTGACGAATTTAACATCTTGTCTGCAGCTCAGAACGGATGCCGTGGAGGCGGCCGCGGCACAAAGGAGCTCCTTATCATTGACTCTGTTGCGGGCCAGCTTGTCAAACGCAACCGTCGGAACTTCTCTGCTGCCTGGATCGACTACAAGAAGGCATTCGACTCGGTGCCTCATTCATGGCTTCTGAGGGTCCTCGAGCTGTACAAGATCGACAGTGCAGTTCGAGACTTCCTCGAAGTATGCATGGGGCAATGGAGTACGATCCTTTGTCTCCAGGGCGAGAGACTGACGGCGGGTGTCGATGACCGTATCCGGATACGAAGGGGTATTTTCCAGGGTGATTGTCTGAGCCCACTTTGGTTTTGCTTGTCCTTGAACCCTTTAAGCACTCTGCTGGAGCGTTCGGGGACAGGCTTTCAGTTTCGGAGAGGAGGTACTAAAGTCTCCCACCTTCTCTACATGGATGACCTCAAGCTGCTGGCACCTAATCCTGCACGCCTTATGGAGTTGCTGAAAATCACTACTGAGTTCAGCGGCTCCATCAGGATGCAGCTTGGAGTGGACAAGTGTGCGGTCGTACATGTAGACAGGGGACAGGTGACGCAATCGGCTGAAATTAGCCTAGAGCTTTCGAACTTCAAGACCCTTTCCGAAGCTGAATCTTACCGGTATCTGGGCATGTCACAATGCATAGGGGTGCAGGAGGTGGATATGAAACAGGCGGTTTGCGAGGTCTTTTTTGGACGGCTGACAAAAGTTCTTCGGAGCTACTTGTCGGGCGCCAACAAGGTCCGAGCTTATAACGGCTGGGTCATGCCCACTCTCTTGTACACATTTGGCGTGCTCAGATGGACTCAGACCGAACTCGACGCCCTGGACAGAAGAGTCCGCACGACTATGACTTACCATCGCATGCATCACCCGAAATCGTCGGTCATGAGACTGTACATCCCACGGAAGTGTGGTGGCCGAGGCCTATTAAGCGCCAAGTCCATGCATAACCGTGAGGTGTGCAGCCTCAGGGCCTACTTTGAGACGAGGAGGGAGAGCGCTATGCATGGTGAAGTTATAGTATGTGACAAAGGTCTCACCCCGTTATCCCTGGCCAAAGAGGAATGGCGAAGACCGGTTGTACTTAGCACCTCTAACCGGGAGACCGTATGGATGGAGAAGGAGCTGCATGGACGGTTTTACAAGGCGCTCCACGCACCTCACGTGGATGTTAAGGCCTCCGTGCAGTGGCTGCGATTCGGGGACCTCTTTGGGGAAACCGAAGGTTTTGTCTCTGCAATACAGGATCAGGTGGTTAAGACGAACAACTACCGGAAGCACATTCTGAAGGATGGCACTCCCGACTTCTGTCGAGCTTGTCGTCATCCCGGCGAGTCACTCAGACATGTGCTTACGGGGTGTTCAGCGCTTGCCAACACTGAGTACTTGCACAGACATAATCAAGTGGCCAAAATTCTTCATCAAGAGCTTGCTCTAATGTATTGTCTTCTGGAACAGAGAGTGCCGTACTACCAGTACACACCGGCGCCAGTACTCGAACGCGACGGAGTCCGGCTCTACTGGGACCGGCCTATCGCCACGGACAGGACGATACTGGCGAACAAGCCTGATATCGTGGTGATGGATAGGGCACAGTCGAGGGTGTTTTTAGTGGACATTACCATCCCGCATGACGAGAACCTCGTGAAAGCCGAAACAGAGAAAAAACGTAAATATCTGGATCTGGCGCACGAGATTGTCGACATGTGGGGTGTTGATTCCACTGAAATCATCCCTATCGTTATATCTGCCAACGGTTTGATCCCGGTTAGCCTCGCTCACCATCTGAGGCAGCTGGGTATCCGTGACGGTTCGCTCGCAGCCAGGATGCAAAAGGCGGTATTACTCGACTCGGCTAGGATTGTCCGCCGATTTCTCAGCCTACAGCCCTAACCCCCGGCCGTTTGACCTCCCTGCCGGGGCGTAATCCTCCACCCGCTTATATTTATCTAAGTAAGTTTATGTAAATTTATTATACTCCTTATATAAGTATTGTATTATATTTATTTATATGTGTATATGTATATCTTGAACGGGTGGAGTGTAGCAATTAAAAAATAATAATAATGAGTTCTTTATTTATTATTTCAATATTAATTAATTAATTAATTAAATTATTTACTTATTTAAAGTTTACTAGTAGTTTATAAGTAGTTAACATAATTACTATAAACATTACAGATATACATATGTACTGTATATCATCATCACCATCATATCAGCCATTGGCTGTCCACTAACGTAGCTTACGTTAAGCAGTGGACAGCCAATGGCCAATCCCCCATTGACCTCCAGAGTGACTGGTTCAAAGCAGCCTGCATCCAACGGCTTCCAGCGACTTTCCTCAAGCCGTCTGTCCATTTCACGGACGGCCGTCCGACGCTGCGTCTGCCGGATCGTGGTCTCCACTCGAGAATGTTTTTCCTCCATCGGCCGTCAGTTCTACGAGCTCTGTGCCCTGCCCACTGCCACTTCAGGTTGCAAATGCGTTAGGCTATGTCGGCAACCTTCGTTCGTCTGCGGATCTCATCATTTCTGATTCGATCTTGCAGAGAAATACCAAGCATAGCCGTCTCCATTGCACCCTGTGCGACTTGGAGCTTGTTTAAAAGGCCCATATCGCACAGTCATTTCACGTTCAAGTCTGATCACGTTTCAGATCCGTATGTCATCACTGGTAACACACTTTGGTCGAAGACTTTCGACTTCAGGCTCTGAGGTATGACAGATGAAAAGATGTTTCTAAGCTTCCCGAACGCTGGCCATCCTAGCTGGATTCGACCATTGACCTCTCTCTCGAAGTTGGACCTACCAAGTTGGATATTTTATTTATTAGGAATCTCCAACTGATATCGGGGTGGGCCCCACATGGACATTCGACCTGATTTTTGTCTTGTCCATATTCATTTTAAGTTCCATCCGTCGGGAAACTCCATCGAGGTCACTAAGCATAATGACGAGATCCTCTAGGGATTCTGCCATAAGCACGATATCGTCGGAAAATCCAAGGTGAGTGATGTACTCGCTGTTTATATTGATGTCGAATTCTTTCCATTCTAGAAGCTTGAAAGCGCCTTCCAACGCTGCGGTAAAAAGTTTCGGAGAAATGACATCTCCCTGTCTCACACCTCGCTGCATTGGAATCGCTCTCGTGCTATGCTCATGTACTGGAACCGACATACTGGCGTTATTATACAAGCACTGCAAAAGTTTGATATACCGGTAGTCAATGTGGCACCGCTGGAGAGACTGCAGCACCGCCCAAGTTTCGATTGAATCGAAACTTCCACAAACGCCAAGAACTCTATATACTTGTAAATAAATAATTATTTATATGTAATTGAATAATAATTAATTATTTACACGTGTGTTCATGTATATTCGGTAAGTGTTGAACAAACCTTACGTTTAAAATGGCGAAAATTTATTCGCCAGCAAAAACAAAGAGAATTGCTCGTTTTATATAAGGTGTTGTTATTAATTTTTTCTTAGGCCTTACTGTATTTTTGTTGCTTGGTATAGTGTTGCAGTATAATAAAATAAAATTGTGTGAATTTATTGTTTAATTCAATTCAACTTATTCTAAATTTAAATATCTATTCTGATTATAAAAATAAATAAATATTTTCGACATACACAGACTTTAGTCTGTTCCTAAGGTGGGGAATTGAATATCTGTGTTCTAGGTAACAGCCATTACATACATTTTTTTTTGTTATAAATGTACGAGTACATAAATAATACACATATAAATAAATATATATTACATCCCAACTCGGGGTGGGAATCAAACCTACAGCTCTGGAGCAGAATGCACTGCCAACTGCGCCAACGGGCCAGTCAAATTAGATCTTTTGATTTCATGTTAAAACAAATAAATAAATTCCTGTTTTAAAACAATTTAACACTTAGGGTTGTTTGAAAAGTAATTTCAAAGAACATAAAATTATATAATAAATTGCGTTTTAAATTCAAAATAATTAAAAACTTTAAACATACTCTTCTATAGAAGGTCATATCGTATTAATGGGCCCGCTCTAAGCTCTTTGAGGTCTAGGAAACAACGTGTCTACTATTTTCCCCAGGGCGTATTGTTATAATGTTGAAATAGCTCTCTGTGTGTTATTATAAAAGATTTTTAAATTCTGAAGATATAATGTTTCTTTTAATATGAATTAATATTTTAGAAATAATCATACGGACTGCTAAAGTTGTCTTTTTTTCAGTTTCAAATTCTATATATATATATATATATAGAATTTGGATTATTTCTTTTCTTTTTTTTATTGGTGTGTGTATATTTATTTTTCGCGTTACACATACCTCGACTTTATCAGCGCGTATTTTAATAAAACTGATCTTTGAATCGGATTTTGTTTTCAATGTCATGACTCTTAATTCTTCGAGTAGAATCGAATTGAAGAATTGATATTTTTTAATATATCAATCGAATTGAAGAATTGATATTTTTTGAAGAATTTTTATTTTTTTAAACAAATAGAGAGATAAAATGTCTCTCAGACAGACAATTTTTTTGTTTAATTTTCATATAAATACCATTTAATCACATGTTTTCAGTAAAACCTGTTATTCCTATATTAAAAACAGACTCTTAAATTTTATTAAATCGTATATGTTTGAAATGAGTTCTGAATTTTCTGTATAATTTTATATTTCTAAAAAAAAGATATTTAAACGAGAGAAATTTAAAATGGAAATATAACGAATTCAGTGCGAAATTAAGTTGAACTTATAAATTTTGAGTTTTCTGCGGCGCTTCGAGTTGATAATTATTCGAAAAATGATATTAAAGTTTCAATCATTACTATTTGTAGTGTACTGTCGAAAATATAACAACATTAATTTTTTTTTGTTGTGAATAGTTTAGCCAAAAATCGTGAAGTTAAAATAGTGCTATTATAACATCATCATCATATCAGCCATTGAATCTCCACTGCTCAACGTAGGCCTCCCCCATCGACCTCTAGAGCGACCGACAGGGCTCTGTATTGGTGGTCATTTTTGGAGGGTTTACTAATGCTCAGGTATTAAAAATGCTCATACATACCTACATATAACCACGCCTCTTTCCCGTAGGGGTAGGCAGAGACCACTTCTTTCCACTTACTACAATCCTTACAAATACTTGTTTCGCTTCGTCCACTTTCATTTTTTTTACGTGGCATTTTAAAAGAATAGAAACCCTAAACGACCGAATAAACTGAACCGAACAAATAAAACTTAATAACAATTAATTCTTTACGGCTACGTATAATTAACGTTGAAAACTTGTAACTCAATCAGGAGACGCCAACTTTATTATGAGATAAACATAAATTTCGAATAGCATTTTCAATTACGTCTCCGTGTAAGTTTGGTGGGACATCTCCCTGGTGGCGACGCTAACTTCGTCGGTATACACACGGGTGAGAAGATTGAGGAGCCAGACTTATATTAGGTTACTAGACAAGTTTTATAATAACGACCGTTCCGGTGCAGTTGTGCGAGTATTCTCGTCAACACCGGCGTGTGCTTTTGTACAAAAATTTGTTACAGATCTAGATGTACATAAAATTCAATTGATTTCATATACTTCTTAGACTTCGTAGGAATACTCATATATTATCTCAAAAATCAAATTAAAAAAAAATCGAAAATATTCTATTCGTTACTTATTTATTCGTACACGAACTTACTATCAACGAACGTCAAAAAAAAAAAAATGTCTCGGTAGACATCTACAATTTCATCATCTATTCTTTCTCCTTTATTCTATCCTCTTTGATCCAGCTACTACGTTATCTAAAAACCGATTTGAGTTTCTTTGTGATACTCACGAATGGCCGCTCCGCTCAAATGATAGCCTAATTTTGAAGATACCTCCTTTCTAAATCTTTCACTGTCGAAGCTTATCGTCTTTGGAACTGATTATATATGCATACGTATATATGTGACATTAAATATAGCCTCTATTTTTATTTAGTAATTTATATTTTTTTTGTTTCCTCTTTATACAAAATTTTGTACCCTTCCCATAGTTTATATGCAAGTTCCTTACCCAAAGGTAGCCTGGAAGAGATCGCTGTAATAACGATAAGGCCGCTTATTGCAACTATTTAAGTTGACTGTTTTTACTTCCATGTCTTGTTATTTTTGTGTATTCGTACGCAAAAAGAGTAAATAAATAAATATATTCTTGTAGGTATCCCCCACCGTGCCTCGGAGGGTACGAAATGCCATCTGTCCCAGTTGTACTTATAGACACCTGATATCAATCGTTAATTACGGTAGGGAAATTATGGCATTGGAATAGCGTGGTGGATTGAATAACCCTTCTCGTATATAGATAATAAGTTGTTGTCCAGCAGTGGAACATTAATTCAATTCTGACAACCCGAGTCGCTAAATTTCGACTCGAGTGTACATAGAAAAAAATCTATATTAAAACACTACTCTTGATTAAACACCAAGCATCGATTAAAATTAACGCTCGAAAGTTATTAAACAAAATTTTTAGAAAGTTTTAATTATTATGACATCGAAATAAATTTTTAATTTCATACTTTATAATCAGACTTAATGAAATGAAACTCATTAAAAAGTGTACTTATTATTCTAACAAACGCCATTACAAGGCTATATTTAATAATATATTAAAAACTTGACTCATAAGTCTGTACAATAAAAAGTTATTTTTTGGTTTCTAAGAAACCTTATATTCTTAGTTTTATTTAGATAAACAGAAATAAAAACAGTCACGAAATATGGAAATTCTGCTGAAACTGCGCAGCCCAGTGTAGTGTTTTGGAATCATAATAATAGTAATAATACACGTTTCGATAAATGTGAACATCTTCATATAAAATGTATGGCCACTAGCCTTTCCGGCAGTTTCACCAATCCGGCGTCCGGAGTAGTGGTAACGATATCTTATTGGCGTGCAAGGAGGGAGACGACTCCGGGCTGTCACCACCGCGACTGCAGTGAGGACTCGGCGCAACACACGCTCGAATCGTGCCCGGCCTGGGCTGAGCAGCGCCGGGATCTCGCTGCAGTCATTGGAGAGGACCTATCACTGCCGGCCGTTGCTCGAGCGATGGTTCGGCGGTAATAGGACCTTGACCGCGGTCGCCACCTTCTGTGAGGACATCAGTTCGCTTAACGAGGCGGCGGAGAGGGCCCGAGAAGACTCATTTCTCTCGGATCCAATTCGCCATCGGCGCGCGGGGTGGCGCAGGCGCGCTCACATGCGCCTGATGCCGCCCTAGCCGAGGCTGCGGAAGGTAAGGTCGGGGTTTGCCCACCGTTCCCATGGAGGAGAAGTCTGGCCTTTTCGCCGAGGCCAGCCTGTCGCTGGAGGGATCCTGTTGCCTGCAAAAAAAGATCCGGGACCCTCCAAATTAAAGCGGCTGAAGGCTCCCGCAGGGGTTTAGTACGGGGTTTGCCCACCGTCCGCTGAAATACAAACCTTGTTGCACACCTACCGCGAAGATGCAATGCCCAAGTGCACGGGGCGTCGCACAGGAGAGAGTACCCGATGGGGCCGCCGCCTGCGGACCACGGAGCAACGTACGCGGTACCCGTGGTCCGCCTTGTAAAGGCGGGTGAGGGTGCATGGCGGGTTATTTTAGTGGGTGAGAGCCCCACACTACCCCGTTGTCTCCCCGGACGACGGGGTGTGCGTTCAGGTACATTTTATCCGCCAAAACAAAAAAAAATTGTATATAATTATTTTTCAGTTTCGCATTATAAATAAGTATAATAATGTAATTTTTATTTGAAATAAATTTAAGTCATTGGCATCTTAAAATATATATATATATATATATATATATATATATATAAATAAAATATTTGATACACTCGTATAAATATCCACGGTCACATTTACAACCGTATGTGCGATCAGCAACAGTGTCACAACCGAATGTGGTTGTTTCGTGAAAGTTACTCGTAGTTATTATTGATTATTGCTCGGGTTGATAGCGAATACACGCTTAGTTTAGACTTTTGCGAAAACACATATAGATATAAATGTACCCTAAAACTAATACTGAACAATGCTTTTTGCTCGCGACTTCACACGCATTGGGTTATTGTATTAATA
This sequence comes from Euphydryas editha, assembly GCA_036937285.1. Taxonomy (NCBI): domain Eukaryota; kingdom Metazoa; phylum Arthropoda; class Insecta; order Lepidoptera; family Nymphalidae; genus Euphydryas; species Euphydryas editha. The sequence goes on from JAUPFZ010000023.1 coordinate 13,647,995, forward strand.
TATTAATAAATCAACTTTAAGATGATGTTTCAAGGACAATATTCAGCAGATTGTAATAAAGAAAACAGTAAAATTTATTTAAAATAATAAAATCCCATAAACAATTTTGGAATTGTCTCACCATAAATTTAAAGTTTTTATTTAAAAAAAAATTAATGGATAAAGCGTATTATTCGGTGCAGGATTACTTACTTGATAAAGATGTGTGAACTTAGTGACGCTGTATTTTATGCAAGATATTACTAATGTTGTAGTAAAACACAGTTTATATATTATTTTCAAAAGAGTAACTGCAGAGTTTCTTGCCGATTCTTCTCTGCAGAATCTAGATTCCGAATCGGTGGTAGCTTTACTTTTACAAAAATAATAATAACTTTAAAGTTTTAATTTGTAAAATGACGATTCGAAGGTGCTCGTGGGGCCTATTTCAATAAAGTTGTTTTTGATTTTGATTTGATTTGAATTAAGACGCAAAAAAGTTACTAGATGATAATCTTCATAGAGATTATCATCTAGTAACTTTTTTGCGTGGTTAGGAATATAAATAAACAGACAAACAGACAAAATAATTCTTAAATTTCTTAATAAAAATATCTGACCCTAAAATATTTTTTTAAACCACAATAGTTACCTTAAATTAGCGTAAGTTTATAACATAATATAAGTTTGCGTTAAGTAAATAATCTTTTTGATTTTATTGAATTAGGTTTTGTGTGTATGTGTGTGTGTGTGTGTGTGTGTGTCGTGCATCTAAAAAAAGTAAAATGTTTTTAATATAGTAGGTTTATAATGAAAATATATATATATATATATATATATATATATATATATATATATATAGTAGGTTTGAAAAAATCCCTTCTAATTTCGTAAACATGAATTTTAAATACTTTAAAAAACATGTTTTAGCTTGTGCTTTTATATTGACATTGTCCTATCTTTAATAACTGCAGAATCTACCATATCTTTACATAAAATATGTAAACATAGTACGTACAATATGTTGGCTGTTCATTACGTCACCAATATTATATGTATATAATATATACCTATTGAATTTATGTACATACATATTTTGTGTAACGATTTGGTTATATTTAAATAAAGGTTTTTTTATGATAATTATGATGCTTTGTATTATATGAAAAATTAATAATTATGTATATAAGCCAAGCCAGCTGAATTGAATTGAATTGAATTTATTTATTTTTTGTTAGAAAAAAACTAAAAATAGATTAAAATGTTACTGTTTCTGTGTTCGTATTTGACTTATTATTGACGTAATTTGACTGTGTCCAAAAAATTTTTCCAGACATTTTTATTTTTTTAGAGAGAGAAAAAATAGAATGAACTGGACTGAACTGAATCAGCCTGTAAACAGCCCACTACTAAGCAAAAGCCTCTTCTCCATGTAGAAGTAGGGTTGGAGCTTAACCCCGCAGCTCCACTGCGTTTTGGCGAATAATTTCCCTACCACGAGTAACGGGTCGTTATTTGATGTCTATGATAACAACCGGAACCGACGGTTTTTACGTCCTCTCCGAGACAGGGTGGGGAGACCCACAAGGACATAAACCCAGACCAGAAACAAATATTTGTACAAATTAAAGTATCTGTCTCGAGCGGGAATCGAAACCGCGACCACTGGCGTTGAGGCGATTACATGCACTACTCCACAAGAACGGGTGTTATATAGAATATCTAAAATAAATTTCCGTTATTCGACTGATAGATCGCTTAACAATGAATATTTTTTTAACATGTCCAAAAAAGATTGCAATTTTATTTTATAGTTATAAGATAATATTTTTAGCATTTTTTTTCAATATAACTAAAACATATCCTGATTTAGACTAAATAGTTAATCAACATTTTAAGGCTTAGACATTCGGAGTTTTTAAACATAAAGTATGTTTTTGAGATAAAAATGGTAACATACTATGATATAGTTTTTTAACCACTTTGTCGATATTTCGGACCCGTTCCAATGGTCCGTGGTCACAACGAGTCTCGTCCTGACCTGAATTCTGCGGTTTAAAAATAAAGTACCTATGTAAATTCGTTAAGTGGTTCTGCAGATACAAATTCGATTTATTGAAAATAAATATACCAAGGGTTGAATGAATGACTAAGAGTGAAAATTTTGATGATTCTCAAAATTTTATAATTATATATGTATATTTGCTCATCTTACAAGTAACATTCGAAAAAAAAAAGTTTTAATTCGAATGATAGTATACACATGTTAATTAGTGGAATTTATATAAATTAATATTGAAAATATTTTTAAAAACAAGTATGCTTAATTAAAAAAATCAAAAAACTCGACTGCGTAAAATACTCTTATTATAAACTAAAAAGAATAAAACAATTTAATAGCTTTCATTTGATACCCATATTGCTACAGTAAGAAAAAAAAAATCAACTTGCCCCCCTCATTCCGCCATTTGCGGGCGCCATTTTGAAAATTTATATAGCCTATGTCACTACTACAATTTAGAAAAATCCAACGACACCTCATATGTCAAAAACCGTCTAGCCGTTTGGGCTGTAGGGCGTGCCAAAGAAATGGACATACACATATACATACATACATACATACATACATACATACACTCGAAAAACATAACCCTCCTTCTGTCGCAGTCGGGTAACAAGCCTTTGTTTTCATGAATGCACTTGCAATGAATGCAATGCACTGAAAAGAAGAAAATAAACTTTGTAGTTGTTAAACCCATCATTTTGTTGCATTGTACAATTTTACATCAAATAAAAGCTGTCCCTGGACATAGTTCTAAGTCTGTTCATGTCAATTAATGCGTCTTTTTTGCATGGTCGTTCGCTTTTTAATTTATTATAATGCAGTTCTTCGATAAGCAAACTTTCCAGTGATTTGACTGTACTTTATGCCACATACCCTTGGACAGCATCGAAGAGAAGATCCTAAATATACAACGGCATGGTCAACAGTCCTCCTTTGCATTTTATGAACAGTGGCTGTTTCAGCATAATATGAATGGGAACATTTTTAGCTCACCAGTGCCATTATCGTCTGGAGTCTATCCTAGGTGTAGAATCAGGTCATGCTTATCATAAGAATGCATTGTCATCGAAACTGAACCAACATGCAACATGCAATATTTAAAATCCGTAGGATATAAAAGGAAGTGGTTCTAATTCAACTTGCAAAATTTTACTTAAATCAAGACTATGTACTGTTTGCACTGGATTTACCATGACGTCACTTTATTTATCATATGAAGCTCATCTTAGTCACCGTACTCTTTCATTTGATACCCATATTGGGTAGGTTGTACTCGTACAAAAATAAGTAGCCTGCCATTTTTTTTGATGGCGGCCATCTTTGATTAAATTTTTTTTTCATGATGTATTGTATTCTAGAAGTTAAGCCCCTTCATTTGATACCGATATAGGATGGGTTGTATAAAAATATTATGTAATCCGCCATTTTTTGATGGTAGCCATTTTCAATTGACAATAATATTGGGTATTTATGATTGTATTATAATCAGAACTTAAGGTGCATTCTAAATTTCAGCTCAGTCGACAGAACTTAACAGCCTGTAAGTGTTTCACGTCTATTTTACATATAATAAAATGGTAGGAAATTCAAAACTGTACATTGAATAATTTTTAAAAGAATACTTGGGGTGTGATCTACAATCGATACCGAAACCAAAAATATAGTTTTTAGAATTTTTGTCTGTTTGTCTGTTTTTCTGTTTGTCTGTATGTATGTCCGGGATAAACTCAAAAAGTACTGCATGGATTTACTTCAAATTTGGCACGAATATTATTAAGAAGTCGGGTTAACATATAAGCTACATATTATCACGCTATCACCTACGGGGAACGAGCAGTGAACCTTTATTTCTTCAACGCATTCTGTAACAACGTGTAATCTAATAGCGTTCACGCAGACGACGTCGCCGGCAGCAGCTAGTACTAGTAATAGGGTTAGAACTTAATTCGCCATTTGTTGTACTATTATATATTATTATTTATTATTATTTTATACTCTGAGTTGACAATTTATTTCTATACTAATAGTAACGATCGTTATTAGGTTTATAACAACAGAGAAATATGGCTCAGAGTTCTCGCCAAGGAATATTTGGGACACCTACAAGGAAGAATACTCAAACCAGAAAGAAATATTTGCACAAATACAAATATAGGTTTCAAGTGTGCATTAGCGAATTATATGGAACTTTCGTCACCACTGCATCAGAACAGCCATCGGAATTTTTACATAATAATTGTAAATGACCTTTTTGATTCTAAGGATTTTCTTAAAAATATGCAGCTTTAGTGTCCTCGCTTTAGCGCGTAACCAATCATTATTTTATGTACTTTGTCGTGTTGTTGTAAGTATGGTTAGGTATGCAATGAAGATGTCTTCGTTCCGTACATTTTATAATATTATTTCTGACATAAATTCGGGGTAGATATTTGTATTTATACAAATATTTCTTTTTTGTCTATGTGTATATCTTTGTGGATCTCCACGTCATGCCTCGAAGAGCACATGTGAGTGTGATTGTTGGTTAATATTTATTTATTTATTTATATTTATTTATTTATGGTAGGGTATTACTCATGGTAGGTATTATCCGCCAACCTGCAGTGAAGCAGCGTGATGGATTAAGCTCCAACCATTCTCCTATATAGAGAAGAGGCCATTGTTCACCAATGGAACGTATACAGGCTAATTCAGTTTAGTCATGAAAAAGTAGTGGATATTATTTATTTATTTATTTTTTATTTTAGTTTTGTTTGTCATACATTTGTACTAATTATAATCAAAAGCTATGAACTTATGTGTATTTTTTAAATTTAAAGGTATTTGTTTTTCCTTTTTAAATAAAAATAAACCATTTAGAAGGAAGTTAAAAAACGTCTTTTCATCCGTTATACCTCGGTGCCCGAAGTGCAAAGTCCAATGTGTTTTACTAGTGATGACATACGGATCTGAGACGTGGTCTCTGACTCTGGGCCTTTTAAATAAGCTCCAAGTCGCACAGCATGCAATGAAGAGGGCTATGCTTGGTATTTATCTGCGGGATCAAATCAGAATTGATGAGATCCGCAGACGAACGCAGGTTGCCGATATAGCCCAACGGATTTGCAAGCTGAAGTAGCAGTGGACACGGCACATAGCTCGTAGAACTGACGGCCGATGGAGCAGAAAAGTTCTCAAGTGGAGACCACGCCACGTACCGGCAAGCGCAGCGTCAGACAGCTAGCCGTCCGCGAGATGGACGGACGACTTAAGGAAAATCGCCGGAAGTCGTTGGATGGAGGATGCTTTGAACCGGTCGCTCTTGAAGTCTATGGGGGAGGCTTACGTTTAGCAGTGGACATCCGATGACTGATATGATGATGATGATGATTTCAACGGTATGAAATTAATATTCTACTAGTAAAAAACTACTTTTACGTGTACAGCTTGGGGTAGTTATAGTCATAGTAATTTCATTCCTTATTATAATCTATTCCTTTTTATTATAATTAAAATAAGAAGCAAATGTGTACGTGTGTAGGTTACGAGTGTGTAGTTAGAGTTAGTTTAGTAGTAAGAGTGTGTGTTACGAGATAACTTGGGGCAGGGCCGAATTTAGAGTTGTGGAACCCCGGGGTAACAGAGGATTGGAGACCCCTTGATCTGAAATTAAATTGGTTTTTTTCCTTGCAGAAAAAAATTTACAACGGAAAAAAAGGTCGTCCTACCTCTGAACCACCGAAGGTCGTCACCAATTAAAAAAAAGGTCATCACCTATTCCTATTCCTAAAAAAAAAAAGATCTTCCCAACTCCGGACCACTCCAACTCGGTCAGCTCTATTGTGGAAGCCCCTCTTTTGTGAATGTGGGAGCCCCACTTTTGTGGATGTGAGGCCCCTTTTATGTGGGGGCCCGGGGCAGTTGCCCCGCTTGCCCTCCCCTAAATCCGGCCCTTATTTAGGGGTAAGTTGCGAGATATAATAACTAAGAGCGCGCGCGCGTTATGTTGTACCTGTGTGTGTGTGTTTTGTTGTGTGCGCGCGCGCGTCTGTGTGTGTGTGCGTGTGTGTGTCGTTTTACTCGCGTAACTTCTGATTCCGTAAGAATATCAGGATAAAACATGGCTTATATGTAATTCTGGATCTCCAATTACCTACGTACCAAGTTCCATTGCAATCGGTTCAGTTATAGGGTAAAAGTGTAATAAGTAGTATTATTTTAAAACATAGAAAATACTTTATTTATACTCCAATGTGTTATTACACAATCAACGCAAGAGAGCGTTGATTTATGAATATCTCAGATCGATTGATGTAGCATTTCTCAATAAAAATTTTATCTAACGAAAAAAAAGAGACTTCTGTGCTGAACTGTATATTACTCGTATAACAGCTTGTAAACGTCTGGCTGTTGAGAGACACTTCCTTTTAAAGGAGAAAAGTTTGAGCTCGACCCGCCACCCTGATGTCGATCTGATAACGACTGAGATTAACTCGCTTAAACCAACAAACTCAAACGTTATTACACAATATAAAACTTGTATTATAATAAAATATGTAATTATGTAAATAAAATATGTAAATAAAACAATTTATAAAGATTAAAACTTGTATATTGGTACTTCGTATATTTCTTGATTTACAATTTTTGAGTCAATAATAATAATAATCGTATCAGACGATTACAATAAAACCAATTATAATAACATAAATAATAATAATAATACACCGAAACATTCAAAATTATAATATTCAACAAATTCCTAGACTCTGTCAACTATTATAATATAAATTATTATAGATTATAACTTTTATTTTATTGAACAATTCGCTAATTATATTATAATAATATATAGAATATACTATTCATTAATCTAAAAAACAAATTCATTTATTATATAGAAACTGACTAATCGGTTAATATTTAAATATGACGCATATTTATACATTTTCAAACTGTACAGAACTTTTTATATTGAAAAAACTTTTTAATATAGATTATGAAAATTCACTTATATAATCATTAATAAAAATTATTGCATTCAATTATAATTAGTTTCGGAAAATACATTAAAAAGATTATATTCTTTTAAATATATTTTCGTAAATGATAGTATAATTATTTTATGTAAAATCATCACAGGTCGCAAGGGCTCGAAGCGATACTATGTGATTCCACATAAAAATATATCTACTCGTTACTCTGCATTAAAATCTTTTAAAACTAATAAAATATTACATGACATCTTAGTACACAACTAAATATATATGAGAGAAAGCAAATTGAAACTGATAAATTCTAAGTTTACATATAACATCACATGCACTTTGGAAGACAATATATGAAAAATTTCAAGTGAACGAAATTAAAATTAAACGTTTTAATTTTTTTTTGTATCTATTGTTAAAATATTAATAAATTCCATTATTTATAATTAATCTAATGTCGGCAATGGTGTCATTCATATTATATTTATTCACTAATTTATTAATGAGAATTCTAATATGAGAATCTAAATTTATTTAGAATTATAGTAATCGTTGTCATTTAAAATTTATAATATAATATATTCTAATAATCAATATTTACAGTTTTGTAGGAAAGAAAATTATAAAAACTATAATCAGTCATAGGTACAGTTTATAAATATTTTATTTTCAAAAATAAATATTATTAATACTAATCATAGTTTTTTTTTAAAATTATTATTAATATACGTATTATTTTACACGAATGCGAGAATAAATAAAGCTTATTTACAATATACGCCAAATACACTAAAATACGCTGAAACTTAATGCGTATACTTTTGCTAAGATATTTAGAAAACATTATAATTATTATCATAAGTTTAGATTTACAAAGATTTTTGGTGTTCTTTTTGGTATAATACAGTTAAAACTACATCAAAGATTAATTTAAATCTTAACTAGAACATTATATACATAAATGATAATGGAATGCGACCAGCGCCTTAAGACAATACAAAAACACATTCATTTATTAATTATTTAAAATAAATACATAAAAATAAATATATTTTATTATTAATGAAAATTTAGTATTAAATTTTGAATGAGACTAATCCAATTGTTCTTAGCGTTAAAGGTTAATCAATTAATGGATTGGAAGCAATTAATTTATTACTTTTTATATAATTATTCAAGAAACCGTGTGCTTTTTAGTAAACTATAGTTCAATGAATATTTTTTAATATTAAAATGTGCGATTTATTGAAGTGCTAGTAGGCACGGAGGCACAGTCATCATTTAATAAAATATAAATAATTACTATAATCTAAATTTAATCCAGTGCTTGTAAACATTTTGTTAAATATATATAAAAAGATATTACAATTTAACATGGACACGGGAAGATAAAGATTTACTTGGAGATTTCGCTTCTAAATTAATTTATTGATTTTTTACTTTTATTAAATTATATTAATGAAATGTTTACAAAACACTGGTTTTTCCTAACACCACATCTTTACAATGATTTTGATCATTATTTTATGAATACGATATAATGAGTTCATTTATAATTAAAATTAATTTCTTCACAAGATTAATTAAATGTTGATTTTATACGAAATATAATCAAAGTAACGTTTCAAAATTCATATTGATTACTTTATTAGATTTAACTACGGCTCAATATTTAATATATAATCACGTCTGTCCCTTAGGATTCGATTAAAATAACTGGAAAAAGAGTATTTTCTTTTTAGTTATACGATAGTTTTAAATAATAAGCGAACCATGTCTTCGCTGACGTATATCATAACTTCCTTTGAGTCGTATCTGACATGTCTTACAACCCTTACCAATAGACGAGCTTTCTAATGCAAAAAGGGTTATTTAAATGGGATCGAAAGATCCTTAATATTAACGCGTTCAAGCAAAGAACTTCTTTTGTATAATTTTTTTTTTTGTATTTCTAATATTTTTATACAAAAAGTTATTATGCCACTCCTAAGCTTACTAGGTAAGGAGCGCTAGGGTATTATTATAAATTTATTTGAAATTGAAATTAGTTCAATATTATTTTTACTAAACCGAAAAAATGCCATATTTCATTCAAATTAATTGAGCCGTTTTTGTATGATGAGCCAATGCCAAGCTACATACGAATAGACAAAAATGAAAAAAAAAAACATACTTTTCACTTCACTATCAATTATTGTCATCTTTCCGAATTTTTTCAAATTATTTTCACTGAACAGAATTGATTCTGTTACAATTTTGGAGTAAAGATACATTTTTCTGCTTAAAGCTTTCCTGCCCACACTTTTGTTTATGTAGGAAGGGTTGGAACTCATATTTTTACACCAGCTACATTGCGGCCGAGCGTAAGTACGAGTACGGAAATGTTTCTTCCAAGACATGCGTCCTAACTGGAACAACTCACTTCTAATTATTATTGCTCAATTCATAAAAAAAAATTCAAAAATATAATAAAATTCTCAAGCTTTTTAATTATAAAGCTTTGACTTACAGATCACATTATTTCTAGAAAAAATTGCAAAATTGGATAAAATTATTGTTCTTTGAAAATTGTTTATTAAAATTTCATTAATTTTCATATAAAAGTCTGTCTATCTACGTTGAATCGTTTGTTTAAAATATTGTATTTTTTGCTTACTTCTAAAGCATAAGTTAAGGTAGATTCACAAGTTGACCATACTCCTAATAAATCTAATAATATTTTTGTGTGATTTATTTTGTATGACATATCTTATTCTTCTTGTCAGATCTTTTCAAGCTATTTAAGTTAAATTATTCCTATTTTGTTCATTATTATAAAGGACTGCCATCTGCCTTCGCTACACATTCATCTCTTGCGACACTTTAAAATATTTTATATTAATAAAATAAATCAATTTATTTTAATATGATATTTAAATAAATCTATTTTTTTTATTAATATTAATTTATTAATATTAATATCAATTCTTGTGAAGAAATTCCATTTGCACACGACGACAATGAAATGATAGTAATTAAAATTAATCTACTTTTGTACGTATAAAGCGTATAGTTATATTTTAATTATAAAAAAAATAATAAATAAATATATTTTTTTTTACAGTTAAATATTAAATAGGTTAAGAAAGAATTTAGAAAAAGCTACGCGTTATTATAATATAAATAGTAAAATTAAGGGTACAAAAGTTTTTTTTTAATTATTTTATACAAGTATAATTAGAGGTTAATTAGATATATGATTTTTTATACATTTCAAATCCGTTAGTGTTGCAGTTTTCATTAATTTAATTTCAACTAGACTATTGCCTACGATTAACGAAAACTAGATTTTTTACAATTTATTTTTACATGCGAATAATTTGTATCCTCTATCATACTATTATTAATAAGACTAGCCTCTTTTAATAGATTCTGTAACGAAAAGTTCGCATTTAAAACAGACTTTCAGATAAATAATTTTTCAATTGTTTGTAATATACTGTTATACTTTATGAAATCAATAATATCCAAAATGGCTAGATTTCAAAAATTTTATGGACTTAGAATACAAACACAATTTTAAAGATTAGTATAGAAACAACTAATATATCAAAATCTATACAAAATAATATTTATGTACAAATGAACACATCATCATTTAAAATATACTTGACTTAAATTATAATATGGTACAACGTAACAAATCAAATGTCTCGATATTATGAAAGTGATCTGATCAACGTACATTGTAAAGACCCGGCGCTGCTCGTTGTTGGGCCAACATGATCCTGTTGGCGACACAGCTGTAGCAGCACAGGTAGGCTAAACATCACTTGAACAGTATCCTCCTAAATGCCCGTCTGAAATCTTTATTAAATATCGTATATATTACAGGATTTAAAACAGAGTTCATATAACCTAACCAGAAAGCTATCGCGAACGCACTAGATGGTATGACGCATCTTCTACACGCTGCTTTCAAAATATAAAGAAAGAAAAATGGCAGCCAACATGCTATGAAGCTGCCCATAATTAAACCGAGTATGAGAGTAGCTCTCTTTTCTTTCTTTCTAGCTAGTCTTCTCTTTTCTCTTTCTGGATCTCGAGGTTTATGCTGTTTTGGTAACGCTGGTTCCAATTCCGCTTTTGTTGGTTGAGTTTTCTCCTGTCTACGTGAGGAGTCACTCTTTTTGCCGAAAATCGGTTGGCATATTCTTAACTTAAGTGGTTTGACGACAGCACAACGGGATACCACTCCCGAGTCTGACGAGGATGGTTCCATCTCGGAGACCATATCGGTGTCTATAGCTACACTCGATGCTCTGCATCTCTGTGATTGAAGTTGTAGTTCTCCGTTTACTGAAAGCGTAGAACTTCTGTATGGACATGAGGCTAACGGGTTTCTTGTTACTTGAGCTGATGTTACCACCTGAAACAGAGGTAAATAATATACCAGATGTCACGATCATAAGATGTAAAGCTTAGATTATAACGCTAATTGATATATCATACATCTATTTTATCAACAATTACATTTTATAAATCTAACCAATATCAAAATAACTAACTACACTTTGATTTTGTTAGGCCAAAAGGCCGAGAAGCTATATTAAAGTAAACACTTGACGGCGCACATGTCATACTAAAGGTTGACCAAGGAATTTATATCATAACTAGAACGCTCACTTAATAAAATTATATATTCAAATATACACATTGTTGACATTTGTTTCCAACATGTAAAGTAAAAAAATCATTCCGAGCATTTCGTTGACTACTGGTATTTTGTCTCTTTCTTACGAGTTGCCTTGAAACCATGGTAGAAAGATATGCAATCTCTCTCTTAGGAACGTTTTTTGAGTGCACGTGCGCATTACAGTTTGTATATAAATTCCTTCAAGTTGACTTATGATTCTCAAAGTTAATCTAGCGAAGTGTCATTGTCGTAATTGACGAGCAGCCATCTTGACACAAGTATTATTATACGTGACAACGCCCGTACACCGCACTTGTGATCAATCGCGCTATTTTCTTGCCATCGTAAAACTTATTCATCGAATTTATTCTAGTGATAATGGCCACCCTGTTTTAAGATACTTCTTGGCTTTCACTTTATTGGTAAACATTAAAAAATTTAAAGAAGTTCGCAAGATAAGAATGGAAATATACGGAGATTGTATAGCAAGCTGTACGCTGTTCTCCGTTTAGGACTTCAGTGCTTTTCTTTTGCGTAGTTCCGAAAATTTAATTTGGATTTTAATCATATAGGTATACCGAATATTTAACAATATATTTGTGTAATTAAATAATAAATGAAGTACCCTTGTAATATAAAATATGATTCTGTTTATACTTTTGACTGGCCCGCGGCGCAGTTGGCAATGGCCCTGTTTTCTGCTCCAGGGTTGTGGGTTCGATTCCCGTCCCGAGTCTGGGTGTAATATGTATTTATTTATGTGTGTATTATTTATATGTATATTTATTTAAAAAAAATGTATATCAGTCGGCTGTTACCTAAAACACAGGCATTAAGTTGCCTACCTTAGGGACAGTCGACCGTGTGTGTATGTTAAACATATTTATTTTATTTATTTACTTAGTGCTAACAACAAAGAGACAACAAATGAAAACATGTTTTTTAACGAAATACATAAACCGAATCAGTCCATAAATATCCCACTGCTGGGCAATGGCTCTTCTCCATATAGGAATAGTGTTGGAGCTTAATCCACCACTCCTGCTCAACTGCGTGTTAGCGGATAGTTTCCTTATCATAGTAAAGATTGCTATCACCTGTCGGTCCCGACTGTTATCATAGACAAGTGTCTGCGGTGTGCTTAAAGGTTTACGTGCTCTCCGAGACACGGTGGGGAGACCCACAATGACATATAGACCAGAAATATCCAAAAACAACATCAAAAAACAACAAACACAAATATCCAAAGTACAAACAGCATTTTTATGGGCCATTAAAAACGTTTGTAAAATTTATCTGATTTAAGTAAATTTTTATGACGCTTCGTAATGTTAACAACCGTGTGAGAAGATATTTGTGTTTATACATATATCTAATCCTAGACCAAATATCTACCCCGAGCGGGAATCGAACCCGCGACCGCTGGCATTTTGGCGACCACTCGCACTACACCAGAACGGTCGTCAGTGTTAAGCATTATTTATAAGAAATTAATATTGCGACTAAATAGTATACAGAATAGTCGTAGTATTTATCGCTGACGTCATATATAACGTCTTACATAACAGGCGTATATTCGTACGTATTCAAATAAAGAAAATAAATTCAAATTATATTCCCAGTGAAATAAATCTCCAAATACAAATTCTGAGCGAATTTTGCGGCTGCAGGTGGGAATACGTTGAACAAATGTATTTTTCAATTTTCTCTAGAATAGAGCATTAATATAACTATTGAACATAGTTTTATACCTTCTCATATCTGAATTTCTATCTTATAGAACAAACAGAACGGATGTCCTAAGGGGATGTATTCTTTTAAATTATTAATACACGATGGGTTCTGTACAAAATATTTAACACAATTCCATGTTATTGCCAGCAAAAAAGTGCTGAAAATCTTGTTCTTCTTTGAGGATCCCTTTTACCTTTTAATAAAATTTTATTTTTATTACAGCGATTACATTAACAGGATATGCAATTATTTGAAATTGTAGAACCGGCTGAAGTCTTGCAAGACTGGATTTACGATATACAAGATCTTACAAGATTCAGTAATTTCTCCTAAAAATGTGTTTGTATATTAGAGAGAAATAAAGTATGTACTTAATGTAGCCATTTGTTTAAAAATACTGAATCAATTTTTAACATAAATTATTGTTTATTTGCGTAGTAATTTAATCTCAACATTAATTTTAATTAGTTATTTAAATAAAAAATAACGTTGGAATTACAGAATATCAAATAAAATCATAATGTCGTAATGACTGTAATATATAATATATAATGAAAATAATATTGACATGATTTCGTGTGTGCGAGTTATCATTTCGTAAAATATAGAGTTAGGAATTTGATTATTTGATGTACTATACCCTAAATAATCATATATTATATAATTATACGACATCTCATTCATTATATAAACTCTTTTAAACGGCTTTAAATTAAATATAAATTAAAAAAATATACATAATTTTCTTAGCTTATTTTATTCATAATATTATTAAATCCTTAAACTATAAGTCTCAGTGATTTTCGTTGTTCTAAGTTCCATTTTCCACGATTAAAATTATTTTTATACGACCAATAATACGAGTACATAATATAATCCATTAAATTGTTCGAGTAGCTATTCAATTATTCGTTAAACCATTAATTGGTTAACATTTATTATTCCATTAGTAGATTTAATCGAATCGCGTGATTAATTCTATTAAATACGTTCTTTATTAAAAAAAAAAAAGTACATTAACGACTTGCAGTTACGTTACAGACAATCACATACCTATACCCTGTACAAGTTAGCTTGATCTTTTTGACAGATGTGATTTTTCTAATCGACATAACTTTGCAATGACGGACATATTGTTTTCTTAATTTAAAGATTTTAAAAATTGTGAAAATATTTAAAAAAAATACATATAACACAAAATCCCTAAAGATTTTAACGTTATCCGAAAATTTTAAGACTTTTTATTGCTTCAAAGTAAAATTTAAATAGGAACACTGAAAATAATAGACGTTTGTACAAACTTACATCGGTTGGTCGGATATAACGTGCATGCGTGCGTGCGTGCGTACGCTTGAACAAAGATTTCTCAAGGATTTCTCGGATTTTAACGGAAAGTGCATTCGTTTTATTTTTATTTTATTTTACAATGAGGAACTATTAATTTTGTTCCCTAGAAATTAAGATAAAAATGTAAATGAGCTTTTAATGCGAACGATAAAATGCATTGTTTTAATGGACTTCGTTGGTAAAGATTTTATAGGAAAAATTGAGGTGCTCGATTCTGTCGGTCTCATTCCATAATAGCATTACCAGACCACTTTAGTTGAAGATTATGAAGTTGAAATTGAATTTTTGAAGTATTTCATGAGTTTAATTAAGTATTACGAAAGTTTGGACTCGATTTGATATAAACGAATTTTTTTTCCCCCAAAATAAATACAATTATATTTTTAAATGGCAGTTTATTTTCTTTTACTTTCTCGAAAATCGAATTGTCAACAATCGAGTTAGAACTTGAAAGAGATTTTTATTCGTTGTTCTTTGTTAGAAAAATTGACTATTGTAACAAAGAACAAATTATTTTCTTATATTATCAATTTTGTTTAACATTTTAAAGTTATATTATTATTATTATAAGTATTTTTAATATGTATTTATGAACTCTTAATTGTAATTTAAAACTTTTTCAATAAAATATTCATATATGTATACTGTATCTTAAATTTATATTTTGAAAGCATTTTTAAGCAAATAGATAAATACACAATGCACGTACGCACACATACGACATTAAATACATTTTTTTCTCTAACTCTCATACTTATGCTTCTACCTTGATACCTGTACCTATGCGGTAATATCTTGTGGCTGTAGGTTAATCTATCTAAATACGCTACTTAGAAAATCAGCGTTAAGTTACTACAGCTGCTTGTCATATTATATACCTATTTCTTGTAGCTTAACTTTTCCTATTAGCTTATTTATTAGCATTTTTTCCCTATAAAACTATTCAGGTCAGCAACACATTTATGTCTCCTGTGATGCTGCACTGTTTATTGACGGTGGAACACTTGGCATTAGGTACATCACCTATCTGTATTTTGGCTACTAAAAAAATGAAATGAAACAGCCGGTAAATGTCTCACTCCAGGGCAAAAAACTCTTCTCCATATGGGAGAAAGGTAAATAACGGTAGCATATTCTTCCACGTTACTCCATTCGGGTTGTCTGATAATATAAATATCAAGAGTAACAATCGTCTCCAGATGTTAATAACACCGCGCAATCACGAAAAATTGCTAAAAATTTCTATAAAATCACATTTCAATACTAAAACGTTGGATAGTGCTGCCTCTAGTTAGCAATCGATGAACCAAAATATGTAAGTTTTTCTGCAAATTTATTCAATTTTGGTATTATATAACTTTTTAGAACAGTGCGATAGAAATTTGCGGTCTGTTCGTCGAGTCAGTGTCAGTCTTGTGATATTGTAAACAATAACACATTTTATTCAAATTGAAAGTTTCCAAAAGCTTAATAATCTCATAATTGTGCAGACTTACGCCTTCATAATTATATTCTCCGAGAATTGGGAAATAAGGACCAGACTAGAAACAAATGCTTGCATAGATACATGTCCTATAAATAAAAATACAAGACTTAAGCATCATAACAAAATTAAATAAGGTAATAGATAAGACAATATACTTCTTTACCTTCAAAGTGTCTTTTCTCTCGTCCGGCTGTGGTCCCATCTCCCCCGCCTCACTCGTCGATATATCGGAGGCGAAGTCGCACGTCACGGTAGGTATAGGCACCGGTTGTGTTTCTATTGTTGATATTTGACTTTCCCTGAAATCAATACGGTTATGTAAAGTTCCGGTACCGTCATATAATATTAGCAACTATATCTATACAAATAATAAATCTGTTAAAACCTCCGTTTTATTAATACACTATATATCATCAAGAAGAAATTTCAATAGCACGTATTTTTTTGTATCAGCGCCATTTCTTATCGTTTTTGGTCGTGCACGTATCACGTAAAAAGTACAAAACCAATTTAAATAACTTTAATACATAAAAATTATTCATAACTCACAGTATAATTTAGTTTTTGTTTCATTGTAATTAAATTTAAAAATAAATATTAAAAAAAATAGAAATAGGTACCTACGCCGCCAACGCCATCTGGTCTAACGAATCTTAAAAACTCACAAAACTTACTTTTGAGTTATTATTTTGTTAAACTTAAAAGTTTACTAAATATGTCGGATAGGAATAGAAATCGTTTTAATATTTTAGATAAACATCATTTTCAATTAATATAGGTACTATTATGTTAAATGTCACTAAAAATAAAAACGATATGCTTCCATTATACGATAGATGGCGCATGTAGGTGATAAAAAATATAAAGTTATAATTTTTAAAATTTTAGTTAAATACCCGTGCGAAGCCGGGGCGGGCCGCTAGTATTACATAAATCGGTGTTATATGCTTGATTTAAATATTTAACTAAACTAAATCAGCCTGTAAACATCCCACTGTTGGGCAAAAGTGTCCTCTCCATATTCGAGAAGGGTTGAAGCTTAATCCTATTAGGAACTACTCTACTGTGGTCTGGCGGATAATTTCCCTACCAAAAGTAATCTATCAAATAATCACTATCAGGTGTCGGTGATAACAACCGGAGCCGACGGCTTCACGTGTTCTCCAAGGTACGGTAGGGAGGCCCACAAGGATATACACCCAGATCGGATACACATATTTGTATAAATACAAATAACTGTCCCAAGGGGCAATCGAACTCGTGACTGCCGGAGTCAAGGCGACTACTCGCACCACTATACCAGAACAGTTGTTATCTATTGACTACATAAAAAATAACCTATAAACGTGCTCTCTTGTACGTCCTAAGGTACGCTTGTAGAGAATACTATTAGCATTAATTTCGCCTTTCGTACATTATGTATTATATTGTATTATGTAATAAAGAACAAATAAATATAAGTTCTCATACTTATAAAGCACTTATGTCATGTTTCAATGGTTCTTCTGTTTTCTGATAATTAAGGTGAAATTCTTTTAATATGACCTTAAAGGTGAGATAAATAGTTGAAAAAAAAAATTAAAATGGATTAAAACGTCAAACAAAACGAAAAATATTATTACACACAGTATTTTATATCTATCGATATCGAAATTTTCAAGTTTATAACGATAGCAAGTTTATCGACGTTTCGCCATCACTACGATCAGATAAATAATACTGAGAGCGTCTATCAGGAACCGATACCGCTAATTGCTACCTGTCTTGTAATTCTCGATTTTCGTTACTTGACGGAATTCTTTTCTTATTAAAAATACGGGGAATTTATTGTGAAATAAGGAAACGAAGAAAGGATATCTTGAAATTAAAGTGTATTTCAGTAATGATGGTGAATGATGTGATTTTCAAATTGTTTTTATTTTTAAATTTGAAATATTTGTTTCAGCATCTTCGTTATACAATTTGAAATCGAATTTAAAATAAGAACATTTTTATTAATAACGAAAACATATAGAAATTATAAAATTCAATTACTTTCTCATTAATTTATATATTATTGATTGTAGATATTTTTTTCTTTAATTAATATTAAATTTAACAATTAATTAGAGTTTAATTGTGCTCTCGATTAGGTATCTACTTATAACTTTTTATTTATAGGAAACTTAGCCTAAATGACTATTATTAAAATATTATATAACTGTTTTCCAAATATCATAAATAAATTTCTTTCACAAACTGAACGAACGTCAAAATTTAATTGTTCTATTTGATAGCGATGTACCATCATAAAAATACAGTACGAAGTTATAAAGCAGCGTTAGTGTGTAAAGCTTTGAGTACTGACCACCTTTTTAAATTTTTAGATTCAACCTATTAGACGATATCACAACACTTCACATATAAATTGACGACCCCGTTGGCGTAATGGTCACCATGCCGGACTGCCAAAAAGAGGGTCCCGGGTTCGATTCCCGGCACGGCCAACATCTTTGTGATAAGCAAATTTGTTGGCTGTCGGTCTGAGTGTTCAATATGTATCGATATAAAATATTTATGTATGTATATGTAGTATATCAGTTGTGTTAGCACCCATAACACAAACTATAAATAGTTTAACATGGACCTAACCAGCCGTATGTGAAATGTGTCCTAATATTTATTTTAATATTTATTTATTATAAATTGATATTAATCGTTTAATAGGTAATAATATTGTAATATTATATTTTGTCTTACCTATTATTATTAGAATTGCTAGCATCTACTCCGGGTGGCATGGACAGAGATGATGACGTTGGCATCGGCCGCGTGCCCTTCGGCGCGTTCGTAAAGCTCGTCTGTTGCTCGTTCTGAAACCAAATATTGTTATATAACTCATATACACATTTATATAACTGTGCCCTGAGATTTCAGCCACGGTAAAATTGTGTATTAAATAACTTAGTTACGAATATACTACATACATAGACATACTACATACATATACTACATACATTAATACGGTACAATCTTGATATAACGAGCCTCGACATAACGAATTTTTCGATTTATATATATATATTTTTTAATATCCTAGAACTTCCCGTAAGAGCTAATATATCTCTAAATAACGAACAACATTTATAAAAAACTTCTTTATAAAGAATTTTTAATCATTACAGAATATAGGTAGAAGGTATTTACCTCTATTTAACGATTTATTTCAACTTAGAACTTTGATATAACGTATCCTATTAATCATTTCCACTTAATTCCACTTTCTTACCTTGTTAAAACCTAATCTAACCTAACCTCTATATAACAAACCTCATTATAACGAATTACTTGGTATAACGAATATTTTCTAATTCCCTTCAGTTTCGTTATTTCGAGGTTGCACTGTAATTCAGCTTCTGACGGCGTATCAAGATGAAAGCTAGACCAGATTTTAATTTCAGGATATTAAATGTGAAAACCGTATCCAATTTCGTGCAGCAATTTCCAAGCGATACAGTGACAAACATACATACAGACAGACATACAAAATTTTTAAAAATATTTTTTTTTATTTTCTATTACTCTCATAGAGACCCCTATGACTCGTTTTTCCTAAACATCTTTATGTACAGACCTCAGCCGGTTTAAATTTTATTATATTGTGTTAGAATAAAGTTTATTGGGGAAGGTAATTTAACGTAGGTAAAATTGCGTAATATATCTAAATATAGCTTATAAAAAGCAGAGCAGTAATAATAGAGGCAGTTAAAACAAATTAAGTAAAAAAGGCTTTATCTAATATTTGAACGAAAATTGTAACTTAAATAAAAACTGGAAAAGGGATATTAAAATAAATTAACTTCTTTTTCATTTCTCAAAGTTACAAAAGATTACTACTTATCTATATAGTTACTAATTATCCATATCGCGGTGTATATAATAAATAATTAGGCCATTATTTTAACTAACCATGCATTGCAATATAAACTAAGCGAGTTATGTGTGTATCCAAACCGTTAAAACTGGCCTGAGACGATCCAGGGCCATGCCCATCACCATCCTGGTTTGTGTACATTTGTTCGCACCACTATGGCCTTAGTTTCCTTTACGACACCTTTTTTTTTTTAAGTTTGGCCAATATATAATAACAATGTGATTTTAACAAAAATTAAACATTATAAATATATACTGTTCTCTTATATTTACGCGAATTTTACTCATTTGAATAAAAGTCTATACCCCCGAGTCCCCCGAGATCGTGGACGCTGTAAAGGGTCCGAAACGTCGGGAAATAATTTAAAATATTGTTAAACTGTAAAGTTTTGAATAAATGCGATAAAATTCGGTATAGACTTTTAATCAAATTATAAATATATTTTTTTAAATATATACTAAATTACATTTAAATTGTGTTTTATTACAATTGATAAGTTTTAAGTTTCTTTACAAATGATTTAGCACTCACCGCCCTTGGTCGCGGATTTTTTCTGATGCCTCGCCTCGCTCTCGCCTTAGCGGCGTAGTAAATCCGTATATACACGAAGACCATTATGCAGGACGGTATGTAGAAGCTGCCCAGCGCAGAGTATATCACGTAGCCGATGTCATCCGACACCTGGGGAAGATTGTTTATTATTAGAAAATGATTTTAAAACGTATTTTGTCTTCTGAACGTTTACCTTTTCTAGCAACCACTTTATGGGTATATTGGTGAATATTTTTTTTTATAAATTTTAATATTTATATATACTCGTAATCTATACCTTATAACAAAGCTGTAATAAAAGATCCAATCCTTTACATTGAAGATATTTTGCTGATGAGCTAGGACAGTACTAGTATAGTTTTTGTTATACAAAGCTGGAGAATTTATTTTGACTTAAATGATTTGACAAATTATTTTACTGTTAGGAATATAGATTATATTTTATAAAAAGTCACGGTAGAGTCTTAAAGTTAATTTATACAAACTTAATAAATGTATTCAAATGACCTATTTTTCGTGTAAGATCTGTTGCAGACAGGTAACATTAAAAGAAAATCAAAACTCACGTTTGTATCTCATATTACTGCATATTAAAACTGCCGAATTTCGATCACTTTTATAAACTTCAAGAAAAAGATTTACAACTGGCAGATAGACGGATGGCTCATTCTCGAGTCCCCGTAAGTTAAAAATATAAATTATTTGAAATCTAAAAAAATCTTTGTGTTCATAACGATTTGAATGAATTCTGGCATTAAAATTTTCTTCGATAATTTTTTAAGTATATGTACTTATTTAGTGTATACTTTTATATAGCTTTTCAACACTATATTTATACTGAATTCCGTATTTTGATTTGGGCCGTCTGAAAGTAATGGCTAATTAGTTGCAAGACCGCTGCTTGTACATTGCCGTCCTTTGTCGTGTGTTCTTTGTAGTGTATAATAAAATATAAATATTTGAATATATTTTCTTTATACGAGCTATTACAAATTCTTAACAAATTGAAATAAAATTAGCCAGGTCAAATGCTTATCAAATTCGTATTTCGACCATACGTCGGACGTGATCGGATATTTTGGTATCAGCAATATCTTCAATTTCTGTTACAATAAAAGGTAAGATTTTTCGTCGACAAAAGAAATCCTGAATTTTTTTTTGTAGTTTTTAGGTCACGTCTGGTAGACTAGGGCTTTTAAAAAGATTGATGATGCACGTGTGTCGTAAAATATGTATAGTAATCGATAACATTAACTTATATCGTTGAAAGATTTTTCTTTCGCGTGTCTAGACAGCAGTGTATATATTGATGGATATTTTTAGATAAAACTAAATGTATAGTAGTTATTTAAATTTTCAATCAATCACTAGTCTAGCACGTAGATGTAAAGATTTATGGTCGAATACGTTTGTCAACGAATGAAAGGTAAAGCAGTGATAATAACATTCGATTAGTCGCGTGATAATTTTTTCTAAGTTTATGGACATTTCGACATACATACAGAAGATTTTGTTTATTTAACGATTTTTTTTCGTTCAGTCATTAGATAAAGTAATTTACCGATGCTGTCATCTTACGTGATATTTTTTTTTTAACTTATAGTTTAATAATTAAGCACATTTAAATTGTAATTATTAACAATAATACTAGATGCAATTTCAGCTGAGATAAAACAACTATAAACTTAAATTATTCGAATCGGGATATTTACCATGTTTTTTGTTTTCATTTGGTGGAGCTCGATATTTCGACATTATCTACGAATGTCTTGTTCACGAGACTCGTGAGAGTCTCTATCGAGCACCACCAAATGAAAACAAAAAAACATGGTAAATATCCCGATTCGAATAATTTTAGTTATAAAAATAACCTTGTTAATTTAAAATCTTAACTATAAACTTAACAATTGCTTTTTTAAAATTTATTGTTATAATCAATTTTAAGAAAATAAGTTTAAACCTTAATGTTGTACAATGTAATAATTGTCGTGCATAAAGACAACCCTACCAAACACAAATTATTGTCAGTAAAAAAATCTTGTACTGAATAATATGCTAAGTTACACCATTCTTATTTAGCAACCACCATTCTTATTTCATGCCAACTTTAAAAAACAAGTTTTATGGTATTGTAAAAGCTCGTACATAATTGATGTATTCTAAAAATAATAAAGGTCCTACAACTGATCACTGTGGAACGCCCATTTCTTACATTTTTTTTCTTTTTATAGAAAATGCTGATGAATTTTGAATTCTCTTTGAGTGTTATGATTCAGATCATGAAGATCATGCTTTACCTTTAATTCCGTAATATTTCAATTTAAGTAAAAGCGTTTCATATTTCACGCAATCGAATGTATTAGACAAATCAAAGAATATATCACTAGAGTAATTATTCTGTGACTCATTAGGTCCTTTCAGCTAGAAATCAAACAATCATAAATAAGGAGTATTATCATCTTTCTATGCTAACTCACGTATTACCGTGAAAAATATCATAAGTGTTGAAATTGGAAACAAGTTGATGAAATATATTTTAAAAAAAAAATCGTATTTAAGAATTGAAATAAAACTGTAGTTACCAGAACCACTTTTATTAAAAATCAAATTTGTTAACAATATACGTTTTTCGACATAAATTGAGTTAACTTAAACAAATCAAGAAAAATATTTTCGCTAAATATTAGCTTGTTAGTCTATTTAATGAATTTAGTAAGTTTCTTGTTTACTTCATGTTATCTTAAACGTTAAATGTTTCTGGTGTTTAGCTTTATTTATCTTTAATAAATTACTGGAAACTTAATGGATTAATGAATAATTTATATAAATTTAGTAATTAGTTAATAATTAATATGAAAATCATCTAAATATTTCAATAAAACCTATGTACAGAACACAGCTGATAATTTAATATCAATTTAAATATTTAACACACACACACAGTCGTCTGTTCCTAAGGTAGTCAAGTTAATGTCTGTGTTTTAGGTAACAGAAGACTGATATCTTATCTTATATCTTTAAATGAGCAATTCTTGTATATATATATATAATCTGAATCTTGGAAACGGCTCCAACGATTTTCATGAAATTTAGTATGCAGGGGGTTTCGGGGGCGATAAATCTATCTAGCTAGGATTTATTTTTAGAAAATGTCATTTTATCCCTTTTTTAGGCAATTAAAAAATATCATTAGAATACAAACGTAAATTTCGCTGTCATTAATAATCTTATAATAGCTCGGATGGGAATCGGGCTGATTCGAAAACAAAAAACCCGGGTTCGAATCCTGGTGTCTAAAGACCAATTTTTTTTCCTCCTATTATTTTACTATAATGTCGGTAAGATCGAAAATATTATTTATGTTTGATCAGTATGTAATGTAACTAATGTATACCTAAATATAATTTAACCGAGCAAAGCTCGGGCATCCTGGTACTTATAGATAAATATAGTTAACTGTCATTTCTATTTGGAACATTAAAATGAACTGTGGTTAATTTTCAATTTCTTCATATTAAATAAAACATTTTTATTACTTTTTTTTTACATTTTTTGTAATTCGTGTAAGCTATTAAAATGGTTGGAATTACCTACGTTATGAAGTATGTAAAGAACTAGTTAGTACAGAATAGAGGAGTGAGTACTAATTTAAGCTCAATTTTGGAATACTGGTAATGTTATTAAAATGTTCAAGACAGGTGTGCAGCTCCAAAAATAATAAAAGCTGATAGCAGTAAGGTGTAATTAAGAAGGCTATTTACTCTACCATTTGAGGTAATTAATTATTTTTTTTGAGGTACTTTACAAAATAGGTACTTTTTTAGGTAATTTTTTTGTAGGAGCTACATAGGAACTTGTATAATACTTATAGTTCTTTTGCATTAGTAATAAACCAATTGGTATAGAAATATTTGAACGGTTTGTTAATAGTTAATATCTTCTTTTCTTTCAGCTGCTTCGTATCTATACACTGGGCTATTATTGTTCCAAAATATAGAGAGGAATAGTCCCAACCTACTTCTTGCCGAGGTGTCGTAAAAGGCGTCTTAGGCCATAGAGGTGCAAACAACTGTACACCGACCAGCATGGTGATGAACAGTAGCGTCACCATATCTTGCCACATTGCACTGCGCTCGCTAATCCGCCTACCAAGTGTAACGAGTATTGACAAAACGATGATGGAGGAGGCCTACGTTCAACAGAGGACATCCAAGTGGCTGATATGGTGGTGTATTTTTTCGTTGTACCATTTCCCTCAAAAGTTTAAATACATTTACATAAGCAGGCAGAATAAATAAAAAAAAGGCTGTAATATATGATAGTACGACTTAAATAAAAACTGTAAAGAGCATTGAAATTTAACCCAATATCATTTACTATTTGTAAGAATTGGGAAAAAGGCCAGGTGACCTTCACTCAAACGAAATTCAGGCCAACACAGTCTGTGTCACGGTAAAATTTATAAATTTTATAGGATATTTAAAATATTATGAAGTTATAAAAAACAATTTAAAGAGCGAGTTTTAATGGAACACCCATCTCTGTGTATTTATAGTAATGACCGACTGAAACCTTTTACGCATTTAAGTAATATAGTACTTACTCATAACTGTCTCCGAATAACTTTACCAAAAGGGAAAAAATGGATAACTTGTATAAATTATTACGTTCCGACATTTAAATCGTTATGAAATAATCGTTTTACGACATAAAATAATCTGGCATTTTTCCCATTATTGTTTTTCTTTGTAAATCTGTTAATAGATGGCGTTGTATTATTTTATCTCTCTAGTGTATATATACGAATATTTTTGTTGAGAATTTGTAATAATATTATTTTTATCAAATTTTAATATCATCGAGGGTTAACGGTAAATTTTCCTATCTAATGTAACGATTGTTATTAGCTGTTTATGTTAAAAATCAGGACGGACGGCTTTGCGTGTTCCTCGAGGTAGATCAGAAACAAAAGAATACAGATATCTGTTCGGAGTAGAAATCAATTTGTATCGGTCTCTAGTGTTGAATCTATTGGTTCGATTTGATTATTTATATGATGTATCACTAATATGTAGTTTTCTCAATAAACAGACTTAGAACATCACGTTGTCATCTTCTTCACGTTTTAAGCATCATGATTTGTAACCATAGAAAATATACCGCTACTAAAACTTTAAAAAGACTAAATAGTATAGGAACGAAAAGCAGGTGAAACTACATGATATAATTATATAATAATAATTTTAATAAAGTCAATATTTTATTTAATAAATAATATCCTGTATATTTAATTTCTTGTCATAGGAATCAGACATTCCATGATTTTCGAATCATTCCCATATTAAGATTAGGTATTAGAGATCATCATCATCATCATCATCATATTAGCCATTTGATGTCCACTGGTGAACGTAGGCTTTCCCCATCGACCTCCAGAGCGACCGTTTCAAAGCAGCCTCCATCCAACGGCTTCCAGCGACTTTCCTCAAGTCGTAATGATTAAAGATCAGAGAAAGAAAAAAATTATA
Source organism: Euphydryas editha (assembly GCA_036937285.1). Taxonomy (NCBI): domain Eukaryota; kingdom Metazoa; phylum Arthropoda; class Insecta; order Lepidoptera; family Nymphalidae; genus Euphydryas; species Euphydryas editha. Next base: position 13,674,241 of record JAUPFZ010000023.1, read on the forward strand.
ATATTTTTCTTCCTAAATCTTTGGAAATTCAGAAGTACAGTCAGCCTGTACCACGTTTGGGAATTAGTGTACGCATCTCATCTTTTGCTACAAATGTAAGCATTATAATATATGACGTTTGTTGATTGTTGATAAGTACGACGAATTTCCGTATATTAGAAACTTGAAATCCTGTTTCGGTAGTGAAAACTTGTTTAAACTTCGTATAAACTTTGCGTTTGTAATTGAAATGCTCATATATTAAAATTAATTCAGTTTAAGTTTAAACCAGGGTAGTTATAAGAAACTAGTTCTTACCCTCGACTCATCATGACTTTCTTCTGCTTAAGATTGAAAAGTTCTGCAGCATGGAAATTTGGATCGAGCAAAAAACGCCGAATAAATACTTTTTGGCATCGGAACTTTATTACATATTTTTTACTGCTTCTTGTAGTGGCCCATATTTCGGTCACGTGCTTTGGCATGAAAGATATGAACTTTTGCAAATCATTATGATGGGAAAGGTTGCCGGAAGGAGAAAAAAGTGTTGGCTGTGCAACATCCGAGAATGGACGGGAATCGGGAGTGCTGCCGAGTTCTTTCGCCTTGCGAAGAACAAGATAGAGTATTCGAAGCTGACTGCTAACCTTCGCTAGTCGGAGAGGCACTTGAAGAAAAAGTAGTGGCCCAAGCAATAAGATACTCGCTTAACATTTCTACTTAAGTTACGTTCAAAATATATAGACTTGTGGATTTGAATTTTTATGGATAAATCTTGATAGTGATGAGTTTTGCTCAAATAAAATGTTACACGAAACATTAAAATTAAAATGTTTAATTATTTTTAAAATTTGTTTTATGATTTGATTTTAAACATTTTTTTACCGCCAGAAAGGAGATTTCTTACAACAGTACAATTATTTAATTATAATATATTACTTATAACAATTTACTCAATACAATACAATTAGGGTGGCGCAAAAAAAACCGACTATTTTTATTTTGAGTCTCGAGTGAAAATATGTTAGTTTTTGATGTTTTAAGAGCCCTCTCCATAGGAAAGCTCATTTTTTTTTAATTTCAAAAATCGTCCTTTTGTAGTTGACTAAATAAGCAGCGTGGTGAATTAAGCTCGAACCTTTCTCCTACATGGAGAAGAGGCCTTTGTCCAGCAGTGGGCTATTTACAGGCTGATTCAGTTCAGTTCAGACAATATGACAATATTAAACCCAAAAATTTTATACCTTTTTATATAAACGAAGGATTTTTCTCGTTATTACGCGTACGTATATTTATCTCTAGTTTTTTAATGGGAATTCCCCCAAACAAACAAGTCATAGCATTTTATTAAGCGTAGTAAATTGGAAATGACGTGGAGTGCCCGAACGACCGTTAATGAAAGCTCAAATGACAGAGCTTTCGACTCGGTGCGAGCTTCACGTTCTGTGTTATAAATATCTTTGATAAATTTTGTTTTTCCTAAATAGTTTTTCTAATTAGACTAATTAGTTTAACCTAGATTAATTAACAAGATTGTATTTTTCCGTCTATGGACACTTATTTTTTTAATTTATGTTCTGTGAAAGAATGATAAATGTAGGAGGTATATAAATTTATCTGTATTTTTTGTGTCTATGCCACGCAGTATCTTTGAAAATCGTGAATCTATTTTAATGGTTAATTTTTAAATTTATTAATGAAGATACAAAATTGTTATTAAGTGTATTTAAAATTTTCCTAATTTTATTATTAAAATAGTTAATTCTGTAAGGCGTTGATATTACTATTATTGTTATTTGTTTTACAGAAATAGAGTACCGGAAGAGTGAAATCACGGCGGCACTGTCTTCCGAATGATTAATACCAAGGAATTTATATCATAACTGGAACGCTCACTTAATAAAATTGTATATTCAAATATGCACCTTTTATTAGGCATAAGGTTGACATTGGCTTATAGCATGTAAAGTGAAAAATCGTTCCGAGCATATCGTTGACTATTGGTATTTTGTCTCTTTCTTACGAGAGTTGCCTTGAATCTATGGTAGAAAGAGATGCAATCCCGGCCGTTGGCACTTTCCTTTGAGTGCACGTGAGCATTGCAGTTTGTATATAAATTCCTTGGATTAATATTGATTTCTGATTGGTTAGTCTATCTTTGTGATCTATTTGGCGGGATTGTTGCCCTGTAAAAGTGGTTGTTGTAGCTGACTACTGACTAGTTACCACTTATTGTTGACTATTATAAGAATTAAGTAGTTATTAATTATTGATAAGTGGTGCATAGAAATGCTGAAATTATTACCGTTAATATGTTTAGATGTAATTTATTGATGTAATTTTTATTGTGAATAAACAATCTACCTGGTCTTTGAAAATAAGTGTTTTATTTGAGTGTTCGTACAATAATCTGTTCTTTACATAAGCATAATAATACTGATATTGTTTAGTATTTTGTTAATAAGACAAATTAAAGGACCAAATTATAGGAGTTGAAATATTATTTTTGAGATTTTGATTAGAAATAAATTTATAAGTGTTTTTAGAAATCCTTTTTTAAGTGTATAAATGGTTTATGAAAGTTAATGTGAGAGAAAAGTAAAATATTTAAATAGGGCGCCTTTTTTTAGTTCTGCCCTTGAAATGAGTTGTTTGTAATAATCTGTGCTTAATGGACACACATGAAATATATTCTGTGGGATCTGTGCTATTGTGTTGGGTAAAAATAATATATTATTACTAGCAGCAGCTCGCGACGTCGTCTGCGTGAACGCTATTAGATCACACGTTGTTACAGAATGCATTGAAGAAATAAAGGTTCAATGCTCGTTCCACGTAGGTGATAGCGTGATAATATGTAGCCTATATATTGACCCGACTTCTTGATAATATTCGTGCCAAATTTGAAGTAAATCCATGAAGTACTTTTTGAGTTTATCCCGGACATACATACAGAAAAACAGAAAAAATTGTAAAAACTATATTTTTGACTTTGGTATCGATCGTAGATCACAACCCAAGTACTCTTTTAAAAAAAATATTCAATGTATAGTTTTGACTTTCCTACCATTTTATTATATGTATAGATAGTCTTATATTTTTAAAGTTAAACATATCTAACTTTTTACGCATTTGATTATAAATAAGTAGTTAAAGTTAATTACAAATATAGTAAGAGTGAAATGGAGAATGCAAGTTGTGAAGGAGCTCTATTAAATTATATTTTATAACGAAGATAAAACATAAAATTATTGCGCTTTGAAAACAATAAGTGTGTTTTAAATGTTATCACTGAGACGAGGTATAGGTATGTATAATAAGATATACGAGTATAATCGGTATTTCTGTAACTAAATTTGAAATATATAATCTAATTTTAAACTATTATAATAAAATAAATACGAGGAATTTGTTTATTTTAATACAATTTAAGCTTACTGTTTTTGCTTTAAATATTATTTTTGTTGAGAAATATTTATATTGAGAAACGAAATAATAAATATAAAACGTCAATAAACATACTTCAGCTAATAGGATCGAAGAAATCGTAACAGCGAATTAAACAATGCGGTTCAAACAGTTATATATTTCATAAGTACTCTATTGAAGTAAATATTAATAAATTTTAATGTTTTTTTTTTTCAATAAATGAATCATATATCTGTTGTAGGTATATAAAAGTATAATTTTTTTGAAAAGCATACCAATCGATTTGAAACAAAATTTTATAACAAGTCATGTTCATATGTCACATTTCAAATATCAAAAACATTTCCGTGACGTTATTGTCACAGATTCTCATCAATACAGTCACTAATATCAATTCAATATTATATCTTAATGTGAAAGCGGAGCCTCGAAATACTTTTGTGTCAACACGATGACAGTGAACCTTATATTGTGGGAACTGGGTATATTTTTGATTGTATCTGTGACGATAATTTCTTCCAACGATCCAAAAAGGGGTGGTAAGTGAAAACGTGACCTCTGTGTTTCTGTCTAAATTACTCTGTGAACGTAAGGGCTCGCGTTATTCTGTATTACCCTATATTAGCGGGTGTAAGTGCACAATACCATCGTTAGTGGCGACCGCGTCGTTTTTATTAACTTCGAAATGATTCTATTACTTTGTTTGTATTAGATTTTGTTTAGTTGTTTGTTCTAACGAACAGTTAGTATTTATTATATTTTTATTTAACATATTTTACGTAATACTTTGTGATGTGTTATCAACCGAACCGAAGGTTCTGGTGTAATGGTGCGAGTAGTCGCTTCAAAGCCGCGCGCTGGCGGCCGCGTGTCTGATTCCCGCTAGGGAGAGATATTTGTATTTGTATAAATAATTGTTTCCGGTATAGGTGTATGTTCTTGTGGGTCTCCCCACTAGTCACTAGTCAATATTGTTTACAATTTTGTTGTTTTTTTTTTTATACGGGCAGTAGTCAATTTATTGTGCGTAATATACGATTCATATTTTAAGATAATTGAACATTACATGGATTCTCATTCATTTTTAAGGGCCTCTTTCACCGGTTCCTGATAAAACTATCTGACATATAACGGTATCCGACAGATAAAAGCTTATCATATATTTTTCTTATCCGCCATCTAACTCTACTTTATCTGTCAGATATTTCTATTCGCAACCAGTGAATTTATATATTGTATTCATATAATTAAGTAGAAAAAATCCACACACATTATACGAGCGTGCTTAACTCACATTGTGTCTCTATCTTTATCCCACATGAGTAAGAGACAAAAGACCTTGACATGCTGAAATGCGTAATTTCATGCGATTGTTCTGTAAGTAGGTAATAACTCGGCTGAGCGGTAATGGCTTTTAAAACATCGGCTTAAAGGTGGAAGTCGTGGGTATTAGTATTTAACTTTTATAATGAGAAAACTAGCGCTAGAATTTTCTAAATTAGATGCAGTATGTATAAACGCTTAAATGCTTTTTTACGTTTTTTTATTTTGTTTTTCAAACTTAATAGCCAGTTATATTATATTTATATACCTTTTAATATCCGACTATTGGTAAGGATTTTTTTAAATATGAGAATTGATGGAGTTTATTCTGCCATTGTTCCACTGTTGTGTGTTATGGGATCGTAAAAATACAAAGATATTGATAAATGTAATAAATTGTACTTATACTTTATTGGAAACAGAAAATTGATAACTATAAATTAAAAAAAAAAAAGAAATCTAACACAGAGCTTGAATTCGTAACTGAGTATGTGTTATGTCTGCAAATAACATACATTTTAGAATAGGAGAAATTTATAAGTGCAATAAAAGCAAGAAATAGTTTTTAATTTATCATTTGGTTTCTTCCTGCATCGCGTAAAAAAGTGCACGAAAAAAGATGCGTAAATCGTCTAGTGCTTTATCTAGAAGAGTAATTATGAATGTGAATATATATAAATTCCATAATTACGACGTTGTAGGAAACAGTTATTAAAGAGTTAATATTGTGTATTTTTATCAATATAATTGAACACAATGGCCATTAGCCACTTATAATAGTTTAAAATTACATTTTGGATGTAATGTAGGTAAGAGAAAAACGCAGCAAAACTAGATTGTACGTCATTTTGAACACACGGAACTTAATTACGTCACAAAATTTCATAACACCTCGCAACGGTTTGCGGCGCTTCTTAGAGTTTTTCGTCGCTCATGAGAGTTAGACATTGTAAGTATACAGAGGAAATACGTTGTTTCCAAGATAATCAATAAATATTCTTATTTAACCCTTTGACGACCACGGGGACACCCGTGTCCCCAACAAAAAAAATTAAATAAGTCAATAACTAAGAAAGTGGTAGGTGTTACTTTAGCTTTATCTAGTTTCTAAACATACTTTTTCACGTTTTTATCATATCAAAGCATTCAAACTGTCAGTCTTTGTTTATGGTCATTGGAAATGGATAATTTGTGTCGCGCGGATTTCTTATATTTCAACATTTTTTTTGAGGTGCAAAAGTTGTTCTCAACATATTATATTGTGAAATATTTACTGCCTGGTAAGTATTGTTTTATTTTGTAAACTAATATAACCTAAATTCATATTGTGCGCTTTTATCTGTGACAATAAACACAAAAGGACACCGGTGTCCCTGTGGCCTTTGATGGTACTTATCTGTTTCAATATTGCGATTATGTTTCGAAGAGCACGTGCGGTTTTCAAACTGAGAAAAAATTAAATCCAACAGATTTTGAAGGGTGATACTAGTGACGACGAAGACAATTTATTGCTCGACGAAGAAGATGTAAGGCTACTCACACAGAATGATGACCAAGGTGTATTTGATGTTGAAATTGAAGATATGACATTTCAACTACAAGAATCCAGGAGATCATCACCCGAGTCTTCAACTTCTGCGGTAGAACTTGTCAACGAACCACTTAGCGAGAGTCAACCAGTTTTCAAGTGGACCCAAAGAACATAAGCTCCGAATGTATTTGAAAATGTTGAATATGAATTCAGAAAGGTGCAAATCTGTCAAGATGTGGAAAACAATATGTTGATTTCTTTCGAAATATTCCTTTCAACAATAAAATGTGATACTTTAGTGCAATTGATAGTATTAGAATCAGTGCGATACGCTCACTAAAACGGACGAGAATTCTCTGTTGAAACTTATGAAATGAAAAAAATCTTGGTATGAACTTAGTAATGGGTTATCATATTTTACCATTGTTGAGACATTACTGGTCTATGGAACCTGACATGGCAGTACCTTTCATAGGAAATGTTATGCCTTGGGGTCGTTTTGAATAAATACGCGGAATTCTACATTTTTGCAATAACGAAGAAGTACGACTCTACCAGCTTCAATTTTGACCGAGTATAAAATTAGACCTGTCATGGAACATCTGAATACATAATTCTAAAGTGCCCTCAAGAACACCAAAGAACACAATAGAAGAACAAAGAACAAGAAACTTGTGCTTTATGTAGATTTCACCTCTGCTACACCAATGACAGAAATTGTTTCGCTGAATACCATAGTCATTAAAATATAACTTTTTAATTAAAATATAATATTTTCATTAATAATGAAATACGTATAATAATAAATATGTTGTTTATTTTTGTAAAAATCGTAAATTATGAATAAATGTAAAACACGTAAAGATAAGTAGAATAAGCAAAAAGTCAGCCCTTGACGTCCATAGGGACAAATATGTCCCAAAAAAAAATCAGAAAAATCATTAATATTTTTGGTATTTTTATTTAAAAGTATGTTTATTAGATGCCTAATGAATCATCCTATACAGTCAGAATGATTACTTTACCTCCCATAACCTTATGGTCCTGAAAGGGTTAAAATAGTAATTCTATGGTAAATATAATGATTTGCCGTGCGGTGACCGGCAGAGAAGAATAGTCCCGATTTCTTTCTTGCCGAGGTGTCACAAAAGGTGACTAAGGCCATAGTGGTGCGCACAACCAGCCAGTATAGTGATGTGCAGCAGAGTCACCATATCCTGCCACAATAATTCGCACTCGCTAACTCGTCTGCCACGCGTGGTGAGTACTGGTGAACCCCCCCCAGAGCTGGTGGACTCCCCCATACGCCTATGTTCAGCAGTGGACATCAAAAGACTGATGTAGTGTGTGGTGTGTGTGGAAATATAATGGTATAAGTTTAATACAGTAATTATTACTGAATATTATAAGTCGAAAATACACATTAAAGTACGAGGTTGACGCAGAACTGACGTGAGACAGACTTGTAAAATATTGATTGAATCGTATCAAAGTCGAATGGAGTATTTCGAACTGAATTCAGTCTTTCAATTGGGAATGAGCGAACTTTTACGATTTAAATTTGATTGACGCAAAAAGAAGTTTATATTTTGTAAAGTTAGAGTGATTTTTTTTGTCCCGACAATGAACTTTTTGTACTTTTTTAACTAATTGTTTTTTATAGATGTGATTCTAAATTCGTTTTTATTTTTTTAATTTTACCTGTCATGCTTACCAACGGTGAATGAATATGTATAAACATCATACAGAGTAATTATTTGTTTATTTATACACAATGAAAATTGAAACGGACTATACTTGGACTCTCTCTCAAGGATAAAATAAAAAATGAGATTATCCGCGAGAGAACCAAAGTAACTGACATAGCACGTAGAATCAGCAAGTTGAAGTGGCAGTGGGCTGGTCACGTATGTCGCAGGGTCAATGGCCGCTGGAGCAACGTGTACTGTAGTAGAGACCGCGTATCGGCAAACGCAGTGTGAGGCGTCCTCCGGCCAGCTGGACCGCCGACTTAAGCAAGGTAGCCGGTAGCCGCCAAGAACAAGACCCTCTTAAGGAGGCCTCAGAGGGTCATAGCGGTGAGGGCGATACGCGCATACCGTACGGTGTCATGGACGGCGGCGACGCTTCACGCGAGCGATCCGCCCTGGGAACTCCAGGCGGAGGTGCTCGCGAAAGTGTACCGTTTCCGGTCAAGCCTCAGAGCTAGAGGACAAGTCCCAAGTGTGGACCAGACGGCTCGGGTCAGGGCTCAGGCTCAGAGAGCCCTGATCCATTGGTGGAAGGAGGACCTGGAGTCCCCAGCGGCAGGCCCAGAGACGGTGGATGCCATACGTCCTCATCTTCGTCACTGGGTCAGAAGGCGGCACGGGGTGCTGACCTTCAGGCTGACGCAGGTACTTACCGGGCACGGGTGCTTTGGTAAGTACTTGCACCAGATTGTGAGGAGGGAAGTCACCACTGCCTGCCACATGTGCGGCGCGCCTATAGACACGGCGCGTCACACTCTCGAGGAGTGCGCCGCTTGGGGGCCCCAGCGCCATACCCTGGTGGCCGTGATAGGCGGAGACCTCTCGCTGTCGAGCGTGGTCCGCTGCATGCTCGGCAGCGAGAGGTGTTGGTCGGCCACTATTGGATACTTGATAACACTTAAGATATTTTCTCAAGTTTAAGTCCTCCTGATAGTTTTCGAATAAATCGTACTTTTTTTTTTTAAATATTGTTCGGGTAAATAAAATAGTACCTTGAAACGTTTTTAACAAATAGTTTTAAATAATATAATCTGTCCGCTATCCTCGTTCAATATTTGCACAAAATAAAAAACGTACGTGTCTGCCCTTAGAGTTGTAATAGGTTGAGGGTACACGGAGAAAAGTAGTATAAAAAAGGGATAAGGGCGTCAAATCGAGGTCTAATGCCCTTAAAAGCTCTATTTACTTCTAGATTTTATCTTAAAAGGATTACTAAGACATCTGTAAATTACTATTTTTTTTTAACCTAACGTGATATATAAAATGTATTTTTTTAATCTAGCCGCGGTAACCTAGTCAATCCAGTTAAGTGTTACCAGACAAACATTTGGATATATTTTTATATATTACTAGCTGCTGCCCGCGACATCATCTGCGTGAACTCTATTAGATTACACGTTGTTACAGAATGCGTTGAAGAAATAAAGGTTCACTGCTCGTTCCTCGTAGGTGATAGCGTGATAATATGTAGCCTATATGTTGACCCGACTTCTTAATAACATTCGTGCCAAATTTGATGTAAATCCATGCAGTACTTTTTGAGTTTATCCCGAACATACATACAGACAAACAGACAAACAGACAAAAATTCTAAAAACTATATTTTTGTCTTCAGTATCGATTGTAGATCACACCCAAGTATTCTTTTAAAAAATATATTCAATGCACAGTTTTGACTTTCCTACCATTTTATTATATGTATAGACGATACGCCTTTTAATGTCATAAAAATATATATAGAAAACGTTTAAATGTTATACGACACACTTATAGAGAGTGCGACCCTTTTCCACGTCCCATAAGAAATAGAATAAAAATAATAATCTTAATGTGTCTCCACATTTATCAGAATGTGGGTCAGTCGAATAAAACCCGACAAGGATTCCGGACGGTACGAGAATGCACTCCGATTCCATTTAATTGAATTACCCAAAGACGGGAATCACTAATAATATCCGCTTATAATATGAAAACCTTTGCTTAAAAATTCATAAAAATGTTAGAATTGAAAAGATTTTTGTTTTATTGTTTACGATCGATAACATTTTGAAACTTATTAAATAATTTATTAATCTAAGCTTATAATAAAACTGTAAAATGTGTTTTCTTGCAATAATCCTGTACGCTGAAGATATTTTGGCGGACATTTTATAATCGATACTTAAAGTTAAAATTTTTATTTTGTATATATATATATTTATAATTCTGTTTGTTTATTCGTCTGTCTACCTGCATCTTGGGTGCGCATTACGCCGCGACTATCAATAAATTTGAAATAAACTAGGTATGATTTAGTTTCATACTACGAGATAGGATACAGGATGCTTTTTACCTCAATTACGGATGATTTAATTCAGTATTCTCTAAACATAAATCAGTGGAATTTCATTAATTTCAAGTGACGATTCACTTTTTATCAATGTGAGAATCGTACCACGCAGAATTAGTGACTATTCAATATATGATTATGTGAATATCAGACCGCTGATTTGATAATTGAATATTTGTACGTGTATTAGTGAGTATACACTAACTTGTTATTCACTGATATGTAGTGAATAGAGCTTCACTAACATAATTAATTAAAATTCCAGTGATTCATGTTTAGAGAGTAAGGTTCCCTGGGAAGATAGTCCTTTGGAATTATCATCATAAAATAAGCTTATTAATTACATCATCCCTAGTTTTATGCTCGTAAAAGATGTTAGATTACACATCGTATTTTTCACAATTTGTATAACCAAGTTTTTACGGAGACGATGTTTTTTTAAAGTTAAATATTACCGAAACAACGTAACTAATAAATTAGGAATAATATCGAACAATTTCCTATTCTAATTAGGTATATACCTATGCAAAAACAGAAATTTTCTGTGATTTAAGTTAATTGAATTTTGACGTAATTTTTTTGGTAGTGCTTTAGTTTTATACCAACGCCCTATGGGAGAACCTGGAGTAATCACTTTTTTTTTTAATTTCACAGTCAGTGCTGTATTCTAATTAACGTTTAACAAGCGGCGTAATACCCGAGGGATGTTACTTAGGAATTCGTAAATGAAGTTTCAAATAAACCGTACGTGATTTTAGCACAGTTTTTTTTTGTACGAAAATCAAGTATTGATTTAGTTGATTTCGTTTCAATTTCGTACAATTCAATATTATGTTGTGCAATACAGTATGAATAAAGAATGTATGAACGAATGCATGAATTAATAAATGAATTAATGCATGCATGCATGCATCCATGAATGATGAATGAATGCGTGAACGAACAATCGAATTAATGAACGAATGAATGAATGAATTAATTAATTATACAATGAATTAATGAATAAATACTTCAATTTTAATTTATGTATATAATATTCTCAGTAATTCACAACTATTTTGAAATATAACTATCATTAACTATTTTAATTGAATATTTCAATAGAATTTTATATGAGGATTTCAGACGGTATAAAAAGTTTGCCTCTATGATTTCCCAGAGAAATATGAATGACGAAATTCTTTGATAATATCTAATTAAATATCCTTTTATGCTCTAGATTTAAAATATAATGAGCGGGAATACTTGGGATTTTATCCTTTCTTAATATAATTAAATATACGATGATTTCGCGCAGTGGTGATAACAACTGGCTGATTTACTAGCGGTTGCGGGCTTAACCCCACACATGACAATTTTTTGTATTGGCCACATAGGTGTTTGTTGTCGTCTGTTTGTACTTGTGTTGTGTCTTTTTCCGGATCCTCAATACAGTTTTCATATCCTACTGGGGGCTGTTGAGTGTGAGGCGCTTATGGATAGATATTTATGTTATTAGAGTGTGTGTTTGTGTAAGATAAATTATTAATAGGTTACAGCTTCAGAACAAATAAGGGAAGTGCATTTATAATAGCTCCCAATGTATGAGGTGTAGAATTCTACAGTTGCTTCTGTAATATATGTATGCATGTGTGTATATATGTGTATGTAGTGGTATGTATGTGTATGTATGTATGTGCATACATACATATGTATGGGTGTATATATGTATTTTATCGTATATATGTTAAACGTATGTACATATTATACAATATATTTAGGCCTTTTTTTCCGTCTTTTGCACTACTGTGCACCGCGTTAACTTCATCTCTCACCATCATGGGTAGGCTGGTAGAGATCTCTTTTAGAGACAAGTTCGCCCTTGCCAACTTACTTTGTAAACTTCAAATGTAATTTTTTTTTTAAAGTGCAATAAAGAATATTTTAAAAAACTTAACCTATTCAACTAGTATAGAAACTCAAAGCAAATCAAATTAAGAAAAACGCTAAGTTTTTTATACGCATATTTTTAGACAGAAATAGGTGGGTAAGATGTAGATTTATCTATGTAAGTATATATGCGTAAATGATCTTATATTTTATTATCAGTAGCGTGCATTTCATATAGGCAGAAAGGCACTGCCTACCCTGGCATGTTACTAAAAATTATATATAAAACATGAACATTACATATTTTTGAAAAAGACATAAACCATAATTCAATTTAAATCCGCTTCAAAAAACCCGCCATCATATATGCGATATCAGCGCTTCGCGCGAATCGACGACCGCGACGGGCCTTTTATAAAACTTTGCCTTAAATCGCATACAAAATGTTAGCATTGACAGAACGACATTATTATAATCCTACAATTTTATAATGTCGCGCGTCATATGGAATACGAACAAAGTATTGTGTTTTTAACATTGGTCGGTTTAACAATCCAGCAGGCAGTGCCTAAATAACCTGTCAAATCAAATTGTCTTGAATTCGATACCGTTTGTACCAATAATTATGATTTTTGACACGGTCGCATAATCGCATCCGCCGTCCAATCCGAACTCCGAATCATTCCATGACAGATGTTATTGCAATTCACTTTGAAATTTTAGTTTGTGGTATACGAAAATATTAATATATTTATTATATTAGCGATGGACTAGTTTACTTGTGAAATATGTAACGGAGATGTGTGTTTGATGAAAGTAAATAAAGTAAATAGTGCATCCAAATTCAACACGTTCGATTTTACAGATTATTACGTATTTAAAAAAAGATAGGCGTATCGATTTAACATATTATAAATAACAATGATGTTATAATTTTTCATTTATTAATAAATAAACAAGTGCTTTAATTAAGCATACAATTTCGTAACTAATTAATAGAAATTCCTTGATAGTGTTATCAATGATTTCGTATGTTTGACCAAACGAAATTATCAGAGTGCCGGCCTTATGTGGCCACTATGTCTAACCAGTAACTGATTTGTTTGATAAGTATCAGTTGGTACTTGGTTGCTGTATATATAAGTGGCTCATGCTTATAAAAGATTTGGCACGACTTGTATCACATGCCGAGAAAAGCCGGATCAATCAATAAGCATGGTATGTATAGTTAAATGTATTTTGTCCTGCTGTATGTGTATGCCTGCGTTATTAGTATAAATGAACTTACACAGTGTCTAATAATTTACTTGTCTGTTCTTGAAATTATCTAAAAGCCTCTATTCCCAATAAAATTGAAATATTAGGAAAAATATGTAAGATTAAAGATTAAAAAAAAAAGTTAAAGAAATAAACTACTATATATGAATATAAAATATTAGAACAACCATTTATAATATAACAAAAATGTCGATAATTCTGTGTCGATTTAGAAAATTTACAAATTGTACATTTGTAACTCTCAAAATCAGATTGATTACTTAAAAACACATATCAAACACCATAAACAAGATATGTATAATAACTTTCTAGTCCATAATAATACATTTTTATTTTTGCACTTATAAAGCTAAAAACTACTTCGACTAACTTTTTTTTCCGACTAACTTTGCTGGTAAATTATTCTATATAGAATAAATAAATTGAAATCATCATTTCTTTCCATCAGTTTTTGCTTTATATCAAAGTTTTTGAGATATTATAAGTATATATAATTTTAAATATGGTAATAATAATTTGATTAATTTTTTTAAAGTTATTTATTTATTGCAGTATGATATAACATGACATAAAGTAATTAAATTCAGTACATATATTAAAAGCAATCATTTGTTTAAAATTTATTGAGTTTGGAATTATTTGTATCATCAATCTTATTTGGATAAAGAGATTAATATAATTGTATATTTTTAAAAATTAGGTTTTGAATATTATACTTTAAATATATATTTGTATTTTGTATCAACAAAATACAAATATATATTTAACTATACAGACAACTTTTATTATTTTGGAAATAGATGATAACATTAAACACTTTTTCTAAACAATAAAAGAATTTCAAATACAAAAAAAAAAAAAACAATAATATTAAATAACTAGCTGCAAGCAAAAATTCTAAAAACTATATTTTTAGGTTCGGTATTGATTGTAGATCACACCCCAAGTAGTCTTTTAAAAAAAATATCCAAAATATAGTTTTGACTTTCCTACCATTTTATTATATGTATAGATCATATTTCAGAGAAACAAAAAAAATTAACAATTTAAAAATTGTATGTATTTTTATACTTTTTTTTTCTGTGAATTAAAAATGTTTAATCTTTTTTGATTTAAATGTAGGTATAGCATAATTACTTAAATTGGAATGATGTGATGTTCTTTAGGTTCATATTTTTTTTTGACTGCCTACCCTGTCTTAAAACTTTATGCACGCCACTGTTTATTATAAAGGTTCATATTAAATTTGTACACCTATGCCGACACAGTACCTTTTCTTCTGCCCCTAGGTTGGCTGGAAGATATTGCTTTTCAGCGTTAAGGCCGCCCTTTGTATAATAGCTTGTTATATGTACCTATATTTTATTATCTATATAATATTTCTGTTTTGGTGTACAATAAAATGTATTATTATTATACGATTTTATATATTGATATATAAATTAATAAGTTTTTGACGTGATAACGTCTAGTAAATTGATGAAGGGGTGCGCGTTCGAAGAAGATGACGTCATCATTGTCACAATTAGTGAGCGAGAGCGCGGAACAAGCGGTAGAGAGGTACGGTCGGCTCGGCCTAAGCGTTCGGCTCACGATCGGCGGTCGGCCTAACTTACGACGCGTCCCAGTAGAAATGACAGCGGCAAATGGCGGGAAACTGTTTTGTCAATATTGAAGTAATGTCAAATAGTGAAAAGTTGATAATATAATGTAATGTAATAATATAAGTTAATAATATATAAGTAAATAAATGTAAGTTAATAATAAAAGTTAATAAAATCATAAAATGGTTACCATAGTTTATTACAACAACAATTGCAGCAAAAAAAGGTAATTAATTCTTGCATTCTAAGAATCCGATTAGCGATTGACGCCTAGTTGCACGAAACAAATTTTAAATTTAAGTGTTTATTAAACTAATTTAATCACAAAAATCGTGATTATCTGTTGCACGAAACCTACATCTGATTAAGTTAACAAAAAAAAATAGTTGAATTAAAGACCTATCTAACGGATGATTAATTCCAACAGCTTTAAATTAATCATTAGATCAACTAATTTTAAGATTAATTGCAACTTAACTAACGGAAAGGTAGCGACGGTTTCATGCAACTCGCCGATAATCTCATACATTTGTTCTTTGACTATAAAATAAGTAGCATCGGTGGGCGAGTGCAGTAATATTAGGTTATATTACAATTTTGACTAAAAAGTTATTAGGAGTCATATAATTACGATCGTATAAAAAGTACACTGTTTTTATTTAGTATATTTTTACAATTTTCATAAGTGGTTAATGATAAGCTAATTTGTTTTGCTAACTTTAAGTTATTAAACTTAGCTTCTTTATTAAACTTGATTATTTCTTGTATTACATATCAAAGTATTTAACTTTATTTCGCTTTTATATTAAATACAATTAATTACATGTAGCTTATATACAGGATGACTGGTGAATTACCATCGACATTCGGGGAGAGCGCTCGGCGCACGGTTCCCACTCGAATCATGTAAAAAAAAATAGGTAAATATTAATAAACTTTTAAGTAAAGTTACTCAACAATTATCCAATTATTTACGCATCGTCTGGACACCCTAGCAGCTAGCTGCACTTTCGACACAAAACAGGTAGTTTATCTACGTCCAAACGCCGCCACGTGTAAACAGGGTAGCAGGATAAACAAGCATGATCCAGTCCCCCTTAATACTTTAATCCTGGCTTAGGAAAGGCAAAAATACTAAGATATTTTACTCGTTTAAGCAACAAATTTGTTGACTAGGTAAATTATGTGACTTTGGCAATTTTTAGGTGTGAACAAGCGACACATTACAACACCTGTGCATGTGCCGCCGGCATGACTGGAAAAGTGTCATCGCTTCATTTATTTGAATTGAAATTTATGAAAATTTGGTCAAAAATTAAGTACCTATTTTTATTGCATGACCCGAATGGGAACCGCGCGCCGAGCGTTCTCCCCAAATATCGATGGTAATTCACCAGTCACCTGTATATTATACAAAATAATGATAATTCAGTGATAATAATTCAATTCCATTCATGTTTTCTTACGACGTTATCACGTAAAAATTATCGTCCGTAAACCGACTTTACAGACAACCAATTTTTTTTTTAATTTAAGGCTGATTTTATTTGCGGATTTATAAATAAACACAATGGCGGTACGATTATATGTCGGGGTTCCGGAAATATTATACAAACAATCCCTCAAAGCATGACAAAGATCTGTACGATATATGGAAACGTTTATCAACACAAAACTATTGAGTTGTGAGCGGAACAAACAAACACATTTACAATACAACAATATGTCTATGTCTGATAACTTCAAGACAAATTGTTACATATAATGATTCAATCTATAAGCGTCCCACTGCTAACCAAATACCTCTTTGCTTACAGGATTTGAGAGTTAGAGCCGAATTCGCCCTCTGCTTCACTGTGTTGGCGAACAATTGAAATTAATTAAATAATTTGCCCACCATGATTAAAAATCACTGTTAAGTACTTATATCTGAGGCACGGTGTGGATACCCACAAGGATATACACCCAGACAATAAATATTTGTATAAATGCAAATATTTGACTCGAACGGGAATCAAACCCATCACCGTCGGCAATAAAATATTCTCGCACCATTACACCAGAAATTTTGTAAATCTAACGATTGTGAGAATAAAAGCCAATTCCTCTATGTTGATATTTAAAGTAAATATACAATTTATAAACAATTATAGAACGGGGCTCTCAGTATTACTTCTAATTCCTCAGCTAAAACTAGAATGAGCCCTTCTCTTGTTATCACTCCCTTTTATGTCATTCACGCTAACAAGACGGACACTGATTTGACTAAGTACACCTAATTAGTCAAATTAGTGTAAGCACACTACTAAAGAAATAAAACTGAAACATAATATAAATTAATTAAATCAATATAACAAATATAAATTATTTAAATCAATTATATTACAATAATTAAGAATATATCACACATTCAAAAATCGATTGTTAAATATTAAATACGCTAACACGATTAAATAGAACAAAATTTGACTTCCTAACAAATTTAATTGAAGTTGAATGATTCATTTCCCTTTAGGATATTTAAAATGTGCCTCACAAACCATTTAATTAAACCTGATTATCTTGGATCTCGTGTTGTTTACATTTAATATGTTAGTATTATCTATCCGCTTAAGTAGTCTTCTACGCTTTGAGTAAGGAATTTTGGCAATCTTAACATATAACTACAAAGAACATACCTTTGTTAGCTATATCTCATGGATATAAAGGGATTCGTAATGTAATAGAATCAAAAATGATATGAAGGAAACGAGAAAAAGCGTTTATTTATTTGTACATTTGATAGATTAAAAATTTAATGGAATTTTTTTAGTTGAAATTGAACATAATGTAAATATTTATATATTAAATTAAAATTTTGCCATTCAATAGTTATTAGTACCTAAGATAATACATTAATTCGTTTTCATTGTAATTTTTTTTTTTCGTGTAAAATGAAGAAAGTTTATACGGTTGTTATATTATAATTACTGAAGCTATTTTTGTAAAATATTTTTTTTCGTAATTTCAATTTTCTATTGTAAATGAAGTCATTGTTTGATCAAAATTAACTGTCAAGAGAAATATAAATTTAGTTTAATTTTCGACATGGATAAAGAAAATGGAAGTGTCAGTGACATTATATTTTCTTATATATATATATATATTTAATAAAATTTGTAATAACGGAAAATTAAAGCTTTTAGATTTCTATTTGATCAAAACTAATAGATAATAATTATTAATTGGAAGAAGAGTTTTTTTTTGTTTACTTATAAATGTAATTAAATAAATAAATAAACACCTCACTCTCAGCGGCTCTCAGTAGAATTTATTCTTGTGTTGGGGTTTCGAAAACACAATACAAAGACAAGTTAGCCTAGACCACAACAAAAATTTGAATCGCCTTTACAAACATTTACCATGAGCTGGGATCGAATCTGCGGTCGCCATCGCAAAAACCAGTTATAACCAGTTGTGACCAATGCATTAGCTCGTCATCAATTTAAATTTATGTACCTCATCCAGTATATTTACATCTAAATAAATGAGTTCGAGAGTAATTTTCACATTAAACACTCGTTGGGCCGACGGCGTTATATTTAAGTATTATTCTTCGATTATTCTAGAAAATGATCCGGGCTTCAAATATAGTTAAAATTTAATTATAATTTTCATTTCATAATAACTAGACAAACCACGCGGTTTCCGCTGCGTTTTCCGGTACTAATTCACTTCCATATGTCGTACCGTCATGTTTTAAGCTTTTCTTTGTTAAAGATCTCGTTTTTCAACAAGAACTTTTTTTTTTGTAAATCAAAATAAAACAATAGGTTCAGATGACAATGATTCAAATTTTTATTGTATTAAAAAAAGTACGGTTTGGTAATTATGAATGAAAAATAATACTTAATAAATGTCCTCCACGACCACGGTTACAAATGTCGATTCTTTTATCAGAGTTTTTAAAACTTTTCAACAAAATAGTTGGTTTTATTTAACGTCTCATAATCTCTCATAATCTCAAACATCAAAACATAATCAGTCCACAAAACTTTCAATACCAACAGCACCAACAGTGAACATTATAAAAGGTAGACAAGGTTACGGGAACGCGAGTTTTTAAAAAAAAAAAAAAAAAAAAACGAATTTAAAGAATTTCATTTAAATTAACTTTAATTAAAAATATTAAAACTTAATTACAAACTAGTGATTCGACCGAGCAGAAGCTCATGCTCCAATCTAATGATCTTAAACTTAATCTTAAAAATCTTCAAATCGCATATGCCACCCAAGACGTGAGACACCCCACGACGATTACGACATAACAACATTCGTATTAAACTATGTTTAAGCTGATTAAGCATTAACTTGTGTGGTTCTCACACCTGGGGCCAACATAACTAGGTAAACAATAGATCCCATTGGTATACATTTAAATACTATTATATAGCAATACTGTATCAGTTTTTTGTTACCAGGTTTCTTTAAAAACAATTGGGACCGACAGCTTTACGTACTATCCGAGGCATTGTGGGGAAATCCACAAGGACATATCGCTGCTTGAATACAAAAGGGACACAAATCAAACAGACACTATTTTACAGGAGAGCCATTTAAAGTTTAGAAAATTTATATTTGTCTGTAACTTATTATTCTTTCATTAATTACATGCATGTTATATACCGCTAAAAGCGTATTTCAAAGCTGCATTTAATGGTAAGTAGTATTGTAGTACAAGTGTTGCCTTGAAAGATATATTAGCACATAAGTCCCTTTTGTTTAAAAAAAAATCCCTCGTTTTATGGTAAAAAATAGAATAATTAGTCACAATTCAAAAAACTTGATGTTTTAATCAAAATATTTTTCCACTGACTTAGGTAATCTAGAAAAATTATGACATAAAAATTAAAATGGTAATTCTAGTTTATAAAAATAAATGAAATAACTTCTTTAAGTGAAAATAAAAAAATCTGCTTCAAAAAAACTAGAATTAAAATCTTCCTCTTAATAAAGAATTGAAAAAAAAAAATATTCAAAAATCATTAAAAGCTTAAAAGCAATTATTTTTATAAAAAATTTAACTAATTGGCTCATTACTACAAACATTTTACATCAATAATAAGGTTTTGTTAATTTATTAATTACAAAATTGAACTATCCATCATAAAAAAATATACCAAACTAGACTTATAGCTTAATATCAGTCTCGAAATAGATATAATATGAATTCTACTAACTAAACAAAAATTAAGTAAAATATTCTAATGTAAAAATGTAATTGTACAACATAAATGTCATTAGAAACAGTAACAAATCACAACCATTCTTGAGCGAACAACACTATAGAAATTATATTTTCAAAGCTAAATTTTGAATGTAAATATATCAATAACAACTAGTCTGCATATTTCTATTTAAATAACAGGTTTAGAAGCTAGAAAAAAACTCCTCGTGATAAAAATATGTAATCTTTTTTCAGTTGTAATTTTTTTACAGCATTGAATCTCGCATTTTTTAGAACAAACTGGCCCTATTTTCTTTTCTTCTATATTTTTCTTAGTTTTTGACAAAGATGTGTATGCCTTACCACTGTTCTTTAATAATTTTGTAAGGTTCCTTTTCTATAAATTAGGATTTGCTTTCCTATTGCGACCTATTCTTTCATAGCTTTCATTTTCATCACACGGAGATGCCGTATCAACACTCGACGTAACTACACTGGGCACCTGAGTCAGTGTTAGCATTATTTGCTGACAGTATTATGTATTTTCGGCCGTTAAGTTTCGTTCCAATGTATCGTACAAATACAAAATTTTTACACAGATACTTTTCGACAGTAATAATACATATATCCTGCCTCTGAAGTGGAGACGAAATAAAAAAAAAGTCATCACCTGTACATGTCAACTACATCTAATCTAAAAAGCTACAGTTAAGTAGTTAAAATTTCCATTTCGATGACATTCATTAGTTATGCATGTTGGATTATCATACAATTTCGACACCTCTATGTTCGATCGTACCAAGTGCTAAATTATGTGATTTGTACGATAATTATGTGACTAATGCTAACGCTGACCTGAGTGTTAACACTGTCACACCGAGAATCAAGGATAGATGAAAAATCGAGAAAATTAATCTTTTCAGACTGGATTTCAACAGGAGACAGTACCTTATGCTATCAATTTGTTATTTTGTTCTTTAAACTCTTTATTATTTTTATTAAAACCTGAAGGTTCCGGTTCAGAAGGTAATAGCTGACTGTTAGTGAAAAAATTAAATTTATATAATTATCTTCATTGGAATCTGTTTCCGTCATCTCTAGGTCATTTTTAGTTATAAAGTTTAGATCTGCAACGTTGTCGTGTGAAGAAAAAACTGAGCTAGAACTTGTCAAACATGTAGACACAGAAGTGTCACTATCATTATCAGTTTCCTGAACAATCACGTTTAGTCTGGTCTTTGATCTTTGTAGTTCAAACCATGATTCTTTATTATCTAACAGGGATAAACTCAGATTGTGTTGACTATCAGGTATGGAATTACTGTTGGAGGAGTTATCTAACAGAGCAGCTGGTTCATTCCATGTTGGGTTTTCAATTTGTGCCTCAAATCGGAGATTAACTGTCATCGGTAAAGTTATAATTTATAGCACTCATCTTTCTGTCTCACTTGGTGTGTGGTGTTCAATTTCCTAATCCTTATTCGTGTTTTTGTTGGATTTTAGCATTTCAAATATTCTTTGTACTCTACTACTCATTCTATTATCAAAAAACGGTGATTAATTATAATAAATTACGTATATCAAATAACAATACACATTAAAAAATAAAAATAATTCACTAAAATATTTAATTTTCTTTTAAGTTTTATATTAAATTTATAATTATAATGAATTTACTTCCATCTAAAGAAATACAAAAGTAGCGCATTCCAAAATATGGCACTAACGTTTATCAAATAATATTACAACCTCTAAAATATTATAAGCAAAGCGGCCGCTATGCTTAGTAAGGCCCTTTTCATTTAAAAGTGATTTTATACTTTTCTAAATCTGTAATACAAAATGGGCAATTTTGAAATATGGCACTTTTGTTAAAGAAAGAGGAATAAACTTACGTGATTTCTTAAGATCAAAACGGACATATTTCACTATATGGCGCTTTTGTTTATAAAATTACTAACGCAAGTTAAGGATTTTTTGAAATATGGCACTTTATCATAAAAGAAAAATGCGTTCGCTTCGATTATCGGGTCGCAACTGAGAAAATGGCAGTTTTGCTCATATTTGGTCCCCGAAACTCGAAAATACTAAAAAGGCGAAAGTATTGTTTTCATATATTATAATGAGAAATCAATGGGAGTCTCTTTTAAATACAAAAATATGACCTATTAACATCGCATTTTTTAAATAAAATCGATTTCACTTTTTTTCCATTTATGTCCCTTTTGTATTCAAGCAGCGATATATCCAGACCAGAAATAATATTTGTACAAATACAAATATCTGCCCTAAGCAGGAATAGAATCTGCGACTGCTGGTGTTGAGGCGACTACAAACACCACTACAGCAGAACGGTTGTCGAGAAAAAATTAGTTATTCGATAAAAATTTCTTCAAATTCCGGGTTTCGAGTTATATTGGATAGTAGGTTATGATGTCAGTAGTTTCTGAAATAATAAACCAAAATCTGAATATTTCCAAAATTATAATTCGACAATTTTATAGTTTATAGCCTACCTCAATTTGAATTAATTTATTTTGTAAAAATGTAATTTGTATTTATACACTCGCACTCAATGTTAACAAACTTTAGATGTTTTGACTTTTTATTTTTTATTTTTGTCTCTGACATTTTATTTTGTATATTTATATTGATGTTTATTTTGAATTGTTGCTGTTTTTTACATGGTCGGTTGTTCGATAGGTTTATTAGACTTTTTTAAAATTGTAATTTATGAACACCTTTAAATAATTGGGCGATCTGCTAAATACCGATGATGCTCACTTTTATTATACTTCTTAAATGTTTTTTACTTAATTTTTTTAATTTTTTTTTACTTTTCATAATTTAGTTTCTGACATTGGTTTTTGAATTCAATCTAGAATATTCATTAATGTATGCTACATGGACAACTTTTAATTTGACATATTTCGATGTTGACGGTAATATTAGTAACTTAATAACACCTGTAAAAAAGTAGGCAATTATCTAGATACCGATGTTTACTTTATTGATTTTGTATTTGTTGTTATACTACTTGTTGTTGTTGACTTCTGAATCAATAAATAAATAAAAATATTTACTGGACATTATTTAATATATCTAATTTCGAACGAAAAAGGGATGAATGAAATTGGACAACGAGTTAAACGATAACTGCTTAGTACACATTTTAAAAGCATAATACGGTCGTCAGTTACTTGTAGTAATAGTCATTATTATTATCAATATACAGAACATAGTAAAAATATAATGATAGCTCCGTCAATTATGAGTCGGAGCACCATACGATGATCTCTGTATCAATGTTATATCTGACACTATATTGCTTAAGATTGCGCAGAAAAAAAAAAACTTTTTCTTGTATAATACGCCAGTTTAGGTCTAATAAAATACTTGCTTAGCTAGGCCTAAAACTTAAATAAAAATATTTCATCTCATTCGTTCATAAGTAAAAATAAGTAAAACAAAGGAATTGTTTTAGTAAGTAATTCGTCCGCTGAAAGCCTTTAGTGATGGCCCGTTAAAAATCGTCCTCATGCATCACTCTGCGCAATGTTAACCTTTTTACTGGCTTTAGTGTTGGGACGGTTTATCGATACTTCGAAAACATTTAATTTTTTTTACGACTTTTACGAGTATCTACAGAAGTTTTATTTATCGATAAAATTTTATAGAGATAATTTGACTTTCGAAGTAAACATTAGAGTTAATAAAACTGTAATTGTAAAAACCTTGACAAGTATTTATATAATTCTGATATTTTTCTTATTAATTATAAATAATTTGAATGATTTGTTTTATTGTTACTTGTTCTATGATGTTTATGGTTATATTTTTTTTTATTTTATTTACTATACTTCCACAGGCTTTATTTGCCCATGCCTTTTTTTATTTAAATTTTTATATTGTTATTGTTATGTTTCATGCGTACTTAATTAGACAACGAAACTTAAGCTAAGCTTAGGATCTCTATCTATCGCGAGTCATTTTTTTATGGTTATATTTATGCTTCTATGGTCGTAACATGATGTAGTACAGCCTAACAAAAGTTTTTTTTTTCAGCGATAATCGTAAATGTTAAAGTAGGTGAAATCGCACGGTTTGTCTAGTTAAGTATATTTCAATTATTCGTATAAATAAATAATGACCATTTTACGTTATACGTATTTTACGTTAGATCATTTTAAATCCATTCCAGCTACATCTTCAGCGCAATAAATAATATTTAATCAATTCGAAATAAATGCTTTTCACAATATATTAACTTTGTTTCAACATTTCAATGCGAATGTTTTTTAATATTCATTAAATATGTACATTCAGATAAATCACGTACTTTCCATACATGAATGAGTGGAATTTCACTAATTTTAATTCACTATTCACTTTTTATCAATTTGAGAATCGTACTTCGCAGAATTAATGACTATTCAATATGTGAATATCAGAGTCCACTGATTTGATCATTGAATTTATTACTGATTATTAGTGAGTATTTATTAACTTGTTATTGAAATTCACTGGTATGTAGTGAATATAGCTTCACTAACGTAATAAATAAAAATTCCACTAATTCATGTTTAGAGAGTAAGTACGGAGATATATAATTTATTACATTAAAAGCAATCTATGATTGGAAGTAAAAATACTAGTTTTAATTTTTCATTTTATCGCATTGATTTAAGGAATAAGTGTATTTTTTTGTTTTCAAAAGTCCTTATTTCATTATGTTTAGTTTCTTTATATACATAGATAAAATGTAATCCAATGTAAATATTGAGAAGAAATAAATTGACACAAGAATTAAATTGATTTCGTTAATCTAATTAGTAGTTTTCAGGTATTTACGATATTTTCACTATCTAAATGATTTACATTATGCATTTTGATTGTTAGTAAAAACTATTGGTAATATATTTAGGATAGATAAATTGGAAATTTCGACCAGAAAATAGAAAATCTTCGCAAAAGTGGAATTTGTTTTTCTTTATCGAATATCAATGAACAGAAATAAAGTTATTTATTAATAAAATTTAGATCGGAGAACCGATTAACATATTTTTTTTTTCATAAAAAAATTATGAAATAATAACAAAATATATTTTTTCTATAAACTTTGAAGGAACTATTTCAGTATAAATTAATAAACACCTCACATTCGATGGCCCCCAGTAGTATGTGAATCCTGTGTATAATACAATACACAAATACAAACGACACACACACACACACAACATACAATACACAAACACAAATGACCACGAGAAACATCTGTATGGCCTATAGAAATATTTGTCGTGTGCGGAGATCGAATTCGTGACCTAGCACGTCAGCCAGTTCCTGTGACTACTACGCCAACGCATCATCATTTATTTAGTTGAAATGTAAGCAAAGTTATACAAGAATAGTTAATTTTAAAATCAGTTGAAATCAGTAAATACATCAGGCGAATCATACTTTTAATCAATTAAATCTGAAAATCTCGAAGTGATAAATTATTTTTCCTGTAGTCGATTATAAAGATCAACCTGATTCTATTAAGAGAGAATAACTCAGAAGTTAAAAGTTAACTGTTTATTGTTCTAAAGAGAAATGTTTTCTTTTGTCGCTTTCAGAGATTTAAGAGAAAAATTTCTGAAAAAAAAAGTATAGTAAAACATTCTACGAACAGTTAACTAAAACAAATAAAAGTATAAAATTATAATCACAGTTTAAGATTTTATTTTTTTAATAGCATAAAAATTATTTCGCAAGAGTAGCATTAAAGAAAATAAAATTATATCCGTCTTTAAATAAGTGAATACACTTATATAAATACGAGTTTATTTACTTATTAAAGACAAGCAGTCCCCGCGACTTCGTTCATTATTATAGATTTTAACCTTAATTCCTTTACTATGGGTACCACACTGAATTTTGGGAAGAAAGAATTCAGCGTCCTAGCTTGTAGTATGAATTCAAATCGTGCCTAGTTTAATTCAAATTTATTTACGTTTCGACGTAATTTATGGATATTACAGTTTGACTTCAGTATCTGTACTGTACAGTATCAGCCTGTAAACAACCCATTGCAGAGCGAAGACCTCTTCTCCATACAGAAAAATGGTTGGAGCTTAATCCACCACGCTGCTACTCTGCGGGTTGACGGAAATTATTCCTACCATGAGTAACAATCGTTATTAGGTGTCTATGATAACAACCTGTGATGGCTTTATGTTCTTTCCGAGGCACGGTGGGGAGACCCACAAGGATATACACCCAGACCGGATATATTTATACAAATACAAATATCTGCCCCGAGCGGGAATCGAACCCGCGACCGTCGGCGCACAGCGTTGAGGCGACTACTTGCACCACTACACCAGAACCGTCATCTTTTGAGTACAGTTTAAATTAAAGAATACCCTCCAAAAATTTTTTTTAAATAACGTCAATATACAGAATTTTGTCCAAAACTGGTACATTTACGGTCGGTAAAGTACATACAAATTTACACTGAGTTTCCTAAAATATTTTTATAATTATACGAGTATCGATATCGACGGTAGTCAAATGCGCACATCACTAATACTGCTGCACATCTATAGCAATTTATTTTACAAATGTGTTTGTTTGTATGTAGCATTCCAGTTTTATGAAAATATGTGAACGCTACTGAAAATTTTCCTTTACCCGTAAACCATATATTACGGTAAAAGGTTTGTAATATGAAGGTCTGCTTTTTTTGATTTACGTTCCTATTAACCCCTCGTTTCGGTTATTGATATAAAAGGCTGTAAGGCTGGATGTTCAATATATCTATCGCTTTAATATACTTGAATGGATGATCAGTCTGTAAAAGTTTCAATGCTGGAAATAGGTACTGTCTAAACACGAATCAGTGAAATTTTCATTAATTACGTTAGTGAATCTGTATTCTCTACATTAAGTTATAAGTTAGTGAATACTTACTAATACACATACACATATTCAATGATAAAATCAGTTGACTCTGATATTAACATATTCATACGTTGAATAGTCATTAATTCTGCGTGGTACGATTTTTACATTCATAAACAAGTATGCTTAATTAAAAAAATCAAAAAACCCGACTGCGTAAAATACTCTTATTATAAACTAAAAAGAATAAAACAATCTACTAGCTTTCATTTGATACCCATATTGCTACAGTAAGATAAAAAAAATCAACTCCCCCCCTTCATTCCGCCATTTGCGGGCGCCATTTTGAAAATTTATATAGCCTATGTCACTACTTCAATTTAGACAAATCCAACGACACCTCATATGTCAAAAACCGTCCAGCCGTTTGGGCTGTAGGGCGTGCCAAAGAAATGGACATACATACATACATACATACATACATACATACATACATACATACATACATACATACATACCTACATACATACATACATACATACATACATACATACACTCGAAAAACATAACCCTCCTTCTGTCGCAGTCGGGTAAAAATGAATAGTCACTTTAAATTGGTAAATTTCATTAATTCGTGTTTAGAGAGTACCAGGACTAATAAGCAGTGAGGCCTATACAAATATTAGTCTTGAGAGAAGACACAAAAACCAGTTGATGTGACCATTCATTATTGCGCCCGTTATATTGGGTTTTTAACACCATTGAATATCTTGAATTAATACAACATAATTTTTTTTTATATTCTTCTAGAGGATAATTTTAATTAAGTGTTTTTTTATGCATCTCATATTTTGTCCAACAATGGAAATATCTACATATACTCATCTATTCCACTGATTCATGTTCAGAGAGTAGCAAACGCCACAAATTTCAATTTTTCAAATCCTATTCTTGATAACCAAAAATAATTTTTGACAAATAAATTTGTATCAAAAAAAATTCGCCAATACATTACGAAGGATCAATCAGATGTCGGATTATTGAAATAAAAATATATATTACGAGAACACATTTTCAAATATTAACAATAGGAATCCCTTTAGTAGAACGTCTTAAAAACAAGTCTACGTTTTGATAATGAAAAGGGAATATTTGAAACTCGTAACGATTTCGTTAGGTTAGGTTTGTAGTTGAAGCGAGGATTTTTTGAAATTTATATAATATTTTACATGTACTGTATAACTTTTGACGATGGACTTGACTTGGGAATGATGTGATCGCCTCCAGGCTATTTCAATTTATAGAGAATTATTGTTAATTACAATTTACTTTGAAAAAAAAAAAAAACATTACATTAAAAAAATATATTAGTCCCGCTGAGTTTCTTTCGCCAGTTCTTCTCAGGTCAGAGGCTTCTTCTTTCCGAACTGGTGGTAGACTCATGACGTTCAGTAAATAATTGTAATAATTTTATGCTGAATAAAAATATTTTGACTTTGACTTTTGACTTTGACGACCGTTCTGGTGTAGTGGTGCAAGTAGTCACCTCAACACTGGCGGTCACGGGTTCGATTTCCGCTTGGGGCCGATGTTTGTATTTGTACGTATATTTGTTTCCGGTCTGTCTCCCCACCGTGCTTCGGAGAGCACCTAAAGCCGGCGGTCCCGGCTGTTATCACGGACATCTAATAACGATCGTTACTCATGGTAGGGAAATTATCTGCTAACCCGTAGTAGAGCAGCGCTCCTATATGGAGGAGAGGCCTTTGCCTCAGCAGTGGGAAGTTTAGAGACTGATTCATTCAAATATTTGCCCTGGACACATATCTACACCAGAACGGTTGTCAATATAATATTTATTCATATGATAAAGTATTTGTATATAATACTAGCTGCTGCCCGCGACGTCGTCTGCGTGAACGCTATACAGCACCAAAAATACCTACGATTATAACTTTTAAAATAACATTCATTTACCCGTTTCTTCTTTACATTTCATATCTACAGAAAGTGTAGTAACAGAGGGAGACTATCTTTTGTAAAATTGACCTTCAAAAAACTTCTCGATAAATAACATTAGTAGTTTGGCTCTCCGCAGCCAAAATGTAAAGAGAGTCAGGACTGGTGACGCGGGAGCAAGCGACGTACAGCTGCCCGTGTGAGAAGCAGCTCGTCCTGAGATCGACACCAGCTACCCTCAGTGTCTGCCCCTGCGACTTATTGATGGTCATCGCGACGCAAACACTCACGGGGAACTGTACGCGCTTGAACTGGAACGGGAAGTTATGAGGTATGAAGGGAATGCGTGGTATAAATACTGCCTCGCTGACGCCACAACCCGTGAGAATTTCCGCCTCAATGGTGTGTCTGTGGATCGAGATGACTTTAAGGCGGGTCCCGTTACACAACTTCGGAGGAAATAGGTTCCGAAGAAACATAAGCATTTATTATCTTTATGATATGTATATGGCATGCTTAATTTTCCTCTTTCTTCGTTATTTAACTCAAATTGCTTACAGCAATAGCGTACCGTTTTCGAGTTTAAATTTTGTTATACATCTATGCAGTTTTTTTGAGTTCTGTTTCTTATTACATAAATACACACTCGATGAATTTTATAAGACATAGATGAAGCAGCTTAAAACTTCTATAAACACATTTTTTTTAATTGTCTTGCTCATCTCTGAAACGAATTAACGATACAATTTTTATTAAAATGCACAACTCCATCTATGACTTTTAAAAACAACTATTAACCTCGCCAACATGATCAAATTTAAATTATTTATATCCAAAAAGGGCTTACATATGTAATTCGACTTGATGTTTTTGAAATCTCATAGATGGCGCTGCTCTAAAATTGTCTTGATACTACTTATATTCATTTCTTATATTAAATTCATTCTTACTTTCATTATGTTTATTAGTCTAAGTTACTTATATTTCGTGATTTTTATAGTGTGAAAATAGCTTATAGCATGGTTATTATTAACATAATAACAACATTCAAATATGCGTCGTTAGATTACACGTTGTTACAGAATGCGTTGAAGAAATAAAGGTTCACTGCTCGTTCCCCGTAGGTGATAGCGTGATAATATGTAGCCTATATGATGACCCGACTTCTTAATAATATTCGTACCAAATTTGAAGTAAATCCATGCAGTACTTTTTGAGTTTATCCCGGACATACATACAGACAAACAGACAGACAAAAATTCTATAAATTATATTTTTGGCTTCGGTATCGATTGTAGATCACACCCCAAGTATTCTTTTAAAAAAATATTCAATGTACAGTTTTGACTTTCCTACCATTTTATTATATGCATATAGATATTTCAATATCAATAATATTTTTGTAATGTTTTAATAGCTAAGCGTTGAAGTTTAAAACCGTGGATGTTAAGCTTTAAATCCGACGATATAAATAATACATGATACTGTTCACGGGTGAAAATTCATGTAAAAACGTCGAGTTATTTTTTAAGGTTACCTTTTGGTTCGTCGTTGAGGCTACGTTTACGTTTATAGTACGATACGTTTTTTATGCTCTTACACACTTTTTAATGTTAATTGTAGTACCTGGATGACCGAGCTTTGCTCGGTTAAATAATATTTACTCGTAGATACATTACATACCGATGAAACATAAATAATATTTTCAATCTTACTGACATAATAGTAAAATAATAGGAACTGGTAATTTAAATAAAAAAAGCTAACAATAGTTTTTCACACAAAAGAAAAAACCTTGAAAAAAAAAGGAAAAAAAAAAATTGGTCTGTAGACACTTGGTGTCGAACCCGAGTTTTCTTATTTCTAATTCGCCCGATTCCTATTCGAGCTATTATAAGATTGTCAATGACAGCGAAATTTGCCTTCGTATTCTAATGATATTTTTCAATTGCGTAAAAAAAGGGATAAAACGACATTTTCTAAAAATAAATCCTAGCTAGATCGATTTATCGCCCCCGAAACCCTCTGCATACTAAATTTCATGAAAATCGTTGGAGCCGTTTCCGAGATTCAGATTATATATATACAAGAATTGCTCGTTTAAAGATATAAGATAAGATGTGTGTTATCGTTATTTATCTAACTAATATTTGTTCATTAATTAATTAATTTGAATTATACCCTGTACAAGTTAGCTTGATCTTTTTGACAGATGTAAATTTACTGATCGATATAACTTTGCAATGACGAACATATTATTTTCTTAATTTAATAATTTTAAAAATTGTAAAAATATTAAAAAAATACATTTAACACAAAAGTCCCTAAAGACTCAAGCGTTATCCGAAAATTTTAAGACTTTTTATTGCTTCAAATTAAAATTATTTAGGAACACTGAAAATAATAGACGCTTATACAATGTTACATCGGTCAGACGGATACTACGGGACTTTTGTGTTATATGTGTTTTTTTTTAAATATTTTTACAATTTTTAAAATCATTAAATTAAGTTTTAAGAAGTTTGTTTTTATTTTTCATTGTATTACTATTTGTTGGAAGTATTTATGTTATAAAACATTACGATATTGCTCGTAAAAATCGAGCGATTATTAATAAAAATTAATATATTCATGTTTATTATATTTAGGATATGATTATATTATGCATAACATTGTGAGAGTTTTAAATATATATTTGTCAACTCTCCAACTCTCAGTAGAATAGAGTGATGAAATAAGTCCAAATTATTCTCTTTTATAGGAAAATATGTTTTGTTTTAGCAACACAGTATCATTGAACAACTTCAGATCTTTTGATTTAAAATCTATAAAAGGTCTGTTTATATTTTATCTTTATCAATTATTATATATTTTGACTCAATTAGAAATTTTTAAATAAAAAGGTTAGGAGAAAAAATTGAAAAAAATAATTTACAAAAGGCAGTCTTATCGCTAAAAGAGCGGTCTCTTACAGATAACTTTTGAGGATACCTTCTCCAGTATTATTTTATGAAATAAATATACGCTTAAAATTTTCGCTATGGTGTCGAATTTCAGTACTAGCTGTGTCTTAATTAGTATTGAACATCGACATCATAGTAATTTCTTGCGATCGCGAAAATTACGTAATAGACCCACCGATTAGCACCGCTGAAGAATTCATATTACGATCGCAGGTGATAGCATAGAATAAATAATAGTACAGTGATAGATAATAATATGATGAAACCTGCAGGTCTCAGGAGAAATTCTGAGATATATGGACAACAGTCTACAGTAAAGTATCGTGGCGGATATAGCTTCAATCCTTTTCTCCAATAAGTGGTTCCTAGGCTAGGTTGTATTAAACAATACAGTTGGCGATAAAAAATATTTGCACGAATTCATTGAACAGTAACAAAACAAATTAAACAAAAGCTTGTAAAAAGAGAGATCAATGGATGATTACAATGTTATTTCCATTAAGCTCGTCATTGCTCCCGAAGGGCCTGACCCGTTCACTTTTTACCCAGCACCGACAAAATCATCAATTTCAACCCGAAAGAGATTTATTCTGATTTATTAAATTCGAAGTTTCTTTATTCCCAAAGAGGATTAGTTCCTTTGAAATATTTTCAGGGTTGTTGTTGAATACACCTTCATATTATTTTTTTTATATATATTTTAATCTATGGATTTTTGTTTACTTTTACGAATTTTTTATTGTTAATGTGGATTACTTTATTATTTCAGGAACATTCTAGATAAAATCCTTTATTACTAAAACAAAAATAAGTAATATTAATTTATACATATTTAAAATGTAATTTCTCACTACAGTGAATAACTTTTATTGTAAAAGACATGCAAATTAGTGTATAAAGACCAAATTTAACCGAACATATTCAAAACATTACTTTGTCCGTCTGTGTTAAAACAGAAAAAAAAAGATTTGTACAATAATGATTTGATATTATCCGAGGACACTTCAAGCAGACGGATCGTGACACGGCCTGAGATCATTGTCGAAAGGTCACGCAAAATTAGTCCCTTTCTGTTACAAATAAGAAATGAACTGAAATGAATAAGGCTGTAATTATCACGTCGTCGGGACTGTTCAGAGGTGAGCCGGACAGTCCCCATTGAGAAGTCTGGTCTTTCGCCGAGGTCAGCCTGTCGCTGGAGGGATCCTGTTGCCTGCAGATCCGGGACCCTCCAATTAAAGCGGCTGAAGGCTCCCGCAGGGGTTTTGTACGGTATTGTACTCCCAAAGTGCCGAGTCCGACATAGGTCTAGGACTGCCGACCCGGGCATCCTGGGTATCATCCGTAAATGAATTGCCCTGCGACAAAAAGAAAAACAAAAAAAGAAAGAAAAGGCTGTAATTATCACATATACAGGAGACAGTTTAAAGGTTGATCTGTCACGTTGTTAGGGGTGTATGATAACATCCGTGACCGATAATACGTACGTACTCTCTCGTAGTTACGTACTCTCTAAGGCACGTTGGGCAAATCTACGAATATAAACACTCAGACCAGAAACAAATATTTATTGTTTATTACTAACATCCGCACCGAGTAGCAATAAAATCCGCCAACGTCAGCGTTAATGAAACTTTCGTCACCACGATGTCATAACGGTTGTCTGAACTGCAATATATTCTAACCGCACTCTCCGCAACACAGCAAGCAACTCGAAATGTTCGAGAATGATCCAAGATGTCACTGTCATTTGTTAAATCACATCGCAGTCTCGTCATGATGTCGTACGGGCGTATTTCTATGCAAACAATCAGTGCATAATAAGTTTAACATAATATTACAAATATTTTAAAATCCTTGCCACTAAAAGTTTTTAATGATTGATTATTATTAAATATAATAAAGTACAAGTCGTAAATGATTTCATATTATTATAATATCATATATAGGTTATAATTAGAAATAAATAATATAAATAAATAAATATAAATAAATATTAACCAACAATCACACCACGTTAATCTAGCCCCGTGCTAAGTTCGTAAGAACTTGTGTTACAGGTACTAGGAACGGAAATAAATTTAAAATATAAATACATATATACATAAATACACATCCATGACCCGGTGCAGACATCTATATTCGTCATACAGATTATCTGCACCTGGCGGGATTCGAACCCGCGACCGCTGCGTAAAGTGTCCAGTTGCTTGACCACTCGACCAGCCGGCCGTCATCAAATAATTTAGAAAATTGAAAATTTAGAAAATTGGTTTAAAAAAGAGAGCTTAATTTAATGAAATGTATTTCGATAATAAAATAAACATCATAAAAATATATATCCAACTTGAATAATTAAACACGAAATTTTAGATGACAGGTTTTAGTAAAATTTAATTTAATTCCGAAGTTATATTTCATCACATTCCGTGACGTTAATAACTTTTGACAGCAATTCAAATAATCCACTAACCTCGTTCGGACTTAATGATTTATTTGATTATTTCGATACGATATCAATTGAGATATTAATAAATGATTTAATATTCAAAGCAAGCTTTATTGTCGAAGTTTGTCGGTTCGGTATTGGATTACGGCTTTTATTGTTTAACTAAATAGCCCTTGTGGTTTTACACACGTTTTCAGAATCACGTTTATGGTTACTGAGAGTATTACATAATATTTTCCAGTCTATAAACATCCTTAAGTTTATTTATAAATGAAACTGTTTACAATAGTGATGTAAACTAAAGCGACTTTTACCGCAGAAATGCCGGTTATTTAATAATCCTATAAAAACCGGTTAAATATTTGTCAATCGGATAGAATTATTTAGTGACTTTTACCGCAGAAATGCCGATTATTTCATAAACCTATAAAAACCGGTTAAATATTTGATAACCGGATAGAATTATTTAAGTGTTTGATTATGTCGTCGAAAAATTGAGTCGTTTTAAGTGGCAGTTTTGTGTGTGTGTAACAGATAAAAAAAGAGCTTATCGCACTACTTCTCTATGTCTCGGAGTTCAAGTTAGAGACTCGCTATGTT
Source organism: Euphydryas editha (assembly GCA_036937285.1). Taxonomy (NCBI): domain Eukaryota; kingdom Metazoa; phylum Arthropoda; class Insecta; order Lepidoptera; family Nymphalidae; genus Euphydryas; species Euphydryas editha. Next base: position 13,709,396 of record JAUPFZ010000023.1, read on the forward strand.
TTTAATACGGTAGGAGTTGAGGTACTTGCAATTACATTTTTTCATTACCCTATAAAATCAAATAAGTAAGCCAGATTAAAATAAGCCCTTCATTCAAAGGTGTCTGTACATTCTGAGATTCAAGTTATTTGGATAATGTACTAAGTATCTGTAATTTTTGAACTGTCTATGCGAAGTCCTTGAAATATTTACGGGACAGTCTTTAAAATATAGTAAACTAACAAGAAAAAAAAAAAAGAATAAATGAAATCGATTTACGCATTATATAATTATAACTAATTACACGTTTCATCTTTTCTCCATTCTCCCGTGACGAAGAAATAAAAAAAAAAAAAAATCATTCAAAAAAACACAGAAATCTCTATTTTAATTATAAGTAAAAAGACAGTTTTGATTTACGTTGAAATTACCTAATACAACCTAGAAGGATAAATGATTAAAAATTCTTTTAAAAGATAGAAACTTTCCCCTGTAACCGAAAGGAATTTTTGTGTATTTTAATCTCAAATTGTCACGACCTCAATGTTATATAATTTAACCGTTCAGGATTCAGACCCGACCCTCGCAAAACGTAAATATCTACAATACAACGCTTTTGAAAGTACGTTTTGTATTTTTAGATTTTTTACTATATACCTAGCTCTTTTATTACAAGACGAATCCTGTTTACTGCGGTACTAGCTTTTTTTTATATAGTATTATTATATTTGTATATATATATAACGTTGATGACGTAAACTGTGTATGTATTAAACTGAAGTGTGTGTTTGTGAAAAGAAAGAAGAAAAGTCAAAGTCAAAGTCAAAATATTTTATTCAGCATAAAATTATTAAAAAAAATTACTGAACGTCATGAGTCTACCACCAGTTCGGAAAGAAGAAGCCTCTGACTCGAGAAGAATTGGCGAAAGAAACTCAGCGGGACTAATATATTTTTTATTTTTTTTAACGTAATGATTTTTTTTTTCCGAAAAAATAAACATATTTGCGCTTGTATATCCGTTTAACTGCCTATCTATATGTGAGTCTGTCTACCAATCTGCTTTTTTAGACTTAAGCAGTGAAGAGGCTGGACTGATCTGTAACTCAAAAACTTGTGAACCATATCCAACATAACGGTCAATTTCATTACATTACGTTTGAAAGAAATCGCCGATAGGAGCTAGTCTAAACTTAAAATGATACAAAGAGAAAAGGTTCGTCTCTTTGTTTGACTTGCAATTATCATGCTTATCACTTAAACGCTATGATATCAACAGCGAAACAGTAACCATAAATATCAATACGGGTAAAACCACGTGGGCTGTCTAGCTTATATATTATATAGAAATGTTGATTCAAACAGTCATAACAACATTACAAAAGGATGCAGATGCGTTGCCCTCTTATTCCCCATACCAGCCCCCCATCCATCCCCCCTCCTATAGGCCACCGGATACTCACAAACCGCACAAAACGTGACACAATATCTGTCACTTTACATTGGTATCACGTGAGCGAGAGGTACTACCCCGGTCGTGCCAGCCCAATAGGTACGGCATCAAAGCAGCATGGCACTACCTCTTTGTAATGTGTACTATGTAAAATGATAATTTAAATGCTTTTGAAACATAATTGAATACAAACATTTTTATTTGATTCGAATAACTCACTATATGACGTTTAGGCTAGTCCGCTAGTCAACAAGTTCAAAAACGTGTTAATTATATACTGTCTCAAGCAGCGTTGCACTCATCCCGTAGATATATAAATCTATAATATAAAAATAAGTCGGGTTTTCCTTCCTGACGCTATAATTCCAGAACGCACGAACCGATTTCCACGGTTTTGCATTCGTTGGAACTCGGGCTCCGTGAGCTTTATAGCAAACTAAATTCAGGAAAATTTTCAACAGACAAGCAGGAAAACAGGGAAAATCATTTTTCACATACAGCGCCATCTCTGATACATAGCATGTACTACAAACCAATATGGTTTTGCATGGCGGCAGTACGTGGTGTGAGTATCCCTCACGAAAATAAGTTGGTGGCGAAACGGAGTTCGCCGGGTTTGCTAGTAAATAAATAAATATTAACCAACAATCACACCACGTTAACCTAGCCCCGTGCTAAGTTCGTAAAAACTTGTATTACACGTACTAGGAACGGAAATAAATTTAAGAAATTTATATAAATACATATATACATAAATACACATCCATGACCCGGTGCAGACATCTGTATTCGTCATACAAATTATCTGCACCTGGCGGGATTCGAACCACCGACCGCTGCGTAAAGTGTCCAGTTGCCTGACCACTCGACCAGTCGGCCGTCAAATCTATAATATATCTATCTCTTGAGTCAAATATATCTATCTCTTGAGTTTGACTCATCATAACCGTTTTAATCATGACTGTCGCAGACTTTTTTTAGAACTTTTGGTGTCAATTAATTCCGTCATACATGATTTTTGCGTAACTTTAACCGTTTACGCAGCGTACGCAACGGAAGCTCTCAAAAAATAATGTATTTCCCCTTTTTTGTAAGCTCCTATTGGTCGTATCGTGTTGTTATATAGCCTATAGCCTTCGTCGGCAAATGAACTATCTAACACAAAAAGAATTTTTCAATTCGGACCAGTAGTAGTTCCTAAGATAAGCGCCTTCAAACTAACAAACTCTTCAGCTTTATATACACATACGAGTATGTATGTATAGATTAACACGTTTTTGTTAAAAAAATTGTGAAAGAACGTTTGTGTACTAAAGGATATTATTCTATCAACGATTTTCTAGAAGACAGTACGCCTTGGGAATGATGTGATCGCCTCCAGGCTATTTCAATTTATAGAGAATTATTGTTAATTACAATTTACTTTGAAAAAAAAAAACCGTTACATTAAAAAAATATATTAGTCCCGCTGAGTTTCTTTCGCCAGTTCTTCTCAGGTCAGACGCTTCTTCTTTCCGAACTGGTGGTAGACTCATGACGTTCAGTAAATAATTGTAATAATTTTATGCTGAATAAAAATATTTTGATTTATTGATTGATTGATTTGAACTTGTTAATTAGCCTAGTTAGACTGCAATAACACCTGATTATATTTATATAGTTTAATATCTAGATTAATTCAAATAAAATCTTTAGAAAAAAAAAAGAAACGAAACCCTCACAACGAATTTTAAATTTTCTATACCTTTCGCACGTTCTTAACCCATTTTACACGTAACACCAACAAAAAGGGCTCGGATATTAGGAAAGGAATTTCCATAGCGTTTTACCTAAGTACTGTACCCTTTTTAGTGTCTCGAAGTGGACCCGCTTTATTATGCTAAATTGTCGTTTTGTTGAATCCAATCTGTTTTTGACGCGAGCCTTCGTATAAGGATGTAAAAAGTAACTGGCAATGCGTTTTGAATGTCCAGAACTTTCAATGTCCATTACGATAGTTTCTTTAGGGAACTATTTTGTGATTTAGAAAATGTTGCAGTTCTCACGAGAACGTTATTGAATATTTATTATATATTACTACGGATTCATTGATTTATCTGCTTATAATACATTCTGTCTTCAGTGTTATAAATGATATATGGATAATATTACGAGTAAAATATTTATTCAGTGTTTTATTGTTCTCTTGAATAAACAGTTTTCAACTTTTTTCTCACCTCCCATATATCTAAAAACACTGTATAAATATAGTTTTACATTGACTGATAATGTATGGGTTGATCTAGTGGTAATTATAGTTCCATTAATGTTGACGATTGTGGGTTCTATTACCGCTTGAAGCGAATATTTATGTCTATAAGACTTTTTGACTGACTCTTTGGCGCAGTTTGCAGTGTTGTTTTCTGCTCCAAGGGTTGTGGGTTCGATTTCCGCCCCGAGTTTGGGTGTAATATATGTTTATTTATATATGTATTATTTATATGTATATTTATTTAAAAAAATTTATATCAGTTGGCTGTTACCTAAAATACAGGCATTCAGTTGCCTACCTTAGGAACAGACGACCTTGTGTGTGTGTGTGTTAAACATATTTATTTATTTATTTATATATACAAGATATTTGTTTCTGGTCTGGCTTGACCTTGTAGGTCTTATACACAGTACCTCAAACAGCTGGCAAAGCCATCGGTACCGTGGATTATTACGTAACTTGCGCTATCGTGAGAAATCGCTGTGGCTTCGAATTTCAATACTGATTGATTGATTTCTCGCGATCGCGCAAGTTACGTAATAGCACCACCAGTTGATAGTACCTACACATCTAAAAATTGTTATTGTTACCAAAGTGCAGATCTTGTACATTTTAGCAAAATTTGTGTTACAATTAGAAGTGTGATTTGTGTACAACAAGTATAACGCTAAATATTGTTTTATTTTTATTTTATTTATTTAAAAGGTCACCAACAAATCACACATCTATACAAATATATACAAAACAAACAAAGTGTAATTACTGGCACCGCGACTTTTACACCTTATGTCTCTGGATAGGCAACACATAGATGAGTTGCCTGGGCTAGTTCCAGGTTAACTAGTTTATGTTCATGGGCGACTTCAACCACTTACCATCAGGTGGAACGTCTGCTAGTTTGCCTATTCAAGTAACATAAAAAAAAAAACAAAACATTTTTTTTTATACAAGCTTAAATGGTGCCTCAATTACAAATGACACCGCATTTAAATTATATACTACAAAAAAAAAAAAACATTTTTAGGTTTTGATATTAGGTACAACAAGTTTTGACACATTGTGAATTCACTATATATTATGGTATATGTTACTTATTTACCATTTAAATTCCTACATAATATGGCCTACGATACTTGTAACGAATACAAACCTTGAACCTTTCCAATTTTTAACGTTTATTAAATTGCCTTTGTTATCAGACTACACATATACTTTTCCCATAAAAACCCATATTTGTATTCTATGTTATAACAGATAACAAAAACATAAAGGCAATATTAACGTAACGATGTACCATTAAAACGAATAATAGGAGACAATGTTGTTTGTCTACGACTGTTCGTATATCTTTTGGTGCTTAGGCAGAATGTGATAGAGTGAACCAGAAGAGTTATGACCGTGTCCATTACTCGTTAACCGACTTAAAAACGAGTTTTCCGTTCAATTATGTTTTTATATGTATAATAGCGGTCCGCCCTGAATTCGCCCAGGGTATATGCACCTAAACCTTTCTCATTAATCACTCTATCTATAGGTGAAAGCCGAAAGTGAAAGGAGGGTTATGTTTTTCGAGTTTATTTATGTATGTATGTATGTATGTATGTATGTATGTCCATTTCTTTTAAGTTTATAATAAGAGTATTTTACGCAGTCGGGTTTTTTGATTTTTTTTAATTATAGATTTATGACTTAGTCTTTTATGAAAATAGTTTCAATCTATCACAAGTTATTATAATTTGAATTCAGTAATTTGAATGACGGCGATAAATAAGGGTATGTGAGTTAATCCATTTAAATGTGATCTAAGATAATGTTTTATAGTATTAATATTCGTATTCAAGACTGGTCGAAAAATGGTCAAAATATCGGTCAAAATGTGTTTTTATACGACCGGAGTTCTATTTCTATTATTTTTTTTTGCCGTGCGGTGACCGGCAGATAAGAATAGTCTTGTCTCTTCCTTGCCGAGGTGTCGTAAAAGGCTACTAAGGCCATAGTGGTGCGAACAACTGTACACCAATCTGGATGGTGATGGGTAGCAGCGTCACTTGTTACTACTACAAGACACTGCACTCGCTAGGCGGGTACCTGTCAACCGTGGCGAGTATTGGCAAATACCCCAGACATGATGAGGGAGGACTACGTTAACAGTGGACATTGGACGGCTGATGTGGTGCTGGTGGCCTTATTTTTTAATGTAACTTAATAAATCAATTCTGTAAATCTCGGTACTTATGTATAAGAGTATTTATTTTACTAATTTTTAAAACTATACACTTAGTAATAACCGAATATAGTCGCCGAACGTACGAGCCTCGTAAATATGAAATATCATAAATATAAAAGAATAACAGAAATAATAAAATTCATAATAATTATGGTGCTATGTAATTTTGAAGAAGAGTTTTCAATAATAGCTTTTAACTAACGTATATAGACTACAAATGTCCCACTACCGGGCAGAATATTGAAGTTAAATACATGAATTTGTCAATTATGACAATTTCACAATGGGTGGAAATTGGTATGAAAATATTTTTAAAATTAGAAAAACGATACTTTTTTTTTAATTTGAGAGAGAGGTTATAAATCAAGCGATACGTTTCAGCCTGAAATTGATACGGGATATTGTTTAATTTCAACTTCGGTTTAATATATGATCTGCTTTTGTGCGAGCAAAGCCAATCAACAGCTAGTTTTAAAATAAAGGAATAACAATATAATACCTACAAGCAATATTTTACAAGTTTCAAGTTTCTTTATCAGTACGTTCTTAATTTCCGTTTTTTGAGATCGTGACAAAGATTTTATATAATCTTACGACGATCAAAAACATTTTCGAATATTGTTTCAACTTTTTATTGACATAGTAATAATAATAAGTATTATAAACAATATGTGTACGAAAATGTTATATATGTCCATAAAAATATACACGAATTTCCCAGGAATTGCGACATGCATAGCATTAATACTAGGAACAAACATAAACTTGTAATGCCTGTAACTAGCTTACGCCGGGTCAGTAATTCTTTTTATGGACAATGTATACGCTTATACAACAGGCTCCAAGAAAACGTTCAAAAAGCTTCTATTGCCAAATTTAAAAAAAAAATGTGAAAGAACGTTTGTGTACTAAAGGATATTATTCTACCAACGATTTTCTAGAAGACAGTACGCCTTGGGAATGATGTGATCGCCTCCAGGCTATTTCAATTTATAGATAATTATTGTTAATTACAATTTACTTTGAAAAAAAAAAAACCATTACATTAAAAAAATATATTAGTCCCGCTGAGTTTCTTTCGCCAGTTCTTCTCAGGTCAGAGGCTTCTTCTTTCCGAACTGGTGGTAGAATCATGACGTTCAGTAAATAATTGTAATAATTTTATGCTGAATAAAAATATTTTGACTTTGACTATATTATTTATATCTACGTGTGTATATATTCTTATGTATGTATGTATGCATTAATATATTGTATAATTATGTATTTATTATATATTATATTTCTATTTTCAATTTGTTGTGATAGTACACGCTAATTTTGCGACTGTTTTATAATTATCTTGTGACAGGAATACTGGAAGAGATTCCATCATGGGATAAGTAGTGCCTTTGTACCAGCATTGTTTATAAGTGGTATTTCCTACTGTTATCCTAATGTACATAAATTGTTAAATAAATTTATAAAATAAATAATGAAATTGAAATAAGCCTGGAATCATCAAATATATTTTAACTTTACTAAACTTTAATAATCTGTATTTATATCCTGGATCTGACGTCTGATTTAAATATTTTATTAGAAAAGGCGAGAAACAGTAACATTTAGAGCAGACAGAGAAGAAAAGGCTGTAAAACTTCACATTACGAATTATAGTAACGGAGCTCTGACCAAAATACTTTGACTGGTCCGTTGGCATAGTTGACCCCTACTTTCAACTCCAGGGTCGCGTGTTTGATTCCCGTCCCGAGTTTGGATGTGATATATATTTGTTTATATATTGCTTATTTCTTTATGTACATTTATTAAAAATAAATAAATAAATAAATATGTTTAACATACATACACGGTCGTCTACCCCTAAGGTAGGCAACTTAATGCCTGTGTATTAGGTAACAGCCGACTTATATTTTTTTTAAAATAAAGATACATATATAAATAAATATATATTATACCCAGCCACGGGGCGGGAATCGAACCCACAACCCTAGAGCCGAAAGCAGGGTCATTGTCAGCTGCGCCAACGGGTCAGTCGACTATACACATATATGGATATGATTAAAAACATGCTTAAAACGAAAAGACACGGCTCGCTTAAGTTTAGCTTTATATACATTTTTAGTATATTACTGTACAAATTCGGCATTCTCAGTCAACATTTTATATTTTCATTACTTTTGTTTTCCACGCTTTTGTCAAAGCTGCAATGTGAAAAATAGAGAAAGAATATTGCCTTTACATAATAATATCCTCATTATTAAATTAGTGTTTTGGCTTACATGCGGAGCTTTCAAAGCGTGTGTTACTGAGGTTAATTAATGTTATCTAATGTTTAATAGCGGTCGGTTTATGTTGATAACCGGAGCGGGTATAGGAGCGGGTAGCGTAACAAAACTGAAGAAGTAGTCAGTAATACGTTTTACACTTAAAACCTATATTTAAAAATTATTGGCTAACTAACCATATGTATATAAAAAGAAATAATTTAAAAATTTTTGATGCTTGGGAGAAATTTAAATTCATAAATAGTATATAGGTTAATAATATAATATCAGTTAGTAGACAAGAAAAATTACAAATCAAGTCATGTGAATTTTGTCATTTATTGTATATACGTATATATATATATATATATATATATATATATATATATTATAAGCAAGCAACACGAACGACGTCACCCGAACTGCCTATATCAGCATCGAGCGGCTTGGTTGCAACCTCTTTTCTTACGCCTCGGCAGGCGTCGAACGTCATTCTCGCTTGTGTCAAATTAATTATAAATTGGTGGTTATTTTGCTTGGTAAAACTGATTTTATTCTGTATAAATGTAAAATTAAATTTGAATATTGAATAGGTTTATTGTGATAGTTTAAGAGATATAGAATACATCATAATTGTAATTTTCGTTATTTGTCTTTTTTTAATAAAACTCACTTCTGGTTCCTAAAATCAGAAGTGGGATAGTATTCTCGTGCCCACTAAGAGTGTTTGGAAAAATAACCGCCAATTTATTTTACGATGCCACGTTCGCGTAGTCCCGTTGAATTACCGCGCGGTAGATCGAAGCTCAAGTCGAGTCGCCATCAACGCCGTCGCGGTTCCCGGTCGCGTTCTCGGTCGCGTTCTTATCGCAGCAAAGCTCGCAGGCGTTCAAATCGACATCGTTCACGTTCTAATAGTCGTGACAACGGCATACATCAAACTCTTAATACAATAATGGCTAGATTAAACGCTGTCGAGGAAAACACTGCGAGTACTTCGCGAACACCGCCGCCGCGTAGTAGTTCCGTGCAACCTACACCACTGCGTAACGATATTCTTAACACGCTTCAAAGTAGTGAAGATCCGCGTTCTTCGGCGCAGTCCCTCGCTGACGCTCTTTTTAAAATTACCTGTATGAAACAGCAAGATTATTTTGTTTCAAATTTCGATCCAAACCTTCACAATTTTGAAGCGTGGTGCCATGAAGTTGAGCGTGCTAGGTCTGCGAATCACTGGGGTGAATCAGAGTGCCTTTCTCGTGTTGCTAACTGCCTACGAGGGGATGCAAAGTTATGGCTTAATGAGTGGGCTACAAACGATCGATCGTGGTCAAATTTCAAAAAGGATTTTAAGTCACTGTGTCCGCAAAGGATTAACAGCGCTGACATTCTTTTTGAAGTTATGTCTACAACATCCGACCGATTTCCAACATACGCGGAATACGCCCGACGATCCTTGTTGCGTTTGCGTATCGTCAAAGGTTTGAGTGAAGAGTTAATGATTGAAATAATTATACGCGGAATCACTGACGCTCAAATTAGGGCGGCTGCTATTAATGCAAACTTGTTGGTAGAAAACATAGTTTCGTTTCTAGCTATATACGTAAAGCCAAACCGAAACAACATGCGTGATCTAACCAATAATCAGATCCTAAAAAATATCAATACTAGTTGTTCTAATCTTAGGTGTTATAGTTGTAACAATACGGGACACACGCGTAACAGTTGCCCGAAAAATACTAGGCCGTCTGAAAATACTTCCAAATTAGTGTGTTCATTTTGTAAGAAGACTGGTCACGAAGAAAGTGTGTGTTTCGCTAAAACTCGGTCTGAGAGCAGCAACGGTAACCAGCGGAAAGTGAACCTTTAAGTCAAATATTTAGGTAGAGTAATTACGCACGGTCAGGTTAGGCCGAGTCAACGAAAGATCGAGGCGTTGGTAAACACCCCTGTACCAGGTAACGTAAAGCAAGTTTGTCAGTTTCGGCGCTAGATTAACGAGTACGCAACCAAAACTGCAAGAATTTCCAGTTTACTAAAAAAAAAAACAAAACTTAAAATACAACTTGTACTTAATATAACTAAGCAAAAAACCACCCGTTTCTCTGCTTTAAATATGTTAATCGGTATAGAGGTGACTACACCTGTAATAAGAAATCTGATTAGAGACGTAGCGATTGATAGTTCACCTTCTAACCGGGAAGCTTGGCGCGAGTTGTGCAGGAGCAGAGCTAGCAACCTACTTGAGAAGAACCAAGAAAAACAAGATTCTCGTGTCAATAAAGATCGACAGCCTGCGAAGGTCTTCGCGATTGGTGACTTCGTGTTCATTATTAAATATTCCTAATCCACCGGGAAGCTAGACCCAGGAATGCGAGGCGCATATCAAGTGACTAAGGTTCTGCCAAGCGATCGCTGCGAATTGAAGCTGCTGAGTGGTGCTCGTGGGAAAACTACTCAAGCAGCGGCACAGTTCATGGTTCTTTGGAAGGGAGAATGGTGCCCCGAGAGCTATGCAGCATTTTTTGAGGGTGAGCAACTTAACGAGCTAACCGATTGCCCTATGTTACAGCAATGTACGTGAGTGGTGTGATATGCGAGACGTCTTTACTTCTGGTCGCGCATGTCGACGTAGTCATCCGTGTGGCGTCTCCGTGTAACAGTACAGCGTGCTGCGGCGGTACACGTGCGATGGCGCCCGCATGCTACCAGCACGACGTGACAAAATGGCTGTTCTGTTATTTGAGACAAGCGTAATACTGCCTCTGTCTGTTTATTGTACAATGGGTAATGCGTAATACTGCCTCTGCCCGTAAGGTAAAGTAAATGTTGTGTGGTGGGTAATGCGTAATACAGCCTCTGCCCAAGGGACATCGCGTAATACTGCCTCTGTCCGTTTATCACATAGTGGGTATTGCGTAATACTGCCTCTGCCCGACAGACATTTATGTTTTGTCCGTTCTGTGAGATATGATTGAGCGAGTGAGAAAAGTAAGACGGGCCCTTGAAAGACGATGAACGAAAGACACGTTAATACATTTCCTTTACTTTTTTGCAATTTTTTGTGTAATCTTTTCAACAGATGCTCACGATAAAAGCGATGACTATATCATGGCTAGACCTTCGACTGCTGCCACTTTGCCAGGTCAGAGCGTGGCGGAAGATGCTGCAGAGGTGCCCGGGGACGGAGCACCGTCAGGAGAGGCCGTATAAGCAAGCAACACGAACGACGTCACCCGAACTGCCTATATCAGCATCGAGCGGCTTGGTTGCAACCTCTTTTCTTACGCCTCGGCAGGCGTCGAACGTCATTCTCGCTTGTGTCAAATTAATTATAAATTGGTGGTTATTTTGCTTGGTAAAACTGATTTTATTCTGTATAAATGTAAAATTAAATTTGAATATTGAATAGGTTTATTGTGATAGTTTAAGAGATATAGAATACATCATAATTGTAATTTTCGTTATTTGTCTTTTTTTAATAAAACTCACTTCTGGTTCCTAAAAATATATATATAAAGCCAAAAAGTATTGGTTTGAATACGCTGAAACATTTACATTAAATAGACTTGAAAAGATGTTACTACTTTGGATAGCTTGTTTACGGGGGCATTTTTATAGTTATCGCGTTATTACTGACCTAAATATATCGGTAGCTATTAGTCTCTAGACTAGACAAGTTTTAAAATGTCCACTGTTGACCTTAGGCTTTCCCCAACATCTCTGGGGGGTTTGCCAATACTCGCCACGCCTGGCAGGCGGGTTGGCGAGCGCAGTGTTTTGTGGCAGAATATGGCGATGTTGCTGCCCATCACCATCCTAGTTTGTAACAAAAATATAAAAAATAAAAGTATTTGTAGATTCTGTAACACAAACTTTTTCCGCTCTTTTCATAAACAAGCGCTACCTTATATAGCTATAATTTACAAGCAAGAAAATTATTTTCTTGTATTCCTTAAATTAATTAGCGATAAAGTATTAGCGGGATTATGTAAATACTAGACTAGACTTGTTAGCAAGTTAGTTTTACTTGGATTAAGGTTTAAGCGGTGGTTGGTTAAGTAGAAAATTTTTGGAATTTACTGCAATATATCGCTCGTTTTTGATTAATTAGTACTAAGGATTTTTTTTCAAATACTTCTTTCGAATGAAATTGTATCGGGTAACTTTTCTAACAGACGGTCGGTACGTTTTTATGAGAAGTATAATGTACGATGATTCTTAAATTGTCCAATAAATGCTGTGGCATTTCGCTTGACATTTACACCGATATTTTAATATTATGAACGTGTGAGAGACCTACATAATATTTTATATTCAAATAATATAGTTGATACTAAGGAATTTATATCGTAACTGGAACGCTCACTTAATAAAATTGCATAGTTAAATATGCACCTTGAAATAACTGACATAAAGTTGATATTTGTTTCCAACTTGTAAAGTGAAAAAATCGTTCCGAGCATTTCGTTGACTATTGGTATTTTGTCTATTTCTTACGAGTTGCCTTGAATCCATGGTAGAAAGAGATGCAATTCCCCTTTAAGGAACGTTTTTTGACTGGACGTGCGCATTCCAGTTTGTACACAAATTCCTTGAGTTGATACTTAGTCATTTGTTTTTGCTTATTTTTTGCGATTTTTTAGATTTTTTGTTCGAAGTTGGTAAACTAATTTATCTGTGTGTTATTTGTATTAGGTTATGTACTAAAGTTCCAGTTGGCGTATCACCATAAAATATGCACGAGAATTTGAAATTTATCGCTGTGTTAATGAACTTGAAGTATCGATACAGTAGTTTATATACTTTCAGTAAGTGTTTTGTTGTTTATTGTTTTACCATAAACAAGTATGTAGCTAAACTTGTTTTAAGTGTTTAGTGTAACTTGTTTTAAGTGTTTAGTGTAACTTGTTTTAAGTGTTTAGTGTAACTTGTTTTAAGTGTTTAGTGTAACTTGTTTTAAGTGTTTAGTGTAACTTGTTTTAAGTGTTTAGTGTAACTTGTTTTAAGTGTTTAGTGTAACTTGTTTTAAGTGTTTAGTGTAACTTGTTTTAAGCAGTGGTTTAATTACAGGCTGATTTAGTTTTAGAAAGTATTTACAGCTCATTCAAAGAAGTCTGTAGAAGTTAGTGATGAAAGCTACATTTTTATGGTGAGTAAGAGCTGGAAACCAATATTCACCGTTTTCACATCTTTCCCTTTAATCCCTATAGTCTATTAACACTTTGTGCTTTGTGGTACTGCAAATTTTTGTGCTTGGCAATTAATTAATAAATGCGTTTAACACACACACACGGTAGTCAGTTCCTGACGACCGTTCTGGTGTAGTGGTGCGAGTAGTTGTATCAACGCCGCGCGCCGGGGCGGTTGAGGGTTCGATTCCCTCTCGGAACAGATATTTGTATTTGTAAAAATATTTGTTTCCGGTCTGAGTGTATGCCCTTGTGGGTTCTCCCCACTGTGCCTCAGAGAGCACGTAAAGCCGTTGGTCCCGGTTGTTATCATAGCCACCTGATAAAGATCGTTACCCATTATAAGGAAATTATCTGCCAAGCCGCGCTTCTTCTACATGGAGAAGAGGCCTTCGCTCAGCAGTGGGTGGTTTACAGGATGATACAGTCGGTCAGTTCCTAAGGTAGGCAATTTAATGTTTATGTTTTAGGTGTCAGCCGACTGCTATTCCTTTTTTTTAATAAATTTACATATAACATACATACATAAATAAATTATATACAGAATCGGGGCGGGAATCGAACCCACAACCCATCAGAAACCAGTGTCACTGTCAACTGCGCTAACGGGCTCGTAGTCATTATATATTAACATTATTTTGTTTGAATACTGCTTTATTGGCTATTATCAAATAATACTATTAATTTCTTAAATATTATATTTGTTTTTAATATGAAGAAAAGATATAGAGATATAATTACATATTTAATATTTGATATAACAAAATATTTACAAACATCGAGTCTTTATTTATTCTATTTGTTTATTTTGAAAACTAAACATTTATACAATATGGACTCACTCTCATTTATTACAGATTGGAGATGAGTTTGATAAACAACTAATTATAGCAAATTATCTTGATAATTGAATAAATAAATTACAGTATTTGCTTTCATGTACTTTTACGTCACGAAAATATTGATATCATGTAAGTTATTTATTTATTACCCGACTGCGACAGAAGGAGGGTTATGTTTTTCGAGTGTATGTATGTATGTATGTATGTATGTATGTATGTATGTATGTATGTCCATTTTTTTGGCACGCCCTACAGCCCAAACGGCTGGACGGTTTTTGATATGAGGTGTCGTTGGATTTGTCTAAATTGTAGTAGCGACATAGGCTATATAAATTTTCAAAATGGCGCCCGCAAATTGCGGAATGAGGGAGGGAGTTGAATTTTTTTTCTTACTGTAGCAATATGGGTATCAAATGAAAGCTAATAAATTGTTTTATTCTTTTTAGTTTATAATAAGAGTATTTTACGCAGTCGGGTTTTTTGATTTTGTTAATTAAGCATACTTGTTTGTATTCAATAAATACTTGTTATTTGTGACTAGCTTATTGGAGCAAACATTTTTATTTATATGTTTATATATATATATTATTTTTACGCAAGTTTATTTAAGAATTATATATTTATTAGTTGACTCTTACCTGCAGGCATGAAGTTGCGCATCTTAGGAACAGACGACTGCGTGTGTACATTAAACATATTTATTATTATATTATATTTTTTCTTCTTTTTTAATTACTTACTCTCTAAAAATGAACCAGTGGAATTTTCATTAATTACATTAGTGAAGCTGTAGTACATATCAGTGAATTTCAATACCAAGTTAGCGAATACTCATTAATACACATACAAATATTCAATGATCAAATATATTCACATATTCATAAATTAAGGAATCACTAATTCTGCCATCGTACCATAACGATTCTTACAATGATAAAAAATTAATAGTCACTTAAAGTTAGTGAAATTCCACCGATTCATGTTTAGGGAATAATAATCTTTAACGATTGGTCTCTAACGCTCGGGGTCTTGTGTCATCAGAAAACAGCAACACCCCACGACTATTCCTACATCATCTGTAAACTTGGTTGTGTGCCTGCCCGTACTACACATCTCTATACGGGGTTACCGTCCCCGCACCATTAGTCCCCAATGAACATCGTTCCATCGAACTGAGTACTAAAGGCTATTTCATGTTGTACATTGGTCTTCTATACAGATCTCCATCGTTCAAAGTATTGCGACGCTGGAAACTGACTTCGTAACTCATATTTCTTGTATTTATTCTTATACGCATTTATATTTCTTATGATATATTTTGATATATTTACGTAATATACATTTATAATAATTAGAGAAAAACAGAAAAACGAGAGAATATTGTGATTTAAATTTAATCTAATATTAATTGAAAGGAAATATTAACGTATAACGAATTAAGAAATAAAGGAGTAATAAGAAGAAATAAAATAAAGGAATTATAAACGTATTTACGTTTTACATCTTTATTATAGATAATGTGAAATTTATTATGCATATATTTTTTATATTTATTGTATTTTTTTTGCAGACTGTATCAAGACGGATTCGGGTAGACTAAAACGCGCAAGTAGTAAAACGGACGTAATAAATTCCTTTCATAGTTGTAATTTCGTAACACGAAATAAAAACGGAGATTACAACGAAACATTTTGCCCGACCTTAGCTGATACTAAAGAAAATTAAACAAGATAAAATGCTATTATTCCTTCTCTTCATGTTTTGTGTTGTAGAACACAGTGTCGAAACAGACGAAATTTCGTGTAATGGTCTTCTATTTGATCATGTTTATTACGACAGAGAAGTTTTGCTGGAAAACCTTGGAAGACCATATAATTTGGTCATGCATAAATTCTCTGCAACGCTCTTTTTCAGCCATACGGTCCAAAAAGGAACTGAAGTCGATTTCGAAATTATGACTTATGATTTGAACAAAAATATTACAAGCGTAGTTGGAGGTGTACCGGGTGGTTATGCTATTGCTTACGATCCCGGAAACGATGATATTTACGTTGGTGGACATGACGGTATATACAAATACAATTTCTTAACCAAATCAGCTGAGTTTTTCGCCGAAGAAGGAAAATCTATATGGGGTTTGTTTATAAGGAAAAATTTCTATTACATTGAATATCCAACACAGAAGTTACACGTTTATATCGATGATAAATTCGTGCAAGTGGCTGAAGCCGTAAACATTGAAGTTGACAATTTCTTTACAACGAAGCGTTTTGATGTATACTTTTCAAATAAAACCGCTCTCTACAAAGTTGACAGAATCAGTCGAAGTCCTTTAATGTTAAATGATGATATTGTTGTTAGACAAATAATTGAAGATAGCTTTGGTGATATTTATATAGGTGGTAACAGTGGTATATATGTGGAGGATAAGCCATATAATAGAATTAGGAAGGTTGCGAATATAGATAACTTATTTGGTATGACGTTTGATGAAAACGATCATATAATATATTCAGATAAAAATGCTATATATAGACTTATTCCCAGTAATAATAGTAATGCATGCAAAAGTCTTTTACCACCAGATATAGAAAATATGAGGCAAGGATTTGAGGCTATTTAATTTCATTATTTAAAGAAAACACAGTATAATAATTATTTCAGTATATTAATATCATTTCAATTAAAAAGTGGTTAAGGTAAAATATGACACAATAATAAAAATGCTTTTCGATAATTTATTTTCTTCTTTCCAAGACGTAATAAAATTAGTACGAACAATGTAATGTAAAAAATATGAATGAAATATGAAATATATTTATTATGTTTATATGTCAATTTGAGTTTTTATTTAAGTATTATTTTAATGTAAATTACCATACGAGTATATTAGAAGAAAAAAAATCTATAGCAAGGAATAGTACAATTACTGAAAACAAACTAACACTCTTAGAAAAGCTACAGGATGTCACAGTCTTAGAAAGACTATGTCTGGTACTCTTAGAAAGGTTATGAGGTGTAGGTAATTATTTGGTTTCAAGTTGACAAAAATATTGATTGTAAAAAGGATAAAATATCTCACCTATTTTTGTGCTTATTAAAAGTAGTTCAAATTAATTGTTAGTTGTTCAAAATAATTCTCAATTTGAGACCAGCTTCCTTGGCAGATTAATCGGTATTCGTTATATCTGTTCTGTTCCTAGTGTCTAGTAGGTACTGTAGATCTTCCTAAATATTTGCGAAAGCCATAAGACAATTACATATCTAGATGCAAACATAATTATATATCTTCTTTTTTGATTTTGCGAAGTAAAACCGCGAAAAATCCTAGTTAATTATAATAATGTGATCACTAATCGATTGTTATGACATAGAATTAAAACAATTGGACGAAATAAAACAAATTATAACATTGAGTATGAATACAATGGCTGTTTCATTTTGTGCACCAATTTGTAATGTATTGTCTCATTGCAATCAGTGAAAGTTTCATTCGTTAATATGTATTAATTTATATATAATTATTCATAAATAAGTAAATATAGTATATGTTGATATTATTTTGAAAATTTTCATAGGGAATTATTCAAATCTAATATAATGCTAAATTTATAACTTGATTTAATGCAATGAAAGTATTAATAGCTGTGTAACTTCATATTTTGTTCTGGATTTCCGTATATAAAGTTCGGGTAAGTGTTCAAAAGGATTTTTTAATAAACGATATAGGTTCGTTAATTATAACAAAAGTCGAGCGATAGCGGAAACTATACAAGAATTGCTGTCAAATTGCAATTAAAATCTTAGAAACGAGTGAGCGCCGTTTTAGTAATTAGTTCCACAACTTTAATACTTTAGTTGTATTTCAATAATTTAGTTATGCGAGTGTCACATAAGTGTTAATACTTTAAAGTAATATATAGTATATTTCAGTCTTCGATGTGTATTGTCTTAATTTAAATTTATCTTTGTGACAAATTAATATGAAACCTAATTGTATTGCTGATAATAATTTGACGCCGTCGGTCGGTAGCACTCAAGATATCATTAGGCACGGTCAGTGTACTTGATTTAGTTTTGGTAGACAATAACGTATATATAAGAGAAAAGTCGCTCGTAGGTAATGGTAAATTACGCGAGTCTTGAATTAGGATATTACGAACTTCTAGAAGTTTTTCACTCAAAGAACAACTAACTTTTCGTTGAAGAAAGACGTTAAAATAAGTAAGGTCTTATAAAACATTACACGAATTTTAGAAGCATAATGATAGAATAGCGAAGTTTTGGTCGGAAAAGAAATAAAATAGCGTGTATTTTGTAACGTATTTCCCGAAGAAAGTAAAAAAGAATTGGCTATACGCCACACGATCTCATGTCCTTGCCAAAGTCAAAAATTCCGTATCTACACGACTTAAATTGATTTGCGTTGTGTGCAAGTATATTTCGTTAAAATCGAAAGAATAATTCTCAATAGGAATGCTTTGTCGACTGACGTCTTTATATATATTTTTTCTGTTAATATATATACTTCATTGCACTTTTAATTAAAAAGGGTTTCAGCGTTCGGTAACTATTTTACTATTGAAGATATTCTAGTATCCCCTATATGTTGAACACGTTTTCAATAACCATATTAAATTTTGATACTTGAATGAATGTTTGTTTTAAAATTAATCCTCTTCTTGTATAAATTATAACGTGCCTTTTCAGCAGTTTTATATTTTCACAATTAATAAAGGATTAACCATACCTTTCAGATACGGACCGGTAGATTTTCAAATTAGTACGATCAAATAAAAAAAATGTTTGTCTGCAAAGTTAGTTGCAGGGACGATAATTTTACGTGATAACGTTATGAGAAAACATTGATGAAAAATTGCATATTTTTATGAATAGTATTGAATTATTATCACTGAATTATCTTTATTTTGTATAATACAAAGAAGAATTTAATTGAAAATTAATTTTTTTTCGATAAATTAACATTTATTTGCACTCGTTAATTCGAATATTTTTTCTCTTCTACTCGAACGCATCTGCCGATGGAGTGGAAGAGAGATAGATGCGTCACAGCTGAACGCTTAGGTTGATCTTGCCTCTCTATCGCTTGTCCATGACGCCGGCGTTCATCGATTTACAATACGGTGTCACGTAAAAAAAAACTATATATGAATAGAAGTATACATTTCGAATTTCTGTTCATGCAGGAAAAGAAAATCGAAACAATAAAATTTCACTTATTTTAAGAATCCACAGATACGTTAAACGAGTATATGTATTTTGATGTAAACATAAAATACGATAATTTAATTACAGTTGCGTTTTAGCGCAAAACAAATAGCAAAGATTCCTGACAGTAAATTGCCACTATATTTAATTTAAATATAATTTTGTAAATGTCTTGAAGAAATAGAGAGAGGTAACGTCCTTAATATTGTCCGTAATAACGTCATCATAATATTATATTGTTCTTTTTATTAATATAAACATTTCAAACAATTTTGACATATAAACTCATTGTAAAAGAACTTATCGTTCTTTATTTGATATTTTTGATATTTATTAAATTTATTTTTTCTTTTACTAAGGACCATCAAAGACGCCATTTCAAATTAAATTCATTTTCATTCATTTCATTGTTGACATTTATAAAGTGTTTTTGTTAAATATAGTACGGAATCAATAGGGAATTTCTTTTTTCGTTTTATAAGCTAAAATATCGCTATATAATAAGTTTTCCTAATGAAGGTTTTTTCAGAATCATCTTTTTATGTGCTTTATTAGAACTTTTAAGAAACATAGACCATGACTTTGACAATACTAATACTTATGAGAACAAATTTAACTATTATTTACAGATACAATGAACCGGATACTGTTTATTTTCGTTATAACATCAACATCTGGCATACCGAATAAATCGTGTGACAGAATACGGATCGGAAACAATTGGTACGAGAGAGAAACACTTTGGTCTGATCTGGGCAGACCCTACAGTTTGAATATTCATCGAGGATCCAACACACTTTTCTTCAGTTACACACAACCGGAGACATATTCTGATGTCGATTTCCAATTAGCCTATTATAATTTAGATTCCAATGATCATCAAAATATTGTTGGAATAAGAGGAGGGTGTGCCGTAGCCATCAATCAGGCTACAGATGAAATTTATTTAGGAGGTAGTGAAGGAATCTACAAATATAATATGTTGACTAAGCTAGCTGATTTCTACAAGGAAGACGGTGTCAATATTTGGGCTTTGTTTTATAAAAGAAATCTATTCTACATAAGTTATCCTGATCAGAAGCTATATATAGAAATAGATGATAAATTTTCACCCGTGAAGGAATTCATTGGTATGGAAGTTGATCATTTTCATGTAAATAAAGATAATGATATATATTTTGCTAATAAAACTGGTTTATATAAATACGATAATGATAATAATAATATACATATTGTTAATAATTTGATAACAGTTAGACAAATAGTTGAAGATATTGATGATAATGTTTACATTTGTACGAATTTAGGTTTATTTTCAATTAAAGTTGATGAATTAGAGAAAGTTTCGGATATGAAAAATGTTCATGGTCTAGCTTTTGATAGAGATAATAATATAGTAATATCTGATGAGAAAAATATTATAAAACTAATTAATAGTAAGTCTGGGTGCAATGATGATAAAGACCATTGGTGAAACGATGAGACGTCTATTTAAATTACTTATTTTTAATACTCGTTTGTTGGTTAAAACGATCAAAAAAGACATGAGTGGTTAATAATGACATGTTTAAATCATTTGATTAAAAGTCTATACCGGATTTTATCGCGTTTATTTAAAACTTTATAGTTTTACAATATTTTAAATTATTTCCCGACGTTTCGGACCCTTTACAGCGTCCATGATCTCGGGGGACTGAGGTGGTGGGTGTCAGAATAATGAATTAATTGTTACATACTCCGCTTTTTATACAATTTTAAATTATATAAAAATTATTTTAAACCGAAACGTCGGGAAATAATTTAAAATATTGTAAAACTATAAAGTTTTAAATAAACGCGATAAAATCCGGTATAGACTTTTAATCAAATGAGTAAAATTCGCGTAAATATAAGAGAACAGTATGTTTAAATCATAGTAAAATAATCGTAATTTAGTGTAAGATGCATTAATTGTAAAACCATTTCAATGTTTATAAGGTTTTTGAAATAAAAAATATACTCTGTGAATTTTAACAAATATTTATATTGAAATTCGATAGTATAATTTTAACCAGCATCAAATAATCATAACATCAAATAGCATTTGATCAATTCGTTTTCTTTCATTTTATGTTCATTTATAAAATGATTTAAATAATTATTTTTAGTGAGTACGGTGTACCTCAGGGGTGTTATATATATATATATATATATATATATATATATATATATATATTATATTTTATTAGTACGGATTATTTGGTCACTAAAACTAGTGCAATGGTATCATGGCACTTGCAATAGTGACCAAATATTAGGAAGACAAAATGACCAAGAAGAAACATGGTACATATCCCGTAAATTATTATATTATTGTTCACATTAAACTTCTGAAAAAAATTACACTCGACAAATATATATATATATATATATATATATATATATATATATATATATATATATATATATATATATATATATATATATATATATATATATTAATAAAACATTATACAGTCATTAAGCAAGATTAGGAGTTCAAATGATTCAGAATGATGTTCCATTTATTGTTAAAAAAAATATGATAAAATACTATTTATAATCCTAATATTTCCAAATATAATTCAAGCTGTGTTGAAGTCTATCAACGTCACGATATAAAAGAAAACTACGAATATATTACATAAAACTGAATAGTTGGTTTGGTTTTAATACGAGGTTTATAGAGATTATTTTAATTACATTTCAAGTAATGCTGGTAGGAATAATGTTTTAATTTCTATTTGAAAGAATTTATAAATTAAATAAATAATATGTTTAACATAGGATCGTCACACCTACACACACGATCGTCTGTTCCGAATCCGACTGACATACATATACATACATATTTAGTAAAGAAACATATAAAATAATACACACATAACTATTACATTTAGACTCGGAGGTAGTCGAATCCACAACCCTGGAGCAGAAAGCAAGGTCACTGCCAATGAGCCAGATTATCTTAAAACAATTAAGGAAACTGGGTTTCAAGGTGTATTATTATTATCAAATATATAAAATTTAGTTTTTATAGATTAATTTATAAACTCAATATATAATAAAAAGGTCGACAAACTTTGAATAAGTCTAATCCAATGTAGATTATAGAATTAAAAAAGATCTTTTTATGAATATACATGTCACACTTCTGTAACAGCTTAAATACAGAAACAGAACTGGTCACGTAATTAAAAAAAAAAAAAAATTAACCATCCTTCGTCGGATCGAGATCAGGTAGCAATTAAAAAATAAATCTGCACCAATGATTATGTCACAAGTTTCAATTAAAAAAATACAAAAACGAAATGAGACACTCCTGTTACAGCTTAAACACAAATACTGGCCGTATAAAAAAAAAAAAAAAAGAGAATAAAACAGAAACTTTTATTTAAATTACCCTCCAGCGAATGCAGTGCAGGATCTGGTGACAATTTAAAAAAAAGTGTGCAAATTGAATAGTGAATTAATGGAATAGCTTGTTTTCATCTCGATATTCGGAAATTGGACTCCATTTTTTATATCATTTAATAATAGTCATCAGATTTTTCGATAGTCTCTTAGTACAGTTTCTTTTGCGACGCTTATAGCAATGTCGAATAAACCTAAAGCTTAATAATTTTTCATATCATTCAAAATCCACATTTTAATGAGCTGTACGTAATTTGTAAGTATATTTTACGCATAAATCTTAAAATAATTTATTATTATATTAATATGTCTATGTTAAGCAGGGTATATCCAACGGCTGATGTGGTGGTGGATTTTTAGGTTCTACCCTCAAAAAGTACATTTATACCAGCAGCTATCATTAAAAAAATAAATCTTAATATTTAAATATTATGAAAAATCATAATTTAAATAACGGATAGCGTAAAAAAATATTATTGCTTAAAATTAAATAAAAAAAAAAATATACTCAGCCAACCCGTCTTACCATTGTAAACTTAACCATTTGTAAGAGCTGTACACAAGCTTAGGCGTGTTATTTTACATATAACCTAAGGTACGACTGTATATATTACCTATAATTATGTTAAGTTTAATCGAAATCGATATAGTATGTTTTGAAATTATCGTGTTCATACTATAATCAAAAATTCTTCTAATTATAATTTTTGAAAAAAAAGTTAAACGTGCAGAATTAAACTCGTTACGAATTAATTATATATACTCGTATGCATTATTAATAAGCGGGTTGGGTGACGTTTGTATATATAGGTATGTTATATTATGTCATGTAGCAACTCTCTCATTTCGTTCACAGTTCATAGTCATATAACCTACCCCAACAAACAAGCTTTCAAACGCGAAAACATTTTTATATCAGTTCCGTAGATCCAAACATCAATACCATTAAACATATAATTTCAGTTAATAAGTAAAACACACAAATCGACACTAGACTGTCATGGATTTAAATCTGGTCTAGTACCACAGAATTTTCAAGGGCTAAATTTCTTTACTTAAAATTTATCTCGTTTTCGGCGGTAAAGGAAATTAATGTGAAAATACTTGTACGTTTTGAAAAAAAAATCTCTAATCTTCAATTAAGTCACGTACCTGATCAAGTTTTAATCTGTTTCCTATATTAAGACTTTTAAAGAAACCAAACAAAATGCATATCTATGTAAAAATCAAAATGTTTACGTTTGGAATGTTTTAATTTTAACTCCAACCAAAAATATATTGAAATTCGAATCGAGTTAAATGTTTAAATTGATAATACTTTTAAATCTATATATTTTTTTGAAATATTTTCAGATTTTTTTTCTTAAAAAAGGTCGAGGTTTTATGTTTATCTTTATGTATTTTTTTTAAGTAATTTTTTGTAGTATTGTTTGGTTTCAAACGATAACAATTATATAGCGTTTTGTAAAAAGTACTCACGTGTCTGTCATAAGCAGTAGCTCCTCAATTAACGTCAGCTATCAATAACCCTCCTTCTGTCGCAGTCGGGTAAAAATAAATTAAAATCGATTCCGCTGGTTGTTAGTATTTTGCAAATTCACTGTTTACATTAGAAACCAAGACAATACGCTTATCTACCAGTAGGGCCGTCTACTAAGCAATTTCTCAACACATTAAATACACATGTGTTATATAATATTTTATTAACTTGCAATAAACTAAACGTGTTTCTATCGCTTAACTGGATGATTGTTTTGATTAATTCCATTAATATCGCGTCAAAAGTTTCCATTGGTAATGTTCCAGTAATTTTCCACCCTTACAGCGTAATAACATTAAAACATACTACGTATGCTATCGTTTTCGTTTTAATCATCGATATTCATAAAATAATAAAGTTGAATAATTTGTTTATTGGCCTTAATTTAAAAAGCTGTTGTTAATTTGAATAGATAATTATGAGTTGGCCAGCTTGCTTATTGAGAAAGGTAGTGAGTGTAGCGTCTTTACTCGTAAATGCCAAACAATTTGAAAAGTATCAAAATTCAACAAGGCAATATTGAATAAAATACTCTGAACGTTAACATGGTTTTATAAAGCACTGCACCTCGTAGTTTTTTCCGGAATTTCCGAACCCGTGAGAGTTTCAGAATACAACACTTGAACCAACAAAATCACAAGGTAATAATCCGAATGTAACTAATATATGGTAAAAAAATGTCATGGCATAGAGATCCAAGAGGACAAATACCAAACCAGAAACGAATATTTGCAAAATAGGTACTCCGAGTGAGCATTAAACCCAGACTACACGATATAAAACCAAATCCGAATAAAATAGAATATGTATATTGTACTGAGAATAAATCCGTCGTTTGAAAAGTATAAGTTCATTTGATATCGATTCAATTTGGGCTAGTATCAAATGTTTAATGAATCGAGTTTAAGGCAACTGTAGATTAACTGTACTACAACTGTACACTGTACTATTTCATAGTTTAGAATAGTACATAATTGAGGGTGAGATTTTTGATTGATGTTTTTATTAGATCTATTGAAGGAAGTGTATAAGGTTGTATAGCTTGTACATATGATTTTTGTTCTACGGCTGTGATCAAAAAAGTAATGTGGCTCATATTAAAGAATATAATTGAAGCTTAATCGGCTTCGCTGTTTTACTCTGCATATACATATCTCTTCTTCTTTAAACATCAGTTTAACTCACTATTGACATGATTTCATATAATTCACTATGATTTCGATGAGTATGAAATAAAATTTTAAATTAATTTAAAACTCAAAATTTCAGGTTAGCCAGCTAGGAATGGAGCTTGTAGAATTTGAAGTTGCAATTCACGCCAAAAAAGTTGACCTGTAAATTTTAAAATATCTGAAACAATACTGATGTTCCACTATAGGAATCGTTAACAAGGGTAAGGTTTAACAAAATAAGGAAATAATAATTATTTTAACTAAATTATATTATGTTTTTGCCCGAGGCAGATGATCCGGTTTGCCCTTACATCCGGGGTAACCTCACAATGTCCTCAGTCTTCATTTTTATTAATGCTCCAACTATTATATTAAATTTAAACGTGTTGGTACTTACCAAGTTAATTATGTAATTATTTGTACGTGCACTTATCAATTATATAATATGTTTTTATATTTTATTGATTGGCACCTATTATTTTATAATTAATACTCGAGGGAAATTGTGCTGATAGCCGAAATACAGGCTATGCCTAGTTTGGCTACAGACGATAACTCATTCGTTTTTACCGAAATTGTTGCTGCAATGCCATTGTAAAATAAACTCTTTTGCAAAAAAAACGGGCACTTAAGCAAAGAACTATTTTATAGTTACTATTAGTTTATTTGACAATTTTAGGTATTGTTATCCTCAGAATTTTATAAATTAATTAGGAAGGAATAGTTTTCATCAGTTTTATCATAACATTTTAATTAAATTATTAAGAAATATTGTTTAAGCTCAAAACACTATGATTGTACCTGCTCGCTAAATAAAAATGAAACGCGTTAATTTATTTGTTTTTCTTGAATACATTAAAAGCAGATAAAAGTTTAGTATTGAGTGTGACCCCCTCTTGCTGAAATCACAGCTTGCATTCGTCTGGGCATGCTAGTGAGTATATCTTTTATGGTTTCTTGGGGAATACGTTCCCACTCCGCGGTAATCACATTCTTTAGCTCTCTGATGGTCTGCGGAGCCGGCTGCACTGATCACACTCGTCGCTTCAGAACGTCCCAGACATGCTCTATGGGATTGAGGTCCGGACTTCTAGCTGGCCAGTCCAAACGACGAATTCCGACTTCTAGCATATACGCATCCACACCGCCAGACCGGTGGGCGCGAGCGTTGTCGTCCATAAAAATTGAGTTTTCGCCAAGAGCGGTTAAAGCGGGTTGTGCATAAGGAATTAGAACTTCCGTTATGTATCGGTGTCCAGTCAGTGTACCGTTTTCGATGAAGACTAACTCCGTACGATCCATAGAATTTATTCCTGCCCAAAACATACCAGAGCCCCCTCCATAAGGTGTGATTTCTTCAAAACATGCCTCTGCAAAGCGTTCTCCTCGTCTACGTAGCACTCGCCGACGTCGGTCTTCACCATGCAGAGATATCCTGGCTTCATCGGAGAACAATACCCTATCCCAGTCTTCATGAGTCCATGACACACAATTTCGAGCGAAGCTAAGCCTGGCAACTCGATGTCCACGGAGTAATTTAGGGCCGCGTGCCGGGCGATGACTGTGTATATTAGCAGCGAGAAGCCTCCTCCTGACCGTCTATAGACTAATTTGCACATTTCTTACTTCTTCGAGGGTGTTCTTGAGGTCCACATAAGAAGATTTGCGATTTCTCAACGCTTGACTAACTAGAAAACGATCATCCCGTGGTTTGGTACATGTCTCTCTGCCAGAACCAGGCCTTCTCTTGACGGAACCGGTCTCTTGATAGCGCTGCCAGGTCCTTTGAACTGTCGACCGACTCACATTTAGCCTCTGAGCCACGAAGCATTGACTGCAACCTTCTTCAAGCAGCGCAATAATTTTGCTCGCTTTTATCACTTTATCTACCATTTTCGAGATTGCTAAACAGCAATAACAATACTTTTAAATGTCAAGGACACCAGATAATTTAATAAAAATTGACAAAAAGTTAATTAGAGTCGATATTAACTATAGGGAATTCGCGCCACAAAATGTAGTTAAAAGTTATTTTCTTTGAAAACCAGGCTCAGTCAAAAATTTGAATTTGGAATGTACTCTTATAAACATTATGGCACTTTAATAACTGGCCAGTAACATGTTCAAATGATTAAAACCTTTTTGGTATTTTATTTTTTTCAGCCAGGAAGAAAATCGAAACCGCCCGTTTTTTTTTTTGCAAATGAGTGTAGTTACAAGTTTATTATTATTATTAAGATTTATAACACAATATTTAATAGTTGACGTTCAATTTAGATTTATAATGAACCGAAATTATTTATACTATTGGTATAGATTAATGGATCAGTTTCTTCATTAATTAAACCTCAATCGGTTACAAAGACTGTCACAATACCCTTAATTGTTAAAACGATGATGTCACTTAAACAAAGGAGCATTAATTTATTACTTGAGGTCTAGACTGTATTCAAGGTTTAGAACAAAAACTAATAGCTCCCATTAACAAAGATAAACTAAATTCTCATCTATTATGTAAATAGTATCATTTTAAGCCCTTCATGTCTTAAAGCAATTCGACATTCAAGGTGTTGCATTCGTAATGTAGTAAGCGTATATATACCATATAATATTATCGCATGAAGACATACTGTAGCTCACAAGTAATACATACGAGTATTATATTAAATTAGATTGTTTAGTGCGATTGCCAAGTCAATCTATTTATTTAAAACAAAAGATTTTAATATTGTTATGGTCACTATAAGATGTTGTTAGGTTAGCTAATTATGAAAATAACTTAAGACAGAAGGACCCTTAAGTAGGGACTGAATAAATTAACCGACTTGGTATTATATGGATCTCACAACTTTTTACGGTAGAATAACTGAGTTGCGAGACTTGGTTTTTTTTACAAGTTATGTTTTTGATGGCATATATACATATATGTATATACAACTTTAGATTTGAAATTTGAATAGCATTGTATAGAACCAACGAGATGTTTTATAATCTCTCAAATTCTTCATCTTCTCAAAGAAATATATCACACATTATAAACAACCTTGATATTCCCGAAAGAAATTTAATATTTACCTGCCACAAACAATTCCAGTACAGGTTTATCATTTATACAATGTCACGTAGTTGCTTTATATACTCGTGACTCTTTAATACACCGTTAATATTATTGAATTTCAACTTGAAAGTAACTTGAAGTGACGCTTTCTTTGATACTGAAGTGCTTCCTTTAGATGCTGATTCAATAAGTGAATTTGAAATTCAAATTGAAACTCGTGCATGCTGATGCAGTTTCGTTCAAACCACTTCTTACGTTTTTGTGTGTTGTTTGAATTTTATGAAATAGTATATTGGAATTTTCATTCAAAACAGATTTCAAAATTATATTTGATTTAATATAACGCCATCTGTTATCGAGTTGTGTTATCACCTAAGTAGCTGGGTAGGGCATCGTTACAATAAAACAATAACTCAGAAGAAGATAACACCATTAATTCACGGTCGTTTATTCCTGTGATAGGCAATTTAATGTGTGTGTTTTATGTAACAGTAAGTCGACTATCATATCGACATATCATATATTTTTAATAATAAATATACTATATAAATAATACACATATAAAATATATAAATGTATAATATATATACATCTATTTGACTATGCGAATCGAACCCAGTACCCTGGAGCAGAAAGCCGAAAGCAAAGACATTACCAGCTGCACCAACGGGCCAGTCAAATTTAATATATTAATGTATTTTAAATTATGTATTTTAAAATTTTAGTCATTTAAAATACCCATATAATACAGAGTTATTAAGTAATTTTTTATTAACCAATTTAACTATTTTGTTTTATTTTAGAACAGAATATAAATACTCAATAAATATATAATAATATATATAATAAAATAAATACTCAGCCACTACCTAGATCAATGATTTCCAAAGTGGTCTATATCGACCCCTAGGGATCTATGACAACCTGCAAGGGGTCTACGTCAGCGAAAAAAAATTTGGGGGTCCATGAAATGAAAATGGGGTTCCACGATAGTGGATCTCAACACATACACTGATAGTAGGTATTTACTTCATTTTTACTTCATTTTACTATCTATTACATCATTAGCCGAGGAGATTTAAGATTAACCCTTACAAAATTGACGCCAAATGTTGATAATTTATTATTAAAGCATCAGGTTCATCCTTCTCACTAAAAATATTGACTTATTGCTCATGCTATTTTATTTATAGTTTATTTTATGTTTATTTAATGTTACGTATATTTTACATAACAAATACAAAATTTTATTTTTGAGTAGTTTTAATTTAAATTCAATTAATAAATGTATAAATTAAAATGTGTTTTTACTTTAAGTTTTTAACACTAAACTTCACTACAGTTAGAAATTTACAGGAAATCAATATCAGGTAGTAGGGGGTCTACCCAACACGAAAAAACATGGCAAGGGGTCTACGACACAAAAAAGTTTGGGAAACTCTGACCTAGATGATTCCATTCACATGACTAGACCTTAATGCTTTTCGAGATCGCACTCATGTAACTTTAACGTTTTTCGAGAATATTCTATAATAGTTTTATGAAATAGATACAATTGTATTTTTCTTTTCTTAAATAAGTGTATGACAATATCAAAAATAGTTTAAAAATTATGATATTTTTATATAATTATCAAAATAATTAATTTATTATTAGTTTAAAAAAGGTAAATTGTAATAACAATCATATATTTATTCAAATCCTTTTATGTATGAATACAAATTCGTTACCACTTTGGTTTAATCGGATGAAAACTGTAAAACTTTAAATCATTATTAAAAATTATCAATTTAAATGCATATGAAATAACCACGGGGCTTAATATCTATTTAATTATGTCTGCCATCATTTTATATGATTAAAACGAGTGTGTACAAGCAACAACGCAAGTTTGTTAATCTTATTATACATTTTTATATTTCCTTAATAAATATTTTTGCTTCTACAAATTTAAGTTGATAACATTGTATTTGAATCTATAACCTAGTTAGGTATGTTAATGTAATACTGTCGGACAAGGGTTAATAATAGCAATAAAAGGCATGCCTTATTGTGTAGGTTTGTCCGCTGTGTTGCTCTTATGAGGATACAATATCGTCCCCGTAGAGCGAAAAGTCACTAAGTCGAAAAATTTCCAAAATTAATTACAACAATCATTAAAATCTCTATTTAATTCTCTAAATATATAATTTCTTATTTTCCTACGACACACGCACTTTTTCTCATTTTTCACGGTACTCGAAATGAAATTTTAATATAAAACACTTGAAAATTCAATGCTGTTAGATCGGATTTGAGTCAGTTTCACCTTCTTGCTCCACTAGATCATATCCATTTAATGGAATATGTTACAAGTTTTTAAAAATAATGATACGACAGTAAACTGACCCATCCTATCTAAGCTGAGACTATCTAAATTTTATCTGAAACAGCCTTTGAATGTCACTGCTGGGAAAACCTCTGCAGATTATAAAAGTAGGGCTAAAGCTGAATCCGTCCGCTTCTTTACTGCAGGTGGGTGGGTAGTTTCCAAGCAAGAGTAACGAATGATATCAGGTGTTTACAATAAAAACCGGGACCTACGGCTTTACGTGCTCTACACGGCATGGTGCAGAAGCCTGCAGGGAAAAATATCCAGACCAGAAAAAAATGTTTGTAAAATAAAAATATCAGCAACTACACCACAACAGGTCAAGCTTAAAGTTTATTCAGCGTATTTAAAATATTAAAGTTTATTAAATATAACAGTTTTAGTAATAATTCATATTCCTAATACTTATCATTATATTAAATTAAAATAATGAAGCGAAACAGAAGTGATGCTCGTTCAGTTTTAATTAAAAGTTTTAACGTGTATGTTTATGTGTTAAACAAGCATAAAGCTTTCCAGATGCTACAGTGCATCAAAATAACAAAAAAATAGAAATAAAAAACAATAATGGTTGTCTGTCAAGTCAATTTATGGACGATAATTTTACGTGATAACGTCATAAGAAAACATTGATGAAAAATTTGCATACTTTTATGAATTGAACTGAATTATTATCACTGAATTATCATTGTTTTGTATAATAAAAAGAAAGAGTTAATAACTAACACCTTCTTTGTATTCTACAAAATTACAACTTTTTCGATAAATTCACATTTATTTGTACTCGTTAATTCAAATATTTTTTCTCTTTTACTCGGACGCATCTGCCGATGGAGTGGAAGAGAGATAGATGCGTCACAAGCCAAATGCTTAGGCCGATTGTGCCTCTCTATCGCTTGTTTCGCGCTCTCGCTCGCGGAATATGACAGTGAGTCATGCTTATCGTGCGTGCAGCCGGTATTCATCGATTTACATGACGTTATCACGTCAAAAAAAAAGTTACGTAATTTTTAAATATTTTAATAATATATTAAAATTTATTTAATTGGAGTAAGCTTCAAAAGGACTTTTAAACTGTATTTTATATTAATGTACTATGTTAATGTGACAAATCGATATAGAATGTAGATTCTGCTGAAAAGAACTGGCAAGAAACCAAACAGATATTCTTTTAAAAATTGTCGAAAGCAGTTAAATAAATAAATAAATATTAACCAACAATCACACCACGTTAACCTAGCTCCGTGCTAAGTTCGTAAGAACTTGTGTTACAGGTACTAGGAACGGATATAAATTTAAGATATAAATACATATATACATAAATAAACATCCATGACCCGGTGCAGACATCTATATTCGTCATACAGATTATCTGCACCTGGCGGGATTCGAACCCGCGACCGCTGCGTAAAGTGTCCAGTTGCCTGACCACTAGACCAACTTAATTATTATAAATTTGATATCCTACATGAAACCCAGCGTTGCTAAAAAATCTTAAAAATATATTTTAAGAAACTGTCAGTACTTTATATCTGGAATGTCTCAAGCATTTAATTTAATAAATATCGGTATTTAGGTTGTTTAAGAAAATTTTCTAATAACACTGTTGATCTTATTAAAAAATCTGTCGCGAGGAATTTCAATTTATTACCATGTAAATAACTGAATGTTTTTATTTTGTCATTAGCTGTAGCCGTGATTTCATATGAGATAAATTACGTAAGTCAGCTAAACATAAGCCGTACGTTGAAATATTTTTATACATTTCGAATTTGACTGACCCGTTGGAGCAGTTGGCAGTGACCCTGCTTTCTGCTCCAGGGTTGTAGATTCGATTACCCCAAACCCACGTTTCTTGCATGCGGAACTACTTTTTAACATACTTTCATTTTTATTACTCCCTAAACATGAATCAGTGGAAGTTCATTAATATTAAGTGACTATTCCCTTTTTTTGACTGTGACAATCGTACCACGCAGAATTAATTAGTGACTATTCAATGTACGAATATTTGAATATTAGAGTTTACCGACTTGATCATTGAATATTTGTATGTGTATTAGTGGTGTAGTAGTAGTATTCACTAACTTGTTATTAAAATTCACTGATTTGTTTAGGGAGTATTTGTTATCACAGTGAACCTTATAATTATGACAGATTATTATTTGATAAAATATAGTTATTTCCTGTTACGTTTCCTAAGATATAGTCCTTTAGACAGATATCAGGGTTTGATGCGTAAAGAGGAATGTGAGTTATTTGTAATCATGTAACCATTGTGGTGCCTAAGACATTATATGTTACATATAATTAAAACATATTTAATATTAAGAAAAAAAAGTATCTGAGACGATGAGAGCTGGCTCAGCCATTTGCTTATTCAGCACCAAAGTCATGTGAAGTGCTGGTTTTCAGCCAGTCCCTTCCCAAAAATATTGTGTCGGCGGTGCAGCGGTCTGCCTCTTAGCAACCAATTATAATAAGCCATTGTAACTATGTACGATAAATAAATATTGGAAGTTGATCCTAAATTTAATGCAATATATATTTAAAAAAAGAAGGAAGTAAAATATATATAAACTATATATATCTAGTTATATTCTTGCTAATAGCTTTCTTGCTATAAAATATATTCTTGCTAAATAGAAGCAAATATTACCAGTGTTAGCGTGTTTTAAATGTAATTTCAGAGACATGGAAATAATCTAGTTCCGTTAATATTTGATACTTTTCTGTCAACCCCTACAGTCCTAGACAGTTTTTTGATGAATTCATAGGCGCAAAGTCGAAGTCACGGAGGTGAGTATGGATGCGTTATATTGAGCCAAGGCGATGAGGCTGCTTCTTTAATTACGCTGTAGATCTTAAGACGTCCAGTTATTAATATTCATCATCAAGAGTTCACAGTAAGCTACATTTTCTAAAAATCATTAGTAAATCCTAGGGTGTAACAAATTGTTATAGTAAAATTTCGAAAAAGTAACTGCTAGTATAAAAAAATATCGTTTATCAACTCGTTTTGATAATTCTTATCCAAATAAATGAAATTTATCAATATTCATATACAGCAGGGCCGGATTTACTGCATCCGCGAAAACTGCCCCGGGCCTTCACAAAAGAGGGGCCTCCACAATAGAGACTGCGGATTTTTTTTTCGTTTTTAGGAGAATATGAAGCGGCGATGAGCTTTTTTTTATTAGGAATATGGAGAGGCGATGACTCTTTTTTTAGGAATATGGAGAGGCGATGACTTTTTTTTGTACTACACAGGACATTTACCGCAAGGTTTTCGGTATTGCCATACTATAATTATTGGAACCACGGGGCTTCCACTCCTTTTTTTGCCTCGAGGCTTCCATACACCTCTAAATCCGGCCTTGATATACAGTAATATATCCGGTACCAGAACAAAGCCCGTAATTCAATATCATGTTTACTATAACACATGGTGCTGTAGTAAAAACCCGTCGACTAAGCTACTACAAACGTCAATGAAATATCAATTTTATGGGATAACGGCGGAGGAGTCGTAAAATAGTATACTAGTGGCAAGTTTTATTTAAATACAATACGTATTGTTTGAATACGTTTACGAGCTATTATTTACCGATTTTATTTCAGTAGAAAATAGAACCGATTTTTTTTCCTTGTATATAATTATTTGTTTTCGTGCTTCAATGTAGCACACTCATAAAGTATTAAAAAAAACATATATTTTGAAAGAGTTATATTTTCATATTTAACATTATTACATTACATTTTTTGCCCAAAGAATCGGAATTGCGATTCAACGGGGAAATGCTGCTAGTATTTCTGGCACCATTCCACGCGGACATGATTTATACCAAAACTGTTTGTAAATAATTATTTTAAGTTTTGAATTGTAAATATGTATAATATTGTAAAATTTCTTTAATATAAATATTTGGATAATTATAAAAAAGAAAAAAAAAGAAAAAAAAATTAGCACCAATTTTTAGATTGAGGTTTTTTTTAACTTTATACAAGTTTATGTTTTAATGTACCACCTGAAGAGAAAATAGTCTGTTTTTTACTTTAACTGTTATTATGGAAATTTAAATATTATTCAGCTGCTCCGTTATGGGTTGGCGGATAATTTCTCTACCGAGTGTTACGATTACTATCAGGTCTCTATGACAACAACCGGAACCGACAGTATCACGTGCTGCAGGACATACACCCAGACCGAAAACGAACATTAACACATGACAAACGAACATTGACATCAACAAAACAAAATTATAAATGATGTAAAAACATTTAAACTTGCTCTCAGGTCTTAAGTACTATCAATAAAACCTCTTATTTTAAGATAATAATTATTAGTCTTGTAAACTCTATTGACTTATATTATGTCGTCTTCTCGCCTGTCGAGAGTAATGTTGTCTTAGAGTATGTATTTAAGTTATACAAGCAATAATAATTATTAAAATATACGAGTACATCTTCTTAGTAAACACTCGATATAATTTCTCAAAACAACCTAAGCTTAAATAGGAAACGCTAAGATATGGAGCAACGGACGTTCGAACATTGTTCTGGTATATTTGTGCGAGTAGTCACCTCAACGATGGCGGTCATGCCTTCGATTGTACCAATACCTGCTATGAGCAGGAATCGAACCGCCATCGCTGTCATTGAGTCGCTCTACTACACCAGAACGGTGGTCTTTATGGAATGATCTTTATAGTAGAGCTTAGCTATACGAGTATGTGTACGAATTAACTGAACTGAACCACTCTGTTAAAGTCCCACTGCTGGGCAAAGGTCTATTCTCCATTTAGAAGAAGCGTTTGAACCTAATCCACCACGCTGCTTCACTGCGGATTGGCGGATAATATCCCTACCATGAGTAACGATCGTTACCAGGAGTCTATGATAATGCTCAATAATAAATGCTCTCCGAGGCACAGTGGGGAAAACCAAAAGGAAATACAATCAGATTTGAGACAAATATTCGCACGAATACAAATATTTACCCCGAGCGGGAATCGAACTCGCGACCACCGGCGTTAAGACGACTAATCGTACCACCACACCAGGACTTATATGTCTATGTGACTTAAATTACCTACTGCGTTTTGCATGAGCGATGCGATGAGTTGGAAGCATTCAAACACCATATATATCGTAACATCGTATAACAGTAATTAAAATCTCCCTTTCGTTCTCGTATACTAGCACAACATTTGCGACTCCTCTGGAGTTATCAACCTTTATGAAAAGAGATCATATAACACCAGGAGGCACGCCTACGTGACAAGTACTAATTATCACTAACTATTGGACAAAGCTATTCTGAATGAATATTTAACACACTGTTAAGTCGTTAGTCCCGATTTGTGTGAAATATTGTTCTTTCTTGACTGGCCCGTTGGCGTAGTTGGCAGTGACCCTGCTTTCGGTTCCAGGGTTGTGGGTTAGAGTCCTGCCCTGAATCTGAATATATATTTATTTATATATGTATATTTATTAAAAAAATGTATATCAGTCAGCTGCTACCTAAAACACAGGCATTAAGTTAGGACTAATTATTATTAATAATATTAACTTATTAATAACTTAGGAGCAGACGACCGTGTGTGTGTGTTAAACATATTTATTTATATTTATTTACTAGCGGCCCGCCCCGGCTTCGCACGGGTATTTAACTAAAATTTAAAAAATTATAAATTTATATTTTTTATCACCTACATGCGCCATATATCGTATAATGGTAATAATATCGTTTTTATATTTAGTGACATTTAACATAATAGTACCTATATTAATTGAAAATGATGTTTATCTAAAATATTAAAACGATTTCTATTCCTATCCGACATATTTAGTAAACTTTTAAGTTTAACAAAATAATAACTCAAAAATAAGTTTTTTGAGTTTTTAAGATTCCTTAGACCAGATGGCGTTGGCGGCGTAGGTACCTATTTCTATTTTCTTAAATATATATTTTTAAATTTAATTACAATAAAACAAAAACTAAATTATACTGTGAGTTATGTTTAATTTTTATGTATTAAAGTTATTTACATTGATGTGATACGTGCGCGAACAAAAAACGATAAGAGATGGCGCTGATTAAAAAAAAAAAAAAAAACAAAAAACGCGCTATTAAAATTTATTCTTGATGATATATAGTGTATTAATAAAACGGAGGTTTTAACAGATTTATTATTTGTATAGATTTCTATGACTTATAACAGCGCGTCGCTTCTTGTGGTTTTTCATCGCTTACCAAAGAAAAGTCGAAAAAGGGGTAAAATAAGGGATAAAAGTTTGTATATAAATCTATCCGAAACAAGTCGACAAAATTTCGTTTAAGCCTGGAAACTGTTAAAACAATAAGGTGTAAACTTCTAATCTGTATAAATTTAAACACGCCTAACACTTTAATACAAAGGAATTATTGTAAATCGTTATAGCTCTATTAAATTTAATTAATATTCCTCGGTGCCTTAATGAAAATGAATTGGTATTAAATTTTATCTACACATTTTAGATTTTAATATTTAACTATGAATTAAAATTAGAAATGAAATGAGCCAATGAATAAAAGTAAGTTAAGTTGAATTCCGGTACAGTATGTCTGATATATTTAATATAATACATATAGAAGGTAATAATAAATATTGTGGGGAAACCATCAATTCTCTCTGGAGAAGCGGAAAGAATTCAGCTCCAATTTTTTCTAATGAAAGAAGGTATTATACATATAGTGAAATATTTACAAGATGTGACGAGTGCAGTACAGTGAGCGCAGTAAAAACGGATGAAGATGATGTAGTGTAGTGTATGAAGCTTCTTCTCAATACATATATAAATTGTGTTACTCTAATAAGAAAGGATTAATAAACGAACTTTGGACCAAACAAGTCGTCTTTCATTCAATCACACATTACATGGCGATGAAGAAAAAAAATGGTTGTCTGTGAAGTAGGTTTACCGACGATAATTTTACGTGATAACGTCATAAAAAATATTTATAAAAAATTGCATATTTTTATGTATTAAATTGACTTATAATCACTGAATTTTAATTATTTTGTATAATACAAAGAAGGAGTTAATTCAATTAATTACAATTTTTTTCGATAAATTAACATTTATTTGCAATCGATTCAAATATTTTTTTTACTTTTATTTTGCAGATTAATTACAAGTAAAAATGTACTATTAAAAATTTATTTACAACTTATATACATGTGTAAGATCCTCCAATTCGCGTTATTCTTTTTCATTCACAACCATAACGCTTAGGCCTATCGTGCTTCTCTATCGCTTGTTCCGTGCTCTCGCTCGCGGAACGTGACAGTAAGTCATGCTTTTCGTGCGTGCAGTCGGCATTAATCGATTTAAAAGACGTCATCACGTCAAAAAATAATCTAAATTATGAAACTTTATCCAAAAATAATCAGTAGAACAATGTCTCAAACAAATCAAGTTCTAGGTTTACATTTTTCTTGAACTTATGCACGACTTTTTCTGTAATATAAAGCTACTTAAGATACTTCTAAATCTAAAAAAAGAAAAATGTAAACCCAGAATTTAACAATTTTAATTAAAGTCTTAAAAACGGTCATTTGACCGCTCTGATAGGTTTAGGGTTAAAATTTAGTGTAAAATATGTGACATTGATGAGTAAATCGTCAACTGCGCAACACTGTGTTCTTATAAATTTAGCAAGTATAGATGACCAAAAAAAAAAATTGTTAATATTTCGATGAAGAGATGCTTTATTTCAAATTAGGAAAACAAGAAAATCATATACACAAAAAAACATTTGACTGTACTTCTTGACACGCACACATATTTTGTGTGTCTATACGCGCTTCACCCACACATAGAATAACATCTGTCAGACATTTATTTATATGCAGTATGAATACTTGCTATTTTTAGATTAAAGCAAATTTTAAGCACGCTTTATGTTTCTCGTTTCCCAATGTCAGTACTTTCCAAAATATGTTAATATCGACTATACTGATAAAAGGGCAATATATCCAAAAAATGTAAAAACCTCAATATTACGATACACAAAAGCTCATAAAAATAATTGTCTCTGCTTGAAATATTAAGCATGAAAGCTACGGAACTTAATGTAAAGATGGACCATTTTGAAAATTTTGCGCCACAGTTATTTATGTAAAGCGTACATTTTGTGACAGCTTGAAGGCTCTGTTTGTCGCAGCGCCGACGATAATGGCCGAATATAACATCTTAAAGTGTTTTAGTCTTGTTATTAAGCGTTATTATTACACGAGCTTTATCTTTGTTCGTTTTGGATTTCGAAGTTTATACTATTTTTGAAGTGAACTTTTTTTATCGACGTATGGGAGAAATCTTATAGCAATGTTAAAATCTAAAATCGTCACACTACGATCGTCACATTTTCTGTCAGTTTGTCCGTCACGTCCGTCACCGTCACGGCGCCATGCGGGTTTACTTAAATTGAGGAGTGACATAAAGTAATATTTTAATGATAAGAAGTTATATAATAAATGGACTTATTGAAATGCATATAAATACATAGTGAAAGTGAGAGATAATTTTTTTATTGTTTCGAATAATCATCACTTGATTGTGATTTGGTATTATTTTTATTTTAACCTCACTTTTGATCGTAAGTATTAGTAAATGTATATTAATTTATTGAAATTAAGCATAATTTAATAATATGACAGTCAATTCAGCAGACATTAATTAATTTTTAAGATAGTAAATATATATATATATATATAAGCCAATTAGGCTTCTAAATTTAGATTATTGAAATTAAAAATCTACAAAAAATATCTGATTTTTAAATTTTCTTAAAAAATAAGTAATTAATTAATTTCTAAGTATAGAATAATATAAATTGATAATTAACAAGTTTCATGCTATTTAATGATTGAGCAATTGGCCTCTAATGTTTTGTGTTTTGTATTGTAATATACCTATTAATTATATTGAGATCTGTTAAAGCTATCTAGAGTATGAGAGAGTAGAGAGTAGAGAATGACATTATTATTATTTAAACTTTTGTAGCCTCTTATCCACCACGAAAGGGAATCCTAGTGTGAAGGATATAAATAAGTAGTATAAAATGCTATAATTCATAATTTCTGCTAATTAAATCTACACAGGTTGTTTTTTTTTTATTGTTTTTGATATAGAAATATTGGTATATATCAATTTGTATTATTGTTATCTTGTGACTGAGTAATCAATGACGGGTAATGGTTTGGTATCAAGTAATTACAATAGACTAAAGAAGAAGGAGAAGAACTTTATTTTGCATACAAGTTAACATACAATTTTATCTTAAAAATAAAACATGCAAAATAATATTATGTACAAAGGTGATCTTATCGCTAAGTAAGCGATTTATTTCAGACATTTTTGGGGTAGAGGAGGTTTCTAAATAACAAAGAGGCAAAACAAAAATTAAAAAAAAAGCAAAGTGATTGCTACAATCTAAACAATGAAATAAATTATTTATTTATTTATTTGAAAACTATAATATATAAGATAAACATATAAATAAACAAATCAATAAATTACTACGAAATAAGATTAAGCCTAATCAGTCACTGTAGATAGACGGAAATAAAGTTGGAATTTATTTTAAAATACGCTTCTTTATTTGAAAACACACTTAAAGTGGTGTTTTACCGAATTAGAACCAACGATATTTCGTTTAAGAAACGATCTACTCTCACTTTTGAAGTCATCTGATCAGAATAATAAACTAGTATAACGTAAGTATCACATCATTGTATGAGTTCGTTGCAAATAGTATCTTCGAGTCAGTTAGGAAGTTGTCAAGTGGAATAGTATAGGATATATTTTCCTTTTTTTATTATCCTTGCGTATCCCACAAGGCTCGTATGAACGGTCAATTTACTACTCTTACTACGGTGTGTAAAATGCAAATACGAAAACAAGAGTTCGAACGTATGCCGTCTGTAGTAATTTAGATTGAGAACTGAACTAAATCAGCCTGTAAAAATCCCATTGTTGGGTAAAAGCCACTTCTATATAGAAAGAAAGGTTGAACGTTGGCTGATAATTTATCTTCAAGAGTTACGACTATTATAAGTTGTTTATGATAATAACTTACTCTTTAAGCTTGTATCAGTGGAATTTCACAAATTTATTGACTATTCATTTTTTATCAGTGTGACAATCGTACCACACAGAATTAGTGATTATTAAATGTACGAACTCTTCTTCTATATGGAGAAGAGGACTTTGTTTAGTAGTGGGTTGTTTACAGGCTGATACAGTACAATACATCAAATATATGAAAATGTGAATATCAGTGTCCACTGGTTTGATCATTGAATTTATTACTGATTATTTTTAGTGAGTATTTACTAATTTGTTATTAAAATTCACTGATATTTGGTGAATAGAGCTTCACTAACATAATTAATAAAAAAATCACTAATTCATGTTTCGACAGTAGGCTGATGCTTTTACGTGCTCTTTTTGGTCATGATAAGAACAATTACAAATATTTAGCGTAACAGAACATACTATATTCGGCGTTAATAGAACTTTCGTAACCACTATACCATAACGATCGATGTTTCTAGATGTACTATATACTCCTTGCTTGCAAAGTTACATCTGATTTTATGTATTATTTAAATTTAATACTTTTATCTTAGGAAAATACAGACATGATACAGAATGAGCTACATGTTACAGAATGAGCTAGCTATAATAACGGCTTGTAACAAGAAATTTTATATGAAATGTTAGGATTAAATTTCACATTTAATAAAGTGGATTTCAAATCTGCACACCAATGGATGGATATGAATTCTGTTATGAATAAGCTTTTCTTTATTATGTGTGATATTTGATTTTTTTTTATATTAAACTAGCGGCCCGCCTCAGCTGCGCTCTTTTTATGTATATTACCTAAACTATCCTCAATAATCAGTGGAGTAGTTTTTGAGTTTATCGCGAACAGACAGACAGACCGACGCGATGGAGGACTTTGTTTTATAAGATGCAGTTAAGGGTGCAAATGAGCAGATGTTCAATCTGATGATAAGTGGTCCCACATAGACATTATACATTTTTAGTAATCAATTACTGGGAAGCTTTTAACTATTAGCATCCGTTTGGAATATTTATTTCTCTGAGGAGAGTTTTACCACCTTTCTCTTCAGTGAAATAAAACTTTTTTTAATCTAATTAATCTATATATTTATGCTTATGTATTAATTATTATTGACTTTTAGTATGTTGATTAATTTTCCTGTATAAAAACCAGCTATACTAAGCCCACGCATCTTAAAAACAATGGTAAATTAAAATTTCCCTGTTACAATACGTCCATTAATTTAATGCATATTAATATGACCCGGATAAGTCTATTGTCCGGTATCTTTTATATTAAAAGAGATGGAAAACATTTATAGAAGGTTTGAGCCATTTTATTAAATATAATGTAAACAGACAGTACTGGTCTTAGAAAAAGCGTGAAATCTGTTTTCATTTTTCAATTTTAATTTTTTTTCGATGTGTTGCACCAACTTTTTCTCACAAATTTTTTATGAGTTATAAAGCACGTAAAAGAGCATAACATATATTATTTTCATGACTTATAAGTCTCAGAGAACATGGAAAAAAAATGATTTACTGATTTTTAAATTTTTTTTATATATAAAGTTACACCATAACTTGAAAAAAAAAATGATATACTCTGCAATATAATCTTGAGACTCGCATTGGTTTCAACTCTCTTGCATAATGAATTTTTGAGATATATGACTTTGAATAAGAGTCATGCGTGCGGTTATTTTTGCCATATCTCAAGGTCAAAGCGAAAGCTGGCCGCTTTAAAGCATATAAATTGTGTTTGTACATCAAGGCGATATTAAAACATAAATTTCGATAAAGATTCCCATTTTGGGAACAGCTCGTCATACTTATCCGGCTAAACCCTTTCATTAAGTTGTTTTCTGTATTAAATTCTGTATTTTAATTTAAATATTACAAAAAATTTTTGTTGTTCGTAGAGTGAATTCGCAAAAGTTACCTTGTATATAATATGTTACATTGTTTTTTGTTTTTAGTATTCATGTTTAGCTAATCTCTTATTTTTTATTGTATTTTATTTATATATTATTTTTTATATTATATAATATATATTATTTTT
Source organism: Euphydryas editha (assembly GCA_036937285.1). Lineage (NCBI taxonomy): Eukaryota > Metazoa > Arthropoda > Insecta > Lepidoptera > Nymphalidae > Euphydryas > Euphydryas editha. The sequence goes on from JAUPFZ010000023.1 coordinate 13,752,584, forward strand.
TTTCTGTTTTTTTCCCTTTACTATGTCTAATGAATTGTGTTATGCCTGTAATATTAGATGTAAGTAAGAAATAAATAAAGAAATAAATAAATAAAACAGCGGATTATTCTTTCAACACAAAATCTAAAAAAAAGTAATCATATAATTATAGTTATAATATCAATATTATATTATTTGTATTTTATTTATACTCGTAAATCGATGCTTAGATAGTGAAATCTAATTGTTAAACAATTACTATCAATTATTATATTTATTTAAAACAATTTTAAACCTTATATATATATATATATATATATATATAATCTGAATCTCGGAAACGGCTCCAACGATTTTCATGAAATTCAGTATGCAGGGGGTTTCGGGGGCGATAAATCGATCTAGCTAGGATTTATTTTTAGAAAATGTCGTTTTATCCCTTTTTTTGGGCAATTAAAAAATATCGTTAGAATACGAAGGTAAATTTCGCTGTCATTGATAAGTTTATAATAGCTCCGCTGTGAACCGGGCGGATTCGAAATAAGAAAACCCCAGTTTCGAATCCAGTCTCCAGGACTATTTTTTTTTTAAAGTTACTTCTTTTGTGAGAAAAACTATTATTGGGAGCCCTTTACTAACTGGATGACCGAGCTTTGCTCGGTATTTTATTTTTTTATTTTTTGTTATTCGTGTTTTGTGGAAACTATATTTACATACGAATTACGAACTGATGATATATGAACAATATTTTTCGATCTTACCGAAATAATAATAAAAAAATATGAACTGGTTATTTAAATAAAAAATCACGAGTATAATTAAAAACTGTTAGAATATTATTAGAATACGAAGGTAAATTTCGGCATAATCTACAAGGTTATAGTAACTTAGGTGGGAAATCAGTATACCTGGGTTCGAATCCCATGCCTCAAGTCCCACTTTTTTTTTTGCTTTTTTTTTTCAAGTTCCCTCATTTGTAAAAAAAAAACTATTATTGAGAGCCCTGTACTACCTGATTTCCGAGTTTTGCTCGGTATTATTATTATTTTCTTATTGCTACACTCCACCCGTTCAATATATACATATACACATATAAATATAATATAATACAATACTTATATAAGGAATATAATAAATTTACATCAATTTACATAGATAAATATAAGCGGGTGGAGGATTACGCCCCGGCAGGGAGATCAAACGGCCGGGGGTTAGGGCTGTAGGCTGAGAAATCGGCGGACAATCCTAGCCGAGTCGAGTAATACCGCCTTCTGCATCCTGGCTGCGAGCGAACCGTCACGGATACCCAGCTGCCTCAGATGGTGAGCGAGGCTAACCGGGATCAAACCGTTGGCAGATATCACGATAGGGATGATTTCAGTGGATTCAACACCCCACATGTCGACAATCTCGTGTGCCAAATCCAGATATTTACGCTTTTTCTCTGTTTCGGCTTTCACGAGGTTCTCGTCATGAGGGATGGTAATGTCCACTAAAAACACCCTCGACTGTGCCCTATCCATCACCACGATATCAGGCTTGTTCGCCGGTATCGTCCTGTCCGTGGCGATAGGCAGGTCCCAGTAGAGCCGGACTCCGTCGCGTTCGAGTACTGGCGCCGGTGTGTACTGGTAGTACGGCACCCTCTGTTCCAGGAGACAATACATTAGAGCAAGCTCTTGATGAAGAATCTTGGCCGCTTGGTTATGTCTGTGCAAGTACTCAGTGTTGGCAAGCGCTGAACACCCCGAAAGCACATGTCTGAGTGACTCGCCGGGATGACGACAAGCTCGACAGAAGTCGGGAGTGCCATCCTTCAGAATGTGCTTCCGGTAGTTGTTCGTCTTAACCACCTGATCCTGTATTGCACAGACAAAACCTTCGGTTTCCCCAAAGAGGTCCCCGAATCGCAGCCACTGCACGGAGGCCTTAACATCCACGTGAGGTGCGTGGAGCGCCTTGTAAAACCGTCCATGCAGCTCCTTCTCCATCCATACGGTCTCCCGGTCAGAGGTGCTAAGTACAACCGGTCTTCGCCATTCCTCTTTGGCCAGGGATAACGGGGTGAGACCTTTGTCACTTACTACAACATCACCATACATAGCGCTCTCCCTCCTCGTCTCAAAGTAGGCCCTGAGGCTGCACACCTCCCGGTTATGCATGGACTTGGCGCTTAAAAGGCCTCGGCCACCACACTTCCGTGGGATGTACAGTCTCATGACCGACGATTTCGGGTGATGCATGCGATGGTGAGTCATAGTCGTGCGGACTCTTCTGTCCAGGGCGTCGAGCTCGGTCTGAGTCCATCTGAGCACGCCAAATGTGTACAAGAGAGTGGGCATGACCCAGCCGTTATAAGCTCGGACCTTGTTGGCGCCCGACAAGTAGCTCCGGAGAACTTTTGTCAGTCGTCCAAAAAAGACCTCGCAAACCGCCTGTTTCATATCCACCTCCTGCACCCCTATGCATTGTGACATGCCCAGATACCGGTATGATTCAGCCTCGGAGAGGGTCTTGAAGTTAGAAAGCTCTAGGCTAATTTCAGCCGATTGCGTCACCTGTCCCCTGTCTACATGCACGACCGCACACTTATCCACTCCAAGCTGCATCCTGATGGAGCCGCTGAACTCAGTAGTGATTTTCAGCAACTCCATAAGGCGTGCAGGATTAGGTGCCAGCAGCTTGAGGTCATCCATGTAGAGAAGGTGGGAGACTTTAGTACCTCCTCTCCGAAACTGAAAGCCTGTCCCCGAACGCTCCAGCAGAGTGCTTAAAGGGTTCAAGGACAAGCAAAACCAAAGTGGGCTCAGACAATCACCCTGGAAAATACCCCTTCGTATCCGGATTCGGTCATCGGCACCCGTCGTCAGTCTCTCGCCCTGGAGACAAAGGATTGTACTCCATTGCCCCATGCATACTTCGAGGAAGTCTCGAACTGCACTGTCGATCTTGTACAGCTCGAGGACCCTCAGAAGCCATGAATGAGGCACCGAGTCAAATGCCTTCTTGTAGTCGATCCAGGCAGCAGAGAAGTTCCGACGGTTGCGTTTGACAAGCTGGCCCGCAACAGAGTCAATGATAAGGAGCTCCTTTGTGCCGCGGCCGCCTCCGCGGCATCCGTTCTGAGCTGCAGACAAGATGTTAAATTCGTCAATATGACGAGAGATCTTGCAGCTCAGAACGGATGTCAGTGTCTTGTAGATGGAAGTCAGACACGTTATGGGGCGGTAGTTGGTAGGATCCGCGGTGTTGGTGGACTTAGGAGCTAGGTGAGTGATCCCAGTAGTGAAGAGGTTCGGAAGCGTCATCCGCTCTATCGCCTCTTGGTATTGTCGAGCCAAGGTCGCATGGCATACCGAGAACCCTTTCAGCCAATAGTGATGCAGGCCGTCGGCCCCCGGACTCTTCCAGTTCGGTGCCCGCCGGACCGCATCAGCTACGTTCTCCGAAGAGATGGCGATTGGGTTCATCGGTTCGATTCTAGCACATGCTTCCTGAACCGCCGCAATCCAAGGGCCCTCCTCATGCTCTACCTCCCGTGACCATATATTTCGCCAAAAGGCGACGAGGTCAGCCGTATTCGGTTTTTGGAAAGTAGAGCACGGCGTCGGGTTCTCCAACTTCCTGTAGAACCTCTTCTGATCACTCACGAAGAGGCGATTTTGTCGGAAGCGCTCAACTCTCTCAGAGTACCTACGAATACGCTTCCCCCATGCCGCAATTCTCTGCTTCAGGCCGTCGATGCGCTCCGTCAGTTTCTGAGCTATATCAGGCTGGTCAAGCCTGACACCTAGCCCGTTGAAAGCTATTCTGACGGAGCGCACAATCCTTGGCCTAGTGTTGCCCGACCTGAAGCTTTGCAGTCGGCCAATGAGGGCCCTGGCCAGGCTGATACGGCGTTCTATTCTCTTCTTCCAGGCTGGTACGTCACTACTCTTATTAGTAGTGCGTCCAGGCCCCTGGGTTTTGGCTCCAATGAAGCGGTGTACTGCTAGAGCGGCACCGAAGAGAATAGAACCCGTATCATCCAAGCCCAGACTGCCATCCAAATATGGAGGTAGCAGCCTGTTAGCTGCCTCAATGGCACCCCGCGTCGCAGCATTAAGGGGAAGTCGGGATAGTCGTGGTCTCTGTTCAAGAGGAGTGCTCCGGGTCTCGGAAATCGCCTCCTCCAAAATCCCTCTCATCTGCTCTACTTTTTGGGAAACTGCTTCTTCAGCGATCGCATCTACAGGCACTTCGCTACGAACGCTTTCCTGTTGCGTTACAACTGCGTTATGCTCTGTAGACACGGGTTCGACTTCAGGAGCAGCCTCACGTCGTAATCGTTCGAGCTCGGCGGCGTTAAATACGCCCTTTCGTTGGATGTACCGAGCTCTATCTGCCAGGTTTTGCTCCGTGACAGTAATATTTGGCTCGAGCAGCAGGAACTCGCGGTGCATTACCGCTCGGTAGCCCGTCCGCCCGGTTTCTCCCCCTACAGCCCTAAAATACGCTCGCATGACATTTTCATTCATTGAAAGAGTCCATCTCATGCGGCGCACTCCACCAGCGGCGGGCGCCGAATGCTGAGTCCCTTGAGACTCTGTCGGCGCCAAGCCAACTGGTGGGGATGGTGGATACACCGACCGGCTAGGTGGTGGTGCCGGTCGGCGGGGGTTGCTGGCGGCCCGCATGCTGCCACGTCCAGCGCCAGCTCCAGACGCGCCCTGGCGTCCCCCAGGCAGCGGCCCTATGCGCTTTCCTTTTCTTGTGTCCATCCATGTGTGTTTGGAGTGCTGAATTACTCACCCGCAGAGGCACTCCAAACTCTCCGAGGAGGCTACGTTGGTGTTATGCAGCTTTGATTGCCTTTAGTCGCCTTTTACGACACCCTAGGCGGAGGATGGGTTGGTCCTATTCTGCTCTGCCGGGAACCACACGGCACATTATTATTATATTATTATTATTATTATTATTTTTGTTAATCGTTCTTTTTTTTTTTGGAAATTATATTTAGATACGATAGAACTGATGAGATATGAATAATATTTTTCGGTCTTACCTATATAATAATATAGTATTTTGTGTCACAAGGGGATGAAAGTACTATTTTTTTGACCCTCATATGAAATTGCCGCCCGAGCCGAAGGCGAGGGTAGCAAACATACGGGAATGGATGTAGTACTTTCGTCCCATGTTGCACATACTTTTTTTTCCCTACCTAGGACGAAAGTTCAGGTTTTGTTCCTGTGAAGCGGGGACAGAGAGTGTCACTTTTGTCCCGCTTCACAGGGACGAAAATCGAACTTTCGGCAGAGGTAGGAAAAAAAGATATAAACTGGTTATTTAAATAAAAATCACGAGAGCAATTAAAAACTGCTAGAATATCATTAGAATAAGAAAGTAAATTTCGCCACCATCTGTAAATTTATAATAGCTCAGGTGGGAAATCGGGCGGTCTCGAAAACGGAAGATTTGTCCTTTTTTTTTTCAAGTTCCTTTTTTGGTGAGAAAAATAATTATTAGGATTTCTTTTTATTTTTTTATTTATGTAACCAGTGACTATTGTTTTATTATTATATCGGTAAGATTAAAAATATTATTCATATATTATCACTATGTAATTTGTGTCTAAATATAGTTTAACCGAGCAAAGCTCGGTCATCCAGGTACTATATATTATATTATATATACTCTTTTAAATTCAGTACAAACATTATTTCAATTAAGTCTATTTAAACATATTCCCGGGGCCGTGTTGCCCTTCTCTTTTAATTTTCTTTTCAAACAAAATTAAACGCAAGTTAGATACCTACTCTGTTGTGCCGCTAACTTGACTGTTAAGCAAGTAAATGTGATTCGTCCATTAAACACGTATAGAATATATAATGAACCTTTTTAATTCCGCTTTTGATATTCAAAAGATGATACTTATTATTATATTTTACATGAAATTTATGAAAAAAACGACCGTTATGGTGTAGAACGGTCATCACGGTGACGTATTTGCCTAAGTACTTACTACTCTACTATAAAAAAAAATTTCGACTTTCCTTGTATTATTTTATCTCCCGACGCCGCGCATCTCAATAAATTACAGAATAATTTCAAAATGAAACAAGTTAAAAAAACAAGTAAATGTGTATTGCCGTGCGGTGACCGGCAGAGAAGAATACTCTTCTCTCTTACCGCGGTGTCGTAAAAGACTAAGGCAATAATGTTGCTAACAACTGTGCACCGAGCAAGATAGATCACCATCAGTCCATCAGGTCACCAGCGTCATCATACCCTGTCGCAACACTCTGCACTCGCCAACCTGCATGTCACATGTGGCGAGTATTGAGGAACCCCCCGAAAATGACCACCAATACAGAGCTCAGGCGGTCGCTCTGATCAGTGGGGGAGGTCTACGTTCAGCATTGGATATACAATGGCTGATATGATGATGATAATGATGAAGTCACTATACTAAAATTCATTTAACTATGAGAAGTCGTGAGACTAAAGCCAAATGAAAAATTGGAACTAAGCTGAATAGTTAAATAAATATTAACAGTTAAAAAAATAATTGATTAACTAAATAAATAAATAAATAATAATTTTTGTGATATTAATTTTATTTAAATTCCGTTTTGTCTATTTTTAGATAGACGGCTAATAATTATAGTTGTAAGAGGACACCATCCGACTTAGTTTTACACCTCGAGGTCAAATTTCAAGAACGAAAACGCAAGTAGCCGTCGAGTCTCACGGTAGGGCGTTATAGTGCTCTCGACACATGTGAAGTGTCTCGAGTCTCAGTCGGTATAATGGGGGTTAAAAGCATGGTATCGTCATTAGTCTTGCAACGTCTAACGTTCCGGTTACTGAGCTAAGTGGCATATTAAAAATATATTCATAAAGACGTTGCGATTTAGGTTGGATTATAATGTGAGTGAAGATGATATATATATAGTTTTATATTGTTTACAGATAACGAAGCCTATATATATTTATATGTACTAGTGGTCGCCCAGTGGTCGAAATTCGACCTAATCTATAATTGGCAGCATTGTCAACATCATAAAAATATGATTGCACATAACATGGTGAGCATATGCAGCAGTCATAAAAATTTCGATAAAAAATTCGTTGCAGTCGACTGTTCCCTAAAACACGGCGTTACGTTGTTTATATGTATATATACGTACTTCAATATAATTATATATATTCATATATTTACATTTATAAAAATCTACTATTTTATTTTCTCTAAATAGAAAAAGTAATAATATTCAACTAAAAGGGTATATATCAAAGTACTTACAAGTATTTTATTTATATCTTGCAAAATGGCAAATAATATATAATTTTTCTGACGTTATAACAGATCTCATATGGTAGAGAATAGGGTTGTCGACTACATATTAAAAGATCTTTTTAGTTTTTATCATCAAATATTTATTTGTTGTGTATCTTAGTGAAAGTTCAGAGTAGAATGGTAGATCGTAAGTAACGGTCATTGTTTTATGTCTAGGTTAAAACGCTGAATTTTTACGTGAATGGTGGGTGGTGAATGAAGGGTATGAAATTAATTTTCTGCTCATCGAGAAATGATAAAATTGTGGAAAAACCTGTATGGTGAATGAGAATTTCGGAGATATGTATTCGTCAATCTTTAATAAAAGAGCACTGACAGTCTACACTCTCGCACTCTACACTGTTAATTGGCTTCCTGTCTTTATTGTTTTACTTTTAAGTCGCTTCAAATTGTTCCACGAGTGAATCATTTTATTATTTGATATTATTTGTTTCCAAATTTGGTTCGACGGTATCAGGTCAAGATTCGACGTCAACAAAATCATCTACTTCTAATTTTATGTCTGGCTTTTTCTTTACCAATGTCTTTTCTATGCAATAATACAAAATATTTGGTGCTGCTATAGCCGTGGACGTAATTTTTTTATCATTTACTCTAAAGTGAGAGACAGGATTAATGTAAATTATTACATCATAACATGGATCATGACATGGATCGTCCAGTTGATCGATCCATGTCAGTACCTCGAAGATTAGAAGTCGTCTATGTTACAGCAAGGAATTATTTTAAACAATTACATATTGAGTTTTAACAAATTTATATTTATCGTAACATTGTCTACAAAATATTTCTTCTATTAGATTTATTTGTATAAAATTACAATATCTTGAGTTATTCTAGATAATAATACACTGCTATTAATATATTTATTCGTCTTACAATTAGTGTATTTTTATCTATATATAATTTATTTACTTATTAAATTTTCGCAATGTTGACAGCCCTTACACAATACTTTATTAAAACCAGTCACCCTTTAAGTTCTAACACACAAATAAATGCATTCTTCATATATTGAAGTTTCGTAATATCTTTATTCCTTTTCCTTTTATGTTCAGTTCAACATTTAGATAATGTGTGTTTATCTTTTCATTACACGTAATACAATGAGTAATCGTGTCCATATTAGCAGTTTAATTTCAAAGGAAATTCTTATGAATACGCAACTCACCTCATAACTCGCTAAAACCAGAAATTACCAGACAATACGGGTTATGTGTGGTCCAATTCAAAATGTTTTTTTATATATAATATTTTAGTATGTACTATGACAATAGATTTATCCGCTCGACTGCCCGTATCAACTACTAGTTGACAAGAGTTTACAAACTAACCGCAATAACTGCAAGCGCCCGTGTCAAGTAATGGTCGCCATGGCTATATTGCCGATGTCAACTTTTTTTCAACACGGGCATTAGTACGCAAAGTGCACCTGTCAAATACAGGTTGATTAACGTATATTACATTATGAGCGGTGAGAAATAACGTAACAAAACGTGAGAGGCCTTGCGCAGTTTTGTGCCGTTGGTAAACAAAAGGTACACAATTAAAATATTGATTTTGAGTATAACCTAAAAACCGCAATTTCAGGCCTTATCATTAATTGAATATTAACTCTGGGACATATGATAGATTGTTCGATGATTTTAATATGATTTATTCCGTCGTCAGGTCTTAGTGTTTAATCTTTCATTTATTTTATTATTTTCAGTGGAAAACGGTTTGTTAATTTATTCTTTAAAAATTACGGATAGCATCTTTTAATTCCTTAGTTTAAATTTTAATAGATGATTACCTCAGTCTAAAATATTAGAAATAATTTAAAAATATTGCGTAACAAATAAACGTACATACAAATATATGATTTCTAATAATAATATTCCTTTTAACTTTTCTATAGCCAGCAAAAAACGAAATAGATATTACCCGCTACCGCTACCGCTTATAACATAAACAAGTAAGTAGGTAACACGACTACGCAGTGGACGAAACGAGTTCTTCCCTTCGGCTGGAACTTTATTCGTTAAACTTTAAAATTTCATGGACACAGACTGTATAAATTTGTTTATATTGAAATTTTTCAACATTTACATTTAGCAGTGTCACCGTATCCTCCCACAACACATTGCGCCCGCCAATGCCGCCTGCCAAGCGTGGCAAGTATTGGCAAAGAGAGATGATGTGGGAGGCCTACGTTCAACAGTAGATATAGGCTATAGAACAGTGAGACATTATGATGGTGATGATCAAAATATACTTACGAATATTTATCCCAAGTATTTGTAATTTTTATTAAAAAAAAATGTGAGCCGTCACGGGACGCCTGGCAGATGTGAAACATCGACATTATTTTGTAAAAGTAATATGCAGAAAAGAACATATTGTGATAGGAACTAAATATGTCATAATGATAAAATAAAATATTACGATTTTTTTCCAGATAACGATGACTATTTATTGAATAAACATTTATTTTCATTAAATACAAAAATTTACGAATTTATTTCAAATCGTGACTACTTAATTCGTTTAATCAGTGACGACGCATGGCGACGCGTCGCCACACCGTACACACTACTGCATATAGACTGTATATATATACCATCGTATAGCGTGGTGACGCGTCGCCACGCCATGCGTCGCCACGCCAGAAATCGGTTTTACGTGCGGCTATAGATGTTTCACATCAAAAATATTTTTCAATTTTATACTTTTAATAAAATTGTAACAGGCCCAATTTTCTACATTTAATATTTCGAATTTTTTTAAAGGGTATTTATCATACATAATCGATACTGCAGTAAAAAAATGTATTATTTTTTTACTTAAAAATTACATTTTTTACTGCAGTATCGATTATGCAATCATCATCATATGATGATGACGATTGCATAATCAATACGGCAGTAAAAAAAAATGTAACTTTTTCGTTATTGTCTGTCTGCAGTCTGTCTGTCTGTTTGCGTCGTGACTGCACATTACGCAGAAATTACCCACTAGAATTTAAATGGAACTGGGCAATATTTTAGTTCATACCATGAGCCACTGCATATTTTTAATCTCGAACTATGTATGGTCATGGAGGGGGGTTGAAACTCGAAATGTGTTCTTTTTTGTAATTGAATAACTATATAAGCCTGTAAACCACCCACTGCTGAGCGAAGACCTCTTCTCCATGTAAAAGAAGGATTGGAGCTTAATCCACCACGCTGTTCCAATGCGAAAGATAAATAATTATTAAAAGATTGGCGAATAATTTCCTTATTATGGGTAACGATCGTTATCAAGGATCTATGATAACAACCGGGACCGACGGCTTTACGGTCTCTCCGATTCACGGTGGGGAGACAACATATATAAATATTAATAGAAATTTATAAAATTATAAATAGAAATATCTGTCCCGAGCGGGAATCGAACCCGTGACCGCCCGGTGCGCGGTGCTCAGGCAACTACTCGCACCACTACACCAGAACGGTCGTCGTCCGAATTGAATAACGCGTTGTCCTTTTTCACTCATTTGTTTTTTGTCAGAAAAAGATTTATCTCGATTTTTAAAGATTGTCTTGTTAATATTTCTAGATGTTAGGTTTATTAGTTCAGAAATTACAGGTATGACAACCCTCTCAATTTGAACTTACGCCTCGTCTTTTCCTAGCTTAAAGAATGGGATGATAAAGGTGAGCGAAGTCGCGGACACAGCTAGTAAATAATAATAATAGAAGTGTTGATTACACTGTTTTTAATCGACTTCAAAAAAATTTAGAATAACATAAACGTAGTCAAAGTCAATTAAATACGTATTAATAGGGATAACTGAAAAACTAATTGTCAGATCTCGCCCAAGTTTAAATGGGACAAGTACCAGCTTTTATCGCATAGCCTAATATAAAAAGAATCATCAAAATCAGTACACCCAGTAAAAAGGTTATGAGGTAACACACATTAAAAAAAACAGTCGAATTGAGATTTTTTGTCGGCAAAAAAAAAATACAAAAACTTTACTATAATCGAAATAAAAAAAAGCTCTACTAACGGGAATAAAATGAAATATTAGACTAAAGTATAATTAGGTAATATATCATCGGTTGGGTCGTTAACGGTGCCCTCGGGTGCTGTAGTGAATACTAACACGATACTAGGGGATGCCTCGCGTAATGCGAAACTGAATATATATGAAGTCTAGGTGAAAAAAAATATTTCACTAAATATATTGTGTAAAAAAAAACAACAACATTGAATATACAACAACAACTGTTCTAAAAAAAATTAAAATAATCGATTCCACGACTTATATGTATATACGTACACTGTGGTGACAGTTGGCAGGATCCTGATTAATATTTTGCGAAGAGAATCAGAAATGTGATTCAACAGGGAAATTTCTGTATTCTCTCTACCATTCTCTGCGGGTAGAGTTTATACTATAATTATCTGTAAATATTAATTTATTTAACTATTGTTTTCTAAAAATATATATTGCAATTTTTATTTTAAACAATTATTGTCTTATAAATATATACAATCAGTCTAATACAATACAAACAGATATAATTATTAAATTATTGACAGTATTTTTTGGTAGTCATTTGAATGGGGTTATTCATAGACATCTAGGCCCAACAACAGTTCTCTTTTGCATAATAAAATAAAAGAAAAGAAAAAAAAGCTAATACTTCCTTTACCGGATCATTATGTCGATGATAGAAGGTAAAAATTGTGTAGTTCCTTGACTACCTTAGAAATACTTTTATCTGTAAAAAATTTTTTTCTTTTCCCCAATGTATAGTGAATTTGCTTATGAAATATTGGTTCGAGCAATATTGAGGCTATAATATAATATATTGAGCCTACTTTAGAGAAATATATTCGTTGTCCGTTCGCGAATATTCGAATTGAAAAAAAAAAGAAGTGAATAAAAAATTCCAAACGAAATTTTTTATTATATACTTTAGCGAAGCATCCCTAGCGATTTTAATTTATTACCGTATATCAAATCTATCATATTCTTTCATATTTTATTATCATAATTAACTTTACTAGTGGTCACCCAGTGGTCGAAATTCGACCTAATTTATAATTGACAGCATTGTCAATATCATAAAAATATGATTGCGCATAACATGGTGAGCATATGCAGCAGTCATTGGACCTGATCTGTGATAAAAAAATTCGATAAAAAATTCGTTGCAAGACCGTGTAAACAACAGACTTTGACAATAAAGAAAATTTTTGTATATATGAAATTGTGCATATATGTGTGTGCCGTTGTGTGTGTAGTAATTTTTTTAAATTAATTTAATGTATTTTTGAGCATTATTATAAAAAATAATAGCATTCTGCACTTCTTCTCTATATAAACTTTAACTATGCCAAATTTCCTACTTCTCCGGCCGCGTTATTTTCATAAAAGGGGTAGAAAGGTTTTGCTTCGCGTATTAATATATAGATTATAAGTACACAATAAAACAAAAAAAAAGGCGAGCACAGGGCAGTCTTATTACTAAGTAATCTTCTATATCTGATAATCGTAAACCACCTGCAAACTAATGTGACACGAGCATAATAATTGAATCTATTAAAATAAATAAATAAACTGAACTGAACTCACTGCTGGGAAAAGGCCTCTTCTACATATAAAAAAAGGTTGGAGCTTAATGTACCACGCTGCTCTATTGCGGGTTCGCGGATAATTTCACTACAACGATTAACTATCATTATCAGGTGTCTGTGATGTCGGGACTGAGGCTTTACGTACTCTCCGAGGCATGGGGGTCCACAAGGACATACACTTAGTCAAGAAACAAATATTTGCACAAATATAAATATCTGCCCAGAGCAGAAATCAAATTCGAGACCGCCGGCGTTGAGACGACTATTTGCATCACTACACCAGAAAGGTGGAATAAATAAAATTAAAATACAATACAGTACATAATCCCTAATATTATAAATGTGAAGTGTAAGTTTGTTTGTTTTTTCTTCGCTTTCACGCGAAAACTACTTAAACGATCATCATGAAAAATTGTACACATATTTTTGGAGGTATAAGAAGTAACATAAGATACTTTTATTTTGGTCACGATAACCTACATCCATGCGGGCGAAGCCGTGGGCGGAAGCTAGTATTTTATAATCTAAACGCTAATTATGTTTAAAATTATTTTTTTAATTATAATATACATATCTGTAAACGACTAGCCTACACTTTGTAAGCGATCAAGTAAAATTTTACGTTACTAATTAAACAATAATTAATAGCACGCATCTTTGTTTGACGCCTTTCGAATTTCAATATCTACGTTTTTGATGGAAAATTCGTTTGATGGTATTATATAGGTATTCGATAAAAACTTTGTCAAATTAAGTATATTTAAATATACGTAGTATTTAAGTACAAAATGACGTTCATATGACGGTAACGAAAATAAAAGCAATAAAAGACATATTTTTCAGATTTTTTCATGAAAACGTATCAATTGACTAGTTTTTCAAACAATGGTTGATTAAGCTTTTAACGTAAAAATATATTTCTTAAATTCGGATCGATTGTTTCAGAGAATAATTAACATATTATATTTTAATTCAGATTAAAAATTAAAAATCTTTTTGATCGATTGCCTTTTTATAAAATAAAGACAGACCTTGAAATGTTTACACTACAACTCACCAAAACGAATCACTAACGATAAATCTAAACTAATCTGTAGTATCAAAACTGAAAACATATGAAATCACGTCGAACTTCTAGTATATAAATAAATCGGAAAGTGTTTTACGGGCCAACAGCGGTGCGAAATGGGTAAATCCCAATATTGTTTATGCATTAAATAAAAGTTAGGCTGGCATACGTTGCGGTATTAAAAAGCGAGCAAAACCGCCGCACGCTCACTAAGCCACAGGTGGGTATTTTGGCCTTTGTCCAACTTACTGAACGCTAACTACGTTTTCATATTACATTTATATTATAATATATAAAATCAGTATTTTGTTTAATATTATTTAATAGTTTTTATTTTTCAATTATTTGTTTATTTATTTGTAAGTGCGGGAGTAATTTTACGAATTAATTAATTATACCTACTACTATTTTTTTTTAAATAATCGTTATTCATAAAATTATTCTGTATATTTCTGACTGTATATCACTGAATTCATGATGTATGAAGCTCTAATATCAGCATACTACTTTCAGAAAAAAATAATACTATTATTATTTTTATCTCTTATACTAGAAGACTAACTGTTCACAATTTGTTCACTACAATCGTGTCACAATGACAAAATCCCTGATTAAGGAATGAATAATTATCGTTTTTGACATGTAGTACATAAATGACTACTAAATAAATCTCATAATGGCTTGCTAATAGTCAAAATGATTTTTCGATGGCATACTAGTTAAAACATAATAAAAACCAATCGCGTAATAGACATATCTTTCCACAAGTCGATCAAACACGATTGAAATATATCCCACGGGCCTAAATCACTATATTTAAGTATTACGTTTAAAAACATTAGTATGGAGATTAGTAATGAAATGGCACCTTGTTGTACTCTCAATACGACTTGTAACTGATGTATTTGCATCATATTCTGCTTGATTTCTTATGAAAAAGAGCCTTTTCAGGATAAGGTTTCTAAGAATGAATCGAAAAGTTTCTTAGTTTTTTAATATAATAGTAATATAGTAATGTTATAAATGCGATTTTTTTTGCAGAGGGCGGATAAAGAAATGCTTAATTTGGAATTTGTAGTTATTTTAAATAAATAAAAAAAAAAAATTAATAAAAAATTTATTCAGTGTCTGGTACGAACTGAATTAAAACAAGTTTCATTTATATTTTACATATTCGTGCTACATAAATACTAATATAGCTCTACCATATAGCCAATGCATTAAATATTCTCTTAATGTTTTACAACGTGTAATTACCTTTGGCGTGTTTTCTTTATAAAGACCAAACGCTTCTGAGAAGTCTTTCTCTTCTTGTAACAGTTTCCACGAAATTACTTCCTTTTAAACAGTGTGTACTAAAGCGGGAGTTGTACCGTATCATTGTTAATGTACATATAACACGACTCACAATCAGAGTTAAATCACCTTGAGTGTTTTTATAATTTTTTTTACATTTATTTTATACATATTATATTTTTTTAAATATAATTAATACATAACTGGTCTTTTCACAGGCATTTGTTTTTAATTTATGTTAATTAAAACACTAAGAAGTTTTTGTTATTTTGTACGTTTGGCGAATAAATATAATATATATTACAACCAGACTAGGGGCGGGAATCAAACCCAGTGGAAGATCATTATTTTATCTAAGTATGAACTTTGATAAATACAATGTAAACTTATACTTAGATTTTTTGTTTGTTATTTTACTAAGTTAATTTAAGATACAATTTTCTTCTTGAGTTGGTAGTATTTGTGTTACAGTTGTTGTCGGACTGAAAAGCTGCTGTAAGTTGAGTCTAAGGTCTTTTCACAGGCATTTGTTTTTAATTTATGTTAATTAAAACACTAAGAAGTTTTTATAGACACAAGTTTCAGTAAAAGAACACACACACACACATATATATATATATATATATATATATATATATATATATAAGCAAAAGTTCAAGTTCTTTTTTCACTTTGTGAGTCGTGACATTTTGAAATTTGAACTTATTGCTTATGCGATTATATAGACTACTCCAGTGGTAATTTCCAGTCAGTCAAGTTTTTGGATTAAAATAGTTACCGATATAGTGTCAAAAGCTTTGACCAGGTTAGTGAATATACCCAGACAACACTTATTTTAATATAAGGAAGTTGACCCTATAGAAGAAACTAGTGTTACTGCATCCTCTGTAGAACGCCCACGCCGAAATCCGTATTGTTTATCAGGAATTAAGTTATTATCTTCTAGATAAGAGATGAGTCTCTTGTTAACTAATTTCTCTAGTAATTTTATTGAGGTCCCTATAGTTCGGCAATGTTTCAATAGCCATGATCACGGGGAGAATATTATAAACTCGGTAAGCACCTGAACTAATATAAATTTAAATATGAATAGTGATCGCGTTAGTTTAAAACAATATATCTCTAGTAATTTGGAAAAAACTGTGAGCAAGGATTCTTTTGTCACCATTTTTATGTATTGCCGTTACTATTGCTGTTTTCCAAATTGTTAGAAATATGCAGATAATGGGCTTAAATTAAATATGTGTGTGAATGGCCATTATATGAGAAAATTAAATTTAATGGCTTTTAGTAGTATCAATTTTACACAAACTATTTCACCAATATCGTGTGGGAAATTGAAGTTGAACTTGTCTTTAAAAAAGTCACATAAAAAAATTATACTACGACTCAAAAATAGTGAGGTCTAAAATTGATATAACAATTTTTAAAACATCATCTGTCTTTATGAAATGTTACAAACACCATTTTATTCGATAATGGTATTATTAAGTTTAGCGAACCCTAACTTGAAAAACCCAATTTATAATTATCTATTATCAAATTTAATTATATCAGTCTTCTAATTTAGACCTAACTGTGATCGCGGGTTATGCAACCTTCCCTTACGACCTTACTTCAAAAATTATAAACTCTGTGGAGTGAGTGTACAATAACATTACTTATTAAAGGATAATTGGCTTAATAATAGTTATTTTTCAATCGTTTGAATATTCTACTGTGATACTGATATGCATTACCTCCTATTGTGCCATCATTTCTTTCTTATCTAGCCGTATTATATACACGTATTTAAGGGCTACGTATTTAAAATCATTTTGATTTTTCATGTAGTTAAACATTTCAAAAATTTAGTCTCCGCTCCTCCAAACTGTAGTTCCGACAGTTGCGGAGGTTCAGAACGTCACACACATTAGCCGTAAATATAAATTTTACGTGTATATAATATTTTGAAAGGACACGAGCTACAGTAAGTCGCGGATTGTTTAATCGTGCGATTGTGTGTCGAATCGATAATTCAGTGTAAGTTAAAAATGTTATTTCTTCACTTTTATAGCTTCTAAACCTTTAAACGCGTTTTTCTTAAAACCACTATTTCAAAATCGGTGCTCACCACCATTTTAAAACTATTTGACCGATTCATTTAAAATTTGTTACACACATTCTGCATATAAAATTCACAACGGTGAGTTTTAGAATATTTTATTTTTATTTAGGCAATTTTTTACTTACAAAATGGCGGAATTTTTCGTGAAAAATTGCACTTTTTACATTAAATGGCCAACAAAAATTTTAAAGTGAAAAAAATAATAATCTAAGACCGTTAGGGGGAGGATTTGTTAATACTTTGACTAAATTGAAATGGTTTTTAATTTCAAATAATTTTCAGCTGAGATATAGTTAACACGGCAAATCATCCAATGGCGCTCTGGAAAAAGCTCTGTCAAGAGCTTGTTTGTGAATATTTTTGCATCAAAATATCATAGAATATTTTTAAAATAATAATTAATAATTTTAAAGGTTTTAATAAATTTACTCAAGCCAGTTTTCTAAAGAAATAAATAAAACATAAAAAGCGTATTTTTTCACTCTGAAAACCCTCCTTTAATATTTTAGGTAAAAATATTTAATAAAATAAACTGAGAATGAAATATGTAAATAATAAACAACTATATAAAGAAGAAATCGACCTGACGCTTAAAAAAATGTTATGAAAGTCAACAAACAAATTGAATTTATTTCAAAATTTAACAAAGGTGTACACTTGATCGCACCGATCAATCTCCTTCGTTTATTTTCCATCCTACGTAACATTGACGAAATCATTTATACTCTGTGAGAAAAATGTTATAGTCGAATAGGAATCTCGGTCAGTTAATATTTATAAAATATTAAATATTAGTTTGAACTAAGTAGGTAACAAAATATGGAATTGTCGTTATCGATGGACTTTGGCTGGAATCCAGACATATTATCTTTACAGTTTGATTTTATGCTGTAGTGAAATTTGACGATAGAATTTAAAGAATATTTTTTTTAATGCATCAGTTTTTAAATGGTTCGGAAATTAATGAGTAAGCTTATAAGATAAACAAAAATAAATACTTACTAAGCCACAAAGCCACTGCTGGCACTACCTACAAGCTGCACCTATCTGCAAGCTGCTGCACACTCCCAACAAGCCACTGCTGGATAAACTATACTAGATAAACTGGATATCCATATTTTTATGGTTTCTCGGAGCATGTGAAAATTTCCGTCGGAAGACTTAAAATTAACTTAACAGTAAATCGAATAACTATTTTTATTTATTTTATTTAAAAAATTATCGTAGACATATTTTAAAAGGAATATACGTAATTAGCAAATATTAAAGCTACTAAAACTGGCTTTTCGTTTATTGAACCAAAGACAGTTCTTTCATCTTATTTTCTTTCTTTTTAATTTTTTCCTTGAAAAGAGAACTCAGCAACTTGTATTTTGTAAGTAGTGCCTTAAAATTAAATATTTTAAATGCTCTTGTTTAACTTTCTAAATAATACTAAGGATAATAATAATTTAAAAGCGTTTTTATTATTAATAAATCTGGTTAAAAATGTTTAATATTAATAATTGTAATTATTGTAAGTAATCTGTATTACTATATTACATTTGTATGTTGTGGTGTACAATAAAGCATAAATAAATAAATAAATAAATCTGATTTGGAGAAATCTGTCTCTCACACCGCCGCTCCTTCGAAAGTCCTCTCCTCGCAAAATATGAAACAAATCTTGACGCCACACAGACGCCTGTCCACAGATTCAAATATGTCATTTGAACGCAGATATTAAAATTAAGAGACTAATTTATAATAAGATATAATATATATATTGTTTTAAACTAACGCGATCACTATTCATATTTAAATTTATATTTGTACGGGTGCTTACCGCGTTTATAACTTTGTTTAGTTCCCTATATTTCGGCAATGTTTCAATCGCCATGATCACGGGGAGACTGACGTACGGAGATGGTGGATGGTGGCAGATCAGAAAAATCTGTCTACCCTCTTTCTTGTTCGTTTCGGTCGACTAGTTTCGGCACACGGACGCACTTGTTCACTACGGCACACTATACTGACAGTGTCTTTTTTGGACTCTGAGCACTGATACCGTGACGCACTTTCACACAAACTAATCACCGGATTCCACATACTCGGTATTCTGAAACCGTCTTCCCTATTGAAATTCGGATGTTTTTTAATTTCAATCGCTTCCTTTACCAGTCGAGGGAAATGATGACGCTCGGACGATAAAACCTGTGGCCTGTGTAATTCAATCCAGTGATTAGGACCTAATTCCAGCAGATGTTGAGCTATAGCCGATTTTTGGGGTTCATTTTTTGTGACGGCCTTGATATGTTCATTGATGCGACACGATATTGTTCGTTTAGTTTGGCCGATATATGAACTGCCACAACTACAGTCCACCTTATAGACACCAGGGTGTTCCAGCGGAAAATAATCCTTTGGTGAACGTAGGATGCTGGCAACCTTCTGAAGAGGGGTAAACACGGTTTTTATTGAATATTTTTCTAGACATCTGCTGATCTTGTCTGTCACCCCTCTTACATACGGCAAATACGCAGTTTGACGATTGACGATTGATAGTTATATCAATATTATCTTCAAGTAGACGGGGTGGCAATGGGAAGTCCGGTCGCTCCAGTAGTAGCCAACATCTGGATGGAGTGGTTCGAGGATCGATACGTTGCCACTATACCGTTACCGATAAAACTATGGAAGAGATATGTTGACGACGTGTTTTGCATTTTGGAAGGAGGGCCGGATGATGTCAATACGTGTTTAACCTATCTTAATAACTCACACAGCAAGATCAAATTTACATTGGAGTTAGAGAGCAATAGATCTTTGGCTTTTCTGGACGTTTTAGTAACAGTACGAGAAGATAACACCTTGGGTCACACTGTATATAGAAAATCAACACACACGGACAGATATTTACACGCTACCTCGCACCATCACCCACGCCATCTTCACTCAGTAGTGACGTCGCTTACAAATCGCGCACACGATCTATGCGATAGTACAAGTTTACAAAGAGAGTTAATACATGTACAGAATGTATTAAAAAGAAATGGCTACAACATCGACGTCACTAAAATAAAAACTAAAAACAGGGAAAATACAAAAAAGCCAAGCGTTGAACGTCAAACTGCGTATTTGCCGTATGTAAGAGGGGTGACAGACAAGATCAGCAGATGTCTAGAAAAATATTCAATAAAAACCGTGTTTACCCCTCTTCAGAAGGTTGCCAGCATCCTACGTTCACCAAAGGATTATTTTCCGCTGGAACACCCTGGTGTCTATAAGGTGGACTGTAGTTGTGGCAGTTCATATATCGGCCAAACTAAACGAACAATATCGTGTCGCATCAATGAACATATCAAGGCCGTCACAAAAAATGAACCCCAAAAATCGGCTATAGCTCAACATCTGCTGGAATCAGGTCCTAATCACTGGATTGAATTACACAGGCCACAGGTTTTATCGTCCGAGCGTCATCATTTCCCTCGACTGGTAAAGGAAGCGATTGAAATTAAAAAACATCCGAATTTCAATAGGGAAGACGGTTTCAGAATACCGAGTATGTGGAATCCGGTGATTAGTTTGTGTGAAAGTGCGTCACGGTATCAGTGCTCAGAGTCCAAAAAAGACACTGTCAGTATAGTGTGCCGTAGTGAACAAGTGCGTCCGTGTGCCGAAACTAGTCGACCGAAACGAACAAGAAAGAGGGTAGACAGATTTTTCTGATCTGCCACCATCCACCATCTCCGTACGTCAGTCTCCCCGTGATCATGGCGATTGAAACATTGCCGAAATATAGGGAACTAAACAAAGTTATAAACGCGGTAAGCACCCGTACAAATATAAATTTAAATAAAGATATAATATAGTCTACGCATATTAGATACATATTATTATTAAAATTAGAATATAATAATAAGATATAGTTTTAAAATCATAATAGTGTGATTTGTTTTTATCTATCCTAATTTATTATTAGGGAATAATTTATGAATTCTAATAACTGTCTGTAGATCATAGACACAGATCATATGTTGAAAATCATTACGTTTTGAATTAAATCATTATTGGTATTGATCGGTAAGATCTTTCCAACTGTTTAAGTATCATTTAGTGACCGGCAGAGAAGAATAGTCCCGACCTCTATTTGCCCAGGTGTCATAAAATGAACACGAACGGGGCGAACAATTGTGCATTAAACAAGATGGTGATAGCAGCAGCGTCACCATATTATGCCACCATATACTGAGCTTGCAAACTCGCTTACCAAGTGTGGTGAATATTGGCAAACCCTAAAAAAACCAGCACTACAGAGCCTAGGCGGTCGCTCTAGATGTCATTGGGGTAAATGACTGATACGATCAAGTATCGTTGTGTATATATTTTTTTTAGTCCCACACAGGAGTGCAATATGATAAGATTGATTGCCCCCGAGTTAATTATATAGATGATATTGACTGTGTAGTGTTTGTATTGTGCTATATCTATAGTGATAGCTATATACACTGTCTCGGACTCATGGTGTGGGGGGCGCGCGGCATTATTACCGCGTGAGCCACGGGCGAGAGCGGACGCGGCGCTTGCGCATACCGTTGGTTGACGAGCCAGTGCATCAGGTAGTACACAACAAGTGGCGACGAGGACAAAGGTCAGTCAAAATATACATTTAATAATTGTACTAAATAAAAAAAAAAAAATAAAAAAAAATAAAAATTGGTAAAATAGAATAACGTTTTGAGGCAGTGAATTATATAGCAAACTTGTTCTGTTGTTTACGCTCAAAGTAACACAATTAGTTAAGTCACTTATCTATACATACCAAAGTAATAATATATCATCCTTTGCAAGATTTTAATAAATATTGATTAACAAGTAATTATTAGAAATGTTTAATGTCGGTAGATTTTGCTAAAATTATAGTTTAAAATAAATGTAAGTAATAAGATAAATCCAACTCAAGTCATACCTCAATTCAATTAATTGTTTAGCAGTATGAAATTATTTAACACTGTAAATCGCGATATATATGGCTAATGGCTATGCTTACTGCGGGCTTGTATCAATTGCTGACTACAATAATATTATGAATCATATGAGTACCTAGCGAAATAAATAAGTAACATAAATACGTATGACTAGTAAAGTGCCGGCTGTCATCATCTGATATGTTTAATTGTGACTAGTATTATATAAACATTATTCTGAAACAGTTTAATTACCATACATTTTTATGTTGATAGTAATACAAATAAATAGATCATTCAGTGACTCGCGTGTTCCCTGTTTATAGTTAGTTGTATGTGCAAGTTGTATAGGAAGTTATTTCGATGGATTCACATTTAATTGAAAATATTTGGTACAATTAATGTACCTCCATTAAATTAAAAATATTTGGTACAAATGTACCCCCATTAAATTGGAAATATTTGGTACAAATGTACCCCCATTAAATTGGAAATATCTGGTACAAATGTACCCCCATTAAATTGGAAATATCTGGTACAAATGTACCCCCATTAAATTGGAAATATTTGGTACAAGTTTACCTCCATTAAATTGGAAATATTTGGTACAAATGTACCCTCATTAAATTTAAATATTTTGTACAAGGGCGCCTCGATTAGATTACGAATTCCATTTTCAGGTCGCCCCACTCACTCATCACGATGTCTAGCAACTTACCTTCATTAGAAAAACTCGATTTAGAAGGCGATAATGCATCATTAGGGCAGCGATGGGAAAAGTGGAAACGGTCCTTAAACATATACTTAGAGGCAACGGATATTACGACACCAGTAAAGAAAAGGGCAACATTGCTATTGCTTGGTGGATCAAACCTACAAGAAATATTCTATAACTTACCAGGGGCTAATGTGGAACCAACAAACAACAACAATGTTTTTGAAATAGCGATACAGAAACTGAATGATTATTTTACTCCTAAACAGAGCAAGGTTTACGAAAGGCATGTATTCCGCCTGATTAGGCAAGAGGAGGGAGAGAAGTTTGAAAAATTTATTATTAGGTTGAGGAATCAAGCGGAAAAATGTCAATTTGATAAACCCGAAGAGCATTTGATAGACCAAGTTACAGAGAAATGTCTATCGACAGATTTAAGGAAGAAAATATTGACAATAGGTGATAGTATTACATTAGACAAGATAATAACGGAAGCTAATACGTTAGAAGTTGTCAATAGACAGTTGGAAGAATATGGACAGCAAAATAAGAACCATGACGTTAATGCTATTATTCCTACCAAAGAAAATAGAAATACTTCGAGATTTGACACTAAAAAATTCAAGAGTTTTCCAGATAAAGCGTGCGGCAGGTGTGGTAACTCTAAGCACACCTCAGATGGAAAAAATTGCCCAGCAATAGGAAAATCCTGTCATTTTTGCGGCAAGTTAGGTCATTTTAGACAATATTGCAAGTCACAACTACAAAGGAAGAGGAAAATAGAAGAACATGATACACAAAAAGAAGGAAGACTATCGAAACGATGGAAGGAACGGAAAGAAATTAATAATGTTACAGAAGAAGAAGTAGACTACGTTTTTAATATTAACAACGATGCGAATATAGAATGTGATGTTGGAGGTATAAAAACAAAGATGTTAATAGATTCGGGGTCAAAGTACAATTTAATTACTGATAAGACATGGACAATGTTAAAAGAAAAAGGAGTGACATGCTTAAGCCAAAATAAAAATCCGGAAAAAACTCTTTTGGCGTACGGCTGTAAAACTCCGCTAGATATTTTAGGGTCATTTGAGACAACAATTAAGGTAAATAACCGTGAAGAGACCGCACATCTATACGTTATCGCAAATGGATCCAGAAACTTATTAGGTAAAGATAGTGCCATAAATCTCGGTGTTCTGAAGCTAGGCGTTGACGTCAATCAAGTTAAAAATGAGCCGTTTCCAAAATTTAAAGATGTTTTGGTCCAAATACCAATCGATGATTCGCAAAAACCCGTTTCTCAGCCGTATCGACGAATACCTATACCAATCGAAGAAAAGATTGAAATGAAAATTAAGGAACTATTAGAAAGTGACATAATAGAGGAAGTTCATGAACCATCGAAATGGATATCCCCTATCGTCCCGATATTAAAAGACAATGGAGAATTACGTCTATGTGTAGACATGAGACGTGCCAATAAGGCCATTATGCGTGAGAACCATCCATTGCCTTCGATGGAGCACCTTTTGCCAAAAATTAGAAAAGCCAAGTTGTTTAGTAAACTAGATATTAAAAATGCGTTCCACCAATTGGAACTCCACCCAGAATCAAGGCACATCACAACCTTCATTAGTTCCAAAGGTCTTTACCGATATAAGCGCCTTATGTTCGGTATCACCTGCGCACCAGAGTTATTTCAAAAGATACTGGAAAAAATACTTCTGAAATGTGATGGTGCTATAAATTTCATTGACGACATTCTGATTTATGGTCGAACAGAGCAAGAACATGATTTGCGTCTTCAAAAAGTATTGCAAGTACTAAAAGAAAATAATGTTCTCCTTAACAACGACAAATGTTTATATAAAGTCAAACAGGTCAGTTTTTTGGGACATGAACTGACCTCTGAGGGTGTCAGGCCTTTAAATAAATATATAGCAAGTGTAACCCATTTCAGGATCCCGAAAACCGTAGAGGAATTACAAAGCTTTTTGGGCCTTGTAAATTACATAAATAAATGGATTCCTAATATGGCTACGATGACAGAACCATTGAAGCAACTATTGAGACAAAAATTTGGCAAAAATACAAACATAGAACAATTTTGGACAACTGAACAGGATCACGCTTTTACCTCACTAAAAGACGCGTTGACTAAAATTCAGACACTCGGTTATTACGATGTCAATGATAAAACTCAAGTCATAGCTGATGCTAGCCCGGTCGGATTGGGTGCAGTCTTGGTACAAATCGATATTAAAGGTCCTCGGATTATAGCATATGGAAACCGCACATTGACAGACTGTGAACGGAGATACAGCCAAACGGAGAAAGAAGCTCTTGCCTTGGTTTGGGCTATAGAACACTTCAATGTGTTCCTATTTGGTAAGGAGTTTGACCTTATTACAGACCATAAGCCGTTGGAGGTTTTGTTTGGAGCCAAATCAAAACCATGCGCTAGAATAGAGCGATGGGTGTTAAGACTTCAGGCTTACCGGTATAACATTAAATATAAGCCTGGTAAATCCAATATAGCAGACCCGTTGTCACGTTTGTGCAAATATGCAAATTACCCAAAGATCAAAAGTGACGAACATGTTCATCAAATCGTGGAGAATGCAAGACCTCGTGCAGTTTCTATGACTGAGATTAGGATACACTCTAAAGAGGATATGGAAATACTCAAGGTAAAAAAGGGCATTTACAATAATGAATGGGACGATAGTATAAAAGGATATAAAATATTTGAAAATGAATTGTGTTTTTTTGATAACGTACTCTTAAGAGGTAACAGGCTGGTCATACCATCTAGGCTTCGGAAAAATGTTTTAGACGCGGCACACGAGGGACACCCAGGGATCGTGGCAATGAAGGGTCGACTGAGATGCAAAGTATGGTGGCCAAGGATAGATAAGGATGTAGAGACCTTAGTGAAGAGTTGTAAGGGTTGTACATTGGTTGGTTTGCCAATTCCACCTGCACCTATGAAGCGTCGCGAACTTCCGGAAGCACCTTGGGTTGATATTGCTATGGATTTACTCGGTCCATTACCAAGTGGTGACTATCTTTTAGTGGTAGTGGATTATTATAGCCGCTACAAAGAAGTAAAAATCACAAAAAATATTACCAGCGCTGTTATAATTAGATTATTAAAAGAAATATTTAGCCGATTAGGCTATCCTTCATCAATCACAGCCGACAACGGTCGACAGTTTGTTAGCGACGAGTTCAAAACATTCTGCAAAAATTGTAACATACTGCTGTTAAATACTATCCCCTACTGGCCTCAACAAAATGGTGAGGTAGAGAGACAAAATCGGGACATATTAAAGCGCTTAAAGATTGGCAAATTCGAAAAAAAAGATTTACAAGAATGTCTGAATGAATACCTCATGATGTATAATTCGACACCTCATTCTGTGACTGGAAAAACACCGACAGAATTATTCTTCAAAAGACTAAACAGAGATAAGATCCCAACATTTCAAGATATAAGTAATACAATTGATGATACAGAAATAAGAGACAAGGACAGAGAACAAAAGGAAAAAGGAAAGGATTATGGTGATAAGAGGAGGGGTGCTCGTGATTCAGATTTAAATGAAGGAGACAAGGTGTATGTAAAAGAAATTAACAAAACAAATAAGCTTACTTTAAATTATAATCCAACACCACACGTTGTGGAAAATACAAAGAATGGAGACATAACAATCAGGAACGAAGAAACTGGTCAAACCCTAAGAAGGAACATATTACATTTAAAAAGAATAGAAGGGCAATGGAAAGCTGTGGGTGAAGATCAAGAAGATGAAATTGTTGACCCTGGAGTAAGTGGAAGACAATAAATTACTGAAGTGAAAACGATTTAATTATTCATGATTGTTATATTAATTAAAATAGCTTGCTTAATTAAAGTATATATTGATTCAAATATGTATGCTTACTAAATTCACAAAAAAGTTTTTGATAAGGAAGGGATGTAGTGTTTGTATTGTGCTATATCTATAGTGATAGCTATATACACTGTCTCGGACTCATGGTGTGGGGGGCGCGCGGCATTATTACCGCGTGAGCCACGGGCGAGAGCGGACGCGGCGCTTGCGCATACCGTTGGTTGACGAGCCAGTGCATCAGGTAGTACACAACAGACTGGTCTGTTACAAAAATCATTAACAATATCACGGGATTATTGTCTATTTTGCGAGAGTATAAAATCCAAGATAAAAAGAAAATTATTATAAATTGCACCTCCAGCTTAAGCTGCATTATTTTTATCGAATGTAAATAAAAAAAAAAAATCATTCTCGTGATTTTTAATTGTTTGCAAGCAAACCTATGCTAGAACGTTTTAAAATAGCTTAATATATATTTTTTGTCTGTCAGGTACTACACAATTTGACGTTTTTGTAATAAACGATTCATACTCAAATATAATGGAAACGTTTATTTATTTATTTATTTTTTACTTACATCTAATATTACAGGCAGAATACAATTCATTAGACATAGTAAAAGGAAAAAAAAAATCGTTATAAACTAACAGAAAATATAAACATTGTAAATAGTTTATTGTTATTAAAATGTTTCCACATTCTACCATCCTTACAAAATTTCAAAATATTTCACACTCAAAAGTGAAAATACCGGTAAGAATGAAATCGGTTTTCAAAAGCAAAAACAAAAAAATCTAAACTGCAGATTGTATAGCAAAATATAATTACCCTCAATTCATGCAATTCCTATAAAATTACTTCATGTGGGTAGACGTACATCGAAATTTATTACAAAACTGCTAACAATGCTTTATTTTACGAACACAAAGAGATGAATTCGACGCGCGTCTGAAATTCAGCGCACCTTTGGCTACCAACTGGACCGTTTGAAAAATAAGTGAATCCGGTTTGATCTGGTTTAACAGTATTAAAGAGCATTTTTTAACCGGATATTCAATCAGATAGCACTGAGTACAGAAAAAGATAGATAAAAAAGATCCCCGCATTGCGACGTATACTTCGTTACTTGCCAAAACAAACTTAACCTATTATTACTCGGTCAGCATCGGATGGGATAGATAAATTAAGTAAATGTGAAATGCTTTTATACTCTCCGATTACGGTACGATATAAATACGATATTGATACGATTAATGGAAGTAAATTATATGGTGTTTCAAGTTAAACGGCGTTAATTAGACATTGATTAGGATATCATGTGTATAAATATTACGAAAATTTTGTAACGTTAGTTCAGTGCTGTTTGAGTGAATTACTAACTTGTACATAAAGTACTAGAAAGTTAGTGAACATAGATGTAAATTATGTTCTACGCTACCACACGTTTTACGTTATGAACGTTCGTCTTGGTAGTCCCGGGCATTTTTTCACATTTGGCTACACCATTTTTTCTTGTTTTCTTGTTTTATGTTGTTCGTGTCTTCCTAATTTTTTCTCTTTTTATTTCACTTTTATATTTTTCGTTTCGTACTTTTCCACATCTTTTTTTGTCGAATTTTTTTTATTGATGTGGTGGTTGGTGGACACAACATCCGCTATACAATGCACGCTACCACCTGGTAGGATTGCCATGTAATGTTAGTTCCAATGAGACGATTTGTTTGCTCTAAAATTTGTTTATTAATGATTTATATTTATAATTGATATGGCATTAGTAGCTACCGCGAGCGACACTACAGTGTTTTAACTTCCATGCTAATATTACATTGCGTTTATAAAGTTCTGGTGATTAATTCTTCTAATCTTACGCGAAGTGCATTTAATCTCATTAGAAAATTAAGGATACGAAAGGAGCAATATACCCACTGGTTCTTACCACATATTGCATATTAGTATGAATGTCCGTTATTGTAAGCGAATATTACCTAGGGTCACAGTTTCAAATCTAGGCTAACACTGCTGAATTTTCAAGAGCTAAATTAGTAAAAGAAAAACTAAATCTCATGTAGTAGAAATCGTAATCATCTTTTAGAAAATATTGTGAGAAAATTTGCACAAAATTAGTTCTGAAATGAAATGAAAATATTTATTTCGTCATAAGGTGAATACACACTTAACGAATATAAAAAAAAAATCATTTAAAATAAATACGTCAAATTATTGCAAGTCAATGTCTCGGTAGACATAAAATTACTATTATATCATCCTCTAACTAATACTAACTCTACTAACCTACTAGACTAAACTCTAAAACCCAGCGGTGCCCTCATCGTCGTAATGGGACGGCACGGGATCGCTGGCGCATACAACCATGACGCCCCGACTGTTGGCCGCTTATGCGGACCGCATTCGCCTATAAAGCGCTCGCGAACGAACGAATATTTTCTAATTCCCTTCAGTTTCGTTATATCAAGGTTGCACAGTAGTTTCTAAAATGTACAGTGTTACAATAAATAAGTAATATTATTAAGAATTAAAGGTTACTTAATAGAATGAAAACATATTAAAAATTGATGTTTAAATAAGTCGTTTAAGTATTTTATTAATATTATTAATATCTATCCATATATATAGTTTTGCGCCTCTTTCCGTACCTTCAACGCTTGTCCTCTGCCCAAAGGTTAGCGATAAGGCCGTCTTTTTTGGCGGGAAGAAATGTACCTGAACGCACACCCCGTCATCCGGGAAGACAACGTGATAGTGTGGAGCCCTCACCGACCAAAATAACAGCAGCCCCATCGGGGACTCTCTCCTGTGCGACGCGCCGCGCACTTAGGAATTGCAGCTTCGCGGTAGGCTTGTTTGTTCGGTGACCAACTGATGCAATGTGATTGATTTGATTTTCATGTATTGTCTCTATATTGTATTGATGTGCAAAAGTATAAATAAATCGTCATAGTCGTAGAATAGTGACGGATCTTGCATATTTGAAACTTTGCAGGGCAAACGTTTCAAACAGTTATGTTGTTGTTGTTGTATATTTGAAATGTCTGCCCTGTGTGGTTTTGAATTTATGGGATCCGTCGCTATTCTACGACTATGACGAAACACCAACAAAACATACAACAACAACAACATAGTTGTTTGAAGTGTCTGCCCTGTAAAGTTTTAAATTTGTAAGATCCGTCACTATTCTACGACTATGACGAAATATAGAATAATAAATATTTCATTCAAAATTGGAGACGAAACCGTAAGTAAAGACTATTATTACGTTTACAATATAATTAATGCACTGGAAACAATAAGGGGTGTCGGGTGCTATAATTAGTTTAAAGGCTAGTATCATAGCGTCGTTAATCACTCTTTGATAGTAAACAAGCTTGATCATTAGTTAAATTAATTATACTGTTAGAGTACTATTAATTATTTTCATGTTATATCGTTTAAGATATAGACTCCATGTTAATATTTGTGAGTGTACATATGTGTGTGTGGTTTCACTTATTAAGTAAAGTATTTATTGCATTTAATAAACAAATGTGTGCCACAAATTATAAGTCTACTCTTCATCAGAAATTTTACTGTGGTCTGCTCATAAATTTATACTGGATTTGAGAGTTTATTTATTTTATTTAAAACTTTTACTATACGCACATAATTATGAAAAGATACATTTTATTATACAATAAAAACAAATATATAAAACATGTGCTTATCCCTAAAACAGATTTCTTCCAACATACTTGAAAAATATATAGCAATTACAGACAGAAATAACATAAAATAAAATATTGAAACAAGAATACAATTACAGTTTATACCTATATATTAACTACTAATCTTAAAATCATTGCATGTAAATCATCATTAGTGTTATCAATATAAAACTGTTTTAATAACAGTTTTTGTGATATTCATAAATTTATTTTCTCATTATTGTGATACAAATACGAATCATAATTTATTCTAAAAAATTCTTCCATCATACAAAGACTTCATTATTCGAAATTAATATAGACGGAAAAATCACGCTAGGATTAACAGCAGATATAAAATGCGTGTGAAACGAAGATTCACATCTAATTGTTAATAATAATGGAAGTCATTAATTTTAATGAATGAATGAATGAATGATTTATCAGAAAACAATTTTTTCTGTACAATATCTTAAGATGTTAAATATAAAAACGTGTAATTACTAAAATATATACATCCGTTCGTTGTCATTTTATGATCCCTGCACCCCTCTTTTCGGTCGTCATATTTTAAATATTTCTTGTCTACTCCAATATTTGAACCAAAATACATTATTTAATACATTTAAATTCAGAATTATGAACCAAAATAAAAAAATACAGAGCATCATGGTGAACGCGTTTTGTATTAAATTACGTTAGCATCCCTTTGTGAATCACCTAGGAATCCGAGACTCGTCTGGCCTGTAATTTACACTTTTTAACATTACTAGCCGGAGAGAATTTACGTTACGCCCGTGTTGCATACTTAACTTTTTTTTTTTTTCAAGGATTTTATCTGTATAATTTTGTATAATTAATGTTAACTGAGAATTTAGTTCGTCTTCGTTCATGAATTTTTCTGTTTCGATTTTAATTTTAGTTTTATAATTGAAATATATTTAATATTGATTTATGATATTTACTTTTATTGGGTTTTAAATACAAACATTCTGGTGTATTATCCGCTTGATTGTCCGGGCAATGACCTTTTAGTTTACCAACTGCATAAAACTGCCAAAGGCCTCTCACATTTTGTTACGTAATTTCCCACCGGTGATACGTTAGTTAACTTAACTTAATTATTAGTCAATCTGTAGTTGACAGGTGCACTTCGCGTACTAATGCCCGTGTTAAAAAAAAGTTGACACGGGCAATATAGCCATGGCGATCATTACTTGACACGGGCGCTTGCGGTTATTGCGGTTAGTTTTTAAATTCTTGTCAAATAGTAGTTGACACGGGCAGTAGAGCGGGTAGCGTGCGTTTGGTCGCCTTCTCACCTTGTCACCTTAACACCGGCAGTTGCGGGTTCAATATTTGGTTCTAGTCTGGCTATTCTTATGGGTCTTCCCATCGGGTCTTGGAGAACACGTAAAGCCATCGGTCCTATTTGTTATCATAGACACCTGATAACGATCATTAATCATGGGAGGGAAATTATCTATCTCGCAGAGGAACAGAGTAAATTAAGTTCCAACCTTTCACATATATGGAAAAGGACTTTGACCAGCCAGACGTTTAAACACAAGCATTAACATAATGTTCTCTTATATTTACGCGAATTTTACTCATTTGATTAAAAGTCTATACCGGATTTTATCGCGTTTATTTAAAACTTTATATTTTTACAATATTTTAAATTATTTCCCGACGTTTCGGACCCTTTACAGCGTCCATGATCTCGGGGGACTGAGGTGGTGGGTGTCCGAATAATAAAAATAATAAACATCGGGAAATAATTTAAAATATTGTAAAAATATAAAGTTTTAAATAAACGCGATAAAATCCGGTATAGACTTTTAATCACACAAGCATTAACGCCGAGTTGCACGAAACAAATTTTAAATTTAAGTGTTTATTAAACTAATTTAATCACAAGAATCGTGATTATCTGTTGCACGAAACCTACATCTGATTAAGTTAATAAAAAAATTTAGTTTAATTAAATACCTATCTAACGGATGATTAATTCCAACAGCTTTAAATTAATTATAAGATCAACTAATTTTAAGATTAATTGCAACTTAACTAACGGAAAGTTAGCGACGGTTTCGTGCAACTCGCCGTAAGTTACCTACCTTATGAACACACAACCGTGTGTGTATGTTAAACATATTTATATATGCTTCAGTTAAGTTAGAGTTTTTAATGTAAATTTAAGGTTTAATTAAATACTAAACGTCCAGTGTAATTTCTTTCGAGAGTTTATTCAAAAGTTTAGATGAATTAATGTTTGTTATATTCTATTATTTATACAAAACGTAATACTGAGATAGGTTCTAGTCGGAAATATTACAAAGCTACTTTATATCCCGGAAAATGCACGGTTCATAAGTGATAGCTTAACAATTTTATCTAAGAGGAACTGCGTTTTTAAGAGGGGTTACGTTAAAGTAGTATGTTTAATTCTCACACATACAGTTCAAAAATCTTGGCGAACGAAGTCGTAAGGAACAGCTAGTACAAACATAAATAAAACAACTGAATCGTTACCTTTCTTTTTTATTTTATTTTATTCTTTTTTTTTTTACGATGGGAAAGTCCATTATGGATACCATTCCAGCACAGAGGCACCGAAGTGGCTATGCCAGACTCCCGCGGGCTAAAAACCCCACGTGTGAGCAGTCATCCGCCTGGGTGGATCGAGATGGGGCCGCGCTAGCATTCACCATCTCTACTAAACCGTAAAACGTTACCTAAAGTTAGGGGATGTAATCGTATCCGAGTGAAGTTTACTAACGATATTTCCTCATTAGTTAGCGGTATTTTCATTCGGTCTACGCGGTACCGAAAGGTCACTGAGTGCCTATATATTTTAACATATGCTTTCTTATTGGCGCAATATACGTCGCAACAATAAGGCGAGACAATGTTTTTATCTTTCTTTATTTACCCGTCTCCTTGACCTATTTACCTGGCAGCTTAATAAATGAAGTAAAAAATTGTTACGAATCAGTATGACTTTAGGATCGTTCTCGTTAAAATGCCTTTAATTAAAATTGAGAGAAAAAAAAACCCATTTTTTTTGAATAACTAGTTGAAAATTTCAACGCTTAATCCAAATTATATTTAATTTATTTTTTTTTAAATTAATTGATCCATATTAAGACACATTCATTTAACTTTGTTTCATATCAGTAACAGATTATTACTTTTATAATTAATATATTCTTGATAAAGTAACATAGGTGGGAGAAGATTTATAAGAAGTGAAATATATGATATTCTAAGCTAATATAGCTAGGAAAGTCTAGTTTACATAAATAAAATTTCTCATTATTCGTTATTTAAAAAGTAACTTCATTAGTTTTTCAATAGTGAATTTGGCTGTAAAACTGGTAATTAAATTACTGCTTATTTTTATTTCAAGATTTCGTAACAGTGACAAATAAGGTTATTCAACTGAGGATTGACCAAAAAACAGTTTTGACTCATTTGAAAAAGTCTGGCTATACAAAAAAGCTCGATATTTGGTTGCCCCACGAGCTCACTGAAAGAAACCTAATGAATCGTGTACTCATTTGCGTATGTATGTATGATAGGATTGGAAGGGCATCGTTCATCATGACCTTTTACCGCTGGGAAAAACCATTGATTTGGATCTCTACTCCTAACAATCAATGAGACTCAAGCAAGAAACTGAGAAAAAACGGCTGGGATTGGTCAAAAGAAAAGAAGTGGTCTTTCATCATGATCTTCTTGTATCTTGTATCTTGTAAGGCACGGGCTTGTTTCCGCAACTCGACGTCACTGTGCGCCTATTTTGCGTGTGGGAGTGGGCAGCTAGTCTTGCCACCCTAACTCCTGTAAGAAATTAATCAAACCTCTGGTGTCACCAATGACTTTGGAGAGAGTCCTCGGTGACCCCAGATGTCTGGCCCGGTAAGTGGTCACGCCCGTGCACTCCAGAACAATGTGGGCGGCCGTCTCCTCTGCCTCCAGGCAGGCTCTGCACAGGGGGCTGTCAGTAACACCTAGATTAAACAGATGTTTGTTGAATGGGCCGTGGCCCGTAATAATATGAGTAATTTTGCGTAAATGTGGGCGAGTGAGATTCATTAACTTACGAGACAGTCTCCGATCTATGTGTGGGAGAGCTTGTTTCGCCTGTCTACATCCACTCACCTCCATCCAGTATTTGTTATGTAGCTCTTTCGTGTGTTGTCGAATGACTGATGTAGGCCATTTCATGCTGTAGGAAGGGGGACAATTGGTTCTGGTCCAATCGCAGTCATCTCCGAACCTCTTCTGGCTAGTTCATCAGCGGCATCGTTACCACTGGAGCCACTGTGACCTTTGATCCACTGAAGAGTTACGTTGTTGTTATTACATACCTCCATCAGGGATTGGTGACAGTTGAAGATAAGTCTTGAGGTGATAGAGTGACTTTGAAGAGCTTGTAGTACTGACTTTCATCATGATATGATGATAACACACATCTTTTGGCACAAATCAAAAATTGAGAAAGCTTGGTTGGGAAATGTTAATGGATCCACCACAAATATAGTCCTGACCTTGAACCCTCGTGGGAACTCGTGGCGGAGGTTCTTGCCGAGACCTACTCTTACGTCTCGGGTAGGAGGGCTCTTGCTGAAAACCCTACGTTGGACGGGATCCTATGGGTGCGTCGGATAGGGCAGGAAGCGCTTATGCGGAGGTGGGGGGAGGACCTGGCGGGGCAGCCGTACGGCACACGCGTAACGGCTACCATTCGCCCTGTTCTTGAGCGGTGGATGCGTCGAAAACGCAAGCCCTTCACCTTCCGTCTGACGCAGGTTCTCACCGGACACGGTTGCTTTGGTGACTACCTGTGCCGGACGGCCCAGAGGGAGCCGACGAATGAATGTCACGATTGTGGCGCGGCGGTGGACTCTGCCCAGCACACCCTCGAGGTATGCCCGAGATGGGCGGCGCTGCGTCAAGGTCTGACGTCGGTCCTCGGAGGGGACTTGTCGCTCCCGAGCATCATCACCGCGATGCTCGGCGATGACGAGTCCTGGAAGGCGACGGTCTCCTTCTGCGAGACAGTAATGTCCCAGAAGGAGGCCGACGAGCGGAGGAGAGAGGAGGCCGCCGACGTGGCCTCCATCCGCGGGCGACGAATGGGGGTGCGTAGGAG
This sequence comes from Euphydryas editha, assembly GCA_036937285.1. NCBI lineage: Eukaryota > Metazoa > Arthropoda > Insecta > Lepidoptera > Nymphalidae > Euphydryas > Euphydryas editha. Next base: position 13,788,412 of record JAUPFZ010000023.1, read on the forward strand.
GCGTTACTTAATACGCCTCCAGTAACGCCCTTGTGCCCGTGTCGGGCCGGGATGGGAACCCGGTCCTGCTAGACACGACGTCTTCGGGACTGTTCAGAGGTTAGCCAGACAGTCCCCATGGAGGAGAAGTCTGACCTTTTCGCCGAGGCCAGCCTGTCGCTGGAGAGATCCTGTTGCCTGCAGATCCGGGACCCTCCAATTAAAGCGGCTGAAGGATCCCGCAGGGGTTTAGTACGGTATTGCACTCCCAAAGTGTCGAGTCCGACATAGGTCTAGGACTGCTGACCCGGGCGTCCTGGATTCCCCTGCGTCACAAAAAAAAAAGACCTTGAACCCTCAGATTTTCAACTGTTTCGGTCTTTTCAGAATTCTTTGGTGTTAGGTGTTAGGTTAGTGTTAGGTTAACGTCAAGAGAGGACTGTCAAAACGACTTGTTGCATTTTTTAAATCAATAAATCCCAAAAATTTTACAGGAACGAGATTATGTTACTACTTACGAGATGGCAAGCTATCGAACAAAACGGCAGATATATATTACAATTAAATCTAATTAAGCTTTGAAAAAATGTCTTTAATTTGTATATAAAATACGAAGAAACTTTTTCCATGACCTAATATACATATATGATATTTCAATTCCAAATCAGCTTAAAGCTTAATGACGTACAATATCCGAATAAAGATTCAAAACTCATTTTAGAAATAATTATAAGAAGATCAAATATGAACTCCAACGTGAAGTTAAAATAAAGTTTAATTCTGATTGAGTCGACTGCACAGCTAGTTAAACTGACCTCTCTCCTATTGTTTCAAGTAAGCATAACCCAGTATAAATAAAGTTCTATTTTTACAACGGTCTTTATTCACAGCTAAGGCAGCTTACAGTCTAAGCGTGTTGTGTGCGTCTTTTAGTAGCTGGATGTTATCATAGCTTGACCTGGATTGCTCAACTAAGTATGACCATCTATTATACTATGCTACATAGGATGTGATAATGATAATTAATCGTTTATTGACGATTAAATTCTGTTTGTAAATTTTACTTCAATGTATGTTTTTTTTTTTTTTTATTTAGGAAACAAACATTATAGTAATACACTGAATTAAAATTGATACAACAAATTCATAAACCAATAAAGTTAATAAGTAAATATTAAAAAATGAAATCAACTCAACTACAATTCACACTTGTTACATGTTTTTGTAACTTACTTTTACATCGAACTAAGATTTGTGATTGATTACGCGAGTGAACAAACGCTTTCCGATTGGACATGAGAAATTGAATTTTAAGTTTTCAGCGTTTTTTTTTTTATTATTGTACGTACAACATTTTTTTTTAAGTTTTCACATTAGAAATAACTTAAAAACGGTTAAGCAGTTTACTCGATATACTAAAAACTATCAATGGTTATACAATTAATTATGTTATATTTTTTTTTTTTATATTGAAGAGTAACTTCACACCTGTAATCGTATACTTCGTATGTCTACATAACGTATTGTAGTTTTGGGAATAGGCAATTTTCTTTGTCACAGCAATTTTTTTATCATAGTATTTTCTGACGACGCGTTGGCGCAGTGGTCACAACAACTGGCTGATGCGCTAGCGGTCGCGGGTTCGATTCCCGCCCATGACAAATATTTGTATAGGCCATACAGATGTTTGTTATGTGCGTTTGTGCTTGTGTGTTGTTTGTGTTTCCGGACCCCCGACACGAGATTCACATCCTACTGGGGGCTGTTGAGTGTGAGACATTTTTTTTTTTTTTTTTTTTAAATCAAAGGTTTTACTAACTGACAGATGACGTACGTAGATGAATAAAATAGCGAGTATTTGAAATTAATTTAATTAATTATTTCGTAATCTTTAAGGCTTAAACAATTTAGTTTTTGTGTCAGCTAGTGAAACTTCGTTATAAGTTTAATTAAAGTCATAATTACTTAACCAAGGAATATCTGTTATATGAAAAGTTTTGTTAAATAATAATTGTTTAATTATAAATACAATTTGATCCAGATAAATATTAACTCTTCGGGCTCTCGGGCTCTCTTATATTTATAAAGTGAAAAATTTTGGATTTTTATCATAACCATATATATATATATATCATAAATATCGTTTGTTTTTCAACTCAGATTGACAAATTTTCAGAAACGAATAGTATAAACACGAGAAATAATGAGTAATTATTAAGTTTGTTGCCGATTTTTCTCAGCAGATTCTACATTTCCAATCGGTGGTTTCTCATTCATTATAATTAATTAATTAAAAATAGGTCGTACTTGTAAAAAGAAATATGTTTATTTAATTTAATTTCATTTGAATTACTTATTAAATTGAGAGATAAAACAGCAGAAGATTAATAAGATACACAAATGGAATACAAAATTGATATATTATGGTACCTAATTTGTATCAAAATCAATTTGGATACGACGAGGGAATTTAACAAAAAGTTAAATATCATTTTTATGTGATGACGTGTGACGTGATAAAAAAAAAAAAAAACTGTGCGATATGGGCGCGGAAAAAAATGCTTATTTATAAACATCCTTAATTCAATGTTAAACAAGTAATGCGGGTCACAAACCCGTGCAACTAAAGCCGCATTCACACGCTCGTGAACATTTCATTCAGTGAATTAGCTTCGCTATTGTTGATCAGACCTACTTACTATATTGTGCAGTTTGAACTAGCCCTATTATTTCCATTTATTTGAAGTTTTTTTTTCTTATAAAGAAAAACGTCATCTTATACATTTCTTAGAAGTCGAGTAGTGAAAGACTAATACGCTCAAACTAGACTCGGTTTTTTTAATTTGTATTTTGAAACTTATATTTAAAATTAAATAAGAATACACAAAACGTGTGAGCAGTAAATCTTTATATTAATGTTGGGAGTCCTTTTTTTATAAATGATATCGGATGTTCTCGTAGTGTCTGTAGTGTTCCAGTGTATCGAGAATAGGCTCACTGGCTAATAGTCACTCTAAAGCATTATTGACTCACACTAAACTCACACTAAAGCATTATTGATCCATCATATACTCCATTTGAAATCCGCGGCCTTTTTCAGAGAAAAACAGACTGTTGCTATAAAGCATTATATATATCACCTACCACACCAGTACAGTCGTCTTAAACCCAATTTTAACCTAATTAAAATCATTAATGAAAATCACGTTTAAAATTTTACAGATATTGCAACAACAATACCACGAGTAGAAGTCAATTTGATTTATCAGTTATATACTTTTTGATTTGACACATCAGCCGTTAGATGTGCAATGCTGTAATACGTAGGCTTACTCCATCATCTCTGGGGGGGGGGGGGGTTCCCAATACTCGCCACACTTGGAAGGTGGGTTGGGGAGCGCAGTGTGTTTTGGTAGGATATAGTGACACTGCTGATCACCGTGCTGGTTGGTGTACAGTTGTTCGCACCACTCTGGCCTTAGTCGCTTTTTACGATATCTCGATCGATCGAAAGATATCGGGATTATTCTTCTCTGGCAGTCATCGTACACAATCTTTTTAATTTTCAAATTATTAATTATGTTAAGTAAACATGATTATAATCGAAAATATGAATACAGTACATTATTTGGGTCTGGATGTTACTCCTGGTAGGTCTCTCCATTTGCCTCTGAGAGCACGTAATGCTTTCGATCACGGTTTTTATCATAAACACCTAATAAACATCGTTAGTTATTGATATGGAAATTATCCACTAACCCACTATTGAGTAAGCTCCAAACCTTCTCCTATATGGAGAGGAGGAATATGACCAACAGTAGTATGTTTACCAGTTATTTCAATTTGGATTAGTCTAGCAAGTATTCCTTAAGCATAATGTAGGTAATACGTGGATTTATTTCATTTATCATATACAACCGTATTTGTGACGATCGTTCTGGTATAGTGGTGCGAATAGACGCCTTAAACACAAGCGCCGGTGGTCGCGGGTTCGATTCTCACTCGGGACAGATACAAATGTATTTGTTCAAATATTTGTTTCCGGTCTGGGTCCTTGTGGTCCGGTCCTTGTGAAGAGAGTAGTCCTTTTGAAGAGCACGTATAGCCGTCGGTCCCGGTTGTTATCATAGACACCTGATAACTATCGTCACTCATGGTAGGGAAATTATCCGCTAACCCACAGTAGAGCAGGGTGGTGGATTAAGCTCCAACCCTTCTATATGGATAAGAGGCTTTCGCTCAGCAGTGGTTTGTTTAGGGGCTGATATAGTACAAGCGTAAATATACCCATATGATTTAAAAGAATTTATCGTTCTCGTTTTATAAGGATGAATAGTATAAAATTCAATTGATAATTTTGCTACGTAAATCTTGTACGAGTACACTCACGCAAGTTTCGTTTATATGTTGGATCACGCACGACATACACGCCAACGACTATTGATCATGGACAGCGAACACGCGCGATTATGTTGTTGATACACTCGTAAGTGAGTTGTAATTGTGTATTCTTCTCTTTGACTATCAGTCATTAGCACAGTTGGTAGTGACCCTGCCCCAGAGTTGCGATTGTGCCTGTCATGGTTGAATGCGAAAGCGACCCCATGGCGTCCCATTACGGTGCGCGACGTAATCGATGGGTTTTAGTTAGGGTATTCGGCCTGCTGGGATTGACGTGCAGCCCTGGCGTTTGGCCGCGAGTCCTACATACCCGCTGTTTATGCGGCGGGATGCGTAAATGCATTTCCCATCGTTAAAAAAAAAGGTTGCGATTGTGCCTGCCCCAGTTCGATTCCCACACCGTATTTGTGTGTTATATATATTTCTATAGATATGTATTAGTTGTATGTATATTTATTACATAAAAATAAATATATCATCTATCATACTCATATTTAAAAGTCCGGCAACGCACCTGCTAGTCATCTCATGTAGCGAGTGTCTATGGATGTCGCTTTGACCACCAGGCGAACCGACTGTCCGTTTGCCCATAAAAAAAAGCTGTCACCTAAAACACAGGCATGAAGTCACCTACCTTAGAAACTTAGGAACAGAAGACCGTGTGTATAGTTAAAGCGTAAATAATACCTAAATTTGCATTCGATAATACAGATATTGATAAATGTTAAATAAATTTTATTTTTAACACGATCACGATTATTTATATCTCTTTATAGTTTGTTAATTGTTAACGTCGTTGGAACTTGTGTATTATGTTTCGTTTCGTTTTCGTTTTCGTTTTGGAACTGTCTCATAATAAATTTAAAGATTTCATTTTAAAAAAAAATTAAAAGATAAAGCTTATTATTCGGTGCAGGATTACTTAGTCGACAAAGATGTGTGGACATAGTGGCGCTGTATTTAGTGCAAGATATTACTAATTTTATACTAAAATACAGTTTATATATCATTTTCAAAAGAGTAACTGCGGAGTTTCTTGCCGATTCTTCTCTGCAGAATCTACATTCCAAATCGGTGGTAGCGTTACCATTACAAAATAATAATCAAATTTAAATTTTTAATTTGTAAAATGACGATTCAAAGGTGCTCTTAGGGCCTATTTGAATAAAGTTAATTTTGATTTTGATTTTGATTTGTATCACTGGCCAGTGAACCGATTTTTACAATGTAACACTACATAGTATATACAATATAAAGGTGTATTTTTTCAAAGCATATATTAATTTGTGTAAATTTAACGTCGTAACTAATGTTTTGCTTTCGTTTACTCAGGAAATAAAGAGTGAATGAGAAATGAGAAATTCTTTCTCATAATATTATTGTAGGGCGATTTTGTTATATAGTTTCATATTAGGAATAATTTCGCAAATAGTCCTACAAGTATTGAAGAAAGTGTATGCCTACATATATTTTTTTTTTAACGTAACACCTAATACATATACAAGAGTCAAATTAAGGGGAGGATATGTATTTTTCACAATTAAAAATGGAACTGTTGGAATGTGTGAAAGATTGGTAAAAATATTGAGAGACATTTTATACATCTTGGTCTAGATTATGTAATGAAGTCTAAGTGAGCTAACATTTTATACGGGGACGCAGTCTTTAGTCCTGATATACATATTAAGTTTGCTATTAACACTTGTGATGCGATAAAACGATAAAAAATATGAATAAATAAAATACTTTGGAAATTCCTAAGCTATTTAATTCCTTCTTTAGGACTCATTGGTATTATGTAATAGTATTTTTATTTATTAAAAATATTTATGTGTCAATTGAGTCTAGTCGAATATCCAACTGTATCTTTCAGTTAAAAAGTAAAGTATCAAACTCCGTAACTGTATTCTTAGCATTAGTATTAGCACTAATTATTTACAATAATCTGTGCGTTGACCGGTAGAATAATTCTGACCTCTATTTGCCGAGGTGTCGTAAAAGGCGACTAATGCCATAGTGGTGCGAATAACTATACACCGACCAGGATGGTGATGGGCAGCTGCGTCATCATATCCTGCTCAAACACACTGCGCTTTCCAACCCACCTGCCAAGCGTGGTAAGTATTGGCAAACCCTCCAGAGATAATTTGGGAGGCAAATGTTCAGTAATTGACATCCATCGGCTAATGTGGTGGTGGATTTTTCCATTCTACCTTCAAAGATTTGAATACATTTAAATCAGCAGGCTGAATAAATAAATCAATTAATTTTTCTATTAATAATTTTAATGTCCAGTTAACTTTTATTTTCAGTCAACTCAATTACAGTTGAAGTTCAAAATGTATCGTTCATCCGTAAGGTATCGAGCACAGTGTACCTATAATTTCTCTACTATCATAATATTATGTCATTACTTTTATCAATATCATTCATAAAATATTAATTAAATAAAAACTCTTTGTATCGTGGAAATTATATTTCTATTTTTGAAAATATCTTTTATTTCCAGTCTATTCGAATTCCGGCTGCATCGTTCAATTATAAAATAACGAATGCAATTCTAAGCTCTTTTAATTCTTCCATTATCAGTGATTGTCATCGGCTGGCTCGGCGCCAGGCGCTCCCACAGGTGTCTACTATTGAGTATTAACAGCTCGTTACTATATACACTTTATCTTGTTAGTATGTATTTGATTCGAATAAAAATGACTTGGAATTTGTTACAAAATTTTTGTAAGTAATAGTAAATTTTCTGATTATTGAAGCAAATTTTTTAGTCGATTTGGCTTCTAATTTATTATTATTACCTTATATGTATATTATCCCGGTATTACCTACAACAAACAAAAATATTAATAATGATTAGAGTTCATTAAATACATTATAGATATATAAAAGGTACTTAGAGCTTGACTTTTTGCTCAAATTTGGGTTTTAGATTTATTTTAGATTTTAGATCATAAAAAGTTTTTTTTTTTTTTTTATTATGCCTACAATTTGGCCAAATTTTAATGTCACCTGGTTATTTGATTACATTGATGTATTTTCTGAATGTTACAATAACGGATAACAAGGAATAAGACAAATACCACGAAGCATGGGATTTGAAGTCATGGTATTATATGCCAGCGAGTCAAAATATTCCTAAAATGTTTTACCAACTCTGAGTCTCGCCTATATAAATTCGACTAACGTTATTAATTCAACATAAATATATAAGTATTTTACAGTGATCTGGAGAAATGGTACATGCCCGTTTTCTATAGTTAGTGTAATATTAGGGGTAAAAATGTTTTATTTCATATTGTTCGTGGGATGATATTTGTGTGTTTGGTTGAGTGTTTTAGTTAAGTTTCTTTTGATGAACTAAATCAATCATTATCTTTTGAAATAGTAGTATTAAGGTGACGGTAAAACTGTCACAGATTAATATAAGTTTATGAACATATCTCTATTATAATATCTCGGATAAATTCTAGTATAGGTATTTATTGAACAAATCCTACCAACTAGAGTCCATTTGTTAATTACTTGAATAAAATGACCATTTTTTTATTTTATTTATTAAGTTATATTACTGAAGATAACATGTTTTTCTAAGAAAAATGAATAAAATGTAGTAAATAAGTAATAAGGTAAAATAGTATAGAAGTAATACAGCAAGATTTCTTTCAGTATTTTATTTAATTGTACATCGTATTAAAATATGTATTTCCGTCTTGTTATTGATAACAACTTATAAATATACTAAATAATACAACTTATTGCAAAAATCAAAAAATCAAAATCAAAATCAAAATATTTTTATTCAGCATAAAATTATTACAATTATTTACTGAACGTCATGAGTCTACCACCAGTTCGGAAAGAAGAAGCCTCTGACCTGAGAAGAACTGGCGAAAGAAACTCAGCGGGACTAATATTTTTTTTTAATGTAATGGTTTTTTTTTTTTTCAAAGTAAATTGTAATTAACAATAATTATCTATAAATTGAAATAGCCTGGAGGCGATCACATCATTCCCAAGGCGTACTGTCTTCTAGAAAATCGTTGATGGAATAATATCCTTTAGTACACAAACGTTCTTTCACAATTTTTTTAAATTTGGCAATAGAAGCTTTTCGAACGTTTTCTGGGAGCCTGTTGTATAAGCGTATACATTGTCCATAAAAAGAATTACTGACCCGGCGTAAGCGAGTTACAGGCATTAATAGTTTATGTTTGTTCCTAGTATTAATGCTATGCATGTCGCAATTCCTGGGAAATTCGTGTATATTTTTATGGACATACATAACATTTTCGTACACATATTGAGAAGCAACAGTCAATATTTTTATTTCTTTAAATTTATCTCTTAGTGATATTCTAGGACCTAAACTATAAATTGCACGAATAGCTCTTTTCTGCAGGACAAAAATCGTATTAACGGTAGCTGCATTTCCCCATAATAAGATTCCATAGGACATAATACTATGAAAATAACTAAAATATACTACGCGAGCTGTATCTACGTCAGTAAGCAGTCTAATTTTTTTTACCGCGAACGCTGCAGAGCTGAGCCTATTCGCTAATCCTTCAATATTGCAATAGTCAAATTAAAACTTGTCGTAATAAAAATATTAATGTCAAGAGTTCACGATTTTCTTTCTATCTAGACAAAAAACTTATACAATTTTAACATTTCATCAATTTCAATGAGCGAAAGACTTATTCAAATTTCGAATTTGTTTTTTAAATGAAGCACGAAATTTTAAATTTTAAAATGCACTCAATCTGTTTTCTTTATTAAACAAATACTAGTGGACTTGGCATTAGCTTCAACAATAAGATTAAACATAATTTCATTATGTAAAGTTCTAATGTAAGATGATTGATTTAATCATTTTGTAAGTTGGTTTTCAATGTTGCCAAAAGAGGATTGATGATTTTGCCAATGTCATGTAAGCAAGCGTAAGATAAATTCGAATGTATAAATATAAAACTGACTTCTTTACATATTGATTAGTTAATTAGTTATTCAAATATACTATAGTATTGCCAGATTATAATCTGGCAAGTAGTTCAGGGGTATGCTAGAATAAATAGCCGTTAAGTCCACTTGAATACATTATATTGCTTACTTGAATCAATAAAAATTGAAGTGTACTTTTATAAACACCACACCAAAGTGGGCTTAGGTAGGATTAAGTCCCACTTCTTCTTAATTATTTATTTATTTTTGTATTGTATTACAATAAAGATGTTTGTGTATATATATATATATATATATATATATATATATATATATATATATATATATATATATATATATATATATATATATAACGGGATGTATAAGTATTGTAAACTAATTTTATTTTGTATTTTTTAGAGTCGAGCTTTGCATGGAATTTAACCTAAGTAACTGATAATATTTAGAATTACCTTTTATAAAATGTATAATTAAAGTTAAAAGTGTAGCTCATCGTAGACCCAGCGTAGCATTTCGTAGAGCTGTAGCATTTCATTTAAATTATAATATTATACAATTACTTTTACCATTAAAAGAGCTACTGATGTGTTGCTGACTGTAACTTAATATAAAGGTATTAATTTTTAAGCGTACCATAAATTAAACTTAATTAAAAAATAACAAAGAGGGAGAAGAGGTCTTGGCTTCCAGATATCTCACTCACCGTTTTAACGTGACTAAAGTAGAAATTAGCGGCCCGTTCTTATATTCTATATATTTATGGTTCTGCCTACTAAAGATATAATTTTTACATAATTAGAATGGAGACAATGTGAAAGTTATATCTTTAGTAATTTATTATATCTCTAGTAAACAAAATCATAGGTAAATAGATTATAAAAATCAGCGAAAAATACACACATTTATTCAAGTAGGCTTTTGAATGGTCTATTTACATATATAAAAATATATAAAAATTTTAATGTATTTTTTTATGTTCTTTTTTTTTTAAATTTTTATTTGTTTATTCATACACTGAATATGTCACCCTCATAGGGGCTTATATAAATCTTATCTACGCTTAACTACTAGTTTGTACAAGTTATACATCATTTCAGCCTCCGCTGACAATGGATTGCTCAAAATCACATTACAAAAACCCATATCGAACAAGTTAATATTATATTTAATCAAAAAATCACGCCTCTCCGATTCAACGCGAACACATTCGATCAGAACATGGTACACGTCTTCAATGACTTTTTTTATGTTTAAACTACACGCGCGGTCGTCTATTAATTAGACAGGGAACTTCTATATGTCTGTATTTTAGTCAACAGTCGACTGATACCGGCTAACTCACCATGGCTATGAGGCCAGTCAATTTAATTTTTTATTAAAACTAAGATAAAAAAATTCTTGGCCTTAATAAACAATGAATTTTATACACATTATTTCTTAGCAGAATGCAAATTCTATTTTGCATTTACACACTCTTTTAATATTAACAATAAGAATATAATTATAATATATACTCTTTGTTTCACATCACTTGACACTTGCATAACGAAAAACGTTCAAAAGCGGTCTTATTGCTTAAAGAGTAATCATTCCCAAACAATCTTTTTTTTTTTTATTAATAATAAACGTTTCACACTCAACGGCCCCCAGTAGGATGTGAATCCTGTGTCAGGGATCCGGAAATACACACAATACATAAGCACAAATGCCCAGACCACGACAAACATCTGTATGGCCTATACATATATTTGTCAAATTCGCGACCGCTAGCGCATCAGGAAGTTGCTGTGACCACTGCGCCAACGCGTCGTCATATTAAATCTTTGGGTATATATAGGATACGACAAAATAAAAATGAAAACAAATTTTAATAGATAAACCGTAACCAAAATCCTGTTCAGCGGTAATTAACATCAATAGCGAGTGAAATGACGATTCGCGGAACCAATGTCATTAGTGGTACCCAACTAAAGCGACAAACACATTATGTTGAATTGTTTTCAAACCAATACGTTATGTTTTATGCGATTCGCTTGTTTTCATTGAATTTAATATATTTTGGATATTAACACATGTTTATAATTTTCATATATGTATAATACTGTAACAGCTTGTTAATGTCTAAATTAACTTCTTCTCTTACTATGCATAGCCATCATCTAATAAGTATTTAATATTTCAAAACCTCTCTTAAATAATCTTTAAATTAATTCTAAAAGAAACTGACAGACAGACGGTCAGACAGAGTAACTATCGTATTTTAATATTATTAATATTACTAGTGATAATTAAGTTTATAAACACTAATTTAAAATAAATACTGCATGTACAAACACAGTTTTATACAGATTAGCCAAAGCCAAAATTTACAGAATTAATTTGAAACTATCTCGCGCGGTAATTCTTAAGATATTATCGTTGTAACAAATGTTCCGTTTCTATCTGAGAACCAGATATTAGTTAATTTATTGTCTAGAATGAAATACCTTTAAAGATATTAATAACTATATGACTTAGAGAAATGGATCTAATTTGAATATAATTCATCTAGTTATAGCACTGATTTTATTACTGTTTTTTATAATTTTTTACGCGATAACGACAAATCGATGAACGCCAGCTGCACGCACGAAAAAGCATGACTCATTGTCACGTTCCGCGAGCGATAGCGTGGAACATGCAATAGAGAGGCACGATTGGCCTAAGCGTTCTGCTTGTGACGCATCTATCTCTCTTCCACTCCATCCGCAGATGCGTCCGAGTAGAAGAGAAAAAATGTTTGAATTACCGAGTGCAAATAAATGTTAATTTATCGAAAAAATTGTAATTTTCAATTAACTCTTACTTTGCATTATACAAATAATGATGATTCAATGATAATAATTCAATTCAATTCATAAAAGTATGAAATTTTTCATCAATGTTTTCTTATGACGTTATCACGTAAAATTATCGTCCGTAAACCGACTTTACAGACAACCAATTTTTTAATATAAATTTTGATATTTTAATGGTGGTAGAATTTTGGTACATACACCACTTTCATATCTGAATATACATTATACACACAAACACACATTCAGTTAAACCCCACCATGACAACATCAAGTATTCGTTTTTCATTTATATATTTTACTGCAAAATGTGGTAATTAAGTAGAACAATACTTTTCTGAATATTGGTATTTAAGGAAAGTTTTTCCAATTTTTTTTTTAAATAATTATTTTGGTATATAAACTATTTAAAACCTGATTTTAATTTTAAAATATTAACAATAAATTTACTTCTTTTTGTTCTTCTTGTTTAGTTGTCAATTTTTTTTTTTAATTTTTTTAGCAGTGCATACATATAATTATTATTGTAATTATTGGTCCATGCTATGGACACCTGTAAGTGACTAAACACACTGCAACTTGTAATTAAGGATTAATTTCAAATTTATTAAGTGTTATGTTGTTAGTGTTCTTAATAATAAACAATTAACAAAAAAGAGCCAAAATCAACTGTTTAGGTCAACAAAAAATTTTTTTTTGTTCTCCCATATAAAACTAAAAATTATTAATCAAATTTAGTTAATGAGTTAATGTTTGAAAAAATATATATTAGCATCAAGTATCATCCACTACAAGTTTAAAAAAAAAATGTACTTGAATTTGAGTAGATGAATAAAAAGTATTTTGTTAATGATCGAAAATTTTAACAAGATATTATATAAATAAATAAGGGCAGATTGTAAACTAAACTAGTAGAAATTGAATTAATAATTACATGAAAAAAGTGGAAGGCCTACGCAAACATTTTTCGTAAGGAAAAGCCAGAAGAAGACGAACAGCCAGTCCTTGTGATCACTGACATTAATGATAAATTGCAAAAAAACATACAAGTACCAAAATTGAGCAAATTAACACTGGTCGAAACATCTAGTAAAAAAAAAAGTTAGATTAGCGCGACTTCGCCTGTTTATGATTAATATTCGACCCTATTAGTTGTAGTCCATGTCGCAGTCCATAACATTTCTAATTACAGAGGATTTATAATGCTAATGTTTTGTAATAGACACATAAATAATTAACTTTATAATATTAGTAGAAATTTCTATTCAGCTAACGCAGCGCATAAAACGAGTTCAAGAAAGAAATACGCTTACAAAGCACGTTTAGAGACGCCATTTTTACACTTATCTATAGATTAACTATTCGAAAGCCAATATTAGATGAGCTTACAATAAATCCACTACAGACGAGAGTGCTTAGGACCACGTGGCCACTATAGAGTCTCTCAAGTCGACCGCACTCCAAGACGTTGCCTTGTACGACTATTTGGTTGAAGAAACAACTTTGTATAAGTTATGTAGTGTATTTTTATTGTTTTCACGTTATTGATGGTCATTTTCATTTTATCTTAGACTATTCTACTAATATGTTTATAGTTTCCCTTCTAGGCGTCATAGCTTGATGTTTTATAGCATTTTATCTTCTCCGAGACTAAGAGACAAAAATATCTTAAGCTAAACACCATGAACAAACAATCTCTATCGACATAATACTTGCTAAGTTTCGTCTGTGACTTTGTTTTTACGTCATTAAGTATATATGTATAGATATAGAATTTCTTTGTAAGTAATAATAATACATTAAATTTATTGTATTGTAAATAAATATATAATTATAAATATGTTTAACACACACACACAAGGTCGTCTGTTCCTAATGTAGTCAACTTAATGCCTATGTTTTCGGTAACAGCCGACTGACATACTATTTTTTATTTATTTACAAACATACATATAAATATTACATATAAATAAACATATATTACACCCAGACTCGCGGCGGGAATCGAACCCACAACCCTAGGAGCAGAAAACAGGGTCACTACAAACTGCGCCAACGGGTCAGTCAGTTAATGGGAAATTTTATAGCCTAAAATAGGACTACATACGAGGACAAAAGTTTAATCAGCTACTAATGTACGTAATGTTGTACTAATCTCAAAAGTTAGCGCGTTTACACCACAGACAAACGGACAAAAATACTTAAGGTTAAAATTGGTGACTGTAGAATAAATATTGCTACTTGATAATATAAAATTATCCACTAAAGTATTGCAGTCTCTATGATTATAAGTAAATATATGTAAAAAATATACTAAAAGTTTTTGTCATAAGATAGGTTACATGAATAAGAAATTTACTATAACATGAATTTATAAGTTTTTTTTTGGCTACATGGTCGGGCGTTATGCCAAAAATACTAAATTATGTTTAATGAAGACGCTGAGATATGTACGGCCTTTGTGCTGGCACAGCCGCTTGTGACGTTAAGATGTTAGCGAGAGAATTTAAAATGTTACAATAATTAATAATAATGGCGGCAGAACTGAAATCTTTTTTGAACATTTTTGACGATGCGTTGGCGCAATGGTCACAGGAATCGTGGTCTGGGCGTTTGTGCTTATGTGTTGTGTGTGTTTCCGGACCCCGACACAGGATTCACATCCTACTGGGGGCCGTAGAGTGTGAGACGTTTATTTATTGTTTATTTTACTGTTAATACTACCACAAACGAAATAATTCGTCCAATGCGTTTTCCTTCATTTTCTTTTTAGGTAGTTCGGAGTCTGCGGGACAGGAGGGAGCACAAGTGGCCTCACACTCACTGGTGACAATTTAATTAGGGTCTAAGCTTCTTACGAATTATAATTTAGGACGTGTTGAATTTTGTAAATATGTGACTATTTTTTTTTGTCGCAGGGGAATCCCTTTACGAATGATATCTAGGACGCCCGGGTGGTAGTCCTAGACCTATTTCGGACTCGGCACTTTGAGAGTGCAATACCGTACTAAACCCCTGCGGGAGCCGCCCATCTCGGGCACACCTCGAGGGTGTGCTGGGCAAAGTCGACCGCCGCGCCACAATCGTGGAAATATGTGACTGCGACGACTTGATCGTTTACAATTTATTTAGATTTCATTTCTAGTTGATGTGGAAAATCCGTTTTGATGTTACGATTAATTGTATTGATTTATTAACTTATTATATTTTTAAGTATTTTTATAACTATTATTTTTAAGTTATACAATCTTTATACTCTTATTTTTTTATATATCAGTAAATACTGGTGTCCTAAGTAACCACGAAATACAAGCTAATTAAGGACAGAGTAAGCAAATAAAAATAAATTTTTGATGGCAGTTTTTCGCGAATCTTCAAAGACTTTAGACCACTATATATTTTTACTCCGCATTATAAAGTTGTCTAATACGCCAATGTATAAGAAATAAATAGTTGAAATCTTATTTAAAATTTCGGTTGTAAAATTAAGCGGAAAGTATGTCACGGGTGCATAATAAATTGTTCATAGGCGCACTTCTGCTTATTTGGTCACCCCTCATTTATCTTTTTACTATAATTATCTGTGTAGTAATATTTTGTGAATAAAGCAATATCAGTGTAAGACCGGACCGGATGTGTGGTGACCGGCAGAGAAGAGTAGTCGCGACCTCTTTCTTCCTGTGGTATCGCAAAAGGCAACTAAAGCCATAGTGGTGCGAATAACTATACACCAATCAGGATGGTGCAGAGCAGCAGCGTCGCCAAGTACTGGCAAAACACACTGCACTGGCCAACCCGCCAGCCAAGCGTGGAGAGTATTGGCAACAAAACCCGCCGTGGGTTTTGTAATTTGGTTGCTAAGCATCATATATGCATTTTTTAAACATATGGCATTTTATGTAGGAGGGGGCAAACGAACAGTCGATTCACCTGATGGTAAGTGTACGCGACATCCATAGACACCCACCAAATCGGAGGATTAGCAGGTGCGTTGCCGGCCTTTAAATGGGTGAAATACCGTAAATGGCAGCTGGTTCCATATTCTGGTCGTGCGAGGCAGGAAATAACGTAAAAATCGGGTTGTTGTAGATGGTATTGGTTTATTTTGTTATTTATCAATAATATTATTATATATTTATTATGCTATTTATCTACTATATATATAGTTTTAATATTTAAATAATTTTAAGTGACTAGGTATGGTAATACTAAACTTCGTATAAGTTTTATGCCTTGTTGAAATAAAGAAAAGTAATCTATACTTATAATGAAACTGTCAAGTTCAGTTCTTCACATTGAAGATGTATTGATAATTATTTTTGGAGGGCTTTCTATAATCGACACTGAAGCCAAAAATGTGTTTACTTTTATTTTTTATCTACCTAATTTGGTCTAGCATCACGCAGAAATTAACAAATGGATTTGTATGAATCTTGGTCTGATTAGAGTCCATACTACGAGTTGGTCACACTAGATTTTATTTCGAAAATCGACTAATAGAAAAACAACACTTTGGTCAATGAAAATCCAATAACTGTATCTTAACTCTTTCGGTGGAAAAGAGTAAGAGAAAATATAATTAAAAAAAAATCAACGGGACGGTAACCAACATTACTCACACATTTCAATTAAGATAAAGCTAACAAATTGTTCTGGGATGGCTAATTATTGTCGGAATTTTCATTAATTTTCACTCCTCACAATTTCAATGTTCTAAATGCTCTCACGTTAATGTACACGTTAGAGTTCACATTCCTTTTATAACTTTAATTAAGTTCTTTCACTTCAATAAATTAACAATTAATACGTAGATCAGTATTAAATGAGTACTGCACTACAATGATTTTAGGCACAAAACGCACTTAAAACTGTTTTTTAAATCGAAAAAATTTAAATAATATCTGTTGAACTGAACTAATAAATCTGAACTGAACAGACTGTAAACGATCCACTGCTGGGTCGAGGCATCTTCTTCATATAGAAGAAGGGTTAGAGCATCCGCCACGCTGTTCGACTGCTGGTTAGCAGATAATTTTCCATATCATGAGTAATGATCGCTATCAGGTGCTTATAATAACAACCGGGATCGACGGCTTAACGTGCTCTCCGAGGCCTGGTATGGACGCCCACAAGGACATACGCCCAGACTGAAAATATATATTTGTACAAATACAAATATCTGCCTCGAGCGGGAATCGAACCTGCGACCGTCGGCGCGAGGCGTTGAGGCGACTATTGGCACTATACCAGAACGGTCGTCGGTCGTGTTTCTTACTAGTTACTACGAAGGATAAAACTCAAGTCGAAAGTTTAAGAACATAATTTGCCCTGACATCGTCGTGTGTAAAAAATACTTCTACATATTTTACAAACAAAAGTATATGGGCATATAATAAAATTGTATTAAAAATATAAATATATATGTACAATAACTATTTCAATATAATATATTAAAGCTGTAATGCAATGATTTGATTTCAAACAAGTTTGTCAACGCATGGATTCCTAATTAAGCAGATAACCTGAAAATAGTACTTAAACGAATTCTTTAAATTAATTATGTTATTACCAGACTACCCGCATGACTTTATCCTTGTCAACATATATACATATTTTATAGTTACAACCCCAAATCTGATGGATTTTAATAACGTAATGCGTTATTTTATGACCTAAATTATAGTAACTCTTGAGATTAGTTTGCTTAAAAAATATTACTTTATTATATAAACATGAATAAATGGTAGATGTTACAAAATTATTTATGCAGTTAATGATGACCATGTTTACATCAGACAAAAAGCTTGTGAACGATGCATTTACGAGTAGGTATATGATTGCCGTGGCTTTGCGTTTGGAATGTTTTGACGATAATCGTCGCGTCGGTTCAAATCCAGATTAACATATCTATTCTTATATAGTTTTCAACCTTATATTGTAAATCTTAAGTGAATTTCATTAATAATAATCTCATTCTCGGTGATAAAGGAAAACATCATGAGGAAATCTACACATCTCGGAGTAAATAATTTGTGAGGCCCAAGGTTAAGAGATGTTCGAAAGGATTATTTGATGAGTCCTCTGTTAAGGAGAAGAATGAAAATTCGTGTAGCGATATTTCAAGGCTGTTAAATTATTTGATTTTATTACATTCGTCACAATTAGGGAAATTAGTCTTATTCATCTGATCTATTTAAATTATGGCTGATCTAAGGAGAACTCATAGGTTCTGGCTGAATAGTTTTGTACCAAAAACCCTTATTGGAGGACCTTTCATCGAAGTATTCTTTCCATAATTCCAAACAAAAAATAAGCCATTGCTATAAAATGATTTAATACTAACTATTAAGCCATCTGCACACATTAAATTATATTGCCTTAAAGACAAGCGCGAAACAACCAACAAACGAGTATTCAGAGTTGATAAAATGTTGAGTACTGAAATCTAAGGTACTTGTATTAACAACATGATTCACAAATAAGGATGAAGGATGAAAGTGAATGGCTACCGACTTCCCCATATACTGTACGTAAAATGGCTGTAGTAGTTAACACTGATTTTCTGGTAATGATTGGCACTTTAGTCGAGTTACAATCGGCTAAAATAATCAACCTATCTTTAATTTTACTTACTAGCGATAGATTTCCACAACAATGTCGAAAGAAGTCTAAAAAATCTGCGTTTGATTGCTTTTACTAACTTTATAAAATTCAGAAGTTACAAAAATAACTATCTGCACCTGAGCTAGCGCTCTCAAAGGATCCCTTCAACTTTCTAATTAGTTACATTAGATTTAATTAAAATATAATAACGATACTCACTTCACCTTAACTGTTACTCGTAAATAATAAATTATCTTTTCAAAAAGCCGGCGAGCTGGTACTTGAGTGGCACCTTTACAAAACACCCCTCAGGCTTAAAAGGCTAAATAACCTTCAAGGCTTTCGAAGAGAACTTACATTTTAAAATATATTGATAATGAAAATTTAATTATTAACTTGTATTTTTGTTTTGTATATAGTTATGCATTTCGACAATTGAGACGTGAGAATTATCTAAAATGTAATATTTTATCTAAAACTATATATAAAATTCTTGAAATGTTTGTTTATTAATCATAAAAGTGAAGTGAGAAAAACCGCATGGGGCATCTAGTGAGTTAGAAATTTATATGCATGCATATTTAATGTAAGAAAATGTAAATAAAGGAACCTTAAACTTTATGATATTATTACCCGACTGCGACAGAAGGAGGGTTATGATTTTCGAGTGTATTTATGTATGTATGTATGTATGTATGTATGTATGTATGTATGTATGTATGTATGTATGTATGTCCATTTCTTTGGCACGCCCTACAGCCCAAACGGCTGGACGGTTTTTGACATATGAGGTGTCGTTGGATTTGTCTAAATTGTAGTAGTGACATAGGCTATATAAAATTTCAAAATGGCGCCCGCAAATGGCGGAATGAGGGGGGGGGGGGGGAGTTGAATTTTTTTTTCTTACTGTAGCAGTATGGGTATCAAATGAAAGCTAGTAAATTGTTTTATTCTTTTTAGTTTATAATAAGAGTATTTTACGCAGTCGGGTTTTTTGATTTTTTTATTATTATTGTAAACTAGAGTTAGTTCTTTCTTGTGCCGTAAGAGTCGCGAAGCAAGAACAAGACCCGTGTTTTTTATGGCCTATCTTACAAGTGAAAAACGTAGTTTATTAATAAATAATTTAAAAAAGGTTAAGTTATAAATTTATTTTATTATAAACAAACAAATCTTTCCTCTTAGCAATATTAACATAGATATGAGTGAAGGTTAGTCATCCGAAAATCATCTACAATTTAGCTGACATAATCAGAAGCGGGCAAAGCAATGCAACGCAATCCAATATAAACCGCTGTGCATGCTCGCGATACGGAGCGAATTGTTTCCGCTGATACTACACTTGCTGACATGCGTGTGGTGTGACCATGGTTTTCAATTATACAGGACATTATTTGTAAAATTATAGTTTTGAATATTTTATATATTATATTACTTATTTATACACTAACAATAGTTGATCTTAGGAAAATCGAATTTTAATACTTAGCATCTTCTTATAATGATGATTTTTGACCTTCCCTCCCCCCATGTAACGTGCCGTAACGTTTTCCTGTACCCCCCCCCCACCCCCTAAGTGTTACGTAACATCCAAGTTACAATTATTACCTAAAACACATAATTATATTGAGTAAGGTAACGGAAAGTCGCTAAAATACCTTTGTTATTGTTTTAAATTTTAATCGCGAGGGACTCGACGTAAACCATAAACGAAAAGGGTTGCCAGCTTGGGAGACTTTAATTTCCTAGTTTTTTATTTAAATAAAAAAAAAACAATGTTACGTACCGCGTTGTATGAACCCTCCTTCCGCCCTTGTAACGCATCGTAACGTTTTACAAGATCCCCCTCCTCCATCTAAATTGCGTTACGTAATACTTGAACGCCCCCTAAGATCTTCTTCATATTTAGCGCAATCTAGATAACCCGTACTTGAAATAGCGACATCTTTGTTTAAGAGATTTTAATTATAATTTAACTTAGTATGATCCTAATAATCTCAAACATGAACTGACACTTACATTTAGGAGTTATTTAAGAATAATTGATGTAAGATAAGTAGCTATTCTAACAAAAACGCGTAAAACGAAAAATGCCTAGAAGTTAACCCTTTCGCTACCAGCGTCATATACATGTGACGTCCCGATTTTTTTCTTAGCTGGGCCCGATGTCACAAATATGTGACAGGTCGTACTGCACATAGATGTGTAATGCTATACAATAATGAA
Organism: Euphydryas editha; assembly: GCA_036937285.1. Lineage (NCBI taxonomy): Eukaryota > Metazoa > Arthropoda > Insecta > Lepidoptera > Nymphalidae > Euphydryas > Euphydryas editha. The sequence goes on from JAUPFZ010000023.1 coordinate 13,809,426, forward strand.
ATAAGTGTAAGATGTTATTGGTCTGGCAATAATTACAGTTCTTTATAAGATCGGAAGAGGTTTTTCTCCTGAGGCCATGGTAGCGAAAGGGTTAATCATGAATCAACGTTTTTACCGTACGTCAAGGGTGTAACGAGCAAAGCCGAAACAATATTGAGGACTACTCCATCAAGATAATGTTTATCCTGTCGACAAGTCTATCAATGTTTACGCACTCCAAAAGATATTTTTTCTTCCCAAACACTAGGTGTCTATAAGGTCAACTGCAATAGTTACTAAATTGGCCTAACAAAACTTACTTTAGCGAGTATAGCGTATATATTGGGTCAGAGACAAATAAATTCTTTGATGTTAAACACTTTTAATTATAAAATTAGATCATTGGATTGAACTTTACAATTTAAGGGTTCTCTTGACGGGTGAAAATGATTCCTATACTACAAATTTAGTCATGTCCCACATGAAAGTAAGCGCAACTCAACCCACACATCCTAGTCATTTACATTTATTTATTTAATTATCATATTAAATATAATGTATACAAAATTATAATTGTGAGTAGCAAAAAAAAACCTCTGGGGTTTGTTTGGAGAGCGATCGAAATTAAAAGAAATAAAACTTTATATTGCGATAGCAGAAATAAAATTTATTATACAAGGAACCCGTAAACTTAATAAGAGTGAATAGCGAATGATTGAGTTAATGTAGTGCATTCTATATTTTGCTCACAATAAATACAAAGTGGAAAATATATACAAAAAATACTCACATGAATATATAATTTCTCCCCTTTTTAAAGTCTTTCAATAACTTGACTTAGCAAACGTTGAATTGGCAATATAAAAAAAAACATTAATTCAATTGGATTTATGCTTTTCAATAAATACTGCCTAAAGCAGCACGGATGATTTCACCAATGTCACACAGAATGGAGAAGTCATAGTATATATCATAGTCATACAGGAAATTTATCGGTATCAAAAAAATCGTAAGAGGTAGTGCCATGCTGCTTTGCAGCCGTATTGGGCAGGCACGACCGGGGTGGTACCCCTCGCTCACATGATACCGGCGTAAAGTGACAGAGTGTGAGTATCCGGTGGCCTCAATAGGCCACCGGATACTCACAATGGGAGGTATGGAGAAAAAGAGGGCAACGCATCTGCATCTTGTGCAGATGTTCATGGGCGTCGGTGATTGCCAAAAGGCTCCAACTGCTCGTTTGCCCCACTATACTATAAAAAAAAAAATTAAAAAAATTCTTTCACTAAAATAATAAAAGTAACTTAATTTCGTCTACCCCAGTGTCACATTTTCTTACTTAAGTTGTACTTGGAGTTTTATGTTTACGGAATTTTATGTAACATGTTATATAATTTTTATAACAAAATGTTTATGCTCGCGTAGAAATGGAAAACGTAAAATTTATACGATCAAATACTATGAAAGTATAAAAATTGTTATACACTCTTGTAAATGTATGCTACATATTTTGCAATAGTGCAACATTATAAAGGTGAAAGAGTTTATTGGTAATATAAAGTGGAAATGGTGCAGTGGATCGAATTGCATGTGATTCCACTGAGCGAATAAATCTTAGCTTGAATATTACTCTAATCTGAGCTAGGACAACTAACAATAAGTTTTCGAGTGTCGAAACTCATCACGTCCTAGACAATGAAGAATAATTCAACATGAAAACCTATTAACGCATTAAGAAAACCCATTTATGAGTTCGTAGATATTCTGAATCTTACATTCGTTTTTTGTAAAGCAAAGTGGTGAATTGGGTTATAATTATTCACATTAATTATATATTTTATACCGTCTAATTGAAATTTAGCATGTCCCTATTATTAGGCTCCTGTTTGTTTGCAGATCTAGGACCCTCCTATTAAAGCGGCTGAACGCTCCCGCAGGGGTTTAGTACGGTATTGCACTCCCAAAGTGCCGAGTCCGACATAGGTCTAGGACTGCCGACCCGGGCATCCTGGATATCATCCGTAAATGGATTCCCCCGCGACAAAAAATAAAAATAAAATGTCCCTATTATTACAAAGAGATGAAAAGAAATATAAGCATTACAATTGGACTATTATCCTATATTCTACAAAGGTTACGTGCTACGAAGGCTACGAGCTACGTAGTCTACGTGCTACGAAGGTTAGTGATACGACGGCCCATGAAAAGTGAAATAGACCAATCTTATAACCAACCTCGTTTTGTAGTGGAGGAATATGTACATTGGATGTATATAAATAACTACATAACAATAACATATGTATCATATAATTTATTATTTATTCATGTATTTATTTATTTATTTTATTTATTTATTAATACATTAAAATATATATACATGCAGTACCTCATAAACAAAAGTTAGTTTTACTGTGCACTGTAGTTAAACTTTACTTAAGTAATAATATATAAAATTATAATAGTATGTAATCTAAATATAAAAATGGAATTGATCCGTCCATCGCATCAACGCCGAAAGCAGTATTTATACACATTCCTCTAAAAAGTGCTTTTTGAGTTTATGTTTGTAATTTTTTTCGTTCATTTCATCTTTTAGTATTTTTGTGAGTGAATTCAATAAACTAAGAACAATATATTTAAGTGAATGTTTGCCGTAGTTATTAATGACTTTGGGAATTTTTAATTTTTAATTTTGGATTCTTACTACTTCTCAGTCTTTTACAGTTTTACTTTTTTTTTTTTAAACAAAATTTTAATAAGCCACTTGAAATTAATAAATGCCTCCAATAAGCGGTACTGGGAATTATAAGCACTTAGGTGGTTTGTTAGGGTAATTTCTTACCTAGACGTCTTAATTTGTATTTAAACTTAAATGAATTATAGCTTAGTGCTTTACTAATACTGGAAAGTTGGATATATTTAATAAATCGTGGACTTAAAAATAAAAATTTATGTTAAAAAAATACCTTTACGTGAGAAGTCAATAATATGATCAGGAATATATTTATTTATTTAATTTGTTAGGGAAGTAAATATTGTAATATTTCTTAAATAACTAATACTAACAAAGTTTTCTCTAATTTATAAAACTTAAAAAATAACTAACTGAAAACTTAAAACTTTGCTTCAATTTCCTAATTTTTTGTTAGCTTAACGGTTTTAAAAATTTATATTTCGGAATTTCTTTTTTAAATTTAATAATAAATTTGAAAACTAACTGAAAACTAATGATTTAATAATAATTTATAATCATAATTATATTTAAGCACAAAATTTATTTATAAACGTCTAAAAATATTTATCGTTGTATTATAGAGAATAATTAGAATTGAATAAGTAAAAATGTTATAATGGATAATTACAATAATACGAGTAGATGATTACTATTTGGCGCTTCGTCCTCGAGGACAGTATATACACTTACACATAGCTATAGATACGTTGATGACAATGTACAGAGTCTCTTGCGAGAAAACAGAACGCAAAAATTACGTATACATTAGTTAGACTATGCGTAAAACATATTTCACCCTCCGGTAGTCTTCGCTATGACAATTCATATTACAGCGCGATGTCAACGTGTTGCTGTTTTTTTTTTTTTTGTTTCTTTGACGTAGTAGGATATATTATATATTATTAGTAGATTAGTGTTTATTTTATAGGATACATACATAGGGTATTTCTCAAAACATAGGACTGATATTCATATGTATTGTATTTTTAATTTATATAAGGCTGTGTCCGCGGCGTCATCCGCACATCAGTTTTACTTAAGCATGTAATTTTGTAAATAATTGAAGAAATTAACTAATCGCGATTCAAAAAGCGCCGTCAGCGCCATCTATTATGATAGTGTCATACTTCAAACTCTTGTTAAAATAAATCTCAATCTGACATTTTGATATACATATATTTTTTAAAGGTTTTTAGAGTTTACTCCTTAAGAATCGATTTTCATATATAAGGCGCCCGGTATGAGAAAAATATGAGAGGTAAAATCTACTGTTGAATGACCTCGTTACTTTTTCGGTGCACGCGCACCTATGGTGCGGTGCGAAAGTAATGTTGCTCTAATTAATATTGAAAAATAATATTTAAAAAATAAATGATAATTGTCAGATAATAATAATTACATAATTTATCAACATTCCTAATGAAATATTTGTGCACATCTGAAATTGACTATTGTGAAAAGTTTAATGTAAAATATTTCGCCGATTAGTTATAATAAATGTATATAAAATGAATAAATATATATTTATATATGTATATTATTTTCATTAATTTGTTAATTTACCCTTTCATATGGTATTAATCTTATTTTCAGTTGGATAAACTCTTTTTGCGTATGTTTAGACGATCGTACTTAAGGAGTAAACTCCAGTCGTGTGTCGGAGCTGACACACACAATTTTTTTTTTTAGTTTACTGAGTTTTGAATATTAATACTAATTATTAAATATTATTAATAAAATGCTATAAAACATTATTTTACTCAAAGTTATTACCATTTTTCGTATCACATGTAAATGTATTAAGTTACCTACTTTACCTTACGTGGTCATTCAAAATCATTCTCACGACCGCTAGTGGAATAGTCTATCGTCAGAACCATCGAGGAGTTACATCATATATCGCCATATTTCATTATCAGATCAACACAATGTTACACATTAACATCAACAAATTATCTATAGAAGTAAAGAGACAAAAGGAGAATCGGTTAGGTACATGTAAAAACACTACGCGTGGTTTAAAGAAATTCCCATTTTTCACTTAGATTTAACCACCACAAGGTATCATTGATTACTATTCATTTAGTAACTATAGAATCATCTCTGGAGTATATTCAATATAAGTATATAATTAATATTCTTTAAAATCGTTTCAAACTTGATGAAAATATCGACTAATATTAAAAAAAAAATAATAATAATAATATAACATAAAACATTTTTTGAAGTTGACTAATAAATGAGTAGAATAACAGGATATGTGTGTGCGTGTCTTTATATTAATGATGTAGACAATGCGTAAGAATTAGGTAAATGTATTTTGTTCGTTGTATGTGCTTCGTGTGCGTTGAAAGATAACACGTAACGCCGTATAGACACGCTTGCTAATAAATTATCTAGAAGTTCTCCTCGCGGCTTTTGTGGTTTTTCGAGGATAATACTTCTTCCTAATGTTTAGCATTCAATTTTTTCTGAAATTCCTAAATATTTCAAATTCTGAAAGTTGTTTTCATCGCTCTTTATGAACTCTACATACCCGTTTAACTCGTTTTAACGATAAAGTTGATTCAAAGCTTCGACTTCTACTGATAGATAAATATTTGTATAAAAAGCGAAATAATATATAGGTAGGATAGAAAGCTTAAGAACATCTCGACAGGTTTGCCAGATTTCTTTGTTGTAAAGTCTAAGATTGCATGAAATACATATATATAATCTATAATATAAAAATAAGTCGTGTTTTCCTTCCTGACGCTATAATACCAGAACGCACGAACCGATTTCCACGGTTTTGCATTCGTTGGAAAGGTCTCGGGCTCCGTGAGTTTTATAGTAAACAAAATTCAGGAAAATTTTCAACAGAAAAGCAGGAAAACAGGGAAAATCATTTTTCACATACAGCGCCATCTCTGATACATAGCATGTACTACTTCATCTTTTAATCCCCAAACGAAATGTTACAAAAAACGAAGCCATCTTGTGGCAACACGGAGTTCGCCGGGTTTGCTAGTTTCTTATAGTTATCTATATAAGAGAAAATTAAAAAAAAAAAAAAAAAACTGTTGCTCAGTTCCACATTTCACAAAATATGTTCAATTGCTTAAATAATTTACGTTTTACTTACTATTAAAAAATGTCATAAGCCTTTAGGAAAAGGCAGTTATTTTAAAAGCAGTAAAAGACACTTCCATTTCATGTATATTTTATTAGGTTTTATTGAAGCTAAATAAATGAATCAGACGATATAGGAAAAGCGCTAAAAAGAATTTACTTTAAAGAAGTACACCTTAAACAGTTTGCCATCGATACTTAAATTCTTTAATATTTATTAACAAAAGAGAAAAGAATTAGACAAAGAGAGTTGAACCAACAAAAGAGAATAGAATCTTCTGTCCCACGTGAGTGACAAATGCGACGAACGCGTAACGAAAATATCATACATTCATTATATCTTAAGCTGTCCCACGTTGTCACCCAAAGACCCAACACATATTTTAAAAAACCTTAAATTTAGTCCAGTGAGTCTATGATACTCACTTAACAAAACATGGGGATTAGCTAAGACCAGCCGCGGTGGGTTCGGGGTCAATCAGGTGTGATGAGTATGAAAATCGGGTTAATTTCAAAAGTAAATATATGTCGTTTTAATATTTCATTATATGACTATACTGTAATCGGAAAATAATGATGGCAGACAATTTTAGCGGTCCTGAAGTCACGGCAGCCACTTTTGAATATTTCAAAATATGTTAATTTCAAACGTATTTTATCAAATCTGAAATATAAATCTTATATTGTGTTATTTATCAAACTATTTGAAACTTATATTAATTTTGGCAAACATTTTGTTGGTTATTTGTCGCATCGCTTCGAACAGCGACCACGACTGACCACCAATTTTCAAAATATTTAAATATAATACAAATTTCGTGCTGTGGGATGGTTTTTAATTAACATTTAATTCAAAAATTTAAAATATTTAATTTAATCCATAAAATTTGATTTAAAAGCCGTAAAACTATGGTGAATGTCTATTTTTTTACTAATAAATAATAAAAGTTTCCGTAATACTGAATACAACTCTTTGAAAGGGGGTTAACGCGTCATTTGCTAGGGAATAGGGCCGGAACTAATTTTATTGATTGATTGCGAACCTAAGTCGTAAGGTTACTGTAGAAAACGATACAGCAGCCCTTAGGTATAGTTCAAATATTGTAGTGATATAAACGCTATAACTTTCTTTTAGTTTGATTAGCCCGTTGGCGCAGTTGGCAGTGAACCTGCTTTCCGCTCCGGAGACGTGAGTTCGATTCCCACCCCGAATATGGATTTAATATTTGTATATAATGTATGTACTCGTAAAATAAAAAAAAATACGTTTATCAGTCGACTTTTACCTAAAACATAGGCATTCAGTTGCCCACCTTAAGAGCAGACCACTGTGCGTGTATGTTAATATATAATTACACACACATTTTTCATACCTACCTTTGTCATAAATAATATTATCGACCTCGATGGTCTTTGCTTGAGTACTTGCATATAATATTTATGATAAACTTATCAAATGATTTTAATTGGTACTATAAATCTATGACAAAGCGAACGCTTTTATAGAACACAACTTGCGTCGATAAACTAACGATAAAACAGCCTCAAGTGCTTGAGTCACTACGGAACAAACTAAATCGGCTCATACGAAGTTTAGTAGTATATTCGTCGTTTACTCCAAATTATATGTTTGCACAATTTGAAAATATAAATATAAATAAATATAAATATGTTTAAACATACACACACGGTCGACTGTCCCTAAAGTAGGCAATTTAATGCCTGTGTTTTAGGTAACAGTTGACTGATATACATTTTTTTAAAATAAATATACATATAAATAACACATATACAGAGTGACTGGAAAATTACTATCAATATTTAAGGAGACTACTCGGTACATGATTCTCATTCGAATTATGTAAAAAAAAAATAGGTTAACATAAAAAAAATAATTATAAAAAAACAAAAACCTGACATCGTAAAAAAATAAAACTAAAAAATACATAGAATAAAAAAATAAAAAAAAAATAATAAAAAAAAACAAGCCCAATAGTTCAGAATGTTGTTAAGTAATACCGAACAACTACACCATTGAAATAGTTTTATAATCGATACACACATAAACTAATCATATCAATTGTAAATTGATCAATTATTAAAAAATTGAAAAAACAATCATAAATTCGTTGCAAAATAGAAGGATTAAAAGTCAGGACTAATTTAAATTTTACGGGGCTCCTTGGGAAGCTTTGATTGGTTGAAGAATGGGTCCCGACTATTAACCCTTCTATTTTGCAAAGAATTGAATTAAATTACTTGTAGGTAAAGTCTTCTTAGTTAGATAAAAATGTTTATATGTTTAACATATATATTACGTTATGTACAAAAATTATCTAACTATACGTCCCGCTGCATGTGTGCTCCCGAAAAGCAGCTGTTAGGAAGGAATGGAGACGGATCGTCAAGCGTGTCACTACTGGGAAGTGATGACCACGACCGCTCTGACAAGAGTGAAACGAAGGAAGAGAGAGAAAAAAACTATGTAAAATGCTTCTTATCTAGATATATATTAAAGAATTTAATACTATATTATAATCAGTACATCATTGTTCATTCCATCTTTGCGAACATCTCTACGTGTTACGGAAATATTTATTGCATTCTTATACACTCATAGAACTAAATCCATATGTGTGTGTGGAGAGGGGTTAATAAAGGGAATGGAGGTCAACTCCTTTTCGTGTTGCGACTCGGAAAAATGTCTGGATATTATTGTATGGTTTATTAGAAATATTTTTTATGGCATTGGATTATGTAGTGAATATTCTGGCGTAATGTCTGCGTTCGTTGTTGATGGCTACGGGTTCTATTCTGGTTCGATGACTACTATACATTATATTGACATTATATTCTGTTTTAATGACATGTATCTTCTTATAATACTGTACGTATATTAAAGTGTTAAATAAATAAGTATAGTTTCTTGTATTCTAAAATTATTAATAGGCGCATTTATTAAATGATAGATAAGACGTATCTTTACAAGACTGGTTATAATTAATTAAAATTTTTGCGACAATAGCTACATTCTATTATGATAATAAAAGGCCTGAAACCAACAATGCCCCTCTCTTTTCTGCTCTTCTATTTTACCCAATCTTCTTTATTCTCTTCTCTAGTAAATCATTGACTTCTAAGAAGGTTTAGGTTCATATACATATCTCTGGCGCAGCCGGGGCGGGCTCCTAGTAAATAATAAAGTGACAAAATTTATCTAATGTATAAAATGCACCAAATAAGATAAGTGGGATAATATAAGGAGTTTTTAATTTAAGCTGAACTTAACGGAACTGAATCAGCCTGTAGGCGTCCCACTGCTGGGCAAAGGCTTCTTCCCCATACATGAGAAGGATTGGAGCTTAATCCACTGTTGCTCCACTGCGAGCTGGCGGATAATATTCCCTGCTCTATATATCTATTGTTTATGAATGACTCCATTTAGTCCCTCATTCTTATTATCTGCGCTCAAACGGCGTCTTTCGTGTCTGTGGACACAGAGGGAAAAGCGCCTTCTCTGGTTCCGGCTCGAGTCTAGGCATCCACGCTTATCGTGTATGTCCTGATAAAATATTTATAACATATGGTAAATATGACATTCCTTACCACGAGTAACAATCTTTCCGTGACCACAACCATGATCGACAACTTAACGTGCTTTCTTCTCCGAGGCACGGTGGGGAGACCTACAAGAACATGCACCCAGACTAGAAAAAAATATTTGTAAAAACACACATATCTGCCCTAAGCGGGAATCGAATCCAGACTCACCACTTCACCACGACAGTCATAAATGATTTAAGCTTAATAACAAAAAAAAAAAAACTTTTTTTGTTAAAACGTAAGTAAATATATTACTGAATGTTCCTAATACATTTTTCGTGTTAATACACACACGTACAACGGATGACTGAAAACGCGTGTGCTCACGTGTTAAGAATAATTCTATTAAAAATGCCCGTCGCGTTGTTTCGTTGCGTAAAAATGAACAAAGCATTTTTTTTAAAGAATTAAAAGTAATACTTTTCCGTGGAATATGAAATCCATGCGTGTATAAATACTTAAGTCTCTTTTCACGGGTAAGCCGTTAAATCCGTTTATAAATAATTTACATAAACGGAATTCCGGGTAGGTTTCTCATGAATCGTTTATTATTTTTCCACCTCTTGTCTAGAAATGATGCGTTAAAGTAATAATAATTACTTTAATACGAATATGTGGACCAGCTAATCATTTGTAAGTATATCACTATAATGATATTATTATAATTATAAAGCCGTGTGGGGACTGAGAGAGAAGAATAGTCTCGAACTACTTCTTGCCGATGTGTCTTCAAAGGTGACTAAGGCCTTAATATTGCGGAAAACTGTGAATCAACCAGGTAGGTGATGGACAGCACCATCATCATATCCTGCCGCAACACGCAGCGCTCGCCACCCCGCCTGCCTAGCGTGGCGAGTATTGGCAAACTCCCCAATATGACCCCCAGGTCGATGGGGGAGGCCTTCGTTCAGCGGTGGACATCCAATGGCTGATATCATGATGATGATGATAATCGTAACCGGCCGATATCTTGTATAAGAAATATTTAAGAAAATCAAATTATGAGACTTTCTGGGTGAAATAGAAGCTAAAACACAAATATTTTTTTAATTTTTGTAGGTATGTTTGTTTATTTTCGCGTCTTGCAAAATTGTTTTTCACATAAATTCAGCAACAGGGGTTAAATTGTATGCAATTTTAATAATTGTGATTCGGGGAGTCTAATTTAAAATCAGAAACTTAAACTTTAAATTAATAAAGGCTTCATCTTGATACACCATCTAGAAGTAGAATTATTACTCTATAAAATATTGTGGTTAAAAATAACGAAATCTTGTGGAAAAAAAAGTGCACACATAATACGCAACGCAGACAAAGCTGTAGGATTTTTTTTTTTGTGTCGCAGGGGAATCTATTTACGGATGATATCCAGGACGCCCGGGTAGTCAGTCCTAGACCTATGTCGGAGTCGGCACTTTGGGAGTGCAATACCGTAATAAACTCCTGCGGGAGTCTTCAGCCGCTTTAATTGGAGGGTCCTGGATCTGCAGGCAACAAGATCCCTCCAGCGACAGGCTGGCCTCGGCGAAAAGGCCAGACTTCTCCTCCATGGGTACTGTCCGCCTCACCTCTGAACAGTCCCGACGACGCCGAAACTTGTAGGAATCAGCTAGTATGTAATAAAGTTATGTGTTATTCAACGCATACTTGAACCGTAATCTGTATGAAAGCGAAATTACTCTGATATGTAAGAGTGATGGCTCGAGACTTGGTTAATTGCCGAAACGTGCGATAGAAATTAAGTTGTGTACGTACGATTGTAACTTGGAAGTATATTACACCGTGGTTTATTTATATTAAGATATAGCACCATTAAACAACGACTATTTATAAGTAATACTTACAATAATTTTTTTAATATAGTTAAAGATTAAAAGTCAAATGTGTTGCTTGTAATTAATCTGTATAATTTAAATAAAATAATATTTGAATTAACGTGTGCAAATAAATGTTAATTTATCGAAAAACAAAATGTAATTAATTGAATTAACTCATCCTTTGTATTATACAAAATAATTATAACTCAGTGTTAATCATTCAATTCAATTCAATTCATAAAAGTATGCAATTTATTTTCAATGTTTTCTTAAGACGCTAACACGTAACATTATCGTCCGTAAACCGACTTTACAGACAACAATTTTATTTTTAAAGATTAAATTGTATGTTAACTTGTATGCATAATAAAGTATATTTCTTCTTCTTCTTCTGTTTTGCTTTAGAAGTTTCTCCTTAAACATCCTCTTTTCACTGATATTTTGGCGCAATAGATACAGCAAGACTGTTGCGCTTCTCGCTTCACGCACGTGACAAATGCTTGCATAGTTCATGCGGATATGTCTCGGTCCGGCCGTTTGTGTTAGTATTGTGTTTCTGAACCTGCGACATAAAACTGATCCTACTGGATATCGTTGCGTGTGAATAATTCAGGTATATTAATACAAATATCTGCTCCACCAGGCGGAAATCTGGTCAAACTTTCTCTTGCGATAAAAGAGTTTTTAAAAACTTATTTAAAATTAAAATTTAAAAGAAATGAAACGAGAAACGTGTAGCCGATTTGGCTGTTATATTTTTGGTTCAATAAAACGTGTACATTAATATATTCATATATTCTTAAAAGAAATCCAAGAATTAATATAACTAGTGGGCGCCCAGTGGTCGAAATTCGACCTAATCTATAATTGACAGCATTGTCAACATCATAAAAGCTGCCCATCACCCCCCTGGTCAGTGCATAGTTGTTGGTAACTCTATGGCCTTAGTCGCCTTTTACGACACCTCCGCAAGAAAGATTCTTCTCTGCTAGGGGTGTGCGATAATTATCGATAATTCGTAACTACTCGATAATTTTTCATTCGATAATTATCGATAATTATCGATAAGTGTTTTTCGATAATTTTGATTTGATAATTATCGATAATTTTTCATTCGATAATTATTGATAATTATCGATAAGTGTTTTTCGATAATTTTGATTCGATAATTATCGATAATTTTTCATTCGATAATTAACGATAACTATCGATAAGTGTTTTTCGATAATTTTGATTCGATAATTATCGATAATTTTTCATTCGATAATTAACGATAACTATCGATAAGTTTTCATTCGATAATTATCGATATTTTTTTGCGATCCGATAATTATCGATAATTTTGTGCGATTCGATAATTATCGATAATATTGTGGTATTTGATAATTATTGATAATTGTTTTTGGATCCGATAAGTATCGATAATTATGGTACAGCGGATGAACTTTTTTTTTTAGGTATTCGGATAGGGTACGGAGGATAATGTCGATATTGGATGGAGATGACCTTTTTTTTGAGGTATTCGTATACGGTACGATGGATAATGTCGATATTGGACGGCGGAAGACCTTTTTTTTTAGGTGTTCGGATAGGGTACGGAGGATAACGTCCATACTGAAGGCCCGATGACCTTTTTTTTTTTTCGTCGTCCGAAAATCGAACCGATACTTATCGATAACTATCATCAACTATCGATAATTTTTATCCGCTAATTATCGATAACTGTCCCCAACTATCGATAACTTTTTACCCGATAATTATCGATAATTGTTCATTCGATAATTATCGAAAAAATTATCGATAATAAAATTATCGATAATTTTTTCCCATGAACACCCCTATTCTCTGCCGGTCACCGCATGGCAAAGCCGTTGGATAGAGGCTGCTTTGAACCGGTTGCTCTGGAGGTAGTTGGAGGAAGCTTCTTTTTTTACGTTCAACAGTGGATATCCAATGGCTGATATGATGATGATGATGATAATGTTTTGTCGGATCAAAACCGAAGCGGTGTAACAGTCGGTCCGTCCAGAACATAAACAACATTCCGTTTCGTTCGTACGTAATTTTAGCCTCCAATTACGTATACAATAATAATATTAGAAATATTCAAAACACGGTTCGCGAGAAACGTGCAAGTAATTTAAGCCTATATAAGCTGTTCGAGCGTGAAATATTATTTACGAAACATTACGATGAATATGAGGTATTTTTATAAATCTAACTAGTATCATGAAAAGCGTATTTCTCGGTTATATTATTTTAATAAAATAAATATAAATCTGTTTTTAAATTTTCGTTTTTAATTAAGCTCATTTATGATAATACGTGAGCAAAGAGATGCAATGCTAGGCGGATCGACGTCATGCAATAAAAGTTTTAACAAAAAAAAAAAAAACTACTTCAAGAGGCGTGATGTTATATTGTATAACCGTGGCGGATATGGTGTCATTTCTTGAAGAGTTCCGTTGCATATACCCGAAGATCTCTATCAGAACATCACCAAACTAGAAATGCTACGATGCTCTTCCAAACCATCCTATAATGTTTTCTTTATTTTTTATTTATTTTATTTATTTTTATTTGGGAAACAAACAGTACAATATCACAAAAAGTAGAGAAAAACAACAACAAGATAGTGCATATACCAGTCAAGTTTCCACTAACAACTACCACATATAAGAAGCAGAGTGCAATATGTTCAGTTTACATTGAAAAATAATAAAATGAGAACATCATCAACGTAGTCGAAGTCAATTAAATACGTATTATTTGGAATAATTCAAAAACTACTCGTCAGATCTCGCTCTTTAAATGGGACCACATGACAAGCACCAGCTTTCGAATATACAAAGAATCATCAAAATCGGTACACCCACATACATATTAATAAAAAAATACAGTCGAATTGAGATCCTCCTCCTTTTTTGAAGTCTGTTAAAAAAGCGACTATTTTCCGTGACGTAGACGAACTTAATATTTTCATGTCGAGTAGCACAGTGTAGCGTTGCTACATTTATCGCTTATATAGGACAACGTCAAAATAGACGACGAATATGTATTGGCGTATAATAGTATGTATCGTAGTGTATCTATCAACACTAGTGGTCGCCCAGTGGTCGAAATTTGACCTAATCTATAATTGACAGCATCGTCAACATCATAAAAATATGATTACGCATAACATTTTGAGCGACATATGCAGCAGTCATTAGACCTGATCTGTGATAAAAAAATCGTTGCAAGACCTGTATTTAAGACCGTGTTAACAACAGACTGACAACAAACAAATTTGTGTTTATATGTACATTGTACATATATGTGTGTGTCGTCGTGTTTGTAGTGTCTTTTTTAAATAATTTAATGTATTTTTGCGTATTATTATTATTAAATAAAAATATTAGCATTCTGCACTTCTTCTTCGTATAAAATTTAACTGTTCCAAATTTCACACTTCTTCATCCGCGTAATTTTCGTAAAAAGGGGTACAAAGTTTTTGCTTTACGTATTAATATACATATATGTAATGTAATAATTATCAGAAGTAACTTATCAAAGGCTTTGAGGTTCAATTATAAAACTGTATAAGCCTTTAAAATAATTTAAATATGAATAAATCTGGAAAATTTTATCTCTGTTTCCATTTATCGAAATGCAAAATAAATAATTCTCTTATGAATTCATTTAAAAGTCATATTCAATGATATTTAATTGAATAGGATAACTGAACGTCGATTTTTCAGACGGCGTCGTTCACGTATAGCTATCCCACTCTAAATCATGTTACTTCAGGTAAAAAATACGGTTGTCTCGTTCTCATTAATGAGAGATTGCACACTCTACCAGAATTTAATTTCTAGGCAGCTTTTTTCTCCCATTATGTAGGGAAATGACAGGAATATTTTTTATACTTATTTCTTTAAAAACACTAATTAGTGAACCTTTACAATTTAAGTCAAAGACCGAGGAATACTTAAGTGACTTTTTTGAATCCTCTCGTAAAATGTGTTTGAGTTAGTAAGACTACTTGTAAATATATTTTTAATAACTAAAATATTTTAACCTAAATATTTTCTGACAACATTTTTGTATTTTTTTTTTGTGTCCATATGAGACAATTTTCATACTAGACATCATATAATTACCTTCCCAATTACGTCAGTAATAAAATTCTATATCTAATGCGGAGGTGGAGGGAAGGCCTGGCGGTGCAGCCGTATGGCACACGCGTTACGGCTGCGTTGCGCCCGGTCCTTGAGCGGTGGATGCGCCGAAAACGCAAGCCCCTCACCTTCCGTCTAACACAGATTCTCACCGGGCACGGTTGCTTTGGTGACTATCTGTGTCGAACGGCCCAAAGGCCAAAGGGAGCCGACGACTGAATGCCACGATTGTGGCGCGGCGGTGGACTCTGCCCAGCACACCCTCGAGGTCTGCCTGAGATGGGCGGCGCTGCGTCGGGGTCTGACGTCAGTCCTCGGAGGGGACTTGTCGCTTCCGAGCATCGTCACCGCAATGCTCGGCGACGACGAGTCCTGGAAGGCGATGATCTCCTTCTGCGAGACAGTAATGTCCCAGAAGGAGGCCGATGAGCGGGTGAGAGAGGAGGCCGCCGACGTGACTTCCATCCGCGGGTGACGAATAGGGGTGCGTAGGAGGCGCTACTTAATGCGCCTCCAGTGACGCCCCTGTGTCTGTGTCGGGCCGGGATGGGAACCCGGTCCTGCTAGACACGGCGTCGTTGGGACTGTTCAGAGGTGAGCCGGACATTCCCCATGGAGGAGAAGTCTGGCCTTTTCGCCGAGGCCAGCCTGTCGCTGGAGGGATCCTGTTGCCTGCAGATCCGGGACCCTCCAATTAAAGCGGCCGAAGGCTCCCGCAGGGGTTTAGTACGGTATTGCACTCCCAAAGTGCCGAGTCCGACATAGGTCTAGGACTGCCAACCTGGCGTCCTGGATATCATCCGTAAATGGATTCCCCTGCGACAAAAAAAAGAGCATCTTACGCTAAAACGAAATCGAAACAGTAAAAACTCCTGATTTTAATAATACATACAAACAACCAGCTTACTTTAGCTTTAGCAACTAAGTATAGAAATATAGATATACTCATATTCCGACCTTCATTATTTTCACTTTGCGAAGTGAAGTTAGTTATTAACAGAGTTCGTGAAATCCCTTAAAATACCGAGAGTAATGCTTAGATATTTCTGCCTGAACTCCTGAACCTTTATGTATTACGAAATTTTGAAAGTATGATATATTGTATGTATTAGTTTGTATATACTTTACATACTTTACGGTTTTATTTGCTTTTGATACTATACTCGTAAAATTCCTTACTTATACTCGCTGTCGTTGAGAATGACGAAAGAATGACGTTTTATTATTATTATATAGTCTAAAAACCTTCAATGACACGATTATTCTAAGTCTTTCTTGCGAATACCGAAAATGGTCAAACAAACAAGATCTCCTTTAGTTTATGTTTTTTCTCTTTCTAGCTATCTCCTTTTTTCTCTTTATTAAATGATTATGAAGAGAGAGATAAGATATTTCATGCGGTCACTTTTAAAATTCGATGTTCATAGTTCGCCTTTAATTTTTTTGGCGTCTGACGGTTGTGTCTTTTAACGGAGACGGTTACGGGTTCCGTTTCTGCTCGGATCGGAGTTTTTTGTACAAATACTTGTTTCTAGTCTTGCCGTTTGTCCAAGCACTACACGCCATGCCTTGGATGGCAAGAAAAAACGTCGACTTCAGTTGTTAGGATAAACATTTTAAAGTGATATTTACTCTTGGTAGAAAAATTATGCCAATACGCAGTGGCGGAATAAGCTCGAACCATTGTCTTGTATAGGAGAAGAGATGCTTTACCTAGTATTGGGACAATTTAGATCCGTACATCATCCATGAGGGAGGAAAAGCAACCTTAACTTTGAATGTCAATGTGTGTGAAACCGAGCGTGTCATCTTATATAAAGCACGTAAATTATAAAACCCGAAATTAAAAATTTGTAAAAAATTCGTTCGTAATAAATAAAAAGGAAACATAAGGACAGATAGAAATATATTATAAACGTTTCATGTTGCGGAAAAAGTATAATAAATTCAAAATAAATTATACGGACTGACCGTCGTTGACCTCTAGAATCATAATTCATGGCGTGTGGCCTTTCGGTTAATTTATTAAACATATGACGACGGAGTTCGGATTAAGTAGAAATTGTCTTTGTTACTTTTCAGTCGGACTTGTTTTGCGGTTAAAATGAAAATTAATCATGGCATTCATGGCACAACAGAATATTAGGTTTGAAGAATTATACGTACAGTCAAAGGCGAAATATGTATACAATATAGCTATTCCTATTCTAGTATTAGTTTATTAGATATTAATATTTATTTATATTGGATAATAAAAGAAAAAAGAAAAAAACGACATAAATTAAAAAATTTAATAGAAAATGCAACTTTGATGCTCACAAACGTTTATGTTGTGTATATATATATTAGCCTCTGACTGTACTCTATCCTTATTACATTAAACTAAACAGGCTTAACTTTGCAATCGTCGTCATGTAAAACACGGTCTGACAAGTTTTCTCTATAGATATTTAAACGCCTGTAATTTTTGCTATCTTTTACCCACAAGATCCATGCTGCATTTTCCGATGAGAGATCAACGTTCTGGTTCCTCGGATCCCTGATGACCGGTAGTTTCGAATTAGGTACATATATTCGTTCGTTGCCGCTTCAGTTTCTCGATGCACTACCGCTACTGTAGACGCACACAAGATACACCTATTATAGGTAGAATCTCGTTGAACAATTCTCAAAATTTTCATGAAAACAATAGGTTTTAGCAATGTAGGATAGCGAAAATGCGTTCTAAGCTATAACTTCATGGTGTGATATTTAATTTTTATATTTGTTCTTTACTTTATTTTTGGTAAAATCGAAATTTAAACCATAGGAGTTGCTAATATTTATTTTATAATTCATGATACATTTGTTAACAGTATGGTTTTAGAAAAATTCAAACAGAGGAATTTAAAAAAAAATCGCAATGTATGAAAACACTTTATATACTAACAAGTCTCAGTTGAGTAGTTAAACAAAGCAAATACTTAACTGCAATAGCTCGAACACCGTTTGTGTATTCAGTTGTGTGGTTCAAGTCTTAAGATCTAGGCGATTTGATAGGAGGTAGCGTTTTATTCGAATATTTTTACAAATTATTTTTTTTAGATCAAAATAAAATCATATCCCTAATGTGACAGGAAGAAAAAAAAACGCAAAACTGGTAAAATAATATAAAATGGCGACGCACAAAGAAGCGCGTGTTCAAACTCGGACTTAATAGTCGACTAACGAAAATATTTTAAAGGAAAAAATTACTTATAATCCAAGGTTTTAAGAAACTATGAAAATTTATTTATTCAATTTCACTCAGGTTACATTATGCATTTTTTTTTAATGTATATTCATACATGTCGCTCAAAAATTATCAAATAATTGAAGGTTTTTCAGCACAATTTTTAAAAACCATGTACCAAAACATTGACTTACACATACAGTTTTATTAATTGTATATTTCAAGATATTTCTCTTAAAATATTAAATCCTTGTATACTGTTTAATAAGCTTTCAGAAGTATCTATGTAAAAAAAACATTTCAACACACGTTATCCTTTATGATGATTTTGAGCTGAACCAAAATTAGCTTTATCAGAACTTTTCATTTAAATATTGTATTCATTGAATCATCTCGGCACTGTTCTAGAATTGTACAAAATATATCGAAAAGTTTATTAGCTGTCGTTTTACATCGCTTTCACTTATAACTTAGTCCGATACAGGAAGCACTTAGCCTAATATTGAACTTAGCACGTACGATAGACAGAATATTGTGTGAATACCGAAACGCGACGCTATTACGATCACGTTCATCTCCAGCCATATCCCAAATTTGATGATGTAATATTTTGTAGATTTATACAACTTTTGTTATGAAAATTATGAATACCAATATCGTTCAACTCATCTTGGCCTGTATGTATGTGTGTGTGCAAATTAATAAATGTACACCTTTTACGTACAGTCAATGAAATTAAACTTGCCATTCATATAAATATATTTTCTTTTCGAATTAAAAAAAAAAAACAATAGATATTTTTATGTATAAATTTGACATTGACATATTGACAGACACATGCAATATAAATTGATTGATTGATGGAAATGTATTTTAGCCTTTGAGGATAGAACGATTTGCCAATACTCGCCACGCTTGGCATTCGAGTTGGCGAGCGCATTGTGTTTTGGCAGGATATGGTGACGCTGCTACCGGTCACTGCATGGCAAACTACATTAATGTAATAATCTAATTTTAACGATATTTAACGATATAATTTTAACGATATTTAACTGTATAATGTTTACGATAATTTAAGTTCTTAACTCGGCTGAATGTTTTATATTATATTATATCTATGTTTAGTGATATATTTATTCATTGAGGTTAAAGTCAAGATCTGTGATATAAGTTTTGTAATTTTTCAAAATTTAAAAGTTCTCATTATTTATTCGTTGCTGGGAACTAAGGTTTATAATCAATAGATAATATTAGTTTGTATGTTTCATACAAATTTATATACAGTTTTGATAATAATAACTATTCATTTTACACCAAAAATAAAGCAATCTTACAAAAAAAAAATCAGTACAGAAGTCGGCCTTAGCGCTAAAAAGCGATATATTCTAGGCAAAATTAGAGCAGAGGAAATGGTATATTGATGGCGTAGGTGTACAGTTTCATTTTATACATATACAAGACATATAGTCAGATATATAGAGAAAAGTATGTAATAATAATTAAATAGATTTTTAAAATTATTTTTAATTTTAATTTTTTTTTATTTTTTAAATAGAATTTTTCCTATAAATTTTTACATACTGATAAAACCAAAAATGGTTCTTTATCAGCTAAATTGAAACAAAATAGCTTATTAGATACCTCGATTATTATTCCTAAAAACTCCTTACGACCTTTGTATTCTGTCTCAAAAAAAATTGTTGAAAATAAAGCAATGGATGGAGATCTTAAGAATGCTGCTCGCATTCTTTTCTCTAGCGATACCCTCGCATCGTTTGATAACAAACGCTGGAAGAACAAATCCGGCCTCGTTGCTTCCGGATCCACCATGTTCAAATAATGTTTTACAGGTTAAGGATGAAGACACCTATGCCGCAATTATGTCGTTCACAAGCGGCTCTGCTAGCGGCATAGACGGCATCACACCACAACATCTTAAAGATCTTGTGAGTGCTTCAGCTGGGGACGCTGGCAGGGCTCTCTTGAATGACATAACTAAACTTTGTAATTTTATGTTATCTGGTAAGGTGACTTCATCTTTTTTGTCACATATTTATGGTGCAAGATTATGTACTTTTAATAAAAAAGACGGTAGCATCCGTCCAATTGCTATTGGGACCACATTTCGCCGCTTGGCGTCTAAATTAGCATGTAAGCACATAATCTCCACTATAAAAACAAAGTTTGAACCAATACAGGTGGATTTTGGAATTAAAGGAGGCTGTGAAGCAGCAGTTCATTCAGCCCGTACCTTTTTAAAAGGAAATGAGGCGGAAGTGCTGCTGAAAGTTGATGTAAAGAATGCTTTTAATTCTTTAGATAGAGCAACCTTGCTTAACGAAGCGTCATTAAATCTTCCTGAAATTTATCCATATGTTTGGCAATGTTATAGTTCACCATGTAAATTACTCTTTGGCGAAAACCCAATTTTCTCTAATGTCGGCGTTCAGCAAGGAGACCCACTAGGTCCGGCTCTTTTTAGTCTAGGTATCCACAAATGCATTTCAAATTTAAAATCTAAATTTAACATATGGTACCTAGATGATGGAACCATAGGAGGCAAAGTAGATGATGTCATTGAAGATTTAATTAAAATTAAAAACGAGTTCGATAACATTGGCCTCAAACTAAACTTTTCAAAATGTGAAATTTTTTTCACAGATATATTAATTATCTCTTAAATAAATTAATTTGGCAACGGAAATATTTTATAAAATTGCACCTAATTTGATAATACTTCAAAGAAATACACTTTGTCTTCTAGGTGCTCCACTTTTTGATGAAGGCATAGAGCCAATTTTAGACAGTAAAATTAAATTTTCCTTGACAAAACTGACAAATTGGGTACTATAAATTCTCATATAGCCTATACTATTTTGAAATATTGTCTTTTTGTCCCAAAATTAATGTACATACTTCGCACGAGCCCAATTTGGAAATTCCCTGGCTTGACCGATAAAATTGATGCCACTCTAAAATGCTCTTTAGAAAAAATTCTAAATTTATCTTTTGATGAAAATTCTTGGACCCAAGCTACTTTGCCAATTAGAGATGGTAGCATCGGCGTGAGAAAAATTTCTAGTGTCGCTCTTCCTGCTTTTCTTGCTTCTGTACATAGTATCAAAGGTCTATGTTCCGAAATTTTAAAATCAAGTTCAGTTCAAATTACAGATGCTACAGACGCAGTAGAAAACTGGAAGTTGAGGTGTCCTAATGACGAAATCTCTAAGGAAGTTACAAAACAAAAACTTTGGGATGCGCCATTAGTTCACAATACTCGTGAAAATTTGACGCAAAATCTTACAAGTGACAAAAACCGTTCTAGTTCTAGCTTTATCAAGTAAAGAGTCAGGTCAATGGTTACACGCAATGCCGTCAAAAAACCTTGGGACACTTTTAGATAATGAAAGTTTTCGAATTTGTATAGGTCTCCGGTTGGGAGCACGTCTGTGTTTTGAACACAGATGTCCGTGCGGAAAGGAGGTTGATTCTTTCGGACTACACGGCCTTTCTTGCAACAAGAGTTCAGGTAGGTTTTCCCGCCACGGTTCCCTGAATGAGACCATTAAAAGGGCTCTTGCCACCATCGATGTTCCTGCTCCTATTGAGCCTACTGGAATTAGTCGCGATGATGGCAAGAGGCCTGATGGTTTAACGCTGATTCCCTGGGAAAGGGGACGGGCGTTTTTGTGGGACGCAACCTGCGTCGATACATAGGCTCCGTCTCATGTCAGAGAAACGGCTGTAATAATGGGAGCTGCTGCGAAGAAGGCTGAAATGACTAAACGGCACAAATATTCGTCACTTATCCAAAGTTATGTTTTTGTGCCGTTTGCAGTCGAAACACTTGGACCTTGGAGTAGCAGTGCAAAAAATTTTCTAAAAGAATTAACCCATAGACTCATAGCCTCCACTGGTGACAGGAGGGCTGGTGCATTTTTTGCCCAAAGAATCGGAATTGCGATTCAACGGGGAACTGCTAGTATTCTTGGCACCATTCCACGCGGACATGATTTATACCAAAACTGTTTGTAAATAATTATTTTAAGTTTTGAATTGTAAATATGTATAATAAAAAAAAAAAAAACAAATAGATATATATACACATATAGATAGATTAGCACATATGCATAAGCTATTATAGACAATCTAATATATATAAATCTCGTGTCACAATGTTTGTCCTCAATGGACTCCTAAACCACTTGACCGATTATAATAAAATTCGCACACCATGTGCAGTTCGATCCAACTTGAGAGATAGGATAGTTTAAATCTCAAATTATAGTCGCAATTTTAATTTATTGCTAATTATTTGTCTGTTATTATTTGACAGTCACAATTATCTGTTAACTCCAAATGATTCTAACAGATGTCGATACCTTTCGACTGGGTTGAGTAAGTAATCAATAGATGGCGCTGCTATGGTGAATCTACGAACGTGTCATATAAGCTACATTTTAACAGCATAATTACCACGTGTTGTTGAGGCTAAAGTATAAATTAAATTTATTTTTTAATTTTTAAAATTTTAGTTAAATACCCGTGCGAAGCCGGGGCGGGCCGCTAGTGTATATATAAATAAGAAATTATTATCAAACGATTAAATGTGTTGAGATGAATTAATTACATATACATATATAATAATTAAGTATATAAAGAGATTTAAGGATTACAACTGAAAGAAATAGAGAAGTTTTGTGTCAGAACATGAAAGAAAAATGGACTTATCAACGCAAGTTATTGTTAGTACACATCGTAATATTATTGTTTTCTTTTGTAAAATAATAATAAAAGATTGACTTTGAAGTTTTATATTTTACATTCTATTTTGCTTAAGTATTTTTTTTTAATCAATAAATTTAAATTAGTTATTGAAATTATAAAAACTTATTCTCTGATTACTTTTCTTATAGTGATTTATTTCGCCAATACTAAAATGGAAATGGAAGGAAAAAAATCTTAAAATAAATTACAAACCATCGATTAATAGAAGTCAATTAAAATATTGTAACGATTCGCATATGTCAGAAAGCCTTATATTTACAAGGTGTTGTTAAAGCTACATACCCTTAAAATAATTTATTCAATATTAATGGTTTATTATTGATGAATTAAGCTCCAACCCTCTTATAAGGAGGAAGATTTTATTCATATACACGACTTTAATGTACTTTTATTATATGTATAGTTAAAATAAATGCACTTAAGTGTTCCGCAGACTATTCACGTTATAGTTAAAAAGATCTCAACGGAATTTATCTTTTGAAAGCCAGCGAGTCGAAGTTTTATAATGATTGAGACGGGAAATTGATACGAATAGTTTATGATTTCAATCCTATTTTTTTTATATATATATATATATATATATATCTGACAATAATTTAATATTTTCACGCATACTATACTAATATAAAATATGTTGTTTATTATATGACAATGAAAATGGAAAGAAAAACAAATGGTTGTCTGTAAAGTCGGTTTACGGACGAATCGTCATAAGAAAACATAGATGTAGAATTGATGTACTCGAACCCGGTCCGGTGGAGTGTAAGAGAGATGCGTCATAAGTCGAACTGATCGTGCCTCTCTATCGCTTGTTCTGCGCTCTCGCTTGTTCGCGACACGTGAAAAAATGGCGTCATTTTTAAAAAAATACCCGATAGCTTTCATCAATTTACTAGACGTTATCACGTCAATAAAGAAGAGAGATATATGTATCTTCACCAATTGTAAAATTAACTAAATTTTTTCCAAAAAGTCTTCCAGTAAGCTTTCTTCTCTGTTATTTGTATTGGAAGCGATTTTACTGTGTTTTTTTTTTGTGTATTTTGATAGCATGTTATATGATGGTTCTTTTTAAATAATTCGCTTTAATTAATTTTTAATAATTAATTTACTATAATACGTAAAAATTGAATTTAAAAAGACTTCTATACGATCTCATTAATATAATAATAATAATAGCAATAATAGTAATTACTTTAAATCGAATAGCTAGACTGTAATGTAATAAAGAGAGAGTATCATATTCATGAGTACAGCATGGAGGATAATCCCGAGAACCATTGCACCTATTTCGAAAGTTCACGAATATTTCTGATGTACATATATAAACATAGGCTATAGAACAATACGATAAGACTCGTAAGAGTAAAGCTGAAATCGTAAATCGTTAATTACCTCTCTACTATCCTCTTTATCTACCATACTCTCTATATATATCTACTATACTCTCCAGAAAATACAAGTAATATTGAAATAGGTTTTCTCTTATTGAAATACTTTTTACCCCATCTTTTGCTTCATCAACAACCTCTTTCTCTTCCTCTCAACCATACCAATTATCCAGAGTTTGTAGATACATCATGCTCGATATACGATAAATTTTTGTAAAGGCCAAACGGATATTTGTCGTGGTCTGGTCTTGTTTGCTTATCTTGTATGTGTTTCAAAAACCCCAGGACTTCTTACTAAAAGCCATTGAGAATAAGGCCTTTGTTATATTTAACACTCATAATTTCGTTTTTTCGTGTGTTTTCGCTTTCACTAACGTCTTGTACCAAAATATAAATTCCGTTTGATATTTCGAACGTACATTTAGTTAATGACTGAAGTTTGTTCTTTTGAAAATGTTAAAACTGGTTACATGTAGTACAAGCGACGGTTGTATAACTTTCAAAGTATTTATAAATTATTAAAATAAACAATCTCTTTAAAAATAAATTTTATTTTTAATAATCTAATTTATGCTCCATAAATATTATAAATAATCTAATACGACGAGCTAAACAACTTGCTTCAATTTCCTGTACGGTAAATTAAATATTGACCTAAATAAAAAAGTATATTAAATTTATATTCGAAATAATTTTTGAGTACAATATTATATATTATTACGTAGCATTGCTTTTCTTGTATAAAGATTTCATTACGAGAAGTTTTATTAGAGCTTAATGATTTTTTTTTCTCAGAGTTTTAATTAAAACATATTTACTAGATTTAGATAGATAGATAGATAGATAAACACTTTATTGCACTCACATCAAAGTATACAGAAAATAATGTAATACACAGAAATAAACAAGAAAATGGTGCAAGGGCGGCCTTATCACTAAAAGTGATCTCTTACAGGCAACCTTATGAATGGATTAAAATGAAAATTGGAAAGGTGGAAACGGTGCATAAAGTATATTTTTCGATTTGTGATTTATATAAATGCGCAAACATATACATACATACAAACATACATACATACATACATACATACATACATACATACATACATACATACATACATACATACATACACACATACATAAATACATACATACATACAAAAATATAAACATACATACATACATATACTAGTTAAATTTCATATAAAACATTATGTAAGCTTTTCTTATTTGTTCAAATAGTAGTGCTTGACACGATTTTTAAAAATACCAACTGATTCAGATTGCCGTATGTACCTGGGTAAGGCGTTCCATAATTTAACCGATTTGACTGTGAAGGACTCACTGTAACATTGAGAGACACAGAAAGGAATCTCGAGCAAGTTATCGTTTTGAGACCGAAGATTCATTGCGGAACTTAAGTTTGTACCAAGAAATGTAAAACGTTCTTTGAGGTAAAGAGGAGTGTTGGCATGATAGAGGATAGAATAGAGAAGAGTTAGAGAGTGAAGATTGCGGCGATACTGCATAGGAAGCCACTGAAGCTTTTTGCGGTGCTGTGAAATATGGTCGAACATTCTTAACCCATATATAAATCGAATAATTAAATTTTGCAGTCGATCGAGCTTGCCAAGTAACTGCTGTGACAGGTCTAAGTAGCAGCAGTCTGCATAGTCGAGAAGTGGAAGAAGAAGGGATTGAGCTAAGGCTATTTTGGTTTTGATAGGCAAAAGATTTTTCCATATTTTCAACCTACCAATAGAGCTGAATATTTTCCGGCTTATCTCGGCCACTTGTGGATCCCAGGAGAGCGTACTATCCATTAAAAGACCCAGATTTTTTAAGGTGCTTGTATGTTCAATTTTAAATCCATCGAGAAGTATAGGAGACAAGTCGGGCACATTTATCTTTGATAGTTGACTTGAATGAATAATATTTTCACTCAAGTTTTTTTTTTGACGTGACAACGTCTTATAAATTGGTTTGCCGGGTGACACTTCAAGAAACTGCGTTACGCTCCGCTCACGTTATGCGCTCACAATGAGAGCGAGTGAGAGGCCACTCGGGCATGGTTAGCCCGCCTAAGAGCGAGAGAGACAGACATAAAAAGTGAAAGTGTTTTAAATATAATTCTTTGTATAAATAAATGTTTTAAATTGTTACTATTATTTCATCCTTCTTCCTACTATACGAATGAATATTCACATTAAAATTATTTTACCACTCAAAGTCGTGGTCACGTAAAACTTTCGCCCGTATACCGACTTTACAGGCAACCAAAATTTTTTTTAATATTATATGTTGTTAAAATTGTCAAACAAAATTTCCTTAAACAAATTTAGAGTATAAGCAAAACCCTCCATTATCATACATTGTACTTATTTAAACAATAAAAAGTTCTCAAAATGAAATAAAAACCGCGTATTTCAATGGACAACGCCCACAAATAAAATCATAATTATAATATTTGAGATGATAAAAGCGTATAAAGTTATTACACATTTTTATTTTTATTTCAATTATAATAATTAAATTACTATCACCACCGACTCCGAGGCTATTTAAATTCGTTTACGTTCCCTGTAAACTCGGTAACAACGCACGTGTTAGCTAATTACGTTATATTTTATAAGAGAATTTGTTTTCGTTTATAAATTCTCGTTTTCAGTTTTCCTTGTCTTAATTTTCTTATATGTTAGATTCGTTGACAATTTTCGTCATTATTATTCCAACCATATGGTTTCTGGTGCGTCATTTTGCATACGCTACTTTAAAAAAAAAATGTTTAAATATGCTACGAAAGGGGGTGATATTTTTTATTTTATTTTATTTATTTTTTAAATCTGTTTTACAGAAAAATAAAATTTGTTTTTAATTATAAAATCGTGTTATGGCTTATTGAATAATCATAAATATAAAGGCGAATAAAACATTCTAGTTTAGAGGAAGCATACAATTTGGATCGAGTTAGTCAATATTATATAGTTATTAAATATTATAATTAAGAAAAAGTTCTTTATTCGAGTGGATTTTTGAAAGTACTTTTAAGGCAAAAGTTATGTGTAATTTCATACATTATTATTTGTAATTTTATCTTCTAGCATATTTAGCATTTTATGGTCCCCTATATTTGAAGGAGCGCACACACTGTAAATATATCCTACACTCCGATGACGTTCTAAGCCGAGGTGAGATCTCGCTAGAAGACACCCTTAAGACGAACGTCCATTTTGAGCCCTAGAGAGGGCTTCCAATTTTCACATCTGGGTCTCAGTACTCGGCCCTCACCGATGACGCTGTAAAGGCCGCAAGGACCAACAGATACACATATATGTATAGAAGAAAAAAAAACACACACACACTGTAAAAAAGTTTAACACATTTATAGTTCATGAATATAACGTGGCTATCTTGTGTTGCAGATACAAAATATAGGTATATAAATAAATAATCGTCAATTAACAATGTAACCTATTATATATAATATATTTATAACAGATATATTTATACAGGTATATTTATAACAGCATGAAATGTAAATACTACTTAAAAGAGCGGGAAAAATATTCAACAATACCTCGATTAAAGTCCAATCCAAACATATTTAAGAACTATACGCTATTATTTCCAAGAACAAACATTAATATAAATCATAATCAAATATGTTATTGTATCCCAACCGACGCCGTAATAGTGAACACCGTAGTAAAAGAAATAAAACAATTTATTATTTATAATACCTAAACTATTTCAATTAGAAGACAGTCGTACATTAATTGTAACTATTTGAACGTTTATTCGACATCGAGATAAGTTATTGAATAATTCGTCTAACTTCCAGGAGATACGTATTATAGGAAATTATCGCGGTAATCACGTATTACAGGAAATTACCGCGGTAATTATCGTAGATGTCACGTATGTGTGAGGATGTGCGCTTTCGTAATTAACTGTTATTTAGTCACGTTTCTGTCTTTGCACGGTGTTATCACGCTCGGATTTCGTTTTTGATTTAATTATATATCCTTTTCTGTAGGGAAAAATTAAGGACGTGTTTGTCAGCTAAACAGACACTAGAACAGCGATGTGGTTTAAAGTCCCATTTTTATTAATTTATTTTATTAAAAATAATTATCTTATCGAACTTTGCGATATTTTTAGGGCTCTTAATACAATATGTCGCCACACTTTAATACTGCATATACCCACGGTCAATGCAACTGGATCAAAAAATGAATTGTTGTCATATTTTCTCAATTTTTAGCTGTAATCGCTTATAACTGGGAAATTAGGAAGGGAATTGAAACATTATTTGTTCAATATTTTTATAAAAGTATGGTGTTCATTCTGTTGGTGATTCTTAATTAATAAAGATAAATATCACTAATAATTAACAACCCTTACTGGTGTACTCGTTTTGGAATTAAAATTATGTCTTATAACCGCATTAGCATTACGTCATCAGATCAATACAAGGTTAGAATAATTTAATAAATATATACCTATATAGTTATCCGTCAAATTCAGCTAGGATAAGCAGCGTTCGGGAAGTTAAAAAAACATTTTTTCATACCTCAGTGCCTGAAGTCGAGTTAATAAATCGAGTCAAGTCGAGTTAATAAATAATTAATTAATCTAAGTTAATTCGTCGTAGATAATATTTTTCATTTTTTATGAAATAATTTGGTTTGTACAACGTAAAAAACATGATTTGATAATAAACATAGATTATTTAAAGACGGCCAAATTCTTTTGTTTCGATTTTTATAAAATATAATTTTATACAAACAGTTCAATGCGGAACGTTGTCGTGAAGAAAAGAAAAAAAAGCACATGAATAGAGCCACGAGAGTGCTCATAATAGTGATGTGATCTTTTGTTAACGATAAAAATAATTTTAAATACTTTTATAAGCTCCAATAGTATAAAAATGTTCAAATTAACGTAACGGTTTGACAATTGGTCCTATTATAATCATTACATAAACACGTAACTCATATATTATTTTCAGTTTTCGAATTGTAAGTTTATATTGAATATTAATTATCGTTTTGAATTATTATTTACTTGTATATTTTTTTAGACATCGTTCTGGTGTAGTGATCGAGTAACCGCCTTAACCCCGAGAGTAGCATGTTCGATCCCGATTCGAGGCAAATATTTTTATTTGTAAAAATGTTTGTGACCTTGTGAGTCACCTCACTGTGTCTTGGAGAGTAGGAAAAGTTGCAGCTCTCAGATGTTATCGTAGATACCTGATAGAAATAAAAAAGTAGTGGAGCATCTAGGTGTTAATTGGTATTAATCTCCAATCTTTCTTCTATATGGATCGCTTTTATCCAGCATTAGCCTGTTCGGCTGATTCAGATACATTAAAATGTTTTTTGAAAACTTCAAAATAGCATACCTGTTTGTTCAATTGTCACCTGATATTAATTGAATATGAACACTTGCAAATCTAAAGGAGTCACAAATGTGTTTCTGACTTAATCGTGAAGTTCAATCAGAAATAAGTAAGGATAAGAAAAGGGGGAAAGGTTTGAAATGTTGGCTCCAGGCTCTCTCACTCCAGAAACATTGAAATATAGCGTGAGTGATCTTATACAGCCTATCTTACTCCGATTTAAAAAAAAACGAATTAGTATCATATCATTTTAATTATATGATAATATATTATTAGTATACCGCCATTTTAACATACGAAAATATAATCCGCTATCTGAGATTTGTCTGCAAGGAATTTAACAATGTTTTTATTATTTACATTTGAAATGGTTTTGAGTTTTTTCACATTTACGATTATTTTTTAAGAAATCGACTATTTGCAAGTGAAAGTCCGACAGAAATTGATCTAGCGTTACAGAAAAACCGAAAAAAAAACAATTGAAAATTTATATTTGTTTTCTATAACACACTACACTGTTAATCTTAATATTTTGATTCGAGAGTATTGTATTAATCTTTTAATTATTGACCTGTTAACGTGTACCTATATACTATTATATATAAGAATTATTATTGTAACTAATCCCAATCTCATGTCCCCACCCTACTCCGTTGTTTAAGCTCGAGGCAAAATGGGAGTCCTAATGAGGCAACACTCGTGTCAGTCGGAAAAAGCGATGTTTTCTCTAAGAACTTCACGTGTATTTTACTTTTAAACTTACTATCTTAAAAGTGGGACAATAAACCGAAAAAAAAAATCGTTTAGCCACATTATCGAGATTTTAATTAATTTTTGTACACATCACTATGAAGTCCAAATTTTTTGATTTAAAATGTATTAATGATAACTGTGATTGAATTGTAATAAAACAAATATAGTAATTATGACATTTAAAATTACCCAATTTGATGGTATGGTTTAAGAATAGGATAATCTTAGAATTTACTAACGGTACTTGAATGTTTTATGCGCTAGAATTATTTGTTTATTAAAACTGATCATAGTCTATAAAAAATCATATTTTATTCTGACTCATAAACTAGTAACCCTAAATGTCGAATAATCCCTAACATCCGTTCTGATCTAAAATTCAAATCCGGTATAATGACAAGACGGGCTCAATAAAAAAAAAAAAAAAAAAAAAATATATATATATATATATATATATGTGCGTGTGTGTGTGTGTGTGTGTGTGTGTGTGTGTGTGTGTGTGTGTAAAAATCCTTGTTATTTCACTTTAATTTAACTTTTTATTAAGAGAGAAACTACAAGACCTACTTAACGATATATATCTGTTACACGCATAGATTATAGACCACAACCATAAAGCATAAAACTATAGGCTTATACAATAAAATGTATAACTTAATACATATCATGATTACCCTTTTCTAATGGAAAAGTGGAAAACGCGACGAATGGAGTGTTTATATATATAACTGTGTTTAATTTATGACTATTTTAAATATTATTTTCAAATCAAACTGTTTAACTGAATAAGGTAAAAAGTGTCCCCAGGAATTTTTTAAACATATAACTGACTCTGAGACATGTGAAACATTTAAATCCTAATTTGGCTTACATTAGTGTATATTTTATATACACTAATGTAAACCAAATAAGGATATTTTATTATTTTATCATTCATATATATATACAATACATGTAGGCAATATTGTACATGTTCATTTATTTGTATAAATATTTTTTTTAATTCATTGTACGAGTAAGTTCAGCTATACCCACAGTCACTTATCATAGTATCCTCCATAACATGAATACCTGATAAAGCTAGAGCTTATTTACCGATAAGGCTGTCAATTGTAAATATATTTTTTGTTACGGTGGTGCGAGCAACTGTACACTAACCAGGATGGTGATGGGCATTACCATATCCTGTCACAGCAAACTGTGCTCGCCAA
The DNA here is from genome assembly GCA_036937285.1 of Euphydryas editha. Taxonomy (NCBI): domain Eukaryota; kingdom Metazoa; phylum Arthropoda; class Insecta; order Lepidoptera; family Nymphalidae; genus Euphydryas; species Euphydryas editha. The sequence continues at coordinate 13,841,588 of JAUPFZ010000023.1, forward strand.
CCTGCTTACCAAGAATGACGAGTATTTGAAAACTACCCCAAAGATGATGGGGGAGGCCTAAGTACAGCAGTGGAAATATATATATATATATATATATATATATTCAACGGCTGATGTGCTGTTGGATTTTTCCATTCTACCCTCAATGGCTTAAATACATTTACGTCAGCATCCACTTATATGTCCGCCGATTCAAAGCGGAAGAGCGTAAAAACTTAAGTAGGAAGAATTTAAACTAATACCTTTGTCGCTTAAGAATGTACTCCTTTCTAACATCAATAAGATAACTTTAGAAACGTGACACAAATAACGTAGGTACACATCACGTACGATAGTGTAATTTTACACTAACACGCTTTGATGGAATGGCTTGAATGTCTTAAGCGTTCTATTTCCCTGGAATACCTTATTTAATTGATGGTTTAAGAGCTTAAAACAATCTCGTGGGGATAGGGCAAATATATATAATGTACACCATATTGTGTATTTAATCGGTGCATATTTATATATCTAATATCTAATCTAATCTATCTATCTAATCATCTAACGTACCCACTCACACACACACACACACACACACACACACACACACACACACACACACAACAATTATATGTATATTATCTTGAAACAGTAACCAGTAAACAGTGTTAACGTGTGACTGTGTGTTTGACAAACGAAAGAAGAGTAAATGAACCTGTCATTGAGCCAGTTTGAGGCTATATCTTTTACTTGTACTATACGCTACTGTGATAACCTTAAAATGTCAGGACATCGTGCCTCACGTGGTAGTGGCGGTCATTGGCACATACACTTACTATGCCATGACTAACAACGCAATTGGCAAGTTCATCGGCCGGGCTATGGATACTTTAACGAAAATCATACTGGGGTATATCCTTTATATGTTCGAACACAAAACAGGACACCTCGGTCGCCAGGGCTGTGCTTGAGATATTGAAGAACGAAGCAGGGTCTATGGAGGAGCAAAGTGCCAACATGTAGCAAAAATTATGAATATGTATAATATATAGAATAAGAAAATAAAACTTAAAACCGTCTGCATTGGACTACATCCTAGTTTTGCACACGTACATAGTAATTAATAATAATAACAGTAATAAAGAAATTGCATAATTTATAAAAAAGTGGATGTTTAATTAATATATTTCGTCGCCCCCACCGAATAATCCCGTAACAGCAAAAAACTAATTTTTCAGAAGAAGCAAAAAACGGTATTTCATTAATAACTTTAAATATTTTTAATCTACAAAAATACATTATATACCAAAACAAAGCTATTTAGTTTTGCTATTATTGTATATAATTTACTTTAATTTATTCATGCAGTTACTAGAGTTATTAAGAAACAAAATTATTACGGAAATTAAAAGCAAACACCTTTTACAGTAATGTTCTTTACGATCTTATTCGTGTGAAATAATATAGAGACCTTTATCAGTAAGATTGTATTACGAACATCAACTGCTGTATATATCGTTGAAATATATTCTCAATTAAAATATTTTAATATATATTATCATAAAACACCGACCTCAAAAATTAAGATTAATAATTCAAAAAATAAACAACATATTATTACGAATATTATGATTATGAAAAAAAATACGCTAACATTTTAAGATGCTAAAAATGTTTTCCTTGACACTAGTGAAAAAAAAAGTCAATCGACGTAGGAAAATTTCGGCGGTAATCCGTCTCAAATAGAATTACTTTTTCATTATAATAAGAAGATGGATGAGTTTATCAGTAAATGAAAAATCGCCTTCATAAATTTAAAATACATTTTATTCAGATCAGTCTTTATTAAGCTGTCATTTTTTTAGTCTGTCCTATAATAAAGATGTGTACGTTTTTATTATTTAAATTGAGAATGATTATTGAAATAATTTCATCAATAGAGTTAATATAGTCGCAAGTATTTATTAAACGAAGTGAAGTGATGCATTTATTTGAACAATTCTTACATCATTTGTAAGGTAGGTACTCAAAATATATCGAGGCTTTTTAAAAAGACTTATGTGATGTCTTTATCTCTATCTCTTTCTCGCTTCTCATGCTATCGCATCTAAGCTTTGTTATTTGTTATCTGTAAATTACTTTTATAGATTATATTTTTTATTTGTAAATTGTTAAATAAACTTCGAATTATAAAACTTAGAACTTGTAGGGATCATTTTGTGTAGCTACTGATGACATCATATCCGTAATCAATTTGAATACTTTTTTGTATTGTATCAGCCTGTAAATCACCCACAGCTGAGCGAAGGCCTCTTCTCCATATAGAAGAAGGGTTAGAGCTTAATCCACCACGCTGCTCCACTGCGGGTTGCTGGATAATTTCCTTATCATGAGTAAAGATTTTTTATCAGGTGTCTATGATAACAACCGGGACCGACAGCTTTGCGTGCTCTCCGACACACGGTGGGAAGACCCACAAGGACATACACCCAGACCGGAAACAAATATTTGTACAAATACTAATATTTATCCCGAGCGGGAATCGAAACCGCGACCGCCGGCGTGTGGCGTTGAGGCGACTACTTGCACCACTACACCAGAACGGTCATCACCCCAGAACGGTTGTTGTTAAATATTTTAATTGTTATTATTTCCATTAACTTAAATCTGTTATCAGTGTTTTTATGGGGCTTTAAGCCTTTAGAAGTTAAAGGAACGTAAATAAGATTGACAAAATCATAATGTAATTTATAAGAAAAAAAATATTTATGTAATACTAAATAAAAATTACTTACAAATTTATTCGGCTTACCTGAAAAATAAGAAAAAATCATTATTATATTTGTACACATTGTTCGTTTATAATAACATATATTATGTACGTGTACATTAATGTATTATACACACATTTTATATTACATATTATTCGTAAGTTCAAAATAATTATGATTATATTATAATATCATTTTAATATAATAAACATTAAAACCAAGTTAAGAAAATGTCTCTGTAAATTAAAGAAGAAAATATTAATATTTTTTTCTCAAATATATATCGGTTAATACCGTTATACAATATCGGTTAATAGGTTTTTAATAAATTGTTATTAAATAGTTTTTATTATAGCATCGTAAAGGTAATTTGATGACGGAAAGTCTTAGGCAAGCACAACATTAATCATCACATCAATTGGACGGTTGGACGTCCTTACTCTAGATGTCCTATCTTCTATTTAATATGAATGCACCTGTCATAAATTTATATATTAATACGTGAAGCAAAAACTTTATACCCCTTTTTACGAAAATTACGCGAAGGGAGAAGTATGAAATTTGGCACAGTTAAAGTTTATATGGAGAAAAAGTACAGAACGCTTATATTTTTTATAATAATGCTCAAAAAATACATTGAATTAATTTAAAAAACAAAACACTGCACACACTACGACACACACACATATGTACAATGTACATATATATACAAATTTTGTTTATTGTCAAAGTCTGTTGTCAACACGGTATTAAATACATGTTTTGAAACGAATTTTTTATCGAAATTTTTATGACTGCTGCATATGCTCACCATGTTATGGGTAATCATATTTTTATGATGTTGACAATGCTGTTAATTATAGATTTGGTCTGATTTCGACCAATGGGCGACCACTACTTAAGTTTATTACAGCTCTAGGATGCAAAAAAGGGCAATGATTTATTTAATACAAAATTATAAATATATAGATACAAAAATATTTTAATTAAATAATGTAGTAGTATGACTGACGTAAATTGACGTCAATTGAAATTGGGTCCTACTGCGCTTGGGCTTCATAGTACCGTGTGCAATATGTTATATATGTAATTTGCAAATGTATGTACCTATGTAGGTGCTTATACGGCGGTTCGCCAAGGTTGTTGTCTTTATAATAATTTTACGATTTAACGGGAATTATATTAAATACGCATTAAAGTATCTAACTTTGAGGCCAGGATTCAAAAATTTAGTGTCGTTGAAGCCAACTTGAATATGAAAATCTTTGATTATATTTAAAAAAATCGTTCTTAAATTTAATATATAATTTGTGCGTATATGTTTTCGTTTAATAGTAATTAGAATAATTTCGTAAAGTAACGTATATTAGCAGCAAAAATCTGGAATGCTTTTAATTTACTAAAGCCTAGAAGTTCTATTTTATAATTCCAAATTTATTACCAGATTCTCCACCAAATTTTATGGGGACCACCGGACCATCTTAGTAGTATATAATAATACTCTTTCGAAAAAAAAAAAAAAAAAAAATACCCATTATTGACCGTTTAAGAAAGGTGTACATTATATATATATATATATATATATATATATATATATATATATATATATATATATATATATATATATATATATATATATATAAATTTATTAAAACCTTGTCTTTTTTGTAGTTTTATAAAACAAAAATTATTGTCGTTTGATACTAAGCCTTATTACTTAGAATCATCTCATCTTTAACTGTACTACAACTACTTCATCTGGCGTTGGATCTCAACTGCCGAACTTAGACCTCCCCATCATCTCTGGGAATCTGGTTTGCAAGATAACAAAATATTAAGACGATTTAAAATATGTTCGACGACCGTTCTAGTGTAGTGGTCGCCGGTTCGATTCCCGCTCAGGAAAGATATTTGTATTTGTGCAAATATTTGTTTCCGGTCTGGGTGTATGTTTACAGGCCGAACAGCATAAAATACATTACAGTGACAAATGTCTACTTGGGTTATTGCAAACGCAGTCAGGATAGCGCTAATTACAAAATGACTGTTTTCTATATCCAATCGTCTGACCGCGCAAGTTACGTAATCGTCCACCGGTTTCAAGTTATTCTGGACCTAACACTAAGGGTTATAGTGTTTGTAATTTATAAGCTATCAAACTAAAGATCTTTAAATATTTATGGGACATTCTTTAAAATATCTTTTTGGTGACAAATAAAGAATAATTGAAATCGGACTACGCATTAATGATACAATTAATTACGTCTATGATACTTTTTGACTTTTTTACCCACCTCATCATAATTTTGGGATAAAGCTCGTAGTTCATATTATAAACCAAAATTATGTCCAGTTTCATTAAAACTTATTCAGTAGGTGATAGTTCGGTTTGTAAAACGTAAATTTTCGATTTTCGAATTTAAATTACGGGTCTAATGGCGATGATAATGACCCGACATTTCGACGCATCAATTCAAAACCTCGTCAAGCGTCTTTCGAAGTTTGGGCTATATATAAATTATATAAATAATAATATAACATATTTCTATATATAGAAATTAAATTCCAACTGAAATATAACTGTTATAGTGTAGTGGTACGAGTAGTGGCCGGCAGTCGCAGATTCGATCCCGCTCGGGGCAGATATTTGTATTTGTGCACATATTTTTTTGCGGTTTAGGTGTATGTCCTTGTAGGTCTACCCACCGTCTCTTGGAGAGTACGTAAGGTCGTTGGTCCCGGTTGTTATCATAGACATCTGATAACGATCGTTACTCATCGCAGCGAAATTATCCGCCAACCCGCAGTAGAGCAGCGTGGTGGATTAAGTAGCAATAAGACGTTTACAGGCTGATTCGATTCGATTTAAACTAAAATTATAAGAATTTAAAATAACGCTTAGAAAATTGATATTTTGATTCAAATTATTTACTTCTCACAAGCAATAATAAAACCTATTACGTAAGTACAACATTGATAACATAATACACAAATGTTCAAAATTTATTCCTTACCCATGGATAAAAGCTACCATTTTAACCAAAGCATACATGATTTATAGTAAAATATTACCAAGGATATTGCTTGCTAAGCGAGTCCAAGGCTGGTTTAAGATGAGTAAACTTATTCATGTTACATCCCAAAACCCCGTAGGATTATTTATCCTTAGTACCTTAAATATTCTCGATATATTAATATATTACTAGTAAAAGTTAAAACTCATAATCGTTATAATAAAACTCTTAATTACACATCACAAAAAAAACACAGTATAGTAATAAACAATGAAAGATGTACTAGAAGAGTGGTCAATGACTCGAGCAGGTCTAGCATTTATATTTATAAGATCTAGTTCTATCCAGTTAACTATTACAGCACAGACATAAGTTACAAAAAATTAAACCTTCTAATCTTAAGCTCAACGGCGCGGGATGAAAACCTGTGTCATCTGGATCCGGATATACACAAAGTTGATTAAAGTCTCAGACAAACATTAGTATGGTCCATAAAAATATATTAACAAATGGGAGTCAAATGAGTCAATAGAGTTAGTATAACAGTTGTGTTCAATGCCGACGCGTCATCATTTTTTTTTTAAATATGTTTAACATTCGCACACGGTTGTTTGTTCCTAAGGTAGGTAACTTAACTGTTTTTTTAGGAAACAGCCGATTGATATAATTATATTGTTGTAAATATAATTTTATTTTTAAAATTAAAAAATTAATATTAAAATATTTTAAATATGAAAGTGATTAAAATTCTAACATAGTATTTAACTTATGAATACAAAAAGGCAATTTAACGTAGTAAGCTCGGACTCACCAATTTATGTTGCCTCGTGAGGAAATTACTTATCGTAGAGCGTTACAATAATATATTACGTAGCGAAATAATGGAACTTTTCATATTAAAATTTCCCTTTAGTTCCTGGCTTTTAATATAGAAACTAGTGATCTCCAGTGACTTCATTCGCATTTAACTTTTCATTAATATCTTCCACTGCTCTTATTCGTATTATTTATTTATTTATAACGATTTTAATAGGCTTTTACCTATGAAATTGCCATTATTGATTAAATGAGTTAACGCACTTTTTTTTCTATTTTTATTATTCAAAGTAATTACCCATGGAATTAATGCATTTTTGCCAACGTCATATTAAAATTTCCCTTTAGTTTCTGGCTTTTAATATCGAAACTAGTGATCTCCAGTTACTTCATTCGCATTTAACTTTTCATTAATATCTTCCACTGCTCTTATTCGTATTATTCCGTATTATTTATTTATAACCATTTTATTTCCAAATATGTTTATATATAAATTCAATAAATTCGTCTAGTAGCCGTTGCCTCGCTGTAAGATTTTTACAGGCCGATTCAATTCGTTCATCGATTCGGAATATAGATTCTGCTTAGATTAATCGGAAATAAATTCAACAGTTACTTTAAAAAAATACCAATACATGGTCTAATAAATAAATCTAGTCATAGGTCCTGTATCAAAATCAGCGTGGGTATATTCTATCTCATTTATATAATCTTGTTCCGAATATAATGATTTGGATATTAAGCTTATTTAAAGATGGGTGGTCTAATTTAAAAAAAAATCTTATAATAGAATGTATTTATAGTGGAATGTTGGCTATAGAAAATAGCATTTTGACTCATGGAAATGAACCAGTTCATATAATAACATATGAAACTACGCAGTTAACGCATTAAATAAATAAACTTGAAAGTTAGTTAAAATTTAGCGAAACTACTAATTTAATATTTTACATTTAATATTTCAAATAAGGTGTAGTAAGGGGCTAGAGTATTCAGACAGCCGTCCGTTAGACTCGTTCTACCTCGCAGCTAATCGTAATAACTAATTACTCCGGCCGCTTTAATTAATTTCATCTTTCTGGCTTAAGTTGAAGAAAACCGAGTTTTTTTATTTTTTTATTAATTTAATCATACCTATAAAGTTAATTACAAGTATCATAGATAATATCTATAAATAAATAAATAAATAAATATGTTCAACATACATACGCGGTCATCTGTTCCTAAGGTAGGCAACTTAATGCCTGTGTTTTAGATAACAGTCGACTGGTATACATTTTTTTGAATAAATATGCATATAAATAAATACATATTACACCCAGACTCGGGCGGGAATCGAACCCACAATCCTGGAGCAGAAAACAGGGACACAGGCCAGTCAACTTATAATAATACTACGCTAGCGGTCGCGAGTTCGATCCCCACTCATGATAGATATTTGTATAGACCATACAGGTACTTGGTGTAAGCGTTTATGCCTGTGTACTGTGTATCAGTGGCGGCCGTTGAGTGAGAGGCGTTTATTAATTTATTATGTATAATAAAACTGGAATATGTCGAATTATGTACGTTGAAGACTCATTTTAATTATTTATATTATACACATGTAACAAAAGATCACGCTAATATTTAATATAGCATGAGCAATAGTTATTTATGTAAGCGGCGGGGGACGTCTAATAATTTTGGTTTGCTTTAATATGCCTATTTTACGTACTTCAAACAGTGCCAACCGTACTCTCCAAACATGAATCAGTGGAATTTCACTAGTTTTTATGTGACTATTTATTTTTTATCAATATGAGAATCGTAGGATTAAATATACATATAAATAATACATATATAAATAAACATATATTAGACCCAGACTCGGGGCTGTGGGATTATAGTTTGCTATGCACGAAATATATTCACAAAACAATAGTATTACTCTCTAAACACGAATCAGTGGAATTTCACTAATTTCAAGTGAAAATTCACTTTATATCAATGTAAGAATCGTACCACGCAGAATTAGTGACTATTCAATGTATAAATATGTGAATATCAGAGTCTACTGATTTGATCATTGAATATGTGTATGTGTATTAGTGAGTATTCACTAACTTGTTATTGAAATTCGCTGATATGTAGTAAATATAGCTTCAATAACGTAATGAATGAAAATTTCACAATTTCATATTTTCAGAGTATAACTAAGATTACACTGTTACGGATAGACATCCCTGGAACCGTTATAGGTTGACATTTCAGATTTTTCAGCGAGTATGTTAGCCACAAGGAATTTATGTACAAACTGGAATGCGCACGTGCACTTACAAAACGTTCCTAAGAAAGGGATTGCATCTCTTTCTATCATAGATTAAAGGCAACTCGTAAGACAAAGACAAAATATCAGTAGTCAACCAAATGCTCGGAACGATTTTTCACTTTACACGTTGGAAACAAATGTCAACCTTATGTTATTTCAATTATTTCAAGGTGCATATTTGAATATACAATTTTATTAAGTAAGCGTTCCAGTTATGAAATAAATTCCTTGTATAGCTAATACTCATATAATGACAAATAATTATTGTTAAATAAAGATGATGACTGTTCTGGTGTATTGGTGCGAGTAGTCGCCTCAAGAAACGCGTTTTATTCTCGGAGCTTTTAACCCATTTTTAAAAATATGTAAAGATAGATGTGAATCCTGTGTCTGTTAGGAAACAGACATGACAATCACATGAAAAACATCCGTACGGCCATCCAAAAATTTGTCATATGCGGGTATCGAACCCGCGATCGCTAGGGTATCAGTCAGTTGCTGTGATTACTGCGCCAATGCGTTGTCAAATAGTTTAAGCTCACACTTGTTCTTTTTTTAAACCAGCCCCTACTGGACTCATTTCCAAATGCTCTTATTTAGTGCTATTTAAATGTATTTACGTTACACTCCGTTTTGTTTTTGCATTGTTAAAAAAAATATGTAAATGGACAATATTTTTGAACAAAAACTAGTCGACATTACAATGGATGTTTTCCAGTGTAACACATGTTTTTTGAGGCCGTATCGTATGGAATTCTGTTCTTTTACACGAAAAAAAAAAAGGTTTTTTTAAATTATGTTTTTAAATTCATAAATTGCGACTCATGTATGAAACTTTCCAGCCTAAATATATCATTTTCGCATATTTTAATATAGTCCGTTTTGTTCAAGTTTTTTAAATACTTTTTTTTTTGTTTTTGCAACTTCATTTTATAAATAATAAATAAATATAAATATATTTTAGCATACACACACGGTCATCTGTTGTTTCAAGGCAACAGCCGACTGATATATGTACATATTTATGACTTATTATTTCATTTTAGTGGTTCTCAATGTTTGTCTTAAATTATACTAAATATTATAGTTCAAACTAAAATTCTTAAGCTTTATATTGTGGTTTTACCCATCTCGGTCCCGATACTGTCAGTATTTCGAGATCAAAAGTAGCTTATACTTTAATCCGGATCTTCAACTATCTACATACAAATCTCATTCGCAAAGGTTTTAGTAATTTTATCTTCAAATAGTTACAAACAAACATTTATCCTTGTAAACTTTCGCGGTTAGAATTAAGATTGAGATTACAATTAGAATTATTGTTATGACGGCCGGCTGTTCGAGTGGTCAGGCAACTGGACACTTTAGGCAGCGGCCGCGGGTTCGAATCCCGCCAGGTGCAGATAATTTGTATGACGAATATAGATGTCTGCACCGGGTCATGGATGTGTATTTATCTATATATGTATTTATATAAATTTCTTAAATTTATTTCCGTTCCTAGTACCTGTAACACAAGTTCTTACGAACTTATCACGGGGCTAGGTTAACGTGGTGTGATTGTTGGTTAATATTTACTTATTTTATTTATTATTTATTTACAATGTTGTTGTTGATTAAGACCGGCTTTACGTACTCTCTGAGGAAGTGGCGCAGGGGTAGGTTGTAAGTTCATAAGAATATATATTCAGACAGACACAGATGTTTGCAGAAATATAAATATATCTGCTCCCAAGACTTTTGTCACTACTAAATGTAATATATATATTAAATAGTATGGATAGTTATATGTAATATATATTTTATATAAGTAGTTAATAATTGTAAAATAGTATTAATATATTAATTTGATATTTTATTTTAAATTAAAACATAAAAAATTCAGGAGATCACTGAAAATCAGCTATGAAGTATTTAGGTACTTCATAATAGCTGAGTGACACTCCTTTTCGGGGACATTACACCACTTCTGTTTTTTTTTCTGTTTTTTTATTCTCTGTTTGTTCCCGAATAAATAAATAAATAAATAAATAAATAAATCATATATATAAACTATTAAATAACATATATTACCATAAGCGGGGATCGAATCTGAGATAGCTAGTGCAACTGCCAGTTACTGTTGCACACACACACATACGCACACATACACACACAAACAAAAACAAGATTTAGTAATACACAGGGTCAGATAATATCTATCCCACGGGATCCCTACATGACAGATTCACAGAGATGCTATCAAAGCCATGTTAATAAACAAATCCCTTAGGGTTCTAGACTTTTGTATACCATTACGGAGTTATCTAACTCAATATTGAATAGATTAAATTATGATTACATTCGAGATAATTAACAATTTTGAACTTTGACACTCTTGTTCTAACATAATTTATACGATATAGACATCCGTAACCCTTTCCCTTAAATGTTGATGTATGACACTGTCACACTTTGTCTCTTGGTATAAAAATTATCTGGAATAACGTGGAGTGTTAATCACCAAATCTTCTCCGATATTATATGATTGGAAGACTTTACGTTTCAGTTCAGTTTTTGTGTATCCACCAATCTAGCATCCAGATCCAGATCAGCATGGTTGATTAAACTTCAGTCCTTTTGTCCGTTGTTTTTACAGCATACTTTTATAGCACAGTCCATTAAATACAAAAACACTCGGCTGTCCTATTTCAAAACCTAGTAAGCACTTAAAACTAAATTTTACAGGAAAGACGTGCATAAACGTAAATAAGACCAGCCTTTAAAAAGTATTTATGTAAAGTAAAATAAATGCTACTGGTTGAATAAAATACTAAATACTGAACGAAAAGCATTACACATTAGAATTTAAGTGTATATTACGTTTTTTAAAACCATTACTAACTTTGATAATTAATACGCAAACCTAGTAAGTCTCTGAAACATACTAGGTTTTGAAACGGTTAAAGTGACTTAATAGGTTTGTAAGTGGCTCAAAGCAGTGAATGATGTACTTAATAGGTATCGATGCTTAAATATATCTAATAATTTTCCAGCTTTCACTGCCGAAGTTTTTATATTAGGTAGAGACTTATTAGGTTAGCAAGATTTCCGCAATAGGTCTCTTTTCGTAATATGTGTCCCTTACCTACTGGGTTTTGAAATAGGACAGCCGCGATGGTGATGTTCATGTAGTTATGAGTTTCATAACATAGTCAGAGCAATTGCTATGTTTTGTTATGGTTTATGAAATATTTAGTTAATTATTCGTATTGATCCTCATTGATTTACATTCTAGTAACTCTATAAATAAAATATATATGTTATAGTAAGGCGCATCGACTATATGAAAACCTAGTAAGTCTCTGAAACTTACTAGGTTTTGAAATGGTTAAAGTGACTTACTAGGTTTTTAAGTGGCTCAAAGCAGTGAATGGTACTTACTAGATTTCGATGCTTAAATATATCTGATATTATCAAGCTTTCACTGCTAAAGTTTTTATATTAGGTAGGGACTTATTAGGTTAGCAAGTTTTTTGCAATAAGTCTTTTTCGTTATATATGTCCCTTACTAGGTTTTGAAATGGGACAGCCGCACTGACTGTACTGAATCAACTTGTAACCGTCCCACTACTAGGCAAAGGCATCACCTTCATATAAAAGGAGGGTCGGAGCTTAATCAACTACGTTGCTTCACTGCTGTTTTAGTTAGGGGTGTTCATCGGAAAAAAATTATCGATAATTTTATTATTACAGTACAGTTACAGTATGGACGTTATCCTCCGTACCCTATCCGAATACCTAAAAAAAAAAAGGTCATCCGGCCTTCCGCGATGACATTATCCTCCGTACCCTATCCGAATACCTAAAAAAAAGAAGGTCATCCGCCATATCATAATTATCGATACTTATCGAATCCAAAAACAATTATCAATAATTATCTAATACCACAATATTATCGATAATTATCGGATCGCACAAAATTATCGATAATTATCGGATCGCAAACAATTATCGATAATTATCGAATGAAAACTTATCGATACTTATCGATAATTATCGAATCAAAATTATCGAAAAACACTTATCGATAGTTATCGACAATTATCGAATGAAAAATTATCGAGTTATTACGAATTATCGATAATTATCGCACACCCCTAGTTTTAGTATGTATTTAGATAATTTCCCTATCACGAGTAACGATCGCTATCAAGTGTCTATGATAACATCTAGGACCACCGGCTTTACTTGCTCTTAGAGACATGGTTAGGAGACCCATGTGGACCCATGGAGTTCTGCGAAGGGCTCCACTTATGGGCAGAAGCTTCTACGAACATACTCTATGCTCCAATTTTACCATTTGCTGATGAAGTATCTGATAGCTATCCGACATGTAATGGTATCTAATAAATAAAACTGTACTGTTCTGTATCGATCTGTAAACAACCGACTGCTGAGTGAAGGCCTTTTCTAGAAGGGTTGGAGCTTAATCCACCATGCTGCTCCACTGCGTGTTTGTGGATAATATCCCTACCACGAGCAATAATAATTACCAGGTGTCCATGATAACAACCGGGACCAACGGCTTTACGTGCTCTTAGTGGCACGGTGGGAAAACCCACAAGGACATACACCCAGACTTTAAACAAATATTTATATGAACACAAATATTCCTAATAATTCCCGAGCGGGAATCAAACCCGAAAATAAACGCCAGCATTGAGGCGACTTCTTGAACAACTACACCAGAACGGCCGTCGGAATAACAAATAAATACTGCAAACAAATAGTTACATCAAAAATGTATTTTCCGTATTTCTTATAAATTATACCACAACATAAAACTTAGCCGTAACTATTATACTTAGGAATAACGATTGCTGTGGCATAAAGTGAAAACGTTTTGAGCGAAAAGATATTGAGATTTTATTTTCTAATTATATTTTAATCATTTGAATTCGACATGTTATAGAAAAAATACAATTAATGATTAAAAAATATTTGAAAAAAAAAAAAAATGTTTCCGCTTATGATAGTAATTTTGAGTAGAGAATTAAAAAAATCGCATTATCCTTTTTTTCTTTCAGGGTTTGTTATATTGGGTACGTTCGCGGGCCCTCTTCTAATTGATAATTCATCACTTTTATAGGATTTTTTAATCTATGCATTCCACAGACCACATGCGCGGAAACGGAAATGGGACATGCGCAATAGTTTTTTTATTTATCAGTTTTTGATTAAAATAATAAGTAGTGAATAAATGTAAGAAGATAATTTTGTTTATCTTTTATGAACAATAGGAAACAATTATTTACTAAAGTTTGACAGTTAAATTCAGTTTTTGATTAAAGAAGTATCATTTCCGCGCATCTGGTCTATGGAATGCATAGATTAAAAAATCCGATAAAAGTGATGAAATATCAATTAGAAGAGAGCCCGCGAACGTACCCATTGTCTGATATTTGAATTAGTCTGTAAACGACCCACTGCTAAGCAAAGGCCTCTTCTCCATATAGGTGAAGTTTTGGACCATAATCCGCCACGCTTCTCCACTGCGGGTTGGCAGTAAATTTTCCCTATCATGAGTAACGATCGTTATCAGGTGTTTATGACAACAACGGGGACCAACGGCTTTACGTGTTCTCCGAGGTACGATGGGGAGACACACAAGGACATACACCCAGACCGGAAACAAATATTTGTACAAATACAAATATCTGTCCCGATTGGAAATCGAACCCGCAACCGTCGGTGTTGAGGCTTCTACTCGCACCGCTACACCAAAACGGTCATCCTGTCTAGTATTTATGTATGTATATTTAAATTAATTTTTATTTACCGCCACTAAAATGCTGCATATATATATATATATATATATATATATATATATATATATATATATATATATATATGGGACGTTCTTTGTCAACCGGAACACCTCTATACCCAAAATTCCTTTTGACCTAAAAATATTTAAAAATATGGATAATTTAGGATTTTTTATGTACTTTCCATTAGAGCGTGGCCTTTTTTGAAATTTCGTTTACAGACAGAGCAGCACGTCCCCTAACCTTGAAAAAATACCACTTTACGAAATGATCAGGCTGTCAGAAATCGCAGGGGCTCAGAAAAATTCCATGCAACGACTATTTTCATGTATTTTTTGCTGCTGAACACGAATCCGGCGGTATATTTTACCGATACCTCAAGCGTTCGCCCCTAACCTCAAAAAACACCCCCAAAATTGCAGTTTCGCGCATTTGAGAGCTTTGTCCTGTGATGGACGCGAGGAAAATTATTGACAGACAGTATTTTTATGTATTTTTTGCTGCTGAACACGAATCCGGCGGTATTTTTTACCGATACCTCAAGTGTTCGTTCCTAACCTCAAAAAACACCCCCAAAATTGCATTTTCGCGCAGTTGAGAGCTTTGTCCTGTGATGGACGTGAGGAAAATTATTGACAGAGACTATTTTTATGTATTTTGAGATGTTGAACACGAAGATTTGCAATATTACAAGCGGACCAAATTTTCTAAAATCAAACCATTTTTTAATAGTTTGGTGTATTTTTGACATAATTATACATTAGCAGTAATATAAAATCATTTAAAAGAATTGAAATAGGCCTGCCCTTATTGAAAAATAATTTTTTAAAGACTCTCTGTGTTTTACAGGGTTGAGACTGTCTTCATGTTTATACATTCGCGGGTATTTTGATTTAGATGGTATGGGAAAGTATTTATACCACGTTGTAATAATTAATAAATTTGTGGTTGAAATGCAAACTAAGAAAAAAAGTATATGAAATCGAGAGAATCTATAAGTTATTATTACATAATAAAGAAAATTCTTAGTTACTCTCAAAGATTTTAAGTGATTTTCATATATTTTTAATTTTCTTTGAAAATTTCAAAGGTTTTTCAATAAATTTTTTTTTCTCCGATAACTTTTTACAAATAATACAATTTTATTAATATTACTGTAATACAAAATAATAAGGAGAGATAATAAAGTAATACGTATTTTATGGAATATGGATTGTTTCTTTATGAATCAATTACTAATGCTCTTTTACCCTCGAATAAAAAAGAATGTAATTTATAATATGTGTGTGACATACGTATTTTGTAATAACTTGACGTTGTCTTTCTGCATTTAGATATTCTAATGCATCCAAAATATTATCAATAACGGATTACTGCTAAATAATGTAAAAAAATAGTAATAAAAACAAAAAAAAATACGAAAAAAAATTCTATTCTTTTAAATGATTATTTATTATTGTTAATGTATATGTCAAAAATACACCAAACTATAAAAAAAAAATGGTTTCATTTTAGAAAATTTGGTCCGCTAGTAATTTTGCAAATCTTCGTGTTCAACATCTCAAAATACATAAAAATAGTCTCTGTCAATAATTTTCCTCACGTCCATCACAGGACAAAGCTCTCAACTGCGCGAAAATGCAATTTTGGGGGTGTTTTTTGAGGTTAGGAACGAACACTTGAGGTATCGGTAAAAAATACCGCCGGATTCGTGTTCAGCAGCAAAAAATACATAAAAATACTGTTTGTCAATAATTTTCCTCGCGTCCATCACAGGACAAAGCTCTCAAATGCGTGAAACTGCAATTTTGGGGGTGTTTTTTGAGGTTAGGGACGAACGCTTGAGATATCGGTAAAAAATACCGCCGGATTTGTGGTCAGCAGCAAAAAATACATAAAAATACTGTTTGTCAATAATTTTCCTCGCGTCCATCACAGGACAAATCTCTCAAATGCGCGAAACTGCAATTTTGGGGGTGTTTTTTGAGGTTAGGGGCGAACGCTTGAGGTATCGGTAAAATATACCGCCGGATTCGTGTTCAGCAGCAAAAAATACATGAAAATACTGTCTGTCAATAATTTTCCTCGCGTCCATCACAGGACAAAGCTCTCAAATGCGCGAAACTGCAATTTTGGGGGTGTTTTTTGAGGTTAGGGACGAACGCTTGAGATATCGGTAAAAAATACCGCCGGATTTGTGTTCAGCAGCAAAAAATACATAAAAATACTGTTTGTCAATAATTTTCCTCGCGTCCATCACAGGACAAATCTCTCAAATGCGCGAAACTGCAATTTTGGGGGTGTTTTTTGAGGTTAGGGGCGAACGCTTGAGGTATCGGTAAAATATACCGCCGGATTCGTGTTCAGCAGCAAAAAATACATGAAAATAGTCGTTGCATGGAATTTTTCTGAGCCCCTGCGATTTCTGACAGCCTGATCATTTCGTAAAGTGGTATTTTTTCAAGGTTAGGGGACGTGCTGCTCTGTCTGTAAACGAAATTTCAAAAAAGGCCACGCTCTAATGGAAAGTACATAAAAAATCCTAAATTATCCATATTTTTAAATATTTTTAGGTCAAAAGGAATTTTGGGTATAGAGGTGTTCCGGTTGACAAAGAACGTCCCATATATATATACATACCTACAAATACACATACACATACACAAATACCTACATATACCTATACATAATAAACAACTTGATAAATTTAACAATACTTCACGTGTAAGAAATTTTATGACTTACAAATTAACACTTTCACGGACACTGGGTATTGATTAGAATTCGCAATCTAGCACTAAAATTTTCATACAATTTATCACCACGTACATATATAGACTTTGTGGCCCATGCATGGTTGGTACATGGGTGGCAATACGCCTATGTACGTACCACGTTTAATATACCTGCATCGGAAAAAAGGCACCCATCTACGTGGTGGCAAAGAATTGAAAAAAACAAATTGAACATAAATAGGCGTTGTGTCGAATCATGACTTCACTGAATAACGTAAACAGACGTACTGTCCGTGAACGTGATAATAATTGTGTCAACCCTAATGATCTATAATTGATAATTTCTGAATTGATAACCTTTTTACAGTTTCGTAAGCAGGTAGAACGTTCAGTATCTTAATTCGTAACCACGAACGAACCCCGCACAATACATCACTAATTGTGAAATCTTGTTCATTCAACAGCATCAAAGGCATTCGTCAAATCCCCAATACACCCTATAAAGGGATCACAGTCGATAATCATAAACGAATCAAATCGCTCGGTCTAATCTTTTGGGAATAACATGTTTGTGGACAGGGTTGTCAGTTTGGGAACATGTTCAGAATAATTCTTGGGTGATTTGGACCGAACGGAAAACGGATACTACTAATTTATGTAATTAGTTGACAAAGTTAGTCGTAGCGTAATACAACTGGGCACATAAGTCCCATTGCGTGGCTGAGGACTCTATCCTTGTAAAGAGAAGGATTGTCTGAGTATTACTGCTGAGACATGCAGTTTTAGTTACTGTTTTACTTTCGTTAAGCACGGGATGATTTGTTTTTAATAAAATAACATTAAAAAATACCAGTTCTAATTGATACCACGACAACCATGATATTTTGGGTATGATTAAGACGTTGAAGTTATTGAAACATTCGGTTGCAGCTTCTCTCTGTGACAAATTTAATTTTTTACAAATTCATTATATTATAATAATATATTATTACAATTAATTTATGTCTATATAAAATTTGAGATCATATAAATATCCCGCTGGTTCCGTCATAATTTTTAAAGTAAATCTTATTTTGGCGCGATTGAGAGGTATCTGAATGCTTTGGAGGACGACAATACAACGGAAACGAGTTACGTCGATAACGCATTTATATAGAATTCGACTTTTAAATATTTAAAGTATAATCATATCATATTTAAAGTATAATGATAATTAAATTAATATATTTATTATGTATATAATGCTCGATATAAATAAGTATATATATATTACTGTTGTTATATTATAAATAATTACTTTTTTTTTTAAATTCTAACATAACTTTTTTATTCTTAACTTAATCAAATCTGCACCAAAGAATTTATATACAAACCCACGTGCACTCAAAAAACGTTCCTAAGAGAGGGATTGCATCTCTTTTTACCATGGATTCAAGGCAACTCGTGAAAAAGAGACAAAATACCACAGTAGTCAACGAAATAGTCGGAACGACTTTTTCACTTTACATGTTGGAAACAAATGTCAACCTTATGGCAGTTATTTCAAGGTGCATATTTGAATATACAATTTTGTTATGTGAGCGTTCCAGTTATGATATATATTCCTTGGACTACACACACAATTTTTTTTTTAAATTACGACAGCAGTATTTGTTTAATATAGCGATATTTTTCAACTATACCTCCTACCTATATATACCTCCGCGGGTTCGTAACTATATCCCGTTTTAAACTAAATAAATCAAAGATTATATTATATTGATTCTTTTCTAAATCATAACAAATTTTTCTTGAGCTTGACGACATAGGTAAGCTTTGTGAGGAGTTTGCGTGAAACTGGAAAACAAGACCTGTAAGAGCATGATAGTGAGAGCAGCGTAAGCTCCATATCTTTATACTTTTCAGGACAAGGCTTTCGCCGAATACTCAAAATATTGATTTTTGCTATTATTATTATCTGTAACTAAACTGTGTTAACTTTCTTTTTCCTCGGAAATATCTTAGCGCGTGCGTTCGCAATTTGTATATATTCGTGTGTTTTATATTTTTAAGTGTGACTATGCGTGTGTTTGTGTGTATAAGAGGTTAGAACAGGGTCCTTTTAATAGGTTCCTGTTGGTATTCTTTTAAAATATTCGTCATTTACACACAAAAAAAAACCCAAATAACGTCATTAGCGAAATTAAATATCTTCTTCTTATAAAAAATCGATTAAAAGGAAGCGTAAATTCAAACATTTTCGATGTAATCACAATCTGCCGACCCTATTCTTGATCGTGATGGATTACTAACTACCTGACGTTCCGCGGATGTAGAACTAAGCGACGTGACTCGAACGTTTTAATACGTCGATCTCTATTCGAATTTTGAATATTGGAAAACAGAATAATGATATACAGATTATAAATAACGGACGTGATTCGAAATATAAATGAATTTCGTGATCAGTGCTAACATAATTTTGAAATATTGAGCCGTTTATTTTGACATATACCTAAGACAAAACTTTGATGACAGGAAAAGACGCGACAAGTTAAAGCATTCCTTTTATGCAAAATTTTACTCAGTATTATTACTCAAATCGTACTTTATTTTTGTGTTTTGATCATTTTTGTCAGCTTGTTAATTGTTAAGTATGTATGGCCGTTTGTATGTTTGTATATGTATTTATATTGATGTATAGTGTATTTATTATAAAATTTGCTATTTATTTTATTACTACCATTTAACATATTATAGTATATTTTCCCCTCTTGCAACGTCCTTTCTTGTACGTCCTAAGGTTGGCTGATAGAGAATGCTTTTAGCATTAAACCCGTCTTTTGTGCAATACAATTGTATAGTACAATTATGAATTAAAATAAATAATAATACAAATACATCAATTGCAATTCGGTATAAATTAAGGCTTAC
The DNA here is from genome assembly GCA_036937285.1 of Euphydryas editha. NCBI lineage: Eukaryota > Metazoa > Arthropoda > Insecta > Lepidoptera > Nymphalidae > Euphydryas > Euphydryas editha. The sequence continues at coordinate 13,861,940 of JAUPFZ010000023.1, forward strand.
TTCTATTACCAGTCATCTTTTTATTAATATACGAGTATTATACTTAGAAATTTCAAATATTAAAGTTTGAATCCGCCAATCAACACTAGGTTTGAGTGGTATTTCACAATTTAACAACAGGCTGTTAAAGTAAATTGCACGAGATGAGCTGCTCAGTACAAAACGTGAATTAAAAAATTAAGATCGCGAGTCCAGATCCGAGTTTCTACTGCTGAGTTCTCATAAAAAATAGTTTATAATATTTAAATATTCTTAAAAAATCGTCTCATGTTTGACAGTGAAAGAAAAAAATCTGCAATCATTAATGACATCTACATTATCTAGTTTCAGTACAATAAAATACATAATTAAATTATTACAATAATTTTCAATTGCTTTTATAATAAATGTCACAGAATTCATTTTTTTTTTTTTTAAATGGGCAAGATCACGTCAACTGGACCCCCCATTTCCCACTTGATCATAAAAATTAAGTTCATATATATTTTTTATAAGTACATACCATCATAAATTGATCCCCCAAACGATTTTTAAAAATTTCGATTTTAACAACAATTTTTTTTACAATGAAAATTTTAGGTACTTTTAATTAAAAAATGGATTGTAAATCAACCGTTAAAGTTAAATTAATGGGGTTTGAAGGATTTATTTTTAAAATGTTTATATTTTAAGAAAATATTGATGACTAAAAATTATTTGTTTATTATTATATTGTTAATTAACTTTTAAGTTAACAAATGCAAATTTCATTGACTTCTCGGTGGAAAAATGAAGTTTTATTTTATCGGTTACATGCTTTATTTATTAAAATTTAAGATTTCAGAAAAAAATTTCACTGCTCGCGACTAGTTTAAGCAATATGAATTTATTTATCAAAGCGCGCCGAGCGCCAGGCGCTGTCAGAATACCGCGCTGTCGAGCGTCAGACTACGTCGCGTCGCAGCTTCGATTCATTATAATTAAAAATATAATTATCAAATAAATTTTATTATTATTACTATTATTATTATTATCATATTATTGTTATTATTAAACAAATTTTATTCTTGTAAAAATTTCATAAAAAATGCAATGAAATCATTTTTTATTTATTCATTAAACAGGGAAAATTAATAAATAATCAATTTAAAATGTTACAAAACCGTGTATTTTATATTTATTTTTGCTTTGTATTTTAGTAAGCTATCATTTTTAAATTTACGAGTAAGTACTCCACTTTTAGTTAAAAAAAAATTGGTTGTCTGTAAAGTCGGTTTACGGACGATAATTTTTACGTGATAACGTCATAAGAAAACATGAATGGAATTGAATTGTTATCACTGAATTATCATTAATTTGTATAATATATATATAAGCTACAGGTAATTAATTGTATTTAATATAAAAGCGAAATAAAGTTAAATAATTTGATATGTAATACAAGAAATAATCAAGTTTAATAAAGAAGCTAAGTTTAATAACTTACGGTCTTACTTATAAACGTTTCTTAATATTTAATCCATTGCTTAGCAACTGATCAGCAAAAACCTCACCCATAAACACTATTTAGCGTTAAGAAGTCGTTAAGTAATGCGTAAATAGCTGTCAAAATTAAACACAGCCGAGACATAGTTTAACCCTCGTTAAGCGGTAAGATGGCGGATTTCACATAAATCAGCTGTTCTACTGCGACGTCTGATCTACTTACTTGCGTTTGTTTGTTAGTAAGAAGATATTTAGAATGAAATTCCCTCTATATAAAAATTAATATATACTAAATGAGCGTTATCTGTCTGTTTCATACAGATTTTTAGGTACCTAATTTTAATTATAATAACATAATTTAAATCAGGTTAAATCTTAAGTAAATTTATTAATTTAATATTTAATAAGCTTTGTTGAATTTTGTAATTGAGGATACGACTACTACCCATCAAAATAAAATTGATTAGAAATTAGAATATTGATCCAAGTTCCTGTCAATAGAGGTCACTAGTAGTGACTCACTAGGTACAATATCGAGCTAGAGTTTTCTCTATAATGTTAATAGATGTCGCTTGGATGTAATTTTTAACAATTTCGTTCATTCAATTTCTCTATGTAATCGATTATTTTGGGTATAATCTGTGCCAACTATCTATGTATCGTTCTTTGTTCGTTTCTTAACTAAGTAACAGCTAGTCAATGTTTATAAGTAAACAAAAGTTAATCCTTGATTTATAGCTTATGAGTGGATTAACTAAACGGTGGCTAAGTATTACTTAACGAGATTTTTATAAGTAAGACGGTTAAAGTTAGCAAAACAAATTAGATTATCATTAACCACTTATGAAAATTGTTAAAATAAATGGTTACCATAGTTTATTACAAGAACAATTGCAGCAAAAAAGGTAATTAATTCTTGCATTTTAAGAATCCGATTAGGGATATAATCTCATATATTTGTTCTTTGATTATAAAATAAGTAGCATCGGTGGGCGAGTGCAGTAATATTAGGTTATATTACAATTTTGACTAAAAAGTTATTAGGACTCATATACGATATATTACGATCGTATAAAAAGTAAACTGTTTTTATTTAGTATATTTTTACAATTTTCATAAGTGGTTAATGATAATCTAATTTGTTTTGCTAACTTTAAGTTATTAAACTTAGCTTCTTTATTAAACTTGATTATTTCTTGTATTACATATCAAAGTATTTAACTTTATTTCGCTTTTATATTAAATACAATTAATTACCTGTAGCTTATACACACACACACACATATATATATATATATATTATACAAAATAATGATAATTCAGTGATAATAATTCAGTTCCATTCATGTTTTCTTATGACGTTATCACGTAAAAATTATCGTCCGTAAACCGACTTTACAGACAACCATTTTTTTTTTAAACTAAAAGTGGAGTACTTACTCGTAAATTTAAAAATGATAGCTTACTAAAATACAAAGCAAAAACAAATATAAAATACACGGTTTTGTAACATTTTTAATTGATTATTTATTTATTAATTTTCCCTGTTTAATGAATAAACAAAAAATGATTTCATTGCATTGTTTATGATATTTACAAGAATAAAATTTGTTTAATAATAACAATAATATGATAATAATAATAATAGTAATAATAATAAAATTTATTTGATAATTATATTTTTAATTATAATGAATCGAAGCTGCAACGTAGTCTGACGCTCGACAGCGCGTTATTCTGACAGCGCCTGGCGCTCGGCGCGCTTTGATAAATAAATTCATATTGCTTAAACTAATCGCGAGCAGTGAATTTTTTTTTTGAAATCTTAAATTTTAAAAAATAAAGCATGTAACCGATAAAATAAAACTTCATTTTTCCACCGAGAAGTCAATGAAATTTGCATTTGTTAACTTAAAAGTTAATTAACAATATAATAATAAACAAATAATTTTTAGTCATCAATATTTTCTTAAAATATAAACATTTTAAAAATAAATCCTTCAAACCCCATTAATTTAACTTTAACGGTTGATTTACAATCCATTTTTTAATTAAAAGTACCTAAAATTTTCATTGTAAAAAAAATTGTTGTTAAAATCGAAATTTTTAAAAATCGTTTTGGGGGATCAATTTGTGATGGTATCTACTTATAAAAAATATATATGAACTTAATTTTTATGATCAAGTGGAAAATGGGGGGTCCAGTTGACGTGATCTTGCCCAAATGTAATTAAGAATATTATTCAAGTTTTAAGCTTATAAAAGCCATAATTGAAAATTATGATTTTTTTTTTCATTTACACCCCTGCAACCGCCCTTCTGGGCGGAATGTCGTATCACTAAAAAAATATTATCGAATAATGATACCAAATTAATAAAGCACGTAAATATTTTTAGACAGAAATTCAAAATATTTTAAAAGAGGAAGCAATTTAATCCTTCCAGTTAAAATATATCCGAACCGATGTCACTAAATGCGGCCGAGTGATAAATGTACCGCGGCCATTTTTGTTTTATTTTTTTAAAGACACACTTTTTTATCTGAGAGGTCCGCACTGACAAGAAATAGTGGTTTAGATGTAATAATTTGATTTTTTATATCTTTAATGTTTGAAAAATGTTTACATTATTTGTTTTTTAATTCACGTTTGTTTTCATAACTACAGATAGTATTTTTTTTAATCTGACAAATTTGGATTATATATATAATTATATATATTAAAATACTTTGTAGCCTTTTTTATTTTAGATTAGCATAATTAAAAATAAATATAAATTTATACTAATAGATATTAAAATTGTGGATATTGTTATCCCTAAATTAGTTTTTATTTAAATTAAAACTAATATGAAAAGGAAATTAAGAGATATAATATTAAAAAAAAAAAATCGGGAGTCACAAATATCTGATTTTAATAATTATTTAAATTAATTATGTAACGGAAAGTCTAGATGTTCGCTTTATTAAATCCAAACAAAGACAGAAGTTTTCTAATCAGAATTAAAGTCCCGATTCGAGTGTTCAACTTTCAAGGTTTTCATAAGTAACTGGACGTTTACACCACTGGATGTACAGCTCTATACTGCGCGATAAAACAATTTATATTTTTATATTAATTATACTATAAAAGTGATTTTGTTTGTTTGATTAACGTGATACTTACAGATATTTTCGTACTAGAATGTATGTTTGTTAAGAAAATAAAATGGTTTAACGTCAGACTATAAGTAATAGGGGCGGGTCACTAAGCATTGACGTCAATGCGAATGAAGCCGCAAGTGTCATTTAGTTTAGAAGTGAGATAAATAAATAATAAACAGTGAACAATTAATGCTTCACACTCAAAGACACATATAATGAAATTAACAGAACTGAATAATTAATATAACAGTCCCACTGCTGGGCAAATGTCTCTTCTCTTCATAGAAGGGCTGGAGATTAATCCATCACGCTGCTCTACCGCAGGTTTGCCCATAATTTCTTTACTATGATTAACGACTGTTATCAAGTGTCTATGATAACAACCGGATACAACAGCTTTACTTGCTCTCTGAGGCACGGTAGGGCGATCCACAAGAACATACACTCAAAACGGAAACAAATATTTGTACAAATATATATAGCTACCCCGAGCAAGAATCGAACCCGTGACCGTCGGTGTTAAGATGACTACTCGCACCACTACTCCGGTTGTCCGGATATACACACAACACAAAAACAAACTCCCAGACCCCTATGGATATCTATATGACTTATACAAACATTTGTTAAAAATGGATGTTGAATTCGCTACCGCTAGTGCAACAGCCATTTACTATAACCACTGCATCAACTCGTCGTCAAATGTTACATTACACGTTCGTCGAGTTTCCATGTTTGTCAGTTTAATTTACAATGAGAGACGTTTTCTAGCCAACAATTTTTCTCAGTGAAAATATATTTTGTTGCAATAAGAAACTTTCAAATGACATTGAAAATTTTTTGATATTTATTACATACAAAATTAAAAAAAATCGAGAATTAAAAAACATTGTTTTTAAATTAATATTATTAATAATTTATATATAGTATATGTATATCAGTGGAATACAAGTCTAAACGAGGTCTTTATCCATAAACACTTCGGTTGATTAAACGCAGTTATCTTGAAAGTTGTTTTAAGGGGCTGAATACAATCGCTTACTCGCTCTTCCTTAGTTTAAAAGTTTGTTTTTAATTGGTTAAACCGAAAATGGAAGGAGTTATATGACGTAAGTGTCTTTAAGATCGTTTGTTATCTGACTGCGGCGATCTAGAGAGAGTTGTGTGTTGTACTCGCATACAATTCGATTTTTTTATGAATACATGGATCTACTCAGTTGGCTCCGAATCTATTAGCACCAATAATTGAAACTAACAAATTTCAAGTAATTATTTATTTCATAACATTCAATGGTGAAAAAAAGCATTGTGACGAAATATTAACATTTTGGTAAAGTTTCTGAGAGATAATATCAGCTTAAATGATGTAGAGCAAAATGGAGAATAATGTTCTATACTTTTACTCCCAATAGATGGAAATGTCTTTAACCAGCCGTGTAATATTTTATAGCCTGTTAAAAACACTTCCTAATTACCATTAGGCATTTATTACGCATACATTTAATACTTGCCACATTTAATGATATTTTTGATCAAACTTAATATGATTGGCACTAAGACCTTATTTATTCTATAACGTTTCCAAAACCCTTGCATACTTAAAAAAAATCTTACATAGAAAGTAATGAATTCGAAAAAAAACTTATAAATTTTATTACATAAATATAGATATTAAAATAAATTTTATATTGTTAAACAATATTATTAGTATTAACTCCCAGTGACGAGGTAGATTAACCATCAACCTTTCCCCCTTCATTTAAGCTTCTGCCCATCGTAATGCTTACAGATTGTCACAATTCAGTATGACATTTTAAATTATGGTGTTTTGTACTGCGTTGTTTTAAAATATGGCATTTTTAATGCTTTTTCATTTTATTTTATATTTTAAAAGAATTCATGTTATTATTTTGCTTTGCTTGTTATATTTAAAATTGCTTGATGGGTAAGGATCATAGTCTGATATATCTGCATTTTATTTTTTCAATGTTATTTTACATTAATTGATTTCATGTTTACTTTTTACTGAATAAACTAATTTTGTTCGCGTTTGTTTACCACTTTACTCGTATAAATGGCAGAAACATGTTTTATAATCTGCAATTTTTTATAAACAGTTTTTCTAATGCTAGAAGAATTTTCATAGTATGACTAATTGATCCTGGGATTACCAAGTTAAATGAACAACCAATTTATGTTTTTTTTTAATTAGCATAAGTCACAATTTGAATATAGTAAGCAAATATGTACTGTCAAATAAACTATCGTTAATTTTTATATATTGAACTTTTTTACATAGCATCCCCATAATCCTGTATTAATGGGCATGTTATATCAAAAGGTGGGATTTCGCTATATTTAATTTACCTTGAATGTACATGAGGACATACTAAAAAGTTTAATTTTTTCGTTTATAAAATCTGTTTACCGAAGAAAAAAGTTGTAACATCTATCCATCATAAAATCTAATATAATAAGAGTCGAGGCAAAACCGCACTGATTGTCTAGTTTATTATAAAGTAATATGTAATTTTATAAATCAGTTGTTCCAGTTGTAACTTTTACCGAACATCGAACAAAAGAACAAAGTAAATAAGCAAAGTAAAAACTTCATTAGACAAAATGAGAGCCTACTCTCTTGTAAGGACTTATGTTACGGTAATTGGCTTTTGGAGTATACTAGCGTTTATCAGTGGTTTTTCTTGTATTTCAATACTAAATGTTATGGAAGAGAATTTAAATGGCACAGTGGATAAAAAAATATGAAATGACAAAATGATCTTGCACTCAAATTTAGACTGGAAACATTTTCGTGGTCTGTTATGTTTTAATAATTTTTTTGTACATGCGTTCTAATTTTTTTTATATTTAATAAAGGTACCACACTGAAAGACCCACAGTAGGATAAATTATAAATATGTTTAACATATACAAGCGGTCGTCTGTTCTTAGGAACAGTTCGGTAAGCAAACCTAATACCTGTGTTTTAGGTAATAGTCGACTGATTTAAGTACATAATTTTATTTTGTAATATATATATATATATATATATATATATATATATATATATATATATATATATATATATATATATATATTATACATATATAAATAAATATATGTTACACACAGACTCTGGCAGGAATCATACCCAGAACCCTAGAGCAGAAAGAGTTAATTGCCAACTGCACCAACGGGCCAGTCGGTATGTATAGTCCAATATGTGTGTATAGAAGTTATTAACTCACGAACTCTTCTCTAACGCTTTTATTCAAATAAACCATTCAAAATTCAAAGTACAATAACTTTTGGCGTAGTGATTTTAGTATATTAAATATTAAATGTTAGCTTAGGGTATATTTTATAATATTCTGGCAATTTATTTTATATACACTTTGTAATTTAGCAGTAATGCTTAAACAAAAAGCCAAATAGATAGAAATGTAGATACTCGTAATTAGTGTAGTGTAGTTAGTAAAACCTCCAATAATGCCCCTTTTAAATGATCGTATACTTTCAATTTAGCTTTTCTCATTAAGCAGTCTATTACGTTAATAAAAAAATAGCTAAGTGCGAGTCGGCTGTACAACAGTGCCACTATAATGCTTAACTCTACATGTTATACCTTGTCCAACCGTTTATTATATTTTTGACAGTTCAAGAAAGTTCGACATTAGTGACACTCTCACACGTACCGATTTGATTTGACATAATAATCGATTTTATTTAAGAAGAACTTTCAATCGATTTAATGAAATATTTTTAGTTTAAATATTAATTATTCGTTACTTAGTTTTTGTTAACGCGTGCGTAGATACATTTTAAGCCAGCCGTCAAAAATTTATACACGAATGAGCAGAATTGTTGTTCTTTACTCTTGGTTTGAACTTAAATTCCAAGATTTCGACTTAATTTCTTACAAATAATCAATCTTGTAGATACAATTTTTATTTCCTTTTTTTTAAATTAATTTTACAGAAACAATATTAACATTAAGTCAAATTCTTTATATCATAATCGATTTATCGATCGAAATATTTTAAGAACTGTTTTATAGTCTGTGGTTGTTTGTTAGGCACAGGGCACTTCACTACCCGTCTATAAAGTACAACATTACTGTAGTATATTATTCCGAAAAAAAAACTGTAATTTATAGACGTAAGCTGTCAAAAAGATAAACGGTTGGACAATATATAGTTAATGTCGTCGTAACATCGAAATAGTATATCACGTTACTAGGAAGGGAAGTGAGCCATTGCAACCCGGATATTTGTTGTAATAAAAAATCCGAGGCTGCGATGTCTCATTTCCCTCCCGTGTTAATAATGAGAATATCAAATGTATGAGAGAATTAATTTAAAAACCTAATAATTACTTTTTTATCTATTTTAATTACAACCGAACTTTCGACCCAGGTGTTGTAAAAAACATGTTTCTTGTGGATGCCTTGATAGTTTTGAACTCCTTTTTCATTTTTGACGTAGTACCTTTTTTCATTGTAGTGACTATAGTAATACATATTTCTTTGAAATTTCAAGTATCTACCTATTATGGCTCTGTGTTACACGGATAGATGGTCAGAAAGACAAACAGCAGAGTGTGAGTAATAGAGTTCCATTAATACTCTTTGGATACGGGCCCCTAAAAAATATCCCCGGATCGACAATTTGGCAAACATTTTAGGTTTATGAAATTTAAAACTTATTTTAACGTGAATACTGTGGAGAGTAAAATTAATTATAATAAAACTTATAAAAACATTTTAATAATCTCAATGGACGTTTAAGTGTGAGAAGTACATTACTTAAAATCCATTTTGAAAACTTAGTTATAATCTTCATTACAATAACATTTTATTTGAAAATCTTATTCAAACACTATAATACTATTTAAGACTCTTAATCTCATCGACACTTGAAAGCTTTTAGAATTGATGACAGTATACCATACCTACATTGTTTCAACACTAATTGTAAGGCTTGAACTATCTTTTTGGATAAACTCGATAAAAATAAGGGATTCAAAACTCCAACAGGATGCATCAAAGCAATATTTTGACGTCTAGTACAAATAATCACTTAAAATTATAATCCTTATGTACTCGTATGTCATTGTAATGGTCGCTATGGCTATATTGCCCATGTCAACTTTTTTTCGATACGGGTATTAGTACGCGAAGTGCGCCTGTCAACTACAGGTTGATTAACGTATGTTACATTATCACCGGTGGGAAATTACGTAACAAAACATGAGACGCCTTGGGCAGTTTTGTGCAGTTGGTAAACTAAAAGGTCATTGCCCGGATATTCAAGCGGATATAGTACTATGTGATAATTATATATATATATATTTATTCTGTGTGTTTTTTATTATGTGATTTGGGAATCTTGAAACATGACTGAAATTTTAAGATTAATTTAAGTGTATTGCAGTCTTCACAAGAAGTCTGTCTGTAGTCTAGAAATTATTTATTTACACTTTATTATACACCAAGAAAACATAAAATACAAACAGGAGAAAATTTTTTTTAATGGATTGACCCCACGTCTCATAGCCTTCACTGGTTACAGAAGGTCTGGTGCATTTTTTGGCCAGAGAATCGGAATTGCGCTTCAACGGGGAAATGCTACCAGCATTTTTGGCACCATTCCACGCGGACATGATTTATACCAAAACTGTTCGTAAATAATTAATTTAAGTTTTGCATTGTAAATATGTGTAATATTGTGAAATTAATAAATAAAATAAAAATATATAGTTTTTAATAATTAACATTTTAAACTGTAAACACTGTAATTAAACGTATCACAAGAAATCATTATATATTTTAACACTCGAATGAAGTCCTTTTAAATTCAATAAAATAAACGAAAACAATTTATTGTTAGTGTTGAAAGAATTTTTCTTTATTTTTCCAGTATTTCTAGAAATTCCGGTTCTATTTCGAACGTTGATTTGTAGTGCACGGTTCACAAATAGTCTGGTGTATTTTTACGGAAGTTTTATCGCGTTAATCAAAACTCTTTTACGAGTAGATTTAGATTTTATATTGCTTTCATTTTTATATTTCTATACCTAAAGAGTACTAACGGAATTCTCGTATGAGCTCACTGTATTCCGTTCATCATAAGACTATCTAGTAATAGACTTATGATACATTTGACGATTTTCATGGAATATTTATTACTATGGATGAAAAGCGAATAATAAAAATATAATAAATTTAAAATGTTTTAGGTCTTTTTTTTTGTATGGTCTTAATATACGCATTATTCCTACTTTTTCCTGGTCAGTTTTCGTATGTTGCTGTTTTTTTTTTCATACCATAATAATTTCAAAAAAATATAATACCTAACGAATATTCTTTTAACTAAGATCTTTCAGGTATATTTAGTAGTATCTTTTAGGTAAGATAAATGTATGTATGGCGATATGTGTGATAGTAATATTTAAATTTTTTTAAGTATCATTCCAGTGACCAAAGACCTTTTCTTAAATAAGTTAAAAGTTTGGAGCCTAATCCACCACATTCCAATGCGAATTGGTGGCTATAAATTCCTCAGAATTTAAACCTTTTTATTAAAGTTTTCTCTCAAGCTAAAATCCATCGAGACATTCAGGCCACAGAGCGTGCCAAACAATTATAAATACATACATACTCTCGAAAAACATAACCCTCCTTCTGGAGCAGTCGGGTAATAAAGGTACATTAGTTATGTGTGCGTCACAAACAACAGGTACAGTCGAGAACCTTTTAAATATATGTATATATATATATATATATATATAAATTGCTTGTTCCGTTTTTTAAGACCTTTATACCAGTATACCAATTTTTTCAACAAAGGTATTGTAATATAAAATTTACACCCAATAAATTGATACATATCGTTCTCAAGAGGTCAAAGGCGAACAGAATATGCTTATAATAACAATATTCTCTTGTTTGTACGTAATTTCAGATCAGCGTAAAACGAGCTGACCAAAGGGAGGAATTATCATACAATTTATTGGGATATCAGAATTTTAAGTACGAAAGGTAAGGTTTAATCAATTTATGAGGGTCTCGACTATAGAGTTATTATTGATAAAGTTGTATGTAACGCTAGGATCTGCTCGAGGTTTTCTTCGCTTGAGTTTTGAGTTCTTAAGAAAATCTATCAATACTATGAGCTAATATAACATTGGTTTTTGAATTGAAATACTGTTAATGATAACCGTTCTGGTGTAGTGGTGCTAGTAGTTGCCTCAACGCCACGCGCTAGCGGTCGCGGGTTCGATTCCCGCTCGCGACAGATATTTGTATTTATACAAATGTTTATTTCGGGTATGGGTGTATGTCCTTGTGAGTCTCCCTACCGTGCCTCGGGGAGCACGTAAAGCCGTCGGTCCCGGTTGTTATCATATACACCTGACAACGAACGTTACTCATTATAAGAAAATTATCCGCCAACCCACAGTGGAGCAGCGTGGTGTATTAAGCTCCAACCCTTCATCTAAATGGAGAAGAGGCCTTCGCTCAGCAGTGGGTGGTTTACAGGCTGATACAGTACTCTGTTAATATCTCATTGCTCTCCTCATCTATATGGAAGGAAGGTTCAAGCTTAATCTGCGATACTTGTACACTATATGCACAAAAATATAAATAACGATTGTTATCAGGTGTATATTATACAGCTGTATATTAGACAAGCGTGATAAAAGGCTTGAAGAGCTTTCGAAGGTTTTGCCGTGCGGTGACCGGCAGAGAAGAATAGTCCCGGTCTCTTTATTACCAAGGTGTCGTAAAAGGTGACTAAGCCCATAGTGGTGCGAACAACTACACCAACAAGATGGAGATGGGCAGCAGCGTCACCATATCCTGCTACAATAGACTGCGCTTGTCAATCTGAGTGCCAAGCGTGGTGAGCTTTGGCAAACCTCCCAGAGATTATGGGATAGGCCTACGTTCAGCAGTGGACATCCGACGGCTGATGTGGTGGTGGCTCACGGAGGTACAACAGTAAGACTCACAGAGAAAGAAAGGCAGATTAGGAAAAAATGTAAAGATATATATATATCTACTTCGAATAAAAATCGTACCCACGACGATGTTTATGGAACTTTCAAATACACCAACACAAATTTATTTTATGAACTGGCTTTATGAACATTGTTAGCACTTAAGATAAAAAAAGAATCTTAAAACCATTTCCAGTTAAGTACCTATATGAATAATAATTGTACAAATGTGTGCCTATAAGCAAATTTTTATTTTCCACGTATCGAAATCGATGTACTTATCTTAAAAATAACAATTTTCGTGACCTTTAATATCTCGTGATTAAAATACAATATTATCATATATATGTTTGCGTGTATCATACTTATATGTATGTTTGTTTGTATACGCATGTGTAGCTTAGTGTATTTATCATAAAGTTTATATACTAGTCATTTTATAATCTTATTTTTATTACCTTATAAAAATTAGTTTTTTTTTCTCTTTAGTCTTGTAGACGTCGTAAGTTTGGGTGGTAGAAAATACTTTTAGCACTATCCCGCCTTTTGTGCAATATAAATGTGCAATAAAGAATTAAAATAAAATTGACTTTCCCCCTCGGAAAACTATCAAAAAAAGTCAGAACATCTTTCACATTTTCTTTTCGAGGTTAAATTTGATAGTATAATATCATAGTAATAGTTCAGCACTAGCTTGATCGTATAATATACTGGGTTATGCTAATTCTGAGAGCTTGACGTTGCTCGAGATCTTTCCATAGCTGGAGAGTGTTTCCATTGTATTAAGACGTTACGTCTTTGACAACCGTTTTGGTGTAGTGGTGCGAATAGTCACCTCAACGCCACGCGCCGGCCGTCACGGGTTCAATTCCCATTTGGGATAGATATTTGTATTTGTACAAATGTTTGTTTCCGGTCCGGGTGTATATAGTTACATTTTAGTACCACCGCGCCTCGGAGAACACGTAAAGCCGTCGGTCCCGGTTGTTATCATAGACACCTGAGAGCTATCGTCACTCATGATTGGGAAATTATCTACCAAACCGCAATAGAGCAGCGTTGTGGATTAATCTCCAACCCTGCTCCTATATGGAGAAGAAGCTTTTGCTCATCAGTGGGACGCTTAAAGACTGATTCAGTTATAAAACAAGTAATATATGCTGTTTTATAGTAATATTCAGCAGAAAATTTTGCAGCTCTACTCGAACCACAGATTCATTGGATAAAATTACGAATAGGAGTAGAAAAGAAGTGTGAATGACTAGGAAGGCGAAATATTGTCATACAGTTCTCTCCCTAATCTGTAACTAATGTAGCCACTTCACGTCGATTAAAGATAAGACATTGATACTGCCCCAGTCGATTATATCTTATATAAACTGTAGTCAAATGTATTTGAAGTTAGTTAAAAGAGCGTGTGTGTGTGGGGGGGGATGTAAATAAAATGTCACGCACTTTGTTTACAAGTATATAACTATGGACTAAGTTATTAGCGTTTTTTTCATTAGTTTGTTTGAAATGAAATGAAATGAAATGAAAATATTTATTTTCGTCATAAGGTGATTTTACACACTTAACGAATGTCAAAAAAATTTCATTTAAAACTAATACGTCAAATTATTACAAGTTAATGTCTCGGTAGACATAACATTACTATTATATCATCGGCTTTATTAAATGTTACAATAAATAACTTAATCTAATGTCCCTAGTGTTGGCCGAGAGGAAAAAAAGCCGGCGGAAAAAAACTCTCGGTACTCTTTTAAATAATTAAGCGTCATACAAAATAAATGAATAATGCACAGTATGACCATGAAATGATTAGGACAAACACGAGACAGCCAATCGTATATGCCGAAATCACCACATGCCACCTGTTTACAAAGTCCACCCCCTTGCTACCTAGTTACAGTTATGCAGAAATGATTTATTCATATTACCATTTATTTGTGTAAGTTTTGGTTATCATCAAAGAATTAATAGGACTTATTTTTTATGTGGTTCTTAGACGTTTAGCTCGAGCTTAAAAACGTGTTGTTAGAAATTACGGTGTTATAAAATTCTTCGTGTCAGAGTTTAATTTGCTTGACTGATTTTTTAACACAATCTAGTTATGGTAGTTTACCCGATTTGGTTGCTATTATAAACGTTTTATTCTCATATATTACACAATAAGGTAGCCTGGAAGAGATCGCTCTTTAGCGATAAGGCCGCCTTTTGTACTTATTTCTTATTTTTTGTATGTTATGTTGCTTATTTCTTTTGTACAATAAAGAGTTATTATTATTATTAATATCAAATTTATAGACATATATGGTATGTAACATATTGTATATATATCTTATAATATATTGTAGTTCAATTTGTCGGACGTCTTTATTGTTTGGGACAATGAGAAACGTCTCTTATAAATTATACGTGCGGAAACCTCCATCCGATTATCGACTATTTCGATATCAACTTCATTATTAACAGGCGGGATCTTATTCAATTTCTGTTATGATTTCCCTTCGATGTTTCTAATACTTGCCATCCGTTCAGCAAATTCGGTTTGTATTTGAGATGTAATTGTAAAGGTTTTAATATTAATGGTGGCTGTTGAAAAATTAATACGTCTGATTTAATTCAATTTATATGCTAATAAAAGAGATAAAAGGCTTATATTAAGGTTTCTATATTATTGTTTATAACTGCCAGCTGACCATTAATAATAAAAGAGCCCTTATAGTATACTTGCTCTACAATCTGTCACATCATAAATATTATACATTATATCTACTTCACCAATTCGTTTGAAATTTCATAAATTGTATTTTTTTAAGTAAGAATATATATGTGTATAGTTTATAAAAACATAAATTAAAGATTTTGTATATTGACACAACAAACGTGGGTTACGGTGGGGTTCGGTTTTGACTTATTTCGGCGTTTTTTTGTCTTTATTGTATTATATTTTATATAAAGTGTTTGGCTAAAGTTTGAAGATTTAATTTTAATTAAACTTAAATCTCTGTCTTTATCACGCGATAAAATAAATGTATAATGTATATATGTAGGTACACAATGAAAATATATCTTATTATATTTTTGAAATACCCATCATTTTATTAAATGCAAGAAATCAAAACCATCTTAAAATAAACTCTCTCTCTTACTAGTTTCTAATAGTGACGTGATATTTTATACGTGTGTAAAAGTTTTTCTTTCTTTCCTTTGTTATTTTTGCATAACTTGTGAAGTTTTATTCCTCAGTCACAAGTCCATCAACTAAAATATAACACTGATAAGTCCGTGTTATAAAATTCATTTAAAAATCTTTCTTATCTTGCTTTATATGTTAGGTACGAAACAGCGTGACACAGTATATAGGGCACGAAGAAAAACGTGTTAAAAATGTAATAAATCTTTATTATGAATAACAACCGGTAGATGTACCAAAGCAAAGATCAACCCTTCTAAGAATAATGAGGTTGTGTGTTTATTTGTACTTTAAATTTATACATAAAAGTTTGAAATAATATTTTATCTTTCTAATTACCAATAAATAAACTAATCGTTAAAATTTTCTTTTTGCAACATTTAGTTTAATTTAACTTTTGTTCAAATCTTGGCATTGGTTATAGTAAGTTGAAATAATATTGTTTTACAACTTAAGCCGTCATACATTAACAAACGACCCCGATTTATACGAAATAGATACGAAAAATCGAATTTAAACAGATTATCTATGCCAGTATGCCAAGCTAACCAATGTTTTTAATTTTTTTTAATGTGTATTTCAATAGCATTCAATCTCAAGCTTTCATAAGTCAAAAATAGTATTTAGAGGTTGGAGTTACGCCAGACCCGATGCTATCACACATCTTAAATTAATTATTTTGTTTGGAATTCTAAAAAATTTCTCTTAAAAGCGATCCGAAGGATAACCTCTGAGTTTTTCATAGATTATATTGTTCGTTCTTAGGTAAGTTAAACTAATTGTTGCAGGAGAAGGATATTTTTTTTAGAGTATGCAGAAATGTATACTAAAAAATTTGATAATATAGTTTATTTTAAAACTAGGTGTAATAGTGTTAAACTAGCTGTTTTTTTCGCGTTAGTACATTTTGATATATTATGACGTTTTTTCAAAGAAACAGTAATGAATTTCGCGATAAAAGTACGCAATGTACTAGCTCGGTGTATGAACTCAAATCACTTCAAATTTCATTGAAATTCGCAGCCAAGATACAGACCGAAAAACGCACAAAAAAAGAACATATTTGGCTCCAGTGTCAATTAGACTTCCCTCCAAAATTATTTTCAAAATATCTTTAATGTACAGAATTAAACCTATTACAGTTTTATTATAAGTACAGATTTAACAATTTCAATGGCATACACCATGAAATAAAAGTTTAGTAATTTTCTTTATTTGGACACACATTTGTAAATCCTAAAATAGACTTTGTGTATTTTATGTATTATGTATTATTTTTTTTTCTGATATTTTATTCATAACCTTATAAGGCTTTTTTACCGCTTTATGTTTTTTCTCTTTGGTGTAAAGGTTGATTGGCAGTGAATGTCTATAGGGATTAAAAGTCCGCTTTTTTCTCAAAGTGTATAACTTGTTAAATAAAGTATTTTAATGAATAAATATTTTTGAAATTACCTCGGTGCTGTGGTATAAACACACTCTTAACCTTGACGTAACAGCATCTTTGCTCGTCTTCTGCGTCCAATTAAGATTATTCTGAACGCATCTACCTAGGCTTTGTTACGACAGGAGACCACCTTTTCGTCATGGTTGCATGTGCGAGCGATCCCGTGGCGTCCCAATACGACGATGAGGGCACCGCTGGGTTTTAGTGGGTATTCTGGCTTCGCGGTTAGCGACTCCCACATACCCGTTGCCTTCGGGTGGCGGGATGCGTAAACGCATTTCCCAGCGATAAAAAAAGAAGACTACCTCTCTATACGCTTGAGTGTCCGGGCAATAACCTTTAGTTTACCAACTGCCCAAGACCTCTCGCGTTTTGTTACGTAATTGCCCGCCGGCGATAACGTAATATACGTTAGTCAACCTGTAGTTGACACGGGCAAACTAGCCATGTAGGACCAGTACTTGACACGGGTAGTTTGTAAACTCTGTCAACAAGTAGTTAACATGGGCAGTTCAGCGGAACCATACAACTTACTTTTTAGCCATTAACTATTAAAAATATAATTATTTGATATTTCATATTCATATTATTTTCTTAATTTTAACATTTTACATCTAAATCTAACAACTGCAAGCAAAACATTTCCCATTTTGTACCCGGAACATAAACTATAGCGAAATTCTCATCATTTAGATTTACTTCCAGACTTTATACTCTCATTATAATATATTACGAGCTGCGAGAGTGTGTGTTATATGTTTCTCGCCTTGTGGAATAAACTGGATTATGTTAATTTTAAAATGTTCTCACATAACGCTCGTATTCTGAACAAAATCTTCAAAATCTGAATAAAACGACTAATAAATGGTTCTTTTTAAAATATATTTCATCTGCATTTTAACAAAAAGAAAAAAAAATTGTTTGATTTTTTGTTTGTAGTCTTTAAGTTATAAAACCACTCAACCATAATAATAATTCTTCCGCGGTTAGAAATATATCACTAATATGTTTTCAGTTAATTAAAAAAATTGTTTTCAGTATTTGTCAGTTATTGTAATGGTTTATTTTGTTGTTAAGTAAAATTGCCTTAATAATGTATATAATTTCTTAGATTTTATACCAGTAACTTTATCACAAAATTAACATTTTATTTCATAAAAATTAGAATATTTATTTCTATTAAATACATAGATAATCTATTTAATGTAAAAAAAAAAAATTGTCAATTGTGTAAATAAAAAGAATGTTAATAAATATAAACAATATAAATATAAATATGCTTAACACACACACACACACACAAGGTCGTCTGTTCCTAAGGTAGGCAACTTAATGCCTGTGTTTTAGGTAAAAGCCGACTGATATACCTTTTTTTAAAAATAAATATACATATAAATAATACATATATAAATAAATATATATTACACCCAGACTCGGGGCGGGAATCGAACCCACAAACCTTTGAGCAGAAAACAGGGTCACTGCAAACTGCGCCAACGGGTCAGTCGAATGTTAATGTTGAATTTAATATTATTTGAAAGCTAAATTGTCCATAGGACAGTGACGTAAGCTATAAAATGTTTATTTATTTATTTATTTATTCAATCTTCTTACAACTAACATTACAGGGTAGTTATCCTAATGCGTTAGTGTCGTCGTGTTAGATACGTGTCATATAAAGATAAAAGTACAATAATTGACATCACATTCAATTCCATTGAGTCATTTAACAAAACAAAACATGATTATTATTAAAAATTTACAATAAATAATCAAATTACCTAATCAATATTAATAAAAACAATAATAATTCCACGTGTTACGATTGACAGGATCACAGCAGTGATTATCTACAAATCTAATGGCTATCGTACAAACGCGTGTGATTTCATTCAACTAAAGCCTTTTGTTAATTTTTTTTAATTTTTATCAAAATTAGATTATATCATTGTATCATATATTAATCCAAATGACAAATATCTGAATTTTGCTTTTTAAGATTTCGTCATAATGTTAACACGTTATTTAATTTCGAGTTATGACGTCATAGAGTCACGTTATATGATCCTTACTTCCAGCTAATGTCTGTTTGACAGTGTTTTGTCATTACCATAGAAAACAAAAAGACTCTGTATCGCAGCGTAAGTACGCGCTCAGTCTGACTACTTCATGATACATACAAAAACAAAAATAGATATAGCAAAATTCCTCGTTTTCTTGAAGTCGGTTAAAAAGTCACAAGTTACATAATAGGGGATTAAAAAAAATATTGTTATCTACGAAATCGCGTAAAAGTTTTTCTGGTTGAGGATAAAATGGATGAGTAAAACCAAATAAAGTCGAACGAATGTTACTTAGTTATAATTGTTCCTTGATCTTAAGGGAAGCGTATTATCCCACATAGGGGCTTGATAAATAGCTAAAAGTTTTTTTGGCAAAGTGTTTCGAGAAAAGTAACAAAACCTAATAAAATACAAATAAAAAGTAGTAATAAGAAAATACAAATAAAGACGACGCATTTGCGCAGTTGTCAACAAATTTACAGATGCACTAGCGGTCTTGGGTTCGATCTCCACAGATGAAATTTTTTTGTTTACACCATACACATGTTTATCGCTGTCTGGGCGTTTGATTTTGTGTTGTGTGTTTCTGGATCCCCATGATTAGGCACAGGAGTCTCATCATACTGAGGGCGATTAAAATAAAATAAATATATTTTATTTAAAAAAAATGTATTTCCAAAAAACAGGTTACTAAGTGAACTTTACATAATTTTAAATTTACAAGATGTTGTACAATTTGGCTTAAAATTACCAAGGAAGTCCACACTAAGTGATCTGACGTTGAGGGTGAAGCTTATTTATTTTACATGGTAAGGGGTAATGCGAATAGACCTTACAATTATATAATATAACATGAATGAAAATTAACTTTAGTTCCAAATTTTGTCATTATTTGTTTTGTTTTCTTAAAACCTGTAAGCATCATTGTTGGTTTACTTTTTTTTTACGGTATTTTATCCTCATTTGTTATAATATAATTAAATAATTTAAAACTACTTTAACGCCTATTTGTATACATTATCTCATATCAATAGTGATATTTTTTGAGACATATTAGACGTATGCAGTGGTTTTGCCATGTTAAATTTTTATTTTTGTCCGATTGATTTATATTTTCTTTCCTATCTCATGAGCCATAACTTGATTTATTATAGCTTTAAAGTATTCTTTATAAACAAGTTGTCTAACGTATTGTACTTTATTCTAATTAGACCCCTAGATGTTTAGGTGTCTTTAAAAAAAAAACACTTACGTCGTATTACATAAAAATATTAGTTTAAACAAATACCTAGATAAAAGAAGCGATGCATTAAATCTACGCTATTACGGATCTTTCGCGAAAGATCCTGAATAAAAATACCCGTGGATCTATTACGTAACTTGCGCGATCGTGAGAAATCGCTGTGGTGTCGAATTTCAATACTACTTGAGGTTCAGCTAGCATTGAAATTCGACACTATATTGCTTTCCCGCTATCGCGAAAGTTACGTAATAGTTCCACGGGTCTTTTCATTTCGTTTTCTTTTCTTTTCTTTCGTTTCGTATTAATCGACGTGACCAATACCTCACGTCACGTGAATTAACGCGACGAGATAGAACAGCTAATAATTATTTGATATGTTTGCGCCACCTAACGACACGTATTATTGTGAGATTTGTTTCTCACATTGGATAGACAGACAGACCTTCGACAGCTGTAATTTAAATTATAAAAACACGTTACTAAACACTAATAACTGACGTGTCAGTGTGTGTGGCAGCGTCCCTACTTTCCGATTCAGGGTTGTGGGTTCGATTCATCCTCGAGGCTGGATGTGATTTGTATCGTATATTGTGTTACGTATGTATACATTTATTCACCATCATATCAGCCATTGGATGTCTACTGCTGAAGATGTTGGTAAACGCCAGAATGGTAAATATAAAATAATGTATATTTCTCGAAAATTCTTACGAAACGTGTAGATGTCCTCCCTTTTTCCCCTAATAACAAATAACTAAAACCCCAATAACTAAAAACAAAACAAAAAATCTTTAACACATAAAACACATATCTTGTTTAATTATTAGAGACAGAAATACAGACAAGACAAGACCATAATTTTTAATTCAAACAATTCCTTATTATTAGTCCGGAATATAAAAATTCCAACATATCATACATCATTCAATTCTAAGCCTTAAATAAATATGATAAGGTATATTTTCCTTCGTTCGTACTCCAATCTACGTACTACCATTGCAAGATTACATTCGTATCTCAGTTTATTCTCAGAAAGGGATTGTGTCAACTGCTGGAAGGTGAATTTACAAGTAAAATGGCCGCTATTCAGACTTGAAATAGACAAAAGGTTAAGCACGTAAAAATCTAAACTAATACGGAATTCGTGAGAGATTTTCGTATGAATTTTTTAAGCGTTCTACTTTATGTACTCGTATTTATTACGCGTATACGTGTTTTAGATACGTGTGTGTGTATGCGTGCACTCAATTACTACACTTAACATACCTGTGTATTCGATATTCGTAATTTTGAGTATTTCGTAGTTTAGATTTGACAGGGACAGGGTTTGCTAAAAATAATTTTAAAATATAATATATATGTATTATTAATAACTTTTTTCTCATAGTAAAATATGTGTAAATAAAAAAAATATTTATGTATTTCAATTAAAATAAAATTAAAACCACATTTCAAAAGAAGAGTTCGTAGAAATTTTCCATTATTGCATTTTCGTCGTCCGCAATATTTAAGGAATGCTCGTAATATTTTATAGCGATTTCACAAGTTTCGTAATGAATCTTCCATTAAATTATAATTAATTTTATTTTTAATCATGTTTCACGCTCGTAAATCCAAAACTCGTGAAAATTTTGGGATAAATAGCCTTTGTTGATCCGGGTTTTCCACTATCTACCAAAAGTATTTTCATCTTAAAATGCTTACTGGCGTTTAAGAGTAAGAAGCATCCAAACATTATAAATCTCAGTTTTAGCGTGACCTGGATTTTTTTATTAAATTAACACCGAGGTACGACGAGAAGCGCAATGGTCACAGCGATTGGCTGTTGCATTAGCGGACACGGGTGCGATCCTCGCTCATGTAAAATATTATATTAGCGAAAAATGTTTGTGCTCTTTGCGTTTGTTTTGGTGTTATGTATATATTTCTGAACTCGTGATACAGAATTTTATTCCACTGGGTGCCTTTAAGTGTGTGGCGTTAATATTTAATTAATAAATAATCTTTATTTTGATTTGTAATTTTGCTAATAGTATGGTTTTGTTTGGACAGACGACTTGAGGAAAGTCGCCGGAAGCTGTTGGATGGAGGCTGCTTTGAACCGGTCGCTCTGGAGGTAGACGGGGGAGGTCTACATTCAGCAGTGGACATTCAATGATGATGATGATGATGATAGTTTGCCTTGCCGTGCGGTGACCAGTATTATTCTAATAGTCCAGATATATTTATTACCGAGGTATTGTAAAAGGTGACAAAGGCTATAAAGGTGCGAACTATGCACCAAACAAGATGGTGATGGACACCTGATTATGATCATTACTCATGGTAGAGTAAATATCCACCAATCCGCAGTAGAGCAGCGTGGTGGATAAGACTAACCGTTTCCTTAAATAGAGTAAAGGTATTTGGCAGTAGTGGGACGTTTATAGGGTGATTCAGTTTGACCATGATAACAACCAGTACCGACAACTTTATGCGCTCTTTGACTCTTCGTGCACGGTGGGGAGACTCAGACAGATCAGAAACAATTATTTGTACAGATATAAATATCTGCTCTGAGCGGGAATCGAAACTGTGACCGCCGATGTTAAGGCTCTACTCGCTTTGAATTTGAAGTTCACAGAAGAAGAAAACTCAAGTTGATTATGATACACCAAATCCAGCTCCAAAACAATACAAATCATTTAAGACCTTTGTACCTATATCAGCAGTATAAATAAATAATAATAATAAAAAACAATATCATTATAGATTTAAATACGGATAAAAGATTCATACTGGAAGATATTCCATTGATAAGCTCCAACTATTTATTTAGTCTCGTTCCAAATATGGATCTGTGGAAACAGCAGAAATAGACTATGGATTAAGTGAGTGCAGACTTGAGACGCAACAAGCTTTTATTATATATATATTTTTTCGTCGGTTGTCGTCGGAGATGAATTTATATATAATTATGTCAAGTTGGTTAACAATTTTCGTTATTCCTTCGGGTCCTTCGATTGGCGGAATTTACTTACATGAAACAAAAAAATTAACCCCCCCTTTTTATAATATTTTTTAGGGATTTAATTATTTTACTGTTACTAATGTTAATTAAAAATACATTTATATTCTATTTTCTAAATATTATGTCTACTTTCGAAATAATCAGCTTAATTAAACAAAGAATGATTAGGCCTTATGTATCTTTAATATTTTAACACTTTTAAATATACCTAAAATAAAACGGTACATAAAAATTATTTCAATTTTCTGTTTTATTACAAAATACATGCAGTTGCATTGACGTTTAACGCTAGTATACTATTACTATAAATTATTATCATTGTGTCGTAAATCATATTCATAACACGATATTTTATTATTCATAATACTTCTGGATGATCATTCTAGTATAACGGTAAGTTACTAACGTTGAAGTTATACACGTTGAAGTTATACACGTATAACTTCTAACGTTGAAGTTATACACGTACTTGCTAATAGTTTCAGTGTTTTATCTTCTAAAACTGTCTACGTAAAGCCGTCGGTTCCGGTTATCATAAGCACCTAATAACATTCAATATTAATTGCTTATGATAACATTCGTTATTAGGTGCTTATTAGTGGCAACCGTTCTGTTGTAGTAGTGCGAGTAGTCGCCTCGACGTCGTCGGTCGCGGGTCCGATTCCCACTCGGGGCAGATATTTGTATTTGTGCAAATAGTTGTTTCCGGTTTGGGTACATATCCTTGTGGGTTTTCCCACCATGCCTCGGATAGCACGTAAAGCCGTCGGTCCCGGTTATTATCATAGACACCTAGTAACGATCGTTACTCATTGTAAGGAATTTATCTGCCAACCCGCAGTGGAGCAGCATGGTGGATCAAGCTCCAACCCTTCTCCTACATGGAGAAGAGGCCTTTTCCCAGCAGTTGGTTGTTAACAGGCTCATACAGTTCAGTTCCGTTTAGTTCAACGTTCGATACTCTTAGTGGGAAACAATCTTTTAATCCGCAGCGGAGTGTATTGGATTAATCTGCAACCCGCGTCTTATATGGAGGAGAAACTTTTGTCCGTTGTTTGTGAAATTTATAGCCTGCTATAGTTTTAGTATATCCCTCATTTTTTGCGACTTTTTCAAATTTCATTCTATGGGAATTTCAAGACAAAACAAGTAGAATTGTAAGAAACATTAAATTATCTTGTGGTCCTTTAAATTTAGGCATTTTTATACTCTACTATATATTATAATTAAATAATGTAGACTGTCTTGTCGTTGATCTGCGATGGGTCCACAAGTTCAAGATAAGCGATGTTTTAATCCTGATCCTCGTGAGGGTTACGCATTGCGGCCGCCTCTGGATCTTCGCCAATGACTATTTTTGCGTAATAAAAAAAAATATATTTATGTTATTTATTTCCATATGCTTTGTTTGACTTGTTAACATATATTGCGCTGGAATTTACTTTAAGATACCGCATTTACTTAAAACATTTTCTGTATTCTCGCCTGCAGCGAGTTAATATTATATTATGATATTAATTAATTACTGCCATTTATTTATTAATTATTTCAATTTATTATTGCCATTGATTAATTACGTAAGTTAAAATATTTATAAATGTTTTATATCTTAAGAGAGTAAATGTGGATAAAGAAAACAAAAATACCTAATAATTTGTGTGTATTATAAAGAAAAAGAGATTATTTGTGCTAAAAATAGGGTCTAATAAACTTTTTTTTTTTGGTCCATTGTCAAATGTTCTAGCCATAAAGTAAATCAGTTTCCTAGGCGTGTAACATTGTACGAGTACAACAACAAATATAATATAATATTAATTATATATTAGATGTGGAAATATTATGTAATATCTGTCTATATTATATAATACTTAATAAATAAACGGACGATCGATCGGTGTAGTGAATAGTCGTTTCAACACCGGCAGTCGCGGGTTCGATTCCCACTTGGGCTAGATATTTGTATTTGTGCAAATATTTGTTTTCGGTCTGAGTGTATGTCCTTATAGGTTTCCCCACTGAGCCTTGGAGAGCACGTAAAGCCGTCGATCCCGGTTGTTATCATGACAAATGATAACTTTCACGACTCATGGTAGGGTATTATCCGAAAACCCACAGTGGAGCAGCGTTGTGGATTAAGCTCCAACTCTTCTTCTATGTAGATTTATAAAACTGATTCAGTTCAGTTCAGTTCAGTAATCATCATCATCATCTTCTTCTTCTTCACCATCATCATCATAATCATCATCATCATCATCATATCAGTCAGTGGATGTCAACTGCTGAATGTAGGCCTCCTCCATCGACTTTAAGAGCAACTTCGACAGACGAAAAGGTTCGAAGCAGCCTCCATCCAACGGCTTCCAGTGACTCTCCTCAAGTCGTCTGGCCATCTCGTGGACGGTCAGTACGTGGTCTCCATTCGAAAATCTTTTTGCTCCATCGGCCGTTAGTTCTACGAGCTATGTGCCCTGCCCACTGTCATCGCAGTATGCAGATCCGTTGGGCTATGTCGGCAACCTTCGGATCTCATTATTTCTGATTCGATCTCGTAGAGATATACCAAGCATAGCCCTATCCAATGCACGCTATGCGACTTGGAGCTTGTTTAAAAGGCCCATAGTCAGAGACCATGTCTTAGATCCGTATGTGATCACTAAAAAAACACATTGGTCGAAGACTTTCGACTTCAGACACCGAGATATTACCGATGCTTTAAAGACGTTTTTTAACTTCCCAAACGCTGTGCATCCTAGCTGGATTCGACGATTGACCTCATTTTCGAAGTAGGATACGTCTACCAAGTTGGATCTTTTGTACTCATCAACAACTTCGAGAGTAGAATTTCTAACCGATATCGGGGTGGGCATGACATGGAAATTCGACATCAGCATAATGCTGATGTCTTCAAGAGATTCTACCATAAGCACGATATCATTGGCAAATCGAAAGTAAATGATGTACTCTCCATTTATGTTGATGCCGAATCCTTTTGATGCCAGAAGCTTGAAATCGTAATATATAATAATAAATAAAAATATTAATAACGCATATGAAATGAACAAATGACATCGGTACGTTTATCTCACTACAAAGAGCTTTAGATGGATTTTGAGTAATCAATCAAATGTGTTTTATATAAATTTGTTTTCACAATTCAAATAATTATTTTTCATATCAATCTTGTCACTTATAATAGTCTAGTCAATAAGTTCAAAAACGTGTTAAATAGAAATAAAGCTCCTAAAAATATGTGCCATAGCTCATTGGATTCGGAATGACGTCTAGAAAAATGTTTTTTAAGGGTATATTAGCACATAAAAAATTGCGATTGTTATTAACAAAAAAAGAAAAAATAAAAAAGGTATTTAGTTTTTGGTTACTAACTTTTAAAATAATAATATTTAAGGAATTTTGAAAAAAGATCCTGAAAGAGGAGAAAATTTCCAATAAAAAAGTCCCAACTCCCGGAACTCTATCTATATTATTTATAAATTTTTTTTTAACGCTGGAATTAGAGCTCCGCGAGGGCGTTACGGCATAGGCGCGCCGCCTAAAAAGCCGGTATATCACCTAAAATAATTTTTTTTAAATATTAAATAACAATTTAAAAATTTGAATAAATTACAGTGTAATCTAGACACTTGAACGAAAAAAACCTCGGTGAAAAAAATTTTTTTTGTCGATTTTTCAAAAAGTTACACCATTGTTAATTAACTAATCTTTTTCCAATCTCTGTTTTTATAAATTACGGTATAAAAGTTTAAATAATTGGTCTAAAAATATTTCGCTTCGTGGAGCTCTTTTTGTTTAGGTACTTAATAAAGTTATGCAATTTTTTTTTATTAAAGTTAATTATTTTGTTAATTATAATTTTTTTAAACTAACTAAAAATTAAATTTCTATAAAATGTTATCAAAAAAAATTTTTTTTGGTAATATATTATTATTGCTGTTTTCGCACTTGATATAGGTATTAATTAAAATTGGAAAAAAAATTTTTACGTCATTTTTTAAGAAATTTTTTATAAAAAAATAGACTATTTTGGGATTTTTTAAAAAAAAAATTTTACTATCTTATAGCATAGGTGAAATGGTAATTTTTTTAACAAAAATTTTCTCTTAAATATTTTTTTTTATATTTTATAATCGTTTTTTTTATATTTCAATTGTTTAAAAAATTAGTTAAGAAATTATTTTATTCTTAAAAATCATCATTTACCCTTTTCAATGGAATAACAGAGAAATTTTTTTTTTTTATAAATAATTTAATTGTTTATTAACTTAACAATTTGTTATTAACAAATAATATTAACCGTTATATTTTTTTTCGAAAACTTCAAAAAATTACAAAAACAACCATATATAACAAAGTTAAGAAAAAAAATTTTTTGTATTTTTTTTACAAAAAATTTGAAAAAACTACAAAAAAAAAATTCTATATATGGTTGTTTTTGTAATTTTTTGAAGTTTTCGAAAAAAAATATAACGGTTAATATTATTTGTTAATAACAAATTGTTAAGTTAATAAACAATTAAATTATTTATAAAAAAAAAAAATTCTCTGTTATTCCATTGAAAAGGGTAAATGATGATTTTTAAGAATAAAATAATTTCTTAACTAATTTTTTAAACAATTGAAATATAAAAAAAACGATTATAAAATATAAAAAAAAATATTTAAGAGAAAATTTTTGTTAAAAAAATTACCATTTCACCTATGCTATAAGATAGTAAAATTTTTTTTTTAAAAAATCCCAAAATAGTCTATTTTTTTATAAAAAATTTCTTAAAAAATGACGTAAAAATTTTTTTTCCAATTTTAATTAATACCTATATCAAGTGCGAAAACAGCAATAATAATATATTACCAAAAAAAATTTTTTTTGATAACATTTTATAGAAATTTAATTTTTAGTTAGTTTAAAAAAATTATAATTAACAAAATAATTAACTTTAATAAAAAAATTTTGCATAAATTTATTAAGTACCTAAACAAAAAGAGCTCCACGAAGCGAAATATTTTTAGACCAATTATTTAAACTTTTATACCGTAATTTATAAAAACAGAGATTGGAAAAAAATTAGTTAATTAACAATGGTGTAACTTTTTGAAAAATCGACAAAAAAATTTTTTTTTTACCGAGGTTTTTTTCTTTCAAGTGTCTAGATTACACTGTAATTTATTCAAATTTTTAAATTGTTATTTAATATTTAAAAAAAATTATTTTAGGTGATATACCGGCTTTTTAGGCGGCGCGCCTATGCCGTAACGCCCTCGCGGAGCTCTAATTCCAGCGTTAAAAAAAAATTATAAATAATATAGATAGAGTTCCGGGAGTTGGGACTTTTTTATTGGAAATTTTCTCCTCTTTCAGGATCTTTTTTCAAAATTCCTTAAATATTATTATTTTAAAAGTTAGTAACGAAAAACTAAATACCTTTTTTATTTTTTCTTTTTTTGTTAATAACAATCGCAATTTTTTATGTGCTAATATACCCTTAAAAAACATTTTTCTAGACGTCATTCCGAATCCAATGAGCTATGGCACATATTTTTAGGAGCTTTATTTCTATTTAACACGTTTTTGAACTTATTGACTAGACTATAAAGCTAACATCGATTCGAAATGTAGATAAAGGGAGGACCTGGCGGTAAATCGGTTATAATTTATTTACATGTCATATATTATACAATTGTTCTGGTGTAGTGGTGCTAGTCTTAACGCCAGCGGTCGCGTGTTCGATTTCCGCTTGAGGCAAATACTTATATTTGTACAAATTTTTGTTTCCGGTCTGGGTGTATATACTTGTGGTTGTTTCACCCGTGCCTCGGGGAGCCGTCGGTTCCGGTTGTTATCATAGACTCCTGATAGCAATCATTACTCATGTTATGGAATTTATCCTGTATTAGCATGGTGGATTAAGCTCCAATCCTTCTCCTATATGGAGATGAGGTTTTTGCCCAGCAGTGAGACTTTTACAGGCTAATTCAGTTTCTTCTTCCAAATGGAGAAGAGGCCTTTGTCTTGCTATGGGACGTTTACAAGCTGATTCAATTCAGTTAAGTTCATATGAATTTGTGAGTTATTTTATTTAAAGTTACAAATTTCGATTTAAAATAATATGTTAATATAGTTTATTTTTTTATTTTATTTTTTTGGATCAATTTTATAAAATATATTTTTTTGTAACTTTAATAATAATATGTTACACGATAGTGAGAAATAACATAAAATTGTAAAAATTAATAAACATAGTAATACAAAATTGTACTGCAAGGTAAAACTTAGTTGAATTTGAATTTTTTTTTATCGGACGGAACGAAAAAATATATCTATATTTTAGATATATCGGAATTAATTTGTTTGTATTTATGTAACTCTGTTTTATAAACGACCTAAAAAAAATTTGGTCATCGATTGAACATTCGCCATCTGAGGGCTAATATACCTTGCGGCTATAGGCGCTAAATATACCTTGCCCACTTCGAATTTTGGGTCTTGCCCCACCACTGCATGCCATCACTGTATCTGTACCATATACGCACATATAGCCCGCCAATATGATTTAAAATACATATGCACTAAATCTCATATGCCACGCACTTTAATAGATTTGACAGTTTAGTTCATTAAAAGTAGCAATTGAATAGAAAATATATATATATATATATATATATATATATAGGTATATATATATATATATATACGACACATTTGAATTATGTAAACTACATAAGCTTTTAAAAACAATTTGTTTTTGAAGAGTTTTTAGTGAAATCCGAGAGTATCCAAGGGACTAATAAAAAAATCATTCATGTCGAATGTACGTGAAAAACGTCGAACAGCTTGACCAATATATGCCGACTTAAGATGGCATGAGAATGAATTTCGAGAAGCCCTTTCACAACATAACGGAGGCAATATATGTGTTTGGGACAAGTGTGTTCATGTGTGTGAGTATCGTGTTATTCTTTGTAACAAATAGAAATACTTTTGTTCGTTTTGACTAGATGGCGTTAGTTGTATTTAATTTTGTTATTGTTTTTAGGTTATTCTTTCACCTTTTGTAGTTTATTTAAATACTTTGTTTTGCTTAAGATGATGTTGACTTGTACTGAACAGCATTATAAGTACACTTAGATAGATAGATAGATAAATACTTTATTGCAGTCACTAAATTTACAGTGGATATTACATAATGAGAGTACAAGATATTCACAATTTAAGTGATAATCACAATTTAAGTAAACACTTAATTATCCTTACGGTACAACTAGGCCGTTTTTGTTATTAAGGAGAAAGATTTGAGTTTAATCGGCCACGCTGCCTCACTGTGTATTGACAGATATACAGAATGTTGAAATTTCTCTATTTTATGGGTATTTCCTTTGTTTACCTTCACCCCTACACAAAAATCATTTGTAATAACTGCTCAACTGCCCGTGTCAACTACTAGTTGCCAAGAGTTTACAAAATAACCGCAAACGCCCGTATCAAGTAATGCTCGCCATGGCTATATTGCCCATGTCAACTGCTTTTCGACACGGGCATTGGTACGCGAAGTGCACATGTCAACTACAGGTTGATTAACGTATATTACATTATCACCGGTGAGAAATTTTGTAACAAAACGTGAGAGGCCTTGGGCAGTTTTGTGCAGTTGGTAAATTAAAAGGTCATTGCTCGGACACTTAAGCGGATAATAATAATAAAAGGTACTACTAGTAATGTCGATAATATAGCACTTAAGCGCTAGTTTTTGTCATGAGGAAGACCTGGTGACCTGACGCGCAGGATCCACCTTTTTCAGGTATCAGTCTCCATTATTATTCTGCTTGTAATACATACTTAAGGCTTTTCTAATTAATGTATATAGAACAACAAATATATGTTATAATTATAATTAGTTATTCCATATTTTTATTATAAAAATTTTTAGAGATATTTAATATTTTAATGTTGTGTTTTTTTTTTCTTTTTCTCTCTACATTATTTTTCAACATTTCTCTCTTACATAGAGTCAGCGATAATGGGATACCTTTTTTTTTTCGGTGGGAAATGCATTTACGAATCTCGCCGCCCGAGGGCGACGGGTATGTGGGACTCGCTGACACGGCAGAATGTGTCAGAATACCGCACTAAAATCCAGCGGTGCCCTCATCGTCGTAGTGGGGCGCCACGGGATCGCTTTCGCATGCAACCGTGACGCCCCGACGGTTGGCCCGCCTATGCGGACCGCCTTTGCCTATAGAGCGCTCGCGGGCACTGTCAGCACTCTATTGCCCTGGTGCGATAATGGGATACCTAAATGTATAGATTTGTTTAAATTTTGTTTCACTATGGATCACAATACTCGTATCAGAATGTGAATATCTTACCAATGACATGTCATCTCTTACGTTGTTCTAAAAAGCTTATAACAATGTGTGACGTAATAACAGCGAATATGTATGTGTGTAACAACTCGCCCTTGCCCGATCAACTAGCTTTTGTTTTTCATGTCATGTTTTTTACAACAAAAAAAAAAAATGGCAAAAAATCTAAACTTATTGTTACATAAAATTGTTTAAAATCTATAATAACGAAATTTAAAAAAATCGTATATATATTAAAATTACCAGCACATAACCCTTAAATTTTCGTATCGTATTTTGTATAAAAGACAATTTGTGTTTGTCCTATTTTATGTTAACAGGTTCTACTTACTCATCTTAGCAATCAAAACGTGTCATTAAATGACTTAGCACAATATAATATAATGTATTGATTTTGTTAAAGTAAATCAAGGACGATACAAAGACATCTGTAACACTGAAAAAAAAAGAAAGAAAGAAAGAAAAAAACTGTGCATGTCACCTCCGACGCACGACTGGAGTTTACTCATTAAGAACGATTCTCTAGGCACAAATAATTCGTATGTGACACAGAATAACAAATAATACTCACGACTTAAGAGTGAAAATAGGTTGCGCAAAAAAACCTAACGCGATCGACGATTTTTACACCTCGTATTTTTTTTTTTTTCATATCGGGGCCCTTATACGAAAATCGATTCTTTAGGAGTAAACTCCATTAAAATATAAAAAACATTCTAAGGAAATTGTTGTTGTGATCTAAAATAGAAGAATGTCTAAAAAATTTTAAAATAAAATAATTTTTTTAGATAATCCGTATGTTTTCTTTTGAAAACGAGATAACATCTTTTTAGTTTTTAATAATATATAAATTAAAAAAAAAAGTGATCAAACTGTATTCCGTTTTGTACACCGAAGCACAACTCCGATCCCTGAGGGCTCTATTGACCTTACTACCAATAACATGACCTGAATACGAAACTAAAATTCTAGCACATTACACCCCTATCCCTTACCCGATTGCGCAGAACGATATAGCCTTTCAACAGTATAAAGAACGACGATAATTGAAAAAGGTTTTTCAATAACTGTGTAATAAAATTTGCGCCTTTAGGGATATTATTACCCTCGCTTTCTAGATCGGGAGTCGGAATTTGAAATGTTACATTAAATTTCTAAATGTATAACATTCTTGTTCTGTTTAAGGTGTTGCTAGAAATGTTAATACAAGCATTAATCTTAAAGTCTGCGATAACTTCAGAAAATCCTGGCCTGGTATCAAAATTATTTTTCAGTAGAAAATATGTTATTTGATATATATTTTGACTAGAACTGATAAATTATTACGTAACACTTTATGGGAGAGAAAAAAGAACATATTTTTAAATATTAAGATATTAAACAGCCCTGTTAAAGTGATTTATGGTTCTAAAATAATTAAGTTTACCAAAAAAAGAAGAAAGCATTTTTTTTCCTCAAATTCATCATTATCGTAATATGCCTTCTCACAGTTAGTTTATCTCTCTTTGTAGCCCAGCGAGGCGTTAACAGAACCCTTACTAGTGAACAAAATGTAACGGCAATATACTGCAAGTGCTTGAGAACTATCCCGGAGACATATGTCAAAATCATTGACAAATAACGGCTCACGATAACCAACCAAACCAACCAACAACAAGTGATTAAAATAATTAAACAATAAATTATTACCTTTTTTACGTTTAATACTGGACTACTCTGTATCGAAAAAAAAAAAAAAAACAACTACAAAATGATAAAAAACCAAGTAGTGTATAATTCAAAAGCAGAGGATGCTTAAATGGTCAAAATTCGATCCATACGCAAGATACTTTTCTTATCTACGTTTCTGAAAGTAGTCACCAAAGAGTAGTAAGTAAAGGAGATTGAAATTTTCAGGAATATATACTTTGTCAGGAGGAGAGGTTAGAAACTTCAACTATACTCGTAAATGCATCAAACTGTCACAGAGATAACTAAAACAAGTTGTCAAGATATGATTCCCCTGCGTCACAAAAAAAAAAAGTTGTCAAGATATAAAAATTAGTTTGGGTTTTAATACCACCACCATAGCAGCAGTTAGATTACTGAACATAACATTACTGAACGTAGGCTATCCATTATTTCTGATCTTATATCCTTCTCATTATTTTATATCTAAGGAGTTGCCAATACTTGCCATGTTTGGCAGGTGGGTTGACGATTGTATTGTGTTATGGCAGGATCACCATCACCATCACAATCCTGGTTGGTATACAGTTGTTTGCACCACTATGGCCTTAGTCACCTTCTACGATACTTTCGCATGATTTCTGCCAGTCACCGCACGGCAAGGGCTTTAATAAAATTGTCATATACATATTCTTATATTTTTATTGCAAATTTTAAAAAATACAGTAAAGAAATTAAAATGTTTGTTCTATATTAGTATTTATATGTTTTTTACTTAAATCATAAGTACAAAATAAGATTTAACAAGGAGAAAATAAAAAAGAAAAGAAAACAAGTGAACATTACAGCAAGTCAAATCAAGTGTAACGCGATTTACTTCCTTGTAACAAAAAATCCAAGTCAATAGAAGAGAAATAAAAAACGAAGGCGACCCTGAAATAAACAAGATTGATCGTCACTTTTTCCTCGTAAAGCTTATTGTAACGTTCATGAATTATTTAATATGGTCTAGTACAAGATCTGTATTGCCTTTTTTCTCGATATGAAATATTAATTTTAATAAGATTTCATTTTCTTAGCAAAACTTTGTGAATTAAGATATTTTTCTTTTTAATATTTTAATTATACGTTTATCCTGCGTCATCTTCTCTTTCTTATTAAAAGTGTGATTTTTTCAAAAATTTGGCATTTTGGTATTTCGTATATTTTTCTTAAAAAGTACCATTTGTTATACTTTTTTGATTAATTGATTGATTCAGCCTGCTGATGCAAATGTATTTAAACCTTTGAAGGTAGAAGGGAAAATCCACCACCACACCAGTCGGTGGATGTCCACTGCTGAACTTAGGCCTTCCCCATTATCTCGGAGGGGGGAGGGGCGAGGTCTTTTGATTTTTTTTTGATTGCGAGTATTGACTGGCCACGTTTGGCAGGCGGGTTGGCGAGACCAGTGTGTTGTGGCAGAATATAATGATGCTGCTGCCCATCAGCATCCTAGTTAGTGTACAGTCGTTCGCATTACGATGGCCTTAGTCGCCATTTACGACACCTCGGCAAAAAATTGGTCGGGACTATCCTTCTCACTTCTCACCAGACGTCGTTTGTCATTGTATTCTTTGTTTATTTTTATTTATTTATTTATTTATTTACTGTTTCTGCACACCAATACACAAAAGTAACTATAAATGGAATTTAAAACAATCAACTTGCATCAGTTGCAACAGGCGGCCTTATCGCTAATACAGCGATCTCTTCCAGGCAATCTTAGGGCAGAGGACTTGAATATAAACTAGGGGAAGGGCGCAAAATTTTGTATAAAAAAAGGAACAAATATATAATAAATAAATAAATAAATAAATAAAAATAGATGGTATATTTAATGGCACATATATACATATAAGTATACTTATATGTACACAAACATATTATTCGTCTTACTCGTAAATATATATTATATTTTTATTCGTCTTAAATTTGTAAATATTATTTTATAATCCTATATAGATGTTTCATTAAAAATTTTTACTGGCAATTAATTATTAGAGTTATTCATCTGTCCATGCGAGAGACGTGAGTAAATGTTCAATGCAACTTATGCTGGTTTTAGTTTGTTTTTGGAAAACTATTTCCACTCATACTGGTAACACAGACATAAACGTATTATACCAAAGCAACTATAAATGACATGATCCTTGATTGCAATGGCTATGTTTTTTACGTTGAACTTTGTCGTAATTAAATAAATACCTTGATTTGTATATAATTCAAGCGAGAAATAAAAAGTAAGTATTAAGATTAAGCTCAAACAAAAGCATACAAAGAATGCTCCTAGAACTGAATAACGATCTTTTCATGATATCTTCAGAGAAATAGGCTTGCAAATTGTACAGGTTAGTAAACGTATGTATGTATATAAAGATATCCGACGAGAATAAAATACAAAAATGTTGTATGAATTTTGAAAAGGTCATTTATGATCTAATAGTGCATTCTATAAGTCTAATTTGTGTGCCACATGCTACACAATTTTTACTATAATTATGTTACCATCATCATCGTAATCATCATCATCATCATCATCATCTCAGCCTGGATGTCCACTCTTTTAGTTACGGTATTGCTCTACCAAAGTGCCGAGTCCGACATAGGTCTAGGACTGCTACCCGGGCGTCCTGGATATCATCCGTAAATGGATTCCCCTGCGACAACGACGACTTTTTTTGTGCCCCCCTTGTGAACCCCTGCGGGAGCCTATAGCCGCGTACAAGAGGCGGCCTTATTGCTAAAGCAGCAAGCTCTTCCAGGCATCCTTAGGTAGAGGGAATAAATAGAACAGTAGGCGTGTACAACACATATTTACAATATACATACATACATACACCTTATAGAAATTACGATTACTTGACATTTTATGGTAGCTGTGCTACATTTTAGTACAACTGGATAGATAAATAATTCATGTGAATCAAATCACGATGCGATTATAACGTGCGTGAGGGACCTTTAAACTCATTTGAGTTTAAATGTCACAAAACTTAATTATTACAATGAATATTTATATTTTAATCTTAAATCATTTTTAATCTAAGAAGATAGACACTTAAATTTTATTTCGATATATTAAATCTATATTATTGTATATAGTAGTATTTCATTTATAAATTAAGTAATACAATAAAAAGTATAACTTTTCATTGTTTTGTTTTCGCAACCTTCTAGATACTTTTTCCTAAATAAATTATTGTTAATAAAAGTTGCCTGGAAGAGATCGCTGTAAGCGTTAAGGCTGCCTTTGCATACATCTGTGCAAATGTCCAAATTGTAAATATATATTTTGTCTTATGTGTGCAATAAAGATTTAATAAATAAATAAATCTTTAAGATTTCTTTGTGACCACAAGCAACAGTATTAACTCAATCAACGAACATGTTCAGTATAAGATAACTTTGTACAATTCGGAAAATGTTTCGTGAGAGCATGTTCCAAACAATTTGAGTGCCTTATAATGTAAGGCTACCCGGTAGTTTTGCCTGCCCAGGGCGAGGCTAAGACGGCGTGGCCGAAGTTGTGAGCTTAACTAGTGAAGGAATCCTTTGTACTGAGAATAATGGTTCTAAAGACATTCTCTTAGTTAATAATCGATATACCGATAGTTTTGTTATAAATTTATAAGTAACTTTGCTTGTGATTGTATTGAACCACTGAGAGAGCTTTTATCAAAATACAAACATGAATTAAAAGTAGTTTTAGTAATAAAAGTGTTCATTTAAGAATATAATTCAACTATATATTAATACGTGAAGCAAAAACTTTTGATGTGAAACATCTATAGCCGCACGTAAAACCGATTTCTGGGCGTGGCGACGCATGCCGTGGCGACGCGTCGCTACACTATACGATGGTATATATATACAGTCTATATGCAGTAGTGTGTGCGGTGTGGCGACGCGTCGCCATGCGCAATCGATCGAAGTCACTGATTAAACGAATTAAGTAGTCACGATTTGAAATAAATTCGTAAATTTTTGTATTTAATGAAAATAAATGTTTATTCAATAAATAGTCATCGTTATCTGGAAAAAAATCATAATATTTTATTTTATCATTATGACATATTCACTTAAACTCAGTTCCTATGACTTAGTTCCTATCACAATATGTTCTTTTCTGCATATTACTTTTACAAAATAATGTCGATGTTTCACATCTGCCAGGCGTCCCGTGACGGCTCACATGTTTTTTTACCCCTTTTTACAAAAATTACGCGGACGGAGAAGTATGGAATTTGGCACAGTTAAAGTTTATACGGAGAAGAAGTGCAGAATGCTAATACTTTTTATAATAATGCTAAAAAAATACATTAAATTCAATTAAAAAAAATTACACACACTACGGCACACATACATATTATGTACAATGACATATATATATACACGTTTTGTTTATTGTCCAAGTCTGTTGTCAACACGGTCTTAAATACAAGTCTTGCAACGCAATTTTTATCGAAATTTATTATCACAGGTCAGGTCCAATGACTGCTGCATATGCTCACCATGTTACGCGAAATCATATTTTTATGATGCCCACAATGGTGTTAATTATAGATTAGGTCGAATTTCGACCTCTGGGCGACCACTTATAGTTAATATAATATTTTATAAAATATGTTTTATAACTCTCGATATTCGAAAAAGTATTAATAAAATGAATGCACTGTAGACGCAGATATCATAAAAAATACAAAAAAGAAGTTGAATTGAATTTCTTTCTTAAGTGTATAAATTCCAATAAGAGTTTTGGAATTATTAATTAATTATCGCTTCCCACTCAACGGCCTCCAGTAGGATG
This sequence comes from Euphydryas editha, assembly GCA_036937285.1. Lineage (NCBI taxonomy): Eukaryota > Metazoa > Arthropoda > Insecta > Lepidoptera > Nymphalidae > Euphydryas > Euphydryas editha. Next base: position 13,900,402 of record JAUPFZ010000023.1, read on the forward strand.
TGAATCCTGTCTCGGGGGTCCGGAAACACACACGGACCCACCTACACAGACAAACACAAGCACAACACGCCCAGACCATTACAAACATCTGTGTTGCCTACACAAATATTTGTCATGTACGGGGATCGAATCCGCATCCACTAGCGCATCAGGCAGTTTCTGACCACTGCACTGAAAATGAGAAAAACCTGTTTGTTTTGTAGGTTCTTACAATTCTGTTCTAGCTACAATTATTCTTATTGGTCTCGCAAACGTGACCTAAAGTACGTAAGGCCGTGGAGCTCGTTTGTTATAATTTATATCAATTTTTACTTTTAGTAGGGTCATTATTAGCTAAACAGAGCATCAGATTCTGGATTATTCGACACATTTTTCCTGTAAAGGATAAGAGACCTTTGCGCCGTATGATATTTGTAAGATATTTTACAGTTAAGTTCAGATCAGTTTTTTTTTCTTTTTTCAAATAAATACAATCGACCTTCGACATGGTCGGATGAGACTGTTTCTACATTTAATTATTATTTACTCTTTACATACTCAGCTCTCGCTTTCATGCCTCTCGTACTTTCATGCTGCATACGAGTTTTCTTCTTTCATTCATCCACATTCGCACTATAAAACTGGGTATGTACCAACTAGACTGGGTATTTACTGGCTATCTATGTACTGCCTATTTTCTATTATTCTAATTTACATGAAGAAAGGTAAATTCAGTTAAAGTACACACATATATGTAATAATATGACCAAAAAATTAATGAGGTAGGAAAAGAGGATTTAATGTTCACGGAGAGAGACAAACACGACAATTGCATTTACATGTTGAGGTTAAATCTGAAAAGTTCCCGAACTGTTAAACTCTTAACACTTGAGGCATATAACTTGAAACACTTGTTCTAAATATTGTTAACAATCCCTTTGGGATAAAAGACGTCCTAAACTCGTACCGCAACTTAAACAAAGCTATGTTCATCACTTTCATCAGTGCCTGTTTGTGTATATTTTTATAGCAGACTATATTTTGCCCGTTACTTCACACGCATTGTAAATTAGGTAAAGTATTTTCTGTCGAATTCGAATAAAGAGAAATTCAGCACTTGAAAATTCAACGGTGCCAACCCTTATTTAATCTTGTAAACAGACGTTGTAGGATAACACTGTCGGGAACCAACATGTGTCGGAAGAAATTCTGGGAATTAATTAATGATTTTCATCTTAAACAATAAAATATTTTAACCATCATAATATTCTACAGAACATATACGCATCTATCTCCTATCATTTAAGAAATGTTTTAAATTATGATATAATTTTTATATTAGATGTGAACGGTAATCGAACCGGCGACTGTGAACCATTGCGATAATCTGTTATGCAAAACAAATTTAGCACTTGAAATTTCAACGTTGCTAGACTTGTTTTGAGCGCTTAATCTTTTGAGTGATATTCACTTTTCCCATACATGCAGCCCTCTTGACGGATAATTTCTATTTTTATTGAAATACTTTAGATAAAGCACTAACATAAGAGTTACTATGTAGACCATACGAGATGAATTATATATTTTCACTTCCAACATTCTAACGGAAGTTTATGGAGCGTTTAAAATTAACTGGCGATTTACAGTCTTATTTTAGAAGTTGATCATGAAATATCCAGTAGAGTTTTAACATTAAATATGCTATATGTACTCATCTTACAAGGTCATAATGAAAGAAGCGGATTTTCTTAAAAATATTTTGTTTGTTTATCCTAAGATAGCGAAGTATAAGCGTTGGCTTTGGTTTGGGTTGTACGTTCAATGGTTGGCTGATATCAAAATCAAAATCAAACAACAACAACTTTATTCAAATAGGCCCCACGAGCACCTTCGAATCGTCATTTTACAAATTAGAACTTTAGAGTGATTATCATTTTTGTAAAAGTAAAGCTACCACCGATTCGGAATGTAGATTCTGCAGAGAAGAATCGGCAAGAAACTTCGCAGTTACTTTTTGAAAATAATACATATCCAAAATAGAGAATGCAATTCAACATTAAGCCAGCCTCTTTTGCAATGGTTTAATATTTAACGGCGAGTTGCACGAAACCGTCGCTAACTTTCCGTTAGTTAAGTTGCAATTAATCTTAAAATTAGTTGATCTTATGATTAATTTAAAGCTGTTGGAATTAATCATCCGTTAGATAGGTCTTTAATTAAACTAAATTTTTTTGTTAACCTAATCAGATGGAGGTTTCGTGCAACAGATAATCACGATTCTTGTGATTAAATTAGTTTAATAAACACTTAAATTTAAAATTTGTTTCGTGCAACTCGGCGTAAGTGTACTATGCACAAAAGTATAAGTAAATAAACGAATACTATAAAGCTGCCCCCTTTTCTTTTTCTTTGTTTTATTGAATGCGCTAAACCAAAGGTAATGTCTTTTTAAGGATAATGTAGGATTTCGATAAGTTATTTTTTTTTATTTTTATAAAGCTATTTAAAACGGGCAACTGGTTTAAATTATACATTTTAACCAGTTGCCTTTTTTAAGCCATCAGTTTTAAAATTTACGAGATAAGAACATACTACAACTGTATTGGAAGATATTCCAAGGTACACTTACTTTGAAGCGATAAAATTGAATTCCTTCTAAAATTCCAAACAGTTTTATTGGAAAAATAATAAAAGTTTTTGTTTGAATAACAGCTTTCTTATATTATCTAAGTTTGCACTTGGTTGGTTCTCATAAATGGAGTCTTGTCCAGTGAATAAGATCGTTTTTTTTTTTCTAATGATATCCATTTTTTTCTGTCCTTTTTCTTAATTGTGGATTGTTGGCAGTGTTTTTATACAAACAATTTTATCAATTATGTTTTTAATTAAAAAAAAAATTTTGAATATACCAATATAGTACCTACAGTACAGTATCAGCCTGTAAACAACCCACTGCTGAGCGAAGGCAGGCATCTTCTCCATATAGAAGAAGGTTGGAGCTTATTCCTCTACGCTGCTCCACTGCGGGTTTGCGGATAATTTATCACCATGAGTAACGATCGCTATCAGGAGTCTATGATAATAACCGGGAACGACGGCTTTACGTGTTCTCCGAGGAACGGTGGATGGTACACCCACAAGGTCATACACCCAGACCGACAAATATTTGTACAAAATATATAAATATCTGTCCCGAGCGGGACTCGAACCGCATAGGAATATATACTTTTAAGTTATTATAAGGCTAATTGAGAGACGAGGTATTGAAAGATTTGATCTTTATGGAATAAATAAATATAAATATAAATAAATAATAAATATTAACCAACAATCACACCACGTTGACCTAGCCCCGTGCTGTTCGTAAGAACTTGTGTTACAGGTTTATTTAATTAAAAGTCTAAATCGGATTTTATCGCGTTTATTTATTTTATATATATTTTATTTTATTTTATAATATATATATATTATATATATATATATATATTTTATTTTATTTTATAAACGCGATAAAATCCGATTTAGACTTTTAATTAAATGAGTAATATTCGCGTAAATATAAGAGAACATTGTGTTACAGGTACTAGGAACGGAAATAAATTTAAGTAATAAATACATAAATACACATCCATGACCCGGTGCAGACATCTATATTCGTCATACAAATTGTCTGCACCTAGCGGGATTCGAACCCGCGACCGCTGCGTAAAGTGTCCAGTTGCCTGACCACTCGACCAGCCGGCCGTCAATGGAAAGAATGTAGTTTCAAATTCTCTAGCTAGCATAATTGACCTGTCAGTCTTAGACAAATGTTCGAATACTGTTCCAATGCAAAACGGAACAATACAGAACTTAGTTCTCCATTGTCTAAGGTGACTAGACTGTACAATCAATGGCCCAGGTCTCTTGATGTAGATATACTATGCAATAACATAAATGTAAGTCAATTGTCTCAGACTATCTCGCAGGGTCTATTTTGTAACTGGCAGTGTTGTATTTGATTCATTTTATCTTCTTTTTGTTTCTTTTACTCTTTTTCTGTTTAAACTTAAGTCGTGTTTTCTCAATGTGTTCTCAATGATGTTCAGTTGCGCTGGTGGTTGACATGGGATGCTCACACATGCATGCACACACACACACACACTCACAGAGATACTCACACACGTATACATATATACCCCTACACACATATACAATGCAATCAAATGGGTTATAAGATTAAAAATATCACTATTTCTTTTTTGAGAAGCCTTGCATAGATATTAATTTTTTGTCGCAGTGCGATCAGTATGCTAAGTGGTCCGGAGTGGTGCGAGACTGATGACCTGTAATACAGGTATTTCTATACCTAGCATAGGCATCAGACTCGCATCAATATAGAGGAGGTTCGATAATTTAATTTAATTTAATTTAATTACTGTAGTAATTTATACTCATTTATTGACACTTGATGTATAACTTCTTTATAATTTGTTGTTCTTATTTACAAAGTTTTTGTAGAAGATGATATCCTTCCTAAAATAAATTACTACTTATTGTTTGTTTATGAAACATGTATTCGTAACACTTCGCCTTGTTCATTTCTAAAGTTTTATAATTTTAACCTCTGGTAAATATAGTACGTGCAATGTGTAATGTGTAATTAAATAAATAAATATAAAAAAAATGCTTAGCTGTAATTGCTTATGATCGCGAAGATGTTTGAAATATTATTTGTTAATTATTTTATATAATGTACTTTCTGTGGGTGATTTTTAACAAATTAATTAATTAAGAAGTAACTGTTAAACTGACAATTAGTACTTTAGCAATGATACTTGTTCAAACAAACGGACAGACAGACAGAAAGACATTTCTAAATATTGCAATTTCATAAATTTCGATTCTTATCGGATTGATATTTATTAACCGACTTCAAAAGAACAGGAGGTTTTACGTTCAGTGTTTCTTTTTTAAATGACGCCCAATATTTTAGTTAATTGTGATATGATTTTAAGAAATATTTTTGGAGTTTACTCCTTAAGAATCGATTTTCATATATAAGGCGCCCGGAATGAGAAAAATATGAGAGGTAAAATCTGCTGATGAATGACCTCGTTACTTTTTCGGTGCGCGCGCACCTATGGTGCGGTGCGAAAGTAATGTTGCTCTAATTAATATTGAAAAATAATATTTAAAAAATAAATGATAATTGTCAGATAATAATAATTACATAATTTATCAACATTCCTAATGAAATATTTGTGCACATCTGAAATTGACTATTGTGAAAAGTTTAATGTAAAATATTTATTTATTTATTTATTTATTATTAAGGTTTGCTAGCAGTTGTTACATTTATGATACATTACAATATTAATTTTATTATAGACAACATTTCTAAATGTACAACCATATTAAAGCAAACACGACATGCAAAGTTATCCTGTTAATGTAAAAATAGAAACAAACTTGATCAAACAGTAGCAAAAAAAAAAAAAAACAAGAAAATAAACCAGAAAATTTAAAGACGATTTGACGATTTGGTTTTTAGTGCCAAACAGTAACATTATTTCGCCGATTAGTTATAATAAATGTATATAAAATGAATAAATATATATTTATATATGTATATTATTTTCATTAATTTGTTAATTTACCCTTTCATATGGTATTAATCTTATTTTCAGTTGGATAAACTCTTTTTGCGTATGTTTAGACAATCGTACTTAAGGAGTAAACTCCAGTCGTGCGTCGGAGCTGACACACACAATTTTTTTTATTTGAAAGGGATCTCCGAGTTTCCCTTTTCACAAAATTAGGATGTAAATAGAAATTTTGAGGGAAATCGGCAAATTGAAAAAAAAAATAACACGTGTGTTGGATTCTTACTCGCAGGTATATTGATTTATCAAAAGGGCTTAGACTTGAGTGATCATTTTTTGTTTATCTTTGATCGTGTGAATTGGTTTTCGAATTCCAAAGTTTTTTCGGAAATTCAAATATGCTTAAATAATGATAACACAGTATTTCACAAAATCACCTTAAAATAAACTGATAAAAATATCTTTTTAAGTCAGTCTAACACATGATGTCTTTATCTAATTCAAATTAAGATCAATTCAATATCTCACAAAGCTCATTGTTTAATCCTGAACCTATATAAAATACCTTATAAAATCTTCCAAAATAATAAGCCCATGTGGTAAATAACAATTTTTCTCACACGATATGTTCATCGATCACAGTAATCCAATTATAAGGAAGATAGTTACCCATTTACAGGAAAACGGGAAATTGTGGACGTACATTTTTCAATCTACGTCCAGGGATGATTGAAACCTGTGCTCGAGTCAATAAAAACTTTATATTTCAACAAATGAACCAGTAGTAAAGTCAATCTTAGTTCGAAAAGCGCTTACCGGAATTTCCGGAAGTTTGGGTTGAAAGGCAATGAAGGCAAAAGAATAATGGAATGAGAATTTAATCTTGGATGTAAGTAATTTTTATAATTTGTTATTTATGTAATAGGAATGTACCCCAATGTTGAATTGAGTGTCTATATTTAATGTATCAACTTGCCTCTCAATGAATTTTCATTCTCATACTAATTTAAAAAAAAAAATAATAATAATAAACTGTCAACCAATGCAAGCAAAATCTTTGAATATTGTGCATTTTCAAGTATTTTGTTTGCAAATAAACCAGCTGAAATCTTAGGTTTACAAATATCATACTTAGAAATAAAATACGTTAGATTTTTTTTTTAACTTTGAAAAACACAAGCAAATTCTAACTTTAATAAACAACTCTTAAAAAAAAATCAAAAACTTAAGTACGATATTAATTTCTGATTGATTTAGCAATGTTCGCCAGCCATAATTTACTAACCAACTAGCTATTTTGGCTGACTGATTATTATTTTTTTATTTTACAAGAATATGAATGATTTGCTAACTTTGCCTTTTAAATAATAAAAATAAGGCTACTCTAATTAACAGGCTTAGTTCAATAAACAGTACATATATAGTTGGAGATCCAGAAAACCACTATTTTTTTCCAACATTACCACGAAGTCTGATGTAATACGGGTAAAATCGTGAAATGCATCTAGTTTACTAAATTTTACTCAGTTGTTTTTTTAAAGTACTACTCATACATACTTTAAGAAAAACGTTGTATAAAATTTATCGTATAGCGTCGTCATTTATCAAATTGAAAATATTATTCCTATAAATAAAAACGTAATTGGAACTGGAATAGTTTTTAATTGTATTCTTAACTGATTGATCAGCGTGACTTATCTGTTTCAAAAACATTTTTAGGTAAAAACAAAGTTAATTCAATAATGATGGAGCTGATAGACGATAAAAAGTCAACTCGGTCATGTTTATACGTATTAAAAAATTCGTCGAATCTATTGGTTAAAATTTATTTGCAACTAGCTGTTTCCGCGACTTCATTCACGTTTGCACTCCCTTTTGTATGTATATTATTTTATTGTATGAATGTATGTGTATGAATATATGTAATTCTTACTGTTTTATCCATGTAACTTAGTATGTATGAGAATAATACTTTATACATCAACTGCTCTGTGTCCAGAAATCTTATACTCATGTTTACCTTCATTCAATCGCTTTCAGTGATAAGGCCGCTATTGCACATTTGATGTAAATATTTTATAATATTATTATTCAATAATGTACATAATAAAATTTTAAAATAAAATAAAATAGAGCAAACGAACCTTTCGCCGAAGGAACCAGGCTAGATAATAAAAAGTGTCCTAGCTAGTATGGACTTAAATCATTCCGAGGTTCTTTCAAACCCATTCAGAAGTTTTGGGGTGACGCGCGGCCAAGATACAGACAAAAAAAAAATGAATTTTTTAAATGAATGAAATGATTACTGAGCGCCCTCCAACATTTTTGAAATATCCCTAACGTATAGAATTGGACCTGTACAGTTTAATTATAAGTAAAGGGTAACGGAATGTCAATTAACGGTCGGTGACCTCGATAGCGTTTACCAACATACGGTACTAAAAAGAACATGGACAAAACGAAAATATTGTCGAATGTCCATGTCATGCCCACCCCTGTATCATTTGGAAAGTCGACTCTTGAAGTTGTTAATGAATACATCTACCTAGGACCAAAGATCTAATCGTCGAATCCAGCTACGATGTTTAGGGTTCGGAAAGTTAAAAAACGTCTTTTCATCCGTCATACCTCAGTGCCTTAAGTCGAAAATGTGTGTTACCAGTGACGACATACGGATCTAAAACGTAGTCTCTAAGTATGGGCATTTTAAACAAGCTTCAAATCGTACAGCGAGCAATGGCGAGGGCTATGCTTGGTATTTCTCTGTGAGAGAGAATCAGAAATGATGTCATCCGCAGAATAACGAAGGTTGCCAAACATAGCCCAGCGGATTTGAAAACTGAAGTGGCAGATCAATTCCCGCTCGCGGTAAATGTTTGTATTTATATAAATATTTGTTTTCAGTCTGGGGTGTATATTTTTGTGGGTCTCCTCACTGTATCTCAGAGACAACGTAAAACTGTCGGTCCCGGTTGTTATCATGGACACTTGAAAGCGATTTTTAATCATGATAAGGAAATTATCCGTCGACTGGCAGTGGAGCATGGCGACTCAAACTCGAACCCTTCTCCTACATGAAGCAAAGACTTTTGCCCAGCTGTGGGACGTTTACAGACTGATTCAGCTCAGTTCATTTTAATCATAATAATTTGGTAACTCTAAAAATCACAGCAGAACCTTATTATGCAAAAATTCTGTATCTCACGATATTCGTTTTAATCTTTGTTACTGCAATCAAATATATAATTTCTCCTTAAACTAAAAAGTACATACCAAGATTTAAATCTACGAAATTTATTCAAGATCTGATTATTCTATTCACTGAGTCATTATGACTTATGTGCAATTAGTTCTAGTCGAGATGGAGCTTAGGTTCACGGAAGTGTTTAAGGCTGCGTAGGTCGATTAGTCGTAATTGGAATTACGTCTCACTTGGCGTTTTGAGACGTGATTGGATATATACCCTCTATATTACAGTCATTACGAAATATTGTTGAGAATTTATGTGATTTTACGATTTAACTTGGTACCTACTAAAGTGATGAGTTTTAGAAATTAACTATAGACAGATAAAATAGACTTTACTATACACCTTTTTAGATAATACACAAGTAAGTTAATTATACAAAGTAATTTTATTATACAAAAGTGGTTTTATCGCTAAGGGGCGTTTTTTTTTTCAGACAACCCCGACTACACAGAATATGTAAGGAAAAGGTAGGTGGTGCACCGTCGTCGCCTGTGCATGGCATATACATAAAATATAAAATATGAAGAGGTGTAAGTAGTCGCCGCAACGCTCGCGCCGATGGTCGCGGGTTCCTTTCTGCTCGGGCCAGATATTTGAATTTGTATACATATTTGTTTCAGATCTGGGTGTATATCCGTGTCGGTATCACCACCGTGTCTCGAAAAGAAAAAAAAGCAACCTCTCTCCTATATGGATTAGGCCTTTGCACACCAGCGGAGTGTTTGTAAGTTAAGTTCAGTTCAGTTTTATAATATGTAAGTATTTTTAAGGTTATTTCGGTTCAAGATACCTTCATGGTTTATGGCATTACTATAAACCGTAACATGAAGTCTTATGCCCAGCACACCCTCGAGGTGTGCCCGAGATGGGCGGCGCTGCATCAAGGTTTGAGGTCGTTCCTCGGAGGGGACTTGTCGCTCCCGAACATCTTCACCGCGATGCTCGGCGACGACGAGTCCTGGAAGGCGATGGTCTCCTTCTGCGAGACAGTAATGTCCCAAAAAGAGGCCGACGAGCGGGTGAGAGAGGAGGCCGCCGACGTGGCTTCCATCCGCGGCCGACGAATGGGGGTGCGTAGGAGGCGCTACTTAATGCGCCTCCAGTAACGCCCCTGTGCCCATGTCGGGCCGGGATGGGAACCCGGTCCTGCTAGACACGGCGTCATCGGGACTGTTCAGAGGTGAGCCGGACAGTCCCCAAGGAGGAGAAGTCTGGCCTTTTCGCCGAGGCCAGCCTGTCGCTGGAGGGATCCTGTTGCCTGCAGATCCGGGACCCTCCAATTAAAGCGGCTGAAGGCTCCCGCAATGGTTTAGTGCGGTATTGCACTCTCAAAGTGCCGAGTGCGACATAAGTCTAGGACTGCCTACCCGGGCGTCCTGGATATCATCCGTAAATGAATTCCCCTGCGACACAAAAAAAAGTAACATGAAGTCTTATAGTTTTTTTAAGCTATTGCATAGCTTTTATCGCGGGCTTTGAGCGCGGCAACCGAATTAAGAAATTCCGTGACGAATATAAAACCTAACATCCTAGTGATGGGCGTTGTACAACGTAGATCGTTATATACTATCTATTTAATTTCATAACCAGAGCTCATTTTCTAGCACGAGACAACTATCTTTTTTACAAACGCTCCATAGCAGGCGCAATGAACAATGCCACAAACTGTAACGTCAACAGCGATTAATACTTTGATAATTGATATGATATTTCTGTTTGTGGAAATATACCATTAGTTAGTATTATGTACTAGCGGCCCGCCCCGGCTTCGCACGGGTATTTAACTAAAATTTTAAAAATTATAAATTTATATTTTTTATCACCTACATGCGCCATCTATCGTATAATGGAAGCATATCGTTTTTATTTTTAGTGACATTTAACGTAATAGTACTTATATTAATTGAAAATGATGTTTATCTAAAATATTAAAACGATTTCTATTCCTATCCGACATATTTAGTAAACTTTTAAGTTTAAGAAAATAATAACTAAAAAGTAAGTTTTGTGAGTTTTTAAGATTCCTTAGACCAGATGGCGTTGGCGGCGTAGGTACCTATTTCTATTTTCTTAAATATTTATTTTTAAATTTAATTACAATGAAACAAAAACTAAATTATACTGTGAGTTATGCATAATTTTTATGTATTAAAGTTATTTACATTGGTTTTGTACTTTTTACGTGATACGTGCACGACCAAAAACGATAAGAGATGGCGCTGATACAAAAAAAAACGCGCTATTGAAATTTATTCTTGATGATATATAGTGTATTAATAAAACGGAGGTTTTAACAGTTTATTATTTTTATAGATATATGTAGTAAAGATCGTATAGATATGTATTTATTGAAATGTTGTTAATTTGAAATTACAAACAGACACTTCAATTTTATTTATTTGTATAGACAAGCTATTGCTTCGCCCGCGTTAACTTAGATTTACAATCTTATGTGGAGTGATGATGATTATTTAGTAGCCTAAGGTACTCCTTATAATATTAGCTATCTGCCGGTGTAAGCCATATACGAGAACACCAAAGATACGATATTAGAACGTAGGTCTCAAACTTTGTTTCTTATTTCAGTTACCATAAATCTATAGTTTCAATAATAAAAATTCCTGAATAACCTACATGTATTGTAAGATAATAAAAATATTTTTAACGACATTAACTTCTCAATTTTACAATAAAAGAAAAAAAAAAATTTCTTATCAGTCACCACGCCCAAAAAGTGTAACTTGAATTAATATCAAAGAAAAAAAACTGAATAAATAAAAAATAAAAAAATAATTATAATTGCATAACTTGATAAAAAATGCTATGCAATAGCTTTACCGCGGCAGTCCCCGAGTGCTACACGTATTTGTTTATTTATTTTTTTAATGTAGCTTTCCGAACGAATGAACAAACACATATTTCCTTCTTGTAAGTTATGTCTTAATGTGTTTGCATTGATTAGACTAGAGACGAAATTATAATTTGTTTATTGAATCAACATCGAATATTTAATTTTTTAGTTTTCATTTAAGGCTGGTCATATTAAAAAGAGCATCTGTTGATTTTTCATTTTTAAAGTTACAAAACACAAAAAAACATCATTGTAATATTGCACAACAATTAATAGTCGTGAAATAACTAAAAAAAAAACATCGTATTTCTCATTATATCTTTGAGAATTCTCTTCAAAGGATCCCAGAAAGAAAATACCTTTTAAGCCATTGAATTGAGACGAAAATTGAGGCAAATTAATTTGGTACCGTCGGAAGAAATATTGTACCCCTGATGTCATTTGAGATTTTTTGTACCTTTTCTTTTCAGAGCAGATATTAGTCGCAGGGCGTCGTTGAAATATCGAAAATTGTAAAAAATTTTTGATGAATATCGATTTGACCTTATCTTTTTAGAATTTAATGTTCATCAGTGTTGAAGATGGGATGAATTCTTTTGTATACATCTTTGAATGTGTTTTTAAAATCGATTTTATTAAGGTTGCGAGTTGAAATAACAAATCAGTGATTTCACTTTGATTTTTTGGCGTTCATTTTTAGAATTACGAGGTCAAAGATGATTAAAACTACCATCATACTGTGTTAGTCTAACAGAGTGCGTACTTCAAGTATGTACGTCTAAGCGTACTGGCTTTGCGTAATGGCGCTGCACATATTACTTTGATGATGGGAAGAAAACGAAAATAAAAGTTGTTACAGCGACTGGTCGTTACACTAACGGTTGCGGATTTCATCCCCCTATAAATGTTTGTTCATAGGCTATAGATGTCGGTCGTGGTACAAGCACAAACATCTTATGTTGTGTGTGTGTTTTAGACAAAAGACTACAGAGGTCTGTCAAGCGTGATGTATGTATAAACAGGGAATAATAATATTTTAATATTTTATTAAATCAGGTTTAACCCATATCATTTTTAATATACGAATATTTTTAATTTCAGTAACTTAATAAAATTATTTATTGAATCGAAGTATTTGAATAATATTTAAAGTTCTTAAAAATGTATGCGAAAACAAAATAAATAAATAAATGGAAGCCTAAATGGCTTTTAACACAATTTCATTCGTCAACTTAAATATATGGTTAAAATATAAAAAAATAAATGAAAACAAAAATTAAAATTTAGACAAATTATCGTAACATGGTTATTGGACTGTGAACATAAAAATAGTTTTTAGGATTTTAGTCTGTTTATGTTGTTTTTTTTTTTTGCACTCTCTAATCTCATAATATTCCAATTTTTTTTTTTTTGTAGAAAACATTACGATTCATATAAACGGACTTTCACTAACTTTAACTCAGGCAAAACCATGTAGGTAGGCTAGTTATATGATGATTGATGAAAGTACTATCCGTTTAAACACATGTACACGCTTTACACAGAATTATCTAGTTGGGTAGTTTATAACTCGAGTCTTGGGGATAGGAAACTTTTGTCCCTGAAAATGACAAGATATCCAAGGGATGTTCTAATGTTATTCCGAACTGCGATTAGTGATCCTATAATAATATTTGTTTGTTATCAGAATTAAGGTAATATACATATTTACAATACAGTACAATAAAATTAGCATACATAACTAACTTGTTCAAGCCAGCTATACGTGAACTGTTATGAAGAAGTTCGCTTATAGCTAGCTTAACCGGATTTTGTCAGTACTAGGCTTTTCTCAATAGCAGTAATTAGCAGGGCGATGGAAAAATATGCAAGCCATTTCCCCTTTTATTATTCTTCAACTTATTTCTACTTCCCTTCACGTCTTTAAGCAAAAACGTATTTTTTTGCTCATTTGGAGCTCCAAGAGTTCATGCCGGTGATCTTTTACAAATCATGGGTGCTATTTTGTCATTTTAATCGTGTTCCAATGACCAATGAAAGATATTTGTTATAAAAGCTTATGTTAAAAAAAAATTTACTGGACACCATAACGACGTCATTATGATACAAATTAAACATTACCAATCTCGTCAAGAATAACCATTATGAAATCATTGATCATCCACTGTTAACCATTATGACACGATTTTAATAGTAGATTAAGGGGACGGGACGTACATACTCGTTTAAAAAAAAATGTGAGCCGTCACGGGACGCCTGGCAGATGTGAAACATCGACATTATTTTGTAAAAGTAATATGCAGAAAAGAACATATTGTGATAGGAACTAAATATGTCATAATGATAAAATAAAATATTACGATTTTTTTGCAGATAACGATGACTATTTATTGAATAAACATTTATTTTCATTAAATACAAAAATTTACGAATTTATTTCAAATCGTGACTACTTAATTCGTTTAATCAGTGACTTCGAATGCGCATGCCGTGACGCGTCGCCACGGCATGCGTCACCACGCCAGAAATCGGTTTTACGTGCGCCTATAGATGTTTCACATCAAAAAAGTAACATTTTTCAATTTATTTTTAAGTTAAAATTGATGCATTACACGACAACCATTCTGGTATGACGACCGTTCTGGTGTAGTGATAGTGGTGCGAGTGGAACTCGCCTCACCGCCGGCGATCGCGTGTTCGATTCCCGCTCGGGGCAAATATTTGAATTGTGCAAATATTTATATCCAGTCTGAGTAAATGTCCTTGTGGGTATCCCCACCGTGCCTCGGAGAGCACGTAAAGCCGTCGGTCCAGGTTGTTATCATAGACACATGGTAATGATGATATGGTATGGATCGTTACTCATGGTATGGATATTATCCGCCAACCCACAGTGAAGCAGTGTGACGGATTAAGCTCCAATGCTTCTTCTAGATGAAGAAGAGGCCTACGCTCAGCAGTGGGTTGTGTACAGGCTGATACAGTACAGTACACTACACATGCATTGTAAACTTTAAAAATGTCACGAATTATTTTAAATTTGCATTTATAATATCATAATAGTTGGATACATTAATATCACAATTCTTAACAAAGTGTGTTCATCAATAATGCCTATTATTATAGCGATTCATTATTCACGACGTTATTGTTTGGAGCGTTTCGACGAAATTTCAAAGCGATGTGAAAATGAAAAATGGATTTAGTAAACGTAACGCCAGGCCTGACCGGTTTTATAATGATCGAGCCGTGTGGTTTTACCTGTATAAATAATTACTGCAATAAACAAACGTAAATAATTTAATACTTTGTTACCTGTAGGATTAAATCATGTGTCAATGAATTTAAAGATTTTATTTAAAAAAAATTAATAGATAAATCGTATTATTCGGTGCAGGATTACTTAGTTGATAAAGATGTGTGGACTTAGTGGCGCTGTATTTCATGCAAGATATTACTAATTTTGTACTAAAACACAGTTTATATATTATTTTCAAAAGAATAACTGCGGAGTTTCTTGCCGATTCTTCTCTGCAGAATCTACATTCCGAATCGGTGGTAGCTTTACTTTTACAAAAAATATTAAAAACTAAAGTTTTAATTTGTAAAATGACGATTCGAAGGTTCTCGTGGGGCCTTTTTTACGCGACTGCGACAGAAGGAGGGTTATGTTCTTTGAGTGTATGTATGTATGTATGTATGTATGTATGTATGTATGTATGTCCATTTCTTTGGCACGCCCTACAGCCCAAACGGCTGAACGGTTTTTGACATATGAGGTGTCGTTGTATTTGTCTAAATTGTAGTAGTGACATAGGCTATATAAATTTTCAAAATGGCGCCCGCAAATGGCGGAATGAGGGGTGAGAGTTAAATTTTTTTTCTTACTGTAGCAATATAAGTATCAAATGAAAGCTAGTAAATTGTTTTATTCTTTTTAGTTTATAATAAGAGTATTTTACGCAGTCGGGTTTTTTGATTTTTTTAATTAAGCATACTTGTTAATAAAGTTGTTTTTGATTTTGTCGGGAAACACACTACACGTAAATGAATGTTCTAATCACAACCAAAATATGTATGGCACATACAAAACAGCTAGTCACTCTATCTACTGAGTTATCTCGTCGATTTTAAAACGGAAAATTAATTTTCAAAATCAGACTTGTGGATTATCAGAGTTTTCAAGAAAACTTATATTTTATTATACAATAAATAAATTGACTAGTTTATTATTTAGATATTGGTATTAGTAGATATTGTAATAACAAGTATAAATTCCATTATTATATCAAGCTGGTTCACAATGAATTAATAGATCTATATGTGTTTAAGAAATCTATCCGAAACAATTTGGTTTTCCTTTGATATACGAGTATTCTTTCACCACCGAGCGAGTGAGACTTTAAATTATGTGTCTAATTTTAGCTTTAAAGCTTTCCTAGACTCGTTTTCGCCTCGCTATATAATTTAAGTGTAACAAATCTTTATTACTTTATTACGAAAGTTATGCCCGTGTTTATCTCTATACCTAATTACAACTAGTAAAACTACAGTAAAACAGATATGAAAGCTTTAAAAATAATGCGTTTTACAAAGTTAACTACATTATATGAACGTTTTAGTTTTTGTTTTATGTTAACGGGATTGTGTAGTTTAGGATAATTACTTTTATTTCCGACGATTGTTCTGGTGTAGTGGTGCGAGTAGTGGCATCAACGCCGCGCGCCGGCAGTCGTGGGTTCGATTCCCGATCGGGGCAGATATTTGTATTTGCACAAATATTTGTTTCCGGTGTGGATATATGTCTTCGTGGGTCTCCTCACCGTGCCTCGGAGAGCCCGTAAAGTCGTCGGTCCCGGTTGTTATTATAGACACCTGATAATGATCGTTACTCATGGTAGGCAAGACTAGCTAGGCGTCCAGTAGTGGGTGTGCTTACACGCCAAGTATTCGGCCTGCCAGACTGACGTGCAGTCCTAGCGTCCGGCCGTGAGTCCCACACACCCGCCGTTTCACAGCGGGATGCGTAAATGCATTTCTCATCGTTAAAAAAAATGGTAGGGCAATCATCTGCCAACCTGCAGTGGAGCAGCGTGTTGGATTAAGCTCCAACCTTTCTTCTATATGGATAAGATGCCTTCGCCCAACAGTGGGTTGTTTACAGGCTGATATAGTACAGTACATTACTTTTATATATATAGCGATGTAACGTCTGTATCCGAAAATGTGAAAGTTTCATATTTGAGTGATTTATGTTAAGAAAGATTCAACCTTACCTTACCTATAATACGTTAGATTTGACGATGTATCGGTGTAGTGATCATAAAAAAGGCTCTTTCGCTGTTGGTAGGTTCAATGACAAATGTTTGTTGACATTTCTGTGTTTTTTTTTTGTTCTATTTTCAGACTCCTAACACTCTACACTTATGTTGATTTCACTCTACTTTAATTTATATCCAACTTTAGTTATTTTATTTAAAATTTGAAATTATTCAAAACCTACTTTTGGTGCATTATGAGAAGTGATAATTTTCCTGCCTCGTTTCTCTGCTACGAATTCTCCGGTGCATACATTTACATAATACTGCAGATTAGTAGCATTTGAATATACATAGAAAATCTGATATTTTGTCGTATTCCGGGAGAGATAATATTGTATTATAATAATATACAAGCTGTTGTGACATCTACAGCAATATTTAGTATATTATCAAATCCTGGATATGAGTATATACAATAATTTATCCTGAGATATAATATAGTTAAATTTAGTGATGATTCTTCTGGTGTGGTTGTGTGAATTGCTGTGCGGTATCAGGCAGAGAATAATATTCCTGACCTTTTTTCATCAAGGTGTCGTAAAAGGCGAATAATGCCATAGTAATGCGAGCAACTGTACACCGACCAAGATGGCGATGGGTGGCAGCGTCACTATATGATGCCATAACACACACAGTGCTCGCCAACTCGTAACTCTAATGTTTCTTTCCGGTTTTTTGCAGCGACTATAATGTAGCATTGTAAAATATTGGTTGTTCTTTAGGGTGTAATAGGACTGACATCGACATTTCAGTGCAAAGGCCTTACAAAAATAAAGAAAAAAAGTTCTTTTAACGACCTACTTCATGATAGTATAATATTTTGATTTTATTATTTATTAATATTATTTTGAGTTAATGACTTTCACGAGATTTTTCGAGCGGGAATCGAACTGCCACTTCAGTTTGTGAATTCGCTGGGCTATGTCAGCAGCCTTCGTTCGTCTACGGAAGTCATGATTTCTGATTTGATTTCGCAGATAAATACCAAGCATAGCCCTCTCCATTGCGCGTTGTGCGACTTGGAGCTTGTTTAAAAGGCCCATAGTCAGAGACCACGTCTCAAATTCGTATATCATTACTGGTAACACACATTGGTCGAAGAATTTTGACTTCAGGCACTGAGGTATGATGCATGAAAAGACAAAAAAAAAATATGCTGGCCAATAATAACACTTATACTAATATCTTGAAAATTAATGGTGAATAATGAGATGGTGACACTTGATATTGTGAACATGTCAATTTTACGAATCAGATACTCGTATATCATAAAAGGACAATAATTGTAGAAACTTATCTTCTTTTGTATGTAACGTTTTTATAAATCGCACAGTCTCGTCACAAGAAAAAACAAAAATATCTAACATTACATTTGATCATGTATACATATTATTTAATAATTCTAACAAAGCCACACACTTGCTAGACTATCGTAAGATGTTATTAATGTATGTATATCGACATTTCTATTTATAACCACTATTCCTACAGTTTCGAATAATCATTAATACAAAACTGAATGGAACCCCAAAAAGTTGTTTGTTTAAGTAAATAATTATAACGTGAAAAAAGAAACACAATACGCCTGAAAGAGGAAATGAGTCCGAAATTGAGACATTTCTGTGAAAGCTTCCGGCGTAAACCGGACGTGCAGAGCTGAAGGCTATATTTCCGCTGATCTTACACTTTACAGAATATTTTAGTTTTAAATGGGAATGTTGAATTTTGCTTTTCTTCCAATCTGATAAACAATATTTTTTATTTCAATTGATATTGTTTACTTAAGGAAATGAAATTCCTTTAATAATTGAAGACCGTATTCCTGTCAAAAGAACAACGACAACAAAGGAAAACATTGTAAGAACAGCTTAACTGAACTCAGCTGAAATAACATGTGAATGTCTTACTGTTGGGAAAAGGCCTCTGCACTTTTATATGATAAGGTTAAGGGCTTAAGTTGGTGTCTGTTCTACCGTTAGTATTCATTACAACTAAAAATAGAGAAAAATATGGAAGAAAAATGAATGCCTGATAAACGATTGAGAAATAAGTACATTTGCCAAACCACAATGAAGCAGTGTGGTGAATTTCTCTTCAACCTTATTGATGGCTGCCCAGCTGCATGTATGATCATCTACCTCTATAGTACAGTAAGTATTCATGTACGTCCGGCATAAAAAGGTTCTTTTTAGCTGAAGTTGGACGAATATGTAAGATAATGACTCTTTATTGTATACCAAGAATAAGCAATTGTTGTGTAAGCTTGTAAGATGTTGTGCCATGCTGCTTTGTAGCCGTATTGGGCCGAAACGACCGGGGTGGTACCTCTCGCTCACATGATAGCGGCGTAAAGTGACAGCTATACTGTCGAGTTTCATGTTGTGAGTTGCCTATTGGGGGGAAAAGGAGGGCAACGCATCTGCATCCTCTTGTGCAGATGTTCATGGGCGTCGGTTATCACCAAAAGGCTGCGATTGCTCGTTTGCCCCCTATACTATTTAAAAAAAAAAACCTAGTAAAACAAAAAAAAAACCTAAAAAAGAAAAATTAAAAGAAAGCGGCCTTATCACTAAAGAGAGATCTCTTCCAGGCAACCTATAGTACACCATATACTGTTAAATAAAATACGATGGTACTTTGTGTTTGAGTCGGACTTTAAATTTTCCGAATTTGTTATTACATTCATCCTGGTGGACCTTTTTTCAGTGTATAAAAGACAGCTGATACTAATATTTCAAAGAGGCAATGATTATTTCAAACCACTTACCTCAAGATCTGTCAATTTGATTGCAAAACTGTTTTGAAGTGGTTAACTTTTTAATTTTTTTTTTAAATGTAGATAGTTATTTATTGACATAATAAAATGGAGGAATTTATTTTTCATTAATCTAAGATTCTACTGGACATACTGGATACTAGCTTGTTTAACGAGTAAGCTTTGAGTATAAGAGACTATAATCACGCTATGACAGATGGGTGGGGGAGGTAGTACAGCAGCGACCTTTAAAAGTCAACTAATGTTATGTGTAACGGAAATGAAATCGTGATGGATGAATAGTCTTTACATATTCTTCAAGTTGATAGTAATCAGATTTTCCGGGATACAGTGATAAAATTGTACCATATTGTACCACGTACCACAAAAATAATAAACAATCATAAAACCCATAAACTCACTTAACCGTGAATGTTTCTGGGCCTCATAAAAATCGAGTTTCTCTACCCATGGTGAAATACGTGATGTTTTCTTCCTGAATAACACATAAATCTTAGGTCAAGTTCACGGCCTACATATTGGCAGTCTGCCAGATATTAATACAAATACACACCTTTATATGTCAATATATTAAATAACGTAATTATAAACTAGATTTTTAAGGTTCGTACACTAGCAAGTAAACAAGAACATTTCGAGAGTATTAGTCAAGGCTAGGGATTCCTAAATGGGGTCGATATCGACCCCTAGGGATTGTAATCGGTTTCCCAGGGGTCGAAATAAACTTAAACTGATTTGTTTTGAAATTGGTAAGTATTTTATATCAATACGAAAAAAAAAAACTAAAGATTTTTAAAGTAATTTGGCTATTGGGGTCTGAAATATCAGTTCATTTTCGAAAAGGGGTGTTTTGCCTTAAATAGTTTGGAAATCCTTGTTATGGAGTTTAAATATGTCACTTAAGAGTGTAGCAGAATAAATTTCATTTAATCGGGTAAGATGACCTTTCTGGCGTAATATCACTGGTTAAATTCCCTACGGATAGATTTGGAGCAGATGTTAGTAATTATAGCGATATTTGTATTTATATACAAAGATAAATAGATAAATAAACTCTTCCCACTCAATGATCCCTTGAGGATGAGAATCCTGTGTCAGCGTACAATCATAACATAAACATATACTTTCAAACAATAACAAAAATTTGTATGGAATATAGGTAAGATGGAAACACCACCCAAAGTATGACAGTGATGAATGATAGAAAGACCAAGTATGCAGCATGAAACTACGAGTGGAAAGCTAACAAGAACTGGTATGCATGACTTTTAGATAACATTGTCTCCGACACCCATGTCGTAGGGCATGATTTGCAAATGCAAAAAAATGTGAAAAAAGAAATTGTATGGCCCATATAAATATTTGTCACGAGTGGAGATCGAGCACGTGACCGTTAGCGCTGCTATAACTACACCGTTAACCCGTCATCATCAGAAATACTTCATGGGAGTGAAACATTTCATAGACTTGGTATGACGACATACCGTGCAATGGCTAACGAGACGCGCCGTTGTCTAAGGTCAACCATGTACACACCCAATGAATTAAACAACGATTTTCCCTTTTCTTTTAACTAGCAACACCAAACTATCATACGTATTCGCGGCAATTGGCGCCCAGTTAAAACACATCTTGTGTTACAGGCAATACATATATACATAATTATATTAGCTTAATATCTTAATATATATAAATCTCGTGTCACAATGTTTGTCCTCAATGGACTCCTAAACCACTTAACCGATTATAATAAAATTCGCACACCATGTGCAGTTCGATCCAACTTGAGAGATAGGATAGTTTAAATCTCAAATTATAGTCGCAATTTTAATTTATTGCTAATTATTTGTCTGTTATTATTTGACAGTCACAATTATCTGTTAACTCCAAATGATTCTAACAGATGTCGATACCTTTCGACTTAGTTGAGTAAGTAATCAATAGATGGCGCTGCTATGGTAAATCTACGAACGTGTCATATAAGCTACATTTTAACAGCATGATTACCACGTGTTATTGAGGCTAAAGTATAAATTAAATTTATTTTTATAATTTTTAAAATTTTAGTTAAATACCCGTGCGAAGCCGGGGCGGGCCGCTAGTAATATAATAAACAACAGTATCTCAAATCATTTACAGTCAATTACATACGCCATTTAAAAAAAAAAAATTGGAATCGTCCCCAGTGTTAAAATAATGCTCTTTAACTAATTATTTAATTATTTACCGCTGTATTCGTTAAAGTATATTTAAAAGTAATAAAAGATATTTATGAGATAATTTTAAGATAATCTCGAATCAAATTATAAACGACGTGATGTTTTACATAGAAGTTAATTTTAAATAGAAGTGATATAAATACCGTACTAGCATCTTAAACAGTGGTATACCACTTTTGGGTTGAGACACGGCTCTCGACAGATCGGTTAACACGGTTTTTCTTCTTCTTCATATTGATATGTTTTATAGCGTATGTTTTCCAGGAATAATGTACATTTCAAATGACGAAAGTTCTTATTAAATAAATAAAATCTTTTTGAAGATCTTGATCTTGATCTTGATTTTGTAAATTTTTGAAGAATAAAATAATTCCATCTCTCTATACTGTACTGCACTATAATATCATGTAAGTATCCAACAATTGATCAGAAGTTTTAAGATCAAGAAGAACAGTCTTTTTT
The DNA here is from genome assembly GCA_036937285.1 of Euphydryas editha. NCBI lineage: Eukaryota > Metazoa > Arthropoda > Insecta > Lepidoptera > Nymphalidae > Euphydryas > Euphydryas editha. The sequence continues at coordinate 13,922,845 of JAUPFZ010000023.1, forward strand.
CTTATCAAGGAGATTTGGAGCATAATCCATAAATCTATGTATTACGTATTGGCGGATAAACATGTCTTAAAATTTCTTCAAACATGCAAGTTTCTTCGCAGCATTATAACCGAAAACCTTCACGGCCCATTTTGGATTTGAAATCTCGACAATCAGGTCGGTTCACGTGTTTTAACTACTGGACCATCTCATCTTTCTAAGCCTTATATTTAATACACATATATGTTAGCAAGACTGATTTCCCACGGTGAAACCGACTTACCTAATAAACAGAAATTAACAGAATTCCCATACCAATAAATATTCACGTTAAATTAGAACAAAGTTTTCAAATTTGTTATTTATAGTTCATACGATCGAGTCTCGTGTGAATACGCTTATAACGTTTTCAATACTGTAAATTAAACCTTCCATGAAGTGGGTAAGAAACTGTTTAATATGAAATTACTATATAATTGCTGGGAAGGCTCGCAGTTTAAATTCATTTATTTGTAGAATACTAAACAATCCGCCTGGTTTTAATTTTACAAATACAAATATCTGCCTCGAGTGGGAATCGAACCCGTGACCTCCGACACTGAGGTGACTACTCGCATCATTACACCAGAAAAGTTGTTTATTGTTTACTTACGTAATATTACCACTGATCTATAAAAAACCTCAATGGATATAACTAAATACATATGCGTGTTACTTCTAAAAATTAGATAAATATAGACAGCTTAGAATGCAACCATTAGGATAAAAACAAAAATTAAAGCATATAAGTAATATGTTAAGGAATGCTTGTAAATAGAAAATCAAAATCAAAAACAACCTTATTCAAATACGCCCCACGAACACCTAGCTAGAAAACAAGATATATAGATAATAGAATTAAAAAGCATGAAAATAAATAGATTTAGACATAAATAAAAATTATATATACAATATATATATATATATATATATATATATATATATATATATATATATATATATTTAGTAAATGTATGGTCAGTCAACGTCAAAGTCAAGTCAAAGTCAAGTCAAAGTTATTCAGCATAAAATTATTACAATTATTTACTGAACGTCATGAGTCTACCACCAGTTCGGAAAGAAGAAGCCTCTGACCTGAGAAGAACTGGCGAAAAAACTCAGCGGGACTAATATTTTTTTTTAACGTAATGGTTTTTTTTTTTCAAAGTAAATTAAAGTGTAAAGACTTGCATTATATAGAGATCCTAAGTTTGGTTTAAGTCTCGTTGTCTCAATAAGTACGCATAAAACAGAATGATAATCTAAAAATGTAAATAAAAAAGACATGGGCAAATAAAGCCTGTGGATGTAGTTACCTAAAAAAAAAACTATGCATAACATCATTCTTCTAGATTTACTTATTCAGATTGTACTACCTCTAAGTCTATATCAGTGTTAGAATTCCATTAAATATGTATTTATAAGTATGTACTATGTACATATACCTACTTATAAGTACGATAAGATACGAGTATAAGGATGTGATATATGTAACTCCAAATTTACCAAATTTGTTATTGCATAAATATGTTATGGTGGACCTTCCTTCGATGTATAAAAAACAGCCTATGCTAATATTACTGAAATGAACTGACTGAATCAGCCTGTAAACGTCCAACTGCTGGATAAACGCCTCTTCCCCATATAGGAGAAGGGTACTCTTAGGAGACAGAAACCCTTCCGCCCCTTTTGGCCATACATAAAAAATAAAAAAATAAAATCTCTAAAGAGACTTTCATAAGATTTTCAAATGTATTGAAATTAAATTTTTCAAGTTTTTAAAATATTATTTCAGCAAAATGTTTCAAAAGATACAAGTTTATATCAAACACTTTCAATCTTAGAATTCCTCAGGCTCTAGAAGCGTTTTTAAAAAAATGTAATTCAATTATACAATTGATCATGTTTTTGATCAATTATGAACCTTATTCTCAAGGGGTTAGGTAAAAATTTGTTTGAAATATGATTTTATATTTTTCCAAGTTTAAAAGGCTGCAGTTCGACAGCGTTCTTCCGTGTTTATATTATTTCCTTTAGAAATATTTTTTTATTGAAACCATCTTGAAGACGGAGATTTATAAGGTTTTCTTGCCTGTTAATTTTTTAAGTTTTTTTTTTCTTTCTTTCACTTAACAAATATTTTATTTTGCTGTCGATATACTTTAACGACTATTCATCATGATTATCATTGAATCATTATCAGTAGCGAATATTGTGTACCGTACCGACAACAGTAGCGGTATAGTAGTGTCGTCGAGGACTGTACCCGGGCTATCTATAGTGGTGGTCATTTTGAGGAAATTTACTCGCCAAGCTTAGCAGGCGGATTGGCGAGTGCAATGTATTGTCGCAGTAAATGGTGACGCAGCTGCTTATCACTATTTTGTTTGGTGTACAGTTGTTCGCAACATTATAGTCTCAATCGTCTTTTACGACACCTCGGCTAGAAGAAGTACGGTACTATTCTTGTCTTCACGGCAAATGCAAAACAATAATATAATAATCTTTGTACAAGAAACCTCATTGCGTTTTGTCCAAGTCACGTCAAAATAAAATACCTAAACAGATCAAAGAGATAATTCAAATGTAAGAGTCCTAAAAAACGACGACGATCGTTACTCGTGATAGGGAAAATTATCACCAAACCGCAGTGGAGCAGCTTGGTGCATTATGCTCTATCCCTTCTCCTATATGGAGAAGAGGCCTTTGCCCAGTAGTGGGACGTTTACAGGATGATTCATTCATTCAATCCTAAAATCAAAATCAAAATTAAAAACAAATTTATTCAAATAGGCCCCACGAGCACTTTAGAATCGTCATTTTACAAATTAAAACTTTGATGATATTTGGTATTATTTTTTATAAAAGTAAAGCTACCACCGATTCACAATGTAGATTCTGCAGAGAAGAATCGGCAAGAAACTCCGCAGTCAATTACTTGAAAATAATATATAAACTGTCTTTTAGTACAAAATTAGTAATATCTTGCATGAAATACAGCGCCACTAAGTCCACACATCTTTATCGACTAAGTAATCCTGCACCGAATAATACGCTTTATCTATTAATTTTTTTTTAATAAAATCTTTAAATTTATTATGATATGATAAAAAAATAGTTATTCTACATTTAAGATATTAAAAATTTTCAATTGTAATAAATTCAAATTCGTTTTAACGCTATTGAAGGATGTAGCTAGTTATCACATGAATATGCAATATTTCGAGACATAACTCTAACTTTTTGCTAATTAGACATAAACAAATATACGGCTACATTTGCATGTAAGAAACAAACTTTGTTTTGAGTTAACAGAAGATTTAAGCCACGAAATGTTACATACACTTCATAAAATAAACACAGCAGTTATGAAAATTATTATTTATGTATTTTCTTTGCTTTTTTTAGCGTTTATAATTTTATCCTGATTTTTATTTTATTGCTGTATAAGATTTTAGCTATCATTTTTATTTATATTATTCTGATGAACTTAATTCAGACACTAGTTTCTAATTAATTTTGTACAATATTTTATCATTCACTATCATTTTTCATATATTCTAATTTCTTCAGTTTCTTTGTTCTCTTATGTAAATAAAAATATAAAAATTATGTATTCTTATTATATTACATAACTATAATAATAAGTGCATTCTAATATACAATGCCATATTATGTAAAATACGAGAACTTGTATTACTACTCATTTGATTAAAAGTCTATACCGGATTTTATCGCGTTTATTTAAAACTTTATAGTTTTACAATATTTTAAATTATTTCCCGACGTTTCGGACCCTTTACAGCGTCCATGATCATGGAAAAAATAAAAAATATAAAGTTTTAAATAAACGCGATAAAATCCGGTATAGACTTTTAATCAAATGAGTAAAATTAGCGTAAATATAAGAGAACAGTATTGTATTACTACTATTATTACTACATTTAATAACTCGAGTCGATTTCAATCACAGCTCTAATTTGTTTTGTTTTTTTTTATTTACATTTTGATATTATCTCTTCGACGGTTCGTATTCAAATGAATGCACATCTCAGTAATGGTGTTGTATTTATATGATTTTTTTATGTTGGTCTAGTAGTTACTTTTTGATCGCACTTGTAGTTTCTAAGATAACGTACGGTGATCTCAGATATAAGTGTACCATTAAGAAATTACAGCTATTTTACAGTCAATAAAACGTTGATCGTGGCTCGGACGAATCGTGTTGTTTCTATTTTATCAAAGAAGAAAAGATTGTAATGTAAACATGTTTTAGTAAATACGCATAACTATTACGCATTTTAAAATTAAATGAAATCAACATTCTTTATTTAGACAATCCTTAAGAATACTTAGTATAAAACGCCATTTTGTGTACGAATTTAAAATTCAGAGTCTGTTTGAGAAGAAACAGCAAGAAACTTGACGGGTGATATTTTAAAAATTGTCAATATTTGATTTAAAAAATTATATATTTATATTTACCATTTCTTATTAATCTTAATCGAATGAATTACAAATGCGAAAACGCTTCGCCATTCAACGCGCATTCTTATGCGCTGTCCCGCTAATTCACATATTAATTGAATATAGCTACTCGTATGATATTGTATCACATCGCATCGCATCGCATGTTGTACCTTCGAATAGCGGCTTTAAATAGTTACCGTGTTCAACCACGCGGTAAGGTTTCGTAGTTATTCTAATAACTTTTAAAATTCGTTTAGGAATGTTTTAATTCCGCAATCCCGCACACGGATTCTGACGGTTTGAGCTCAAAATAATTAAGTTTATATTTATGTAATTATAAACTCACGTTAACATATATAATTTTATCTTGTATAATATAAAGTTATATGTATGCTAAAATATTTTTAGGCTTTTCCTGAAAAAGTATGCCTGGAATCACGGTTCTCCGCGCCGAATGTCAATTTCGCCAGATGACATTTATGAAATGTAATCCGAATTAGCATCGACGTGTAAATTAAACTTATTGTCGGTACTGTGCGATGGCACCGTTGTTCGATCAAGTCCGTTGACGATTGTTATACCACGTTATCTTAGGTACCCGAGTGGTGGTTACAGTTACAGTTGGGCAAGATTTTGTACAAAGGTAATAGTTAAGGTCTATTATTTTCTATTATGGAAATGTTATATAAATAATATAATTTTATTATTGTATGAGAAAACATACACATATTTAGGACATGTTTTTGTGTAACTAAACACCCAACACAAATGACGTCATGTGGAATTGTCGTATGAATAGAATAGCTGTTTTTAAAAGGTGTTCTCCACAAAAATACAGAGCCCATGGGAATTTCGCAATATTTATATTCAGAGATTTACAGTAGGTGTCATCGCAATTGGCGTAGTAATTTATACGTTAAACAGGAATAAAGATCAATAAATCCTCACAAATTTTCGTATCCAAGTCAATTATTCGTCAAATATAAACTTATTCAGTTAAAACAACGTTGTAACTTCTGACTTCCTAGGAACCAAAGACTGCAATCTACGTCATTGCAACATTATGCTGACCATCTGCATCTGTATGTTTTGATCAGTCGCTTTTAAAACTTTTATAATACTATTTAAAATGCAAGCTAGCATTTATACTTCACTAACATTCTTCCAGCAACCCACTGAATATACTCAAATAAATTTTGATGATTTGATACCGGACTATAGACATCGTTTTCCATGTCAATTTTATTTTGCTTTAGCAATAGTAAAAATATATATCATGCCTCGTTTGAGGAAGATTCAACGAAGAATCAACCTACAAGGGGTGGAGGAGGGGGCGGCGACTTACCTTTTCCTTATTTTATACTTTGAAAATTAGGTTTAATATACAAGGATATCTTTTACGAGTTACTGAAGGAAATGGAACATTCAAAGCATTAATATTGTAGAAGTCTTAATCTTATATATCAAATGGACTGGGAGGGAATGCACTAAAGATTAAGTCCGCCTCTTGGTCTGCTGTTTTTTTTACATTGTTGGTCCACTATTTTTACAACAAAATATTAATTTAAAGGAAATAAAATATATTTTTCCTAATCAATGATTCACTATGATAGTATGTTATTGAATCGAATAAGACAGACCTCTAGAAGAGCTAGAAGAGCGGTCGGTCACTGATAAGAAAGATTTTCCCATCTTCTTCTTATTCTAAGCGATGTCACTAATAACGATAAGTGAAACGAATAAAAGAACACCTATTAATGTGAAATACTCATATAATATGTTAAAAACCACGATTAAAACAATACAATCTATGATTTTCTTTATCTCCAATATAAAGAATCCTGGCTACGCCCTTGGTAACGATCACTATCAAACTAAGATAACAAACGGGACTGCTTTACGTGATCTCCGAGGTACGGATAGGAACATCCACATAGACAAAACCCAAACCAGAAGTAGATCTTTGTGCAAATAAAAATATTTACTCCGAGTGGGAATAGAATCGAACCGTCAGCTTTAATGGAACTTCCGTCAACAATACACCAGAATGGTCGTAACATTTTAAGATTTTACGAAATTTCAATTAAAAGTATGTTGCGAATTATCTTTAATTGTATTATTTAGAATTTATATTATAACAATATTTTAATTATTTAATTAAGAGTGAGAAACTTTATAAAAGAACTAATGTGTAACGACTATTACGTATTTTAATTAATTAATCATATTTACTATTTCTAAAAGATAATTTTTCGTGGAGAGCCTAGACCTTTTTAAATACTTAACCAAAATTAATAATTCATGTACCATTTAAAGCTTATTTTTCCTTTTAGTTTTCTCATTAAAATAGGAACAGTAAAAAGTAATAATTAAAATCGTATAAAAAGCGGGGTATGTAACAATTAATTCATTATTCGGACACCAACCCCCCGAGACCATGGACGCTGTAAAGGGTCGAAACGTCGGAAAATAATTTTTAAAAAATCATTAAACTGTGAAGTTTTTAATTAAATGAGTAAAATATATATATATATATATATATATATATATATATATATATAATGGTTTAATGGTTTAAGATCTTTATTTACATTTCTCTCAAGATTACAATTCAATCACTTACGAGAAATACACTATTTACTAAATATTAAAACAGTTAAATTTTTTCATTCGTTTCGGTCGAAAAATATTAAATAAGATGTGGGTAGTTTATAAAATTATTTCTTAACTTGCAGATAGCATGCATGTACATTGTTTGTAAGTTAGCGACTGAGAATAAGGGCATCTACACTCGAGTGTACAATATTTTGCAACTAACAAATAAATAATTAATTTCGCAGATTTTCGAAAATACTAAGCGTTAGACTAAGGCCAACCTATACACAAATTGATTATTTAAATTTTTTACTAAATAATTGTACTTGTTATATTCTATTATTTACTGGGAGTCTTCCAAAATGTGGCATTTTAATAGCTTTTTAAATGTTGATATTTTTTGACAAGATTTTATATTATTTGGTAATGAATTGTACATTTTTGCACCCTCAAACCTAATATTTTTTTCACCGTACAAGGTTATTTTCTTTGGAATGGAGATATGATGGGCACGTCTAAGATTACGTTTGTGTATATCTAAATTTTTTGTAAATGTTATTCGTGAGTGAATGTCTTTATTTAGTATTTTATATATTAGTATACATGTTTTGTATTTATATATTTGTGATATGTTCATAATTTTGGTTTCTTTGTATATAATTTTATGTGAAGTCCAATAATTATAATTAAACAATACTTTTACTAATTTGTTTTGGGCAGTTAGTAGTTTGCATAGATTAGTTTTGCATGCTGTTCCCCATACCTCAATCAAATAATCTATGTCTGGTTTGATTAGTGTGTTATATATGGCATATCGGACATTAAATGGTAGACACTTAACTATACTTCGTACACATCCAAGAAGTGATGATAATTTTGAATGTATTTTGGCTATATGTGGCTTCCAAGACAATCTATTATCCAGTGTCAGTCCTAAGTACTTCTCTGTGTTTACTTGATTTATTTCAGACCCGTTTATGGTGAGAGGCTGGGAGTTTGGAATTTTTTTTATTTTTAGCAGAGAAAACCATATAATTTGTTTTTGTCACGTTTATTGTTAACAGGTTGCGGGAGAACCAAGTCTGTAACAAGTCAAGATCTTTCTGGGCTTCCTGCAGGATCGAATGTATATTAATGCCAAAGTAAAAGAGGCAGGTATCATCGGCATATAAAGTGATGTGTCCTTTCAAGCCCAGTTTATGTAAGCTGTTAATATATACTAGAAATAATAAAGGGCCCAGTATGGATCCCTGTGGAACTCCACATTTAACTCTTTTAGGACTACTAACATATTGACCTATTTTAACTACCTGAAATCGGTTCGTAAGGTATGATCTTAATAATTGCAGCGCTGATGCATCAATGCCTAACTCAATAAGCTTAGACATTAAAATATCGTGACTGACAGTGTCAAAAGCCTTCTTTAAGTCTATAAATATTCCAACAGCCACGTGTTTTTGATCTATTTTGGTTTTAAGCTTGGTAATCAAATCAATAGTTGCTGTAAGTGTATTCGACTTAGACCTAAAACCATACTGTCCTTGAAAGAGGTAACTATTGGAATTTAGAAAGCTACAGAGACGTTGATGCATAATTTTTTCAAAAATTTTGGAGACTACAGGCAGTACAGAAATAGGTCTGTAGTTACCTGGATCGTCTTTTGGCCCCGATTTGTATATTGTGTAATTTTGGCAAGTTTAAGTGAATCTGGAAAGTAACCTTCTTGTAAGCATTTGTTTATGCAGTTTGTTAAGCACTCGGATATGGAGTCTTTTAGGCATTTTATGGCTTTTACGCTAATTCCATCAATACCTTTACTACTGTTGGATTTAAGGTTATTAATAATTAATTTAACTTCTTCTACTGTTGTAAATTCAAATTTAGTTAGTTTGTTAGTGTTGTTAGGTTGTACAGTGTTGGTACTAGCATTAGGCTTCTGAGATGGAAGTTGGCTTGCTAAGAAAATTCCAATTTCCGCAAAAAATATATTAAAGTGTTCGCATATAGCTTGGGGGTCGGTTATGGTACCTTGAGAAGGTTCTACAAGCCTACTTGGTACAAAATTATGTTTTGTCTTATTATTTGAAAGATTATTTATTAGTTGCCACATTTTAGAAGACTTACCGTCACAATTTTTAAAGGCCTTGAAGTAGTACTCATTTTTAGTTTTTTGTATATATTTAAAAGTTTTAGCTCTTTCTTTTCTAAACTGTTCTTTAATTTCTGTGTTGTCCGGATTTTTCTTATACTGATGCCAAAGTAAATTTCGTTTGTTAATTTTATTTATTACTTCACTATTGATCCAATCGTTTTTAGGAGCATTTAAGAATTTAAATTTTGTCATTTTGTTCCTTTTGATAGCTGTTAAGATAGCTTCCTCAAGTCTTATGTACTCATCATTTATATAATCCATATTTAGCATATCCTGGTAAAGACCTTGATAGTTTACAGCTTCATATCTCACTCTTAGTGTAGGATTTGGCTCATACTGTTTTATTTCAAAGTATATCTGCTTGTGATCTGATAAAGCAGATTCTATAATCGCCATGTGAAAGTCATGGTTCTTGAGATTGGTCGTTACGTGGTCTAATATAGTCTTGGAGCTCGCAGTTTCACGTGTACAAAACTTTTTATTTATTTTATTTAGTATTGTAAATCCATTTTCAAGTAATATTGTTTTATAGTCATTCACTGAACTTTCATTTTTTAACAGATCAAAGTTAAAATCTCCAAATATAACGGCACGGTTGTGTTCTTGTAATTTGCTTGAAAAAGTTTGAAAGAAATTATTAGCGTTAGTTCTTGCAGGCTTGTAAAAGGCTCCAATATCTATTGAAAACTTTTCTATATGAACCCACAGATAGTGGTTATCTTCTTCGGATTTGCCTTCTATGTAATTATGTTCTAGACTATTATGGACGTATATTGAGACTCCGCCACCCCTGGAGTAGCTTCTATAGTTGTAATAATGAGTATAATTTATAAGTTGTAATCTTTGTGCTTCATCTTCAGATTTGATCCAGGTCTCAGATAGTACAATAACATGGACATTATGAAGTGCAGATACTATACACACAAGTTCATCCAGTTTACCAGACTTTACTAGACTTCGAATATTAGTATAAAGAAAATTTAATGATTTTGGATTTCTTTTAATGCTCGTATAATCGTTTTGTACTTGGTAGGTTATGTATTCTCGTCGATGTTGTACGTCTGTCGCCTTTGTTATGGTTGTTTATATATATATATATATATATATATATATATATATATATATATATATATATATATATATATATAGTATTGTAAATCCATTTTCAAGTAATATTGTTTTATAGTCATTCACTGAACTTTCATTTTTTAACAGATCAAAGTTAAAATCTCCAAATATAACGGCACGGTTGTGTTCTTGTAATTTGCTTGAAAAAGTTTGAAAGAAATTATTAGCGTTAGTTCTTGCAGGCTTGTAAAAGGCTCCAATATCTATTGAAAACTTTTCTATATGAACCCACAGATAGTGGTTATCTTCTTCGGATTTGCCTTCTATGTAATTATGTTCTAGACTATTATGGACGTATATTGAGACTCCGCCACCCCTGGAGTAGCTTCTATAGTTGTAATAATGAGTATAATTTATAAGTTGTAATCTTTGTGCTTCATCTTCAGATTTGATCCAGGTCTCAGATAGTACAATAACATGGACATTATGAAGTGCAGATACTATACACACAAGTTCATCCAGTTTACCAGACTTTACTAGACTTCGAATATTAGTATAAAGAAAATTTAATGATTTTGGATTTCTTTTAATGCTCGTATAATCGTTTTGTACTTGGTAGGTTATGTATTCTCGTCGATGTTGTACGTCTGTCGCCTTTGTTATGGTTGTTTATATATATATATATATATATATATATATATATAAGAGAACAGTATTTTGGTTTTCATTCAAAAATTATATTTTTTCTATATATATATATATATATATCTATTTATTTATTAAGAATGTTACAAGTAAATCCCGTGAAAGTTCATGCAATGATTACTCTTATTCCTTCCAAACTCATACAGTTATAAAACTCAAGCACCAACAAAAACAGACCAGACTTTAAACTAAAATCAATATTCATGCATCTTTTCACTCGGTCACAATGGTCTATCTATAATTTAAATCATCTAGAACCAATATTCAATTGAATACGTGAAATTGTTGAAATAACTGAGATTCGGGAAGCACCAATTTTGAAATAGGGGTCACAGATGTCGCCAATATATAAGAATACAATATGGTAGGCAGAATAATAGACAGAGTTGTGTGGTTTAAGATGAAAAAGATTTTATTATAATTATTATTTGAATATTATTCATATTATTTAATTTCGTTTCGTTAAGGCATTTTGAACTTTTACTACTCCTTCTTACACTCAAATTCTGTTTTTTTTTTTTTCTAATTCAAGTTAAAAAATAGCTCATTTTATATATAAAAAATAAGGAGCTACTTTTAAATGGAAAAATTAAGCTTTTTTGATAATCTAACCAGGACTAATACAAAGGCTTAAATGTAATTATTAATAAATGATTTTTTTTTAATTACGAAAAAAACTGACTTTGTAATTATTTTACCTATAGTTATCGCCGACTTGCTACGCTTTGCGTCCTCTCGTGTCGTCTTGATCCGCGGGTACATCGTAAAAAATAAAATAGGGTACACATGGTATAGTAATCTAGGCTTTTAACATAGTTACATTTAATTCTCTTTTACATCTAAGTTTTGTTGCAAACGCTTTAGTAGTTTTAGCATGAAACAGAAACAAAATCCTCCCATAAATCTATCAAGATATACAAAAGCGATCTTGTCGCTAGAAAAGCGATCTCTTCCAGACAATCTTTGGATATAGGACTCGGACTGGTAAGAATTCAGCGTTTACTGATAAAACTTGATGACTGACCCGTTGGCGCAGTTTGCAGTGACCCTGTTTTCTGTTCCAAGGGTTGTGGGTTCGATTCCCGCCTCGAGTCTGGATGTAATATATGTTTATTTATATATGTATTATTTATATGTATATTTATTTAAAAAAAGAAGTATATCAGTCGGCTGTTACCTAAAACACAGGCATTAAGTTGCCTACCTTAGGAACAGACGACCGTGTGTGTGTGTTAAGCATATTTATTTATTTATTTATTTATAAACATAAAAATAGTAAATTATTCCATATAATGCATATTACAATATATACACATACACATATACCTATACACATTCACACAAATAGCCTACAGATAGTGTAGTAATCTAGGCTTTTAAGATGCTTAAAATTTATTAACTTTAACATTTAAAATTAGTTGCAAACGCTTCAATAGTTTTAGCGTCAAACACTGACAAAATCTATACATACAGCCATTTGCATGCAACCTTTTTTTTAACGCATTTAATACAAAAAATAAAAACATATAATCCTCTGTCTTGGACCACAATCTCGAGAATGCCTTTTCAACGAAATGGGGTGGGTAACGTATTTAGGAAAATGACAAAATGGATGCATACATGTGTAAAAATTCACAATATCTCAGAAATTTTATACTATTCACAAATTTGTTTCCAATTTACTCTAGATTCCATTTTCTGATCCGATTTGAACATGACTTCGCAACACGAAGAGGTATATATCCTTACAGGTAAAAAGCTTTACTGTTTTACGGAAATAGTCCGCAAACGAACTGGTTCCTTGATGTTAAATGATTAGGGCCCATAAAGCGTCTATTAACTACAAATAAAATATCTACAAATAAAAAATTATAATGCGTTACACACAACGGCCCCGAGTAGAATGGATAGGAGATAGAAGGATACGGAGGTCCAGAAACACACAACACAAACAACACCACTTTGACCACGGCAAGCCCACCTCAAGCCCGTTTAGCACTGCTGCTGCCGTCTTCAATATGATGCGTCACTGGATAAACAGGTGAAGGTTTTGGAGTAGAAGGAACTATTAATGGGCGATATCGTTTTTTTTTTCCGTATCGATTCAAAACTATATATCAAAATTCGATATCGGATATTAAAACTATATATCGATATCGATATTGATATTCTAGTATATCGGAAATTCAAGTGATATCGTGTGATATCGTTTAAACGTTTGTGATTTCGTGCGTTAGATACGATTTAAGGAATCAATATCTATAATTATTTTTATCGTACCTTTGGTTTGTGAAGACTGAATTTAAGTATAATGAATGAAATTATTTTTTACAATATTGATGTTTTTTTAAAGGTTGAGCCATGAATCACGATTCACGATATCCGCGATATCGTAATATATAGTTTCAGAATACCCCGATATATAGATATTCGATATTGAATCAATATATGTATATCGATATCGTATACGATACGTATCGCTCACCTATAGAAGGAACGAACAGAGGTACGGATAAAGAAAAGAGTAAGGGAATGCTTTCTTTCTCTTAGATTTTAGCTTTCACTTAACGTACAAACCGCAGCTATAGATGTTAATTGACCCGTTGGCTTACGTTGTGCGGCAAACGCGGGACGCTACGTGACACGACAATACTCATATATACCTAATAATTATTATACTCTTAAGCTATTTAATTTTTTCCCTATTTTTGTATATGATTTATGGTACGTTATATATTGATTATCTTATATCACATCACATCGCTTTGCACCATGTCGCATCGCTTGCCTAGGACAGAACCTTTTTTTTTGTCGCTGGGGAATCCATTTACGGATGATATCCAGGTTGCCCGGGTCGGCAGTCCTAGACCTATGTCGAACTCGGCACTTTGGGAGTGCAATACCGTACTAAACCCCTGCGGGAGCCTTCAGCCGCTTTAGTTGGAGGGTCCCGGATCTGCAGGCAACAGGATCCCTCCAGCGACAGGCTGGCCTCGGCGAAAAGGCCAGACTTCTCCTCCATGGTGACTGTTCGGCTCACCTCTGAACAGTCCCGATGGCCTAGGACAGAACCTTCATTAGTCTCGAGCAATCGATACAGGATTTATATTGATCCATATCCTTCCCTTCTTACTTCACTTCATGCCATTTAACTTTAAGGCAGTGACGTATTTCAGGTCTGGTGTACACCAATCATCGCAAATGCCGATGATCACTTAATATATTTAAATAATTAAAACTCTAAGTACTCCATGGAGCCAACAATTTTAGTCTATCGAAAACTATAATTCAATATATTTGTTTGTTTTACATAAATACTAATGAATCTTACTACAATTTTCACTAAAAATTATATTGTTCAAGGAGAAGAAGTTATAACTAAGCGTAAATAAGTAACAAAAATAGGTGAGAAATCACAAAATTTGTAATAATATTTATAAATTAATACTTTACTTACTATTAGTTTCATTTTTTAATAATCATAATCCACAGTAGTGACGAGCGTTCTGATGTAACGGTGCGAGTAGTTGCCTCAAAACGTGCGCCAGCGGCCGCGGGTTAGATTCCCGCTCGGGACAGATATTTGTATTTGTAGAAAAATTTGTTTCCGGTCTGGGTTTATGTCCTTGTGGGTCTCCCCACCGTGCCTCGGAGAGTACGTGAAGCCGTTGTCATCATAGATACCTGATAACGATCGTTACTCATGGTAGGGAAATCATCCGTCAACCCGCAGTGGAGCAGCGTGGTGGATTGCTCTCTAATCCTTCTTCTATATGGAGAAGAGACCTTCGCTCAGTAGTGGGTGGTTTACAGGCTGATACATTACATTACATTACAGTAGAACGTTTTAAAGTCATTGTAACAATTATAATTACCGTACCGTCATCTTGGTAACTTTTGACAGATTCGAAACTAATGATATCCGTTCCCTGTTACTGAATGGAACCTTTTAGTGGCTAATAATTTACAATTAAGTTGATAACAATATCGTATCTAGTATTTCATTATTGTGAATAATTATTATATCAGTTTTGTTTAAAAATATTATAAAAGAGAAATTTAACGTTCTGTTGTTGTAATAAGAAAGTTCCATTAACACCCATAATTGCGGATACCATTGATGATTTTGCCTGTTTTTTTATTTTGGTTGTTTTCATCATGCCTTGGAAATCATGTAAAGCCATTGACATACTATTGCTAAATTATACGCCAAATCAAAGTAGAATAGTGTGGCAGATTAAACTATATCTCTACTCCTATATCTCTTGTCAGTCAGGATCTTTGCCAAAAAAGTTTAGTTCAGTTCAAGAAAGGAGTTTAACATCAACTTATAGATAGATTAGGTTAAAATTAAAAGGTTCTTTTTCCTTAATTTTTTTGTTTTGATTTTTGACGTGACAACGTCTTATAAATTGGTTTGCCGGGTGACACTTCAAGAAACTGCGTTACGCTCCGCTCACGTTATGCGCTCACAATGAGAGCGAGTGAGAGGCCACTCGGGCATGGTTAGCCCGCCTAAGAGCGAGAGAGACAGACATAAAAAGTGAAAGTGTTTTAAATATAATTCTTTGTATAAATAAATGTTTTAAATTGTTACTATTATTTCATCCTTCTTCCTACTATACGAATGAATATTCACATTAAAATTATTTTACCACTCAAAGTCGTTGTCACGTAAAACTTTCGCCCGTATACCGACTTTACAGGCAACCAAAATTTTTTTTTATTTTACAAAAAGTATCGGCTTTTTTATGGTATAGGGGGCAAAGGAGCAGTCGGAGCCTTTTGGTGACTACCGACGCCCATTAACATCCGTACAAGAGGATTCAGATGCGTTGCCCTCTTTTTCCCCAAACCTCCCAATAGGCTACCGGATACTCACAAACCGCATAAAACGCGACAACATAGCTGTCACTTTACGCCGCTATCATGTGAGTGAGAGGTACTACCCCGGTCGTGCCGGCCCAATACGGCTGCAAAGCAGCATGGTAATACCTCTTACAGCAGCTTGATCGATTTATATACATTAAATATATCACAGTTTCTGAGGTGTATATATGACGTGGTAACGATGAACCTCCAAATCCAGGTCCAAGGAACAAGACCCTTTCGCCTTCGTCGCGAGGTAAGACAATATTAAGGGGGAATGGGAAAAGGAAATGTAATCTCCCCGAAACTGTTTACCAACGCGAATGGGGATGTCTTTAATACTTTGGGCTGGAGTAGACGAGGAATAAATGTCAATGGCGAATACATCTCACACCTCGTTTCGCCGACGACATCGTCATCTTTGCGGAGACATTGGAAGAGCCAGGCCGGATGCTGGGCGATCTAAATGAGTCCTACTGACTGGTCTGCCTCGGTATGAATTTGGACAAAACGACAGTTATTTTTAACAAACAAGTCATGCCGAGACTGAATATGTCGATGGTACCCTTCTTGAAGTTGTAAAGGATTATGTCTACCTAGGCCACACAATCCGAGGTCGAAACAACTTCGAGAAATAAGCCGATAGGAGGATTCAGTTGGGCTGGGCGGCATTTGGTAGACTTCGTCGAGTCTTCGATTCGAAGATTCCGCAATGCTTAAAGATGTATTGACATATGGCGCCAAGACTTGGACACTGACGACGGGATTAGTACACAAAATTAAAATTACTCAACGTGAGCGGGCTATGCTTGGAGTCTCTCTTAAGGATAAAATCAGAAATACAATTATCCGCGAGAAAACCAAAGCAACCGACATAGCCCGTAGAGTTAGCAATTTGAAGTGACAATCACGTATGTCAAAGTTTCGATGGCCGCTGGAGCAGAAGTGTCCTCGAGTGGAGAGCACGTATCGGCAAACGCAATGTGGGGCGTCCTCCGGCCCGCTGGACGGACGAATTACGAAAGGTCGCTGGCGGAAGCTGGATGAGGATTGCGGATATTTGGCGCGAACTTGGGGAGACCTATACCCAGCAGTGGTCTGTAATAGGCTGAAGCGAAGCGAAGCACAGTATCCTTTTTGTGCAGAATATCTTACCATCAAATAACTATAATCATCAATATATATTCAAATATCTTGCACGAAATATCTTCGAAACAAGGGCAACAAAGAAAAGTAAAAGTTTTCTAACTTAGACAAGCAGCCGAAGTATTCACAAACACTATGTCGTGACGTCACCAGAACAAGAAGTTGGGAAACTTAATAAGACCCGAAGTAATATATGATGAGGACAACGGACCTCATCAGCGAAATTCCAAGTAATTTGTTGATTAAAAAAATCATTTTATTTTTTATTTTTATTACAGGTTTAATTTCTCCACACTGAACCAATGGGTCCATCTTGAAACAACAATCAATTATTGTCATTTAAAAATTGTCCTTTGTTTTTCAATTTAAATTAGATATAATAATTGAGAATTTAATTCACAAAGTAAAATTCCTCTTGTAGTGTTCGTCACTACAAAAATTTTCATTTATTTGAATTTATAATGGCGACCGTTCTGGTGTAGTGGTGCGAGTAGTCACCTATAAAGGCACGCCGGCGGTCGCGGGTTCGATTCCTGCTCGAGATAGATATTTGTATTTGTACAAATATTTTTTTCCGGTCTTGGTGTATATCTTTGTGGGTTTACGACTTAACGTGGTAAGGACGTAAAGTCGTCGGCCCCGTCGGTAAGTTGTTATCATAGATACTCGATAACGATCGTTACCCATGGTAGGGAAATTATCCGCCGACCCACAGTGGAGCAGCATGGTGGATTAAGCTCCAACCCTTCATCTATATGGAGAAGAAGCCTTCAGCAGTGGGTTGTTTACAGGCTGATACAGTACAGTACAGATGTAAATGTATTTAGGTTATTGAAGGTAGAATTGAATAATTACAGCTAGTATTTAATAAATATCATAAATCGTGCTTATAATATTTATATGCACACAGATTAGGAAACCCATTTGTAAGTAACAAAAGATACAACTCAACAACAAAGTAGTAAAAAAAAAACAAAGCCTCGATTAATAGATAAAAAATCAACATTTACCATCATCTGTAAATTAATAAAAAAAAGCAGGAAAACAATGGTCGCATTAATGATTGTCTGTCGGAAGCCTCCATTAACGTGAACACGAACGGAAACAGCCTGTAACTGCATCCGGTATGGTTTTTCAGCGGAAATAAATAGTGGCGGTTATGAGTGCTTGACGTATTATTTTATAATGAATTTGGTTCGATCGAATGTTCTAGAATAAGTTTTATACTTTTTTGTTTCTTTTAACGGTGACAAATATAACCATGTATGTTTTATCAGTTGTCGTCTGTTCTAGTCTGTGGTCGATCCTTCTATTAGAACCATTGAATTTAAGAGCTATAAATTCTGACTAAATAAACCTACTTGGTTCCTGCTCCGTTTTTGTTATTTTATATAGCTTAGCTAGCTGTTATTATATAGCTTATAACATTCTTGCAAACAGTTGTGTATCTTAATCTATAATAGATGCTTCTTTTTAGCGCATTGAAATTAACTAATTATTACTCTCATAACTTCCGTTACCATAAAATATCAGTACAAGCATTAGCAATCTAGCAAAGCAAATCTACATACAAAATTTAAGCGCAATCGATTCGGTAGTTTTTGCGTGAGAATAATAAACATAGCAGACCTTTGTTTATCCCCACAAATTTATAATATTATGAAGACAAAGAAAGAAAAAAATATTTATAAATATAACAAAAGTGAAAAACATAAAAAATAAAATACGACTTATAAACAAAAACAGTAGTCCCCAAAAAGATCCATACTCAGCATTTGATTCGTCTGTTGGGACAGAATGCTGTTTTTCCGTGAAGCTATTTTAAAGTTGTACTATTAGTATTTAATACTACCTGTTATTCGCGACTTAGTTTTCGTGAAATTTTTGTGTGAATTTGTTTTTGTACAAATATTTACTTTTGATCTGGGTGTGTGTCTTTGTAGGTCTCCCCACCATGCTTTGAAGAACTCGTAAAGCCGTCGGTCCCGGTTGTTGTCATGGACATCTAATAGCGACCGTTACTAATGGTAGGGAAATTATCAGCAAACCCGCAGTGGAGCAGCGTGGCCGATTAAGCGCTGACTATTTTTTATAATATGAAGAACATGCCTTTGCCCAGTAGTGGATTGTTTACAGGCTGATTCATTCCAGTTCAGTGTGAGAACTTTTGGACTATTATGCTCTTCGTTTTAAAATCCGCTAACTTACCACTATGCAAAAAATATTTACATCGACTGCTCAGTGTACCCTTCTTTTTTATGGAGAAGAGGCCTTCAATCAACAGTGGGTTATTTACAGGCTGATACAGTACGGTACTGCTCAGTGAAAAATAAAAACAAATCTTTTCCACGGGTTTAGTACCGTTTTCTGGTATAAAAAGCAGGTAACCTACTTTCGACTATCTTTACTCATCTCTGTGCTCATCAAAATCTGTTCACTCGTTCTGACATGATTAAGTAACAAACATCCATCCAAACGTTCGTGTTTATAATAGTAGTAGGATTTGTGGAATAAGTAGGAAGTGGGGTTGGTTGGTATTGATATCGAACCTTTAAAAAGACAAATAAAAAAATAGTCCACCTAAAACAATCTTATTAAGTCGAACGTCGTAAATCTTACGGAACGCTCCTAATAAATTAATGTCCCGTATAGGAATCGGAAAAAACCCGAAAATATAACCCCAAGAGGGGATCAATAGCAAAACAATTGAATTGAATATTAGTATATAGTAAGGGCTTGGGATAAGTTCGCGTTATTTCTGATTTGAACGTATTGTATGAATTTGCGATTTTAGTACTTCCATAACCAAAAGGTACAAAAAAAAAAACTGTGTGTCAGCTCCGATGCACGACTGGAGTTTACTTCTTAACGATTATCTATGCACAAATAATTCGTATGTGATACTGAATAACACTTATCGCCTATTTTACAGTTTTTACGCGAAAATATGGCATCCTTTAGATTTCTGAGGCAATATTCTGTTGCAGGCAATTGTCCGTTATTAATTTGGCTTCATCATAAAAAATAACGAATAATCTCGTCGTCGGCAAGTTCAATGTCAGATTCATCTGAACTCATTGTGATTTTTACACTTAATTATTAAAATAAATAAATAAATAAATAAAGTTAAAAATTAATAAACGACTTGATTTTTCTTAATTAAAAAAGACTCGATCTAAAGACTCGGGTCGTCACTAGTAGTGGGAGAGTATGGGGTATGAGACGTCAGTCAGGCGGGGCGCACACCCGCCTCTTCCTCAACCATCGATTCCTCCGGAGCTCGCGCGCGGACTATAAATGTCTTAATCGATGATCGATGATCGATGATCGACGATTTTTACTCCTCATATTCTTTTCATACCGCGGGGGCCTTATATGAAAATCGATTGCTTAGGAGTAAGCTCAAAAAAAAAAAAACATTCATAGGATAACTCGAAATAAACAATGTTATTACTCAACTGGCGCGATTGCGAGAAATCGCTGTGGTATTCAATTTCAATACTAGCTGAGATGCATTAGTTACATAATAGCCCACCGATTTTAATTAAGTTTATAAATTGAAAGACAACCTTTACTTTTATACCCCTGTTGACGTTTATAATAGCTGATATAACAAAAAAAATATTGTTTCTTTGAAAATCTCATTTATTAAGGAAGACGATGGGAAATAAAACAACGCCCAATGACTTGTGGAAGTAAAGCATTAAATAGAGAAGTTAATGCTGTCACGCGGTTTATCTTCTTTTTTTTTTATTTAACAAAGAAAAGTGAACGTGAAACTGTAAGTATAACATGTATCTGTGTGTGTTAATATAAATAAAGTAAATAAAAATTATTAAATAGAAAACAAAATAGAATATAAGATTCTTTTTTTTTTTGTTCAATTTGAAATAAAATTACCTAAAATGAAAGCCATAATAATACAATATATTTCATGTGAAAAAAGCCAGCCAACGAAAAGGCGATATCTGTTTTATCTCGTTAAAATTCATATCCTAAACCTATTTTAATGAAAAAAAGGCTCCTAAAAACCAATTTGAATATTATATACGAATACATATCGAATACTTAATATTGTAATCGAATATGGCCTAATTTTTTCCTACGTAAATTTTTTCATAACATTTAAAATTCAGAATTCCAAATGTCTTTATACCTTGTCCAACCGTTTATTATCTTTTTGACAGCTCAAGTCTATAAATTAACGTTTTTTTTCTTCGAAATAATGTACTACAGTAATGTCGTACTTTATAGACGGGTAGTGATTGCCCTGTGCATATCAAACAACCACAGACTATAAAACAATTCTTGAAATATTATATCGATCGATGAATCGATCTTATAATAAAAATAATTTGACTTCATATAAGTATTGTTTCTGTAAAATTAATTTTAAAAAGGAAATAAAAATAGTATCTATGACTCCAAATTTCATTATTTGCAAGAAATTAAGTCGAAATCTTGGAAGTTAAGTTCAAATCAAGAGTAAAGAACAATGAATCTGTTCATTCGTTTATTTATTTTTTGACGGCTGCTAACTATGCACGCGTTAAAATAAAACTAAGAAACGAATAATTAATATTTAAACTAAAAATATTTCATTAAATCGATTGTAAGTTCTTCTTAAATAAAATCGATTATTATTTGAAATCGAATCAGTAACGTGTGAGGGTGTAACTAATGTCGAACTGTCAAAAAGATAATAAACGGTTGGACAAGGTATAAAACTAAATATATATGTGATGAAAAGAGATAGCAATATGGAAATATTCATAAGTGAGAAAGAGAGGGAAAAATAATTTTTTCTCACGTCATTTAATATGAAACCAGCCGCGATCGTGCCTCGCGACGAAAATACATTAAGCGAGGCTGTCTGTCACACCGTCGCTGAAATATGAGCTGTTATATTAAATTTTATATAGACGCCTATATTATTGACTTGCAATTGTTATTGTATATTGGTGTAATATAAAAAAGTAAAGTGACTCTTAAGTTTTACGTTGTACTTACGTAATACTGTAGTAATAAAAAGAATGAAACTTAACAGGCTTATTTAAATAAAATAAGTGACATTTCGAAAGCAATTATCGTGAATAACTTGCGAAAGCAGGGTTACTGCCAACTGCATCAGCGGGCTAGCCGAACAGTTTGGGACATGAAATATATTATTAAAATACAAACAAAAAGGATGCAGTGTTATTTGATTTAAAAAATCTCACAAAAAAAAAAAAACGTTTTGACTAGTTACCCTATTATTCGCCGTCGTTTTTACTGTTTACAGGCTATCCGTCTGTTCCGTTGACAGGCTGTTTCAGTTCTGTGCTGAACTGACTATAACGGCCTACTGCTTGAAGACCTTTTCTCCGTATTAGAGACGGGCTGGAGCTTATTCCACCACGGCGATCCACTGCGGGTTGGCGTATAATTTCCCTAAGATGCGTAACGATCATTATGATGTTTCAGTGATCACCGGGACCAACGGTTAAGTTTTCTAACACCCACGCCTAATAATATTCGAACAAGAATCGAACCCACGTAAAGGCGTTAAGGAAAATCCTGCTACCACTACACCAAAACGGTTAGATTAGCGCATAAAAACAAACAAAACAGTTCAATTTTATTATATTACTGTAAATATATTATTGAGACACTTTTGATTAAGCCTACAGAGTCGAAGAAAGAATTGCCAATGTGGCTTTCGTGGCGTTCATAATACAAAAACTTTTATAGCAAAACTATAGATCTCAAACAAACATCAGATAAGAAAACTTCCTTTCATATATCTATCTTTTATGGATAAGTTCGAAGACGAAAGGATGCTGAAGGTTATTGGATCTTCCTTTGTTTAAAATACATATTAGAAAAAGCAGATGCAGTATTTATCAATATTGAATTACTACATAGTTTAAATGTATGATGACGGTTATGTAACTTTTATTCATAACTTTTATTTACAATATCTGAAAGTAGGACATGCTACACTGCCAATATCTTTATACGACGTGCATGCAAATTGTATAATAATAGATTAGGTGATATGGATATATTTGGTACAAGCAAAAACGTGTTTAAGAGAGATCTTATTAGAACACTAAATAAATAAATATTTTCTTCGTATCAATACGTATTTAACAATATAGCCTGAATAGATTTATATTATTACTCTTTTGTGTATTAATTCAGGGAACTATTGGTTTAAAATTATTGTTATATATGTATTTTTTTTTTACATTATATAAAACTGTTTGTTCCTAAATAAACGAAAAAAAAATCGTGTGTATGGAGTACACATGTCAGAAGTGAAACATCTTTGGCAAACTCAATTTAAAATTTATTAATATTAATACTTAAACATTCTATTACTTATTTACGCGTTGTTTACGCGTTGCTAGGATACGCGACATCATACTATCTCATTCTATCCAACATATATTTGTATTTGTGTCTCTTACCTATCGCTTTTTCCGTCGCCTCCCGTTTCAAATCACAACGATTCTAAAGAAGTTTCACTTCAATAACTTGCTGTTTTATAGCCCATAACCTTATTGAATATATTATTATACATATACTTCTGTATGAGTGATTAAGTTTAAAGTCACCGTTTTATATGTACAAAATCTCATTCTATGAAATTGTAGTAGAAACGAAAAATAAACAAGTATGATTAATTAAAAAAATCAAAAAACCCGACTGCGTAAAATACTCTCATTATAAACTAAAAAGAATAAAACAATTTACTAGCTTTCATTTGATACCCATATTGCTACAGTAAGAAAAAAAATTCAACTCACCCCCCCCCCCTCATTCCGCCATTTGCGGGCGCCATTTTGAAAATTTATATAGCCTATGTCACTACTACAATTTAGACAAATCCAACGATACCTCATATTATGTCAAAAACCGTCCAGTCGTTTGGGCTGTAGGGCGTGCCAAAGAAATGGACATACATACATACATACATACACTCGAAAAACATAACCCTCCTTCTGTCGCAGTCGGGTAAAAATAAAAATAAATGAATATCAAAATATATTACTGTACCGTGTGACAGGTTCTCACATTAAAATGTTAAATCGTCGGCAGCTCGAGAGATTTAATTTCCTAAGGCCGACGCTGATCTTGTTCGAGTATTGTTCGATTGCTCATAACCTTGTTACCTCATAATGGGTACAGCCTTTGAACGCTTACCTGGAAAGAGGAAAGTCATTTAGTCATTTGAAATATAATACCTTCTGAACGTTCACAAATTTGAAAAGACATTGGGATATATATATTTATAAATATTTGGGATATATTATTATTTATGTGTACGTTTACACTTTATTTTGAAAAGTAACCAGAAGGTAGCCATACTGTATTGTTCTATACTGTAATGTGTGTGTGTGTGTGTGTGTGTGTGTGTGTGTGTGTGTGTGTGTGTGTTTGTGTGTGTGTGTTTAAACTGCTAATCTACTGTACAACAGATTGCTGGTTAAGTAGAGAAAGAAAAGTAAGAGTTTACAGAACAATAGATGAGTTTCAATACTTTTTGTGAATCATAATGTGATGTTATATAGCCTCTAAGCTTTCTCATTGAATGATGAAGGATACGTAATTCAAATTTGTTTTTTAAATATTCTAAGTATTTAAACAGATACTGATTCAAATAATCAAAGAAACTCAGTCTTTAGTTGACCTATTCACACTCAACGGGAATTCGGAAACACAGCACAAAAGAGTACAATCGCACAGACCCCGACAAGAATCTGTACGACCTATATGAATATTTGTCATGTGGGATGATCGAACCCGCAACCTCTAGTGCATCAGTTACTTGGTGTATCCACTGCGTCATCAGTTACTAACTGAACTGAACTGAACTGAACTGAATCAGCCTGTAGACGTCCCACTGCTGGGCAAAGGTCTCCCTCCATTATAGAGAATGTTTGGAGCTTAATCCACCACGCTGCTTCACTGCGAGTTGGCGGATAATTTCCATACCATAAGTAACGATCGTTATCAGATGTCTGTGGTAACAATCGGGACCACTGATTTTACGTGTTTTCCGAGGCACAGTAGGGAGACCCACAACGACATACACCCAGACCGGAAACAAATAATTATACAAATACAAAAATCTGCCCCGAGCGGGAATCGAACCCGCGACCGCCGGCGTTGAGGTGACTACTCGCACCACTACATCATAACGGTCTTCAATCACTTACTAAATTAATATTATACTATGTCGTGAGAGTGTTGCGGTTCCTTAACGTTCGAAGGTTTCAGGTCTTATAATTTATAATAATTTATTAATAAAAAGATGATTTGATTTCCTGTATCCTAGTTATAATGTTCATTTTATTGTCATAATTACTTTTACACTATTGTTCGGCAGATTAACTGTGAAAAGCAGACAACCATGAAAAGGTACATTCGCAATGTTTAATATAAATAGTATTAAAAATTGGTAAATATATGTATATATAAAAAATGATTTATCTCAAAATGTTTTTAAGGCAACAGAAATGTAAAAGAAGGAACTACGATAAGTTCTATTTTAGTTTCTATCATAAGTAGTTCTTGAGATGGTCTTCGATATACCTTATCCCCTTAGGGGTATAGTTAGAAGAAATCCTTTGTTACTTTGTTACATAGGATTCACATTCTAAAAATCTGCAAAATCTCATGTTTCTTAAATCAATGGTTAGAAATATCATAAAAATAATATTTATGTTTATAAGAGTATGCATCATAAATTATAGATAAGTATATCTAGAATAAAAATGATTTTACCTCACATTGGTTAGTACCTATTTCAGAAAGGTGCTCGTTAGTTCGGGAAATAATCATGAGGAAAGTTGTATTTCTATAGAAAAATTCTGAAACATGAACAAACAATCTACAGCAAAATAGCGTTAGCTGCACTACACTATTCTACTAAATTGAGCTTTAAGCATTTTTTTTTCAAATAGGAGATTAAGGCTTTGTTCAGCATTTTATGACTCCACAGTGCAGTAGGTACAAAATAGCTTTGTTCGTCTGAAATTTAATGGCAGTAACTCTTTCCAAATCGAGGTTTATTTAAGAAGTACACAGTATGAATCTGTTCTAATACTTAATGGAATATTAAATGTCTTTTAATTTGACTATAGCTTAAAGCAACCACTGACGCTACGACGATCATAAGATTACAAGGTCAGATATCTACAATACACGGTCATTCATTTTGATGAGCAAATACAGCTTTAAAATTATCTTCTAGTGTGGAAGACATATTGTTATATAAAATTACACCAGTTAAAAATGAAATTAAAGCTTAGTTTAATTTTAAAGTCAAAAATTCATGTCGTCTTGTCGTTTGTAAAGTCGGCTTATGGAATATAATTTAACGTGATATCGTCATAAGAAAACATTAATGAAAAAAGTTCGTGTGTAATTATGTACGTACGTAAGAAGTTATAATAAAACGATGCGCCGAGTTAGGGGCGCGCGCCATCTGTGATTTTCACTTACAACCTTGTAGCGTAACGTGATTGTTATTGAAGTTATTAGCAACTAGCGACAGATGGCGGTTATGGAAATCAATTTTAATATCTTACAATTATATCTTAAATTTTTAACTTTATTTTATAAAAATATCGTTCATATTATACGAAATACAAAATAATTTGATAAAACTAAAACATTGGAAAAAGAAACCAATTTCTGTGTTAAGTTAATAATAAGATGACAAACGAAAATGGCTACTTGCAATGCATCATATTTTCTAACATTTAATAGGTAATAGCTGAAACAATAGAAACTGAGAAATAAAATGCAATACCAATATTATATATACTAGTCATCTTTTATTAGCAAAAGTTTCTTTAAAAACAGTTCACGTGTAGGTTGCGTGCTTCTGCTGTCTCTTCTACTCGGATGCATCGGCCGATGGAGTGTAAGAGAGATAGATACGTCACAAGCCGAACGCTTAGGCTGATTGTGCCTCTACATCGCTTGTTCCGCGCTCTCGCTCGCGGAACGTGACACTGAGTCGGGCTTTTTGCTGCATCCGGCTTTCATCGATTTACTAGACTTTATCACGTCAAAAACTTTAACATGATGTAGATACTTATTATAGCTTTTTAATTGAAACGATGGTATCGATTAAAGACAGATAGTATTTACAAAGAAAATCACATTATATTATACTTCATATTATATTGTATCATACTGTATGCGCGTTCTAGTTGAGCAAGAATTATGATGGCTTGGAAGTTCTAGCTGAAGATTTTTATTCTGTTTGTGCTATCTTTTGGAAATGAAATAAGATTAACATCTCAAACTTACTGAACAGTTAGATCTTACCTCTTGAACAGTAAAAATATGAATAATTCTATAAATTTGATTAAAAGTCTATATCGGATTTTATCGCGTTTATTTAAAACTTTACAGTTTAACAATATTTTAAATTATTTCCCGACGTTTCGGACCCTTTACAGCGTCCATAATCTCGGGGGACTGAGGTGGTGGGTGTCCGAATAACCCACTCCGATATAGACTTTTAATCAAATGAGTAAAATCGCGTAAATATAAGAGAACAGTATAATCCTATAAATTTTTCTCCTAAGAATAATAATACTATTTCAAAAATTTCCGCACAACCTTGATAGCATTCATTTATTTATTAAAACCCGAATTTTCATTACAACCCATTCTGTCACTTACTTGTTCTTAAAAAAAAATTTTTGAGTAAAATTTTTAAAATTGAATATTTTGATACAATAGAGGAGCGATGGGAAGTTCATTGTCTATCACTATAAAACTAATTTATTTTATAATATGTATAGAAAAAAATTGTTACATTATTTTTACTGATCAGATATTGACTGCTAAGGTGATAGAGACCAGCCGCATCACATAATCAACCGAACCAATGAATTACACTTTTCAAGGTGTACTTTTCAATGGGTGCCTCTGGGGTGATGCTTTCTGTTAAACAAGAACATGTTCGAATAACGATATCCTGCCTGTGCAGTAGGTGGCTGTCTTGGCTACTTTAGTTGAATAAAAACGTGACGATGACCTGTGAAGATTTCCCACGCATGCTTAGGAGTATTTGAGGCTGATCCACAGACAACAAGGCTTATGTCACTGCCTCTGTAATAACAGCTCGATCGTCTTATCGTGAATAGCTGCTTTGGGACATAAATTATAGAACAGATCTCGATTCAATATTAATGTCATTACCTCAAATGGTAAGGAATGAATTGTTAATTACTCATTACAGACTAAATCTTGGTAATGATCGACGTTCTGTTGCAAGCGCGTCACTTCAATTATTTAGAGGGGTTAAAAGATTTTGTCTAATATTTTGCATATTTTTTTGTTGTTGTTGCATTTATAATAATGAAGGATTCATACACTCGACAAATAGTTCAGGATACAATTCATAGATTCTGCAAAAGGATTTTTTTCTTCTGTAAATATTTGTTTAATGTTTGGTTTGGCTAGCCGTGCGTTGAGCGGCAGAAGAATAGTCCCGATATCTTTCTTGCCGAGGTGTGGTAAAGGGCGACTAAGGCCATATTGGTAAGAACAACTAGCTAAGTCCATAGACTTAGGCCATAGTGGTACGCCAACCAGAATGGTGATGGCTACCCATCCCCCCTACCCATCCTGCTACGCAGCGTCACTATATGCTGTCACAACACATTGCACTCGCTCGTTATGGGAATTACTTAGAAATCAAATAAAATTTAAGAGAGAGAGAGATAACACAAGCTATCGTTTTTAAAACAGCATTTGTAGTGTGATAGTTTCAATACTACCAGATTAGCTAGTCTATTGACGTCAATACAGTCATCGAAGTAAATAAAAAATAATATTTAGAAAACACACAGAAGGTATACTATACAGAATATTACATTGACGTCACACTTTTACGTTAATAGATGATTCCAACAAAGGAATCGTTATTAAGTATAAGGACTCATTACCGCGAAGAGCAAAGAATATTATTAAAGGCGAAAAAGCTGTTGAAAATATAGAACTTAGACTTTTTTATAAGTCATTTTAGGCTTTAAAAATCAGACTTTATATACAAAAAGTAGGTCAATTGACGCATAATTCCGCGGTTTAGGTGCTCTACCCTTTTATGAGTCCCTTGGCAGTCTTTCCAGCACATTGACGTTACAAGTTGCTTATTTTCTCATAAGATTGTCCTGTCTTAGGGCTTAGGGAAATCTAAGGGCTTTGTCATTCTTATTTATTATTATTGCGTCATGTAAACTGACCGTATTTCATGGTTTCCCAGTTGTCTTATTTCAGCACGAACGAATGAATAGACAGGGAATAAACAACAAGAACGAGTAGTGTTTTTTTTGTTGTTGTAAAAACAGAGGTTTTCCCGCTGGACGAGTGTTAATACATACTCGTATTAAGAGTAGGGACTGAAAATCTTGATGTCTCTCTGGTGGAATATAAACCGAAATGAACAGTAAGCGCAGTGAGATATCGAATTTACGAGTATAAAAAAATTATGATACCTATATTGCAATTATTAAATTTGTTTCAAAATTAGCATCGTGCTCAGCAATGAAAGAAATCGTGGAGAGGAAGTCAGCGTATCTCGGGGGAAATTCTGAGATAAGTATGTCAACGAATCTACAGTCGTGCAATGTGGCTATTTTAGTTATAATCTACATACTAAATAGATACTACAGACAGACTACTCTTTTTCTGTACATGTATCTATACTGCAGACCAGTACAGCTATAACTTACTAAATATACTTCTGAGATTCACGATTAGGTTCGTAATATTATGCAATAAGATAGTCGAATAAGAGTCCTATCTCTTACCATTGAGTAGCAAGCCGCTGACACCATCTATACTTATGATAAAGCTGTAAGAGGTCCAATTCTATAAATAAGAAATATTTTAATATTTTTTGTTGAATGGTTTACTACAATTTATATGGTATTCAAGAGCGTCGCAATAAGCATAAACAGCGGATAAAACCACGTCAAAAGTCTAGTCTTAAATACAAATTCCATTACAATTGGTATTGCCACACACTTGTATTTTTTATAGTTTTGTTGTTTATTTTAAATTGTACGGGAACGGGCTGATTATCCTAAGCACAGGTTATTAAAATAACCCAAATAGGATAAGAAGTCAATCAACCTCTCAGGCAATTAGAATAATATTAATGATACCTATGATTCCACTAATTAAGATATTTTGTAAACTTGCCTCGTAACAATTTTTAAGTAAAATAAAGTTTTTATTTATAATTTCTTTGTAAAAATTATATAAAAGGAAAATAAAAGAAACTGTCAAAGAATATCCCACACGTAACATCAAAACGACTAAAATTTTAAAGATAACGTATCCAACAGCCGCAAAAATATCAAAAGTTATTAGCAGTTGAATAATTGTAATGATGACGAAATCGCACTTCAAACGTTCCATTTAACTTTTTACGTTTGAAAGAAAACTTTTCTGAATAAACATCGACTTTGAGCACTAATCATCTGCACGACGGCATTGAACGTACGAAGCTAACTGCAATTCATTTCTGTGTAATTATACATGGATTAAAAATAATTTGGACGAGTTCGCAGTTGTGGATAATGTTTGGTTCCGTAGTAGATATAATTATGTATTAAAAAATTTTAAAACAGTAACTGCTGAGTTTCTTGCCGTTTCTTCTCAGTAGAATCTATATTTCGAACCAGCGGTAGCATCATATTAACTATAATTATTAATTTAAGTAATGTTTGTAATCATTTTGTGCAATGACGATTCAAAAGTGCTTTTGAGGCCTATTTGAAAAAGTAAATTTTTGTATTGATTGTTATTTTCTAAGTTAATTTATAACCATGACTTATTGCTTTCTTCGAACGCGTTAATCTCATCAGAATGTAGCTATAGCTAATTGACTGCAGTAAGCATATTATAATATATAATTACCTTTCGTAGAGTGATAGAACCGGAAGTTAACGATTATCTTCAAAATCTCTTTATTCCTTTCTTTATATCCCAACATTTTTAAAATAAGTAATGTGTTTGTGTCTTAAGAGTTCATATGCGTCAGTGTTAACACCCATTTCTATTTGATCAACTTTCAGGTTTAAGTTTTTATAGGATATTTATTTCTTAAAATATAAATTTATTTATCGATTAGCTAAGAGTTATTGAGTAACAATTAATAAAGAAAATTGTGGGTACCTAATAATAAGAAAGAAAGAAAAAAATCTATTTGTGTTCAAGGAACCCTAAAATATTATAGTGTACGTTTAAATACAGTGATTATGTGTGGATTTAAATCTTTGTTATAAATATGAAAGCGAGATTTTTAAATCGAAAATTTTATATGATGTTATATAAATATATTTATATTATATTATAGTTATTTTATAATCAATATTAATCTGTTGTTTTATTTATAAATCTATGTATTAACATTAACAACTAGAATGGTACTGGATGACGATGAAAGTACCATTAATACGGTATTTACGGTATTTCCGAACCGATACGACTTAGGGACCTTCAAGAAAAGAGCATACTCTTATTTGAAAGGCTGGCAACCCACCTGCTAATCTTCTGATGTAGCGCGTGTTTATGGATGTCGCTTTGACTTACCACCAGGCGAACCGACTATCCGTTTGCACTTCTTACATTTAAAAAAAAATTACTCAACGTCTCAGAGCGGATATTTGGATTTGTACCAATACTTGTTTCTGGTTTGGGTCTCCCCACAGTTCCTCGGAGAATACTTAAAATCGTCGATCTCGGTTGTTATTATAACTAGATAAAGATTTTGTTAGGGCAAACTCACGAATTTATTTAATAGCCAAATAGTTCAATTTTAGTTCTCAATAGATACTCGAAAAATAACTAAGTACACGTATCTTGTAATGCATTATGACACTATTCCACAACATATAACACTATTCCGCAGTGGTGCAGCGTGTCAGATTAAACCCTAATCCTTATTATCAATAGGAGGAGAGACTTATCTAAAGAAGAAGGGCTCACACTAAGTTATATTTAGATTTGTCTGAAACTATCTACGATAAAAGTGTTCTTGCGAAATTCCGAAGGGATTCCGAGTGCCGCCTGAAATCTTCGAGCGCTTCTGCCTTATTCGTCACTGTACTGGAGGATTCTGAGATCAATCACGATAATAAATCTTAAATCGGGATCGAAATGGGATCCGATGGATGTTCACAAACTTGATTTATTGTTAGTTATAGAAACTTCTGTTCTGTGTAACTTTTCGCGTGCGAATTTTTGACGTTATCAATCTGATTAAGTTAAAACTCTTCGGATTAGAGAAATTTAGATAATGCGTGGAACATAACTAAGAATACTTTCTATTAATTTGCCTCTTCATAAAAACAATTGTGAATCTATTCCAAAGTTTTATGATAGACAAACAGACAAATAACGGCGTAAAACGTATCAACTACCCAGATTTTCTTCCGGGGGATAAAAAATTCAAGCGAAAATTAATCGCCCTCCTTTTATGAAGACAGTTTTAAGATAAGTATATTTCTTTTTAATTTCAGGTAAAATATGAAAAATATGTTAATAGACTAAAGTGAAAGCGAGAGTGTAAACACTAAGCCTGCGACGCTTGCGAGAAATTTAAATTAAGCTCAAAATCACTTTTGATGCGAGAGTTGCGGATTGCGAGGCGAAGCACGAGGCGACAGAAGAACATACCATTTACTTGCGTCGTGACTCGCATGGGAGCGATGTAAACGAGGCTTGAGTTTTGTTGACGGTTTTTTTATTTTAATGAAAATTAAAATAAACGCCCAGAACTAATAAGTTCTAAGTTTATAGGATAAAATCAGATATCCGGAAACACATTTAAATATACCATTTCTATAATACCACACGTAGGTAGTGAGTGTCGATACAATAGCAAACGAATAGTTTATATTGGGATTATTTTGGGTCATAGCTCGTTTTAAATATAGCGGTTCGTAAGCAAAACGAATCGTTTTGCTTCTAAATCAATCAATATAGAAATCAGGCTTTAAACGACATGACGTTTTGACTGATCTTGTCGTAATAGTCTCTTTATGTCCTATGTCCCCTTGATGGGGCAGAGGGCGTCCACAGTGCGCTGCCATCTCGCTTGGTCTTGGGCTATTAGCTTAATCTCGGGCCAAGAAAGCCCGAAATTCTTTATCTTCGTAATGACGGAGCGGCGGCAGGTTTAGGAGTCCACTCTAAGGTCTGTCGTTCTATGTGAGTAGGATCCCTTCGGAGGGTGTGACTGTCCATATTCATTTACGCCACTTTATCTGGTAGCCGATAGGGGTGTCTTTGCAAAGATTCATCAGGTGGTCGTTTGATATTTTTTCGGGCCATCAGATGCCAATGATCTGTTGGAGGCATTGGTTGATAAAGACCTGGATTGGCTGGGTGATGGATTTCGTAACCTTCCAAGTCACGCATCCATACAGAAGAATGGTCTTAATGTTAAAACGAAAGATTTTGAGTTTCACTCTTAGTGTCAGCTTCCCTGACTTTTATACGGGTCGCAACTGAAAGAAGGCTGCCCTCGCTTTGGCAATTCTTGAAGCAGTGTCCAGTTCCATACCTCCAGAATCCGACACGACACTACTGAGGTATGTGAAGCGTTGAACGCGTTCTAATAGCTCTGTCCCCAACAGCAGTTTTTGTGGGTTGTTTCCCTCAGTACACATCTCCTGGATCTTTTTGACTTTAACTTTGAAGCCGTCCCTAGCTGCTTTTTGTTGTAAATTTGACAGCTTCGCTTGCATGTCTGCGTGTCTGTGGCTAAGTAGACATATGTCATCAGCATAGTCCAGGTAATCTAGTTAGTTTGTAAGACCCCACTGTACGCCTCGACGCTTAACATTGTTCGCTCTATGCATGATGCCATCCAGAACGACGAGGAACAGAAAGGGCGAAAGGAGACCACTGTTTGACTCCTGGGCGGACTTCAATGTCAACGGAGATAAGGCCGTCATGAATAATTTTTGTAGGTGGCTTTAAGTACATCTCTCATCTTCGGAGAAATTCCCATCTCGTCAAGACGTGACCAAAAGCTGGACCATTTCACCGCGTCGAAGGCTTTTTAGAAGTAGACAAAGGTTAGACATACTTCAAGCTGTAACTTATAAATTACATTAATTGTGTGAAATCAATTTATTTTAAGTACATAGAAAATATATTCAAAATTAAATTCAAAGTCTGAACAACTTTAACCGAGCCCAATTAAGAAATTAAACATCCCGAACGAATATAATTAACACTTTTGAGAGTGTGTTCTTTATACACCGGTGTTTTTAATCAAATTATGCCTTATTCGTTTTGCCTAATAAAGTTATTTATTTACCGAATAAATTGAGTAATTTACACTTGTTTATATCATCGGACCGATTGGATTGACGACCGTTCTGTTGTAGTGATGCGAGTAATCACCTCAAACCGTAGAACCGGAGAGCACGTAAAGCCATCGGTCCCACGTGATAAAATCAAAAAATCAAAATCAAAAACAACTTTATTCAAATAGGCTCCACGAGCAACTTCGAATCGTCATTTTACAAAATTAATATTGTAGTGATTATTATTATTTTTTGTAAAAGTAAAGCTACCACCGATTCGGAATGTAGATTCTGCAGAGAAGATAGCGATCGTTATTCATGATAGGAAAAATTATCTACGAACTCGCAGTGGAGCAGCGTGATGGATTAAGCTCCAACCTTTCTCATATATGGAGAATTGGTCTTTTCTCAGCTCTAGGACGCTTACAGACTGATTCAGTTCAGTTGTTTAGTAGATAATTCAAGTAGAATATTTATGAGAGTTTTGTATTACCGAGACCTTGATAGTCAAATCTACGGCAATGCTTCTTTTATTTGCTTTTCTCGTCCTCTTGGCTTGCCATGTAGATCAAATGTAAGAACTCTAAGTATCTTAATCATTAGTCAGTAATTTATTCTAATAGCTTTTCTGTTCCTGCCGTAAAAATATGGAACTCTACTAGCACACATCAGGGATTCAGAAAGTATCCAATAACTTAAGAAGCGTATTAAGTATTATTTTTTATCATTCTGTTATTGGTTTGTTCATATAAAGGTCCTGGGATCCACAGGTAAGTGACGTAAGTGAAAAACTATAAAACCGACTCCCACTAAGATTATGTTAGCACAATCACTCTTATTACCAGTTCTCGTTTACGTCGATGCATGTTATCTTGACTTAAAAAAGGAGCAACTTAATAAACTTGAACGTCTTCAAAATCTATGCAATCGATTCATTCTTCGTAAATATAAACATGTTTCCGAATTTCGTAAAAAAACTCAAGTGGCTCCCAATCCGTTTTCGAAGGTATACTCATATTTTTCATCTTCTATACTGTATTCTGTTCAATACATCAAATTCCCCATATTTAAAAAGAGTGTTTTCAGTTTCTAGGTTTTTCTCATAATGATACTCTTCGACCAGAAGAAAATTTAGTATTAAAAATTTCTTCCCATTTGACATAGTTTTATACAAAATATAATATATAAAATATAATATATATAATATAATAATAATAATAATAATTAAGCCTTTTTAATTCCTCAATAAAAATTAATAGTACATTAATTATATTAATTATATTACAATTTACAATTCAATAGCATGCAATAATATTAATAAAATTCAAAACAAAAAGGATACATGTACATAACATTCCTTAGTAAATTTTTAAATTCAAATTAAATTAAATCAAATCAAATCAAATTAAGTCAGATTAAATTCAATCAAATTAAACCAATTTAAATCATACTCAAATCAAATTAAATCATATTAAATCAAATTAAACTAAATCAAACTAAACTAAATCAAATCAATTTAAATCAAACTAAACCAAATTAAATCAAATTAAATTTCAAAATTATTTATGGCTGCTAATTTATATTTAATAAGTAGTTAGTAAAATATTTCTTCGTTTATTAAGGACCTTTCTATAGAGTAAAGGCCTCCTCCATTTTTCTCCACATAATTCTGTCTCTTGCTTTGTTAGTCCATTCTTTTCCCGCTGTTTTCAAAATTTCATCTAGCCATCTTTCCGCCGGTCTACCCTTGGTTCTCTTGCCTGTAGGTCCCTTCCAGAATGTAATCCTCTTAGCCCACCTGTCCTCTTTCATACGCGCAATATGCCCAGCCCATTTCCATTTCATTCTTTTACAGTGTTCGAGAGCATCAATTAAATTTGTTGTTTTTCTTATATCCGTGTTTCTCTTTTTATGTCGCAGCTTTAGATTTAGAATGCTCCGTTCCATGGCTCTTTGAGTTGTTAATATTTTGTTTCTGATTTGTTTGTTGAAAATCCATGTTTGGGATGCGTAGGTGAGAGAAGGCAAGATACAAGAGTCCAACACAATTTTCTTCAGCTTTATTGACATATTTGACTTAAGAATTTCTTTCAGGCTCCAAAATTTATTCCAGGCTATGTTTACGCGTCTGATTAACTCATCTCTGTGTCTGGTATTTTTAAATGATACTTGTTTGCCCAGGTATGTGTATTCTTGAACATATTCTAGCAAAACATTTTTAACGAATATTGGTGCCTCTATGCTGTTCGTCATAATTTTTGTTTTTGTTGTATTTAGTTCTAGACCAATATCATTGCTGACTTTATTAATTTCGTTTATCATAATCTCTAACTGTGATGAATTTTCTGCGAAGAGAATGATGTCGTCGGCGAATCTGAGATTACTTAGAAAATGACCATTGATGTCTATACCTTTGTTTTTCCACTTGAGTTTGTTCATTATGTTTTGCAGAACGGTAATAAAAATTCTGGGAGAGAGGGGGTCACCTTGACGAACGCCTCTACATATATTAATTTCTGTGCCTGTTTTGTCTAATATTACTCTACTTGTGCTTTTTTTATATATGTCTTGTATGAGCTCAATCATTTCTGACGGCACATCACACTCCTGTAAGGCTCTCCACATGCTGACATGAGATATAGAGTCAAATGCTTTAGCATAGTCGATGAACGCTAGGTAAAGCGGACGTTTCATTTCTTTGTATTTCTCTATAGTTAATTCTAGTGCGTGGATGTGGTCTACAGTTGAGTATGTGCTTCTAAATCCTGCTTGCTCCACTGGCTGATGCTTTTCGGTGTATTCAGCAAGGCGTTTTTCGAGGCACGAAGCAAACAGTTTGTAGATATTAGATTGTAGACTGATTGGTCGATAGTTACTTATGTCATTAGGGTTTCCTTTCTTGTAGAGTAGCACTACATCTGATTTCGCCCATTCAATAGGAATTTTTCTTTCGTTTAGTATTTTATTGAACAGGGTGGTTAAAGGTTGTACTAGTAGAGATTTTCCCGTTGAAATGGCTTCGTTTGGTATGCCGTCTGGACCGTTGCTTTTTTCTTTTTTTAAGGACTCTATCTTGGTCAAAATTTCTTCAGTGGAAAATCTTTGTATTGTAGTATCATTTTCCTGTGCAGGTAGAGTCTCCGTATTTGGTGGTATTTTGCAAGCGTAGAGATCTTTATAAAATTCAGTGGCAGCTTTTATTATTCCCGATCTGGAGAATGTTTTCTTGTTACAAGTAAAGTTCTCTTTCAGGCTAGGAATCCATTTTTTAAACGTTGTTAATTCTTTCAAACCTTTTTTCACACTTCCTAATTTCCTCAGATATTTTTCAATTGTTGCTAGTCTGTAATCTTGATATTCTTTTCTGATAATTTTGTGAATGTTTTTATATAAATAATTTTTCTCATTTTTCTCTTCCGATGTTAACGGTTTTTTATTTATTAATTCGTTTCTTCTTTTTATGAGATTTTTGGTTTTGTCCGAGATAATGTAGTGTTGTTTTATATTGGAATTGTTATTACGAATAGAATTTAAACTTTTATGAATCATTTGTTTAATTTTTTCATAGTACGTCTCTATATCATAATTTTCTTCTAGTATTGTGTTTGAAATGTGCAACTTTAAAGCTTCAATATATTTTTCTTGTTCGTCTATGGTCTTTAGTGAAAAATTGTTCTTTTTATAATTGGCTCTAGATTTTCTCGTATTAGTTAACAATACAGTACCTCTCACAAGCCGGTGGTCGCTCGGAAACGATAGATTGCTTATCACATCAATATTAGTAAATTTATTTTTTAGGTTTGACAGTATATAGTCTATCTGGCTTTTATTTTTATTCGGGGAAAGCCATGTCCAAATATTTTTACTTTTCTTTTTGAACAGGCTGTTGATAACGAATAAATTATTTTCCCAGCAGAACTGAAGTAAAATTTCGCCTCTCTTGTCTCTTCTTCCGAAGCATGAGTTTCCCAGTATTCTATCTTCTCCTTGAATTTTTTGGCCAACTCTGGCATTAAAGTCACCCATGATTATAACGTTTTTACTGCACTGTTTAAGAGATTCCTGTACTCTGTCATAGAACTCTTTTATTTCCAATTCCGTTGCGTCA
This sequence comes from Euphydryas editha, assembly GCA_036937285.1. NCBI lineage: Eukaryota > Metazoa > Arthropoda > Insecta > Lepidoptera > Nymphalidae > Euphydryas > Euphydryas editha. Next base: position 13,961,312 of record JAUPFZ010000023.1, read on the forward strand.
CATGTCGGCGCATGAACCTGTAGGATGGATAGATTTGTATTCCCAAAATTCAAGTTTAGTATACAGGTTCGTTCACTGATTGCAGTGAAACTCTCTATGCTGTTTTTGAGGTGCTTTTTAATAAGGAAACCTACTCCATATTGGCCTTCAGTCTTGCCGAAGTAACAGAATATATGGTCTTCACTTTCTTCTATATTATAACCTGTACGTCTGATTTCTGATAGACCTATGATATCATATTTGATAGTTGATACTGAATGTTTGAACTCTAGTAGCCGTGCATCTGATAGTAATGACCGAGCATTGTATGTACATATGTGTATAAGATGGAGTGGAGGGTTTTGGTCTGTGACCCCCGCGGTGACCAGCCGTGGTGGGGGACATGGAGAGGTCGCTTTTTTGTGTCATTTTTTGGATAATTCTTGTTGCGAAAGAGATTTAATATCTGTGTTTTCCGGTTTCTTTTTTACTAAATATAGATCCATTTTATTTTTCTTGCTTCTATTCTTAGAAATAGTTTCATGTTTTCCCTCAACAACTGTAACTGCTTCAGGAGACTGCGGTAAATTTCTCTTTTTACGTTCATATTTGGTGTCAACTTTTCCAGGTAGAATTACTAATTTGTTGTATTTTATAAATGCCCTTTTTCCTCGTTCTCGTTCTTGTTGTAGCTGGGTACTAAGCTTCTTTCTTTCTTCAAGAACTTCCGGGGGATAGTCTTCTTTAATGTAGATATTACTGGATTTTTGCAGCATTTTCTTGTTTTTGAGTAATTCTATTTTTTTGCCTATGGTAGTGAAAGTAACAATTATGGGTCTTATCTTTTCAGATTTTTTTCCCATGCGCGATACACTCTCAATATCTCTTTTTTCGCAATCTATTTTCATAATATTATTTATAATATCTAAAATGTTATTTTGTAAGGTGAAGTAGCTATCTTCAGATTCTTGTACTCCAAAAAAAATTATATTTTTCTTTCTTATTATTTTTTCAAATTTTTGAATTTTTTGTGCTTGTTCTTCTGTAATTTTTTCTAACTGTTGTTGTCTGGTTTCAAGTATGATAAATTTTTCATCTATATTTTTATTAATACTGTTTGGAATACTCTCTTTCATTTCTTTTAGCTCCCTTGATTGTTCATTGAATTTTGCTTGTAAATCTCTTAACATTTCTGTGATTTCTTCCATTTTTTATTTTATTTTTATTTTTTCCTGCCCTCTAGCGATAATTTGATGTACTAGCTTAAATTTTGTCCTTAGCTAAGTAGATCGGTATTTAAGATATATCTAAGTAGTTCCGCTAGTTTGTAACAGATGTCACTTTTGTAAAAATTCTAAATAACGGATCGATGATTGTCCGTTTTTGTATTTTTTAGGTTATTTCGTTCACAGCTTAACTTATTCCTGTTTTTCCACAATGTTAATATGATTGTCACAAACTATTTCACTCTCATTATTTGTACTTCCAATAATACTTTTGGTGTTTATAGTTTTTTGGACCGATTTATGCACACATTAAGTTGGTTAATGTTATATCACTTTTTGCACTATATTATGAACTTTCATGAGTCAATCTATATCTACATATATTTAAAATGTCTTATTTTTCACTTTCACTTGTTTCTTATTGAGTTTTTCACTGTTTGGCAGGGTTTTATTTATTATTTTACACGATACGCACAGAGCCGTTGTTTACTGTTGCGCTGCAGCGCCCCCAATATATATACAATTATGGAATTCTTTACCTCTCGAAAAATATTTGTTGAAGTAATAAGTTATGCCCAAGTACAATTTATTGTTTGTAAATTTTTCCCCAATATTATTATTGTATACTAAAAAAAAATTAATTAATTAAACAATATTACATTTTGTATAACTTTAATTAATTATTAATTATATTTAACAACAACCAGTGTCAAAACTTCATAACAAGTGTCATAAGTTAAGCTTTAATTGCTATCCAAACTTTATATTGAAGATTCTATTCGGTACTCTAACTGGCACTGTAGTACTTTTGTAAAATTTTACTCAAAACAGTCATCGCTAGTAACAACACATCTCCAGACAGATCTTCGTGAAAATAGAACGTGAACTTAAATTTCAGCTTTTGATGGTGCGAGTCTGAAGCGAATAGCGTTTTTATGCCTGGGTATGTCGTTACATACTATTGCAAATTTATTTTAAGAGTTGTCCAAACATTGCAGTGATATTATTAACTATTAAATTCAAAACTAGTAGCCAAATTAGCGATGGTACCTTTATTGCAATAATTGTGCAATTCTCTGCTAAATTTTAACCTAAGGGCGTAAATTCCATCGGAATAAAAATATTATAACAAGATGCAAAAACATTCGGAAAAACTATTTAGAAAAAAAAAAAAAAAAACTTCACATAAACAGCGAAGATAGTTTTGCTAGGTATGTCATATTTCATTTTATTATATTACGGTACTACCAAGCATAATTTAAAATATTTTTCTCCGCTTCTAGTTAATTACTTGCTCTTATTCGTAATAAAACAAGGAATGCGTAGAAGTATTTCTCGCAGGCTCGGGGGAGTCAGTGACGTCATTGGAGAATTTTTAACCAACAGAAAACCTACCGAAATATTTCTTCCTTTACATTTATTATTTTAATTGGGCTTAAATTATTAAAATTAAAAATTTCATTGTAACCACTATGTTCATATATATGGCTAAGATTATTATAAAACAAATAAAATTAAGGAATCGTATATGTTCAAATAATTAAAAGACATTTGGGAAAGCTGTATGTGCCTACAATTGATTGTGTATTATGTATAAATATACACGCCGTGTCGCCTAGACATAAGTTTTACTTTAGTAGATAGTTAAGCAAGTAATTGAAGGTACTAACAAACCACGATTCAGAAAGCGCCATCAGCGTCATCTTTTATGATTTGTCGTAGTACAAAGTCTTGTACCTTGTATAAAGATTTTTTTCAGACATTCTGGTTTTTTTTTCGTTTCCTGACTTTTATTTCACACATTTTTACTAGCATTTTTTTTTAAATAACATTTAAATGTATTAACTTACCTACTCTTTGCTCACGCCAACGTTCACTAGAATAAAAATTAAATTACCTTAACTTTTGATCACGTGAAGCGATTTTGATGAAATAAAAACTAAATGTTACCCTATAGGATATACTTTATGATTTTCATGTGAAGTTTTAAACCTACAATCGATAGAAATGTATATAATAAATTTTATTATACCCGTAAAATATAAAGTTAAAATTCAAAAAAAAAAATTGACACGTGATATTTACAATTTCATTATATATTATTTCATTAAAAAAGCCTCTAATCATATAATTGAGTCATTCAATTTGTGCAAATTTGTGGAAAATATAAGTGTTATCAGTGCAATATAATTTTATGTAAAGTGTACTGTGTAATAAAGTGTTTCGTAAATTAAAAATCAGAACTGTAATAGACGTCATTATTTGTATTTACAATTGCCAATGAAAAAGCAACGCTACTTGACCTTAAAATTTTTAATTAAAATAATATAAAAGCAGCCTATTTTCTGTTCCAGGTTTGTGGGTTCGATATCCACCCTGGGTATAAAATACATTTATTTATATATGTATCATTTAAATATATAATATAATATGGGCAAATTAATGCCTGTTTTATATATATAAATGTATATCAGTCTGCTGTTACCTAAAACATAGGCATTAATTTGCCCACATTAGGAACAGACGACCGTGTTTGTATGTTAAACATATTCATTTATTCATAAAATTATGTGTCATAAAAGAAGAGACAAGTACTTAAGAATCTATTAAATAACAAAAATTAAACCATTAAATCCAACATGTCCAAACCTCTCTAATACCCTGAATTCAAAGTTCGATAAGAAAACAAAGTCACAAATGCCTAACGATCAGAAAGTTTACGTAAATCTTAGATTACATTATAATCTTCAACAACGTAAACTGTGTTGAGGGATTAGTAAATACTTGGGTTTGATGCGAAATTCGAACAGAGATTTGAAATCTGTTTATTTAGAGATGTTTGAAATTCGATGTTTGGTAATCCCTTTTCCATGTCTGTTCTGAATACATATTATGTATTTTTATAACGAAAAGTATATATGATGAAACGAGTATCTATATCCGTTGTAGATTAAAATTTAATTATGTTTTATTTAAACGGATTTTGCAATATACAAATTATTATTTTTATTTTTAAGAGGAGCTACCACCATTCCTATTACTATTACATATTCCTCGGAATGTAGCTTAGCTTAGTCCACTGCTGGGCAAAATCCTCCATATAAGACAAAAGTTGGAGCTTAATCAACAACGCTGCTCCACTGCAGGTTAGCGGATATTTTCCCTACCATGAGTAATTATCGTTATCAGATGTCTACGATAACAACTGAGAACGTTCTCTCCGAGGCGCGGTGGGGAGAACCACAAGCACAGACCAAGGCAACACCATGCAATCTAAAGTATTCTTATCGCTTCGTTATACAAGGGACATTATTTAAAATGAAACAAAATTAAGGCAATTATTCAAAATTAAACTTCGTCAATATAATATGCAAGTATTACAAATTAAGTCACAAGTTCTGCATTAAAGATAGCGCCACTAAACCCAAACGCCTTTGTCATTTATATAATCTTGTACAGAGTAATATGATTTGATTGCTATTGTTTTTTTTACTTTCTTTTTTTTAATTTTAAACTTATTTATGCTTATAATGTATTATTTAATTATTAAATTTCTTATCTTTCTTTTTTTTGTTGGAATCATTAATCCAATAAGGTATTCCATAAAGAATTAAAAATCTTTTACTCCTTACTAACTTTCAAAAAAACAGAACAAATTAAACCAGTCCTGTCTGCTCTAAACTTCATACGAATCGTGTGAAAATTCTATCGAAAGTAAAAAAATAATTCAGAGATGATTAATCATTCTCCTATATAGCGAAGAGGCCTTTGCCCAGTAGTGGGACTACAGGCTGATTCAGTTCAGTTAAGTTCAGATAGATTTTTTAAACTATAATGTTACAACAGACAGATACGAAGGGTTTCAAAGTAATGCTTTAAAATAAATCTCTCCACAAAGATTAAACACAATTAAATAAAACTTATGAAATCAAAAATTTTACTATGAATACAGTATACATTAACAATCTAACGAGCACACACAGCTTAAGTTAATTATTACGAAATTACAAATATCATAAACGAATATAAGCTCGCGTAAACATCGTAAATCCAGTGAAATGGCACTTAAGTTTCCAGTGGAAGTAATGGCCAGAGAAACTGTTATATTTAAATAAACTTTTGCTTTGATTAAAGAATTTATCGCTCTCTAAATTTGTATTATTCTCAAGTAAGGCCATTATGGATACCTACTTTATTCGACACAAAATAATGACTTTTGTTAAATATTAAAAAAAAAAAATTGCGTATCAAATTGTATAACTGCCGTTACGCGCCCGTTATAATAACTGTCAAATTTACCTCAAACGAACACCAATCCCCTGACCTAAAAATGACCTAAAAATAACGCCTGCGTGACTTATAAAAATGTATTTTCACGAGTGGGATTCGAATCGCGACTATTAACACAACAGCCGTTTACTGTGACCATCGCACCAATCCGTCGTTAAACTGAACTGTATGAACCTGTGATTGACCCATTGCTGGACAAAAGCCTCATATTCTAATAAAATCAGAAGAATATAGGCTGAAATCTTAATCGGTCATTCTGCTCGAATGCAGATTGTCTAATTTGTGATGTCAGTTTTATAGTTTGTATCAAGGTATCCAAGTTGCCTTAAGATCCTTTTCATACATACATGATACTTTTCTTTAACAAAATGCGAGTGTATGTTTAACATCTACGTGTTATTTCTATTTGGGCGAAATAAATACGCACCTGTACTCTATCATACTCAGTGAGAAATAAAACATCAAATAATTAATATCGTAAACCTATATCGATCTTAAGGGATTACTTGAGAAATAGGTAAAACCACTTTATCTCTAAGACTATAATATTACGTATCACAAGAGAAAACCAATTAATTTACCCCTGAACCTTTATATAAAATATATATAACTTTGAGTCGCGACCAAATAAATATCGTACGATAGATCGTATCGGTATCGTAAACTCAAAATTGATTTAAAAATATCGAATTAATTTTTGAGTTTTAATTACAATTATTTATAGATAATCCGTAACAGATGGACAGGGTTAATCGTAATACTTCTCGGGTACTTGAAGTTTGTTCCGAAATGTAAACTTTTTAATTTAGTCCGTTTTTTAAAACCCGAGAGGCTGTACGATTCAAATGAACATTTATAATGGTTTAAAAAGTATGAAGAAAGTCGTATTTTAGTTGAAATTTTCGTTATATTATACTTTAGGAAATTAAAAGTATAATAAACTGCTGTAAGTCTGATACGCGAAAGTTTAATATGAAAATACGGGAAAAATTAAAAAAATTTCGGTATGGTAACCCTGAGCTATTGTAAATAGATTTAAGTTATCATACCATAATTATATTGTAAATTTATCGTTTTATATTCTTTTTACAAATTATACGATAAGGTTAATTACTTTGAAATTGATACAATCGATACGTTATGCTGCTTCATGGTTTTATCACACACACGTCATTTCAACAGATTTTTTTTCTTTATTTTTGTGTCCCTTAGAGGAAATGACAATCGGCCCAAGCTTGAAATCCAAGCTTGGCCCGAGTCCGTCTAAGCATACAAATCATAACTTCCTGCCAAGACTGAATATCAGTACTGTGTCAGTACTGAATATTAGTATTGTGCCAAAAGTGAGAATAAGACAGTATTGTGCCAAGACTAAGTCTTAGTATTAGGTCAATATTGAATATTAATGATGTGCAAGTGTGCACATATTATTGCAGGGCCCCAGACTTTAAACATAGCCTGGAAAAATATTGAAAACCACACCTGCACTACGGGACTTCCAAAATAAATACGCCGTTGCAAGGTGAAATGACTTTAATCTATTATTATTGAGACCTATTACTGATTCCGCAGAACCAAACATTAACGCGATTTAGCGACTGACCGTCGCGTCGCGTGGTACGCTACTCGCGCCGTTGTATACATAGGTTTGTTAGTACAATACGCTAGCGCGATTCAGCAGTGCCTAGCGTGAAATCTTAATACATTTTTTAATTCTTATTATTACTAAATTACTTTTACTATATTAATTATATAAAAATAACATATTTTGATACAATATTGAACACTCATTTTATATAATTTTATGTACTATTTTGTATTGTAGATTATTTTACAAAAATTAAAAAAATAATAATTAAAAATTGCTAAATTTGCTATTCTGTGTATCACTGAAAAGTAAAGCATAAATATTTTTCGGAATAATTATAGTAAAATAAAAATTTCATTACTTTAAAGTTTTTTTCTTACTTAAAATGAAACAAAATTATTCTTGATTGGAGTGAATCATTTTTGAATGAAGAATTCACTTGTATCAATCGAAGATAATATAGTCTTGAACCAAGTAAAAATGTTATCGATCAAAGTAATTAAGTCTCTCAATCCAAGAAACAACAATTCAACAATTTCTTAAAGTAAGAAAACTAGAAAAAACCATGTTAATTAAAAAATGTTAATTAGATGTTAACTAGGTCTTGGTTCGACTTTCGAGAGTGGGAAACAAATAGACTTGTTAGATAGATAGTGGGTGGATCTTGGCTCAAGACTGATCAACCAAGACTTGTCAGTTGAGTAGTGGGCCAGTTATGGGCCAGTATTATTAGGCCGAATCTGGGCAACCCAAGATTTTACCAAGACAGGCCTCGTTGTATATAATTTTCTTCCTACTAGGGTAGCAGTATCTTTAAAAATACTGCCCGAAAACATATACTCCTGATTTTCTAAATTTAGAGCTAATCCTTTCAAATTAAGATTTTGATAAAACTTCGTAACTGTTATATTTCACTTTTAACAAATAAATAACACGGGAATAGAGTATAAATCGTGCAGACCTGTCTTAGATCACCCTCGACGAATAATACCTCATTCCGAGCCACCTTAATTTATGGACCGTCTAATCAAGATTAATATCGTCGAATTATTCTAAACAAAGGACAACTGTTATACATTTTAATCTTAGACCAGGATTTGTGTATAGCAATTAGCCTAATAACTTGATTACTATACAAATAGCGCATAATATACAGTGATGTATTTGTGTACACTTCGTTGTTTAAGAGGTTTTATTTTATAGGTCAGTCGATTTTTGAGAAATATTTCATAATACACTGCTCAAATATCAATCTTGTTACTTACTGGATATTATATTTTTAAAATGTTTTTATTAACTTCTTTCATCTAATTATATTTTTAGCCGTACGGTGTCCCGCAGAGAAAAATAGTCTTGACCGCTTCTTGTGAAGGTGTTCAAACAAGATGGTGATAGGCAGTAGCGTGAATATTTTCTGCCGCAATACACTACGCTTGTAAACCCACCTGTCAAGCGTGGCGAGTAGTGGCACCCCCCCCCCCCTCAATTTACTAGCAATACAGATCCCAGGCGGTCGCTCTAGGGGTTGAAGGGGGGAAACCTATCTTCGACAGTGGACATCCAATAGCTACTTTAATGAACTATATTTTTAATAAATAAGAATTTATAACTAATAATGTATAAGTCTACGTGTATATTGTATAGTTGGATTTTTGATACATTTTGGTTAGCCGTGTTGAAGAACTATTAATAATTGAAAAAACTTGATTGAAATTATTCAACACATGTTTAACTTCCAAAAAAAAACATACCATTTTAGGGTTCTGTAGCCAAATGGCAAAAACGGAACCCTTATGGATTCGTCATGTCTGTCTGTTTGTCCGTCCGTATGTCACAGCCACTTTTTTCCGTAACTATAAGGATTATACTGTTGAAACTTGGTAAATAGATGTATTCTGTGAACCACATAAAGATTTTCACACAAAAATAGGAAAATTCAATAAATTTTCGGGGTTCCCCATACTTAGAACTGAAACTCAAAAAAATTTTTTTCATCAAACCCATACGTGTGGGATATCTATGGATAGGTCTTTAAAAATGATATTGATGTTTCTAATATCATTTTTTTCTAAACTGAATAGTTTGCGCGAGAGACACTTCCAAAGTGGTGAAACGATAAATAAAAACGATAAATACGAGTAATTGATTTATTAGTAAAGTTAAAAAGTGTAAGGCCAGTTTCACCACTTGCTATTAAATTCCGGATAACCTAACTGGCACTTATTTTGACAGATAACCCATACAATTACCTGTCAAAGAAGTGCCAGATAGGTTAGCCGGAACTTAATAGCAAGTGGTGAAACTGGGTCTAACAAATATTTCAGATGCTAAAAACAATAATCATAGTACGTTAAAAAGAAAGTAAATAAAAACATTTAATTAAAAAAAATCACAAGTTGCTACTTGGTACTAAACTGGTGACAAAAAAATATTCTAGAAAAAAAAACAAACGAAAAAAATAAATTAAAAAAGAAGAGAAATTCTTAAATATATAAAATTATGTTAAGATTTAAAACGAACAGAAAAGGCAAAAATAAAATACCGACAGAATATTTACCTCCCAAATCTTTGTTTTAATAGCTGTCTCTCAGGCAGCCAGTTATATGCATTTACTACCGGTAGAAGACCGTTTTGGTACTCACAAATGGAATATTTACGGTTGCATTTCAGTCTCCGTCTGTCTATCACGAAATTTTATTATACGGTTATAAAATAACCATACGAGATTTCATATTAAATAAACCCCATATATTGTGTCAAGTTTGGTTCGAGGAATGTCATGTCAATTGTCACCTAAGTAGTGGTCAAGGAATTTATATCATAACTGGAACGCTCACTTAATTTGTATATTGAAATATGCATTTTGAAATAACCGACATAAGGTTGACGTTTGTTTCCAACATGTAAAGTGAAAAATCGTTACAAACATTTCATCATAGATTCATAGATTTCATGGTACAAAGAGATGCAATCCGTCTTTTACGAACGTTTTTTGAGTGCACGTGCGCATTCCAGTTTGTAAATAAATTCCTTGGTAGTGATCAAAATAATATTTACAATATATGACAGCCCATGTGTCATACGGCAGGATGACTTTTAATTATTTTATTATTATAATTAATTAGATTCAATGGCTTTCACTAGTGACAAGATAGCACAGATGACTTCGACAATTTTGTTAATTCTCACAGTCAATCTAGCGTCATTGTCGATGGTTGACGGGCGGCCATCTTGACATAAGTATGGTTGTATGAGACAGTGTCCGCCCACCACGCTTGTGACGAATCGCTACTATAAACTTATTGATCAAATTTAGTTGATTTTACGTTAATATGAATATTAATTAATAATCCTACCAGATATTTAAAGAAAATAAAAATTGAATACTGGTTTATTTTAATTTTTTTATTATTATTATAAAGTGGTATAAGTTTTGGTTGTACAGGCAATAACAAAATAGTAGCACAACCATGCCGCCCTATCGCTAAGATACAATAATATAAGCTAAATTGTAATTTGTACAAAACAACCTGATAACGATTTTTGATAACGAAGGATATTTGCTTTGAAGAATATTAGATTATTTTCGGAACACATCCAATGTATCACAAAATACACAAAAACAACAACGCTTAAGATGAATTATCACTTTTATCTCTCTTGCCAGCAAAAACATCAACTTGACGTTGACACCAACAGTTTTTTTTTTTCTTGTATGAGAAGTTTTTCCTATAAATAAGTCTACTTTATATTTTATTTTGTATCCTCATAGCTTATTAAATATATTAAATAGCTCAAAACTGTTAAGATTCCTAAAATTATGCTAAACTAGATGACCTCGATGACTTAGTTCTTTAGCAAGAGATACGTAGTTTATATCAATTTTGAAGTCGCATCAGTAGATTCAGTTAAAAACATAAGTTGTAAAATGGAAACGTTAAAAAAATTTGTTATATGTCCTTGAAGATGACTTTTAACCACCAAAAAAAAAACCCTATATTTACATTTACTAAAAGTTATTTAGCAAAAAATCAATTTGAATATTCATGAAGTTGGACCTATCAAATTGGACATTTTTTCCTAGGTAGATGTACTAGTCAACCACTTAAAGAGTAGAATCTGCAACCGATATCGGGGTGGGCACGACATGGACATTAGACATGATTTTTGTCTTGTCCGTATTCATTTTATGGCCCACCCGTCGGGAAACTCCATCGAGGTCACTGAACATAATGCTGAGGTCTTCCAGGGATTCTGCCATAAGCACGATATCATCGGCAAATCAAAGGTGAATGATGTACCCATTTATGTTGATGCCAAATCCTTTCCATTCCAGAATCTTGAAAGCGTCTTCCATTGCTGCGGTAAAAAGTTTTGGAAAGATGACATCTCCCTGTCTCACACTTCGCTGCATTGTAATTGCTCTCGTACTATGCTCCTGAACTCGAACCGACATACTGACGTTATAGTGCAAACACTGCAACACTTTGATATACCGGTAGTGACTGCAGCACCGCCCAAGTTTCGATTGAATCGATGGCTTTCTCATAGTCCACAAACGCCAAGCACGATGTCCGATAATACTTCTCGGTATTCTGTATGATCTGCCACAGCGTAAGTATGTGGTTTATGGTACTATAGCCTTTTCGGAAACCTATCGTTACTCATGATAGGGAAAATTATCTGCCAACCCGAAGTGGAACAGCGTGGCAGATTATGCTCCAACCCTGATTCTGTATGGAGAAGAGGCCTTTGCTTAGCAATAGGTCGTTTACAGGCTGACTCAATTCAGTTCAGTAATAATTATGTGTCTTTAAAAAAATATACTAAGACCTCTTAATAATTCTAATGAAAATATAAATCAATAATTCGACGAAGTTTAATTTTCGCCCCTCTCGTTAGTTAAGAGTTTACTCAGACTTGATTCTAAGACGATTACTTGTACCTAAATTACTTATAACATATTATGTAATAATATTATATTCGAAAATTCAATACATTTACTTGTTACTGAATTCAATTGAAATCGTTTGAATATTAATACGTTCCTTGCTCCAGACGTTCTTTAATGAAATATATAAAACTAATTTTAGTTAATTTATTTTGAATGAAAAAAATAATTTGAAAAGAAAAATTGATGTCCCATTTCATAGAGCAGACATTTATAAATATAATTTCTTAATTATGAAAAATAAGCTTTTTCACAAAATTTACTGAACCATAAATTGTCTACTTCAAAAAAAATTGCTACTTACTAAATTATAGGCAAAAGTTACTTACAATATATTTTTTTACCTTTTCACATGCAAATGGTCGTTTTCCTAAGGTAGGCAACTTAGTGCGTCTGTTTTAGGTAAAAGTCGACTAACATGCATGTATTTTTTAACTAAGAAAAACGAAAAATGTATCGCTTTAGTTTGCACCCAACTAAAATAGTCTCTTAATAAACCTCTGCTGGGCAATGGCCTCTTCTCATCTCTAGGAGGAAGGGTATTTTTGTGCTTCCCAAAGGGTATCTTCCCATCTCAATGACAAGTCAAAACAGGACATCTGCAGCAATTAATTAATTAACAACACTTTCGACGATTACACACATTTAGTCACTAGTTAATATTTGGCACATTATTACGAAAAATTTTATAAGTTACTGTCGCAATAAACTACAACACTAAAGTATTTTATAAATTAATAAAAATTAAAATGTTAATGTTTATTATGTGACTAACTTAGACGTTTGTGGGTTAATTTGAATCGAAAATAAAAACATATGGCATTGGAAATGCAAGTCAAATATTTTTGATTCATGATATGCACCTTAGCGTACTGAATCTACTGAGAAATAGTGTATTAGTTAACTGTCGTTAACTACTTATATATCAAGTTCATCGCAAAAGCAGTTATTGCGTACAAGTGTTCGTCTATCGAAAGATTGGTCACATTATCACAAAAATGTTGATATCACTTATCCATAAAAATTTAAATCATATATTACATTTGTAGAAAATAATTTTAAATTGAATAAAGAACTTGAAAATAGACATTTCCCTTTCATTACACAGATAACGAACCTTAAATTCGGATATAAAATCCTTAGATTAAAATATTCGTCACGTATTCGCTAAGTACGTTCCGTCGTGAATTCAACGAATTATTCATAAAACTGGGGTGGTTTTGAAACGGATTCTAGGCTCTCAACGGGTCCCTTTTGTACACATTTACGTGATATTTGACGTGAAAATATCTGAATGTGTGTTCGAGTTTTCGGAAATTAAGCATTTGTGTCATGTTGAATGGACGACCGTTCTTGTGTTGACGAAAGATCCATTAGCGCAGGCGATTGCGGGTTAGATTCCAGTTCGGAGCGGATGTTTTGTACGAAAATTGGCCCAAGTGCTTGTCCTTGCCGTTAGTTCAGGTTGTTATTATAAAAACCTAATAATAATATTTATTTGTAGTAGAAAAAATATTTAATTAAAAGTCTATATCGGATTTAATCGCGTTTATTTAAAACTTTACAGTTTAACAATATTTTAAATTATTTTCCGACGTTTCGGACACTTTACAGTAAGTGTAATATAAATTATTCGGACACCCACCACCTCAGTCCCCCGAGATCATGAACGCTGTAAAGGGTCCGAAACGTCGAGAAACAATTTAAAATATTGTCAAACTGTAAAATTTTAAATAAACGCGATAAAATCCAATATAGACTTTTAATAAAATTAGTATAATTCGCGTAAATATAAAAGAACAAAAAACATTTATCAACCCGCATTGAAACATCATCGCAGATTAGGTTACAAGAGATTAAAACTAGAGTAAATTTTGGAGTAGTCGCCTTAACACCGGTGATCGCGGGAATATTTCCCGCTAAGGCCAGATATTTGTATTTGTACAAATATTTGCTTCTGGTCTTATTGTATTTGTGGATCTTCTAATCATGACTGGAGAACACTTAAAAGAGTCGTTTCTGATTTTTATCATAGATACCTGATAGCGATTGTTATTAAAGGTACAGTATCCCTCAAATCGCAGTGTAGCAGCATTATGGATGTAGCTTTAACCCTTTATATGTAAGTCAGACGTTTACGTTACGATATATACAGTTGGACGTTTAAATGCTGATTCGGTACTTGCTTTTAGTAAATTATGAAATATATATAAGATAAAAAGATACTATGCCCGTGTAACTTACACCAGATCAAAGGCCGAGCTTCGTGTTCATAAAATATAACAAAATTTTATTTTATTTTAATGTTTATTTAACCTTTTAATCCTCACTCTATAATAAAGATTGTTATATTTTATTAGCTAGTATATATATATATATATATATATATATATATATATATATATATATATATATATATATATATATATATATATGTTATCAATACTTACAAACTTCATAATAATGTTATAGTTTATTACGAAAGTTATATATCAAAACTTAGGTATTGACATCAGATATTACAACTTTTCTTATTGTTCTTATAATACGTCTACTCTTCTCGATTGTAATGATAGTTATAAGAATATAATATTTTATATTACATTTGATTTTCACGTCACACTATAGGTTACAAAACACTATCAGAGAGGATTCGCAACCTTATACATGAAAAAAAAAAACGATTGCAATTGAATAACAAACTCGTAAAGTAGATCGCATCATTTATTTATAACCTTAGCGTAAGGTCAATAAAGTGACACTCCCTGGAAATAATCGCATTTTGACCTCGGACGTGAAAGAATTGTTACAAGTGTGAAAACGTAATGTCGCTTTAGGGATCAACCAAATTATCTGCACCGTAAATCAATACTCGTAAGGGAAGATTTCACTAAAAATAATTATATGTATGTAAGCTTTGTATACTGTATGTTGGGTACGCAGCTTAACACTTATGCTATGTGAACGCCGCCTTAAAGTTTGACGTTACAATATGGACAATAGATTAAATGAAGAGTGTAATAACTAAGACTTAATCTGTGGATTGGTTATGAGACGTAATAAAATATAAGCCTACTCGTGAAGTGGTTTATTTGATTTATAAAATAATATAATTGAATTTGATTACAAGTAAATTTCATAAGTATTTTTTTTCATAAGTATTTCATTCATAGTCGTTAAGTAATAGTGTTGATCTACTAAAATATTGGAAGTAAAAACCTTTAATTGTCGATTTTTCTATTTTAGGTTAGTATACTGTGTGTGTAACCATCTAATTTCAATTGATTTTAGTATTGTAAATTGATAATAATATTAAATATTTCTATTTTAGATAAATCAAATTGTGCGTTATTTGCTCCCATATCATCCAACATATTATAAATCGACAATTGTCAAAGTTTGATTGGATAATAGTAGATCATGGCAAGATTGCAATTTGAGGTTGAGCTAGCAGCGGATGAAGATCCAAAGAATAACATCATAACTATAAAATCAATAACAACAGAGGAAGGAATAACATATCTCATACCGCCATGTTTTCAAGCAGCAAAACACCACCTTCAATTGACAAAGCTACCCGAATTTTTAAAAATAAAAAGAACATTACAAAGAAGAGGTCATAATAGAAAAGTGTGGATATCTATGCCAAGTGATGTGCTAGAACTATACAAAGATAATACTGGAAATATTGTATTTAATGACTATTTATTACAAGAAATTACTCAAACCACAAGCAAATCTACTACAGATGAAAAATTATTAGAAATTTTAGAGAAATTAAGTGATAAATCCAACATCAAAAAAGAAAAAGATAACAATTCAAGTAAATTAACTGAAAAATTTGTTTTGAAAAAGTTTGATAACAAGATTACTAATGCCAAACAATGGTTGCAATGTTTTGAGAGTGAATGTATAAGATTTGATTTAAATTGTGATACAGAGAAGATTAGTGCTTTGAGATTATTTTTGAATGACTCAGAAAGTGACTGGTATGAGTCTATGTTAATTAAACACGGTTTAAACTCACAGTGGGAGATATGGAAAGTAAGTTTTCTTGACACATTTGCAGATAAAAGCTGGTCGTCTGTAATCTATGCATTGACTTACAAACATTTAAATGGCTCTCTGTTGGAATATGCATTGAAAAAAGAAAGATTATTACTAGAGTATAACAGTGATATTGATAACAGAACTCTCACTGACTTAATTGTCGCAGGATTACCAACTAATCTTAGAAGTAAACTAGATAGACAAGAAATGGCAAACCCAACTCTTTTGTTCAGTGCCCTACGGATGCATGAAAATCAAAATAACAATATACAAAAAAAAATTATGGAGAAAAAAAGCTCTACAAAATCAGAAGCGGAATGGCGAAAAAAAACACCATGTCAGATATGTTACAAGATTGGAAAGAAGAACAGATTTCACTCTGAAGATTTGTGCTGGTTCAAAGAAGACAAGAACAGTAATGACAGCGTAAAATATTGTAAAAACTTGACATTAGAGATTGATCAATTTCAGAATACAAAAAACTAAATATCCCCCCACTTATAGAAGCTGAAGTTATATTGAATGACAAACTGAAATGCACAGGTATCTATGACCCTGGCTCAAATATAACCTTAATAAATTCAAAACTAATAAAAGTAAAAAATTCTAAGAAAAATTACTTTGAAAATAAATTCAACACAATTGGTGGTGGGGGGAAAACGACAGGTTTAATAAAATTAAAGGGAAAAATACTGAATATTGAAGAGGAAATAAATGCATTTATTTGCAGTGATAAAAATTTCACTCATGATTTGCTTTTGGGACTGGATACAATAAAGAGGTTTGGGTTGACCCATGATGGGAATTTAAATATCCAACTTCAGAGAAACGCCAACTCAAGATCAAGTGAATATATCAGCCCCATGGTAGAAAAAAAGTATAATAATTCAGAAAGTAAAACCAAAGAGTTTAAGTCACAAATGCTAAATTATGAGATAAATTTCAATGAGGGCATAGATGTGAATAAATTTGATATAGATACTTACTTAAAAGATGACCAGAGAACAAAAATCAATTCATTATTAAATGATTATAAACACATATTTGCGAAAGATAAATACGATGTAGGACAAGTAAAAAACTACGAAGCATTTATAGACCTACAAGTGGAGAAATATTGCTCAAAAAGACCATATAGGTGCTCCTTAGATGATAGAGAAGAAATTGAGAAACAAATTGGTCAATTGTGAAAGAAGGAATTGATTGAAGAATCTTATAGCCCATTCGCAGCACCAGTGACATTGGCATTCAAACGGGATGAAGGAAAAAAGTCAAGATTGTGTATCGACTTCAGAGACCTTAATAAAATTATTGTCCCACAGCCACAGCCGTTCCCTTTAATAGAAGATCTAATGGTAAAAACAATAAACTGTCAGTATTTCACTACGCTTGACATTAATTCTGCTTTTTGGTCTATACCATTGAGGATCAGTGACAGAGAGAAAACAGGCTTTGTTACACAAGAAGGCCATTATCAGTGGACTTGCCTACCTTTTGGATTAAAGACATCTCCGGCAATTTTCCAAAGAATCCTGACTAATATAATAAGAAAACATAATCTGTCAAATTATGTGATGAATTACATAGATGACATATTGGTATTTTCAAAAACTTTTGATGACCATATGAACCATTTATCCAAACTGTTGAATGCAATTTCTGAAGAAGGATTTCGTTTGAAATTAACAAAATGCAAATTTGCAGCACAGTCGACAAAGTTTTTGGGACATTTAATAAAAGGTAATACAATCACACCTTTGAAAGACAACCTCAAATCTATAGCAGAATTTCCAGCACCACAAAATAAGAAACAAATAAGACAATTTCTGGGTAAAGTAAATTTTTATAATAAATATATTCCTAATGCTACAATAATTCTTGATCCTTTACACAATTTACTTAGAAAAAACATCAACTACGATTGGTCGGCCGATTGTGAAAAAGCTTTCCAAACAATAAAAAGTATTTTATGCTCGGCCCCAGTTTTGGCTATTTTTGACCGAGAGGCGCCAACTTTTATTTTCACTGATGCAAGTATAAAAGGAATTGGTTCAATACTAAAACAAACACAGAAATGTGGAGAAATCAAACCAGTGGCGTACTTTTCAAAGAAGTTGAATGAATCCCAAAAAAAGAAGAAAGCCATATTTTTGGAATGCTTGGCTATAAAAGAAAGTTTGAAGTTTTGGCAACACTGGCTAATAGGGAACTCATTCACAATTTATACGGATCACAAGCCGCTAGAAAATTTAAACATAAAGAACAGAACAGACGATGAACTGGGAGACATGACTCATTACCTATCACAATACAACTTTGTAATAAAATACAATCCAGGTAGAAACAATGCCGAAGCAGACTGTTTAAGCAGAAATCCTGTGTATGAAAGTCATGAAAACGAAGAAGATAACTTGAAAACGATAAATATTGTAAAGATTGAGGAAATATTAGATGACCAGAACAAAAATCCAAACATAAAAAACAAACATGGTTTTATTAGAGAGAATGATATATATTACAAGTGGAATAACAAAAAAAAAAAATCATTCTGTCCGAGGACTACAGTAAGGTATTAATAAAAAAAGTGCATGAACATTTCTGTCATATAGGAATTAATCAAATTGAGTCAAAAATACGACCTTTCTACACAGCATCAAACCTACTGGATAATATAAAGTTGATCTGCCGTCAATGTGAAGTTTGTATAAAAAACAAAACACGATTGAATAGAAAGTATGGACTCATGTCACAATTAGGACCGGCAGAAAAACCTTTCCAAATTATGTCCATAGACACAGTAGGAGGATTTGGTGGTAACAGGTCTTCAAAAAAGTATTTACACTTGTTAATGGATCATTTCACACGTTATGCTTACATTTCATGCTCTAAAACACAACTGGCCAAGGACTATATAAAATTGATAGACAAAGTGATCACGGACAATGAAGTAGAAATATTGCTTTCAGATCAATATCCAGCACTGAATTCAAAAGAGTTTAAAGAATATTTAAACAATCACTCTATTGACTTAATCTTTACAGCAGTGGATGCTCCTTTTTCAAATGGTCATAATGAAAGGTTGAACCAGACGCTGGTGAATAGGATTCGGTGCACCCTGAATAGTAAAAAAAAAAGAACATCTTGGACAACCGTAGCAATGGATTGTGTGAAAGCCTACAACTCAACAAACCATACAGTGACAGGTTATTCGCCTCTATATCTGTTAACTGGAGAAGAAACCGATTTACTACCAACGACCTTAAAAAGAAAACAAATGGAACCCGGGGAACTGCAGAAAGACCGACAAATAGCATTTCTCCGTTCAAAAAAATCACATGAATTGAACAAAGCCATTTTTGATAAAAATAGAATAGATCACAAATTTCGAAAAGGTGATATGGTCTATATAACGGACTGTAATAAGTTGAACAGGTCTAAAATGGATGAAATTAGAATTGGTCCTTTTGAGATAGAGGAAATGATATCAGATTCGCTATGCAGAATCAACACTGGGAAGACTAAAAAGTCCTTGGGATTATACCATATAATAAAGCTCATTCCCCAGTTTGATTATTCAAATTAACCCCAGTTAATTTGCACTTAGGGGGGGAAATGTAAGCTTTGTATACTGTATGTTGGGTACGCAGCTTAACACTTATGCTATGTGAACGCCGCCTTAAAGTATGACGTTACAATATGGACAATAGATTAAATGAAGAGTGTAATAACTAAGACTTAATCTGTGGATTGGTTATGAGACGTAATAGAATATAAGCCTACTCGTGAAGTGGTTTATTTGATTTATAAAATAATATAATTGAATTTGATTACAAGTAAATTTCATAAGTATTTTTTTTCATAAGTATTTCATTCATAGTCGTTAAGTAATAGTGTTGATCTACTAAAATATTGGAAGTAAAAACCTTTAATTGTCGATTTTTCTATTTTAGGTTAGTATACTGTGTGTGTAACCATCTAATTTCAATTGATTTTAGTATTGTAAATTGATAATAATATTAAATATTTCTATTTTAGATAAATCAAATTGTGCGTTATTTGCTCCCATATCATCCAACATATTATATGTATATTTATTATAACACAATTTAACTGTCAGTTCATTTATAAAATTATTAAGCTCTTATGTTAATTTCTAAGCTATTTCTTATATCTTAGAAATTTAACAAAGGTATTATAATCTAGACCGCACCGATCAGTCCTTCTTGTATTTTCCATTCTACGTGATATTAGCGAAACCATTTCTACTCTTTTGACACTATTTAAAACAATCAAGCCGAATCAATTTAGAGAATAGTGTCGATAACATTTAGTGTACTTCAGATAATGTGTATTATAGTGCATTACACTGACAATGATCTATGTGTCAAATTAAAAAAAAAATAGTGGTCTGTAAAGTCGGTTTACGGACGATATTTTTACGTGATAACGTCGTAAGAAAACATTGATGAAAAATTCCATACTTTATAATTTAATTATTATTTTGTACGAGTATATTTGTATTAGGACAAATAAGGAGTTAATTGAAAATTTCAATTTTTTCGATAAATTAACATTTATTTGCACTCATTAATTCAATTTTTTTTTCTTCTACTCGGACGCATCTGCCGATAGAGTAAAAGAGATATATATATATATATATATATATATATATATATATATATATATATATATATACAGGGTGGGCCAAACGGTGACGTCCAAAAATTTTTTTTGGATTGCTGACATCTAGGGGTATCCGAAAATATCCCATGTATGTTCCGCAATTTTTTATAGTTTACGAGATATGATTTTTTTTTCATATTTTTTAAAATTCTCGACCTAACTATTTTAAAAAAAAAAATCTTTGTGAATTAAGCCATTTTTTTAATTTTAATTTTTTGTGTCTTAGTCCTTATTAGTTGTACTCTCACAGATAAAATACCTAGCTTCCTACTATTAATATAAGTTATTAAAAATTTAGATCGAAAATAAATAATTTGGTTTTGAGCGAGTCGAAGTTTAATTTTGAACTTTTATTAAAAAAAAATAAAAAAGTTTCATGACTTCTAAGTAATTTCAAAAACTTCCTGAGACCCTCAGCTTTGATTATTATACAAAGAAAGTGGTACTTAATAGGCCTATTTTAGCCGCAAACTGCCTTTAAATGTACAGGGGCGTAAAATGTTCTAAATTAATTAATTATTTTAAAGGCACCTATTTTTAATTTCTAAGGTAAATTAGGTTGGTTATGTGTGATATAATTATTGTGTGATACATTCATAATAAATGAAACAATTTAAAAAGTTATGACTTATTTTTATTCATAGCAAATTTTCAAAATGTCTTCCTTCCGCTTCAATACACAATCTACAACGTCTTAAAAAATTCTTTTTCAGTCTTCTGAAACTAGTAGTATGCTGTCTGATTTTCGTTGCGGCCTGCCTCAGTTTTTCACGCAGCTCTGCTTCTGCGTTTATTTCGCGTGCGTAAACCATCTCTTTATAATATCCCCAAAGAAAAAAGTCGATAGGGTTAAGATCTGGTGAACGTGCAGGCCAAGGAATCGGCCCACCACGTCCAATCCATCTTCTGGGAAATCGTTGATCCAGGTGCTCTCGTACCGTTCTTGTGTAGTGGCAAGAAGCTCCATCATTTTGAAAAATTATTCTCCTAGTATGTAAGTCTACATCCTCCAACAAATCGTCTAAATTGTTTTGTAAAAACTCTAAATATTGGGCTCCATTTAATCTATTTGGCAATTCGAAAGGTCCTATAAGTGTCCCGTTTACAATTCCCAACCACAAATTTACACTAAATCGTGCTTGAAAGTTTGATAGTCTTGCCATGTGTGGGTTTTCAATGGCCCAACTATGGTAATTGTGGATATTAAATACTCCGGTCCTTTCGAATCGCGAATCAACCAAAGTCCAAAACACAAGCACAGGTCAGTCACAGGGCGAATCAGAGTCCAATTAGCAAGCAAGAGTTGTAGTGAATGAGAAAATATCGAAAACAAACGTGGGAACAATAATAGTAACACGAGCGAAAGCTGTGAACAACTGAAGCTAAGAAACGGTATGCGCTTCGGTTACAGCCCGATGGACAGAGCGAGACTACCAAGAAGAGAGTGAGAGGGCGCGCTACAGACGACCACAGTATCATCATTCCTTTTTTCTGTACGTGGTATTTTGTGACCCGAGCGTCTACCTGACCAGAACTATTATAATTTAAGACCTGTTGAAGTTAAAAAAGTTGTAAGTTACGTGATACTAAAGAAATTGAAATGATACCATACCTACTTGAACTTTTCATTTTGCCATCTTAATGTTTTAATTTCACTGAATGGTATTTATATCACACATAACCAACCAAATTTACCTTAGAAATTAAAAATAGGTGCCTTTAAAATAATTAATTAATTTAGGTCATTTTACGCCCCTGTACATTTAAAGGCAGTTTGCGGCTAAAATAGGCCTATTAAGTACCACTTTCTTTGTATAATAATCAAAGCTGAGGGTCTCAGGAAGTTTTTGAAATTACTTAGAAGTCATGAAACTTTTTTATTTTTTTTTAATAAAAGTTCAAAATTAAACTTCGACTCGCTCAAAACCAAATTATTTATTTTCGATCTAAATTTTTAATAACTTATATTAATAGTAGGAAGCTAGGTATTTTATCTGTGAGAGTACAACTAATAAGGACTAAGACACAAAAAATAAAAATTAAAAAAATGGCTTAATTCACAAAGAATTTTTTTTTTAAAATAGGTCGAGAATTTTAAAAAATATGAAAAAAAAATCATATCTCGTAAACTATAAAAAATTGCGGAACATACATGGGGTATTTTCGGATACCCCTAGATGTCAGCAATCCAAAAAAAATTTTTGGACGTCACCGTTTGGCCCACCCTGTATATAGATCCAGACCGCCAACAAATATTTATACAAATAGAAATATCTGCCCCAAGCGGGAATCGAATCCGCGATCGCCAGCGTTGAGGCGACTACTCGCACCACTACACCAGAACGGTCGTCTCATCATTTATTAAAGTTAAATATTAATCTTCAATAACTTGTATTTATTATTGCTTGTTTTAATATTAGTTATATTAGGCGGTAAATTTAATCTCACATTAATTCTGATTCTGTAACCAGTTCTGCGGTTTCAGTCTCTTATTTATTGACCAATTGGAATGAATTTACGACGAATTGGATGTACTTTATACACGCATGATTAGAATTAGCGTGTTTCGCCTAATTCGTTGTTTTACGTTTCAGTTATAATTTTTAAAATTGTTCTGACATACAGATTAGCCAAGCCTCTCCCTTATTAAAAAACGCTTTAATATAAAATTCAAAAACAGTCAGAAAATTTTCGAAAATATTCAGAGTTTATTGATTACATTACACATAAAAGAGCATTTTTTTTTTCTTTTTATAATATTGGAACAATAAATATTGAAAATAAAGACTAGGCCTTTATTAAGCTTCTTTTTTAATTGCTATTTTTTTTTTATGTATCAAAAGTTGATTTTGATGACCTTATAAACCTTGGGGATTTTTCCTTGTCTGTCATTAACTTGGAACTTTATATATAAATCTAGGTATTCTTGGCACTTAAACCTTATGTTGATGTCTTTATTGAACCAAAAGCAAGGAAAAAATAAAAAATAAAATGTCTTCGTGTGCTGAAGCGGCTGTGGCTGCCTACGAAGTCGCAATTTCAGACCTATCGGATCAAGAGTAAAAGTGTGTGTAATAGTTGGCTTAGGCGAATGGAACTTTGCATAGAGAATGAAGGAGAGTATTTCGAAAAAACCTAAAATAACTATTGTTAATATCTTGGATATTTTTTTCTTGTCTCAAGACCTATAGAGTTATTTATGTACGATAAAAATCTTGTATTAAGATCTGGAAACACATACTCGTACAACACGAACACTAGTGTCCGGGCAACGACAAACATTTATATGGCCTATAAAAACATTGGTTATGAGTAGCGCTCGAGCAACTTACCGAGCATAACAGCCAGTTAATGTTATAATTACTCCATCACCTGTACACGGTCTTATGTTCGACTTCTAGCACGTATCTCTTCTCACTCTAAATTTCACTTTTATTTAATACTAGCGGCCCGCCCCGGCTTCGCACGGGTCTTTAACTAAAATTTTAAAAATTATACATTTATATTTTTTATCACCTACACCTGCGTCGATACTGGAAAATATTTTATAATAGACGGATTGAATGACATATTTATTATATCTATATACATACATACATACATACATACATACATACATACATATATGTATATAGATAGTACGGATGAAACATTTGAACTGTTTTTTTAATTAATTATTTTCTCATTGATGAATACCATATTTTAATAAGTATTATTCCCGACGAAGACAAATCCAAAAACACAAAAATCATAAAAATCGTTCCACTCGTTCTCGAGTTATAAACGGTGTAACTAACACGACTTTATATATATATATAGATTACAACTTAAATAGCTATAACCATCCAACTTTGTACAATCCACAAACAAATAACAACCAAATATTTTAAATTTTAACAACGAACAAACAATCAAGACCGTAGTACCCTAAAGTATTTAATAATATACAAAAAAGAAAAACAGATTTTTAAATACGGGCGAGTGTCATTCTTTTGGCCGAAGTTTTGGTCAGCGCGATTCAGAAAATTATCTGCGCCATCTATCGTATAATTTTAGAATATCTTTTTTATATTTAGTGACATTTAACATAATTAATATTTAACATAATAGTATATTAATTGAAAATGATGTTTATCTAAAATATTAAAACGATTTCTATTCCTATCCGACATACTTAGTAAACTTTTAAGTTTAACAAAATAATAACTCAAATATAAGTTTTGTGAGTTTTAAAGATTCCTTAGACCAGATGGCGTTGGCGGCGTAGGTACCTATTTCTATTTTCTTACATATTTATTTTTAAATTTAATTACAATGAAACAAAAACTAAATTATACTGTGAGTTATTTCCAATTTTTATGTATTAAAGTTATTAACATTGGTTTTGTACTTTTTACGTGATACGTGATCAGAGAAAAACACGATAAGAGATGGCGCTGATACAAAAAAATACGCGCTATTGAAATTTATTCTTGATGATATATAGTGTATTAATAAAACGGAGGCTTTAACAGATTTATTATTTGTATAGATGTATTTGTTCAGAGATGACATAATAGGTTGTACTTGAAATTATATTTAAAAAATTTCGGGTGTGCTGGATGAGATTGCTTCTAGAAGAAATTTACCTATTTATTTTTAGTTGTCATTTGACCAAATTTTATTTTTAGCTGTTTCTGTATAGTTTGTGAAGTACGATAATTTTTTTTATTATATAAAATTTGTTATGTAAAAATTACACAAAAATACGTGTATTTTAACAGTTCAGCTATGCCGTCTTAAGACATTTGCGGGAGCTATTTTTTGTATCAGAATGCAGATTATGAAACAGCACAGTAGCATTGACTTGAGGAAAAATTACTTTTAGACCAGATTATTTATGGACATAAATTATAAGTTACAAGGCATAGCAATTTCAATAGAAATGACATACGCCGAGTTGCACGAAACAAATTTTAAAATTTAAGTGTTTATTAAACTAATTTAATCACAAGAATCGTGATTATCTGTTGGCTCTGTTGAACGAAACCTACAATCTGATTAAGTTAAAAAAAAAATTAGTTTAATTAAAGACCTGTCTAACGGATGATTAATTCCAACAGTTTTAAATTTAATCATGAGATCAACTAATTTTAAGATTAATTTCAACTTAACTAACGGAAAATTAGCGACGGTTTCGTGCAACTCGCCGATAGTGACTTAAAATAACAATTAACTTAACGAGTATTGACTTATCGCAGGTGAGATAAAATGGAACGTCTGTTTTGTAATAGCGTGTTAATGTTCCACTGCTTCAGGGATTTGCCCCCCCCCCCCTACCTATTTTATTGGGGGAATGATTTATTGTGGATTTATGTGTCTCCGTCTTGCTCCTGTAATATATAGATTTCGTTATATTATCTTATGATGAATTTTTATCAAATTTCGTTCTTAAAAACTCAGCAGTGCTGGCCTAGGTTTTGTACAATTTACCGTCGATCAACTCGCTTTTTCTTTATATTATAATTAATTATTACATTTTCGAACAATTCAAGGATTCATCACGTAATAGCGTTACGGCTTTCAGTTGAACTCCATTTCCCTATAAATGATTGGTTTGCAGGCATTTCCTCTATCAAAGTATTTTAATCTGACCCTACGGCGTTATTAACCTGATAAATTGACTAAGGAAATTGTTTAATCGGAATTTTATGACCTTAAAACTTTTAAAGATCCTGCGGTGAAAACTCTGTTTAGGGTCTCGTACCCATGGGATGAAAAACCCCATTACAAAGACTAAGCTTTTCTTATCTGTCTGCTGCACAGACTATATTTTTAAATTCGTAAGTGGATACATGAAATTTTTACAGAATACAAGAAAAGTGGTTTTTAACTTAATCGTAAAAATATGTATTTTAACAGAGTAAATTAACCCTTTGTTCGACTTCGGGTAATAACCTCTTCTCCACACGATCGCTTTTAGGTGTCTATGATATATGTATAACCCAGACCGACGCTGACGCTACGCTTTACGTGATCTTCGAGGCACAGTGGTGAGACCCGCATTGACATACACCCAGTACGCAGTGCCTGATTAAGGTAACTTGATGCCCTAAGCAATTTTCCCCTGTGGGCCCCCCTATCCTTAAGTGAAAAAAATTATCGATAGTTGACGATAGTTATCGATAATTGTCGGTTCAATTTTCAAAAAAAAAAAAAAAAAAGGTCATCCGGCGTACCATAATTATCGATAATTATCGGATCGCAAAAAATTATCGATAATTATCGAATGAAAACTTATCGATAGTTATCGATAATTATCGAATGAAAAATTATCGAGTAGTTACGAATTATCGATTATTATCGCACACCCCTATCCCATGCTAGGTGGGGTCGACACAACATGATTTCGTCTCTGTCATGTCGTCTCTGGTGCCCCCCAAGACGGGATGCCCTAAGCAATTGCTTAAATAGCTTATAGGCTAATCCGGCACTGCCAGTACGTCTACCATGAGTTTCCAGAGACGATAGTTCACGATACACGCTAGCGAGTGTAGTAGACAATTTGTATGGAAAGTTGAGCAGCGCCTCTCGATGATACTGTCATTACTATTGCGTTTCTACGTTTACTACTGTAGTTATGTCATGTGCGCTTGTAAAAAAAACTCATGGTAGACGTACAGATCTTTAAAAACGCCGACTGCCGCTAAGGGCAGATATTTGTACGAATACAAATATCTGCTCTGAGCGTAAATCGAAACCGCGACCGCCGGCTTTGAGGCGACTACTCGTACCATTACACCAAAACGTTTGTTGACTAATGTTTGAAATTATTTTTTGTAAGATTTCGTTCGATTTCAATCTTTAAACTAGAAAATATTAACGACTTCTTATAAAATGTTTATAAAGTTCAAATGGCTATTGCTTTGTAATTTTCTTTAATTAAATTGTAAATTTTGCTTTGTTTCTTGTTAATGACAGTTTCAAATCAAAGGTTAATTATGTACAATAATGGTAATCAAAAAGATTTTAATGAAAATAAAAGTTAATAAGATAGGTCGAATATGAATAAGAAAATTAATTGTAAGCAATTATTCGATAATAATTTTCACTAATTCGTCAAGGAAAATGCTTATTTTCGTACAAGTGGATAAATATCAATACCTAAAACAATCTGGACTTACGATAATTTATTTTTATTAAAGTTTTTTTTAAATTTTTATTTTTATTTTATATGACTTTTTCTGGAACCGCCATTTAAATTTAATTCTGTAACAATTGCTTTAAGATTTTTTTCTTTGTTTCGTGATTTACAATTCGTTTTTTCGAATTGAACTGATATAGAAGCGAAGATTTGTATTTATACAAATATTTGTTCCTGATTTCAGCTGTTTTACTACCTGATAACATTACTCTTGTTAGAAAAATTATTATCTGTAAACTTGCAGTCGTGTAACGCACCAGATTAAGCTCTCTCGTGTTAAAGAGAAAACCTTCACCCAGTAGCAGTTCAGTTTAGTCATTTCTTAGTTGTTCTCGTTTCCTAATTTTTACTATACGAGTAATTGATTTATTAGTAAAGTTAAAAAGTGTAGGGCCAGTTTCATCACTTGCTATTAAGTTCCGGATAACCTAACTGGCACTTATTTTGACAGATAACACATACAATTACCTGTCAAAAAAGTGCCAGTTAGGTTAGCCGGAACTTAATAGCAAGTGGTGAAACTGAGTCTAAGATTGTTTCAAAGTGTCTTTTCTCGAAACTAGCGACGTGTCTACTGGTCTATTATATTTACGCGAATTTTACTCATTTAATTAAAATTCTACATCGGATTTTATCGCGTTTATTTAAAAAATAAGTCCGGGCGTTTCCCCAGACCATGGACGCTGTAAAGGTTCCGAAACGCCGGGAAATAATTTTAAAAATCGTTAAACTGTAAAATTTTGTTTTTTTTAATAAACGTGATAATATCCGGTGTAGACTTTTAATTAAATGTAGCGACGTGTCTGTTCTGCACAATAATGTTAACCGGTCGCTTTGGGGGACACCATGTTCTACACGTTAGGTGCCATGCCCTCTCGATTCGGTACAATTCTCTTAGTGTGAGCTTAGCATGACACTAGTTCACATACATTTAAAAGCAACTAGTGATGTCATCCAATCTACCGTGAAAGAGTAAGAACTATTTAAATAAAATAAAATTACATCGATTTTGTAAAGTATCTGAATATATTTCTCTTCTAAAAATAGCCTAACAAAAGTTTTAGGTATGATACCTTTGATGATATTTTTACAATAAAAAAAAAAACAATACTTCTATAAAATCATGCTATACAACGATATTTATGTGGTTTTAAAGCTGCTGTCCGACATAATTATATTTATAAAAATATCTCGAACCGAATGATCTTTGAATTCTTGTCCCAACTTACCAAAACTAAATCTAAAGGCACACATACACACACACTAAAATACAGTAAACATAATAATATAAAAATATCTTACATCAGTGTGTATGCGTCATAGAGGTATTATAGATAGAGTATGGAAGACATACGGCTGCCTGTAAGCGGAAACTTCAAACACTTAGAAAGAGAGAGAAGATCGCAGTACCTCATTTGGCCTTGCGGTCTCAAGTTCAAAACTCGAAATTTTTTTTTGTGAACCTCAATTATTTACTTAATCTATTTTACTTTTTCGACTACAAACAAATCATAGAAATAACTCTAATATGCACAGTAATATTATATTTGTATGTAATTCAACCGGTACCGCGATCGTCTCTCTCTTTCTAACCGAGGGACACCTGGAGGCCTGGCTCCCCTGCTCTATCTATAATACCTCTATGATATGCATACGTGAACAATCTACATTTATCTTATAATGATTAATAGCTTTTAATTTAAATTAAGTATTATTATAATTCTTTTAAACAAAAATATAACTATGATACGTGAAAAATTATGTTCCTTTCAGTAAATTTAAATTAGATCAAAAGTATTAGGTAGATCCCTTAGGGGAACTAAGCCCACTCGTGCCTCAAGACGCTGCTTTTATATAAAAATAATCATAATTATCGGAAACACGTAATATAAAACAAAAAAAATATTTAATTATCAGTATAATAATTAATTAATACTCGCCAATATGTATATACTTGAGTGAAAATTTTAATGATGTACCTACCGAAACTAAATCTCATAAATATTGTAAAAATGTAATATTTTAACACTGAACCGGTCTAGAGCGGTCAAATGACTGCTTTTGAGACTTTAATTAAACTTGTTAAACTCTAGGTTTACATTTTTCTTGAACTTATGCATGACTTTTTTTTAATAATAAATAGCTATTTAAGAAACCTATAAACCTAAAAAAAGTCTTAATATATTTCTCATCTATTTATTATTAATAAAAATTTGAATTATAAGTTTTAATAAATCTCTCACTTTCGCAACACAAATCGTTCGTGTAATCCAATTTACTTTGTAACTGACTTAGACATATACACGCATTAAGGCAATATTTTTTCACCAAAAATAAATTACGTCAAAAATTTTTCTAAACTAAGTGAGAACTTGGCGAACGCAATTCCTCATTTTCAGAAAATTTACGATTTCATTTCAAATGCTGTAGGTACGTGTAACGTTTGAGTGGCGTGGTAATGAATCAGATCGTTTAGTTTAGAAAAAATTTAGGATTTTATCTTAAATTACCCGCAGATTTCCAAGTCAATACATTCGTTTCGAAAATCCGATTGGTTAAGAGTAGTAGTAATTTTTATTGATGGAAATATATTGTGATGTATTATGTGTAATTGTGTTGTGTAATTTAATTTAAACAAGTATAATAACAACGACACAAAGTCTGTTATTGTCTGTCAAAAGTTGACGAAGTCTTCAGCTTTATTATATAAGTATTTATATATAAAAAAACGTATTTTACTTAAATACAAACAATAAAAATTCGTATTAATCGTTTTCCAAAATTTATAAAGTCGTTCCAATTGAAACTGTCGAAGAGGATTTGTGGATGTGTTTCTTAACCGGGTCTTACCTTGCATTGTGGGAACTGCTCGGGCGGTCTCGTAACACGCCAGCCCAGTAAGGGCGGGATGCAGACCAGCGCGCTCATGAGCCACACCGCAGCTATCATGAGCGCCGCTCGCGCTGGCGTTCTCTTCTTGAGGTAGTCCACAGCCTGGAACAAGATATACGTTTTCTTGACTAATGGTCATAGCGATTTAATCCGTGACATTTCATCTTCACTTATATAATGTTTTTCACTTATATTATCCTTTATGATATATTTATTATATTATCCTATTAATACTATAAATGCGAAAGTTTGTGTGGATGGTTTTTACTCTTTCACTCAAAATTACTGAACGGATTTGAATGAAACTTTACAGTAATATAGCTTATACATCAGAATAATACAAAGGCTACAATTTTTTTTTTTTTTTTTTGTAATTTGGCCATAATATAACATAGTTTAAAAATTATCACGAACGCGTAAAGGAAAAACGAGTAAGTGACGCCTGTTTCGTGGTGCTTACGACCCTTCTTTTCACGAGAATTATTATTCGATTGATCAGAATGGAGCGTCAGTCAACGCGACGAGCAGAACTATTACTTTTTTTTTCAGTCGTATTAGATGTGCTTTTTTTTTAAATTTAATTATGGGATTGTAATTTTAGTTATTTTGTTTCTATTTATGTAAATGTATGTTTCGTGGCTAATCTACTAAGCCGTTTGTGATGTAATTTGATAAGATGTAGGCTACTTTTTATCAATAAGCCCACGCGGACGTAGCCGGGGGCGAAAGCTAGTATTCTTATAAATTAATGATGTATATTAATTAAAATTAGTAATATCAAGCTCAACGGCATCTAGTCGGATGAAATTATATGTCCAGAAAAACGCACAATCCAGACATCTAACAACAAAACAACTGAATGGAAAAACAAATGAATGAACAATGAATATATAAATATTTGTCATGAGCGAGGATCGAACCTGAGACTGTTATCGCAGCAGCTGTGACCACTGCACCAACTTGTTGTCAAATATATATTATATAATGTCAAATATTTTATCTCAATGGTTTTGGCAGATTAGCCGTAAAATCAAAAAAGACAAAACAAAAAAGAGACGTTGTGCAATTTTAATATTATATTTATAATACTTATACAGATATCAGCAAAATGTTACAGCGTTGGCAATTTGATACCATGCAGTTTATACGAACAACCTTAATTTATTTTTTATATTTAGTTCCTTCATTGATTATGTGTTACTTACACCAACGACGTATGTAAATGAAAATAAGTTTTGATTACGTTAAAAATCAATTATTTAAATTTTGTACTTAAAATACATAATATTATAATTATTATATTTTATAAAAATTTATTTGACTGACCCGTTGCGCAGTTGACAGCTACTCTGCTTTTTGCTCCAGGGTTCTAGGTTCAATTTCCACCCCGAGTCTAGGTGTAATATATATTTATTTATATATGTATTATTTATATATATTACAAAAAAAGTTTTGTCTGTCGGCTTTTACCTACAACACAGGCATATGTTGCCTAAATTAAGAACAGATGACCGTGTGTGTATGTTTAAACATGAATAATTATTACTAGCTTACGTCCGTGGCTTACCCAGGCTTTAGAGTATCCGTATAAAATTCTTACAACAGCTCGGAAACAAATACTCTTATACAAACAAAAAAAAAATCGTTCCACCACGCTCGCAAAGTACACAGTAATGAATATCGACAATTTAGTGAATTCTCGCGAAAAGAAGGTCGTAAGCGTTGTGTTATAGGCGTCACTTACGCGTTTTCGCGTGATAATTTTTAAACTATGTTATATTATATCCAAATTAGCCGAAAAAACTTTTTTGCACTTACAAGAATGTACCAAATTATTATTTCTAAATTTGTCATTTATCACTTCGAATGATTACTCTATTCGTTATTATTTATTTATTTTTGAAAGAAAGAAAGAACACACATTTTTAGTGTTTAAGGTGACGGTGTTAAATAATTACAGATTACATGATTGAAGACCATTACTAGTACATTTCGTTAAAGGCCTATTAAGATAGAAGAGTTAGATGAAAATAACTAAAGTAACGCCCATCTCTGTAATTTAGTAGAAAATCTCTACTGTTATATAAATGTTAGTGCGTTTTATTGTTTGGCCTTCTTTCACGCCTCGACGCCACATCTAAGTATCGTGAGTTGGCATACATTTCAAATATGGAGATGGTCAGGTCTTTTTATACCGATTGCAGTATTTTCTTCATAAGAATTATTTATAGAGTTAAGTAACTTTATTCATTTTAACACTTGAATTGTCATTTTTTAACTATTTTTTGTACCACTACCTTTTTTGAAAAGTGATTCTACTAAAAAGAATCCGACAATAAACTTAATAGTTGCTTTTTAAAACTAATTCCTATACATTTTATTTGGTAAACATATTTAGTTACAAAGTTGTTACTAATTTTGTACTAAAACACAGTTTAAATATTATTTTCAAAAGAGTAACTGCGGAGTTTCTTGGCGATTCTTCTCTGCAGAATCTACATTCTGAATTGGTGGTAGCTTTACTTTTACAAAAAATAATAATAATCACTACAATATTAATTTTGTAAAATGACGATTCGAAAATGCTCGTGGGGCCTATTTGAATAAAGTTGTTTTTGATTTTGATTGATTTTGATTCTGAATCAGATTGAGATCTGATTTCAGAAAGCCAGAACATTAGTCGTACGCTTCTTTATCATAAGAATAGTCTTTTATAGTTTATAAGCAATTTCCTTTCATACCTTCCATACAATTCCATACCTTCCATATCTATATTCTACTACAAATAACACTTTTATACATACAAGCTGTAACCACGATATCATTTGAGATTACGCATTTTCACTTTCATCTCTTATCCCACGTGTACCGAAGTAATTCGGAGTAGCCAGAGAATTTTGGGATAAAAAGTTGTCCTACCTCGAAGTTTGAACTCAAAACATGCCAAATTTAATTCAATACTTTCAGAAGTTTTGTCGTAGTAGTTAGTCAAGGTGCAGATAGACAGACAGATAAAAAACCATTATTGCCTTCTCTGGAATTTTCATTAATTATGTTAGTGAAGCTTTACGTATGTAGTAGTATCATATCAGTGATATTCAATAACAAGTTAATGAATAATCACTAATACACATACAATGATCATATTAGTGGACTCTGATATTCACATATCACATTGAATAGCCACTAATTCTGCGTGGTACGATTCTCCCATTGATAAAAAAAAAATTAACATTCACTTAAAATTATTGAAATTCCACTGGCTCATGTTTAGAGAATTCAGTATCGGTTAGTGTCCTCGAAAAAAATGTCCAAAATATTTTCATTATACAGTATTGGACATGTTAAACTTTTACTATAAATACAGATAATTCAAAATACAGATCCGAATTTAAATTTATATTTAATATGATCGGAATGCAAATCCGTTATGATCTCGAGACAAAATATAAATCCATTATAACGATATTTCATCGCATCGTTAAATGATCTTAAGATCTGTGCCAAGTAGATCTGTTTAATGTTTCAAGATAATGCACCTTGGATTCACGACGCATACCATCG
Organism: Euphydryas editha; assembly: GCA_036937285.1. Classification (NCBI taxonomy): domain Eukaryota; kingdom Metazoa; phylum Arthropoda; class Insecta; order Lepidoptera; family Nymphalidae; genus Euphydryas; species Euphydryas editha. The sequence continues at coordinate 13,995,718 of JAUPFZ010000023.1, forward strand.
TAAACAGAGTAAGTAACACGTAATAAATGTTGCTGAACTCAGATCCGTTGAAGAGCTTAAGAGTGAACGCACATTGTTTCTGTTTTAATAATTTTAACGTGAAACAATAACACGCTAAATATTTATATTAATAATTCGGTTTGAACTACACACACTGGCATATTTAGCGGAACATAAAAAAAAAGGTTTGATATCAGTATCATATAAGGTTACTGGCTGGTTTATACGTCATTTAATTTAAAAAGAAATAATTTCAAATTTAGAAAACAACTGAATATCACATTTTATGCATTTTTTTTTTATTTTTATTCAAATACATCTTATCTGGAGCGAACCTCGAGTATTTTTTCCTTCTGAGTTTGATTTAACATTTCATTGAAATACTGATTTTTTTTGTTAGTTTTTTTTTAATCGCGTATATTTTTGGAGTTGAGGACTGAATTATGCCTGACTTAGCCTCAATGGAGATTTCCAGGGCACTCGAAATGCGAAGAAATGGTCAAACCTACAGAGTAATATCCAGATATCTTCGTCGACCAGTTTCAACTATCCATCGCAGTATCCAACGGTTCAGGGAGACCGGTACTTATGTGAGAAGAGCAGGACAAGGTAGAAAAAGACGCACTTCGAGTAGGGATGATCGTTTCATTCGGCTTCGTGTACGTAGGAACCCCCGTTTGACGGCCGTCCAAGCCCGACATAAGTTAGAAGCAGTGCGGGGTGTAACCTTAAGTGAGCGTACGGTACGAAGAAGGTTCAAAGAAGCTGGTTTGGGTTCATTTGTGCCCACCAAGGCTCCAAGGCTTGAGGTAAATCATCGTAGAAACAGGTTAACTTTTACTCAGGAACATCGACTTTGGAACGCGGACCAATGGAGTAAGGTAAAGGTGGTTGTTTAGTGATGAGTGCAGAATTTTCTTAAATCAAATTGACGGCAGGCAAAGAATATACAGACGCAAAGGAGAACGATACATTCAGACAAATTTTGAAACTACAGTTGCATACGGTGGTGGATCAATAATGGTTTGGGCGGGCATTTGTTTGGGAGCTCGCACTGATTTTCTAACTTTTATAATTAATATTAAATTGTTATTTTAATATTAATTTTCATTTTTCCCAGTTATATGAAAAGTTAAAAAATGTACCATTTTTCATAAATAGCATTTACTCGCAAAATCTGTTCTTAATGTGATCTCATTTTAAGTAAAACAAATGAAACTTTAAATAACAAAAGAATTGTAGTAAGTAGATTTTAAAATAAAACCATATTTTTTTTAATTATAGACCTTTTTTTGTGTTCCGCTAAATATGCCGGTGTGTTTAGATCGTTTGTTGTTTCTTTATCTATCATCGGTGCACTCTAAACATGAATCAGACATTTTCATTAATTATTTTAGTGAAGCTGTATTCACTTGTCAATAATTTCAATAATAAGTGAGTGAATACTTACTAATAATTGGTAATAAATTCAATGATCAAACCAGTGGACTCTAATATTCACATATTCATACATCGAATAGTCACTTATTTTGCGTAGTACGATTCTCACATTGATAAAAAGTGATTAGTCACTTAAAATTAGCGAAATTCCACTGTGTTTAGAGAGTGTCCATCGTCTTTGCTCTCTATATATATATATATTGTCAATTATGGTCTACATTTAGATTTTTGTAACTCAAACACCGTAAAAAGTGTACAGTTGTTCGCACCGCTATGACCTTAGTCGCATTTTACGATACCTCGGCAAGAAAAAGGTCGCGATTTTTTTTTGCCAGTCACCGCACGGAAAATGGTACACGTGGTAGAGAATTTCTCTTTTTTTTATGTTTTGTTTTTTTTTTTCCTCCAACAATCAGTGAAGCGGCCTAGTCGAGTAAACTTCAACCCTTCTCCTATATGGAGAAGAGGCTAATTCAGCTTAGTTCAGAAAAATCGTGCAATGTGCGTCTATGCTGATTCGTCACGCTGCTCTTTTTACTACTATGAGAAAGCAGAAAATTAAAATCAAATTTACTTCTCGAAAACTCAATAATAATCGGATTTGAGCAAGATATTCGGGTTCAATACACTAAGAGTAAAACTGCCACAATGTAGGAACTGGAGGGTACCTTATCATAACATGATTTACAATATTTATCTCTTCTAATATAATAAGGAATTTACATTTTGTTTGATCTCAACATCGGGAATGAAATATATTGTAATGTAAATATGACATTAAAATCTATATCCGTTTACATACATAATATATTAATATAATGCCAATAATGAAGTAGTAACTGACGTGATAATAAACAAGTATGCTTAATATTAAAAAAAATCAAAAAACCCGACTGCGTAAAATACTCTTATTATAAACTAAAAAGAATAAAACAATTTACTAGCTTTCATTTGATAGGTACCCATATTACTACAGTAAGAAAATAAAAATTTAACTCCCCCCCTCATTCCGCCATTTTGAAAATGTATATAGCCTATGTTACTACTACAATTTAGACAAATCCAACGACACCTCATATGTCAAAAACCATCCAGCCGTTTGGGCTGTAGGGCGTGCCAAAGAAATGGACATACATACATACATACATACACGCGAAAAACATAACCCTCCTTCTGTCGCAGTCGGGTAAAAATATGTTTTTAACATAAATACACAATCATCAGCTCCTAAGGTAGGCAACTTACTTGTTTTTAGTTAACAATCGACTGAAATACGTATATATACGAATTGTCGATTTTTATGTTTATTATGCATTTGAATATAGTTTTTTTTTTTTTTAAGTGTTACAACAATTAACTCTTAAAGAACTATTTACTATCGGGATAAATTCGACCCTCAAATAAATTAATAATTAATAAAATCATAAAACACAACATTTAATATACAACACAAAAAAAAATTCTACTGGTGTTACAAAAAAGAAATATTTGTAAAAAAAAAGTAATACAATACTCAATCTATTATTTTCGGTAAATGATTTTTCAAATAATACTCACATACACACATACACTCACATATAAATCACAATTTTGTACATTAACTTACTTTTAAATTATTACAAATATAATAAATAATAATAAATATTAACCAACAATCACACCACGTTAACCTAGCCCCGTGCTAAGTTCGTAAGAACTTGTGTTACGGGTACTAGGAACGGAAATAAATTTAATAGATTTATATAAATACATATATACATAAATACACATCCATGACCCGGTGCAGACATCTATATTCGTCATACAAATTATCTGCACCTGGCGGGATTCGAACCCGCGACCGCTGCGTAAAGTGTCCAGTTGCCTGACCACTCGACCAGCCGGTCGTCAAATATGTATGTCGTGTAATATATGACTCAATTAACAACTAGATCTCAACAAAAATCTTTTACTATTCTTTCGTCACTCGTCCCGTTCCAATCGTGCCTTACCATTCTTAGTCCAATATCGTTTCTTTCTTTTCGTACCCCTTTCTTTTTGTAACATTTTGCAATAGTACAAAATGATAGGAATATTTAAAATAATATCGTCAACACTGTAAAACCAGAAATATCGAAACTACTTTAAATACTAATTTCATTATTAAATAGATACATTATCCATAATTAATTTACTGAACTAAATCAGGCTGGAAACGTCTCACAACCTAGGCCTATCCTCCAGATATGAAAAGGCTTGGAGCTTAATCTAACACATTGCACCATATCTTTTATAAAAACATCTATTCCTCAAACCCCATTGTCCGCTCTCTGAGAATGGAGAGATTCACTGGCACTCGAATCCCTGAAAGACAGGACGAGACCCCTATACCTGGTTTTCACACAAGAGGAGAAGAAGACGCTGTTAAGCCAGGGATATGGTACCGGGCGGGGGTCGAGCGTCATGACTATCCACTAGGCGCAGGGACAGACACGCGAGGGAGTCATCATCATCCAGAACAAGACTAGGAGGCTACGGATTCATGACAGTATTACGCACGCTGTGGTAGCGGTGACTAGACACCGACGACGGTGGTGATGCAATCGGTCGTTTTGTCCAAAGGGCAGTGGAGGCTACATCAAAATAAATACTCGAGCACACCCTTAACATGGCGATACAAAAAAGAGACACCGCCGTCATCGAGGATGTGCTCGGACAGCTGAGAAGTCCCTCTGGGAGGGCTGGGACGGAGTCGGAAAAATAAAAAATAAAAAATAAAAAATAAATTAAATTAAAACAAGAAACGCAAAACAAGACTGGTGGTGAAGAGGTGATGGCTGGAACGTAGACTTAAAGCATGTAAGTAATATGTTAAGGAATGGATGTAAATAGAAAGTAAGGTACCTTTATCATAATACAATCTAAACGAAAGTAAAAAAAAAAAAGTTTATTATTTAAGTTTTAGTTAAGTTTTATATTTATAGATTAAATAAGTAAATTTGTGGTCAGTGCAAGGACTCGCGATATAGAGATCCTAAGCTTAGTTTAAGCCTCGTTGTTTAAATAAGTACGCACTAACGATAATAATAATAATATTCTAAAAATGATCATAAAAAAAAGGCATGGGCAAATAAAGCCTGTGGATGTACAGTAAAAATTAAAAAAAAAACACACTGCACCACTGCGGGATTGGCAGAGATAATTTCCCTAATATGAGTAACGATCCTTATCTATTATAAGAACCGAGACCGCTGGCTTTAATAATTAATATTAATTATAAAACGTCGCATAAAATTTCTTAATATCAAAACAATATCTTTAAATATCAACGCGCTTATAACACGAAAGAAGATCACTCAATCTGAAAATGGAATACTAATTTTATGAATCCGAACGCAAAGAGACAGCTGCACCAGTCAGAAATTAGAAAAACTCCTCCAATATTTATCACAAAAATCTCTCCCGCGACAGAATTCTAGAACTTCATGCAATTGAAATATAAAGGGCATAATAATATTAATATCCACACACCCTCTCATTCGTAATATCGAATTGTTTGTTATGATTTATTGCGGGTACAAGTGATGCCCATCTTAGAGACGTCAGTGGCACGCGTGCTCCAAGCGAGATTTAATGGATGTGTCTGTGTATATTCTCGTATAATAATATAATGTATTATTTTAATTTTTATACGATTTTGTGCGTAAACGTAAAAATTTTATACGGATTTGCGCTTAGACTCTCCCCTTTGTAATATTATCGTAATGGGAGATTTTAATACTGCAAGTGCTACGTGGTCACTAGAAAACGGCGACAATAGTTTAAAACTACAAAATATATCTGAAAACGTTCTTACTTGTCAATTATCCACATTTATGAGCTTTACCGACCTACAACAATATAATTGTGTGTTTAACAATAATGATAGATTGTTGGACCTTGTTCTATCGGACTTAAAATGTGTAGTTTCTCGAACTATACCTTTGTCAGAGCCTGAAGATGGTCATCATCCTTCACTTCACATAAAGGTAGGTACCCATTCAATAGAAAGAAACCTTAGTTTTAATCGTCGTATTGTCCGTAAATATTATAATGTAGATTATAGCATTGTTAACGCACAATTAGAAAAAATTGACTGGATGAGGGAATTGAATGACAAAAATATTACTGAAGCAGTCGACGCTTTCTATAGTATCATAGACGATGTAATTGACAAATATATTCCGTCTAAGGTGGCCAAAGAAAGTAAATATCCCATTTGGTTTTCACGTCCTTTAATTAGTCTAATTAATAAAAAATTAAAATGGCATAAGAAATGGAAGATATATGGAAGGTTAAGCGATTATGACAGGTTTTCAGAAATAAGAGCACAAACAAAAATGTTAGAAAATTCTTGTTACAATTTATATTTGGAACGAGTAGAAAAAAATATTCGTATTAACTCTAAGCGTTTTTGGTCTTTCATTAAGTCTAAAAAAGAGCACATTGGTATACCGGATACAATGTATCTAGATTCACAGACCGGCTCAGATGGACAAACAATCGCTAATATGTTCAACAACTTTTTTCATTCTGTATTTGAGACGAATACATCATTTAATTCTAGCATTCATAAATACACTCATGACAACTCTGATACAATTATATCGTCATTGGATATATCAGAAAGTAAAGTACAATTATACTTAACGAAATTAGATACAAGTAAGGGGAGTGGACCAGATGCCATACACCCAATATTTTTGAGGCAATGTAGTAAAATGTTAAGTACACCCTTAACAATTTTATTCAAAAAATCTTTAAATAGCGGTTGCTTACCTACACAATGGAAAAAATCTTTAATAACCCCCATTCACAAACGTCTTGATAAAAGGAATATTAAAAATTACCGTGGAATCTCAAAATTGTCCATTATCCCTAAGCTTTTTGAGAAAATTATATATGACATGATATATCCTGTATTGAGACCATTATTGATGAATAATCAACATGGTTTTATCAATAAACGATCGACTGAATCCAATCTTTGCGAGTTTTTGGATGTTGTAATTGGTGCCATGGATTCTGGGTGCCAAGTTGATGTTATATATACAGATTATTCAAAAGCCTTCGATAAAATTTCACATAACCTTCTAATAAAAAACTTGAATATATCGGCATACATGGTAATCTGCATCGCTGGCTAACATCCTATCTACGCGATCGATCTCAAGCAGTTGCAATTAAAGGTTTTACATCATCATTTGTCCCAATTACTTCAGGAGTTCCTCAGGGCTCTCACCTGGGACCTTTACTTTTTGATATATTTATTAATGATATTAATAGATGCTTTATGAATTCAAATATACTACTGTACGCGGATGATACCAAAATATTTAAAATTATAAAGACTAAACAAGACTGCTCCGACTTACAAGATGATCTAAATAGACTTGAACAATATTGTAGACTTAACAGCTTATATTTGAATTTAGAAAAATGCTATGCCATTACTTTTTCTAGAAAAAAAAAATCAAATTTTGTATAATTATTCAATCTCGAACGTTAATTTAAAGAGAGTGACGGAGGTGAGAGACCTTGGAGTCCAGCTGGATAGTAAGCTCATGTTTGACCGTCATATAAATAATATAACAACTAAATCGTATCAGATGCTAGGTTTTATATTTAGGCAAGGAGCAGTTTTTAAAGACGCTTATACATATAAATTGCTATACAATGCATATGTTAGGACCAATCTTGAATACGCATCTTCGGCTTGGAATCCTCAATATAAAAAATATATTGACTTAATTGAAAATATACAAAATAAATTTTTTAAAAGATTAAAAAATAAATTTGGCTCTGCTTCCTTTGACAGTGATGCTTCACTAAAACATCGTAGAGAACTCAGAGACCAGCTTTTTCTCTACAAAATAATTAATAATTTGGTTGACTCTCCATACTTACTAAGTCAAATATCTTTTAAATGCCCCAGCCATTCCACTCGATCTCAGGCTACTTTCTCGACCGCTGTCTCCAGAACAAAGTATTGTAGCAATTCATTTATTATAAGAACATGCAAAGTCTATAATAACCGATATAATGACATTGACTTGTTCAGCAATGGGTTCAAGGAATTCACTCGCCTGTTGAGAAACCATTAGGTAATTACTAACTTTTGGTATACTTCCTGTTTTGATTTTTAATTTACTATTGTACTAATTTTGATTTCACTTAGTCTTTTAGTGGAAACTTTATTGGCTTGAAAATTTGTTTAGAATCGTTTATTTATATGTAGTGATTGTATGCTGTATGTTTCCCAAAGATAAATAAAAAAAAAAAAAAAAAAAAAACGTACATGTATGTGTGTATACACGCAAGAATGGTGTGTAGGTATTTACATATTCATTTTTCATAAATGAATATATTTTCATAAAAAATAGTATATTATACAACGTTGATACCATAAAATATCTCGTTAGAGGATTAAGTTCCCACATAAATGTTAAACTTGTTATAAAAATTTATGTAAAAACTTTCACGCCGTGAAAACCGTTATAAATCGTTATATTGCTGGAACTACTTAACGGTAAGAGCTGAGATGGCCTAGCGGATAGAACATATGTGTTAGATTACTGAACTTAGACCTAAAAGTTTGCTATATTCGCTTAAAAATTCATCAAAACCTGCTTATTCCAGAAAATTGTTTGAACCATTTATGTGACCACCAGTTAGTGATGAAGCTTGGTGGATTAAGCTCTAATTCTTCTTCTTCTATCTTTAATTTAAAAAAAGCCTCTTCCTAATATTACAGGTTACCATTGCCCAAAACAAACACTTTTAGAAGTTTAACGGTTTTTACGTATTTAAGCTAAAACTTTTTTGGAGTCCGACTTTTTCGGGAAGCTGGAATCAAAATTACTATCAATACGGTTCGTGATAGCACTCGTAAGCTTGTAGACATAATCCAGCAGAATAATAGGTCTTTATTCTTAAATAAAAGAGGAATTTTCTTTAAGACTTTTTTAAAGAAAAGAGGTACCACCAACCTGTGTTGTATCGGAATAATTTAATCGTAAATGAAGATGATCAATCAAAAAATATTCTAGGTCAGTTGCTCCTTAAATCGTTTTTAGAAATTGCTGTGATTTGGTTATAATCGAGCATCTCGTTGTGCTTCATCGGTAGGTTGATGTTCAGGGCACCTTCTATGCAACGTGGTCTTAAACAGTTTTTTTTTTTTGTCTTGTGATGTATAACTGTGCGTATAACTTCTTGGCTTTTCCCAATATCTCAAGCTTATAGGAAATTAGATTGGCATTGATTAAAAAACAACAAACAGTCAACTAAACAGTCATGATTATGGGTACACAAGATTTTACAGAAACTCTTCAAAATTTTTGATTAGGTTTATTTAGTCGTTTCATGTAATAAAATGCCTATATCCGACTTGAATGAGTTTAACAATTCAGCACCACACAGTTAGTAGTTGACATTAAAATATATGTGTATGGTTTTCCCCTTCAGCTGTACGTGGCTAATTATTATGATTTTATATTACTGCTGTAAATTCTAGCATATTTGTACGTTATTTATGAACATTGCAACTAAATTGACAATAATTTCCAAATACTCGTAAATTCTTAAATATTTATTATTTGAAACTTGTAGATCTGAACATGAAACAATATTGTATCATATAAAGGAACTTGAACGAGTACGTGAATTTCTAGGTGGGTGAGTATTGTTGAATACGAAATTCAAGAGTTCTCTCAAGAGTTCTCTGAGTGTCCGATTTTTATAAAGACAATTTTATCACACACGTTATATGACAGACAGGACTTGCTAACTTTGGCTATTGCGCTAATAGTCGCGAGTTTGGTCAACGCTCATGACTTTTGCTAGTATGAGCGAAACAGGCGTATATTACCCATAGAGATATTGTAGATAGAGCAGGGGAGCCAGTTGTCCAGCTGTCCCTCGGTTAGAAAGAGAGAGACGGTCGTGGTACCGCTTGAATTACATACCAATATAATATTACTGTGCATATTAGAGTTGTTTCTATGGTTTGTTTATAGTCTAAAAATTTAAATAGAAGTAAATAATTGATGTTCACAACAAAAATTATCGAGATATTGTATTTTATTCAACTTGAGACCGCAAGGCCAATGGAGTACCTCGATCTTCTCTCGCTTTCTAACCGTTGGACGTTTCCGCTTACAGGCAGCCGTATGTGTTCCTTACTCTATCTATAATACCTATATTATATTGCCACGCCACTTGTGCATGTGCTCCATGTATTTCTGGATACCTGTCACGAGATCTAACACTACTAGTGTCCGTTGTTAGATGTATTGTTAATGACATTTATTGGGCCATCTAATTATGTCGATAATAAAAAAAAAATTAACATTTGGAAAGTAATATTGCTAAACAAACATAAAAAACTCGCCTTTAAAGAAATTCCTATTTAATATATATCACTCGGAACATAAATAAAGATATAATTATTAAATAACTAGCAAACCCGGCGAACTCCATTTCGCCACCAGATGGCTTCGTTTTTTGTAACATTTCATTTGATATTTATTGGTTTGTAGTACATGCTATGTATCAGAGATGGCGCTGTATGTGAAAAATGATTTTCCCTGTTTTCCTGCTTTTCTGTTAAATTTTTTCCTGAATTTTGTTTGCTATAAACCTCACGGAGCCTGAGACCTTTCTAACGAATGCAAAACCGTAGAAATTGGTTCGTGCGTTCCGGAATTATAGCGTCAGGAAGGAAAACCCGACTTATTTTTATATTATAGATTAATCGACGTATACTTTTTGTTTTCATCAATATCTACGTTCTGAATTGATGGTAGCTACGCATTAACTATAAATAATTCAAATAAGTAATAATTTTTTTTCAATCAATACAAAAGCGATTTTAAAACCTACTTGAATAAGATATTGACTTAATTTTGATTTGATCCACTAATAATTACGAAATAATGTATTAGCTATAAATACTGACATTGTACTTCACCATAATTCAAGTCATTAATCCAATTATATGTGGATTTGTATAGTGACAATGTTAACGGTGACACCGTTAACATTGTCACTATACAATTCATCTACTGTGAAATGTAAAATTTTTAATCGTCCCTTAGTAAACAAAAATGTAAATTGAGTTTTTTTATGGGTCTTTTAAGTTGCACCACGCGATGGACACTATTGAATTAATATATCAAATAGAAATTTAGTAGCAGTTCAAAATTTTACGGTTTCCATGAGATAAATTACAAACCAACAATGTTCAAAATAATGTGTCATTATGTATTACTGTAAAAGCAGAAAGTGTAATAAATTTTAAGACCTTAGAATAAAACGTAAAAGTTTAGTAAATAGTACAACGTTTAAGTGATTTTTTTTTTTTAAATATATATTATATAAGCGAATCATTTTCAAACTTTTTCTATAATTATTAGTATAAACACAAAACATAAAAATGTACGAGATATTTTTCGTTTTCACCATCAAACTCCACTTTATCTGTCAGATATTTCTATTCGCAACATGTGAATGCAAAAGTTTTAGTTTATTGGTTGAGGTAAAACAGGCTCTGACCTATCCGTAACTTATGTGCAATATAAATTTTATCAGCGACTAGTAAAACAATTCCAAAGATTATCATACACTTTTTACTAAAAAGTGTAAGAAATACAATTTAATTTTTTAGGAATTATTTATATTTTAAGAATAAACAATGTCAATAAATTTAATAAATATTGAAGTACGTAGATATATTACTTTGAGTGACTGATTGATTAATTCAGCCTGTTGATGTAAACGTAATTAAGCCTTTGTGGGTGCTGCTGAACTTAAGCCTTCCTCATCTTCTCCCTCATCTCTTGGAGGGTTTGCACGCTTGGCAAGCGGATTGGCAAGCGCAATGTGTTGTGGCATGATATGGTGACTATGGTGTGTATAGTTTTTTGCAATACGATGGCCTTAGTCGCCTTTTAATACATCTCGGCAAGAAAAAGGTCGGCACTATTCTTCTCTACCGGCTAATGGATGTCAAATAAGACATTGCATGATTATATTTAAATAAAATTTTACTTACAATTTGTTGCATACAAATTTAATTTAAAGAAAGTTACGCAAGCTTAGTAGTTAAGAGTCTCAAGACTATTACTAGCACTTCACACATTTTACTGCACGTTTTCAAAACCATATAAACTATTTTAGTGAGAGCATAAATTCCGAATGCAAAGTTTAGTAAAGTTTTACTTAGTTATTTTAAATGAAAAGCACAAAGTAGTATTTTAAATTATCCCTAAATGCGAAAGTAACTCTGTCTATCTGTCTGTCTGTTACGCTTTCACGCCTAAACCAATGAACCGATTTTGATGAAATTTGGTATGAAGATAGAACTGAACTTGGGAAAGGACATAGGATACTTTTTATCGTGAAAATAAGGGAAGAAGGGGTTAAAATAGGGGACGAAGGGAAGGGGGGGACATATCAGGCAGTAGGCGGGGCGTGGAGCGGCGGAGGCGGCGGCGCGCATACCTAGTCGCGCGATATAATCGAATTCCAATAGGATAATATAGTTCATAATTTTATTTAAATAAAAAACAAAAAGAAAATTAAAAGTTATACAATGAAAATATTTATTTTCCCATAATGTGATTTTACACACTTAACAAATGTCAAAAAATATCTACATTTGAAATAAATGCGTCATGGTAGCAAAATTATTCACAATACAGAAAAGGTAAAATTTTAACATTAGGTACATTAAAGACTTAAGTAATTTACCCAATATTATTTAGCTACTGTAAGTTAATTAATACTGGTTAACCTCTATAAATTATTACGAGCTAATCTCTAGTTTCTCGGCAGATATCACTTTTCTTTTATATCATCGGCTTTATTAAATATTCCAATGTACAACTTAATCTAATGTCTCTGGTGTTGGCCGAAAGGGAAAAACATCCGAAAGAAAAAACTGTCGGTACTTTAAAAAAAAAATGTCATTATACAAAAAAAAACGTCTCACACTCAATGGCCCCCAGTAGGATGTGAATCCTGTGTCGGGGGTCCGGAAACACACACAATACATAAGCACAAACGCCCAGACCACGACAAACATCTGTAGGGCCTATACAAATATTTGTCATCTGCGGGGATCGAACCCGCGACCGCTAGCGCATCAGCCAGTTGCTGTGACCAACGCGTCGTCAAAATCAAAATGCACAATATGACCATGAAATGATCAAGACAAATACGAGACAGCCAATCGAATATGCCGAAATCACTGCATGACACCTAATTACAATTTTGTTTAACAATATCTAATAAAATGATATAATGACCAAAACGCTGCAAACTGAAAAAATAACTCCTTGACCAATAATAAATAATAAAATAAACTTGCTTAACATAATTTTATATGATAAATACATTTCCTTAATACCTTTTACAATTTTAATTAAAAAAAAACATATGTCTTTTTTTTCTTTTTCTTAAATCACTTGAGACCAAATTGTGCTTAAAAGTCTCGTTATTTGACTTTTTTGATCTTTGCCAATTTATTTGACCACTAAAACTCATTGTATTCACAATCTTTAAATAATACAGGTATATTATTTTCAATTAATGTGTGCAGTATAAAATAAAAAAATAAAAAAAACTCAAATATATATGTATATAAAACATAAAAGATAATTAAATTTAATAGAAAAATCAAATTAATAATTATTTTTAATAGAAAAATCAAAATACATAAAAGGAAATGTTTCTCATCTTTTTTATTGTAAATTTACAAAAACAATAAAAATACATTAAGTGATTGAGAAGGAAAACCAAGTAGTTATTAAAATCACACCCGTCTTTCGTATAATACCATTTTTTTTTCTCTTAGCCATTTCTGGTTAAGAACGCGATAAAAAGACGCAAAGTGGAACTTCCTTTATCTTGCGACGCCGACCGACGTCGGAATGGCGACGCGTCAAATAAATTCAATCGAAGAAAATAAAGGAACTATGGAAAAAGAACTATGCACATTGGAATGTTTGTCTTTTATTGATGAGAAGTTAAGTTAATGAGTTGAAAAGACATTGATCTTCTTGAGAAGATATTAGTGTTCCAAAAAATGAGTCCGAAACTTTGAAAATTTTTTGGAGCTTTGTATTATAAAAAAAAATTAAACAAGTGACTCGCCCATGAAATGTTCCGTAGCAGCAAGTAACATCATATAAAAGTTCTTGTAGTTCGTTGTAATTTTAATCGATGTTTTAATAATAGTGTTTTTTTTTAATATAAATAAAAACTACTTACTAGATCTCATTCAAACCAATTTTCTCTTCTTAAGGTCTTGCATCAATTATTTCAAGATCGTGCGACTCGTAAAAGACAATACAGGCCGTATGATTAAGCGTCGATTTAAGAAATAATTATAAATGGAAAGATCACGAAATCATATTTATAACATATTTCGTGAACTGTTTCCTACGAGTAAAAAAATTACAACACAATTTTCGAAAGTCAAAATTGGTGTTTGTATTCGGTAGTTAATAAAGGATAATTAAGATCTAGTCACGATCTTCTTGAAACAATAGAATGTTTTTTATTTCAGATTACAAAGATAGTTGGTAAAATTTACTTAATATCATACGAAATGGTCAGTGCTGCAATGAAATCATTGTCTGCTTAACGAAAGGTAACACGATTACTAATTAATTGAGTTCTATATCAATGTTACAATAATCATTTTTGAGTTTCGTAGTTCTACTCGCATTACAAAACTTTTCAGATTGGTTGACAATGTTTAATATTCTGCATTACTCCTGAATGAAAAGAAATCTTTTGTATAAAATTCTACATTTGGAAATTTCTATATTCCAAATTCGAAATGTAAAATATATTTTACTTAAAAAGGACTTTGCCAAGCGTTCAAATGATCAATTTACAAATCATCTTTAGTTGTACGTGGAGTGGATATTAGGATAACGAAATTCATATCGTCTAAAAGCCAAAACGTTTTGCACGTAACGTTGAGGTTTCCGCAAAAGGAAATTTTGCTACCACGCTCCACCAATATACAAATATGATAAAATTTAGCAGACGTTTACCTTTTGAATTCACCAATTTACTCTTAAAACGAACCCTCAGTTGAAATATTTTGCGCTCTGTGTGCAACCTACTTATCCTATAAAATAGTTTGAACAGCTTAACGAATGAAAAACTGCTGACGATTTTGTTATTTTAGTTACGTTATTTCAATGTGATGCTTCGGAATAATACCATTTATTTTACTATTACAAATTTTATATTTGAAAATAAATTATATTTTGTGTTAATGCTTTAAGTGGAAACTCATCTTTGTTTACTATACATAATGTAGGAATAGGACAGGGGAATGATAATGATGATGGTAAGTTTAAATTGAGTGCTTAAGTCTGTGTGTCGTGTATTTCTTTAGTTCACTATAATTAACAAGGAATTACAGGACACAGTAACTTCTCTTGTAATATTGACAGTATATTGATAATCTAAATGTTGCTGCCTGGTTGTTTTGACAAGCTTTCTGGTGTATTGGTGCGAGCAGTTGCCTCAACGCCAGAGGCCGCGGGTTTGATTCCCAATCTGGGTAGTTATTTGTATATATGCAAATATTTATTTCTGTTCTAGGTGTGCTATGTCCTTTTGGGTCTTCCCGACGTGCAGAGAGCACATTAAGCATTTAGTCCCGGTTATTGTGACAGACACCTGATAGCGATCGTTACTCATGGTAGAGAAATTATACGCCAGCCCACAAGATCTAGCACTATCTAGCACTATAACGACACTAACGCATTAGGATAACAGACTATCCTGTAATGTTAGATGTAAGATGATGGAAAAAAAAAAAGAGCAGCGTGGTGGATTAAGCTCCAATCTTCCTCTTATATGGAGAAGAGGTCATTAGCCAGTAATGGGACGCTTACAGGCTCATTCAGTTCAGTTCAGTTATTTTGTGAGTAATTAATTTTCCAAGACTTTTATGTTTTATATCTCTTGATTACGCTTTTTAATGTGTTTAGCCTATACAACTATTTGCCAAATACTCCTGTTAACTCTCCACTTCTCCATTTAACTCTCCTCCATATCTCTCTTCGTGTACATTCATATCTCAAAATCTATATACACATCTCACCTCATCTATATACATAAGTTTTGTCCATCCTTTACATTAAACTATTGGCGATTGTAAAAGCAAATGCGCCTATCGCTTGTTTGAATTCACTGGCTCATTTTTATACAGAAGATGATGTAAAATATCAACTTATCTTCATTTCTCAAACTTCAAACACGATTTAATACACAAAAAAGATAAACTTAAGTCATGAAACATTGAAAGGGGATAACAATGGAAGCAGAGAGAGACAAAAGATGCACTAACAATATTGAAACTTTTCGAAACGTTGAACTCGAAAGAAGTTTAAAATTGACTTTGTATACGTCGGCTATCGACTGTGTACTTTATGCAAAATTATTTTTTGTTATTCTAGTTTAAAAAAAGTCTTATTTCACACTATATAAAGCAATACTTTTGCTAATTTTAAAAAATCTTCTCAAATAAATAGCTGTGTTCGAGGTATAACAAAATGAGCAGTATGTTTTGTAGTATATATTCTATAGCAAAACTTATATAATAATAAGTTATTTTTTAATCAACCTCAATAAAGAAGATTGTATTACGAAGTTTATTATGTTATTATTATTATTATTTTTTCGAATAATATCGAATTTAAGTTTATTCTGAAAAACAAAGTCTTGTGGTGTTAATCCTTTAAAATCTTTGCAGAAAATTTTAATGAGGGTTTTGAAAACATTGTTAAGATACACAGATACATAAGAGATATTTGGGATTCCATCTGTCACAAGATTAACAGTAAGCGACTAATTACTAATTCGTTCTGTAAAATTTTGTTAAGATATAATGATGATGATCTGATATGATATGTTTGATTTAATGAAGTTGATGCAACATGCATAAAAAAACCCCTATCCTTAAATCCACGAACTGAAATTCCTCCTCTTTTAAAGAAGAAGATAACTTTTCCCAGAGGAAAGTTTGAAGATAGTAACTATAACATACATAAAATAGATACATAGATATTTTTTTCCAATTTTAAGTTAATAAAATAATCCTTTTTAGGGTTCCGTAGCCAAATGGCAAAAACGGAACCATTATGGATTCGTCATGTCTGTCTGTCTGTCCGTCCGTATGTCATAGCTGCTTTTTTCCGAAACTATAAGAGCTATACTGTTGAGACTTGGTAAGTAGATGTATTCTGTGAACCGCATTAAGATTTTCACACAAAAATAGAAAAATTCAATAAATTTTGGGAGTTCCCCATACTTTGAACTGAAACTCAAAAAAAAATTTTTTTCATCAAACCCATACGTATGTAGTATCTATAGATAGGTCTTCAAAAATGATATTGAGGTTTCTAAAATCATTTTTTTCTAAACTAATAGTTTGCGCGAGAGACACTTCCAAAGTGGTAAAATGTGTCTCCCCCCTCGGTAACTTCTAAAATAAGAGAATGATAAAACTAAAAAAAAATATATGATATACATTACTATGCAAACTTCCACCGAAAATTGGTTTGAACGAGATCTAGTAAGTAGTTTTCTTTTTTTCTTTTTTTTTATAAAACAATACACTATTATTAAAACATCGATCAAAGTAACAACGAACTACAAGAACTTTTATATGATGTTACTTGCTGCTACGGAACCCTTCATGGGCGAGTCCGACTCACACTTTTTATAATTTTTTTTAGAGATCAATACTAGGACATGTATAAAATCTACCGTCAAGTGTTACAGTTCTGAAAATTGATTCTTACATCTTAGAAAAAAAAGAAATTTTAGGTAAGTATTTGCGTAAGTTCAAGATAAATTTATGTCGTCAAATAACATATATTATGATCAAAGCGATACCCACAAAATGCACATCTCTACGTAGCCATTAAGATAAAATGTTATTATAGTAACATTTTATGGTTGAAGTTATTTTGAATACGAATGTCCTGGAAACAGGTATATGATTCAAACTATGTCACGATAACGATTTTTGTACAATTTTACTCTTATTATGATACATACGTACGGGACAGATATTTGTATTTGTACAAATATTTTTTTTCGGTCTGGATATATGTCCTTGTCTCCCCACTGTGCCTCGGAGAGCACGTAAAGCTGTTGGTCCTGGTTGTTATCATAGACACCTGATAACGATCGTTACTCGTTCATGGTAGTTAAATAATGCGCCAACCTACAGTGGAGTAGCGTGGTTGATTACGCTATAACCATTCTTCCATATGGAGATGAGGCCTTCGGGCCGTGATGAGGCCGTGGGTTTGTGGCGAACTCATGATGTCTATGATAAAATTGACGCCACGATAATAAAATATTTAATTTGTTAACTTGGACCAGCTCCTTATAATTATTCAACTTGGGCCACACGACGACGACGTGACGAATGATGGTGGTACTTGAGGAGCCGAACGACGCTGGCGTACTACACTAATGCACTTGCTTCGAAACTAATGCCTAGTTCGCACTACGCTAGTATTTTAGTCGAGTGATGAATTATTTAGTAGCTAAACGTGTCTGAACACCAAAAATTTAGTCGAGTAGGTTAGTAAGTAGTTAAGTCGAGTCGATCCATTTCATTCTATTTTTATCGGGCGAGTAGCACCTCCCACCACGCGTCCGCGCTCTCTGGTTCACCGACTAAACAAGTACGAACGTGTCGAATTAGTCGAGTTCATTAATATTATTAGTTGCCACAAAAATGTCATTTCGCTGGAGCGAAGAAACAACTTTATAATTTGTTTCCAAATAAAATTGAATGCTTGTGGAATATTAAGACCCCGCATTATAAAATCAAACAAATGAAACAATCTGCATATTTGAATTTTGAAAATATAATGAACATACCAGAATTTGGTGAAAATAAAATTAAATTGAAAATTTCAAACATCAGGTGAGTGTATAGTTTTATAATTATATTTCAAATGCATATTTATTTACAATAAAGCATATTTATTACTATGTTACAAAAAGATCTTAGTTATTATTAATTCTATTGCTTTTGGAAGTGTCTATTCATAAGATTATCGTACGAATCTTTCTTTTTTGTTATTCATACGATTTTTGGAAGATAATTTTTTAAACGTACGATCTATTTTATATTAATTAAAAAATATTAATTCATTGTTTTTTGGTTGTTGTTTCTATGTGATCACATAAGAATTATTTCCTATATGTGGTATTGACTTCTTAGTGAAATTAATGGCACATATCAATAATTGTTAAATTGTTAATTGTTATAACATATAAAAAATATTTATTTTTTAAAAATAATTCACTACATGTCTTGTTTATTGAGAATTACATTTATACTTGAAAATTGTGTATGCTTATAACAAAATTAATTATAAAAAATGAAATAACTAAGAAGTATAGAAGTTTTATTTGTATTTTATTTAATTATATAGTTCTGGAAAGATATTTATTTATTAAAAATTATTCAGTACAAGTCTTGTTTATTGAGAATTATATTTATACTTGAAAATTTTGTATGCTCAATAATTAATTATAAAAATTAAATAAATAAAAAGTATAGAAGTTGAGGTGGTATTCTATTTAATTTAGTTTTTAAATTATTCTATTCTTTTACAACATTAGACATTTATGAATAATAATCATAGTTTTACTTAACGAGATCCAATCTTTTTTAGATCAACCTACTCGCAGAAGTTAAAAAATTAAAGGACCCAAAAAATTCAGTCGCTGGGGCTGACATCAGGTTTCCATCCATCCATCCAGGTTTCCATCTGGCCATATAAAGAATAATGAAACATAGAGTAATTTTACAATTAAATCAGAGTTAATTTTAACAGCAATGCAGAATGCTAATGTTGCTAATCAGAGTGATAGGAACAAAACACATAACAAAAGTTATAACTAAAAATGTTGTTAACAATTTTTTTTTTCATTTCTTATTATTATTACTTATATATCTTAGTAAATAAATTTTTCATAATAAATATGTTATAGTTATTTAATCTTATTTATACTTTGATAAATTCCATCAATGATTAATAGATTGCTTTACAAACTTCCTTTAAACTACATCCAGTAGCAAGAAAGTATAGAACTGCTTGTAATTTTGTAATTGCAGGAATCGCATTTTTTAAAAGGTTATCCTTACGCTGAATTTTAAGAGTATATTTTCATTAACAGAAAATTCACATAACTTTCGATGTTTTTAAACTATCGAAGTATTTTTTGGGATCTTCTAATGCTAATTAATTGAGAAGACAATTAGTAGCTCCTAGTTTATCTCGGCTATCGATCTATTTTCGCAACCATAGCTTCTTTTTATTAATTACACAAATTTCCCCATCCACCTCTTCTAAAATAGCCGTTAAGATTAGCTTAATCAATTTATTAACTTTATTGCGTTGCAGCATGTTCATCTTGCACAGCACCACTCACTTGTACTCGACCGTAATCCGAACGATTTCTGGGCAGTAGCGTGTAGCTTAGCCACTAAATAACAAGCCACTCGAATAAAAATACTGGCGTAGTGCGAACTAGGCATAACCGCGCGCCTAATTTTTATATAATTATATCGTTCCTTTTAACTTTTTGTATTGTAATCGTTTATTTTTGTGCATTAAATTCATCTCCATATTAAATCGTTTCAATCACATCTCATTCATATAATTTCATATCTCAAAACTAAGTATATCTTTTACGTAAATTATATCCGTAAGTAAGAACTAAGTAAATGTGAGGTTATTAGGATAACTAGACATTCTAGCAACCCCACAGGTTGTTTACAGGCTGATACAGTACAAGTACCGTATACTTAAGTAATATTTCGTAACAGCTGTTTATTTTTAGACGATTTCGCGGTTTCAACGAATTTTCGTAATAAAAAACTAATAATATAACTCTTGACGTCGCATTCGCACTGTATAAGCTCAGCAATTGATTGTTTTACTAGTAACTCAATCAAAGCTCACTTATGATCAATATTTGCATTGGCCAAATAGCTGATATTTGTCTTGGTCTGAGCATTATGTTTGTGTTTCACCTAATATTTTAATCCTACAAAGACCGATAAGTGTAAAAAATTGTATTATCGATAAATAATAATATAATCTTTGTGCATTTAAAACAATCTATACCATTTACTTTTTTAACCAGAGAGCTTAAATGCCCGGATATCTTGTATTAGTTAACAAGAATGATATATATGTATAAACGGTGTGTTGATGTTTTTTTAACTGCTTAAAAAAATCTAGACTAGAAATAGTGATGGACAAATCATTAGCTGTTTGTTATTGAATTGCTACTCCACAGAATGGTAATGATACGTTTGATATCATATTTCTCTGAATTTCTCCCTACGCATGCAAGTTTCCGTGCGATGTTTTAGTCCACAATTGAGAACAAGATGTTTACCGACTTTAGCATATGAAAATTTAGTTTTGTTAACCCGAATTTTAACGTTTGCTTACGAGTTCAGTCTAAGTATAATTTTATACAAGTTTTATTGAATCTTGATTTAAAAAAAAGGTTGTCTGTAAAGTCGGTTTACGGACTAACTTACGGTCTGTTAACGTGATGACGTCATAAGAAAAAATTTGAAATAAAATTGCATACTTTTATGAATTGAATTGAATTGTTCGTATAATACAAAGAATGATTTAATTCAATTAATTATAATTTTTTTCGATAAATTAACATTTATTTGCACTCGTTTATTCAAATATTTTATTACTCAAATTATACAGATTAATTACAAGTAAAAATGTGCTATTAACAATTTATTTACAACTTATATACATGTGTGATATTTAAGATCCTCCAATCTGCGTTATTATTTTTCATTAACAAGCCGAACGCTTAGGCCGATCGTGCCTCTCTATCGCTTGTTTCGCGCTCTCGCTCGCGACACGTGACACTTCTTCGTGCGTGCAGCCGGCATTCATCGATTTAAAAGACGTTATCACGTCAAAAACCTCTTAGACTGGCTCTGTTATACGGATGCGACGCAATGCAAAAGATACTATATGATACAAAACAACACGTAGCGTGATGCGTCACAACGCGACTGATACTTGATGTGACATGACATAACGTGTAAACAGCTTAAAGGCAATTTAATATTTTAGCAGCGCATCGCATTTCGGCGTTTGTTGCTCGCGTGGAGCAACGAGTGAGAAGTAAATACCAACATAAACCACACTGACAATCGTCCGTCACGTACAACGTGTGAACGAAAATAATTTAGAATGATTGCCGAGAGCGCGTGCCCTGAAACCGAACTCGACGGTCAGCTTTGACGTATTAAAGTTTCGCAATTACTGACGCAGCATACACAGAAAGACAAGCAAAACGCGTAGTTCTTCAGTATATTGTCGCGTATTTAATTTTATATGTACGTATTATTATTTTTATAATTTCGTTCATATTTAATAATATATAATTACTTTTTTCTAATACCTTATATTTTTAACCAACGTTAAAAGGATTTAGAAATTATAATAATAATATATATTACTTTTTTACTTACACTTATATTTACTACATAATTATTATTTATCTTTACTTTTTCAATATTTACAATCTTAACTATATTGGCACAGTCAGCAGTGACTATGCTTTCAGTTACAGGGTTGTAGGTTCGATTTCATCTCCCAATCAGGGTGAATTATTTATATATTTATCAGATATACATTATATAGATACTTAAATTAATATATGATGTTACCTAAGACATAGGCATTAAACTGTCTAGATTATGAGTAGACTTGTCGTTTGTGTTGGTATGTGTATGTTAAACATTTTTATTATTCTTTCAGTATCCTTTTTTCTCGAATCACTATGTTTAAATAATAAAAAAAAAGAATATAATGTCTTGAAAGCTCAAAAGCTCCAAACTGTTACATAGCCCATATATAATGGTTAAGGTGTTGAGGTACGGAGAAAATGTTAACCCATTAACCCAATAATTTACGATCATAAGAAAAGAGTAAACAAAGAAATATGGCCGATATACAAAATAAAATTCTAATTTGTTTTTTTTATATACTATATTTAAAAAATATACAGATTTGTTCTCGGGGCTAGTCGAAATATTATCGAGAAACGATGTAAAGTGGTGTGATATGATGCATCCGTTTTATTAATAGAATTTTAATTTAATAATTAAAGTATGTCTTATGCAATCGCAAATATGCTCACTATGAAAAGTATTACATAAAAAAACTTTTTTTTTTTTTTTTACACTATATATTTCATGTTATTACACAATAACAATCACTTTACATCTCGTCGAATAATTATTTGATATTTATCGAACGGATAAAATAACACCGTCAGTGTAGTTCTTCTAAAAATTGACAATAAATAAATTTGATAATTATAAATTTAGTTTTATGTCCTACGGAAAATCAGCGTTACTGAACCCACGCATAATTATTACGTGTAAAATATATTTTATGTTTCGCTTTTAAATACTATTCACTATACTGAATCAGCCTGTAAACGTCCCACTACTGGGCAAAGGCCTCTTCTCCATCTAGGAGAAAGGTTGGAGGTTAATCCACCACGCTGCTCCACTGCGGGTTAGCGGATAATTTCCCCACCATGAGTAACGATCGTTATCAGGTGTCTATGGATAACAATCGCGACTGACGGATTTACGTGCTCTCTGAGGCACGGTGACGGAACCTACAAAGACATACACCCAGATCGAAAACAAATATTTGCACAAATACAAATATCTACCTGGACTGGGAATTAAACTCGCGATCGCCGGCGTTGAGGCGACTATTCGCACTACTACACCAGAAAGGTTGTCAATGGTTTCACTATAATTTATATTTAATCATTGGGTTCTGTAAAATATTTTATCCTATAAAGGAAGCGTTGACTTTGTGAAGTCGAGATGGAGTTACAAGTTTGTTACTCTTCATCGTCTTAAAACATTGAAATACGATTACGTCGTTCGTCTACTCAGCTGCTCAAGTCAGCTGTAACAACTCTTGTGGACGACTTGAAAGCGATTATGAACAAGGGGTTAATTCTTTACAAGAGCTAACACAAAGAGTTGCGATTGCTATAAAAAACCAAATTATATGTACAATATCAAAAAAATATCCTTTCGTTATTTGTTAACTGACTAGTTTTTGTTCTCTTATATTTACGCGAATTTTACTCATTTAATTATAAGTCTATAACAGATTTTACAGCGTTTATTTAAAACTTTACAGTTTAATAATATTTTAAATTATTTGCCGACGTTTCGGACCCCCGAGACCATGGACGCTGTAAAGGGTCCTTCTTTGATCAAAATTTAATTGACTGTAAGTCTTAACACGGACACACACACAGTTACTGTATCTGCACATGTTTAACACACACATTGTAACCGCTATAAGGACTTGAAATATTAATACTCAAAAAGACCAGCACGTTCTAGCTTCAAATTACATGTAAGTATAAATAAATATGAAACATTGATACAAATATATCACGTCTTGGATGGAGTGAAAATAATTTAGAGTGATTGCCTTGGACGTGATCTGGTGTGTAATGAGATGGTCAATGGTTCGACCTACTTGGAATTACTGACATAGTAATATCTTATAATAAACAACATAATTTATACCATTTAGTTATAGAAGACTTTTACATATTATGTATGTATGAATATATGTATTAATCTATGAATTAATATAAACTAATTGCTCGTGTATTTAATATAAATATTGATACTAATTTTATTACCTTATTTTCCTTTTCTTGAAATTGTTTAGTTTCAGATTTTGCACACCCACAAAGGTCCGCTTTTGTACGTCCTAAGGTTGACTGGTACTTAGATAAGATTGTTTGATAAGGTTGGCTTTTAGAATTAAGCCCGCCATTTATAGAATTCAATAATTTATTTTGCTCCAAAGTATTGATAAATAAGATACGATATAGAGATACGATTATTATTTATATTTATCTTCTATTTATCGACTCTTTAAAAGAATAACGTGATATTTTATAAACCACAACTTTACCGGAGAGCAATTTCAAACATTTAAGAGTTGATAAATTCTAAAATATTGATAATTTTACTGTAGGAAAACAATTAATAGTAAGTAAAATTATCAATATTTTAGAATTTATCAAGTCTTAAATGTCTGAAATTGCTCTCCTGTAAAGTTGTGGTTTATAAAATATCACGTTATTCTTTTAAAGAGGCATTATATCTATCAAAAATCTTATGTCCCGAGTGACTAATTCATCGCTGCCACGCGTCCATAATCTACAAAGCTAGACTAAAATTCGATCGGTACCCTCTAAACTCGAATCAGTGGAATTTCACTAATTTCAAGTGACTATTCACTTTTTATAAATGTGAGAATCGTACCACGAAGAATTAGTGACTAATCAATGGAATATGTGAATATCAGAGTCCACTTATTTGATCATTGAAAGTGTGTATGTGTTAGTGAGTATTCACTAACTTGTTATTGAAATTCACTGATATGTAATGAAGACAGCTTTACTGACCTAGTTAATATCAATTTCATTGATTCATGTTTAAAGAGTATATATACTTAACGTTACAAAACCTAAACTCAGCAAAAAGAAGACGGGTAAAACTTAGTTTAGCTTATTATTATGGACGAAAGAGAGCATTTATCATCCAGTTCATTTCTGGCTAGAATTTATATGGAACCTTGCTCATATATAAACAGACGTCATTACGCATGAAAACTTCAAGGAAAAGGCACTCATATATTACGGAAAACATTTACGAGGAAATAATAGTACCCGATTTCTGTTTCGATTATCATTATGCAAAATTCTAAGTATTTTTATTAAAATTCGGTCGTTCTGGTGTAGTGGTGCGAGTCGCCTTAACGCTGGCGGTCGCGGGTTGGATTCCCGTTCGAGGCAAATGTTTGGTATATGTTCTTGTAGGTCTCCCCACCGTGCCTCGGACAGCACGTAAATCTGTCGGTCCCGGTTGTTTCCATAAGCACCTGATAGCGATCGTTACTCATAATAGAGAAAATTAGCTGTCAATCTGAAGTGGAGTAACGTGGTGGATTATGCTCCAACCCTTTTCCAATATGGAGAAGAGGCCTTTGCCCAGCAGTGGCTCGTTTACAGGCTGATTTAGTTTGGTTCAAATATTAAAATTTACCAAACATTTCTTTGTTATAATCATACTCTTTTTGGAGCTTCTAAAGTCACGCAACTGTGAGCGCAATTAAACAGTACTGTCGTTTTGTCTCTGTGCGTACTTAGCTACGAAAATGGGAATTGATGCGTGATATTCACGGAAATTTTGGCTTTACAACATAATTATATGTGGCATCCGAAAATTGTGATTTTACACTTTAGATGTATTTGTAATTTCAGAAATCGTACCTACAAAATAATGTATATATATGTAAAGCAATTCCACAGACACCAAGATTTATATGTGTTTAATTAAAAGTCTAGATCGGATTTTATAGCGTTTGTTTGTTTAAAAACTTTACAGCTTAACGATTTTTCAATTAAATTATTTCCCGACGTTTCGGACCCTTTACAGCGTCCACGATCTCGGGGAACTGAGGTGGTGGGTGTCCGAATAATTCTTCAATATAATTTTTCAATATGATCCGAAACGTCGGGAAATAATTTAATTGAAAAATCGTTAAACTGTAAAGTTTTTAAGCAAATAAACGCGATAAAATCCGATATAGACTTTTATCACTTTTAATTAAATGAGTAAAATTCGCGTAAATATAAGAGAACAGTCAACACATATATATATCATATATGTGTTTGTGTTTTAAATAAATGGACAAACTTACACTTCATATATTATTACACATGATCATATTAAAATATTATATAATTTTCGTCAATATGATTTACATTATTCTTTAATACGTGATGATATCAAGAATATTATTGTTGTATGAAGTGTTCTGAAATTAAATAATTCGAATTTCAATCCGATGTTGAATTGTACTCAAGCTATTAAATTATTATTTTCAATTACTCTCTAAATATAAATCAGTGGAATTTCACTAATTTTAAGTGACTATTCACTTTTTACCAATGTGAGAATCGTCCTGCGCAGAATTAGTGGTAATAGTCACTCTATTCTATTTATGAATATACGAATATCAGAGTCCACTGATTTGATCATTGAATATGTGTCTATGTATTAATGAGTATTCACTAACTTATTGAAATTCACTGATATGTAACGAATATAGCTCCAAAAAAGAAAAGAAAGTGTAGAGTACACTGTAGGGTTTTGAAAACTAATAAAAACGCAGTTTTCCCTATCGGCTAAAACGACGGAATTCTCAAGTGACAAAAAAAAAAAACGAGTGAATTGAGATTTTTTTTTTATTAGTAAAAAATATAAAATGTTTAACCAACTTTAAGAAAGGAAGCATGTACGTAATATGTATCGTATTTCTACGTATCTCTTATCCAAAAGTACGTTACGCAATATCCTTCGCCAATTGTAAACCTACTTTGATAATTCTTTTCTTATTGAATATTATCTCGAGGGTGGTCCCGTATGAGTTTTGTGAATGGATTCCACCCTAAGGGTAAAAGACGGGGGCTTTATTTAATTGTGTTATAGCAGTTAGGGTGCTTTTGGTTGATATTTTATTTCTAGATTTTTTTACAGTATAAAAAGATTGATTTTTTTTATCATTTTGTGGTAGTTTTGACTGAACAGCAGAGAAAAATATAGTCTCGACCTCTTTCTTGTCGAGGTGCAGTAAAAGGCGATTAAGGACATAGTGGTGCGAACAACTGTATACCAACCAGGATGGTGATGCGCAGCAGCGTTATCATATTCTGCTACATTTTACCGTTTGTGCAAACGGCAGGAGTTTTGCCCATTGTGCCTCGAAGAGCACGTTGAACTGTTGGTACCGGTTGTTATCATGGACACCTAATAGCCATCGATTAACCTGCAAAAAAGTAACGTCCCGGATTGACGAAACTGTTTTAAATAAGCTGAAGTATATTTGTTTATTACAAATGTATTTCTTTTGTACGGAATTTTTATTGTTTTGTATTAATATATATATATATATATATATATATATATATAAATTTCGTTCTTTTTTTTTCTATTCTTGACATTAGGAGAGCTATCCATATCGTATTTATATTTGATTTCCTGTAAATGTTCCTTTTTTACTTAATTCAAATAATCATTTATAATAAATATAGTTCTACAACAATGACTACCCATTAAAAATGAGTTAATACCAGTCTAATTATTTTAAAAAATAAAATAAAATAAAAAATAATAATAATAAAAAGAACTTTATTTGGTAAACACACTGTTCCTAACAGATATATTATTTAACATCTAAGGTAACATTAGAAATTTAATCTTAATATACAGTGTTTGATTTAAAAAAAAAAAAAAACAATAAAAGAAGATAACTATTAGGATAGAAGTGTTGGTAACAGTGCGCTTCGCAAAAAGGTGGGACCTCAGCTATAGTCAGGACTAAAAGCCCTAACACTGGTTTTCAGGACCACCGTTGCTACTTTACCATTACTTTACTAACTCAAATTCAATAATTTTCTATTTGCTGTTCAGGTATATAATTACGATATTAAAAAATAACAAAATTAAAAAGTTATATTAGTATTTTTAAGTAGTTCGATATTATAACTGTTTAATAATAAGCCAAACATAAACATTGCTGATGTTAGTTCAGTTAAGGTAAGTAACATTAACTAAAACAAAGGAATCACATGAAACTGTAAACAAATTTCGATGGTAAGACGCGCACCGCATCGATAAAATCCGACATCTTAATAATACTCCAAAGGGATGGAAAATTGAATATTTGAACGTTTAAAATAAATCAAATATTCACGAACCGAGCGTGTAACACCGATGTATCTGATAAAATTTTCAATGCATCGACAATACGTTGAAACATAAAAGACCTGAGGACCTCATTTTACAATAAAATTATTATCACGAAACGTGCTTCGAGAACGAAATGTTTCTGTGAGACATTTGAATGTATTTAGAAATAAAAATTTATTTAATAAACAGTTAATTTGTTTTTTATTAACATTTTATTATTTAACTGAATAAATGTTATTCACACGTTTATTATATAATTTTATTTCACACGTTTTATACATATATTTTCGATATTGTTTTAGATTCGTTTATTTTTATAGCTATAGCTCTATCTGCACTCAAGACTTCGTTCTTTTTAACTGACCGAAAAAAAAAACTTAATCGTCATCTGTAACAATGTCAAAGAAGTTTTACTTCAACTGCGTGTAAGGGTTACATATAAATAAATAAATAAATATTAACCAACAATCACACCACGTTAACCTAGCCCCGTGCTAAGTTCGTAAGAACTTGTGTTACGGGTACTAGAAACGGAAATAAATTTAAGATATAAATACATATATACATAAATACACATCCATGACTCGGTGCAGACATCTATATTCATCATACAAATTATCTGCACCTGGCGGGATTCGAACCCGCGACCGCTGCGTAAAGTGTCCAGTTGCCTGACCACTCGACCAGCCGGTCGTCATATAAATATTGATTACAATTATTATTCTACAAACGATATATTATAGAGATATTACAATTTGAAACAATTATTTCAAAAATGTACATTTGTAAAATTTTAAGGTCCTAGGTTTAATAAGTTAGTCCCTAGGTTAATTAAGTTATAAGGATTATAGCTTAATCTGCCACGCTGCTTCACTGTGGATTGACGGATACAAATCTCTTTCCTTTGTCAAGCAAAAGATAAATATAAAACAAACTACTATATAAACAAATTAAAAAAGAAATTAAAAAAAAACCATCACTTAAAATTTAACAATCTGACCTAGAATTCGCGTCGTTTTGATAGTACGTAGTCTGCTTACTAGACCGTCTCGGTGTCGGTGTTCGGTAGTGAATAAATAAATTATTATAAGTGATTATTATTAACTAAAAAAAACATAGCTTAATCGAAAACTCGATGAAATAACTAAAGTGGATAAAACGCTCCGTTCCAAAAATCAAGTTATATTTTTTAACACGTTTTAGTTAATTAATATTTGACCCGTTGGCGCAGTTTGCAGTGACCCTGTTTTCTGCTCCAAGGGTCGTGTGTTCGATTCCCGCCCCGAGTCTGGGTGTCATATATGTTTATTTTTATATGTATTATTTATATGTATATATGTATTATTTACACGTATATTTATTTAAAAAAATGTATATCAGTCAACTGTTACCTAAAACACAGGCATTAAGTTTCCTACCTTAGGAACAGACGACCTTGTGTGTGTGTTAAACATATTTAACATATTTAATTTAATTTAATATAATAATTTTTACAAATTTTATGATCTTATTTTGCCTTTTTCGAAAATAAATTTCCTCAATTACCGATTTTGCACACCTAAAAACGTCCGCTCTTGTACGTCCTAAGGTTGGCTAGTAGAGAAAGTTTTTAGCATTAAGCTCGCCTTTGTACAATTCAATAATGTATTTTGCAATAAAGTATTAATAAATAAATAAAAGGCAAATACCTTGTTTTCCTTTCTAATTAACACGTTTAAATATTCTCACAGGGATAATAAGTAATAACGATCATGACCATTTCAGTTGAAGCAGTAGTCACAGCAGTTGGCTATTGCACCAGAGCGCGGATGCGATTCTTGCCCATAAAAAAATGTTTAATTACAAGTCTAAAACGGATTTTATCGCATTTGTTAAAAAAAAAAAAACTGTACAGTTTAACGATTTTTTTATAAGATTATTTCCCGACGTTTCGGACCCTTTACAGGTATTTACAAAAAATCGTTAAACTGTTTTTTTTAAATAAATGCGATAAAATGTAATTAATACTTTTAATTACATGAGTAAAATTCACGGAAATATAAAACAACAGTACATAAAAAATATTTTTATTGTGGACGATTGTGTTTGTACGAGTATAATATGTTTTCAAACCCCTGTCACAGAATTTCATGCAACTACCACCACTGAGTGTGAGCCACTGAGTGGGGCCACTGAGTGTGAGGCGCTTATTTTATTACTATGTATTGTTTTAAATTAACATGTACATGTATAATATAGTAGAGTGCCCGCGATTTTATTCGTACTTGCCACCCTATTACCAGCTTAAGATGAGCATTACGTTCAAAGATTACTGTACATTCCAGGTTCTAAGTTTTTTGGACACTTTACTAAAGGTTGTGACGTGCTCTAAATTCTTAACTAAAATACCTAAGATCTTGAAATGTTGACATTTTTTTAAATAATGTCGTTTCTAACCAAAAAACGTATGAATGAAATCAGACAAAGCGCTAATGAATAACGAGTACAACTTACGAGTACAATTTCGAAATTAAAAGTATTCAGTATCCGAGCTCGTAGTATGAACTCAGAATGCCCAGTTTCATTTAAATTTATCCAGTAGTTTCGGCTTAATCCACGACCAAAATACAAATAGACAGAGAGATGAAAATAAAAAAAAAATGCTTTCAGTACCCATTACAGAGTTTCTTGCAAAATACATTTTTAAATTATCTTCAGTATATAGAATTGAATCTATTACAGGCTTTATTATATTATACTCGTAGTTACCCAAATCTTCTACCAAAGTCATAATTTTTCCATTTAATATAATTTAAAAATATCAGAATACTGTTTATCATTATAAACATTAGGCTCTTGCACGAATGATCTACATTTATATACTCTTTTCAAAACATAGTTTTATTATCATATTACCTTAATATATCATACGTAAAAATAATACTTATATCTTAAGATAAAAATCCCTCAATCTATAACAAAACGCCGTGAACCGTACGCAAGGGATGTATTACTTATTGTGGGTTATTTCTATTATATTATGGAAACAGCACGGTCGGCTTTCAGGCCGGTTTCCATTTGATCGTCCCTGTTATATAATAAATAATCTCTAACGAAAATATTATCTCTTCTATCACATCGAAATTATCTTGGAAATATATTCTTCGAAGAATAATAAACAAATAAAAATGCTTAAATTTATTCACATGAAAAATTAGAATGGAATGTATTTATCGGTGCAGTGATCACAGCAATTGGCTGATGCGCTAGCGGTCGCGAATTCGATTCCCCGCACATGCAAAATATATTTATAGGTCATATAGATATTTGTCGTGGTTTGGATGTCTGTGCTTATATATGGTGTATGTTTCCAGATCTCCGACACAAGATTTACCTACTGGGAGTCGCTGAATGTGAAGATTTTTATTATTATTATTAATATGTATTATTTACAGTTCCAGTATAACGTTAAAATTATCCCTATAAGGAGTTTCAAAACCTACTTTTAAAAAAATTCTCAACATTTAATTTTTTTTTAATATATTTTTACACTTACACAATAAATATTAAAATAAAGCTTAAAAAAATTCAAAAAAGATAATATGAGAAGTAATTGGTCATATTTGAAAATTTTTATTTTTAACAAATACTATTTATAGTATTACAACTATTCGTAACTGGAGAACGTCTTAGCAATTTTTTTTTTGTCATTAGTGATCAAAAACCAATTTAAAAAAATTACGACACAAAAATTTGGCTCGAAAAGAAACGACCATTGGAAACACGCACTCACAGTGGATGGTTGCATCGATAACTCCGCCTAAAATTAAAGAGGCCCAGACAGACCGTATATATAATTTAATAGTACTTTATTGTTTTCCTTGTGTTTGTATACAACATAGATATACAAACAGTGATATTTATTTTAACATAGTATAGTATATTCCAATTTAAAGCCGAGATGACCTAGTAGGTAGAATATGTTGATCACGAGAACAGACCCGTCTTTTTAGAATTTTGTAAAAAAAATGTGCAGAACTGTAAATAAAAGAAACAGCACTAAAAAGTATATTTAATTAGTATAATTGGATATTGATTACAACATAAAATAATTTTGTCAATAAATAGTATAGGGCTAGATTAAGACTCTGTAGGTATATAAATCACAAAAATTAATTGTGTTTAATGTTACAATTGAAAAATATGTTAGCTTAAGAATTTAGAATTAGTCCTTGGTTGTAAGTTATAATAGTTAGTAATAGTATCTTGTAAGCCGAACTGTATAAAGCACTTTGTAAAATAGAAAATAAGAAAATGTAATTAGTACGAGTATAAGAAGAAAATGGTATGAAGTATGAAAGTGCGAGAAGCATAAATGCGAGAACTACTATGAAAGATTCTAAACTAAATATAATTATGTTATTATATAAATATAAATAAAGTCTCTGCACATGGTAGGAGGTAGTATAAAAAATTATAAAAAAAAAAAAATTTAAAAAATATGTTGTTCAAATGTAACTTGATTTTGAGCTTACATTTAGTTCTTTGGTGTTACTTTTTACCCGACTGCGACAGAAGGAGGGTTATGTTTTTCGAGTGTATGTATGTATGTTTGTATGTATGTATCTATGTATCTATGTATGTATGCATGTCCATTTCTTTGGCACGCCCTACAGCCCAAACGGCTGGACGGTTTTTGACATATGAGGCGTCGTTGGATTTGTCTAAATTGTAGTAGTAACATAGGCTATATAAATTTTCAAAATGGCACCCGCAAATGGTGGAATGAGGGGGGGGGGGAGTTGAATTTTTTTTTCTTACTGTAGCAATATGGGTATCAAATGAAAGCTAGTAAATTGTTTTATTCTTTTTAGTTTATAATAAGAGTATTTTACGCAGTCGGGTTTATTTTAAATTTTTTTTTACTTCATTAACTGATCGTAAGAAATTTTGCATATTTCAATTATGGAAAACATTTAAGGTACCTATTCATAAATTATGAATTTTAAAGAAACTATTGCCCAATGGTGGAATTTTAATACTATCACAGTATAATTACGCCCTGATACTTTAAACTTTTAGAGTCACTAACATAATTATAAAAACTTAAAACGAGGTATTTAGCATATTTTTCATTATCCACTCTTATAACTATCGTTGGAGTAATCGGCTTCTATGTTAATAAATAAAGCCTAGAATTAACTTTGAAATATTTTTACGTAGATGAAGATGAAGCTTTTATACTAGAGACAAGTAAGATAATTAAGCGTAATTATTATTTCAATGCAGTGAGTAAGAGATAGAAAGGGAAGTCCAAAACAATGTGAACAAAAAATGTTTTAAATGTCCACATTATTTAATTTACTTGCATAAACAGACGTTTTCATTGTATGCACTAATTAAAAATATATTAGGCTAAACTAAAAACTTTCGTTTAAGCCTTATTTAACACACGATAAAGTTTAATTTCGGTTGACAATTTCAGTTCATTATAGTTTTGTTAACTGGCAATGTTAACATAGCAAACTGCTGCCCGGTTTAATATTCTAAATAGCGACCTGCAAATTGGACAATTTAATTTACTAATTCAATCATATATGCGTCTGTGTACAGCACTTATGTGGACATTTCTAACAATGGACATAATTGCGTTATTTTATTGTGTTAAAAGTTTTCCTTTGTTGTTTATTTCGTCCTTGTTTCAATCGATTTGTTTGTAATTTAATTTGGTTTGTGTGTTTATTTGGCAAATATTTTATCATTATTTACTACTAAAATAGTTAGACACAATTTTGCTGATTGCGTAAAAATATAAACAATACATTTAAAAAAAACCAACATGAGTAAAACTAATAAACATAGAACATAGAACAATTATTTTTAGAATTGTAAGTAGACATTGTATAATAAGTGGTTTACTGTTCTCTTATATTTACGCGAATTTTACTCATTTGATTAAAAGTCTATACCGGATTTTATCGCGTTTATTCAAAACTTTACAGTTTAACAATATTTTAAATTATTTCCCGACGTTTCGGACCCTTTACAGCGTCCATGATCTCAGGGGACTGAGGTGGTGGGTATCCGAATAATAATAATTATTATATACGAATATAATCTATATAACAACAATTCTCATAAAGCAATTTGATAAATGTGGTTTCTTAAGGTGCACCGATCTATCTCATAAGTGACTTCTCCATTTTACATGAAATTGACGAAATAAGTACAGTACAGCTAAAAGTGATAAAGCCAAGAATAGAATGAAAATTTTAAAGATCATCTAGTCTGGTCTATCTTGTTTTTGGGAGCAAGTAAACTAGCAACAGTGATGCCACGAATTCTCTAAAAGGGTGAAAATCATTTGGAAGGTAACGATATACCCATAACCAATCTCGCTAAATGGGCAGTTAATCGTTAGTTTATCGCTAAATTTCTGAACCGTTTGTAATGTAATTTGATATGTAGGCTGCTTAAAACTTATATATAGGCTAGCTTGTTTTATCCCGAAATTTACACAGGATACATCACTGACATTCGATTCGCCGACGATATCGTGCTTATGGCAGAATCCCTCGAAGACTTTAGCATTATGCTCAGTGACGTCGATAGAGTTTCCCGACGGGTGGGCCTTAAAATAAATATGAACAAGACAAAAATCATGTCGCATGTCCTGTCGTTCCCACCCCAATATCGGTTGGAAATTATACTTTCGAGGTTGTTGATGAGTACATCTACATAGGACAAAATGTCCAAATTGGTAGGTCCAACTTCGAAAGAGAGGTCAATCGTCGAATCCGGCCAGGGTAGGCAGTGTTCGGGAAGTTAAAAAATGTCTTTTCATCCGTCATTCCTCAGTGCTTGAAGTCGAAAGTCTTTGATCAAAGTGTGTTACCAGTGATGACATACGGATATGAGACGTGGTCTCTGACTATCGGCCTTTTGAACAAGCTCCAAGTTGCTCAGTGTGCAGTGGAAAGGGCTACGCTTTGTGTTTCTCTGTGAAATTGAATCAGAAATGATGAGATCCGCAGACGAATGAAGGTTGCCGACATAGCCCAATGGATCTGCAAGCTCAAGTGGCAGTGGGCAGAGGGCAGAAGCAAAAAGGTTTTCGAGTGGATACCACGTACCGGCAAACGCAGCGTCGGACGGCCATCCGCGAGATGGACAGACGACTGGAAGAGTTTCCGGAAGCTGTTGGGCGTAGGGTGCTTTGAACCGGTCGCTCTAGAGGTCAATGGGTGAGGCCTACGTTCAGCAGTGGACATCCAATGTTATGATGATGATATGATGATTACACAGGATCTGTATTTACAAGGTTGAAACTGCGGATCACTAGTGAATATATATATTATATACTCGTAGATGAGCGAATAAAAAATACTTAATTATCTCTTACTAAAAACGGAATAGCGGAATTCTAGTGGAACGCAAACATGAAAAGTGGATTAAGTAGCCGTCGAGAATAAAAGTTTAACAATTGAAAGTCATGAAATAACACTTATTTAAACCATATTGTTTCATCCGGTTTACCTCGGACCGTGCGACAAGCATAATTAAAAACTTAGCTATACTTCAAGTCGACTCAATTAAGCGAGTACGAAAATATTTTTGTTTTTGACTCTCATTGGCTAATTTATTTATGTTATTCGAAGTTTGTAAACACAGAAATTTTTTCGAATTTTTTGTGTTTTTATTTTTGACCATTTTAATTTTAAAACATTCAATGACTAGTATAAAAGTCTCATAGTGATGAAATAACCTAAAAAATTTGCCTTTTTTTTAATGTACCGCACTTCTCTTCTCTAAGTAATTTATGACATTATTAAAGTTAAACCAAATTTAAAAAATAATCCCAATGACCTACTTACAAGGCAAAAGCCTCTTCTGCTATAAAGGAATAGAATTGAAGCTAAAACACCATGCTTGATTGAGGATTCTTTATGATTGCGCTACCAAGAATAACGATCAATATCAGGTATTCAGGATAACAACCGGGACTGACTGACTCTCAAGGACAAACTACCAAACCGGGAGCAAATATTCGTTTGAATACAAATATCATTAGGTATATGATTAAGTTATTTATTGTAATATTTAATAAAGCCGATGATATAATAGTATGGTGATGTCTACCGAGAAACGCTAGCTTATTTAATTAAATATTATGATTAATTTATTGTAGCTGGATAACATTGGGTACATTACTTAAGTTTGTGATGTACCTAATGTTAAAATGTAGCGCTTTCTGAATTGTAAATGATTTCGCTACCACGACGTAGTTATTTTAAATGTAGTTTTTTCTTTACATTTATTAAGTCTGTGATACCTTATAACGAAATAAATATTATTATTTCAATTCATTTATCCAATCATTTATCTAATGGGGTCAAAGCTGCTGCAGCTACTGCTCTAGCCGGCGACCCCCCGTGGGAGCTCGTGGCGGAGGTTCTTGCCGAGACCTACTCATACGTCTCGGGTAGGAGGGCTCTTGGTGAGAACCCTACGTTGGACGGGATCCTACGGGTGCGTCGGATAGGGCAGGAAACGCTTATGCGGAGGTGGGGGAGGACCTGGCGGGGCAGCCGTATGGCACACGCGTAACGGCTGCCATTCGCCCGGTCCTTGAGCGGTGGATGCGTCGAAAACGCAAGCCCCTCACCTTCCGTCTGGCGCAGATTCTTACCGGGCACGGTTGCTTTGGTGACTACCTGTGTCGGACGGCCCAGAGGAAGCCGACGACTGAATTTCACGATTGTGGCGCGGCGGTGGACTCTGCCCAGCACACCCTCGAGGTGTGCCCGAGATGGGCGGTGCTGCGTCAAGGTCTGACGTCGGTCCTCGGAGGGGACTTGTCGCTCCCGAGCATCATCACCGCGATGCTCGGCGACGACGAGTCCTGGAAGGCGATGGTCTCCTTCTGCGAGACCGTAATATCCCAGAAAGAAGCCGACGAGCGGGTGAGAGAGGAGGCCGCCGACGTGGCCTCCATCCGCGGGCGACGAATGGGGGTGCGTAGGAGGCGCTACTTAATGCGCCTCCAGTAACGCCCCTGTGCCCGTGTTGGGCCGGGATGGGAACCCGGTCCTGCTAGACACGGCGTCGTCGGGACTGTTCAGAGGTGAGCCCGACAGTCCCCATGGAGGAGAAGGCGGGCCTATTCGCCGAGGCCAGCCTGTCGCTGGAGGGATCATGTTGCCTGCAGATCCGGGACCCTCCAATTAAAGCGGCTGAAGGCTCCCGCAGGGGTTTAGTACGGTATTGCACTTCCAAAGTGCCGAGTCCGACATAGGTCTAGGACTGCCGACCCGGGCATCCTGGATATCATCCGTAAATGGGTTTCCCTGCGACAAAAAAAATGGGGTCAAAGCTGCGAACATTGGTGTTAATGGAATTATCGTCACCTTAACACCATAATAGCATGTACCGTTGTTAAACAAATTCAAGGAACAGAATATTCTTTACAGTATTTTTAGTACGTTCAGCAGCGGATATCCAACAGCTGATGTGGTTTAGTGGTGATAGTATGTATGTATGTAAGTATGTCTGTGTAAACATATATTTATCTCTTTCTCATTATCGGAGGCGTTTCATCTATAATATGCACTAACCGAAAATGCCCCATCTCTGCAAGATCAAAACGAACCGTATAAAAAAAGCAATAAATTGAAAACCTTTGAAAGTCGTATCAAATCCTCATTTCCCATATCATTAAATAAGTATAACATGATATACATTGTATTCAAACTTTTATCGAGTTGTTTTTGTTCCTTTCGCTTGCGGTAAAATAAATCACTGTACAAAAACCTCTGGACATCGCATTTTCTCATTGTTACCAGAACATATGTCGAAGAATGATTGATGGTACTACGGTTATGAAGAGAAAATTTGATGTATAGCAATGTAATGTAGAGATTGTTGTACGTAAAACAGAAAATATATTCCCTCACAGAATATTGGTTTGTTTTATTTGTTTTAAATTTACTTTTACTTTTTACAGGGACTGATTAGCTAGAAATAGAAAGATATATTTACTACTTAATCGATATTACTGGTGTCAAGAAGAACATTGTTTATCTTAAGGTTTTAATTACGAAAGTCTTATTGTACAGCGATTAATGAAAGTGATAAAATTTAAGATATTTCAAAATTGAAAATGTTTTAAATAATTCCTTTTTTTTTTTTTCGAAGAAATTAAAAATTTTGAAGCTTTGTATTTGGGTTTAAAGCGATTTTTAATTCCAACAAAACAACTTCTAAATATGATTTAAATCACGAAAATCCTTCTTTACTGTAAACAAATTTTGTAAATAAAATTAAATTCTGTAAACAATATAAATTAATTAAAAAATGGGTGTCTGTAAAGTCGGTTTACAGACGATAATTTTTACGTGATAACGTCATAAGAAAACATAGATGTAGAATTGTATACTTTTATGAATCGAATTGAATTATTATCACATATATAATATGATAGTGTGTATTACTTTACATATACATGATAGTGTAGTACTTACTACACTATCATATATATAATATAAAAATATTATATATATGATAGTGTGATATTCAAGATTTTCCAATCTGAGTTATTTTGTTAAGGATAGGAAGATGATAGGAAAAGTAGGAAATCAAGAGGAGTGTTTCAAATGGTACTCTCTACCAAACAATTGACAAATCACAAAACACTAGGGGTGTGCGATAATTATCGATAATTCGTAAATACTCGATAATTTTCCGTTCGATAATTATCGATAAGTGTTATTCGATAATTTGATCCGATAAATATCGATAATTTTTCATTTGATAAATATCGATAACTATCCACCGATAATTATCGATAACTTTCGTCAACTATCGATAATTTTTATCCGATAATTATTGATAACTGTCGTCAACTATCGATAACTTTCCTTCGATAATTATCGATAACTGTTCATACGATAATTATCGATAACTATCGATAAAACGATTCGATAATCATCGATAGTAAAATTATCGATATTTTTTATCGATGAACATCCCTACTTCTACCAAACAATTGACAAATCACAAAACAGTAGGAGTGTGCGATAATTATCGATAATTCGTAAATAATCGATAATTTTCCATTCGATAATTATCGATAAGTGTTATTCGATAATTTTGATCCGATAATTATCGATAATTTTTCATTCGATAAATATCGATAACTATCGACCGATAATTATCGATAACATTTCCTTCGATAATTATCAATGACTGTTCATACGACAATTATCGATAACTATCGATAAAATGATTCGATAATCATCGATAATAAAATTATCGATATTTTTTATCGATGAACATCCCTACTTCTACCAAACAATTGACAAATCATAAAACAGTAGGGGTGTGCGATAATTATCAATACATCGTAACTACTCGATAATTTTCCATTCGATAATTATCGATAAGTGTTATTCGATAATTTTGATCCGATAATTATCGATATTTTTTAATTCGATAATTATCGATAACTATCGACCAATAATTATCGATAACTTTCGTCAACTATCGACAATTTTTATCCCATAATTATCGATAACTGTCGCCAACTATCGATACCTTTTCCTCCGATAATTATCGATAACTATTCATTCCATAATTATCGATAACTATCGATAAAACGATTCGATAATTATCGATAGTAAAATTATCGATATTTTTTTCCGATGAACATCCTTACAAAACAGTTCGCGTGTAGATTGCGTGGCGCCACTGTCTCTTTTACTCGAACGCGGTCCGATCGAGTGTAAGACAGAACGCTTAGGCTAATCGTGCCTCTCTATTGCTTGTTCTGCGCTCTCGCTCACTAATTGTGACAATGATGACGTCATCTTCTTCGAACGGGCACCCCTTCATCAATTTACTAGACGTTATCACGTCAAAAAAATCTACAATATCAGCTCTAATAATATTCACTATGTTACTCATATACGAATACATACCCTATTTCTAATTATATTCTCAAAAGCAAGTTTGACTACGTATAAATATTTAACAATGAAATAATAATTGTTTCGTCTCTCCACAAAATGTTCCCCACATACGTAAGCTCCTACGTATCAAGGTCTCTTCGCTTCGTCTTACTCAGTTTATAAATTATTTAAAGCTAACAGAACTAAAAATTAAACATTCAAAACGTATACTAATGAACTAATTTATCATCCTATTCAGTCATTTATCAAAACACATATTATAATCTAATTAAAACTAAAATTGTTGGTGGTGAAATTTATCATTGCTATATCTATGTATCTTTAGGTTCATCTGCGTTAACTTTGGGTTTGTTACATTGTATTAGGGATTTATTTTATCTTAAATTACAACAATAATTCTCGTCCAAAGCTTGAGTAAGGCCTGTCCAATGCCATGCCAAGTTCTGAGTTCGATTTTCAGCTGTCAATTTCCATCCGCTACCAGCCACTTTGCATATTAGCGTCACTTCATTTAGTTGGTGCGCTGAGTCCTACGCTACGCGTTATGATCTCAACAGCTATATAATTTTTTATAATCGTTATCAAAGTTATGAATATATGAAGCATATTTGTAAATTTCGTCTTATGATT
This sequence comes from Euphydryas editha, assembly GCA_036937285.1. NCBI lineage: Eukaryota > Metazoa > Arthropoda > Insecta > Lepidoptera > Nymphalidae > Euphydryas > Euphydryas editha. The sequence goes on from JAUPFZ010000023.1 coordinate 14,036,674, forward strand.
GGAGCATCAGATGCTATTAATCTTAACCTCATAATAATAAGACGAAACCTCTCAAGTTTTCGATAACAAACATTAAATTAACGATACCCAATCAACGAAACCCAATCGATATAATTCAAGTTTATGCAAATTTTGACAGGAATGTACGTAGCAGTAATTATTGTTTCTAAAATATTTGGAAATAGTTTACAAATACTCTCAATATAGTTACCATTGCTTTGGATTTAGTTCAAAATGAAAGTACTTTGAATTATCAGACGTTCTGGAGTAGTGGTTCGAGAAGTTGCCTTTACGCTTTAATTTTAATAGTTTAAAGTCACGGTTATGGCTCCCAATCGGGGTAGATAATTGGTTTTATAGAAATATTTATTCCTGATCTGATTATATATCTTTGTGGTAATTATTATAAAACATGAGTTACTCATGTCAGAGAAATTATCCACCAACCCACAATGAAGCAGCGTGAAAAATAAGTAAAAATAATTCCAGTTCAGTTAAATATATTGAGTATATTATAAAGATAATTCTGTACTGTATCAGCCTGTAAACAACCCACTGCTGAGCGAAGGCCTTTTCTCTATATAAGAGAAGCCAATTCTAATAATATTTATATGTAATTTATTTTTATCAACAATAATTAAAGCTGTATATATGCTATACTCCGCCTACAAATGTGGGCGACAGTCTCTTAAATTATGTACATGACGAAAAGGCACGATCTTGTTGGCGACATTTGGCTTAGTTTACTGATGAGATTAGGTTTTTTTTTTCTAAACTTCTTCTGTTCAAGATTTGTGGAATGAATTATTAATTCCGTAATACATCTAGTGAATGAGAAATGACTTAACGCTTGCTTTATATATTATTGACTGTTATTTTTTTGCTTTAAGACGTCAGCCGTCCAGACGTCTGTGCAAGGAATTTATATCATAACTGGAACGCTCACTTAATAAAATTGTATATTCAAATATGCACCTTGAAGTATTTGAGATAATGTTGACATTGGCTTATAAGATATAAAGTGAAAAATCGTTCCGATTATTTCGTTGACAACTGGTATTTTGTCTCTTTCTTACGAGAGTTGCCTTGAATCCATAGTAGAAAGAGATTCAATCCCGGCCGTAGGAACGTTTTTTGAGTCCACGTGAGCATTCCAGTTTCTATATAAATTCCTTGCGTCTATGTTATTCATTTCTTAATTTGAATTTTTTATCTTTAAAAAAACAACTCTTTTAAAAACTTATTTGTGTGTTTGTCTGACTAATGGACTATTTAAGATATATTTGGTATACATATAAAACGCGTTAGTGTAACAAAGTGTTACAACATAGTTTATACACACAAACATGCACGTATCATCGCTTTTTTTTTTTTTTCGCTGGGAAATGCATTTACGCATCCCGCCGCCCGAAGGCGACGGGTATGTGGGACTCGCTGGCACGGCAGAACGTGCCAGAATACCGCACTAAAACCCAGCGGTGCCCTCATCGTCGTAGTGGGGCGTCACGGGATCGCTTTCGCATGCAACCGTGACGCCCCGACGGTTGGCCCGCCTATGCGGGCCGCCTTCACCTATAGAGCGCTCGCAGGCACCGTGAGCGCTCTATTTCCCTGGTGGCGAGTGGAAGGATGATAGGTGCCTCTCCCACTCTATTGCGGAGGGTGAAGGAGCGCGTAACGGCGTCTCCTTCCCCCCGGTCGTCTCCTGCGGAGCGGGTTAGCGTTAGCGTCTGCTTCACGCTCCCGCTCCGCGGCCTCCTTCAATGCCATGACCTCCTCGCAGAAGGAGGCCACGGCCGACCAACACCTCTCGCTGCCGAGCATGTAGCGGACCACGCTCGACAGCGAGAGGTCTCCGCCTATCACGGCCACCAGGGCATGGCGCTGGGGCCCCCAAGCGGCGCACTCCTCGAGAGTGTGACGCGCCGTGTCTATCGGCGCGCTGCACTCGTGGCAGGCAGGGGTGGCTTCCCTTCTCGCAATCTTGTGCAGGTACTTACCAAAGCACCCGTGCCCAGTAAGTACCTGCGTCAGCCTGAAGGTCAGCACCCCGTGCCGCCTTCTGAAACGTACGTACGTACGAAAACGTATCATCCCTGATCTATTTCATTCAGGTTTAGAAAGGCAATCAGTTACTATTGATAAAACCAATTCAAGATTAACAGAATTTAATAAGTACTACATTTGAGGTTTTTGTTTTTTGGTATCCTGGTATACTGTTTTATATACTTAATCTTTTAATTTTAATAGCTTCTAATATATTCTAATAATATATTCTATATATATTAAAATTCCAACAAATAAATGTATAAAATATAATAATATATAATACTTGACACTTGCATAACGAAAAACGTTCAAAAGCGGTCTTATTTTTAAAAGAGCAATCACCCCCAAAAATTTTTTTTAAATAATAAACGTCTCACACTCAATGGCCCCCAGTAGGATGTGAATCCTGTTTCGGGGGTCCGTAAACACACAAAATACACAAGCACAAACGACCAGACCACGAAAAACATCTGTATGGCCTATACAAATATTTGCCGTGTACGGGGATCGAACCCGCGACCGCTAGCGCATTAGCCAGTGGCTGTGACTACTGCGCCAACACGCCGTAATTTTATATAATAAATATTGTCCGTAAAGTATTGGTACTTTACGCTACGACCTAAATCGAGATTACTAATATACAATAACACTCCAACTCTAAGTCAATTATAATTAATTGAACTCACTCGAACATCATTGTGATAATATCAAAGAGCTCTTATAGACTTACAATAGCATAATTAAAGTATAAGATGAAATATTAATACAAAATTCAACATTCAATACTAAAAGGCGGATAGAATTACGATTCGCCAGTCACGCTTAAATCGTTTGTAATAATAAGATCAATGCATTTATTCTTAAAAAAGTCACTCGTTCTACATTATCAGATTCGTCTTTCGTCTTTTTTTTTTTCTTTTGTGTTTTTATCATCAAAAAGCGATATTATTTGACGTAAAATTTCTGCGAGGTGATAAACAACTTGAATGTCATCGAAAGTACTTTTATGTTTTGTACGCGTAATGAATTAAGATTGATGACACTTCAGAAGACAGCATGTTGTCTGAAACTATGACAGATTCGACTATTTTCTCCATTTTATATATTTTTGTGCATTATTTTGAGATAAGAAAAATATGGTAATCTTGGTGGTTTTATTTATTCACAAATCATCTTCTATTATATTTTATAGTTATACATTGCATTTAAGTGATTGAAGGAATTAACTAATGGTGATCCAGAAAGCGCCATCAGTGCCATTTATTATGGTAGTTTCGTATTTCAAACTCAAAAGTTTTGCGAAAAAATTAATCAAAATGCGATATTTTGACGCTTTTTTTCGTTTTTAATATTAATAATAATTATGAATTATTATTATTTAAATGTAATAACTTACTTATTATTCTCTAACGCCGTTATTCAAAATACAAAATTCATATTATTATAAAATAACTTTTAATAGAGTGAATCGATTTCAATGAAATAAAGACTAAATGTTACCTCAGGATATGTTTTATGATTTTTAACGTACACTTTTTACTTTTGCTGTGATACGTGTTCGTATAAATAGATAGACAGACATACATTTTTAAAAATGATAGAAATGTATATAATTAATTTTTTTAGACCCCCTACAAAAATTTTCATCAAAATTTCAGAAAAAACGATAGACGTGTGAAATTCACATTATCTCACAAGATCGTAGATACTATATACAAAATTTTATCCCTTGTATGGTAGGAGTACATGAATAATTAAATTGGTGGTAAAGTTAGCGCAGGTTCAATATAACCAACCGCTAATTATTTCACCACAGCACACGAGTTTGTTCTAATGTATGTAACGAAAAGTTAGGTTCAGATAATCGTTATGGTTTCACCATATATAAATTTCGTTACCTGTTAGATCGGTTAACGTATATGACTTATGGTGAGATTTGTAAGTTTTTTTTTTTGTCGCAGGGGAATCCATTTACGGATGATATCCAGGATGCCCGGGTCGGCAGTACTAGACCTATATCGGACTCGGCACTTTTGAGTGCAATACCGTACTAAATCCCTGTGGGAGCCTTCAGCAGCTTTAATTGGAGGGTCCCGGATCTGCAGGCAACAAGATCCCTCCAGCGACAGGCTTGCCTCGGCGAAAAGGCCAGACTTCTCCTCCATGGGGACTGTCCGGCTCACCTCTGAATAGTCCCGACAACGCCGTGTCTAGCAGGACCGGGTTCCCATCCCGGCCCGACACGGGCACAGGGGCGTTACTGCAGGCGCAATAAGTAGCGCCTCCTACGCACCCCAATTCGTCGCCCGCGGATGGACGCCACGTCAGCGGCCTCTTCTCTCACCCGCTAGTCGGCCTCTTCTCTCACCCGCTAGTCGGCCTCCTTCTGGGACATTACTGTCTCGCAGAAGGAGACCATCAGCTTCCAGGACTCGTCGTCGCCGAGCATCGCGGTGATAACGCTCGGGAGCGACAAGTCCCCTAAGATTTGTATGTTTCCTTTCAATCAAAGCGTGATATTTTATAATCAATATATACATTCCGCTTTAAATATCATCATTATCATTATCATATCAGCCATTAGATGTCCACTGATGAACCTAGGCCTCCCACATCGACCTCCAGAGCGACTGGTTCAAAGCAGCCTCCATCCAACGGCTTCCGGCGACTCTCGTGGACGGCCATCGGACGCTGCACTTGCTGGTACGTGATCGCCACTCGAGAACCTTTCTTTCTTTCATTCTCCACCACCGTGACAAAAGAACCAACTAGTAAAGCCTAAGATTAGTGTCCCTGAGTGTGTAGTGTGTGTATGTAAGCCTCCCGGTTACATATATAAATTGTGGTACTTAAATAAGAAAGGATTGATTAATAAACGAACTTTGGAGCAAACAAGTCGTCTCATTCAATCAGACATTACAAGTGTGTATACTCGTACAAATGTAATTTCAATTAAATATTATTTGTTTGGACTATTACAATGACTACATTATTCCCATGATAGATTTTAATTATTTTGGCAACGTTTATATACAAAAGAGAAACTTTTTTCCAAAACTATTGGTAAAGATAACAATTGTCCATCATAAACATAAAAATGATTTGTTGATTTATTTTCCTACTATCGACATTTATAAAATCAAATGGATTTTTAGATTTATAGACTTATTCGATATATATTTTACTTATTTAGAAGAGTAAGGGTCGATCAAGGAAGATTTAATGAAATATAAAACGGCGATCGAGAAAAATAGGACAAGAAATAAAAATCAAATAAATTTTATCGACGTTAACAAAGTTAAGCGTTCCTTTCTATTTCGAATTCTACTTAAGTAAAAGGGATAATTAGTATACATTTAAATTTATGCTTAATAACAAATGTTCCAAATTTGTTTCTTCAAGGCTAGTTAAATTAGTATCGAATTCAATACTGATTGCTAATCGTGAATAGTCTTGTGAATTTTGAAGGAATTAACTTTGAGATAAAATAAATCGAATTCTCTGGGAGTTTGCTTCATTTGCCTTTAAATTTGTATTGTGATTGGAACAATAGGGTAAATATTTGCAATTAGTGTAAGATTGTCCGCAAAGCAACTATAGGATTTTAAGCAGCTACGTTTAAAATCTTGTCACTGGAAATGCAGGAAGTAATTACTTGGCATAACTTTCAAAGAAGTTTTTTTTTTTTTTTTTAATGAAATTACACAAATTTATAACGAAAATAAAATTTGTTATTATAATTAAATAAGCTTATTAGTAAAGGAAAAATAAAAGAGTAGGTTAGGTAGGTAGTAGGTTAACGCGCACACAGGGATAGAAGAATGAGATTTTTTTAAAGAAAAATGAGACTGAATATGCAAATTATGAAAGAAACAACTACTTCGATAAATAATATTATAAAAAACATTCGGTATTTTCATAATCACAACTTTAACATTATACAATAAAATTCTTTCTGTACCAAGACCTGACCTCCCTGAAGCTATTAATTACTGCTCTGAAAGACGTCCCTAAGATTTTGGATTATAAGGAATATTATGTCAACAGCATCAAAAAACAAAACATATCGACGGTGAATTTGGAGAATCTTAGTACAATACTTAATGACTTCAATAGTGTTTCACACCAAGAGTTCCTAGAAATAAATATAAACTAAAATACCATTATATCTATTGCTCATATCTACTACACCACAATCGATAATTATTGCGAACTCTGCTTTCGAAATTGTCCCCGAGTTTACTTATATGCTGGGGACACACGGTCCAGCTATGTAGATGCAATGTTGAGAAAAACGTAAAACGTCAAATCGAATTAGCATTTAAGAAAAAATTTAATTACTTCTCGTACAACGGTATGTGGGCAACCTAAAAATAGTCACAGCAAGTTGCTACATTCTGACGACTCAAGACCGCGAATATTGGCAAAACATAAGGCTAGTTAAATCTGACCATCGACGGTTAAACACGCACTGAAATGACAGCTAATAGAAGAGAAAGGTTAAAGAGGATTTACTTATTTTTTCTTGCTCTAACTTACATGAAAATTCAGGAAACATAAAACTTAAATATACTAACCATAGCTCTTCGTTTCACCTCAATATTATGTATCGATTAAAGTTTCTGTTTACTCCTCTCTTATCCTTGTAATATAATATTTTATAGCTTTAATCTTCAATAGAAATGCTTTCGCGTGCTAAAAATATTTTTCAAAATATAATATTACTAATACATACTCCTTATACTATAAGAATAAAAAATACTTTAATATTTATTAGTATATTAAAAGGAAAACGTTTAATGATTCGAACTCACTTATACAATACCAATATGAGAAATACACTTACATTAAACAACCTATTTACTATCACGTCTTTTTATACCACACAAAATGAGACCAAAAACCAAAACGCCATTGGTTGCACCATTAGCTATCGTCATTAGCACAATGACTACTAAACATAACTGTACATACTACAAAATAATATTAAAAAAAAATCTCTGCATTTTCACGCGCTATTGTACAAAACATCAGCTAATCGGACAAATGAAAACATATAGCCTGATAAAAAATCGTAACTAAAAATACTCTATATTTTTATTTAATATTCTAGTTTTATTTCAACGTTTCAGTTCGTCCGTATATCACGTATCCGACAGGGTTTAATCCTTAGTGATGTTGGATATTAAGCTCAACCTGTGGCTTAAGTTGTGCGAGAATGTATCTGTAGTTTACGCGATATATGGTTTTGTTTATCGATTGGAATCAACAGAAAGATGAAATTTGAATGATAGAGTTCTTATTCCTTTTGTATGTGTGTTATGCGATATCTTCGCGACGTGGGGATTGATTTTAATAATCCTTTATTTTTTTATACATAGGGTTATATCTCACGGGTGAATCGTTATTAATTTTTTTAATATTTTCCACTATCATGAGTAAAGAAGTAGAAATTATTTTTGTCAATTTTTGTCGTGAAAACCATTTTTATTCGTCTGTATAGTATTTGTGTAGTTGTATTCCAGTATTAACAGTACGTCTTTTTGCAAAGCGTTAATTTTTTTTCTATAATGAGACGTTGTGTTGAAATGTATATAAATGATATGCATTGTGGACTTAATAATACCTTATCACAAAAATAGGTAAAAATTAATTCGCAAAATTTCAAACATATTTCCGTATCAAAATTTCATTTTTATTTTTATAAATAATAGAAATAATTTATTCTTAATATAAAACCTAAAGTAGAACCCCTTCTACTCGATAAAAGGATATTAAAATATGAAAAATTAATTATTTGTATAATGTATTAATAATAATTTTGAATAATGTAATTACTGTTTAATATATATAAAATAAATTTAATTTAACTTCAACTTCAACAATATAATATAATTAATAATAGTGTATACTAATAATATAATTAAATATTATATTATAAGTTGTGCCTAAAATACATACCACTACTATACTACAATACCCGTAACACAAGTTCTTACGAACGCACGGGGCTAGGTTAACGTGGTGTGATTGTTGGTTAATATTTATTTATTTATTTATTTAAAATGTAAATGTATTCTGCAGCTTCTAGAAAACGCATCTAAGTTTACAAGTCCGTGCATAAAATGTTAAACCTTGTGTACACATAGATAGCAAATAAACCATTTGAATATGAAACGTAACAATTGGTTACGCAAATTCAGGTAAGAACAGCTATATTTAGACTGTTACGGTCTTACTCATAAACGTTTCTTAATATTTAATCCATTGCTTAACAACTGATCAGCAAAAACCTCACTCATAAACACTATTTAGCGTTAAGAAGTCGTTAAGTAATGCGTAAATCGCTGTCAAAATTAAACCCTGCCGAGACATAGTTTAACCCTCGTTGAGCGGCAAGATGGCGGATTTCACATAAATCAGCTGTTCTATGACGACGTCTGATCTACTTACTTGCGTTTGTTTGTTAGTAAGAAGAGATTTAGAATGAAATTTCCTCTATATAAAAATTAATATATACTAAATTGGCGTTATCTGTCTGTTTAATACAGATATTTAGAGGTACCTAATTTTAATTATAATAACATAATTTAAATTAGGTTATATCTAAAGTAAATTTATTAATTTAATATTTAATAAGCTTTGTTGAATTTTGTAATTGAGGATCCGACTACTACCCATCAAAATAAAAATGATTAGAAATTAGAATATTGATCCAAGTTCCTGTTAATAGAGGTCACTAGTAGTGACTCACTACAATATCGAGCTAGAGTTTTCTCTATAATGTTAATAGATGTCGCTTGAATATTATTTTTAACAATTTCGTTTATTCAATTTCTCTATCTAATCGATTATTTTGGCTATAATCTGTGCCAACCATCTATGTATCGTTCTTTGTTCGTTTCTTAACTAAGTAACAGCTAGTCAATGTTTATAAGTAAACAAAAGTTAATCCTTGATTTATAGCTTATGAGTGGATTAACTAAACGGTGGCTAAATATTACTTAACGTGATTTTTATAAGTAAGACGGTTAAAGCTTAAAATTCATATCGTGTCCGGCGGTGAAGGCAACATCCTGTGCCAACCTGCACGTTTCGGGATAAATTCCGAAACATATATATATGCCAATCCGCAGTGGAACGTGGTGGATTAAGCTCCAATAGTTAGCTCCTATGGAGGCCTTAGTCGAGGAGTTAGAAATTTACTGTCTTTTCTAGTAAATTACAACCGTTCAAGTGTAGTGGTGCGAGTAGTCGCCGTAACGCTGGCAGTCGAAGGTTCGATATGAGCTTGATGCAGATATAATTATATGTATTTGTATAAAAATTTGTTTCTAGTCACCTCACCGTATTAACGTATGTCCTTGTGGGTCTCTCCAACGTGACTTGGATAGCACGTATTGTCGTCGGTCCCTGTTGTTATCATAATTATACGTCTGATAGCGATCGTCACTCATGTTAGGGAAATTATACGGCAACACTTAGCGAAGCAGCTGGGTGGATTAAACTCCAACCCTTCGCCTGGAGAGCCTCGCCTGTATGGAGAAGAATGCTTTATCAGTAGTGGAACACTAAGATTATGATTCATTCATTCTGAGCCGAACAGAACTGAAGGGCAAAGGCCTCTTCTTCATAAAGGAGAATGGTTGAAGCATAATCCGCCACGCTGCACCATTACGGGTTGGCAGATAATTTTCCCTATCATAAGTAACGATTGCTATCAGGTGTTATGACAACAACCGGGACCGACGGCTTTACGTGCCCTCCGAGGCACGGTAGGACCCACAAGCAAATAAAATATATATAAAAATATCAGCCCCGAACGGGATCGAAACCGCAACCACCTGCGTTGAAGTGACTACTCGCATCACTACAAAAGACCGGTCGTCATTTTCATTAATTCATAATAAAATACAACTATTTAAATTAGGATGAACTGTAAGTACTATGTAGTATCTATTTTCAGTTATTCCAAGATAGATTTGTACATGCAGCATCTGACCGCTTAACAGTTATTCCACAAGCAACAATGCTTTGTATTTCTATATAACTATTTGAGTTATCTGGTAAGGGATAAATGATCAAGGAATATGTTCAAACATCAGGGATGTTAGTTTACGTCGAGTTATTTGATTTGATCAGAACTAAAATGTTAAATTGTAAATTCTGTATTGAACTGGTAAACAATGTCATAACTATACTGTGCTGTATCAGCTTGTAAACAACCCACTGCCGAGCGAAGGCCTCTTCTCCATATAGAATAGGGGTTGGAGCTTAATCCAATACGCTGTTCCACTGCGGATTTACGGGTAATATCATACCATGAGTAACAATCATTACCAGGTGTCCATGATAACAAACGGGACCGACGACTTTACGAGCTCTCCAAGACATGGTGGGGAATCTCACAAGGACATACACCCTAGAAACAAACACACACATATATACTAGAAATAGCTCTTATCTCTACTAATATCGTTTAGATGGATTTTTATAAATTGATTTTTTATTCATTGATTCAGCCTGAGGTAAATGTGTTTAAACCTTTAAAGATGAAATAGAAAAATCTTGCCCTTGGATGTCCACTGCCGAACGCAGGATTACACCATCATTTTGGAGGGGATTTGCCAATACTCGCCACGTTTACCACGCAGGTTGACGAGCGGAGTGTGTTGCGGCAGGGTGTGATGGCGTTGCTTCCCACTTGTTTGGTGCACAATTGTTCGTACCACTATTGCCTTAACCGCCTTTTACAACACCTCAACAAGAAAGAGGTCAGGACTATTCTTCTCTGCCGATAACCGCATGGCAAAGATATTACAGAATTATAGAAGATATATTATTTTGATGTAATAAATAACATCTAAAATATCTACATATTTTAACCCTTAAATATTTTATCTTTAAAAATCTATACCATCCAGAATTAGCCAAACCATACAATCTTATGTCTTTAAACGAGCAATTCTTGTATATATATATATATATAATCTGAATCTCGGAAAAGGCTGCAACGATTTTCATGAAATTTAGTATGCAGGGGGTTTCGGGGGCGATAAATCGATTTAGCTAGGATTTATTTTTAGAAAACGTCGTTTTATCCCTTTTTTTACGCAATGAAAAAATATCATTAGAATACGAAGGTAAATTTCGCTGTCATTGATAAACGTATAATAGCTCAGAAAACTCGGGTTCGAATCCATGTGCCGATTTTTTTTCCTTTTTTTTCAAGTTTCTTCTTTTGTGAGAAAAACTATTATTGAGAGCTTTATTTTTTTAATAACCATTTCCTATTGTTTTATTATTATATCGGTAAGATCGAAAATATTATTTATGTTTCATCAGTACCTATGTAATGTATCTAAATATAATTTGACCGAGCAAAGCTCGGTCATCCAGGTACTATATATTTATATACATACATTACGCTACAACTCATTGCAGCGGAAATTAGCCATAAATGTCAGCGCAGATGTTAAAATAATATGTATAACACTTATAGAATATAGGAATACAATAACTTTGCACGTCAATATATTTATAAATATTGTTATGATTCCGCACCCAAAGGGCTCCAGCGGAATCCTGTCAATAACTAAGTTGTTCGTTCATCCATCTGTCATTACGTTTGTCACAAGTATGGAGGGTAGAGGTAAGGAGCACAATCTCATGGCTGTTTGACACAAAAAGTGACCACAAAATAGCATTAGAGCGCTGGTGTAGTGGGGGGTATGATCTGCACTTAACTCTTTTAGATAACTTGAAGTTTGCAAAGTGGAAGTAAGTGTAATTTCAAGCATTCTCATATACTAGAGCAGTTAGTATATGTGTTTAATTACAAGTTAAACAGCCAGCGAGTTAAATAAATTATTATCTAACCTAAAAACGGACCTCTGGTACAGCAACGCCATCTTTATTTCAGGTTATTTCGGGGAAACTTTTTGTAACACAAGAGTGTGTTCCTTACCTCTCATTTCCATATTCACAAGGTGTCATCGTGATAGAAAGAGATAAGATCTCTTTCTATTTAGTTATAACAGAATATTTATTCTTAATTTACCGCTATAACGACACAAAATAAAAATAAAATGAAGTTTAAAGCTAAAAGTGCACTCCATACAAAAAATGTGTTGCTTTTTGGCGTTATTTGTTGGATCTCAACAAATATATAATTTTTAAACGTTATAATATTATAAAACCCTTCACGTGAGAGTCAAACTCAACGTGGAAATTTTTTCACTCTTTAAATTTTAATAATTATCCATTTGCATTATGTGGCATTGGTTTTATTCTTTAATTCATTAAAAAAAATCTACTCAATACTCGATCTTAAGATTATGAAGCATATTAAATTATTATTTGAATATATCTACGTCAAATTATTTAGAATTTACATTTCTTCCTTTTCTGTATATACTTTTAATCTTCTTTATTAGACAAAAAGAAAAGAGAGACTAATAAAATTTTATTACAAAAGTACGAGTATCATTGGGGGACAAAAATCTTTCTTATTACCCGACTGCGACAGAAGGAGGGTTATGTTTTTCGAGTGTATGTATGTATGTATGTATGTATGTATGTCCATTTCTTTGGCACGCCCTACAGCCCAAACGGCTGGACGGTTTTTTACATATGAGGTGTCGTTGGATTTGTCTAAATTGTAGTAGTGACATAGGCTATATAAATTTTCAAAATGGCGCCCGCAAATGGCGGAATGAGGGGAGGGAGTTGAATTTTTTTTTCTTACTGTAGCAATATGGGTATCAAATGAAAGCTAGTAAATTGTTTTATTCTTTTTAGTTTATAATATGAGTATTTTACGCAGTCGGGTTTTTCGATTTTTTTTTAATTAAGCATACTTGTTAGAGATGAGAGATTACATTCAGTTCCATGTACAATAAAATTGTACACTTAATATTCACTTTTTATTAATGTGAGAATCGTACCACGCAGAATTAGTGACTATTCAATATATGATTCTGAGAATATTAGAAGCCACTGGTTTGATCAATTAATTTATGTGTATGTGTTTTAGTGTTCACTAACTTTTTATTGAAATTTACTTATATGTAGTGAATACAGCTTCACAAACCTAATTAATAAAAAAATCACTAATTCATGTTTAGAGAGTGTATAATCGGCTTATCACTAAATATCGATTTCTAAGTAGCAAATTACACCTTTTTTTTTCAATCCAAATCTATAGAGGAACAATAGTCCCATTCAAAATCATTGCAGTCTCTTAGTCTAGACTCTAGACTATTCTCAGTACTAAATCAAAATATAATCTAATAGTACTGACGCGTATGGCTCTGTTAATAGCTTTTGTTCACATAAAAAAGAAAATAGTTCGAACGTTATCAGATTCATACGATATTTGTTTCGGTTATATTAAAAAAAGTTTTTTTTTTTTTGTGTGTGTAAATATATAACCACTTTATGAAACTTTGTGTGCAAAATTGATTTATCTTTTAAATATTAATATGTTTAACACGGTCGTCTGTTTCTAAGGTAGGCAAATGTGTTTAGGTAACAGCCGACTTATGCAAATTTTTTATTTTTTGTGGTGGGGCTAGGGAGGGAATCGACCTCTAGAGCAGAAAGCAGGGTTACTGCTAACTGCACCAACGGCCCAGTTGAAAATCATAAATGGAATTTATAAAATAATTAATTAAATCAATTATTTTACTGGTTTAGTATTTGTTTAGCTGTTTGTAGTTACTGTTACGCTTTTATGAGTTGTAGGATACTTAATAGCTTATGACGTTCCTCAATATGATGACCGTTCTGGTGTAGTGGTGCGAGTAGTTGCCTCAACGCCGCGCGCCGGGGCGGTCGCGGGTTTGATTGCCGCACGGGACTGATATTTGTATTTGTAAAAATATTTCTTTCCGGTATGGGTGTATGTCCTTGGGGGTCTCCTCAGAGTGCCTCGGAAAGCACGTAAAGCCGCCGGTCCCGGTTGTTATCATAGACACCTGATCGTATATTATTATAGTATCGTTACTCATTATAGGGAAATTATTCCAACCCGCAGTGGAACAGCATGGTGGATTAAGCTCCAACGCTTCTTCTATATGGAGAAGAGGCCTTCGCTCAGCAGTGGGTCGTTTAAAGGCTGATACAGTACAGTTCCTCAATAAACTGGTTCTTTAGAGCAAGAAAAACTCCAATTAATTAAATATTAAATAAAAGTAATATAAAAATAAAAATAAAAAAGAGTAAGGACGTGGATAAAGCTTTAAATCACTTCTCATAAACATTTTTCGAATTGTTTGAATCACGATTTTAACTTAAAATACTTTGTATTTGTCACAGATAAAAAAAAACCCTTAAAATATAATTATAATATAATAAAAAGCGACCAAGTGTGAGTCGGACTCGCACACGTAGACTTCCGTATCATTATCTATAAAAACGGTAATAAATGTTGTATGGGAGCCCTAAATATTAATTTTATTTTAATTTAATTATTTATTTATAAAGTGAATAATATAACTCAATATTCTGTAAATATTTTAAGCGACTATCTGTTTCCTTTATCAATTTCGAGCAAAAAAAAATCACGTTTGTTGTATGGGAGCCCCCTTAAATATTTTTTTTATTCTATTTTTTACTATTTTTTGTTATAGTTGCAACAGAAATACATCATCTGTGAAAATTTCAACTGTCTAACTATCACGGTTCATGAGATACAGCCTGGTGACAGACGTACGGAGTTACGGACGGACGGAAAGCGGAGTCTTAGTAATAGACTCGTATTACCCTTTGGGTAGTGTTGAACCCCTTCACCCCTTGTGTGTGTGTGTGTGTGTGTGTGTGTGTGTGTTTTGTACCAGAAAAAAGGCCATCACACTATTCTGTCTGTCAGTTTACAAACTTTTTTAGTAGTTTCTGATTTTTTTTTTGCTTACTTTTTCGATGCAAATATACCGCCCACTGTTTACAGTTCATACAGTTCAGTAAATGAATTTGTTTTCATATTGCATTCTAAATAAATACCGGCCAGGTGTTAGACGGACACGAAAAGCAAGCCAAAAAAAGTAGAAAAAAGACGCTTCATTTTACATATTATACTTCATTTTTTTTTCTGAATCGCTTTATTTTTTATTTTTATATAGCCACCATAGTAAAATATAATCAGTAAAAATGTCATATATTTACCATAAGGGGTACAAAATTCAAAACCAAGGTTGATACTGTAGAAAAAAGTTTTTGACTGCCGAATAAAAAAAAAATTCATTGTTTATTAAAAAAGGTTACAGGCCATAAATCAACACGCTATAATTCTTAAGATGGGTAAAACAAATATTCTCACTTATCCTTTACAGAAATATTTCTACAGAAGGTTTTGAAAATGTACTATCCTTGTATATACTTTTTTTTTTTCTTTTTTTTGGGAAAAAATCATAAGAAAAACTAATCTTTTGTTTGGGACTTAGATGTAACACATAATTTCCTATAAGTATTAAATATCTTTAACACGTTTCTCGGGCAATTCTAAATAAATACGAGTACATATTAATATAATTTTTATGGTATACGGTGACTTTGTTATCATGTTAGGCAACTTCGAAAGATCTGCCTTTTTTATAACGATATGTGAAACTCGCTGACTCCCGCTAAAGCCAGAATACCCATTAAACTCCATCGGCCGTCTGCGCCTTAATGTGGCGCCAGGGGATCGCAAAGGCATACAACCGTGACGCTCCGACGCCGGGCCCGGCGGCCCCTCCGTATGTGATTGGAGCCGCTCGACCGGTCTACTCTGCTAATTCAGAGAAATACCGGAAACGGCCCAACCACCGAAGTTTGTGATATATTTATTGTGATATATCTCCCATATTACCCTCGATCTCCCTCCATCCTACCTCCACCACTCTACTGGTCCACTCCGCGCGAGGCAGAGAAGACCAGGAGCCCTTCCTCATTTCTCCGAGCCTTCTCAGTGCCACGCTCCCACCGACCGCACCTCCCGTGCCAAAACACTCCACCGCGCCTCCGCGCCCTGCCTTATGTAGTTGGAGCCACTCGACCGGTCCACTGTACTTTTGAATTCAGAGAAATACCAGGAGCGGCCCAATCACCGAAGTGGAGGGAGAGGGTACCCTGGATCTCCTTCTATCCTCCCTCCACCGCTCTACAAATCCACTCTCCGCAAAGCAGAGAAAACCAGGAACCTCTCCTGATCTCTCCGCGCCCTTTCGGTGCCACGCCCCTACTGACCGCACCTCCCATGCCAACATAGTCCACCGCACCACCGCGCCACCGCACCCCGCCGTATCTAATTGGTGCCACTCACCGGTCTACTCTGCTAATTCAGAGAAGTACCAGGAGCGGCCCAACCACCGATGTGGAGGAAGAGAGTACCCTCAATCTTCCTCCATCCTCCCTCCTCCATTTTAGCAAACTTAAATATAATTAAAACCAAATGTAAAAATAACTTTTTAGTTCGAAGTTTCATCTTGTGAATAGACTTGGTATGGATTTTTAGAAAACACTAAAGTATTTAGGATAAACTAGAACTTTTCAAATAAGTCTGAAAGTTCTAAGATAAAGCTCCGTCTGTTTCAACACTAAATTTCGCCCCCGAATGCGCACTGACTGAAATAGAAATGGACTTACTGTTTCAGACAGGTATGATATACTTTTAAGTTACAAGTAGTCATCAGACAAGACAGTTGTAAAATATTACCTCATTATATTAAAGAATGCCCTATGAAATTTTACTGTCAATTTCGAAATCGAAATTACAATTTTTTTTTTTCTAAAATTACGTTTTGATCTAATACTAAAAAAACTGTGCCGGCTTTATTTTAATTAATATTTTAGATACGTATTTCGTTCACATTTTTTTTAAACCAACGGAAACTCGTCAAATTACTTGATACATGACACAAATATATTACACATTGTGTTTCCTTAAGCTTATAGTTCTACCACTAGATGTTAATCAAGCCCACTGTGCACCACAGAAAACTACTACTATAGACCTGAACAGAATATAAACAATACATCATTGTACTAAAATTCCGCTTGTGTGGTTATTATTCACGAAACGTTATTATACAGAACTATTTTGTATCTCTGAGATAATAATATATAATCTAAGCAAATTAATAAAACTAATAATAATGAATTTCCTAAAAAGATTAAAAATTTTAGTTAAACAATAGATAACTACTTGTTTTAGTTACATGCTTTTAAACAACTATTAGAATTAGAATGCCTCTGTTGCCGTACTCGGAGACCATATTATGACATGCGGCATACATTGCCAACTCCTCTGGTGGTACGAGCCATTCGTTGTTTTTATTGTTTTAATTAAACCTGAAAAATATTTTGCATAAATAAAAAAATTGGTTGTCTGTAAAGTCGGTTTACGGAGGATAATTTTAGGTGATAAGGTCATGAGAAAAAAACATTGAAAAAAAGAATTGCATACTTTTATGAATTGAATTGAATTATTATCACTATGTTATTATTATTTTGTATAATACAAAGAATGAGTTAATTCAATTAATTACAATTTTTTTTTCGATAAATTAACATGAGATTAATTACAACTAACAATGTGCTATTAACAATTTATTTACAACTTATATACTAATATACATGTGTGATATTTAAGATTCTCCAGTCTGCGTTATTGTTTTTCATTCACAAGCCGAACGCTTAGGCCGATCGTGCCTCTCTGTCGCTTGTTCCGCGCTCTCGCTCGCGACACGTGACACTTCGTCGTGCGTGCATCCGGTATTCATCGATTTACAAAGATGTTATCACTTCAAAAATTCAAGATAATATATAAATATATCTAATTACCGGAACGAAAGATCACGACTTAACTGAACGGAACTGAATAAGCTTGTAAACGTCTCACTGCTGATCAAAGGCCTCTTCTCCATCTAGAAGCAGGGTTGGAGATTAAACTTGATCACGACTATTATACCGATATTAGTTGATAACCAAAAATTTGTTTTAAAATATTAATAATTATAGTTTTTTTTTTTTTTTTATATCGGAGTTCGAAATTATTCATCTTTAAGATTTCATCAGTGATTGTAATTTCGTAATTTTTTTGTGGTAAACACTGCCGTATTAGAGAGTTTTTCAAATTCACGGGTAAAAAACATGAACTCGACATAAAAAACTTATATATTGACTATAAAAAAATAAGAACGAAATGATGTATACAAAATTATTCTTGAATAGGTATACTGCTTTATTTATATTTTTATTTTTATTTAACAATTTATAAAAGCGACAGTTTTTGCGAAAGTGACTATTTTTAACAACAACAACAACTTTCAAAAATAAAGAGAGATATAATATTATAAAAATATAGATGCTTAAGTTCAATAACAACAACGTGAAACGTTTAAGACTAAAAGAATATAAATTTTGAATTCATATTTTAATATATATATATTATTAATATGGGATTTTCTATATCAAATATTACTTTTAATTTTATTTAATTAAATCTTTCTGTGTATCTGACGTGGGCAATATCAAAAAAAATATATATCGAAATGTATAAGGAAAGACGGACCACATACTAGGGTATGATAGTCACATTAATATGACGAATCTAATGACACCACTTATGTTAAGATATGTCAAGCTGTTTAGCCGACAGAGCGTAACAAGATTAGTCTGGATACGCACATAAATGCATACATATATACTTGTATGTATGTTTGTATGTAAAATGTGTTTGTTTATTTTTTTAATTTTCAAAGCGTCTTATGTCTGCGCTACTAAGGTGTACTAAATATCTAAGTCGGTTGCTAGGTAACGTCGGGTCAAGAATTCTAAGGTCACTCTGTTCGAGGTGCTTATATAAATATAAGTCAGACAGCAGCGTTAAAACCACATAAATATCATGTTATATGATTCAATGAAATATTGTTTATTTTTTATTCTTGTACTTTTCTATTTCATTTTCTTTGCGATAACTGTATTAAAATGTTTAATAACAGAAAGAATGTGCTTTTTCTTTTTGTTTTTGTATCTGTTTTATTTTGCAGTTATATATACTTATATTTTTACATATCTTGATATCTAAAATAGGTACATATACAATAAAGTAATAATAATATATATAATATGTATAGATAAAATTTGGGAAATTACTTATTATTATGACGTAACGGTTACAACGAAGCGATTTAAAAAAATCAAATCGCAGCGTGAACAGATTGATAAAGACATTATGTCATTAAAAAAATCAGTAAAATAAATAAACAATTATTTCATAATTTACCAAAATTCATTACCCCCTATTTTATTTCATTTATTTATAATTGGGAAACAGTACAATGACACAAATAATAAATAATAACAAGATAAAATATAAACCAATCTCGTTTCCACCAATAAATAAATCTGTCCTGTCTGTCTAATCCTGAAATATGTGTGACCTTTTGTTCTTCATTAATAAATTGCACCTACTCGTATGTAAAGACGGATCGATTACTTTACTATATTTTTTTTTAATATGTTTAACACACACACAATGCCGTCTGTTCATAAGGTAGGCAACTTAATGCCTGTGTTTTAGGTAACAGCCGACTGATATATATATATATATATATATATATATATATATATTAATAAATATACTTATAAATAATACATATATAAATTAACATATATTACACCCAGACTCGAGGCGGGAATCAAACCCACAACCCTTGGAGCAGAAAACAGGGTCACTAAAAACAAAGGTCAACAAAACGTCAAAAGGTCAAACAAGGTCAGTCAATATATAAATATTTTAATCAGTTTTTATTTAATAACGGAAAATTTTATTTATTAATGTCCGTTTTCATGATAAAGTTATTTGTAACGAAATTAAATAATTAATTGTGAATGAATTACCAAACTTAAACATTAATTATTCGACGTTCCATGAAAACGATTACTGAAAAGTATCGGAAAACATCGAAAAATTCATGTTTTAATATGTAGCAAATGAATTTTAAATCTGGATAAAACGGGTTTCAAAACTTTTTTTTTTTTAATAATATACTTTTTTTTACGTGACCTTGCCAGTTTTACAAATATCTTTTGATTGTAATTTTTGTTGATGCAGTATTTTTGTAGAATTTTAAACAATCATACTTGTTAAGTTGTTGATAAATTATCTCGCTCTTTTTATATACTAAACATTTAAATAATCATAAATCTAAAAATCTGTATCAATAAATAAATCTTGTCATATTTGATTATTCAATTTTTTTAACGATACTATAATGTTGTAATGAATAATTTAATAGTTCCATTATTTAATTAAAAGTCTAAAAACGGATTTTATCGCGTTTATTTAAAGTTACGGTTTAACAATATTTAATTTAAATTATTTCCCGACGTTTCGGATCATTCCATTAATTATCCTTAATCTTAATATTTAAAAATATTATGTAATCCTAAATGAAACGCAATTTTTTTCGTATAATTTGCTCGAAAGCTTTTACCGAAACTAGAAAATCTTTTGCGACCACAATTCGTGGATAGGCGTTTATTCAAATAAGTTTTCAAAGGCGGATGTTGGCAAAGGCAGGATAAGGTTGCGGAACATTAAAATAATTTTCTTTTCACATCCGTCCACTTCTAACGCTCAGCGGATAAGAAGCTAAAGATTTTTTCTTAAACGTATGATTCAGTTGGGTCTCCTAACGCAACCTTATTAATATGGAATATAGAAAATAAATATCTGATACTATTTTATTGATGACTGCGACTGAGCTGCTGCCCGCGACGTCGTCTGCGTGAACGCTATACAGCACCAAAAATACCTACGATTATACCTTTTAAAATAACATTCATTTACCCGTTTCTTCTTGACATTTCATATCTACAGAAAGTACAGTATCAGAGGGAGACTGTCTTTTGTAAAATTGACTTTCAAAAAGTGCTTATTTTTAGCCTGCTTTGAATAAATGACTTTATGGTGATTCTGCTGAATTAAGTCATAAGTTGTGACTGAAACGGATGGAGAAAATAATAAATAAGGAATACAGAATAGGGTAAAAATACATATTTATAGGACTTCTCGATAAACATCATTAGTAGTTTGGCTCTCCGAAGCCAAAATGTAAAGAGAGTCAGGACTGGTGACGCGGGAGCAAGCGACGTACAGCTGCCCGTGTGAAGCAGCTCGTCCTAAGGTCGACACCAGCTACCCTCAGTGTCTGCCCCTGCAACTTATTGATGGTCATCGCGAAGCAAACACTCACGGGAAACTGTACGCGCTTGAACTGAAACGGGAAGTTATGAGGTATGAGGGGAATGCGTGGTATAAATACTGTTTCGCCGACGCCACAACCCGTAAGAATTTCCGCCTCAATGGTGTGTCTGTGGAGCGAGATGACTTTAAGGCGGGTCCCGTTACACAACTTCGGAGGAAATAGGTTCCGGAGAAGCATAAGCATTTCTTATCTTTATGATATATATGGCATGCTTAAATTTCCTCTTTCTTCGTTATTTAGCTCAAATTGCTTACAGCAATAGCATGCCGTTTTCGAGTTTAAATTTTGTTATACATCTATGCAGTTCTTTTTGAGTTCTGTTTGTTATTACATACAGAAAAACTCGATGAATTTTATAAGACATAGATGAAGCAGCTTAAAACTTATATAAACACGTTTTTTTTAATTGTCTTGCTCATCTTTGAAACGAATTAACGATACAATTTTTATTAAAATGCACAACTCCATCTATGATTTTTAAAAACAACTATTAACCTCGCCAACATGATCAAATTTAAATTATTTATATCCAAAAAGGGTTTACACATGTAATTCGACTTGATATTTTTGAAATCTCATAGACGGCGCTGCTCTAAAATTGTCTTGATACTACTTATATTCATTTCTTATATTACATTCATTCTTACATTCATTATGTTTATCAGCCTAAGTTACTTATATTTCGTGATTTTTATAGTGTGAAGATAGCTTATAGCATGGTTATTAACATAATAACAACATTCAAATATGCGTCGTTAGATTACACGCTGTTACAGAATGCGTTGAAGAAATAAAGGTTCACTGCTCGTTTCCCGTAGGTGATAGCGTGATAATATGTAGCCTATGTTATGACCCGACTTCTTAATAATATTCGTACCAAATTTGAAGTAAATCCATGCAGTACTTTTTGAGTTTATCCCGGGATACACATATATATGTCCGGACATACATACAGACAAACAGACAAAAATTCTAAAAACTATATTTTTGGCTTCGGTATCGATTGTAGATCAAACCCCAAGTATTCTTTTTAAAAAATATTCAATGTACAGTTTTGACTTTTCTACCATTTTATTATATGTATAGATAACACAAATTAAATTAAATTTAACTAAAAAATCTCGAGTTACTATTTACTAGGGGCACTGTCCCGTCCTCGGAGGAGACTTGTCGCTCCCGAGCATTATCATCGCGATGCTCGGCGACGACGAGTCCTGGAAGGCGATGGTCTCCTTCTGCGAGACAGTAATGTCCCAGAAGGAAGCCGACAAGCGGGTGAGAGAGGAGGCCGCCGACGTGGCCTCCATCCGTGGGCGACGAATGGGGGTGCGTAGGAGGCGCTACTTAACGCGCCCGCGCTGTGCCCGTGTCGGGCCGGGATGGGAAACCGGTCCTGCTAGATACGGCGTCGTCGGGACTGTTCAGAGGTGAGCCGGATAGTTCCCATGGAGGAGAAGTCTGGCCTTTTCGCCGAGGCCAGCCTGTCGCTGAAGGGATCCTGTTGCCTGCAGATCCGGGACCCTCCAATTAAAGCGGCAGAAGGCTCCCGGCAGGGGTTTAGTACGGTATTGCCTCCCAAAGTGCCGAGTCCGACATAGGTCTAGGACTGCCGACCCGGGCATCCTAGATATCATCCATTTGGATTCCCCTGCGACAAAAAAAAATAAAGAAAAAAAAATGGGCACTGTCCCGATAAGCAGCCTCAGCTGCCCAGGTGGAAAAATAAATAAAGATGCCGAGAGTAGATTTAAAGCCATATCTGGTCTGATGCCTATCCTATCCTTGAATGCTTATAATCAAAACACACTTGGTTTGCAAATATATGCTTCACTAGTGTAGATACTGTTAAATTATTATTGTTATATAGACTGTTGAACAACGGATATAGAACTATACTTGAGCCAAATTCGATGTGGAATTTATGTAAACAAACCAAATGTCATCGTGTATAGGGTTGTTACACTTTTAGTAATGAATATTTGTAATTTATCACCAATTTCCTAGTTATACATTAAAAATTTTACTTTAAAATTGTTTCCGAAAACTTAACCCCCAAATACGTAATATACAAGAAAATTTGCTTATAACAAAAATTAACAAATTTGTAATTACTAACATACATCTAACAACCCTAAATTTTTGCACTGACAGGAAAATTTCGCAGATAACCAACATTTGGTCTTTTATTATATCAGTCGTTATATTGTTGAAGGTAAATTTTTATCGATTTTTATGCACAATTTCAAATATTATAATTATTATGTTTATTCAACGTAAGTAAAGTAAAATAAATAATAAAAGAGAATGAGTGTCTGAACATAGGTTTTTAATCATATTAAATCCGTTTTAAAACAAATGTTGTTTTATTCTGAATGATATTCAGGGATAGTGTAGCTATTTTTAATATAGGCATATACATATTTATCAAAATATTTAGAAATCATTTAGTGGGAAATTAGTTATACCCACGTTAACAAGTAAATTTTTCACAAATAAAGATAATGTATAAATATATCTAACTCCCTTATATTTCTCTTCCCTTTATCCTTTCTCTCCCTTATAACCCACTTATTTATTTCAAGTTTTATGAAGCTTGTACTACTATCTATAAATATTAAAAAATATAATTATTATGATTATTTTCCAATAGGCTGTTGGCGTCTGCCTATGGTTGGTTGCTAAGCAACGGTTTGTTGGTAAACATTCCACATCGAATTTGGCTTATGTATAGTAACGTCGACGCAAAACAAAGCAAATTTTCAAGGGTATTTGTTTTACTATTAGACGCGACGTGGATGCCGGAGTATTAAAATTAAAGATACTAAAATAGAAAATTTATTTTCAAATACTTTTAAAACAAACTTTATATAAAGGAAATTTAGCTGACATTTGTCTGAAAGATTTTCAGAAAATAGTACGTGAACAAGTCAACAGAATTCGCAAGTCACAATAGATTGATCACTCACTATTCATGATATTTAATGATTGGTTTTGACAGTTTCGTTAACCTACTAATCAAATAGTAGCATAATGGCATCACTATAATTTTATTGTTATTTCCCGATGGTCTACTACTGATATTGAACTAAAATATTGATTAAAAATTATTTATTTGCATTTGGATAGTTATTTTTGAACTGATAGCATATATAAAAATAATTAACACATTACTAAAAAAATTTAACACACCTTTGAAAGATCTAAAGATAGGTCTTTAGGTATTTCGTAGACTAGAAACTTTTTCAAATACAATAGTATTCTAACTGCAATGGCACCGTTTGGAAATCTAAAATCGTGTGCTACAAGAAGTTGTTGCAATACATGGCTAAACTAAATATTACAAATGTTCTAGCTATGTATTTTATCTTCTGTTTCATAGACTAATAGATATGTAACTATGTAGTAACACTCTTATGTTCCATCTCTGTGTCCAGATGAAGAAGAACAAGAAGAGTAATAAAAGGTTTTGAAGTTACCCGCTGTATTCATTTACCGTAAACTCCGCATCTACAGTCAGAAAAATTACAACGCCAAACGCCATTGAAATTATTAACATACTAACTTTCCATCCGGGACAGATATTTGTATTTGTTTCCGGTCTGGGTATACGTTCTGGTCTCTTTACCGTGCCTCCGTCGGTCCCGGTTGTTATCATAGACACCCGATAACGATAGTTACTCATGGAAGGGAAATTATCCACCAACCCGCAGTAGAGCAGCGTGGTGGATTAAGCTCCAACCCATCTTCTACACGGTGAAGAGGCCTTCTCTCAGCAGTGGGTGGCTTACAGGCTGATACAATTAGAGTACAATATTATATATTCAAAAAGAATATTTAATTTTCTTAAATTAATAATTATTTTAATTTATATATAATTATTATCATCCTCAGCTTATGGCCATCCTCTACTGGGCATAGGGCTACTTATGCTACAAGAAACGGGAGACTCCCTGTGACCTGCCTGTGATCTGCCGACACTGTGCTTTCAAGTGCGGAGTCGCTATTCCAGCAACTCGGAACCCCAACGAAATCTTTTATATTTAGATGCGAATAACTTTTTGATTTTAACGGTTCTCATCTATACAAATAATAAATCTGTTAAAACCTCCGTTTTATTAATACACTATATATCATCAAGAATAAATTTCAATAGCGCGTATTTTTTTGTATCAGCGCCATCTCTTATCGTGTTTTTCTCTGATCACGTATCACGTAAAAAGTACAAAACCAATGTTAATAACTTTAATACATAAAAATTAGAAATAACTCACAGTATAATTTAGTTTTTGTTTCATTGTAATTAAATTTAAAAATAAATATTTAAGAAAATAGAAATAGGTACCTACGCCGCCAACGCCATCTGGTCTAAGGAATCTTTAAAACTCACAAAACTTATATTTGAGTTATTATTTTGTTAAACTTAAAAGTTTACTAAATATGTCGGATAGGAATAGAAATCGTTTTAATATTTTAGATAAACATCATTTTCAATTAATATACTATTATGTATTTATTTTTTATTTTATTTTATAATTTTTAGGAAAACTTACAGCTGGACAATCATGTTATAATTTTGAGATAATAATAAAAGGCCAATTACAAGTTTTCACTGTTAGGTGAACATTAAATAATGTGTAAACTTAAAGATAAAAACCATTAAACCTATTAGATATTAATCAATTAACCGCACACAAATATAGTCTTAAGTAATTACTATTTGGTAAAAATATTTATATATAATAATTATTTATTTTATATTATAATAGTCCTTTCACGTACGTGGTTAAAAAGCAATTACATTGTGGGTTCTACTTTATTGACCGTAGTGTGTCTTTATAAATATTTGATCCATCTACATACATCCATCTACAGTATTCATAATAAACTAAACGTTATATTGTAACCTTATCTATATGTACGGCGAGTTCTTTTTTGGTGTTACTTTAATTTGTAACCTCTAGCGTGACGTCACGTGACGTGACTTGTTTAAAATAAAATTTAACAACAAAAAACTGAGTTAGTAATTGTATTATAAATAAATAGTATTAATACGACTCATGGTCTCCATTGGTGGTGACAGGAGGGCTAATTTGTTTTTAGTCCAGAAAATCAAAATTGCAATGCAATGAGGAAACGGAGCCAGCATTCTTGCTACCGTTCCACATGGACATGATTTGTACAATAATAATAAGTCATTATTTTTTAAGTTTTGCGTTGTAAATACATAATATGTATTATGCTGTATTTTCTAAATTATTTTAACGCTATTTTTATTTAATTTTTTAACCATGGTTTATTTTATATGTTAGTCAATTAATAAGTGACAAAACAATTTAATTTAATTTATTGTTTTGTTTTTTGTTCTTCCCGGTCCTGTCTTATTACACTTCATAATCGTTTCTAATATATAATTTAAATAAATAAATGCTGACTCTTAAAAAAATAATTTTTAGATCCCAAAGATGGCCTGGTGTAAAAATATTTAACCAATCGACCGGGATAGGAACGCTGACTTGACTGACTACTATAGTATATATCTTATCTTATTCTATCCTATCCTATTAATATTCAAAATGCGAAAGTTTGTTTGGATGTGTGTTACTCTTTGATGCAAAAACTAATGAACGGATTTAGATGAAACTTTACAGTAATTTTTTTTTTTTTTTTTGGAAATTTGAGTGCGTTTGACCTCAATCTTGTCTGATGGTAAACAACGATGAAGTCTAAGGTGAAGCACGCAAACTCAAATAATGTCTGTTCACTCTTGCCTTAAAAATCCCTAGGTTATACGTATCGGGAAACAGTGACGCAGGAAGAGAATTCCATTCCTTTGCAGTTCTAATAATGAAAGATGATGCGAACCGCGAGGTACGAACCGGAGGGATGTCGACCACGTATGGATGGAACCCCTGCCCACGTCGAGTTGTCCGATGGTGGAATGGTGCTGGGGGAATTAATTGATGCAATTCCTGCGCACACTCACCGAAATGTAACCTGTAGAAGACACACAGACTAGCAACCAGTCGGCGATGTTCGAGGCTCTGGAGCTGTCTTGGAGTAAGCATCTCATCGCCAATGAGTTTCCTGGCACGCCTGTCGATAGCTTCCAGGGCTTCGAGCTGGTACCGGACGGAACCATCCCACAGATGGCAACAGTACTCCATGCAGGAGCGGACTTGAGCTGTCCGGTGTGAAATAATGACGGACCTTGGAGAGGATGCCCAGTTTTTTTGAAGCAGTCTTAGCCCTGGGTTCGATATAGTTTCCAAAATTGAGTTTGGACGATAAGTCTATACCGAGTAGTTCAAGGTGGTTCGTGACTGGAACAGGTACATTTCGGAAAGTGGGAGCCAAGTTAAACGGACTCTTTTTAGCGGAGAAGAGACACGCCTGGGTTTTTGAAGCATTGAATCTTACTAGATTGGCATCACCCCAATCGGAGACAGCCTGAAGAGTAAGATTGGCACGGTCGACCATTGCTTCTCTAAGATCGTCCACTTCAGTTTGTCTTGTTCTTGCACTGGAGAAGTATCTCTCCGCGACGGTGCTGTCATCTGCGTACCCAAAGATACCGGGCTTAAGCAGATCATTTATGTGAAGCAGGAATAGCGTTGTGGAGAGAACAGATCCTTGGGGTACTCCGGCATTGATAGTCAATAGGTCAGACGTGTAGCCGATCACTGAGGAGATCATTATCTTCCAGGTAAGCCAGAAGGCGATTGTTGACAACACGCTCCATTACCTTGCAGAGGGTGGAGGTGATCGCGATTGGGCGGTAGTTTGCAGGATCAGCACGACTACCCTTCTTGGGTACGGGTTGTAAATATAGTAATATAGTTTATCTATTAGGATAACACATAGGCTACATTTTTATAACTCACTGCGGCATGGAAGAACATTTTTATGAGGAAATTTGTTACCGAGATGTTGTAAGAATTTGATACGGGTATTCTGAAGCCTGACGAAAGAATAGGCTACTTTTTGTTAATACAACGATGCGGGCGAAGCCGCGGGCGGAAGCTAGTATACTTATAAATTATCTAATGCACGGTGATGAATCATAGTAAGGAAATATAACAAATAATCTTATGTCTAAAAACAGCATGTTTTAAGAGAAGTTCTTAGACTTTTATATCCATTATTTATCTTAGATAGAAGAAAAGTCATTTTCTAATATGAGAACTATAGACTTTTAAAGTACATATTAGAACAAAATACTTACAACAATACCTAAAAAGTTAGTACCTACAAATATTAACGTCAGTATTCATTACATGTTATAACAAGTCACTCTCATTTGCAATAAGCAATACGATTATTACATTTCCACCGTCAAATGATCTCTCCCTACACATTGAATGGAATTACCAAATCCCGTTCAATTCCAGAATGGCGGAATCCTAATGCCTCCGCCAATTATTGAGGTGCCAATTTAAATAGATTACTAAGATTGAATCAGATTTAGAATCGAATAAATATAAAAAATCGTTCCGAAATTGAAGGATAAGTATAATCTTGAAATCTTTGAATTTGTCTTCCTGATTACTGTTTGGTGAATGGAAAATCCATTTTTCGAATTTTCTCATCGAATTCGTAATGCTTTTATCGTATTATAAAAGTTTTCTTCTGATTTTATTGAATAGATACTTTTTTATATAAATGAACGAACGAATGAGATAATATGATAAATCATTCAGAAAGAATACAAAATTTGTATACATTAAAATAATTTAATAATTTTAGAGAATTTCAAGTGAATAATTATTTTGTATTATATCTAGATCTCCATTCAACTTTAATCGAGTTATTCTCTGAAACTTGTTAAATTGTTTCACAATTTTGAAGACACCTTTCTATTTTGACCTTATATCATAGATAGATAGATAAAAACTTTAATGCACTCACAAAAAAGTATACAGAAAATAGTGAAATACACAGTAATAAACAAGAAAATGGTGCAAGGGCGACCTTATCACTAAAAGTGATCTCTTACAGGCAACCTTATGAATGGATTAAAATGAAAATTGGAAAGGTGGAAACGGTGCATAAAGTCTATTTTTCGAATTGTAATTTATATAAAATTTACATACATACATACATACATACAAAAATACAAACATACTTACATACATATACTATTTAAATTTCATATAATTCATCATCAATCATATTTTATAGACTATCCATAATATTTTACACTTTGTAAAATAGGCTATTTGTATTTAACACTAACTTTTTTGCAACAGACGAGCGTTCTGGTGTTGTGGTGCGAGTAGTCGCCTCAACATTGGCGGTCGTGGATTCGATTCCCGCTCGGAGCAGATATTTGTATTTGTATAAAAATTTGTTTCCGGTCTGGATGCATGCCCTTGTTGGTCATCCACCATGCCTCAGAGAGCACGTAAAGCCGTCGGTCCCCGTTGTTGTCATAAACATGTTAGTTCAAGTTACTCATGATAGAGAAAATTATCTGCCAACCCGCTGTGGAGCAGCGTGGAGAATTCTGCTCCAACCCTTCTCCTATATATAGAATAGGCTTTTTCCCATCAGTGCGGTGCTTACAGGCTTATTCAGTCAGTCACCCATATCATATTTTATAATCTTTCCATAATATTTTACACTTTAAAACGTTCTAATTGGTTATTTAACACAATTTTTTTTTTTGCAAGTAAACTGTTTTACCACCTTAATTCCGTGGGATTATTACGTAACTTGCGCGATCGCGAGAAATCGCTGTCGTGTCGAATTTCAATACTAATTGAGGCTCAGCTAGTATTGAAATTCGACACCACAGTGATTTCTCTTAATTTGTATATTGATTTATTTTTCTATAAACAATGTTATATAATTTCATGGGATCATATCTCGATTCTTATTAAAAAGTACATGAATATTTATAGGGTATTTGTTTTTCGCTGAGTGGAATGTATTTATTTTTATCAACAATAGAAATGTTTTTTGTTCTGTAATAGTTCCGTTTTAATATTTAAATAACGACTGAGTTGTTTGTTTTGAAAAGTATTAATATTAAAGAGTCTGTTGATTTAGGAAAATATAGGCTATTAAGCATCATACTATGATACAATAGGAACAATAAACGCCAATCAAACAGGTAAGTAAAATATTTGAACATGTTATTAAGCAAAGGTCTAATATTATTACTATAGCAAAAATAAAATATTTTTTTAAACAAGATAATATATTAAATTACTAACTGTTTACCGCGGTTTTACCTAAAGTAGATGTGTGTAACACAACATCGTTACAATTTCACTAAAATTCCTTCTGCACTTCTAGATTGTGTATGAATATGAAACATACAATAGATTTTAACTCAGACCTCCAAAATTACAATTTTGAAACTGAACTAAACTGAACTGAATCAGTAAACGTCCCACTGCTGGGAAAAGGCATCTCCTCTATATAGGAGAAGGGTTGGAGCTTAATCCACCACGCTGCTTCGCTGCGGGTTGGAAGATAATTTCCCTACCATGAGTAACGATCGTTGTTAGATGTCCATGATAAAAACCGGGATCGCCGGCTTTACGTGCTCTCCAAGACACGCTGGGGAGACCAAAAAGGAGATACAACCAGACCGGAAACTCAAAACACTACTCCAGAACGGCCATGGAAACCAAAATGTTCGTCGGAACTAACTGATGTGCTATTTTTATTAATTACAAATATAATAACAATAATTACAAATTAATTACAATATATATAACAAATGTCTGTGTATTAGGTAACATTCGATTGATAATTTTACATATAAATATTTGTTTATAAAAAGTATATATACGTGAAATACCGTATAAATACTACACCAAGACTCGGTGCAGGAATCGAAACTGGAACCCTTGAGCGAAAAGCAAGGTAATCCATGGCAGCAAGTCATGTCTGATTGCTCTTACAGTATTAATGCCAAGAGACCTCTGTCTATTTTTCACAAAATAAATAAATTCAGTATTTTTTGTCCCTCATATTTATTATCACCAAGAGAGTTAAAACGTAAGCGGGATACGATCGCGTCTGTCTCTGTATTTAAATTAAAAAAGTACGTAATTTTTTTTTTTTTTTTTTTTAGATTTTTATTTATTTAATTCACAGCACCGTTTGCAATAAAATTACTTTTGGGCAAAAGGTTACAATAATATCATGGCGGTTTCATCCGCGTGTTGAAGTCAAATCGTAATTTTAACAGTTCATGTTACTTATGTATAATGTACGTGTCTAATGGTTGAAGAATTAATAAAATCAATTTAGTAATTTTAGATTTTATCAATTATACACAGATAATCGACTCTTTACTTTTTGTTATTATAGGATAAATTATTGAATTTAATCAGCCTATAAACGTCCCATTGAATGGCCAAGACTTCTTCTTCATAGAGGAAAGAGTTTAGAGCTTATTTCACCACGCTACTCCACTGCGGGTTGACGGATAATTTTTCTACTATGAGTAATGATCGCTATCAGACGTCTATTATAACAAAAGAACCGATAAATTTACGTGCTCTCCAAGCCGTGGTGGGGAGATACGAACTAACAGGCAGACCGGAAACAAATATTTGTACTTGTAACTTGAATTTTAGGACATTCTAAAATATGTATAAAAAGATATTTTTATATTCGTCAAATTGCAATTAATCATCATGGCGTATTAAATGCTAATCCATCGAGCGATCCATCGATACGAGAAGAGGGGGAAATTAAAATACTGTAATGCTGTATGTATATATAAATAAATTACATATACTTGTTAAAATAATAATTATATAATATACATATATTCTTGTTAAAATTATTTGGAAATATTGTTTGATTTCTGTGGAACTCACGTTATAATATTAAATGAAACAACAATCCAATTCCAAAATAAAATAAAAAAATTCAAAAGAATATCGAATAAATAATAGACTCGCCTTTTATTTAAAATAAAAGAAAAATTACCGCCAACTCTATTCGAAACGTTGCTCTGCATATTGAAATAAATCTTTTCCGTAAAAAGAAAGATTTTGATCAAGAATAAAAATAACTAACATAATTATGTATTCCGTATTGGTGCTGTCTTCGAACAAACAAAGTCTAAGAATAAGTACGTGGTACACTGAGAGATTTAATAATCTAAATTTTATATTTTTATATATAATTCTTCTGTATATGTGTATATCACCAAGCTCATCCTAATACTCCTAAATCACTGATCTGATTTTAATGAAATTTTATTTATGTATGTGAGTTCCAAAGTTGGTTTACAATTGGATTCGATAGGTGTCGCTATAATGAGATTTTTTTATCGAACTCATCTAAAGACTTCTTTTTATAGGCCTTATTGAAACTAGTGCATGTAGCCTATAAAATATTATGGAATGACTTAGCTTCGACAACTAAGCGTCTATGTTCTATTCCTGAACTCCCCACACAAAGGACATCTGAGTGCAGATTTACTTGTCGAAGCGCTTTAGACATAAATAGATTAATACGACGTTGTTTTCAACACGCAGTCGAGAAGCGTGGTGGATTTAGCTCCAAACCTTCTCTTATGTAGAAAAAAGGCCTTTTCTCAACAGTAGTTACAGTCTGATTCAGTTAAGTTTAGTTCAAACTTCATTTTATAGTAATTATAATAGTTTATATATCGTCAGCAATAATCAATATTTATTTCATCAATAATTAAAACCGTTTCCACTCTGTTAAATGCAATCGTTACACAATTGACAACGAACGACTGGTAGGCGCAGGAGAGCGGACAAACGCTTTGTTTGCAATATTTACGCATTTAATTATTTTTTTTGCTGACTGCCGAAGGCGGGTCTTTTTTTCAATCGGATGTATGTAAAATGTACCACCGCCAGGATAAACGGATCCTTTCAAGTATGAACTACCGTATGCTTTATAAATAAATAAATATGTTTAACATATACACACGGTCATCTGTTTCTAAGCTAGATAGCTTTATTCTTGTGTTTTAGGTAACTAAGCTGACTAATATACATCTGTATGTATTTTTGTAATAAATATACACATTTATAAATATTTCACCCTTACTCAGAATGAGAATCAAACGCACGAACCTGGAGCAGAAAGTAGGATGCCAACTGGGACAGTGGGCCAGTCATCAATATATTTTCAGTTTACATAAATAAGCATCCCATTTCATGTTATAGATTTATAAAAATATTTTTAAGTCCTTTAGTAAGTCTTCATTAAATAATAATTTTTCATGAATGAAAATATATAATTATTAGACATAATTATTTATTATACATTATAACATTTTCATATCGTTTTAGAGGCTGTGAGTTTTATTTTACTTTTATTTTTTAATTTGTATTATGACAAACATTTTTTTTTTGATTCGTTATTTAAATTGCTATAAAAATTTTGACTTCTTCAAACACTTAATGTACAATAGTCGAAATTTCAATATGAGTAACGAATCTTTTTTAAAGAATTTTGTTCTTTTTTTTTTGACACTTATATTTAACTACCCTTCAGCCAAATCTACATTTTTTATTATTCAAAAACACTAAAACGTTTTGTAACTTTTTTCAATATGCTACAAGTGCATCTCAAATATATCTTCCAGTTCTTGAACTATATCCACAATTGCCGTTCATATTATACCTACTAAACCGGCATATTTGAGCACAATGTGACTAATTCACTGCATCAGTATTGTCGTTATTGATAGAGAACTTACCACAGAATTTAGATGCACTAATTCTCACAGCTAACTAGTTGTT
Organism: Euphydryas editha; assembly: GCA_036937285.1. NCBI lineage: Eukaryota > Metazoa > Arthropoda > Insecta > Lepidoptera > Nymphalidae > Euphydryas > Euphydryas editha. The sequence continues at coordinate 14,070,722 of JAUPFZ010000023.1, forward strand.
CGATTATTATAAGCAACGTGGAACAAGGCCAGCGTGTGTACAATATTATTGGTCAGTCACTTATGCAATACGTCGGATGTAGGCAGGCCGGCTGACTGCTATTGACTGATTCCATTTGATTAATTCCAGTTGTGATTATTGAGTGAATTATAACCTACATAACTTATTTACTGAACCCACTAGAATCACTGCTACCAGTGCTACATGTATTGACAACATATTTACAAATTGTAAACCTTATTATAAAGCTATTATTAATAAGTTAAGCTCAGACCATTGTGGCCAGTTAGCTTCCTTTTCTTACTCTTTAAATACCAACAAAAATACTTTAAAAAAGACTTTTGTACCTATAAGTACTACACGTATGGAGAAGTTTAGATGTGGTATTGTGGCAAAACTTCCTTATTTATCATACATCAATGATCCCAATTACTTATATAACTCTTTATTTAAATTAGTAAAAACTGAATTTTCTACAATATTTACTTCTAAAACAGTCAATTCAGGGGGTCTCTTGACATTTGGTGAATGGGCAACACCTGGCATATATAAGAGCAGACAAAGGCTTTATGAATTGTACAGTGCAAAAGCCTATAATCATAGTGTATCGTTTGCTTCTTTTGTAAGTGCCTACTCAAAAATGTTTAGAAGAGTATGTTCCATGGCTAAATCCTTGTATATTAAAGACAAAATAAGAAATGCACATAATAAAATCAAAATGACATGGAACATAATTGCTTGTGAAAGTGGAAGAGTCGCAGATCGCAGCTGCGATTTTAAGTTAAATATTAATAATAATTTTGTTACCTCAGACCGAGAAGTTGCATCTGAGTTTGAAAAATTTTTCACTGACATTCCACTTTCAACAACGCAATCACTTAATTCATCTCCATGTATTGCCGAATCTTTGCTAAAAAAAAACGTTAAAGAATGTAATGTAATATTTACATTTAAACCCGTAAACCCCAAAGATATAATAGTAACCTTCAGAAGCTTGGACGTCAAGAAAACAGCTGATCTATGGGGTTTATCTGTAAAAGTTGTTAGTTCCATAATTGATGTCGTTGCACCTCATCTAGCTACTATATTTAATGGCTGTATAGAACATGGTGTGTTTCCTGATCTAATGAAACACAGTAAAGTAATTCCTATTTTTAAATCAGGCAGTACCCTAGACCCTAATAATTTTAGACCTATTTCAGTACTGCCAACATTTAGTAAAATTTTTGAAAAAATTATACTCGGGCAAATGTTATCGCATTTTAATGCACACAATCTACTACATAAGAAACAGTTTGGTTTTACAAAAGGTCGCTCCACAGCAGATGCTAGTGTTGAGCTAATTAAAAATGTTTTTGAGGCATGGGACAGGTCGCAGGATGCTCTTGGGATATTCTGTGACTTATCTAAGGCCTTTGATTGTGTGCATCACGAGACGTTGATCAGGAAACTGCATCATTATGGGATTAAAAATAAGGCACTCAACCTCCTGAATTCCTATTTGAGTAATAGAATACAGAGGGTTGATGTAAATGGTAAGAGATCTCCTGGGGCTCCTCTACATATGGGGGTTCCACAAGGCTCTATTCTTGGCCCATTTCTCTTCCTTATTTACATAAATGATCTCCCATTTTTTGTACAGGACAAACATGAGATAGTATTGTTCGCTGATGACACTTCACTTATTTTTAAGGTAAAACGTAATTTACCTATGTATGACGATGTAAACGATGCTCTCTCAAAGGTTGTCTATTGGTTTGATTCAAATAATTTACTATTAAATAACAAAAAAACAAAATTAATAAAATTCACGACACCTAATGTTAAACTTGTTGATAATGGTGTAGAATTAGGAGGGGAAATGTTAAAACCGGTAAAGTCCACTAAATTCCTAGGTTTAACTATAGATTCGAAATTGCAGTGGGATCTCCATGTTGAGGGATTAGCGAATAGGCTCAGCTCTGCAGCGTTCGCGGTAAAAAAAATTAGACTTATTACTGACGTAGATACAGCTCGCGTAGTATATTTTAGTTATTTTCATAGTATTATGTCCTATGGAATCTTATTATGGGGAAATGCAGCTACGGTTAATACAATTTTTGTCCTGCAGAAAAGAGCTATTCGTGCAATTTATAGTTTAGGCCCTAGAGTATCATTAAGAGATAAATTTAAAGAAATAAAAATATTGACTGTTGCTTCTCAATATGTGTACGAAAATGTTATGTATGTTCATAAAAATATACACGAATTTCCCAGGAATTGCGACATGCATAGCATTAATACTAGGAACAAACATAAACTTGTAATGCCTGTAACTCGCTTACGCCGAGTCAGTAATACTTTTTATGGACAATGTATACGCTTATACAACAGGCTCCCAGAAAACGTTCAAAAAGCTTCTATTGCTAAATTTAAAAAAATTGTGAAAGAACGTTTGTGTACTAAAGGATACTATTCGATAAACGATTTTCTAGAAGATAGTACGCCCTGGGAATGATGTGATCGCCTCCAGGCTATTTCAACTTACAGAGAATTATTGTTAATTTCAATATACATTAGAAAAAAAAAAATTACGTTAAAAAAAATATATTAGTCCCGCTGAGTTTCTTTCGCCAGTTCTTCTCAGGTCAGAGGCTTCTTCTTTCCGAACTGGTGGTAGACTCATGACGTTCAGTGAATAATTGTAATAATTTTATGCTGAATAAAATATTTTGACTTTGACTTTGACTTTACAATTTAATAAAGGTATTCGAATATTATATGTGTGTTATTTCTATATATTTATATTCTTTATTGTACTTTAAAACATTTTAAAAAATGGTTGTCTGTAAAGTCGGTTTACAGACGATAATTTTTACGTGATAACGTCATAAGAAAACATAGATATAGAACTGTATACTTTTATGAATCGAATTGAATTATTATCACATATATATGATAGTGTGTATTACTTTATATATATATGATAATGTAGTACTTTATATATATATATGATAGTGTGATATTCAAGATTTTCCAATCTGAGTTATTTTGTTAAGTATAGGAAGATGATAGGAAAAGTAGGAAATCAAGGGGAGTGTTTCAAGTGGTACTCTCTACCAAACAATTGACAAATCACAAGACAGTAGGGGTGTGCGATAATTATCGATAATTCGTAATTACTCGATAATTTTCCATTTTCCATTCGATAGAGGAACTGCAGCATATTTGGGATACTGCAGGTAACTTGGAATACTTCGATATCTAAATCAATATAAATACCATTTGTGTATTTTTGTCGTAAACATAACGTCATACGAGACATGAAGCTATTGAGTATTAAAGGCAGGATGCAATCTTGACATTCCGGCTACAAACCCCAAAAGAACGAGACGCCTGATTTGAAAACTTATTTGGCAAGAATTCAATCAGTGATAATCATTTACTGTAATACTTTAAATCTTTATTATAATTATTTAAAATGTTAAGTGACCTTGTTAGTCTACGATGTTACTATGATTCTATGAATATTTCTAGAATTAAAAATGTGACATAGAATTTTAGATTAAGATGATATGTTGTTAATTTGGAATAGGTACCGAAAGTGAGTGAGTTCCATTCTGGTTTTTTTATTTTTTTGAAAATGACAACATTTCACAAATATAAAAAGAGAAAGAGGTGAGAAAAGGAAGAAGTGGCCGCTGCTCTTGGCGCTATTAGAGAAAAGAGAAATGGGACACTTAAAGGCAGCTAAACAGTTCAATGTTCCTAGGTCAATACTTTTTCGATATTTAAATAATAAAGACTCTCCGATAGAATCATCCGATAGTTTTTTAAACAAAATAAGGCTATTTTTTTGATTTATTTAAAAAGATTGATTAGCTATTTAGCTAATTAGCTATTTGGAATAAATACTATATTCCAAATTACCTGCACCTAAAGTCAAATCCCGTTTTTGGAGTTTTTTAGTTTCATAGGCATTTTGATAAGGTTTTTGGTTTTTGTTATGTTTGATTTTTCTTATTATTAAAGTTTAATAATTTGACAATAATTTAGTGTATTTTTTATTGAGCCATCCCGTTTCTCATTGAATATATTCTCAAAAAACAAACTAGTATTCCAAATATGCTGCAGTTACTCTAATTATCGATAATTATCGATAAGTGTTATTCGATAATATTGATCCGATAATTATCTATAATTTTTCATTCGATAAATATCGATAACTATCTACCGATAATTATCGATAACTTTCGTCAACTATCGATAATTTTTATTCGATAATTATCGATAACTGTCGCCGACTATCGATAACTTTTCCTCCGATAATTATCGATAACTGTTCATTCGATAATTATCGATAACTATCGATAAAACGATTCGATAATCATCGATAGTAAAATTACCGATATTTTTTATCGATGAACATCCCTACAAAACAGTTCGCGTGTAGATTGTGTGGCGCCAGTGTCTCTTTTACTCGAACGCGGTCCGATGGAGTGTAAGACAGAACGCTTAGGCTAATCGTGCCTCTCTATCGCTTGTTCTGCGCTCTCGCTCGCTCGCGACACGTGACAAAATGGCGTCATCTTTGAAAAAAATACCCAATAGCTTTCATCAATTTAGTAAACGTTATCACGTCAAAATTCAAGGTTACAATGAAAGTTGGCAAGTGCAAACTTATCTCTAAAAGAGATCTTTACCAGTCTACCTGTGGTGGTGAGAGATGATGTTAACGCGGGGCACAGTAGTACAAAAGAAGATAAAAAAAGGCAAAATATATTACCTATATAGTAAATAGACTCAACATAAATACGATAAAATACATACAGTCATACATACTCATACATACATACAAACGCACACATATAGGTACATAAATACCAGCAAACATTAACTTTTAATTATACACACAGAGGTATAGAAACATAAATGTAATAAAAATACAAGTATAAATGACCAGCTTATCCCTAAAAAAGATTTGTTCCAGCAAAATTAAAAACAAATATCTACAGACAAAAAAATAGAAACATTCGTCGTCGTCATCGTTGTATCAGCCATTGGTGTTCACTGCTGATCGTAAGCCTTCTCGACAGACCTCTAGAGCGACTGTTTCGGCACTGTAATGTCGGTTATTTTAGAGTGGTTCAGTATTATAAAAATAATGAAAATCAAACTAAAATATGCTTTTGTTACTTAGTTACAAATTCAATATTAAGTTTCTTTTAGTAAGGTCAGGTCTATGTGTTGATATGCAATAAATTTTCTGATTTAAATCAATAAAAATCCTTACTAATATACTTAAATGAAAGAAACGAGGTTTCGTTTCCCGCTTGGAGCAGCTATTTATATGTGTACAAATATTCTTTTCTTGTCTGGATGTATGTATATCTTTGTAGGTCGCCCCACCATGTCTTGGAGAGCACGTAAAGCCACCGGCCTCGGTTTTTATCATAGATACATGAAAACAATCATTAATAATAGTAGTGAAACTATCCGCCACCCCACAGTGTAGCAGCATGGTGGATTAAGTTCCAATCATTCTCCTATATGCAGTTATAGAGCCTTTGCTCAGCAGTTGGATGCTTACAGGCTGGTTCAGTTAAGGTAATATAATTAAAAATCTTCTTAATATAGTTTACCATATATTATTTATGCTTAATTACACAGCTGCAATGACATAGGACGCTTATAAGCAGAGACATTAAGTTTTAAAAATAATGTAATAGCTGTGAAAAAAGGTTAATACGCCGTACTACTCGACTGTGTATACGCGAATACACCTATCCCAAAACTCCTAGACATGAGGTTTACTCGCGACGTTTTCCTTAAAGAAAAAGTGAGTGTGCACGGGAATTGCATGAATTGATTCCCCCAGCACCATTCCACCATCGGACGACACGGCGTGGACAGGGATTTCATCCATACGTGGTCGACATTCCTTCGGTTCGTACCTCGCGGTTCGCATCCTCCTTCATTATTAGAACTGCAAAGGAATGGAATTCTCTTCCTGCGTCACTGTTTCCCGATACTTATAATTTAGGGATTTTTAAGGCAAGAGTGAACAGGCATTATTTGTGTTTGTGTGCTCCACTTTAGACTTCATCGTTGTTTACCATCAGACAAGATAGAAGTCAAACGCACTCATATTTTTTTTGATTAAAAAAAAAATGAACATATATATTTTCTACAAAACGCTCGAATTAAGACACATCTAATCGTACATAATAAATATATACACTTGATCATTACTCTTAATAGGCGAGGCCTATGCCCAGCAGTAACATGAAACAATTTGTCGACGTCAGCTGGTAATGGTCAACCGATACGTGTCACTGCACTCAGAGGAGCCCACATCGTATATATCGAATTAATTGCATAGAAATATTCTGGCTGAGGGTTTCTTGTGATGCAAATACTTTTGTAAGTAAAAAGTCGGTTTATGGACAATAATTTTACGTAATAACGTCATAAGAAAACATTAATAAAAAATTACATACTTTTATGAATTTAATGGAATTATTATCACTGAGTTATTATTATTTTGTATAATATAAAGAATGAGTTAAGTCAAGTGAAGCGAGCGAGAATCATAATAATAGTATATTGTCTGTAATAAATAGGATCTCCAAGTGTACAACCAACTTAAAAAACTCGTAAGCAAACAAGGCAGCGCTCGGAATACGGAATGTTTTTAATTCATTGCTACATCGGTTCCCTTAATTACTATTTGTTCATCATTCAATCTATTGATACAGGAGATTTGGAACAATTCTTTAGTTCATTTGTAACTAATATTATAAAGATCCGATTTATTTGTTTGTTTGTAAATAATATCTGAACTGAACTGATATGAATCAGCCCGTAAACGTCCCACTGCTGGACAAAGACCTATTCTCCATATAGAAGAAGCGTTGGAGGTTAATCCACCATGCTGGTCCACTGCGCGTTGGCGGATTTAGTACCCTATCATGAGTAACGATTGTTACCAGTTGTCTATGATAACAACCGGGACCGAGGGCTTAACGTGCTCTCCGAAGCACGTTAGGGAAACGCACAAGAACACACACCCAGACCGGAAAAAATATTTACACAAATTCAATTATTTGCTCCGAGCGAGAATCGAACCCGCGACAGTCGCCGTTAAGGCGACTACTCGCACCACTCCTATGACTACTCCCTGATACTGATGTATCAGGACCGTCGTCATAGTCAGTATAAATAAATATTACTACTATAAACTCTGTATTTTCTTCTAAAATCTTAATAGATTTTATTAGTTAGAAGTCGACGCTATTTAGAAGTTGACTCATAATAGCAGTAATCCGTAGGCCTACTCTTCTACATAGGAGAGCTTAATCTGCCAAGCTGCTCCACTAAGGATTAGCGAATATTTTTTTCTGCAAGATTAACAATCTTTATCAGGTATTTATGATACCAACCGGGATCGATGATTATACGAGGTAGAGTGGTGAGTCCCCACATCGACTACCACCAAACTAGAACCAAATATTTGTCTGTAGACAAATATCCACTTCGAACATTAGTGGAACTTTGGTAACTACAATGAAAAAATAAAATGTTTTAACCAATATTTTGAAAGTCCATACTTTTTATCGCCCATATTTTTTCTTATAAAAGTGTCGATTTCGGTTCAAACAATATTTGGTCCGGTCTCCATTGACACAATATTTTCAATTGACTTCGTACGATACTGTTTGTTTAGGAAGATAGTTTCCTGGGACCGATGATATTCAATGGCGATTGTTAAACTAGTTGGCAAGCGAAATTTATAATAATGAATAATAGACAAAACGTTATCAAAAAAAAAAAAAAACATCTGACAAAAGTAATATTGAAAAAAAATTGGAAATTAATTTATAATTTTGTACACAGTCATACGGTAAATTTTTTAAACTTAATTAAATATACCATAATTATTTCAAACCATCTTGGTCCCCCGGGCATCCGTCGTTACAAGGATCCACTAAGCCTTAATTATAACAACGTACCGATCCGACGCATTATTAGAAAAGTAGAGTAACTTTTATGCATTATGCCCAGTGAATCGACGACCGTTCTAGTGCAGTGGTGCGAGTAGTCGTCTAAACGCCGTCGGTCGCGATTTTGATTCCCGCTAGTGGGAGATGTTTGTATTTGTGCAAATATGTGTGTCCGGTTTTGGTGTATTTTCTTGTGGGTTTCCTCACCATGCCTCGGAGAGCACGTAAAGCCATCGGTCTCGTTTGTAATCATAGATACCTGGTAACGATCGTTTATCATTGTAGGGAAATTATCCGCCAACCCGCAGTGGAGCAGCATGGTGGATTAGGCTCCAATCCTTCTCCTACATGGAGAAGAAGCCATTTGCCCCGCAGTGGGACGTTTACAGGCTGATTCACTCATACTCGTAATAGGCAACTCAGAAGAAGTTTCGAGGATCGAGAATATAATATTCTTGATGCTCGCAGCAAAACTACTTTTACGCGATTTCAGTAAACGTTCAGCGATAAGGAAACGTTACTGAACTATGAATACATTTGAACAAGAATTTAAATATTCTAATGTCCGTACTATTACACGGTAAATGAACCATTTATTTTTATGTGCTATTTGATATATGTAAGATAAAAGGAATCCTCTTTGAATGCACTTAAACTTGCATAGTGCTTACTCCTATATACTGTTTCATTCTGTATGTTCTTTTTCTATCGTTTTCTTCTATTTTACTCTTTTTTTTTAATTAGGAATGTCGATTTTTAATTATTTTTTGTAATAAAAGACAGTCTGAAAGCATCCCACTGTTGAACAATTGTCTCTTCTTCTTGGAAAGAGAAGTTAAGAATTTTATTTTTATAAAGCCGTAACGCAATTGACAATTGCAATTTTTTTGATTTAAGATATCAACATAATTATCTAATCCCACTGTTGCCTGCCTCAATTCATGTCACAATTTGATATCTTAGATACTTACTCCTCTCACATGACGTGAACTTGAATAAAATAAGTTCATCATAAATCGTTAAGTACTAAATTAACCTCTATTTTTTTATTTATAAATCAATTAGTTATTCATTTGTTTATTAAGGCTAACGTGTGATTGCTATTTCATATTTTTCACTACCAAATACAAAAAGGTTGAAATTTAAAATTTTTAGAATATTTCAAAGAAAGTAAAATTTAAAAAAAAAAACTTAAAATCGGACGGTTGGTTAACCGTTAATTTCTATTCATTCGTTCAATCATATTTCACACCGATACGAAAGCGCTATTATAATTTTTTCTCACTATCCATATTGAATCAGATCTAAGATATGGCCATATATAACCAACATTTTTTAAAGTAATATTTTTTCCCGGCCAAGTGTGTTGCGGTTTCCCACATGACGGATTCCATACCACTATAATGTTTAATACTGCATATTTATTAAAATTGTGAAGAAAAAAAAACCTACTTTTGTGTTAGTTTCAATGTTATTTTATTATTATTATTATAGTATTCATTATAAGTTGAAATAATAGGTATATATTTTGTAAAAAAATCATGTGTGTATCTATCATGGTATAAAATATATAGATAGTATAACAAATTCATATTCAAGTAAAATAGGAATCTTATAAATCAGGGCGAAGGGGGTCTCGAAACATACACAAAACACAAAATTTGTGACCTAGAAACATTTCTCACAGCAACAACAATAGTAGCCCAATCGAATTAGCATTTTAGATTTACGAAAATTTTTAGCAGAAATTTTTCTTCGGAATTCGTTCTGTCACTGGTAGTCTAAATTTAAAAAGTAAAGGTATCACAGTTTTCACTTCATCCACCATCTTGATTTAAAGGGCTATTTTTTGTCTCTTGAATAACTCGTTCATTTTCAATTTTACACGGAAAATAGTTATTACAAAAGTTATTTAAAATTAAATTTCCTATAATTTTGGTTCTTATCAATTTTTCGTAGGATCGATATTTTTCGATTTCTACCTGAAAAGAGGGGGTAAATTTTTGGTTATCGAATAACTCGTTTATTTTCAATTTGTTTTCCTAAAATTGATAAGAATCAAAATTGTAGGAAATTTTATTTTAAACAACTTTGTTTATAACAACTTTTTGCGTGAACATCCCCCCCCACCTCACCCAATTCCGAAGGAACATTTCTGCTAAAAATTTTCGTAAATCTTTGCCCGTTTTTTGAGCTAATCCAAATGGGATATAGCCAACTACTTTGACCACTGCCAACCCATTGTTAAATAGAATCGTCATCGATAAAATAATATTATAGATTAATATGAGTAGATTTTAGAGATTTAGTGAGTAGAATTAGACTTTGGACACGGAATCCTAAAACGTATCTGGAATAAAACCTAATAGCGCCACTACTAAATCACTCGTGAAGCACGTGATTAACCGCTAATTTTTATTCATTCATTCAATCGTTCATCAATGCAAACACTAGACCGCTATTTCAATTATTTTCGTCACTATCCGATTTGAATTTGGTATTCCAACCGACCGTTACATTCGGTCTCGTACATTTCATTAATTTTGAAATCAGAACATCCCGCCCGATGCATTCAACAATGATGCTTTAAATTTAAATTCGGTGGGACCATTACTATGATACTTTTAAAGCTTTTTTATTTTTTTTTTATATATTTTTTTTTATAATTTATCATTCGTATAAGTTTATAAATAAATAACTAATGAATTCGATAGTAACCTTGTCCGTCAGTTTTGTTTAAGTCTGAATTCTTCCTGATAATAAGAATGATATTTAAATTAATCCAAAACGCTGCTTTGAACGGCATAACAACTACTATACTCGAAATTTCTTCCGACACATAATTCTTCCTCAATATTCATATAATCTTAATATATAAAAGCGATAGGTCACTCATCACGATATCTCTGGAACTATAAGACCTAGAGACTTGAAATTTGGTAAGTATATTCCTTTAGCCGAGTAGAGATCAGCTAAGAACGGATTTTTCGATATTCTACCCCTAAGGGGGTGAAGGGGGGGGGGCAAAATTGTATGGGACAAAGTGATTCCTTGGTTCAATCTACTTCAAATCTAACGGAGTTGAAAGGGGGTTGAAAGTTATTTGCTTCGAAGTTGATATCAATACTCCTTGGTGCTTTTAATTTAAATTACTTTTTATTTTGACAAATGTCTGAAATTTTAGTTATATACCCGTGCGAAGACGGGGCGGGCCGCTAGTTAACTTAATAAATGCCTAATTTAAAATTCTCAACGAGACTCGTCTCTTATTTTTCTTATGACTACACGAGTTTTAAGCATCTAGGAGACGTTCAATAACAATAATATGTCAAAGATATCACTATCTTAAACCATAGAGCTATTATAAATAGAGCATGGGAGCCAGGCTTGCAGCTGTCCCTCGTTTAGATGAGAGAGACGATCGCGGTACCGGTTGAATTACCATTATAATATTACTGGGCATATTAAAGTTATTTCTATGATTTGTTTATTAAAATTGAAGTACATAAATAATAGATGTTCACAAAAAAAAATCAAGATTTAAATTTGAGACCGCAAGGCCAATGGGGTACCGTGATTTTCTCTCTCTCTTTGTAACCGTTGGTCGTTTCCGCTTACAGGCAGCCGTATGTCTCACCTACTCTATCTATAATATCTCTATGTCTTAAACTGGAGAAGATTAGGTAGATTAAGTTTTTTATTGTATTAAATTATTTTATATTTTAATTCATTTTATTTTATATTTTTGATATTTATTAGTTTATAATAGAAATATATGTTATATTTTCACTAACATATAAATCTTACATTAGTATGTGGATATTAGTATGTAAGTTTATTTTATAACCGCACAACCTACACGTTTTGTTGTTGAACTCTTCTTTTTCATTTCGGTTCTCTGGTAGAAATGGCTAATTAGCCATGAGCCTGTTGTATTACACAATATTAACATAACAAACTTGTAAATATGCTTTGTAATGTATTTGTGGTGTGAAATAAATAATAAAAAAATAAATAATATTCGAAATATTAAAATGAAACGCACTACAAAAACTTATCTTAATACATTTTGATATTAATTATATAATAGTCTCAAATTGGAACAATTAATAGCTATGAAAATAATAATCATTAAAAAAACGCAACTAAGACAAAAACACTGAGTGCCGAATTTTGCAGGTTCAATCCCATCTCATAACAAATATTTGTATAAGCCTCATTAAATAAGCACATAGATCACGAAAAATATATTTATGTCCTTTCATATTAGCCATTTGCTGTCCACTGTTGAACGTAGGCCTTTCCATCGACCTCCAAAGGAACCGGTTCAGAGCACCGTTGACCTTTCGTAGACCGGCAGAGAAGAATAATCCCGACCTCTTTCTTGCCGAGGTGTCGTAAAAGGTGACTAAGGCCATAGCAGTTAAAACAACTGTACACCGACTAGAAGGTGATGAGCAGCAACGTCACCACGTCCGCTCGCCAACACGCCTGCCAAGCGTGGCAACCCCCACATATGAAAAGCGAAATAAAAGGCTCTTTACAGACATTTTTTTATATGTGTGGGGGTCGAAAACATGACTGATATTGCAACAATATTATTGTGACTATACACTATCCCATCGTCAAAACTATGTAACAGCTGACGAGTACACATTGCAACAAATAGAACTTATACGAGTATGAATGTTCGTGACACGATACTCGAGATGTCACTGATTTGCGGTACAAATTAATATAATAATTATTCACACGAAAATAACTCTTATTCTATAGTAAATAAGATATATAACACGCGTTAAACCAACTCCATTTATTCATAGCCCTATTGTAGAGATTCGTTTGTGATATTGAGGACCATTCCTAGTTTTAAGTTAATGGATGATACGGAACTGGGTTAGGAATATAGGAGAGAGATATGTATTTAACATATTTGTGTGTGTGAATGTGTGAGTTACGTACGTCTATAATTAGTATTGTATGTCAGTGTTTATATAAAAATAATCTTCAATTCATGTTTCTGTTTTTTTTTAGTCTAATAAGTATAATATAGTTTATCTATAGAACTTTATTACATATAAAATACTAGCAAACCCGGCGAAATCCGTTTCGCCACCAGATGGCTTCGTTTTTTGTAACATTTCGTTTGGGGATTAAAAGATGAAGTAGTACATGCTATGTATCAGAGATAGCGCTGTATGTGAAGAATGATTTTCCCTGTTTTCCTGCTTTTCTGTTGAAATTTTTCCTGAATTTTGTTTACTATAAACCTCACGGAGCCCGAGACCTTTCCAACGAATACAAAATCGTGGAAATCGGTTCGTGCGTTCTGGAATTATAGCGTCAGGAAGGAAAACCCGACTTATTTTTATATAATAGATAATAAGCTATGTCATATTTTTCAGGGATAAATTAATTAATTTATTATTTATTTATTTACTTATTTGAGAAAGATACAGTTTAATGAATAAAGTGTGCTAGATAAGTTACAATAATTATTTTCACACTAGAACACTTCAGTAATGGGGATTATTAATATGGACTTTTTACGCTTAACACCTGTGTATTTTCGAATAACGCCATTGGTCGTGGGTTCAATTTCCGCTCGGGGCAGATATATTTATTAGTACTTATATTTGTTTCTGGTCTAGATCTCTGGTCGGATGTGTATCCTTGTGGATCTTCCAACCATGCCTCGGAGAGCACATACAGCCGCCGGTCTTGGTTGTTGTCAAAAACCTAATAGAGATCATATTGGGAAAAAGTCATCCGCCAATACGCAGCTGGCCCACTGCTGGTTTTCGGGTTTGCTGGATGGTGGATTAGTAAGAATATTCGGTTCAGTTCAGTAATTATGTTATATATAAATATATACAACAAAATACATTATTGTACAGTAGTACATACACTCTAAAAACGAACCTCCTTTCTCCTTTATATATTAAATAAGTAAATATGTCGTCAGTGCAAGGACTCGCGATAGATAGAGATCCTAAGCTTAGTTTAAGATTCGTTGTCTAAATAAATACGCATTAAAGATAATAATATGAACCAATTAGTAAATAATAATCTAAAAATGTTAATTTAAAGTAAAGGGGATGTATAGTTTAAAAAAAAACCTACTTTCGCAGTCAAAAACAGTCGAAGTACAGTCGAATGGAAAAACTCTTTAAAAGTTCGATTAAAAATTACGTAATACAAAAACGTAATCCTTTAAAAAGCTTTTATCAAAGCACGCAACACATACATAAAAAGAAAACATTCAGATTACCGGATGACATAACGTAATTTGAACATGAAAAATTGTAAGAATAAAAACAGTACACAGCGTGCCAAAATAACCTCCCAATAACAGCACCTAACACGTCGAAATAAAACAGCAAAAAAATTTAGGAAATGTAATTTTGAGGAGACACGATCGAGTCAAGCCATCTGCGCTTCAGACTTATATGACGACTTACGTGCTGTAGACATACAACGCAGGACAAAAATACTGTACAAACGAATTTGAATATTGTTATTTTATGTATGTTTATGTGTTAGGACGAGTGAAATAAAATATTCACTAATACTGTATAATTATTTTGATCTAGTTATTTTTTTTTTTTTTTTTTTTGAAAAAATTATTACATGTAGTCTTGATAGAAAACTGGTTATATTTTAATACAGCTCAAAAGTTTTAAAATCTGTTAAATTTTGTTTTAATTCAAATATTATTTGTTATTACGTTTTAGTTTTTATGTACAAATGGAATTTTTTCCTTTTTTTATATATAATTTTTTTGATCGCGTTTAGTTCCATTTTTTATAAGATTATATATATATATATATATATATATATATATATATATATATATATATATATATATATATATATATATATATATAAATTTTCAGTTGCCATGATTCGTAGTGTAACGTTTTATAACCTCCAAACGACAAAAGAATTAATTTTGGTTTGAATAAATTTTCTTTGTAATTTTATTATCATAACTATAATGTTTTAATAAGCTATATACATATATTATACATGAAAAAGAAATTATGTTTATAGTTTTTCTGTTCAGCGTTTCATTAAATGAGAGATGTGTAGAAAAATAAGATAAAGGTCAATAGACTGAATACGTGTGCGTTACTGAATCTTCTATGATGTGGTTTAGGAATGATAGACGACTTCTTCTAGAATGTCTTTCATATCGATATCACGAAATTGGTCACGTCAGTTTTATAAGTTTAGTCGCGTCTACAACTTAGTGTTCTCAAAGAGATTTCTATCAACGATGTATGTATATAAACATTGTTGAACTTCAAATGTACGTTTGTCTGTTTTACTTGTATATAAATATGTATGTATTTGTATTTAAGTAGATAAATATGTGTGAATATATTTTGCTATGTATATCCCTGTAATAGTTTTTATTTTTGTACATTAACAATTTAATGAATAATATTACCTAAAAAGTTAAAGGTACAATTATTTTTTTTTGTCAGTATTTACTCAGATTTGGTTTTCCATATAAAACTCTTAATAGTAGATTAATTTTGAAAAATGATGTATATAAAAAAAAAAATTATGCTAGAAATTCAAAGAGTCTTATCAAATTGTTACCTATTCATACTTTAATATTATTCATTAATAATTTAACTATATTACCTATGTCATAAATGTAGTTAGTTAATTTTTGTGTGTTTTTTTTTAATATTGTTAAATTTATATGAATAAATCTGTTTACAATAAACTTGACTTCAATGTTAAGATTTAACACTTTATCTTATACCCTTCAGTTTATTACTCAGAAGCAGATAATCCTAACAAGATCTCAGATTTAATCAGTAAAAGTGATTTACTCTCTGATTAGAAGGGAACAGATATCATCTTTTAATCACGAACTCAGTGCAGCCTATCCAACTACATTATTACTGTAATATACTTTAAATTTAAAATTTAAAATAACAATACAACATTTAATTAATATTTTATGATTAGATGATTCTAGAGACGTAAGAGAGTAAAATCTGAAACTATCGCAAATCTTTAAAAAATTCACTGTTTGATTGATACATTATTCAACATTAAAATGTATAAATTGTTTATTTATTAATTTTACTTTTAAATATTAAATTTAATAAAATAAAATAAAAATTACGATACTCTACTAAGAAGATAAATTTATAAATCAAAACAACTACAAAATCTTAATAACAAAAACTAGCATAAAATTAAATTTTGATTTATTTATTTATTTATTTTACATGAAATCGTATATCTAAAACAATGATATCAACATAATAAGAATAAACAAATCTATCATCAAAGATCTAAATTTGATTTGCGAATTATTAAACATTTTTCCTAAAACTATTCCACCTCAATTTTTTATGCGATCCTCTTCAAATTGCCTTCCTAATGATATACATAAATGCATGTTGCCATGGCGCAACTCGGTGCCATATTGTTTAAACCGAAATTGTTTAAACAATTGCAAGGAATTGTTATTTTTCAACCGGACAATTTTTTTTTAATATTCTTTATCGAAATACGAATAAAAAAGGTCCTATGACTTTTCACGATAAAGTTAATATTTTTAAAGATATGAATTTTCAAAGGTTCGAAAAATCTCAAATTTGGGTACTTTCGACCCATGAAAAATATATTTAAAAAAAACATAATGTTTAAGTAATTTTTTTTTAATTCTCTATACAATAGTTAATAATATTGTTAATAGAGATTTAAAAAAAAATCATTGTTTATATCTTTTTTTTAATTGCTAATTATGCGTCGCTTACCTTTAAGTATCGCTGTCTCTCTCTGACTCATGCGTTGCGTCGGCCTCTGTGTGTCTTGAATCATTATTTATCATTTATTATTATATCATTATTTTTCATTTATTATTATATATCATTCAGAATATGCAGTAAAACCTAGCGGTGCCCTCATCGTCGTAGTAGAACGCCACGGGATCGCTCGCTCATGCAACCGGGACACCCCGAACGGTGGGGAGACCCGCAAGAACATACACTCAGACCGGAAACTAATATTTGCACAAACACAAATATCTGATCCGAGCGGGAAAAGAACCCGTGACCGCACCACTATACCAGAACGGTCGTCAATGAAATACTACACAAAAACGAATACAAAGTCTTTATTCGGTAGGTCATGACGAATAACGTACTGAAAAAGTATGTATATATTTATGTTAAACACTTTTATATATTACTAATTTATCACTTGAACAAGGAATATTTCTTACTTATTTAAAAACTACAATTGCGAAACCGCTTAAAAAAGACGATCCTACTGACATAAACAATTATCACGCAATTAAAATAAACATATTAGCCAAAATATTTGAAAAAGTATTGCTCAAAAGATTCATTTTTTTTTTACAATATGCATGTATACACATATTAATTAAAGAATAATTTAGATTTAATAAGCCATAATAAATTTGATTCATAGAAATATAGCAACTATAAAAATATATACATAATATGTTTTAACACACCCACGGTCATCTGTTCCTAAGATAAGTAATTAAAACCTGCACAAGCGAGTAAAACCAGAAAAAAATCTAGTTTTAAATAAATACATTATACAAAGGACAAAATATAAAGTTTGTAGTTCTAAAGAATTCATTATTTCTAGTAAGCCAAGAGATGAAACGCTATAAAAGTCTTATGTTCCATGTATTATTGATCAAAATTTCGATATACGTTTCTTAGTCACGGATTTCTGGTCACGTAATCTTCGTGAGAGATAAAACAATCGTAAATGATGGCAATATTTTAACGTTTATAACGACAATTTAATTTCTATCTAAAAGAAGATATATTAAGGATCCATACTTTTGTACTTATTTTATAAGTAGAATTACTTTGTCACTCTGGATCTCTGTCTATTAACTTTTATGACAAAAACGTGAGTCAAGTTGTGATCAAATTTAATATGAAAGTAGTTCGAATCCTGGAGATAGACATATGCTATATCAGAATCAGAAACGTTATCAAAAACTCAAAGTTGTATATTACTGTATATATAAACTTCAATATTTTGTCTAAATTATAACAAATTATTTTTTATCTATACATTAATACGTAAAGCAAATTTTTTTTAACCCTTTTTACGAAAATTACGCGGATGGAGAAGTATGAAATTTGGCTCAGTTAAAGTTTACATGGAGAAGAAGTGCAAAATGCTAATATTTTTTTTTAAATAATACTCAAAAAAGACATTAAATTAATTAAAAAAGACACTACACACTACGGCACACACACACATATGTACAATGTACATATATACACAAATTTTATTTATTGTCAAAGTCTATGCATGCTGCTGCACTGTCACTGCTGCATACGCTCATTATGTTATACGTAATCATATTTTTATGATGTTGACAACGCTGTTAATTATAGATTAGGTCAAATTTCGACCACTGGGTGACCACTAGTTTTAATAAAAACCCCAAAAAAATATATCATGTTTGTAGAAGTGCATATGTTTTTAACAAACATACTTTTATCAGGATAGTTATAAATCTTTAAAAAGCAATCATTTCGCGCTAAACGGCTCCATAAAGATAGGTATACAGTGTCAGGGGTCCGGAAAGACACGAAAAACATTCTGACCAAGACAAATATGTAATATGTGTATAGAAACCATAGCACACCAATAGCTATGGTCATTGTGCCGATCTACCATATCAGGTATGTATGTAGATATATTATATTCTTTATTGCACTTTAGGAAACATTTTTACAATTGAGGTTGCCAAAGTAAATTGGTAAGGGCGAACTTATCTCTAAAAAAGATCTCTACCAGCCTACCCATGATGGTGAGAGATGAAGTTAACGCGGGGCACAGTAGTGCAAAAGATGAGAGAAAAAAAAAGCCTCAATATACTGTATAATATATACATATATTGAACAAACATACGATTAAATACACATATACACCCATACATACATACATACATATATAGATACATACATACGTTATAAGAAAATGAAGTAACATTTACTTTAACCGTAAGCATGTCTTCTCAACGAGATGGCGTTATACTTTCGTCGATTAATCAACTGCGTTAATAACACCTGCGTAAGTGATTCATCACCTAATTCGCTCTGTTGAATTAATTCAGAAATCCTTAAGACGTCTGTTTACTTGATAAAGCCTATTTTCGGATAACGGATGATAAAATGATGTTGTTTAATACAAGCTGTGTTGTTTTTAACCACCCGAGGGAAATATTTCTCATGATAAACATTGTTTTTATCCAAATAAAAATTATACTAACAATAAGATAGAGATTATTTTTAGTGTACTTAACTGAACTAAATTGAAATAGTATGTTGATTCCTCGCTAGTGTGCTAAGGGTTCTTGTTTTATATGAGTACAATGTTGAAGTTTAATCTCACGCAACCCCACCGGGTTGGTGTCAAATTTTATACCAAAAAATAACGATTATTATCAGGAGCTTAGGATACAACTGGGATCGACGGTTTAACGTGCTCCCTGAAAGATGGTTAGTGAGATCTCATGAGAGACTCAGATGAATAAATAACCAGATTTTTTTTTTGTCCCAGCTTTTGTCACTAGGTACTAAACAAGTATAGTCCTTAACAATAAATCTAAAGAGGGAGAATATATAATATTATAGCACACATAGAATGTATATAATAATATACATATCCATCACATCAGCCGCTGGATGTCCACTGCTGAACATCGGCCTCCTCCATCATCTATTTGGGGTTATTTGCCAATATTCGCTACGCTTGGCAGACTGGTTAGAGAGCGCAGTATGTTGAGGTAGGATATGGTGACGCTGCTGCCCATCACATTCAGGTACATTTTTATAACGCCAAAACAAAACAAAAAATAGTTATGGTGACGCTGAAGTAGTTCGTATCACTACGGCCTTAGTCGCCTTTTAAGACACCTCGGCAAGAAAGAGCTCAGGACTATTATTTTACGCCGGTCACTGCAGGGTACTATAATCATATATGCCATTTCAATTAATAATAAGATTGAGTCACAGCACAAAGCATGAAATGAAGGAAACATTTAAACCAAAGATATTTCAGTAAAACCAATATCATATATATAACTATAATTAATATAAAGAATTTTAATTATGATGATGATGATTACCCGTTTGTGCAGTTGACAGTGTCCCTGCTTTCTGCTCCAGGGTTGTGTATTCGATTCCCGCCCCGAGTCTGGGTGTAATATATATATTTATTTCTATTATATTAAAAAAAATATGTATATCAGTCGGCTTTTACCTAAAACACAGGCATTAAGTTGCCCACCTTAGGAACAGACCACCATTTGTGTATGTTAGAAATATTTTTATATTTATTTATATAATTTAATTGAAATATAGGTTTTATCTACGAGGCCAGGAAGTTGCCAAGTTCTAACTCAACTTCGTACCTGTCTTGCACACTCTACTAACACGTGCATGTAGAATAGCAGATATACCACAAATGTAGTCTTTCATTAAACTTCTATCTGATCCTCTACGCTTCCTAAAACTAATATCCAAGAACACATATATTTACTACCTGACTGAAGTTAGGAACTAAATAATTGCATTTTAGTTTTGTTTTATCAATACGGCAAAATTGTTCCACTGTACCGACACATCGTCATAATCAAAATCGAGTTGAAGGAATGAATCTCTGGACAATTAAACAAAGTGACTACCGACATCATTTCTTAAACTTTTTTTTTTTTCAAACAATTTCTTGACAATATTTACTTTTTGTTTGTCAAATAAAAGGCATCATATCGGCGATTAGATGCTGCTGAACGTATGCCTTCTCCAAAGTTTTTATTTGTACGTTGAACAATATTAATTGTTGAATATGACTATTCTACATTGTCAGAATTTGATAGAAATTGTGACTCCTTAGTAAAATCATCCATCAGTAGATGACATCAAATATTTACGATTAACGCGTGTTTTAACATTGACCAATGGTTTGATTGATAAACAATATTTGATAAAAAAAATCTAATATTAATAATTAAAATTTAACATAAAATAAATTTTAATTAATATCATAAATGCAAAGGAAAATATTTTTTTAACTTGCTTATTTCAGAAGTTAACGGACTGTGATAATTTTTTCTCATTGCATATTTTATATTTATCATAGGCTATATAACATTGGAATATGACACTAAGGATAAAATAAGTTACTAATAATTATTTTAATCATGAATTTTAATGTAAGCGAAACCACTAATCACATCTAGTTTTCAAACAATATCAGTTAAAAAGGGCCTTCCTAAGCGTGGTGATTTATGATTTTGAAATTGCCTAAACACCGGTCATTAGAAGGCTCATCAGGCGGCCGATATAAATTGAATTAATATTCTCACGGCAAATCGCTTAATGGAATCGGGCCGGCTATTTAGGGGGAGATATTGAACCTTATGTAATAGATACATATGTTTTTAAACTAAAGATATTTAGTTGAAGTTTTTAAATAATTATTGGATAAAATTATCTTAAATCTTGGAACATATATTTTATTCGAAGATTTAGTTTAATCTTCGAATTTTTGAAATTGATTAACAAAATAAAACTACTGATTTCAAAATTACTCTTAAACAAATGTTTAGGGTGTCCAGACGACGCGTAAATAATAAGGTAACTGTTGAGTAACTTTATTTAGAAGTTTATTAATATTTATGTTATATTTTTACATAATTCGAATGAGAATCATGTACCGAGTATTATCCTTTTAATATTGATAGTATTTTTTTTATTGAAAATTTGAGTGCATTTGACCTCAATCTTGTCTGATGGTAACTCATCATTCACCTGTATATTGTATATGATTAAATTTTAATCCTAAATCTTTACAGAAAGTCTTTGCCCAGTAGTAGGTGATTAGGAAGTAATAAATTACATTAAATTATCTGTACTTTATAAGCAATTAGCAGAAGATAGGCTCTATTCATAAAATATTAATATCTAGTTAAAATTACTAATTAACAAGCTTTTGTTCTAGTATTTCGAAAATTTAATGCTATCGAGATATAAAATAGAAACGCAATATAATAAATAAAATATATTCAAATTTATGATAGATTATGGCTTTCTAAGATTAAAAAGAAAACAATTCTAGCACTCATCTATCTAATTTCAGTATTGCAATATTATTCTAAGGCAGATGAGAACAATAGTGCACTTGAACTCTTTCTTTTTAGAAGGATTTCTGTACGTTAGAATTTTATCAGTCCTCAATTCTGAAAACTTTGTTATTCTTCCAATAATGTGATGGTGAGTTACGTTTTTTTTTTTTTTAACTTACTTGCTTATGCAAGATGCCTTAATAATGTTAACAGATTAATCATAACAGCAGAAGAAAAAAACTACTTAAATCTTTAGTAAAGCTTCTGTAGAAGAAACAGTTGACACGTTTCAAGAACTTCTAATATCTTCGAGTGACAAATATTTTGTACATAAAAAACAGAAAGAACGGTGGAATTTTTAGTAATTCATCAATTTCACAGGAGCAGTCAGATAGCGAGCGTTCTATGTATTAAATCAGTATTCCCTACGAACGTTTCATTGACAATATAAGAAACGAAGTTAATTCGATTTATTTCACGCCGAATATTTAAACCATTGCTCTAAAAAAGAGATTTTCTGTTTAAAATCGAAATATAAATGACATTTATCAAATTTAGGCGAACCGGCATTTCAATACTGATTCAGTGTTAAAATTTATAAACAGTGATTTAAGTAAAACAATCTTAAATCTTTAAAAGAAATTTGATCACAAAAGCAGAAATCTGCTTGGAAACTAATTCGATGTACTGAACGTTTTGAGGCGAGGTGTCTAATGCTAACGTTCTTATCTGAACTTCTAGGCGGTAAAAATGAGGTATTATGTTACCCGTCAAGACCACTTCCAATCTTTAAACTAGCCTCTTAGATAGTTGTCAGCGCTTGACATAATCCGCTTTCGTGGAGACTAACAAAAGATGGATGAAAACTACGTACAAGCTGTGACACACTATTGAATAGAGCGTTTATACTCTTCTTGTTTGTTCCTGTTATGTGTCTAAGTTCATTTATATTTGTGTGCAAATATTTTTCTTTCTATGTAGCATTTAAATAAGACAATCTTTTGAGTGGTCCGTTGGCGCAGTTGACAGTGCTATGCTGCTTTCTGCTCCAGAGTTATGGGCTCTATCCCTATTTATAGGGTATTATGTACATTTATTTCTATATGTATATTTATATACACATACACAGGCATTAAGTTGCCTACCTTAGGAACAGTTGACTGTGAGTGTATGTTAAACATATTTTTTATAAGCACACACAAACATACTTCCTCACTTGTGTTACTCTACGAAGCTTATTTAAAAAACATTACCGTTAATGTGAAAATTTACAAAAAAAAAAAAAAAAAAACTCAGCACAGTTCATTTTCATATTTAGCAAAATTAAATATTTGTCTTCTTGTGCAAGTTGAATATTTTCCAAACGACTACATTTTTTTGAGTCGAAATGAACTAAAGATACTTATATCAAAACTTTTCCGAAAGAAAAATTATAATTTCTACTTCATTTAATATTCCTCATTAATTCCGAGTCTAAAGAATTTTCAGGCCCAAGGTTGTTATGAAAATTTCAACGTTTTAAATACAAATTTTAACAAAGACTTGTCGAGGCTATATATATTCCGTATGATACTTCTGTATAATTATTTAGATCTACTAAGTTCTAAATAGCTCAATTTACCCAGTAATAAATC
Source organism: Euphydryas editha (assembly GCA_036937285.1). Taxonomy (NCBI): domain Eukaryota; kingdom Metazoa; phylum Arthropoda; class Insecta; order Lepidoptera; family Nymphalidae; genus Euphydryas; species Euphydryas editha. The sequence goes on from JAUPFZ010000023.1 coordinate 14,094,493, forward strand.
ATAACCGATCTATTGTAGCTTATAATATTTTATTTTATTTGCTAAAATAAAGCTATTTACGCAACAATCGCGTAGTCATAATAAGATATGTTTTCATCTGCTATACTATATTCGTAATAATTTGTTGTTTACCTAGAACTCTTCAAGGCTTCAAGGCTTTTTCGTATCATTGTTTACCTAGAGGTAATTTTATGTATTAGTTCACCACTTAATCACCAGAATCACTATTGCTCGTTTGTAATATCTTTTGAATGCAATTTAACATCAATAATTCTACAATATTTGCATATTGCACGGCTATTGCATATTACGTACTAACCTGGCGGAATAGCTCCGTTACCATTTAAGTGGTTATTTAAAATTCATTTCATATATGCATATAGGAAAACACCGTAAGGAATATTGGATCTGCTATGTTAAATTCTGAAATATACGATGCCATCAAAAACATAACTTGTAAAAAGAAACCAAGTCTCGCAACTCACTTCTTCTTCCGTAAAAAGTTGTGAGATCCATGTAATACCAAGTCGGCAAATTTATTCAAACCCTACTTAAGGGTTCTTCTGTTTTAAGTTATTACGTTAGTAGCTAACCTAACAACATCGTATAGTGATCATATCAATATTAAAAATCTTTGATGTTTTAAATAAATAGACTGACTTGGCAATCGCACTAAACAATCTAATTTAATATAATATTCCTATGTGTTACTTCTTAGATACATTGTGTTCATGCGATTGCCAAGTCAATCTATTTATTTAAAACATCAAAGATTTTTAATATTGATATGATCACTATACGATGTTGTTAGGTTAGCTACTAACGTAATAACTTAAAACAGAAGAACCCTTAAGTAGGGTTTGAATAAATTTGCCGACTTGGTATTACATGGATCTCACAACTTTTTACGGAAGAAGAAGTGAGTTGCGAGACTTGGTTTCTTTTTACAAGTTATGTTTTTGATGGCATCTCATTTCTTTTTGTAGACAGTCCTACTTATTTTCCTTTCCGGTGTCTTCTACTTCTTTAATATCAACAACGTATTTTCTTAAAGCCTTCGCTAGGTCTAATGAGCTTTTCTTATTTTTGTACATATTCTTCGTCTTTTTCTTTTCCGATACGATACAGATATATAATTTGATTGTCGTGTCATACATATTGTGATCTCAAGTTGACAACTTGAAATACTTGACAAGAGAGATGAATGAAGTATGTTTAGCCGGAAACAGTGTTGTCAGATTGCTGTCGATTTTTTACACCTAAACTTCCATAAAATTAAACTTTTAAAAAATATTTAAAAAAGTGAATGTATACTTATGTACGTACGTAAAAAGTTATACTTATAATAAGATGATGCGCCCAGTTAATGGTTGGTGCGCGCCATCTGTAAACAGACCCTGAAAACCCACTAAAACAAAGTACTCGTCAAGACGAATCAAAGGAGCCTAAACTCGATAGGGGTGCGTCGTTTTATTACAGAGTTCCTATGACCACCTTCTAGCTACATCATCAAACCCTGGTTACCATTGAAAGACAAACTACTCGTCTAGAGGATTCAAACGAGCCCGAACTCGATGAGGCTGTGTCGTTTCATTGCGAAGTTCTTATGACTGCGTTCCAACTCCATTATCAGATTAGACCCAGGTAACTGTCTAAAAACAAAGTACACGTCAAGACAAACCAAACGAGCCAAAATTCGATGGGGTTGCGACGTTTTATTACAGAGTTCCTATGATCACCTTCCAGCTCCATCATCAGACTCTGGTTACCTTTGAAAGACAAACTACTCGTCAAGACAATTCAATCGAGCCCGAACTCGATGGGGCTGTGTCGTTTCATTACAGAGTTCCTATGAGCACCTTTCAGCTCCATCACCAGACCCTGGTTACCATGAAAGACAAACTACTCGTCAAGATGATCCAAACGAGCCCGAACTCGATGATGTTTTGTCGTTTCATTGCGAAGTACCTTTGCCTGCCTTCTAGCTCCATCAACAGGTCAGACCCCGGTAGCCATCTAAAAATTAAGAACTCATCAAGACGAATCAACGAGCCTAAATTCGTTGTAGTTGCGTCGTTTCATTATAGAGTTCCTATGACCACCTTCCAGCTCCATCATCAGACCCTGGTTAGCATTGGAAGATAAATTACTTGTCAAGACGATTCAAATGAGCCCGCACTCAATGAATTTGTGTCGTTTTATTGCAAAGTTCCTATTGCCACCTCTCAGCTCCATCATCAGATCAGACCCTGGTAACCGTCTTGAAACAAAATACTTGTCAAGCCGAATTAAACGAGCTGAAACTTGGTGGGGTTGCATCGTTTCATTACTGACTTCCTTTGACCACCTTTTAGCTCCATCATCAGACCCTGGTTACCATTGAAAGATAAACTACTGGTCAAGAGGATTGAAACGAGCCCGAACTCGATGAGGTTGTTTAGTTTCATTGCGAAGTTCCTATGGCCACCTTACAGCTCCATCATCCGATCAAACCCTGGTAACCATCTAAAAACAAAGTACTCGTCAAGGCGAATAAAACGAGCTGAAACTCGATGGGGTTGCGTAGTTTTCATTAGGGTGTTCCTATTACCACATTCCAGCTCCATCACCAGACCCTGGTTACCATTGAAAGACAAACTACTCATCAAGACGATCCAAACGAGCCCGAACTCGATGAGTTTGTGTCGTTTCATTGCGAAGTTCCTATAGCCACCTTCCAGCTCTATTATCAGATCAGACCCTGGTAACCATTTCAAAACAAAGTATTCGTTAAGACGAAACAAACGAGCCAAAACTCGATGGGGTTGCGTCGTTTCATTACTGAGTTCCTATGACCACATTCCAACTTCATCACCAGACCCTGGTTACCATTGAAAGACAAACTTACTCGTCTAGAGGACTCAAACGGGCCAAAAATCCTTCCTTTGGCTACCTTCTAGCTCCTCCATCAAATCAGCACCATGTAATCATAATATTGCATTGTCACATGATTTACTATTATTTTGGATCAAATTAATTAATTTGCAAGATTTGATGACAAATATCGAGACAGGTGAAACAAAATAAAAGCTTGTAAAAAGTGAGTTGACACATCCAGCGCAATGAAGTAAGTTAGCGCAATTGCGCGGCGCCTACTACTTAGCTTTATGTTGTCGGTTTTTTGTCACAGAGTACACGCGCATCGTATAAAAATTTACTCTCATCAAGAAGTTATAGCTTTAAAATACAAAAGTTATTTTGAGTCCTTATTTTCTATATTTATTTTTATTTATTTAATGTTAATATACATTAATTAACAGTTATTGCTGTTATGACTCACTTAATCAATCAGGTGCATTCTATTAATGACATAATTATATGAACTCAAAAATGATGATCACGCTGGCGAAATGGTGCGCGCTGTTGTATATTAAGCGGGAGATCCCGGGTCCCGGGATCTGCTTTGGTGGGAGTCTTTGGTAGTGGCTAGTTACCACCCTATCGGCAAAGACGTGCCACCAAGCGATTGAGCGTTTTGCTACAATGCAGTGTAGAAACCGATTAGAAGGATAGGTTTAATATAGCTGCCAACTGAATAAAATAAAATAACTTACGTACGGGAAGCGTGGAAGCCGTGGAGCGGGCAAATCACCTCAGCCAGTCGCGGTTATGATTTATTAGTGTTCTTTAATACTTTGCGTGATTTTGGTACAGCTACATAAGACATGTCCCATTCTTGCTGTTTCATTCCGTTGACCATTTTACTTATATTTGTACGGGTACATTGATTCATTAACTGTAAATGTAACTTTGTAATCCTATATATTTATATGGGATTACAAAGTTATTTATGCAGTTGGTGTATCTAGAAAACTGTACCGAAATTGCAAAATATTTGAATTTTTCCTTGGTTTATATACTAAACACTAATGGTATTCTAAATTTGAAGCTTTTATGTCTGCTAGAAGTGCCTTAGAGTTTTGATGATCGGTCAGTCAGTGAGTGACAAAATTCGAAACTTTGACTAATTATAATTCTTAAACTACTGGTTCAAATTGAATGAAATTTGAAATATACCGTGTTTATACAATGCCTGCTTGGGTATTGAAAATTCAGACTTCTAGTTTTATCCACAACGAAGTTATAGGGGGTCGAAAATGGCCTGAGTTGCTTCGAGAAAAGATAGTACGGCCGTGCCACTTTTTTTTTGCTCGACTTGGCGGAGGCACTGCCGTGCCTCCAGATATATATCCGCATTAGAGCTGCATCGTGGAATAGGTTTTGTATTATATTTCTTAATAGAAAAAAAAACCTTCACTTAATTGTGAGATGTATATACTTTTGTATTATATGTTGTTGCAATATTTTAACTTATTCATTATGCATTATATGTATGTTTTTAAAAGTAAATTTGTTCAATATCCCTTTAGCACAACTACAAATGTCTTCTCATGTACGTTATAAGGTTGACTAATAGCAATTACAATTAGCACTAAGCCCATCTTTTGTGCAATATATAAATATATAAATTTAAATATGCTTAACATAAACACACGGTCGTCTGCTCCTAAGATAGGCAACTTAATGCCTCTGTTTTAGGTTGACTGATATACATTTTTTTTAAATAAAATAATATACATATAAATAATACATTTAACACCCAGACTCAGGGCGGGAATCGATCCCACAATCTTGGAGCAGAAAACAGGGCTACTGCCAACTGCGCCACGGGCCAGTCATTAATATAATAATTTATTGTGCAATATAGTATTAAATAAATGAAATATTACAGTAAATATTTATGTCGCTAAGCAAAAGTGATTTATTTATAAAATTACGAGATGTAATTATTTACAGACGAGTGGTAACAAATTATTTGAATCAGGTAATTCTATAAACCGATTCAGAGAAACTCGATTATCGACGAGTTTGATCTTTTAATTTGCAAATCAATTTCAACAAACTTATTCGGTTCCATTACGTGGGAAGCTTATTGAAAACAGTCATTATTTCTAAAAAATTTGGCGCTATAGCAAGTTGGCCTGTATTACTTATTATATTTTTATTATTTACATATACCTTTTACGCGTATTTATGGATAAAATACTGGAAAATTACAAATTACCTAATGAATAAGATTTATTTATTTATAGTTATTCGGTCGATTTAGCTTGCTGATGTAAATGTATTTAAAATTTTGAGGGTAGAATGAAAAAATCCATCAACACATGCCGTTGAATGTCCACTGCTGAACGTAGACCTCACTGGATTGTACGTTTTACTTTGAAAACTTACTGTAACATTGCAGGTAAGAAAAACCATTTATAAAACAAAAATCAAAATCAAAACGAGAATGTTTCTTTAAGTGCATTCTATAACATCTGTGAATATTTCAAGCCTCAAAGCAATTTCGTGGTTTATATTTTATTCAAACTATTTACCCCTCGAAACGACTCTTATACTAAAATACGCTTACGTACTTTCTTTATTGCTCTTGCGAGATATTCTCATTCATTTAATACAAAGTATAATGTTGGAAATAGATAAACAATTTTATTTACTAACCGACATTAATACCTACTACCAGATTTATTTGCAAAATTATAACAGTATTCTTTTTAGTGAATGATATAAAAAAGCTAACTGAACTGACCTGGATCAGTCTGTAAGCGTTCCATTGCTGGGCAAAGGCCTTTTCTACATGTAGAAGATGGGTTGGAGCTTAATCGACCACTCTGTTACACTGCGGGTTGGCGGATATTTTCCCTACCACTTTTTTTTTTTTTTTGCTTAGAAATGCATTTACGCATCCTGTCGCGAAAAGGCGGCAGGATGATGATGATGATGCACTACAAGGCACAAACGCCCTTTTTTCCTATCCGGTAGTCCGATTTTTTACGGCCCGATATGGCACGCCATTTAATGTATATACTAGTTTGTGCACTATACGTAATTTTACCGTCCGACATTTTACTTTTAATTTCATTTTCATTCTTTTTATGCCACATTGGACTGTAAAAAATCGGACTGCCGGACAGTAAATTTTACTTTGTGCGTATAGTGCACAAGCGCCCTTAAGGCTTTCTTCAAAATATTAATCGTATGAACGATAATAAAAGATTTTATCGTGTTTTATATCTCATACTTAGTACATGTTAAGTGTTAACCATAAAATACCTATTTGGTCTTTGACACTCGCGGCTTACAAAGTTTATTTTTAAAGATGAAAATTTTTGTCGATACTGGGACCAGATACATAATCCATGGTCACGAGACAGTCTCGTCAATAATCGTCAAAAAACTATATAGTGATATGAACCCGTTTTTATCTTTAAAAATAAACTATAAAATACCTACTATTTATACGGTCTTCAAAATTCTATGGAGGTTGTTATCTCGATTCATTGTATCCTTTCTTATCTTCTTCATTTTCCGGTGATATTGGGAAAATTATCCGTGCTATATCCGCTATATTGAAAACTACTATTAATGATAATAATAAATGAACAATAACACGTGGATTTTGAATAGGATTTTTACTTAAAAATTATACTGAGTGATGTGAATTAACGCGACAATTGCCTGTTTGATATTTTCACATCGCGTCGCGCGTTGCTGACGCATTTATCTTTCACATAGAACAAAGGCTTTCTCACTTTGTTAAATTTTTAAGATTCCATTTAAAATGGAAACTGTTTAAATATTTTCTCTTAAAATTTTACATTTTATTTCGCTTTGCAGTCGAGGTCTATATTATTATTATTATTATATACGAGTATATTTGCCAATTATTAGTTTATAACAAATTATTTAAAAAATATACAATTTTAATAAACTACGAAATAATTATATTATTAAAATCAAAAATACTAAATAATTGCAATGAAATTTTAATGTTTAGATAGTGCAAGGACTAACATAGCACACGGACTATTTTTCATACCGTATACCGGGAATACCCCACGGGGTTGAAAACTCTAGTAAAACCGAGATCAATAACTAGTATAATAATACTAGATAGATCAACAGATATAAAACATTACAGTAACAATAAATCTACTTCTACCTTTCAATACTCCAGAACTTTTATTATTAAATTTATATTCATTAACAAATTTAAAATATCCATAATATGTGACTTTGATAGTAACTTCGCAAGTCGTAGTAAAGTTGAATAATTTATATTAAAAACTATCTGTTTCCCGTGGCTTTACTGACACAAATGTCAATATTACAATACTCTGATAAATCATGAAGCTTGAAGTTCAAAGGCGGTGGTATTTCATACAAATTTCATCACCCGTTTTACCTGGTTAGGTGTGATTTTTTCAAAATAAACAATATACCTTGTGTATATATATATATATATATATATATATATATATATATATATATATATATATATATATATATATATATATATATATATATATATATATATATATATTACACAAACCTCTATCGCGTAAAATATTCAAACACTTAAGACTAAAACTACCCAATATATTATTCGTCAAATTCTTGTCAAAGGAAATAGATATCCGTAAATCCGAAAAACTTTACCTTTTAAGATTCGGATAAAAAAATAGTTACAATTTTTTTCCGTGACACGAAATCAATAGACGATCCGTTTAATAAAAGTTATAAGATATGTTCCGATACCCACTTTTTGCTGATTATGCTCCGAGGGAAAAAATATTCCGCCAATATATTTTGGCGAGAGATATCTGAAGAAATATTAAGGACGCGTTTACAAAATTGATAGGTATAGAATCGAACTACTACATTGACACAACTCACACACACAAGCGTACGACGCAGTACGCACGGTTAGGTTCGAGAATTGTAGTCAAATGAACTAATTTGATACTTTACAATTTGTTTTTTTTTTTTAATTTCTTTGTAATAAGTAGGTACTTACAAATATATATTTTATTGCTGTTTGTTTTTACTAAATTATACCTATTTATAAATATGCCAATAGTATAATATATAATACACACTTCAGTAATTGCTAATTTACTAGGCACTGTAAGCAAGCCTCCACTAGTAGAGACAGGGGGTTTGTGCTCGTTTTGATAGTTATGATAAGACCTTATCCCTGGACTTGATGGAGTAACCCCAATGTATAGTTGAGTGACTGCTACTGGAACTCCTTGACGAGTACAAATAGGTGTGCTGAGTTTGGGTTCGTTTTGATAATTATGATAAAACCTTACCACTTGACTTGACGGAGTAGGCCGAAGTTGTACTTTAGTGACTGCTACTGGAACTTCTTGACGTGTAGAACTAGGTGTCCCGAGTTTGTCTCGCTTTGATATTTATCATAAGATCTTACCTCTGGATTAGATGAAGTGAGCTAAAGGTAAACATCGATGATTAATAAAACCACAAATAAAACGAAATCAATTATTTATTTTTAAAATATTTGATTGAAATTGTGGTAGAGTACTGTGTGTAACAGTACTTAAATTACAATTGAACATCGAAGTATGATTCGCAATTTCATGAAGTTGTATAATAAAATATGCCATTTCTATGATCCTTCGTCCTGAAACCTGTAGCGGTTTTATTTCTTCATATTTGGAGTTCTAAAAAAACATTTTTACAAGTGTTATTTTTTATGCTAAATAAAGTTTGTGATAAAGTGAATATAAAACAATAGTATGTAATTTGAAATGTATTATTAACTTACGTTGGACGTCTCTAAAATATTTTCATGAAGTACTACAACCCGTTTGATTACATTTTTCTGGATACACCTTTGATGTATCACGAGGATTGTGAATACTTTCAGAAGCTCTGTAAAAAATAACTTAGACAATAATTGTTCTCAACTATAATCGTGACGTTTTCAATTCAATTATGTTTGAGTTATGAAAGTTACAAAAAATGCATTTTATTAAAATTTATAAACAAGATACATCAAGTTCGACGGTAAGGTCTCATCATAAGTAACAAAACGAGCCCAAACTTGGCACACCTAGTTCTACTCGTTGAGGAGTACCAGTAGCAGTCTCCGAAGTATACTTTTAGGTCATTACATTAAGTCCGGTGGTAAATTCTCAGCATAACTAACAAAACGAGCCCAAACTTGGCACATTTAGTTCTACTCGTCGAGGAGTATCAGTAGCAGTCTCCGAAGTTCACCTTCAGGTCATTAGATCAAGTCCGGTGGTAAAGTCTCATCATAACCAACAAAACGAATTTAAACTTGGCACACCTAGTTCAAATCGTCGAGGAGTACCAGTAGCAGTCTCCGAAGTAGACCTTCAGGTCATTACATCAAGTCCGGTCGTAAAGTCTCATCATAACCAACAAAACGAAACCAAACTTGGCACACGTAGTTCAAATCGTCGAGGAGTACCAGTAGCAGTCTCCGAAGTACACCTTCAGGTCATTACATCAAGTCCGGTGGTAAAGTCTCATCATAACTAACAAAACGAATCCAAACTTGGCACACGTAGTTCAAATCGTCGAGGAGTACCAGTAGCAGTCTCCGAAGTACACCTTCAGGTCATTACATCAAGTCCGGTGGTAAAGTCTCATCATAACTAACAAAACGAATCCAAACTTGGCACACCGAGTTCAAATCGTCGAGGAGTTCCAGTAGCAGTCACAGAAGTACAGCTTCAGGTTTACTCAAGTCCGAGAGGATAAGGCATATAGAAACTACTTACCTATGTACTTTTTGCGAAATAAAATAAAAATATGTGATTATAAAATTATCTTACCTTGTCAAGTATCAAATTTGGTTTATCGAATATTTTGTATTTGAGCAGCGATGTTTTTCAATTCGAATTGCTGCTAGCAGGCGACACAATGTCCACCCTCGACAGCGGCCGAGCGCGGACTGAGGTCTCATTCGAAAAATGAAAATGTTTGTGCAATAATTCAAAACAAAAACCAACGATAAAATAAACCTTATTGCAATGGGATAAGAGTCATGATTAATAGCAAAATGTGTAAAAAAAGCAGGTCCAGTTTTTATATTTTCTACGACTATTGATGGCACTTTTGTATTGTTTTGTTAATATGATTTAGAATTAAACATATCTCCTTGCTCATACTATTTTTAGAAATCTTTATATATGTAGATAATAGAACAAAAATGTACCTAAAGTCTACCCGATTTCGTTAATTTGTGAAAAATGGTAATGGGAGAACGTTTAATACGATATTAAAAAACTACTTTTTAAAAAAAAAAGTTAACATTGTTTAAAGATAAAGAACCAATCTATATGATGTAATAATTCGTTTTATATGATTTTGTTTAGTTTTGTCAAAATATGTACCGAAAAACAGCATAATTTTGTCCAAATCGCAAACGCGTCCTTAATATACGTGCAATTTTCGAAGGTTCTTTGTAATAAGACAATATCTTGATAAACGATAGACCGAAATCGACATTAATTTGGGTCGGATTATAATAATAACGCAAGTATTTTTGCGTCTATACAAAAAGTTGGTGTTTTATATAATGCAATAAATATATAGGTATATTCGAAGTGGTAAATAAGGAATAACGCGTGTATGTTTCTTTTCTACATTATATGTCTAAAGCGATTTGATTAATATAATATATTTTTAATGTCCCTACATTTTATAAATGAAAAGATTCTCTTTTCGATTTGCCCTGTACTAAAACAAAATATTCCCAAAATGATTTTGTTCGTCATACCTGTAACATATACAATAAAAAAAAATGTTTTGTTTTGTTTTAATTTTTTATTGTTAATTTTAATTTTTGATTTTTAAACTTCGAATTTTGATTTTTAATTATCGTATTAATCACTTAATTTTATTTTTCTTAATGTTGTATTTAATTGTTTTAAATTCTGATCTTAATTATTGCTATCTCATTTTTTACTTTCTGCTTTTTGTATGTATTATTTATTGGTGGAAACTGGATTGGTTTATATTCCATCTTGTTATTATTTATTATTTGTGTGTTATTGTACTGTTTGTTTCCCAAATATAAATAAATAAAAATGTATTATTTTTGATTTGCGTTAACTGTAAATATAAATATGCTGAAGGATATATTTGCTGACATAATTATTTTACAATTTCGCTTCAGTATTCATATGACACACTTTAGAACTATCTTAGTAACACGACCTTATTCTTTCGTCCGTTTTTCCGCCTCTCCCATGACTTCATTACGAACGAATAAAAAATTGTACAAAGGCACGCAATTATTCGTGTTACTTCTATACAATTGTTTTAATATGTCATGTAAATTTATTTTATTATTAAAGGCCTTTCCTCAATACAGGTGAAGAATTTGAGCTTAATCCACCACCCTGCTCCAATACGGGTTGCCGGATAATTTCCCTACCATGAGTGAAATTCAAAGTCAAAGTAAAAATATTTTATTCAGCATAAAATTATTACAATTATTTATTGAACGTCATGAGTCTACCACCAGTTCGGAAAGAAGAAGCCTCTGACCTGAGAAGAACTGGCGAAAGAAACTCAGCGGGACTAATATTATTATTATTATTTTAACGTAATGGTTTTTTTTTCCAAAGTAAATTGAAATTATCAATTATTCTCTATAAGTTGAAATAGCCTGGCGGCAATCACATCATTCCCAACGATCGTTATCAGATGTCTATGATAACAACCGAGATCACCGGCTTGACTTGCTCTCCGAGGCACGGTGGACACACACCCAGACCGGAAACAAATATTTGAACAAATACAAATATCTGGTCCGAGCGGGTATCGAACCCGCAACCGCCGGTGTTGAGGCGACTACTCGCACCACTACACCATAACGGTCGTCGTATCTGACGATAATAGATGTTTTTTTTTTTTTTTTTTATTCGAAAAAATATTAACTAATTCAAATGATAATGACAAAACTTTTCTATTTCAATTTCAAATAAACTTTTAGGAGATAAATCAAAGTAAATTAACCTTGACGAACTGTCAGTAATTTAACGACAAACGCGTAATCATGAATTCACGAACGACAGTTGCTCACGCGAGTGTGTTGTTGAGTACACAGCATGAGCAGAAGCGATTTTTATAAGTGATAGCGTTTTTCTATCATTTTATATTATATCTCTTGACTTTTGAGGAAAAGTTGGCGCAGTAGTCATAATAACTGGCTATAGTCGGGTTTTTTTTTCTATAAATAACCGTTTTAGTTAATTTTTAATCTTATAAAACGGAGAGGCGACATTTCCGGTTCAAAGCGGGTTAATATTTATTACTATATTTTGATTGCTATGCATTAGCCTATGTTACTTCTAATTAAGCCACCTTTGAATTTAACATTAAAAATTTCAACTACCAAATATTGAATATCGCTACCGCTTACATTTACACCGCAACCAATTAAAAGTCGATGATTAGTGACATCGTTAACAAAACGCGACATCCTTGCATGTCTGTACCTCATTTCATATCACATAAACCAACAAGCATAACGATCTACTAATTGAAGAGTTATTGAATTTATATATTTAAAAGGTATGCGTATGAATGTGTTAAATAATAAAGGAGGATGGGCATTTTGGGCCACGAGCGAACAAAGATGACACCTATAGTAAAGTGTAGGTCTTATCAAGTTATGCATGCCGCTATAAGACATTTTCCTAAAAAAACACTCCTTGACTTAGTTATGGTACAATTATATAGTACCATAAAATCTGCTTGAAAATGTGAAGTTTCTTGATGTTTTCTAAATAGATACTAAATGAAATTGATAGATATTGTATTGAAATACCTTTTTAGTTATCATGAATATATTGTCATGCTTATTGGATGGAGTGTAAATGTTTTGGTGAAAGTTTGCATATCCCAAAAACCAGATGAGGGTCATAATATGGGCACAGCAGCCTACTGTTCGAGACCCATTCTTACACGTGCAATAGTATTCTAGTATTACATCAACCCCTTCTCCATGTTTTTCAACGAGAATGTACACCTTGTTTGTCACGAAAAATCCTAATCATGTACATAACTTTCATTTGTGTTCGCTCATGGCCCAGATATCCATGTAAAATGCGCATGGTCCTTTATAATATGTAATTATATAAATACTTACTAGGCTTGGGCCTAACCGGTCACTACAGAGAGCGCTCAATTTAGTTCATAATCCAAGGATGAACTAGTTCGCTCTATTAATTCATTAGTTCTTTTTTTAAAATAATTTAGTAAGAACAATAAATAAAGAAAAAAATATAGTTATGATTATTGTAAGTTTTGTTTATTGTTATTTAAAAAATACAAAGTATTACATGAAAATTTTACACATCCATTTATGTAATATGAGATTTTTTATTTATTATTTAGTAAAAGTAAATAACTCGGTTGGTCACATAGCGCCACTGTCTAGTAAAGTGGACTCTAACAGAAATATAAAAAGAACTGAAAAGAACTAAGAGCGGGATTTTCAATGAACTAGTTCGCATAGTTCACCTAAAGGAGCGCTCTTCCCACCTAGGTCGTTCGCGAACTACCCAAGACTAATACTTACTGCTATCAACGGGTCAACATCTCGGCTACGTCGTTCTGTCCGTTAGGCTTTGACTAAGTATCTTGTTACGTAATTGTTTTAGAGGTCTTATATTTTTTTAGTTTTCGTTTAATTTTGGTTTGTTAAATTTAATTGTTTTAATAATATACAGATTTACTGTTGCGAATAGAAAGACGACTGTTCTAGTGTAGTGGTGCTAGTAGTCGCCTCAACACCGGCGGTCGCGGGTTTAATTCTCGCTTGGGACAAATATTTGTATTTGTGCAAATATCTTTTCCAGTCTGGGTGCATGTCCTTGTGGGTCTTCACACCGTGCCGGATAGCACGTAAAGCAGTCGATCCCGGTTGTTATCATAGATATCAGATAGCGACCATTATTAATGGTAAGGAAATTCCGCTAACGTAAAACAGCTCTTATCTTTCTGTCTTATATATTTGGGTAGTAATAGGATAGTCGAACAATCAGATTCATATGATATATAAAAAGCAAAAGATCCGCTGCTCCGTGCTTTCTTTTTGGCACATAAGCTGCTTAAGCTTCTAGTCAGCAGTTCAGAAAATAAAACCGCTAAAATCGCTTATCAAGTCCGACTCGAAGGCCTTACTCTTTACTTCTATATATGTAAAGTACGTTTTAATAACTTAATCCTGTTAGCTTTCAACCCTTTCTTTTATGCTGATATCCTTTTGCAAGGTCTGTTTTTCTTTATTGTAATGTCATTGAAAAATAATTAAAGGTTAAAAAAATCCGACTTCAAGATTATTTCCCAAATGTACAAACTTTTTTGTCGTTGATTTTTCTTAAAAAGCGGTAAATTGATTCTAATAAAATTTCTACGGGTCCACCTCTGAAGCATGACCTACTGATAAAAAAAAAAGAATCATCAAAATATATTCATAATTGACGGAATAATCGCGTAACAAACGTACAAAAAAAAGTTCGAATTGATAACCTCCTCCTTTTTGAAATCGGTTATAAAAAAATTATACAAGTAAACACATAACATTTTTCGCGTTTGTAACTATGAACTCACTACGAATTCCTATATACATATTTAATGGGGTCACCGGTACTTTACTATTTACCAGTGCAACAAGACCACATTCCCGAAGGTATACAACTAAGTAAAAACAGTTTAATAATTTATTAATCACTATTACTAGACCACATTGTTTTACATTGCACCTCCATTAGGGATGTCCATGTAAGAAAAGTAGGTATCGATATTCTTTTCAACATAATATATCGTATCGATGTATCGATAGAAGGTTTCGAGTTTAATCCATCATACTGTTCCACTGCTTGTTGGCGGGAAATTTACCTACCGCGAGTAACGGTCGCTATCAAATGTCAGTGATACAACCGGAACCGACGGCTTTACGTGCTGCCCGAGGCGTGGTGGGGAAACTCACAAGGACATACACCCAGACCAGAAACAAATATTTGTACAAATATAAATATCTGCTCAAAATGGGAATCGAACCGGTAACCGCTGGCGTTAAGACGACTACACGCATCACTACACTAAAACGATTTTCATAAGTATAACAACTTTATTTAATTTGAAATGACTAATTTCAAGTACTACTATTTAAATGACTAATTTCAAGACTACTACAGTCATATTAGAAAAATCGTTTTTTGTGATGGATAGCCTATATTAGCCAAATTTTAGAAGGTTATTTAACAGGCTATAAAACATTACGGTATGTGTACAAGTAAGCGCGTACCGTTAGGTACTTAGGTTGCATTTCCGTTGTGACCTAATTACTTCACTTCAATATTTTACTTACAGTACATAAGATAGTTCGCTATCGGTCACCAAGAGTACCGCGCGTAACTCACCATTCGCATTCCGCTATCAAATTCATTAAAGTCTAAGTGCTTTTATAATTATATATTTTACAGTTTTATATACTTTTATTTATGCACACTCGTACGACTAACCCGTAGATATTGGTCCTTCGAGTCGGATCAATATGTACGGGTTAGGCTAAGTTAAGGAATTTGATAATGGGCTTATTCACTATGATCTCATTCAAAATGATTATGACTATATTATTGCGCGATTTTTGAATTAACGATGTGAATATCTTACAATTGACGTAATATATATGTTTTTATAATGAACTTTAATTTTGTACATCAATAAAACTAAGGTAAATATACTCATCGCTTAATTATACATAAATATAAAATTTTCAAAATGAAAATTTAATACAGCGAGTATGGTATTTTATGATTAATTACATTTTTTAACTCTATCTGTCGTAAATCGTTGAAATGCATTCGATTCAGAATCGCTGATTTTCATTGAAAAACGATGAAATATGAAACCTTTCATTTCCCAAACCGAAATGTCATTCGTAAAAAACTTTTGACGTCGAATTTCAGTTAAATTTAGCGTGCACAGGATTTACTGGAGAACATTTATTATTTTCTAGGTAATTTAATTATATACGTACTGTACTGTACTGTATCAGTCTGTAAACCACCTACCGCTGACCGAAGGCCTCTACTCCATATAGAAGAATGTTTGGGGATTAATCCGCCACGTTGCTCTACTGCGGGTTGACGGATAATATCCCTACCAGAGTAACTATCATTACCAGGTGTCTGTGATAACAACCGGGACCGACGGCTTTACGTGCTCTCCGAGGCACCGGTGGGGGGGGGGGTATCCACAAGAACATACATCTAGACCGGAAACAAATTTTGCACAAATACAAATATCTGACGGGAATCGAACCCGCAAACGCACTACTCGCACCACTACACCAGAACGGTCGTCATTATGTACGTAAAAATAACGAAATCAATTTTGACTCTTCACTTTATTTGTTCCTAACGAGTACTTTGATTCACAAAATAATATTTCTGAGGTAATCAAATTGACTAGTACTATTTAAATTTACGTAAATTTCAAATCTACTTTATAATTTTTTTTTTTTACTTAAGCTAGATCTACCAAATTCATCTCATTACCCACTCTAAAATTCAATATACTATACTGCATTATTAATTATCTTACAAGATTATACTATACTAATTAGACTATACTAATTAGCTTACAAGATTCAGCACAATAAATAAATAATAAATACAAATTAATTTCCATGATTTTACGGTTTCATAGTAAAATCAAAATTGTGTACGCTTTTATAAGCTCGACTGAACCGGTATTAACTAGTTCCGACCGCCTTAAACCAGTACACAGCAGTATAAACCTGTTGGCTATGGAGTATCGGGAAACTGAGCTACAGTCTCCATTATTCATACTCAAGCCAGAACTTGACGGTTTCGGGCATTGAATTAAATATTCGAACAGATTTAATTGGAATTTTTCGTGCTGAAGTAGTTTCTGAAACTCTAATTTAAATTCTCAAACTGAAAAATCATTTCAATTACGAAACGACAAAGAAATATAATCCTGCGTTGTTGTTATCGTAATTGAACAAATTGTTGAAATTTTATATACGTTTTATTTAGTCATGAATCAGGTCATACATCACGGTCTATTATTAATAATGTTTTCGCATTTCTTCCATCCAAGTTTTTTATTATTAATAACTGTAATGTATCACATCGTAGTAGTTTTACTGAATAACAACGAGAACATAAATCAATAGGGAAACTAATCACTCACCTGAGTTATACTCCAATAGCGATCCAGCGATATGAGACACAGATTCATTATCGATGCCGTACACAACAACACATCCATCGCCGAATGTATTTCGCACCACCAAAAACCGAAAATCCAATATCCCATTAACTCGTTCGCTAGAGAGAATGGCATTATCACTAACCCTAAAAAAAAGTCTGACACCGCTAGGGAAGCGATAAACCAGTTCTGTATATTCTTTAACGCTTTCTCCGTCACTATAGCTATAATGACCAGCATGTTCCCTACCACGACCATTATCATCAATACTGTGACCACCACCGATGCTATTATTATGTGAGCTGGCGAATAACCGCTTGGATACCACGTTCTTAGTATAACTTGGTTTATCGTCGTATCGTTGAGCGTAGTGTTTGCGTCGGACGCGTTTGTCATCTGCAGTGCGAGGAACTCTTCTTGCGTCATATAAGTCGGGACAAGGAACGTCGAATTCAGAGCTAGTGAAGTGTTCAAATGCGTACTCATTGTCGTCTTCAACAGTGTTGTCGCGTTTGGCACCATTTTATCGTTTTCACTGTCAACGATACTAACAGCCAGAATTTTCTAATATATTTTACTATCTACAATATTATTATTGTTGTGAAGAATTGCAAGTAAATTTAGTTTTTCTTTGGCCCCGTTGTATTATTTAGAATGCTGTTCAAACGGTTTAAAAAGTATTGCCTATAGGAACGGAATTATTACTTATAGATTTTGAACGTTTTTTTACAAGATTATTATGATTATTATACTGCTTATACCCGTACGCCCGAACTACGTGGCCACTTGAGCGATCTTTTGCAAAAATGTCTACATTATTTACACTAGATATAAACACTCAACGACACTAAAATTTATTTATATATACAAGGTCTCTAAACGATTACACGTATTACTAATATTGCTTTTAAAAAACGAATACGAATATCGATAAAAAAAAATAACCGAAATAAATCGAGCAAATTAATTATAAACACACACGCGTTACAATGCGACACACAAAAAAGCGTAACTATTTTAAATCGAAGCAAGTTTAGAATCGATTTGAATCGATTATTTTATACAACTGTAGAATCGGTATCGTGACGTCATCGTGTAAGTCTTTGCTTTCTGCGGTCCCAAAATCGATCTGTCTTCGCGAACATTTTTCCGATTTTTTCATCACATATTTTTTTCTATTAATTTATTTTTGGATCATCATCATCCTTAGACTGAGGCTTTAATGAGCCATTGGTATGTATTAAATTTGACGTAGAGGTATCTGGCTGACTGTCTTAATACCTGGAAAAAAGAGAAAAACAATCAATGTCATTCTATAAATTATGTAACAAGGTTACGAACATACTAAATTGTTTTGTATTTACGTTTATTTTCTCTCGCAATATTTTTTTATATGATATGCAACTTCATATAATATTATCCCGCGGTTTTACAATTATCGTTTCCAATAGTTACCATAACAATTTATATGTAAGATTATTTTTATTAGTCCATAGTGAGACTATGATGTTTTAAGCTTACAATATATTATAGTTATGAACATTTTATCTGTCTAATTTTTTTAATAGTATATATAACGTTTCCACTTCAGAGATTAGCGCTTTCAAATAAATTATTCCATAATTCACTTCACAATTATATATACAAAAGGAACTCTGTTTAATTGCATGGTTATCGCGATTGAATAATTATGCATTTATTTATGTGAAAACAAATATCTATTATTAAAGGCAATATGACATGTACAAAATTAAATTGCGTACTAAATATTTTGGAAGGAAAACAAAATTAAATCAATAATCTCACATAAGTCGTAGATCTCACATAGCTTATATTCCTTAAATTTTTTTATCACGGGGTAATCAAAAACATAAGAATTAGTCCATTATCAACTTGGCGCTAACGACACTCAGAAAAATATCCTAAAGCTAGTATAGATACTTTTTATACGGTGTGTGAGAAAGTCGAACGTTGACTACTTTTACTCTCTTCTTTTCTATTTATCTCCTTCTTACTTCCGTTCTTTTCTAAACGAAATCAGCTACGCACTCGTGGATCCTCTGACGTAAAAATAAATATTAATAACAAATAAGAGTCTCATATCTGAAACATGTAATGCCTACGAGGAGACCGAAAAGAATGGAGGCCTTCCCTATCAACTCTGAGGGGAGGGGTTACCAATACTCGTTGTCTAGTTGCATTGTAATTTTGTTAACATTGTAATGTTATCTATTGCAATTTTATTATTATTTTATTATTATTGTAAGTATTCTTAATTATTTCTTCCTTTTTATACTTTAATTAATAATAAATAAGTTTAAGATTACAACCGTTCTGGTGTAGTGATGTGAGTAGTCGCCTCAAACCACATGCCGGCGGTCACGGATTCGATTTCCGCTCGGGACAGATATTTGTATTTGTACAAATATTTGTTTACGGTCTGAGTGTATGTCCTTGTGGGTCTCCCCATGCCTCGGAGAGCACGTAAAGACGTCGGTCCTGGTTGTTATCATAGACACCTGATAACGATCATTACTCATGGTAGATAAATTATCCGCAAACCCGCGGTGGAGCAGCGTGGTGGATTAAGCTCCAAACCTTCTTCTATATGGAGAAGAGGCCTTCGCTCAGCAGTGGGTTGTTTACAGGCTGATACAGTTCAGTTTATTTCAGTGTGTATGTTAAACATATTTATTTAGTTACAACACGTAGAAGGTTTTTACAAATTTATTAAGCCATAATATTCCTTTCGATTCAGCTTGTTTAGTAAAAATATACATAATACCTACAGGATATAGGTAGAGGATTGAAAGTTTTACAACATTCAATTTTCATCCAAGTTTAGGGTAACACACGAAAGCTAACTTCGAAGTTAGCTAAAAGTATTTTCAAAGGAATTTAGCCGTTGTCCCCACTGTATAATGCATGTTATTGAGCATTTTTACTGTGTCATTGTACCTTATACAGATTTTTTTAATGTAGCAACTTTTACTTGACTCACTGGTTTTATAAATGATTAATGACGTTATAACTTTTAAATTAAGATTAAATGCGAGTTTGGTCGACCGATATTTTCGTAGTGGAGTAGCGTGGCGGATGGAGGTCTCTCTTTTTCTATATAGGAGAAATAGTCTTTACTCGCTAGTGGATATTTACAGGTTATTTCATTTCAGTTCAGAGAGTTTAGCGTTATGGCACCACAGTTACCGTCCTATGTAGCCACGGCGATGCTATGACGCTCAATAGTAGACGGTTACATGACACTTGTAAGTAGATTTCAACTACTTTTCGGCCTTGATTATGCTGACGCAAGCTATACTAACCTAATAGTAATTCACCTTAATAAACTTGAGCGTCTTCAAAACATTGCCATCAGGTTCGTGTTTGAGTGACGCAAATTTGACCACATCTCTGAATTTCGCTCTAAACTCAACCCATCAGTCTTCGCCGAAATCTACACATCCTTTAACTTCTATACTATTTATTATTTAATCCAATCAGTCCTCCATACGAGAAGGACAAATTCAAAAGTAATAATTTCACAGTAAAATACTATGTTCATCCGAAAATCTTACTCTTAGAATATCTGTACATAAGACCAAATACTATCAACGCTCATTTACTATTCAGGCTGTTCTTTTGTGGAATGCTTTACCTTTACATATTCGAAAGCTCAAATTATTGTTACAATTAAAAACTTAAAAGTTTATTATCCATCTTTAAATATAATATATAATTGTATTAATCTGTATGAAGCTATCGTCTATTTTGTGTTTGTATTTTATGTTTATTATACACCACCTGTTTAAAAATGGAAGTTGTTTATTTATTTAACACACAATTATAACATCTTTACAGTAAAAATCCAATACGACGTTATAATCAAATAAAAAAAAAGCATGTGTCATGTAAACAACACATGGATGAACAGACACTTATTCAATTACAGAGATATTATATACATTATATAATTTACCATTAAAAATTGAGCGAAATAAATTTAATATTAATTCATTTATTCCCCCTTTTCAAGAACCCCCTGGACTAATTCCATTAGTTTCAGCAGATTATGGCGAAAGATATCTATACCGTTATCTGAGAGTTTATTCAGTAATCGAATCGCACGTAACATTGGAGATGCATTTAGCAGGTTTGTTTTTTAAAGGCCGCGTATCGATTAGTAGGTTAAATAATAAAAGCAATATAATAATATATAAAATATATCACCCTGTTTTACTCGTATTGTATCGCGACACACTCTTGTAAGGTTGGTGTATTTTGACAGAGTCATAGTGTGATTTGTGTGTTAGCCTTTAATCTTTTCTAAAAAAACAAACTTACTACAAAAGTATATATATATATATATATATATATATATATATATATATATATATATATATATATATATATATATTTCTTATAAAGCATTTGAATCCCTATAATTCCAATAGAGGTTTAATTTCAAGTTCACTACAAATCTTATTACATAAGCTTTTGCGTTTCAAATTTCTACTGCCAGATGTCTAAACTGTTCTTTGATATATCATTCAAACAGACATTCCTTCACCTTTAATATTTAAATAAATGTGTATTTGTAGCTGTTAATAATTGTAAAGTATATAATATACTAGTTGTGCCTCGCAGTTTTACCCGCGTAAATTTCGATCCCGTAAAAATATTAGGATAAATAGTAGCCTATTTTTTATTCTTACTATGGTAACATGAATTATTATAATATGACTAATAATGAAATTAATTAACTGGACTTAACTGAACCACACTTTTAACAGTTCACTGCTCGGCAAAGGTCTCTTCAAAAGCCAAAAGGGTTGGAGCTTAAACCAACACACTGCTCCACTGCGGGTTGGTGAATAATTCCCCTACCATAAGTGACGATTGTTATCAGGTGTCTTACGACGACGTACGATTTATTTGCTCTGTGAGGCACGGTGGGGAGAGAAGCACTTCATAAACTAGTTCTTGCCTATTTAACAAGAAATGTAATCTATTAAAATCGTACTATCGCCATAAAATTAAAATATCTACCAAAATCATCTATTTGTCATCTAGAGACTCTCAGCAAGTACGCAAACCCTCGTATTCACTGAAGCTCCCTTTTTCCCGCTGAGTCAGCATCCCCTATATAAATAGTGAATATGATCTTCTCTCATATGAAAAAGTGGCCTTTACCCAGCAAAGGGTTATTCGAGTGAGTGTCCCGTTGGAGCAGTTGACAGTGAGACTGCTTTCTGCTCCAGGGTAGTAGATTTAATTGCCACTCCGGCCGTAATGTTTATATTCATTATATATGTATTTTCTATATGTTTTATTATATATATTTTTTATGTTAAGTGAATAGGCAAACTGGCAGACGTTCCACCTGATGGTAAGTGGTTGACGTCGCCCATGAACATAAACTAGTTTACCTGGAACTAGTCCAGCCAACTCATTTATGTGTTGCCTATCCTGAGACATATGATGTTAAGTCTCAGTGCCAGTAATTACACTATGTTGTTACAAAAATGTTCGAGTATACCAGTCGACTCCCCTAAAATACAGTTATGAAGTTGCCTACCTTAGGAACAGACGACCGTGTATGTTATATACATTTAAAAAACAGTAAATTACCTCACCACCTTGATGTTGGTTAAATTCCCAAGTAATATTTAAAATTTGAATAAATATGTATCCTAAATTGTAAATATTATAATCGAGTTAGAGTTAGGAGTAAGAAAATTCGCAGCTTCAAACAATCCCTCATTATTTATGTTAAAATATCGCGATTAGAATTCATTTTACTTTGCTCTCTTCGGAGTATTTTGTTTGAAAATTAAAAACAAACTTTAAATTATACAATAGGTACTATAGTTTTTTATACTGATATCTTAGTGTTAGTGGTCACTGGTTATTGAGCTAGAGGTCGCGGTTTCAGTTCCCGCTCATGATAATTGATTTTATTGGTCATAGACATGTTTGTCATAGTCTAGGAATAGTAATTTATGTGGGAATCAGCTTGTAAACGCCCCCTACTGGACAAAGGCCTCTTTTTCATGTAGAAGAACGATAGGAGCATAATCCGTTACTATCATGGGTTACAATAGCTATCAAGTGTTTATGATAAGAACCGGTCGGTCAAACACAAACTACAAATATTACAAGGTAAACATCGATATCGCCCAAACATTACTAATGTGTGATGATCGACACGACACCCGTCAATGTAACAGCACCACAGAACTTCCACAACTACCACTTACTATATATATACTTTTGTATATATGGGTATATGTTCTTATATTTTACTAAAAATTTTATATTAAAATTTGTACACCTATGCCGACACAAGACGGTTTCCTATCCCTTTCGCCTGGAAGAGGTCGTAGCAGGTGTAATATTTCTGTTTTGCTGTAAAATATTTGTGTATTTCAATTATCAATTCAATCAATTTATATAATCAAAATTATCTTTGCTTGTACATAATTTATCAATTACGGATATCTGAGAGTTTGTGAAAGCTGAAGGTACTGTTAGCTCTTTTTTATTTATTTTACACAAAATCTAACTGTTGTTTTATACTTGACGACGCGTTGGCGTAGTGGTCACAGCAACTGGCTTATGCGATAACGGTCGCGGGTTCGATCCCCGCACATGACAAATATCTGTATAGGCCATACGGATATTGTCGTGGTGTGGGCGTTTTTGCTTGTATGTTATGTATGTTTCCGGGCCCCCGACACAGCATAAGCATCCTACTGGCGGCCGTTGAATGTGAGACGTTTTTATATAAACCGAAACGCAACACACTACACGCACAGACACACACTCACACATGCATTCACACACAAACATGAAAATTTAATACAGAAACATCTAGTTTAAGTTTATTAAAAACAGAAATGCAATACTGGAGCGCTGCTCTTTTTAAGAAACAATTCAATTAACAGCCGAGTACAGTCGGTGAAAAAACTTCGTGTATAAATAATTTAAATTAGAAAATAACAGAACCGCAGCCGTGAGTTTCATTGAACAAGAAAAACTTTTTTATAATAATGTTCTTAATTGTACTAGCCGGTTAAAACCGGTTTCTTTCGGTCTTTTATTTCTTCTTAATTTTTCCGTTCATTATCAAGTTTGTCTCACATGTCATTAAACAAACCGCTACTAAGCAAAAGCCCCTTCTCCATATAGAAGAAAGGTTAGAGCTTAATCCACAACGCTGGTACACTGCGGGTTGGTAGATAATTTCCCTAACATGTAGGTAAGTACCTACCATGTAGGTAAAGTAACGATCGTTATCAGGTGTCTATGATAACAACCGGGACCGATGACTTTACGTACTTTCTGAGGCCTGATGTGGAGATCCACAAGGACATACACAAATATTTTTTGATTAAAAGTCTATACCGGATTTTATCGCGTTTATAAAAAATTTTACAGTTTAACAATATTTTAAATTAAATTATTTCCCGACATTTCGGACCCTTTACAGCGTCCATAATCTCGGGGGACTGAGGTGGTGGGTGTCCGAATAAAATCCGGTAATAAAAAAATCCGGTATAGACTTTTAATCAAATGAGTAAAATTCGCGTAAATATAAGAGAACAGTACATACACAAGCATTTTTACAAATAAAAATCTCTTCCAAAAATCTGTCCCGAGCGGGAATCGAACCCGCGACCGCCAGCGCGCGGCGTTTAGGCGATTACTCGCACCACTACACCAGAACGGTCGTCGATTTATACATAACCAAGTAATAAACGTCGAAAGTCAATCTCCATCTTTTAATCGACGTAATTTTAAAATGACCCAATACGAGAGAATTTCCATTTGTCTCAACGTATATTGATCAGGCCATGGTAAAGCTAAAACTTTTGAGTCTGTAATGAATGAGTCATTTCCGTTCGTAGCGGTATTAGTTTGCGCTGGAGATTTGTAGTACCACAGACGATTGAACCAAATGCATTAAAACTATACTAAAAAGTAATGTTAGGTAGAATTCGCTGAACCGCCTTTGTTCGTGGTCATATTTATAAGAAAAGTGACGTAATTCTGAAGTTTTCTCGATATATTGTTATCGATATAACAATAAAACTGTCTTTAGTGATGTGATTGTAATACAGACGAAAAATAATCAAAAAAGTTACCTCATTTAAGAAATTGTCTTATCATAATTAAGTATTTAAAATTTGTAATAATGATTCTAAATTTAAAAAAGAAAAAAAAACCATTTCATGGTTCAATTCAGAACTAAACTGAATTGAATCTATAAACGTTTCTCTGCTGGACAAAGGCCTCTTTTTCATATAGAAGAAGGGTTGGAGATTAATCTACCACGATGCTCCACTGCGCGTTGGTGGATAATTTCCTTTGAATAACGTTCGCTATGAGCTGTATCTATACACATGATGACAACTGGGACCGACGGCATTACGTGCTCTCCAAGATATGGTGGGGTGACCTACTAGGACATTCACCGAGACCAGAAACTAATATTTGTACAAATACAAATATCTGCACCAAGCGGGAATCAATCCCGTAATTGCCGGTGTTAAGGCGACTAGTACACCACTACACCAGAACGATTGTTTGAGGATGATATTGGTTCAATTCATTGAAAAAAGAAATGACATTAATTATATTTATTTGAACATTCCATGAACAGAAAAAAAAAACGATGAAAAATTAATGTAGACAAAAATATGAAACGACATTAAATTGAAATTACAATTTTTTTTTTTTAATATTGAAGTAAGAAATTCTGTATATTATATATATATATATATATATATATATATATATATATATATATATATATATATATATATATTTCGCAAGAAATTTTTTATTTGTTTGTTAAAAGAAAAAATATTTGTGCTAGTATTTTTAATGTTATGGAATGCTATAGGAAATTACAACGACGCGTTGATGCAGGGGTTATAACAACTGGCTGATGCACGGTGGTCATAGATTCAATCCCCTCACATGATAAATACTCGTATTTATATAGGTCATATAGATAATTATCATGGTCTGGGTTTATATATGTAAAATTGTATGAGTATCCGGCCCTCGACACGTCGTTTTGAGAGTCCATTTGATTATTATAAAAAAAATTACACTTCTACTCTATACATATGTATATAAGAACCACAATGACGAAACTGACAAGACTTATATGCTTAAATCCATCAAATCATTTATCAAAATATAAATATATTTATTAAAATACATATACATACAGTCGAAGAAGAACTAATTTTTGACACTCTGTCACAAACTCACTCAAAATTTCACACAATCATTACAATACGAGAAAAGCCGCGAACGTAAACTATAATAATAATTCATCATCGAAAAATTCAACCTCATACATAATTATTGAGGAGATAATTTTAAATTTTACAAATTGTGTAATCTCATTGAAATGGACAGGAATGAAATTAATGATAAAAGAAAACCGCAAATAATTTGATCCAATCATTTTAATTGAAAATATTTCAATATTTCGTTTATAAAGAATGGTAATAAGCTTTATCTTCTATTAATTTACGAAGGTCTCGATAGATTTTATTATATATATAAAGGAAATGTATTTCCTTCTAATTTAAATTTGAGACGCATTTGTCAATAGACAACTAGTTGACTATCTATGGTACAATTTACAAAATGGCAGATATGAAAAATTGCTTATAATCGATACATGTTGAAATTACTAAAAGTTAAGTGAATGGTTAAAATAGTGAGGAATAAACATTAATTGTCATTTCTCTATTTTCAGGTATAGTTTTTCTAAAGTTAATAATGTTTTGTATTGTTGATTGTAATCCAAAGATGTAATAATAAAACTCTATTTTGAGAGCAACACAAGTTTATTCTTCCTAAACCACTAAACAAACGTATTATATATATACAACACGATATTGTATATTGGTTTTGTTTTTAAGTCCATAAGAGCGCATTAATTACGTGAAACGCTTAGGGGGAGATGAGGGGGTCCGAGCGAAATCTCACTTAATCTCATGTGAGAAAGAGGGTGGTCTCGTCAAATATCATGTACTTTTTTCCGTTATTAAAAATCTTAAATACTAATATTAACTAGTGTGAAATACAAAAAATACCTATATGAGTTTTTTTTGTGATAATAATTTAATCGAGCACAAATTAACTCATTTACATTACAAATATGCATTAAAAAATCTCACGTGAGAAAAGGGGACTGCAGGAAGAAGTCAAGCAAAATCTCGCGAAATCTTACTAAGACTTAATTGATGCCACCTAAGACTACGTAGACCTACGTAGCGATAAGACAGCCTAATTGTGCATCTAGTGTTAAATTTCTTTTCGACTAGTTTTGTTTTGTAAGTATTTCTTCTATGATGTGTAATAAAGAATAAATTACTTATGTATTATTACTATTTTTTCATTATCATCAAAATAATAAGCTGTTCATGGACGTGCATAGAACCATCACAAAAATATTATGTCGTTTGTCGAATTGTCGTTAATTTATTATCAAGAGGTAAGCTATCACTACATATTATAAAGCAAAGTCCTCCCGCGCGTCTGTCTATCTGTTCGCGAAAAACTCAAAAACTACTGCATGGATTTTCATGCGGTTTTCACCAATAGATAGAGTGATTCATGGGGAAATATTAGGTACACAGTAGTAGGGTTACAAGTTTTTCTTTTAAAACATATGTAAGGATATTATCTGCCAACCTGCAGTATGGCAGCGTGGTGGATAAAGCTCCAACCATTCTTCTACACGAAGAAGAGGCTGTTTCCCAGCTGTGAGTTCTTTACAAGTTGAATAAGTTCCGTTCAGTTCATGTAAAGTTCATAGTGCAGACAGCAGTACATGTATTTATTAGACGTCTGCTAGTGGCTATGATTAAACATTATCTTCATCATACACAAGGGAAATTTCAAAGAAATTCAGCACATAAAATTCTGCGGTTCCAAATTGAATTGTAAATGAATAGCGGTTCGGTTTAAATTCTTATTTTCTATCAAAAAACCAAATTTACGAAGTTCAGTAGGCTTAGAATAATCGTGAAATAATTTATTATGTTAATGTGAAGCTTCCACTGGTTAACAATGTAAATTGTGGTGAACGATAATCACCAAAAATTGACAAGTTACTTGTTAAATAAAAATATGAATAAAATAATACTAAATTTGAGAATATCATCAAACCCGCATTTTATTATGAATAGTCTCCTACTCCTGGGGTTGTCTGGAAGAAATTGCTTAGAACAATAAGACCGCCTTTGCACGCTGTCAGTAAATCTTTCTACTCTTTATTTATTTATTTTTTCTCTATATATATAAATATATTATAATATGTTAATGTTCATCATAACTGTGTGTATGCAATAAAGTGAATAATAAATAAATAAAATTCAGTTATACACAACATTTTGTTAGGCATCGATATGAGTATTTAAGAGAAAATTTGACAAAACATTACAATTGTGAAATATACTTTACAAAAAACTAAAACTAAATATTTGCACTTAAAAATACACGGAAACGCATAAAATATTAAATAAAATAAATAAATATAAATAAATATTAACCAACAATCACACCACGTTAACCTAGCCCCGTGCTAAGTTCATAAGAACTTGTGTTACAGGTACTAGGAACGGAAATAAATTTAAGATACAAATACATATATACATAAATACACATCCATGACCCGGTGCAGACATCTATATTCGTCATACAGATTATCTGCACCTGGCGGGATTCGAACCCGCGACCGCTGCGTAAAGTGTCCAGTTGCCTGACCACTCGACCAGCCGGCCGTCAAAATGTCAAAAAATTGAGCACTTAAAAGCGATAAAGCACCAAATGAAGACTTTCACAAACTATCGATCTGTTCGCGTACATTTTTAAAATATCGTAAGGCCATTTACAAATATTGGGGGACATATCGATTCATACACACAGACTTTGGTTCCATTAACGGCCATCACTTGTCAAGCGCAAGCGGGTAACTGGAATACCTGAGAATATTGAAACTTTGGAAATGTTATCAAGACTTTTCAATTAGTTTCGATTGTAAATATAATTTATTACTCGCTGTTGCCTATGACTTTGTTCACGTGAAAATATATCACAAGAAGCCGTATATTTTCCAGGGTAAAAAAAATAGATCGCCAGCGATCCCGTGACGTCCTTGTACGACGACGAGGGCATCGCTGGGTTTTAGTGGGTATTCTGACTTCGCAGTCAGCGAGTCCCACATACCCGTCACCTTCGGGCGGCGGAATACGTAAACGTATTTCCCAGCGTCAAAAAAAAAAAAAAAAGGGTAAAAAATAGACTTGTACTACTATATACTGTAAACGTATCTCTGTGGAAATTTTCACCCCTGATCGATTCGATTATTTTGGCGTGATTGAATAACTATCTATCCATCTATCAGATTTATTACATTAATAGTACGAGTAATAGTATAACATTTATGAAATATTCATATAGAGTAAACAAGGTATTATTTTAAACTACACTTAAATATATACAATTAAGAAAATATTTCAATTTTTTTTTTTTAAAGTAAAAATTACTTGCATTTATGTATTCATCACGTCTGTCTTTAAAACCTATCATTTCTAAATCAGTTCTATTCTAAGGAAAAAAACAATAAAGAAGGGGCGATGTCACAAAATTGACTTCCTTGCCACGGACCACGAGCCACGGCCCGCGCGAAACTGTCGACTAGATCAATTAAGAGAAAAGTCGGCCACCTGCTCGCTAGTGAGGTATATTCATCGATATTTTATTATGAAACGATATCGAAATTGACGTTTGAGTCGTGTTACTAATACATGTCACTGGACCATGATGTAAACAAACCTCTATTTATATTTATATTATAATAATATAAATATAATCAATCAAGAGTCAAATACAAAAAGCAATGTTGATTAAAATGGCACGCATTATGAGGTTCCTAAGCCTGGAGCACTAGTTACCGAAATCCTGGGCCTCAACCATGGAATGGAGATAGCAAGATATATTTTGTAACATAATATAGCCTATTATATATCTCGCTACAAGTAATATAGACAGAAATATAGCTGTAAATGAGAAAGCGAGTGAAACCGCTGGGGATGACACAATATTACTGTATATTAATTGATGCGCGTATTTAATAATATATATTTGAAGCCGAGTGATTACATTTATAATCACAAACTGAATATTTAATTTTATATTAATAATTTACTATCAATTACATTACTTTAATGATATATTAGTCTAAAAGATGAATAATGTAGTTGAAATTCCAAAATAGTTCGATTCATTTCATATTTCATATTTAATTTGATATTCCAAATTCATTTCAATACAAAATATTGAATAATGTTCTGATTTGTTATTTTGAGATTAAATATAAATAGTAAGAAATAGCTCTGATAGTCCAGTGAATAGAACATATCGGTAATAGCAGAAAAGTTGGTTTAAAATCGAGATGATAATTTTTAATTTTTACTGTCTTAAAGATTCGTCCTGTTCGTGGAGATGAACAAGCTGTATAATTAATTTACTGTATTTTTTAATTATTTAAATTGCTTTCCAGTAATTTTTAAATTTAATATTTTTCGATAAATTACAAATTATCGATAAATATGTATCGATGAACAAAAGACATCACTATTCAATCAACGAATAGCTCGCTGAACAGTCATCTCGGACAATTAATCCAAGTCGAATTCAATAGTAAACTTCACATAATTCGTAATTTCACTTACTCTTTATAATTTATAATAAAATAAGATTATATATGTATAGATTCAACCCAATTTTACACTTATTGCTTTTAGTTTCCAATTTGACATATATTATTTCACCCATGTCACGTATGGAGAAGACACAAAGGATCATTAAGTTTGGTCGAGAACCCAACCTCAATTAGATTTTGCAGACATTTTAAAGTCTTCGAATTTCATTATAAGTTCTTAACCCTAGGCAATTGTTACAAAAATGTAATTAACATATCTGTTACATAATCGCAATTTTTTTTACATGTACTAAATTTGAAAGTAAATTGTTTTATATTTATTTAGAGATTAATAAAATAGACTGTAGAAAAACAGTAAGCAGCCAATATTAAAATGAGCTTAGTGTTGATGTTATAAAATTGAGTACCTTTATTTTTGTCGCATTCGCAAAATATTATAGTCTCAAAAATCTTTCTATAGTTATTCTAAAACAAATTAAAAAGAACGTCTTAGCCCCGTAATAACATATTAAATTTAATATTTTCAGAAACACTATTTTAAAACAATTATTAATAGTCTTTTTGTATTATTAATTAGACGTTACTGTTTGTTCTCACTGGTCATTAATTAATGATCTATAAATGAAATTTTTGGGTTAATTATATGTTCATGAACATATTTCATAACTTTTTTTCCAATGTAATAATTTTACATTGAATTTCTTATCAAATATAAGTTAAATTGTAGTTGATTAATATTTGCTATAAATTATAAAATAAATTGTTATGATTACTATTATTCATTATAAAAATGTTCAATAATTAAATGTTGATTAATATTAAAGAGTTTAACGCCGAGTTGCACGAAACAAATTTTAAAATTTAAGTGTTTATTAAACTAATTTAATCACAAGAATCGTGATTATCTGTTGCACAAAACGTACATCTGATTAAGTTAACAAAAAAATTTAGTTTAATTAGAGACCTATCTAACGGATGATTAATTCCAACAGCTTTAAATTAATCATGAGATCAACTAATTTTAAGATTAATTGCAACTTAACTAACGGAAAGTTAGCGATGGTTTCGTACAACTCGCCGTAAAAGTGTTATAAAACAATAAATTAAACGATTTTTCTAAAGAAAGTTCGTCAAATTTATTATATGTCAGTACCGTGGACAAATCAGTCAGTACCGTGGAACGAAAAATTTGAAATTTGACTGTCGCTCTCGAAATTTTCAAGTTGTCGCGAAATCGTCTCAGACTTTCATTTTTACAATAATTTAGAGTAATAACATCCATAAACAGATTAAAAAAAATTAATTTTGATATCCAAAAATTATTAATAAAAAAAGTCACAGTTAGAAAAGAATTACCCGTCTGTATTTTTTCTCTTACAATAAGACTTCACTACAATTGCTTATAAAGTAATAGCTCATCTTCTAGACAGTGTATTAAGATGAAACCTATACCAGATTTTAAGTCAGACTGTGATAGAAGATTACGACTGTGAAAATTCCATCTGATTTCTTGCAGCAGATTTTGTGTGATGCCGGGACAAACATACAAATAGATAGAAGTCAAAAAATCTAAAAATATCGTTTTTCTCTTCCTTTCTCTTGTGTAGGCCTCAACAATCAGTTTTTCCTTAATATCTCTGATGTACAGATATCGGCTTGTTACAAATTCATTATATATATAGTTGCTCTGTCTTTTTTGTTTTCCACCCCTTTTTTAAGAGATATTTCGTGTCATAACTATGTTTTGCATGATGTTAACTGCAAGATCGTACCTTGATAACAATATTAATACGTCTTTTTTTATTAATATTACTTTGTAATAATGATGTGTATTCGATATGAATACCATTGACAACCGTTCTGGTGTAGTGTGTGTGTGTGCCGCACGAGGCAGATATTTGTATTTGTGCAAATATTTGTTTCTAGTCTGGGTGTATATCCTTGTGTCTCCCCACCGTGCCTTGGAGAGCACGTGAAGCTATAGGTCCCGATTGCTATCATACACATCTGATAGCGGCCGTTACTCACTGTAGGGACATTATCCACCAACCCACAGTGTAGCAGCGTGGTGGATAAGCTCTTACCCTTCTTATATATAAAGAAGAAGCTTTTTCCCAGCAGTGGGTTGTTTACAGGCTGATTCAGTTCATTTCAATTCGGATGTGAATACGTATAGAGTATTTGAAAGTTACATAAACTTATCGATGACGATCGATGAATATTATCGTATAAGACTTAAGTAAACATAAATTTAGAATACCTTTTACTGATGTTAGAATTATATACGTTATAAAAAGTATGCAAAACAGTCTGTTTATATTTTAAGTTTACTGTTTTACTTCCAACTTGTCAAGTAAGTTGAGTTAACGGCAAGGGTGTGTGGAAGTACACAGCTCAGAGTTTGTGAGACATATTTATATAGCTGTGTTATGAAAATATTTTTTACAAAATACGGTTAAAGAAACAAAATATTATTCCAGAGAAATTTAAAGTAACAGCCCTAAATTTTTTTGGTAGTTGTAACAATTTCTGACACGTATGTTTTACGTGAGATTTAATTTAATATTTTCACACATCATTTAGTTTTTTTTTTTTTTTTTTTTTTGTATAAATTATATTTTTGATTCAGCCTACTGATATAAATATTTTTAAATATTTGAGGGTAGAACAGAAAAATCCAATACCACATCAACCGTTGGATGTCCACTGTTGAACATAGGCATCCCCATCATATTTGGGAGAGTTTGCTAAGGGTACAGATACACATGCTACTCAATAGCATGCATTATAATCTAGTCAACAATTGCCATTTTGGTTAACTTTTTTCATCAGTCTCTGAAAATTATGATTTAGGTGTCATTCGATTCGGAATGGCATCAAAATCACTAACGTTTTTTTATACATAAAGTTAAAATACATACGTAAAGATATAAATGAAACGATATACAGGCTCTACAATTGTGTAAATTAGTTCACTAGAATGACTTGATGTAGAGTCAATTAAAATATTTTATTAAAAATATTCCAGAAGCTTTTTTTTAATATAAATAGATTTAAGCTCCGCGTACGTTGTACATCGGTTGCTTTAGTTAAGTTTTTCCTTTCTATCACAATGCAACACAACGCAGATAATTATTTTTTTTCTCTCCAGACCGCGTTAATTACACAATTATACACGAGCATAAATTACTCTACATGGTTTATGTGTTTTTTATATTTTATATCTTAGCCACTTATATTTTTAATTAAAGTTTCACTTCCTTGTATGAATTAAAAATAATTAAAATCGCAAAGAATTTTCGTTCTTGTTTAATTGTAAATGTTAATTTTGGATAACATGTCACTTTTTTTTGATAAATTTCGCGATGACGAGTATTTTAATGAGGCGTGTAACATAATAGTGGTGCACCCTAATAGATTAGGATGCTTCATTTTAGAGCAACATTTTCCTCAAAATCCTACCTGAAAATCTTGTAATCCAAATAAATAAACAAAAACTTTGAGTTTTAACAAAGCCTTTAATTTTGGATTTTAAGCCGTTGCTCATCAAACAATGAGTTTTCCATACAAAAACCTATGAAAGACCATTTTTTATTCATATCTTCTTCCGCTCGCTTTTTTCGTATTTTGCTACTCAATTCTTTAAACAATATTCAATTACGTTAAAAAAATCCAGTGAGACAAATCTGTAAGTTGAATATTTTTTTCACAAATCGGATTCGTCGGAAACTGAGGTTTTGAGCCCTTAATGCTTTTAGTAGCTGGACAAGGTAAATTATGAGTGGTAAAGAAAAATATTTTAATACAAATTTGTACAGCACAAAATTTCCTACTAATTTGTTCTCTAACTTTTTTTTCACCATCTATAGTTTAGTCACAAAATACAATTTAATGCTATTTTAAAAAAATTTCGAGTATAACGACGCTATAAAATTTAGATGATACAAAAAACACTGAACAAATTGTTAATTTTTTTTATTTTATTTGTTGCAACAGCTGCTATATAGTACGTATTCCGTTAAAATGTCAAATGTCGTAAGACTTATTGCTTGTCTTATGGCTTTTTTATTACGACTCTAAAGTTACAGCCATTTCAAGGGATCAGACAATATAGCCCCGTTGGCACACACATAACTACTAGACAAAACAAACTGTACTGTACTGTATCAGCCTGTAAACCACCCACTGCTGAGCGAAGGCCATTTCTTCATATAGGAGAAGTGTTGGAGCTTAATCCACCACGCTACTCCACTGCAGGTTGGCGGATAATTTCCCTATAATGGGTAACGAGCGTTATCAGGTGTCTATGATAACAACCGGGACCGACGGCTTTACGTGCTCTCCGAGGCACGGTGGAGGTAAGAAAGATACACACAGACCGGAAACAATTCGAACAATTCGAATTCAATCCGCGACCGCCCCGGCACGCGGCGTTGAGGCAACTAATCTCACCACTACACCAGAACGGTCGTCAGACAACAACACTTTAGGATAAAAAAAAACAAACATCACGATCAATTAAAACGTCACTATTAATAGTATTCTCGATAAAAATACTTAATAGTCCCACTCATATGTCAGTCATAATGGATTGCAAGCTTTGTAATCTAGATGGTTAGTTAACTAAACATTTACCGGAATAGATCAACTATGTTTACAACGCATGGAATAGATAAAATAATGTTTGTTTTATTTTCTAGAGATAATAAGACGCTTGTATTTTTTAAACTTTAAATGAAATGAAATGAAAAGAAAATATTTATTTCGTCATAAGGTGAATATACACACTTAACGAATGTCAAAAAAAATCATTTAAAATAAATATGTCAAATTATTACAAGAAAATGTCTCGGTAAACATCATATTACTATTATATCATCGGCTTTATTAAATATTACAATAAATAACTTAATCTAA
The DNA here is from genome assembly GCA_036937285.1 of Euphydryas editha. Taxonomy (NCBI): domain Eukaryota; kingdom Metazoa; phylum Arthropoda; class Insecta; order Lepidoptera; family Nymphalidae; genus Euphydryas; species Euphydryas editha. The sequence goes on from JAUPFZ010000023.1 coordinate 14,130,299, forward strand.
TATCCCTAGTGTTGGCCGAGAGGAAAAAAAGCCGGAGGAAAAAAACTCTCGGTACTCTTTTTTTAAAAATAAACGTCATTATACAAAATAAAAAAATAATTCACAGTATGACCATGAAATGATCAGGACAAACACGAGCCAATCGTATATGCCAATCGTATATTTAATATTGTCATTGACAAAATAAAAAAGATCTCTAACATTTTTGTTAATAAGGCATTAAACCAAAAGAAGAAGAAGAAGAAGAACTATTAAATTGAGAAGAATTGTTAAATTGTTGTGTCTGTGTGTTATCGTATTTTAATTGTTTGTAATATTTTTTTGATGTTGTATATAACAATTTTCCATTTAATATTTATTACAATTATATATTTCTGACGAAATGATAACAAAATCCTAACACCAATGGCCGTAGATTCGATTCTTGCTCGAAACAGATATTTTTATTTCTATAAATATTTTTTTTTTCTGGTATCATTATTTGTTAATTTGGGTCTCACGTGCATCATTGAGTACGTAAAGCCGACGTGTTGTTATTACATTACAACAACAATCACTACTTTCTTTTAATAGAAACTATCCGCCATTTCGATCCTTCTTCTTTATAGAGAAGAGGCATTTGCCCAGAAGTGGGACACTTACAGCTGTTTTAACCATAATTATTACGTCATAGAATATGAATGATAATTAATATCAGCAAAATTTTTTGTACTAAAGTTTAAATTTTCAATGATTTTTATAGTCTTATACCATTCGATTTCTATTGCCGATACGTGCGAACTGATTGTTTTAGTGTAGTGTGACCACAAAGGAAACTCCGATACCGGACATAAATAAATTTTAATCATATTTTGAATTTTAAAGTCACTGATTAATTAAAAACTATATCATATATATTTATATGTTAATTTAAATATGTATATTGTTTGCGTACTTATTATAATGTTTAATACCTTCTTAATATTGACGACTTGTTGCGCAATGATGTGTTCGTAGATGTGGCACCGAACTAACATTCCTGGGTTTGATGTTCACTTATGGTAAATGTTTGTTTAAAGTATATAGATGTGTATCTTTGTCTCGGTGTTTTTTTTAAATATATATTTCCAAATGCGATACAGATTTTCATCTTACATGGCGCCGTCGAGTATGAGGTTTATATTTGTATTTATTAGTTTTTAGCAGTAATATATTATAGTAAATCTAGTGAATTAAGTCAGTTTAAATCATATGAAAAGTGACTTAGGTATTCTGTGGAAATATCGACACTTCTGTCTGGACTATATTAATTAATCTTCATAGCTTTCCTTAGTAGGGTTACTCTATGTTTGGTTATCAATAATTTATTTAATATAAATTTTAAATTTGTTGTCGCTAAATAATATCAATTTCATTATTTTATGGAGTAAAATAGATCTGTTTAAATAAAATCTACAAAGGAAATTTTTCATTAGATAACTATTGAGTTCAACTTTCCCTCAATTCCTTAATATGTATAAATACTTTCCAAAAATATTCAGTAACAGCTTGTAAATGTGACAGCGACAGGATTGTCGGACATAAGCCTCTACCGTGGAAAAACTTTAGATGACAAATTCAAGCGTGTTGACGTAATATTACAATATTATAATATAACGCACGTAAATATTGTATATATAGAGTATTCATATCATACGTTTAATTACATTTTTTTTAACTTTCAAATTTAAAAGATTTTTCCGTAGACATAACGTTATCATGGTGACCCTATTCCGTATTTATTGCCGACAGCTGTGTGAGATTTACTCGGGTAGCTGCTAGCTGTCGAGAACTGCAGAACGTAGACTATATTGACTGACAATATAAACTGAAAAAAATAAATCTATTTTATTGAACTATTGAAAATATTAAATGAGAATGACAAATTTAATTTGGGTTCATTGGTCAATTTTAGTTCAACACGTTGTTTAATTTCTGTTAAATTTAATTTTAAGACTATATAAGACGCAAAAGTTTAGCCTTAAAAATACGTATCATTATATTTTAAGTCCCTTTTAATTTATCACTCGAACTAAATTGAATTAAAACAGCCTGCAATTGTATCCCCCTACAAATAAATACATATACTACATATAGACTTGTTCTTCATTTAAGAGAATTTAAGAGAATTGGAGCTTAGTACGCGACGCTGTCCCACTATTGCATGGGACAGATTTATAGATTAAGCTCCAACCCTTCTCTCATATGGAGAATAGATTTTTACGCAACAGGCTAATTCAATTCAGTTTATTCAACATTATTAAAGATAATAATACATAAATATATAATTTGTGTATGTAATAAGTGAAGTAGTGAGAATATCAGTCAAAAAAATTCTGCTCTCTGACTGATACCCAATTTATACAAGCATATTATATATTTTTAAGAAGCTTATATTATAATTTATCCAAGCGTCTAGAACAGATTTAGAAAAACTAATAAAAGTCAAAAGTCAAAATATTAATTTATTCAGCAAAAAATTATTACAATTATTTACTGAACGTCACGAGTCTACCACCAGTTCGTAAAGAAGAAGCCTCTGACCTAAGAAGAACTGGCGAAAGAAATTCAGCGGGACTAATATATAATAGAGATAGAAGAATTTAAAAAATAATGAAACCAAAAAGTCTATATTATTTTATTATTAATAAAGATAAAGACGAAGGTTTGGCCCAATGGTCACAACAACTGCATGTGGTGCTAACCATTATGTGTGGTGAATCCCCACTCTTAACAAATGGTTGCATAGATTATACATTTATCGTCGACCGTTCTGGTATAGTGGTGCGTGTTATCGCCTTAACGCCAGCGGTCGCCGGTTCCCACTTGAGGCAGATATTTGTATTTGTACAAATATTTGTTTCTGGCCTGAGTGTGGGTCTCCCTACTATGCCTCGCAGAGCACGTAAAACCGTCGGTCCCAGCTGTTATCATAGACATTTTATAGTGACTGTTACTCATGGTAGGGAAATTATCCGCCAAACCGCAGTGAAGCAATGTGGTGGATTAAGCTCCAACCCTTCTTCTATATGGAGAAGAGGCCTTCGCTCAGCAGTGGGTTGTTTACAGGCTGATTCAGTTCAGTCCAGTTTATATCATACAAGTTTTTGTCATGGTCAAGACGTTTGTGTTTTCGTTGTCTGTTTCTGGACTCACGACACAAGATTCTCATGCTACTGGAAATTAAGTATCACACTTTTATTTATTTACATTTATATAATAGGAATATGCTCTTATTTACTGTAACGTACAAAGTGTTTCCCTATTAAGCTTATACTAAAAAGGATAATAAACTAAATTCTTTCCAAAACACTTAACAACATCTTAATTTATGCAAATACACCCTCAATGTCAAGTCGCACTCAATAATTTATGAATAAAACATTCCCGGAGGCTGTTTGTATAATCACTGAGAAAATAATCGGGAAAAGTTATTTTATAAACTGTATCAAATATTTTTAAGATGTTATTTATTAAAATACTAAATATATAACCTACAAGTCTGAGTTATAATCCTTCTTAAAAGGTTTTTACAAATGTAGTGTTCCATGATACACATTTGTTAATATCAAGCTTAAAAGTTTGCAAAAATTTTTATTTTGTAATTTCTAGCTTTCATCTTTAGTTGCTATATCTGTTCAAAACGCTAACCAATATTGTATTTCAATTAATATTTGTATAATAATTGTATATAAAAGTTGTCCAACGCTCGACAGATGGCGTACAGATCAAAATAGATCACGCTAAAACTTTATTGTATACGTCATAGTATGTAAGTTTAATAATTTAAATAAAAGTGGTCGGTCTGTCGGTCGGTCGGATCAGTCCATCGGTCAGGTCGATCGGTCGGTGTCAGCAGATCAGAATACTGTCGTGGTTTTATTTATTTAACCCTTCAAGTAGTTCACAACTAGTTCAATAGTCGATCGCCAGGCGCCATAGCACACCCAGTGCTAAACAATATCTAATATATATCAATCACATCGTAGTAATATTATATTTAGAATTGTAACTATGTAAATATTACAATTTTAAAGATATAATCCTGGTGACAGACAGACGAACAGTAGAGTCACGGAAAAAGCTGTTGTTACATTTTAGGTATAAAATCCAAAAAGATGAAACTTCAAAAAAAGACATAAATATATAAACGTTTGTTACACATGCATATATTAGCAACGATATAACATTGACACGAGAACAGCAAAAACATCAGAGACCGATTGTTCTTTATTCATATTAATCATTTTTTAAATAAAAAAATTTTCTTATTAAAAAGTATTATAACTTTACCAAAAATATTTTTTTCATAATCCTTAGATAAGAGTGTTCTAACAAACAATGGACCTATTCACCTTTATTGTATTAGTATAAATAGAAGCTTAATAAAACCGCAATTTAGAAAAGAAAGGACTAGAAACGAGGCCAAAGGCTAAAGACCGATGCCAAGTATAGTCACTTTTATCTTAACACATCAAACAATATCTTACACAGAAAGGAGATGGGGACTTTTGGGCCAAAATGTAATAAGTAGAGATATAGTTTAAAAAATTAGTTATATTTTTTTATCTTACAATATAAAAAATCAATTTAATTCTGAATCTGGAAGCGGAGAAAAATGAAAAAGATTGTTTTCATCAAATTAATCGGGTATCGATTCAACTCAAATCGATTACAAAATTAGAAAAAGAAAGGTTTCTACTAGTTAATTAACTCAAAATATTTAGATGCACAATATTGAAGTTGTAAACGATAAAGTTCATTTAAATAAAGTTACATTCATAGCGAAAATATCATTTAATATTTGAAAATAATATCGATTTCGTATTGATTTAAAGTAAATCATATTTTTAGTGACAGCTAACAATTGACTGACATTGATACTAGCCGTTTATTTTTTACCTACATTTCCTAGATGACATTTTAATAATAATAGAAGAAGAATTAAGTATGAAATACATTCAAAGGTTTTATTTTATTCTGAACAATGTTTATTAGTGTTTCAAGTTATTGATATTTGTAATGAGTTTTCAAACATTCTTCACTAAATGTAAGAAACATTAGTGCTTTAATAACTTAGTGATCAGGTTTTTAATAGACATTGTAACATAACCCCATTTTAACAAAACGTTTAATAACTCCGCTCTCAGATAGCCAAAATATAGAGAATTTTCAGCGAGGGATCCATAAGCCTGAATGCATTAATTGATACCATTTTCATTTCATTACATTTTGGCCCAAGAATGTATGGAATCGTATCCATCTCCTTTCTATTTTTAAATAAAAATCGAATTTCATTTTAAACACGTCGTAGAACATCGCTTACATATTCGTAGCACTGCTACGAAATGTCTACGAGTGCTACAAACGTTAAAATATATTTACTACAATACAAGACTACACTGAATTCTCCCCTGTGATTTATTTTATTGATACTGAAGTTAAAGACATTTTAAATAAAAACTAGGACGTGTGTAAAAGTTCTTTTGATGCCAATGATAGTGGATTCAATTCTCACTCGGAACATGTATTAGTAGTATTTAAAAAAAAAATGTTATTTGGTCATAAGAGTGGGTCTCTTAACCGTGCCGTACCCACGTAAAGCCGTCGGTTCTGGTCGTTATTATAAATACCTTAAAACGAATACTACTCTTGGCAGAAACCGTGTTTGGAAAGAAATACGCCTAGCTGAATTGGAACAACGCGGCTCTTTAACCTTTAACCCTAATATTTTAAAGGAGAAATAGCTTATGATTAGTACTGTGTAAGTTTGCCTGGAAGAAATCGCTGTGTTAGCGATAAAGCCGCCTATTGTAATTGATGCAACTTAGTCATTATATTCTATTTTAGTTATGTTTCTATTTGTGTACAGAATGTATAAATAAATAAATAAATTGTGACATTTACAAACTGCTACATTTCAGTACACTATTAAAATAAACTTTGATCTATACTATCTTTGATTCTCTAAATACAAATAAAAATTTTCGTATAACTACCAGTTAATCATAAAGGACAGGAACATCAAAAAACGCTCCACGTAATTCTCCCTAAATACATTGACCCTTATAATATAAACATAAACATTGATTCGAATTTATCTGATACCCTTTATAAGATTTGCAAACGAGACATCAAAAAACAAACATAAAACCGTCTCAACGTATAAACTAACAAACCTATGATCGGTATATAAAGTCCGATGTCCGTTTATTGCCCGGGTAAAAGAAATACCCGGAGAAAAGAGGCGGATAAAAAAATCTAAGCGATAACATAATTTGTCAAAGGAATAGCCTGTGATCGGACGGTTTGGGCCACAAAGAGAAATATTTGTAGAAAGATCGAATGCTACCAAACTTATGGACAGTAAAGTGAGTATGATTATGATTTCAGTTAAATATAAAATAAAAAATATACATTTATTACGGGAACTTTCAAATATAATAATTATATATTTATTTATTACTAATCTTACATATTTATATATCTTAAATATGTGTAGATTATTACTCAATAACAAATAAACTCAAAGAAATAGACAACCCTAAGAGCCTAAGCACACGGCGTATTTGAAACACGCAGACGACGCGCGTTTTAGGTACGCGCGTTTTCGGCGCCGTAGATGCTGATTGTTGCATTTGCATTGCATTCAAACGCGCACACAAAGGGGAGAAGAAGGGGTAGACGAGAGGAAAACCACCAATCGCATGGAAGCTAGGAGCGACTACAGCACGTCCGTATGGCTGTAACTGCGCGTATACGCGCAGTAGAGGCGCGTTTCTTGCTCACCCCATGTGCGTAGGTTACAAGGTTGAGTTCGAACCTCGTTTGAAGCGCGTATACGCACGACGTCTGCCCGTTTGAAATACGCCGTGTGCTCTTACAGTTTTGATCGCGTTGAATTTTGGTACTTAACGAAATTATATGAAATAAATTCTTACGTATAGTCTTCATTTTGATGAAATCCATTTTTATTAATTTTTTTTAACCTTCCTTAAAACACGCTCAATATTTTAAGGGATTACTATCAAAATTATTTAATTAATAAATAAGTATAATCTTCTTAGTCAACCTACAGTATGCCAAAATCCTGTATCCAGAAAACACAACAAATACACAAATATCGACGGTCGTTCTGGTGTGATGACCGTTCTGGTGTAGTGGTACGAGTAGTTGCCTCAAACCGCGCACCGACGGTCGCGGGTTCGATACCCGCTCGGAGCAGATATTTGTATTTTTACAAATGTTTGTTTCCGATCTGGGTGTATGTCCTTGTGAGTCTCCCCACCGTGCCTCGGAGAGCACGTAAAGCCGTCTGTCCCGGTCGTTATCATAGGCATCTGGTAGTGACAGTTACTCATGATAGGGATATTATCCGCCAACCCGCAGTGGAGCAGCGTGGTGGATTAAGCTCCACCCATTCTTCTGTATGGAGAAGAGGCCTTCGCTCATCAGTGGGCTGTTTACAGTATACACAAATATCTACAACAACAAAAACTGTATGACCTAACGCTAAAACAAATTTAACATTTAAAAATTCAGGAACCGGCAACTTTTTGGTTAAGATAAATACTATTCACTGGGTCATTAGAGTTCGTATACTGCTTATTTCTCTTTACTTTTTATGAATGTTGAATGTGCTTACTCATCTGTCTTGTCTCAATATTTTATCAGCCTTTCGTCCACTATAAAGTAATTTTCAGTCGAAATCGTGACGAAATGTAGCCGATACTTCGGGACGTGATGAGATTTCAATGCACATTGATGTAAGAAACTTAGATACGGCGTTTATTTTCTATATATCCCCGCCGACTCCCGCAGAACAAGTAAAGGTATCACTCCCAGCTGTTATTCTTACTATAATTCCAATGGAAATAATAGAATAATGGCCTTACACATTATGCTATTGCCAAAATCGTGTTTTGATTGTTACTTATCAAAGTTCCCATTTTATAAAATGTTTTTTATAAATGTTTGAACTAATTAAAAATAAAACTTTCTTGCTAGTAATTGGATGATGTTTTTTTATTACAATTATTATTTTTTATGGGTACAATTGCCTTTATAAAAATTTTGAACTTTTTCTTACAGAAATAATTATGTATCTTATTAAATCATTACCGCGTAATACAGACAATCATTTCGCAATTTTTTTTTTAAATACTTTATCATTTTTTATTTATTTATACCACAGAGTATTGTTAACATTCTTTTATAATGATAAAATAATATTTAATTCTAAGGCCAAAACCTGATTACACAGGAAAACTCTTAAATATAACTAATAAAATTATCTTTGTCTCGCAAATGAAAATATCAATGTGTATGTGTGTGTAATTTATATGAAATACTTCATTATTAGAATTAATAAATCATTTTGTATTTTTCTTATTATTCTACCAATTTATCCCCAAGATTGTTATTGATCATTAATATGTTTTTGTGGCATAAATGTTAAGTGGATAGTTAATCGAATTTTATTTTTTTTTAATTCTTTATTTTAGTATATTCTGACAACTAAAGTTGAACGATTGAATGAACATTAACAGAAAACCAGAATCATCCGTGTTTATTTTTCTACCTGTTTTAACGATATTTAGTTTATTTATTCTTGTACAATATTCTGAAACAACATTTAAATATCTTCTATATATATGTTCTTCTGGTGATTCACTGATGATTAGCTGTTTACTTCCTTATTAAGAGTAACGATCGTTAGGTGTTACCGAAGTAGCGCCATGCTGCTTGCAGCTGAATGGGCCGGCGCGCCCGGGAAAATACTTCGCTCTCACTTAACACCGACGTGAAATGACGGCACTGTCGTCGTGTTTCGTTCGGTTTGTGAGAGATCCGGTAGCTCATCTCTCCCCTCCCCCCACATATCTAGTGGAACATCCCTCCCCTCCCCTCCCTAAAGGCCGGCAATGCACCCACTAATCCTCTGATGTAGCGGGTGTTTATGGACGTCGCTTTTACTTACCACCAGGTGAAACGACTGTCCGTTTGCCCTCCTTACATAAAAAAGGTGTTTATATACTCGTTGCTGGCAGGATCAGGTCTTACTTGATCGGAGACACAGAAAAGAAACCCGCAAGGTCAAATATCAAAACTGAAAATAGTAACAAAATATTTCAAATGTACAAATAAAAATATTCAATCCAAATGGGAATCGAACTCACAACCGTGGGTGTTGTGGAACATTCTTCACTATTACAACATAATCTTTCTTATATAAATATAACTAACATATCTAGATGTCCGTATGTTCATATATGCATATGAAGTACCTAGTAAATAATAATGATGGAAATGTCAGCCAAAATTGCTTCCCTCCGAACAGTGAGTCCCATTAAAACGTCGATAGAGGTCAGCGCGGTTGGTTAATAAAGCTACGTGCCTACAGGAAATGTGTCAATTTTATATGACAATATTTTTTATACAAATGACGAGATGACATCTTGGATGAGAAAACGTATTAAATGAATGAAAAAAAAATCATTTGTAATAATTTAATTAATGTTTTTTCCTAGAAAATATTAATTTTCAAAACAAAATTATGAAGTTTATTTTTAATACTCGTAATAATCTAAAAAAATTATAAATATTTTCATTTAAGAGGACAAGTTCCTTGTGTTTTTATCTGCGTTGACTTTGTGATTGTTCCGTTTCAATTAACCTCGGCGTGATCTTGCCTAGCCTATATGACTAATAGATAGTTTTGCAACGGTTCTATATTTACAGAGTATATTTCAAAAATGTTTGAAACTTATTTATAATATTAGCTTTTATGCAATGCATTTAACGATAATAGTTTTTAGAAATAGTTTCCATTAAACATAATACTTTACATTAATTCTTAATATTTATATATTATTATAGAGCGTAGTATATCAAATAAAGCGATGAAATTAATTTTTGCTGTTTTTTTATATTTTTCTTTGTTAATGAGCCAGTAGATCGGATTTTAAAAAAGGTTTATTTAATATTACGATACATAGAGTTCGAAGTATACTAATTCGCCAAACCTTAGTATTGAAACAATGCTGATGAAGTTAAAGATTAAGGAGGCAACTGCAGTGATCACAGCAATATTCTTTCGTTAACCATGACAACAATGGACAGACAGGAAAAAATAAAACAACCTATGTATGTTTTAAGAACGTATATAATAAAAACAATTTTATCCATCACTAGCTGTGCCCCGCGGTTTCACCCGCGTTAATTTGAGGGAAAAATGAACTTAAACATTTTTAAGCAATTACTCTGATTAGGTACCCGCCTCGTTGGTCGAGTGATCGCAAGAGCTACTGCCGAGCAAGGGTCTCAGGTTTGAGTCCTGGGTTGTTCAACGTATTGTTGAGTTTTTTTTTCGAAAATTCTCAGTAAAAGAGTGATGTTATATTTACTTTAAAAGTGGCATTATAGTTAAAAAATATCTCAAGAAGAGAAATTATAAAAGACGCAACGGAAGCTCTCAAAAAAAGACTATTTTTTCCCGTTTTTGTGACATTTCTTATTATTGCTCAGCCCTTATTGTTCGTAGCACGATATTATATAGCCTATAGCCTTCCTCAAAAAATGGGCTATCCAACACAAAAAGAATTTTTCAATTCGAGCCAGTAGTTCCTAAGATTAGCGCGTTCAAACAAACAAACAAACAAACAAACAAACAAACAAACAAACTCTTCAGCTTTATAATATTAGTATAGATAAAGACATAACTTAAACTTGAATGCAGAATTGTTTGAAATAAAATTGGCTTCTTTACACTCTAAGTAAACTTAAAACAATTTTTTTAGATCGGTTTGAAAAATTATACTAACGTCCTAAAATTGTAGTCTATTTGCTTTTGCGTTTAATGGAAAACGTTGATATCAGCATTTATTAGTCCTAATTAATAAATATCGTACTGTGTTAAAAATTTCGTTCCCTGAAATAATTTTTAGGCTATAAAACGTCATTATACAACGTAGCAGTAAAAAATTAACACGGGTGAACCCACGAGAGTCGTCTATATTTATCGTATAATTTGCTGTTGTACTAGCTGTCAAGATAAGGAATGAGGTGGGCTTAAAAAAAAGAACTAGACGGGGGTAGAGAGATACTACTCGTGATGGCTGACAGTTGACACATTGCTCCACCGCAGTCTCGTCGTGACCACGGACCATGTAACTGATCCGAAATATCGACAAAACTCATGAATAGAACTATATCGTGTTATTTACTTGTTTTTATTATGAAAAATAAACTGTTTGAATACCGCGAGTGTTTAAACCTATAAAGGTTAACTATCTGTCGTCGTTTCGATCTCCACTCATGACGAATATTTGTAGGGGCGATAGAGATGTTTATCATTGTCTGTTTGTATTTGTTTCGTGTTTCCGGATAACCGTTCTGGTGTAGTGATGCGAGTAGTCGCCTCAACGCTCGCGGTCGCTGGTTCGATCCCGCTCGAGGCAGATATTTGTATCCGTATCGCGCAAATATTTGTTTCCGTGTGGGTGTATATCCTTGTGGGTTTCCCCACCGTACCTCGGAGAGCACGTAAGGCCTTACTCATGGTAGGGATATGATCCGTCAACCCGTAGTGGAGCAGTGTGGTGGATTAAGCTTCGACTCTTCTTCTATATGAAGAAGAAGCCTTCACTCAGCAGTGGATTGTTTACATACTGATAAAGTACAGTACAGTGTTTTCGGACTGGTGTCATAATCATACTACTGAGAGTAGTTTAGCGTAAGGCGTTAAAAAAAATCAATAGTATCTCTTAATAAACGCGATATAAACGCGAATAATATCGCGTAATAAACGCGATAAAATCCGGTATAGACTTTTAATCAAATGAGTAAAATTCGCGTAAATATAAGATAACAGTATGTAGTAATTATTGTTTATATGTAACTAAATTGTTATACAGCCTGATTCCCAAATAAAACATTTTTCACCGACACTAATTGACGCCTTACGAAGATATCTCTTGACAAAGCCGCTTACGCTGGTAGTTACACTATTACAGCCTAATTAGAAAATGTCTATCAATATTACAGAAGATTTTTTTTTTGTTTGTTTCGAAGAGTGGTCGAAAAAATTGATCAGTTTCCTTTTATGTATTTTTTGTTTCTAAAATAACCATTCCCAATGTGTTAACTCAATTAGAGGTTATTGAAATTAACTAGGTTTCTTTTTTTTTACATACTCGAAATGAAGAACTCGTTTGTTTAAGACGTCCATTGTACATCTTATTTATCATCTAGGCCTTAAATATATTACGATAATTTCAGCGGTGTAGATCCGGTAAAGTAGTGAATTGAGCTTAAATCCTTTTCTTTTCTTTTATAGGTGAAGAGTCTGAGCAATGAAATTGAGACTATAAATATCCCACTACTGGCCGAAAGCCTCCCCTCCAAATAGGAGAAGGGTAAGAAGTTCATCCAGCATTTTGCTCTACTGCGGATTGGCGAATAATTTCCCTACCATGAATGACGATGGCTATAAGTTGATTACGACCGAGACCGATTGTTATACGTGGCTTACTTTCCGATGCACAATTTTGAGATCCACAAGAATATACATTCAGACCTGAAACAAGTGTTATTACAAATACTTATATCTGCTCAAAAAAAAATCAAACCCGTGAACGTTGGCACTGAGGTGACTTCTCGCACTACTACATCAGAACGGTGAACTATTACGTAACTTGCGCAATCGCGAGAAACCGCTGTGGTGTCGAATTTCAATACTAATTGAGACTCAGCTAGTATTGAAATTCGACACGACAGCAATTTCTCGTGATCGCGCATCTGTCATGGGGAGTATTCTGAGGAATTTTTTGGATTAATACCTGCAGCAGAATTCTACCACCGGAAATCGCGTCAAAATTCCAAATTTCACCAACATCATCTCGATGTCCGAAAATCTACAACAACCCGATTTTTACCGCATTTCCTGCCTCGCACGACAAAAATATGGAACCAGCTGCCATCTACAGTATTTCCCAACCAATACGACTTATGACTTCAAGAAAAGAGCATACGACCATTTGAATGGCCAGCAACGCACCTGCTAATTCTCCGATTTGGCGGGTGTCGCCTATGGATGTCGCGTACTCTTACATAAAAAATAAGTTACGTAATAGTGCAAGGTTTTCACAGTGTAATAAATAGGTATCTATAATAAAAATACCATATCATAAGCTCATTGTTCATCGATGTAGCTTCGACCTACCGATAGTAACTCTCCGGTCATATCCGTTCGCTTTAATGACGAAAACGTTTCAACCTCGTATCGCGTGAATATTTATTGATGGTATTAATTTTTATTTTGGACAATTACAGCCGTCGTTTGTACGTAACGAAGTGTCAATTACTGTATTGATTAAAAACGTTACTTATTGAAAATATTTGAATGACCTTTACTCGACTTTTCGTTCGTTTAAAATTTTGGAAGAAATTTTACAAAAATCTCGTATAATTTTATAGTGTTGGTACCAAACTTACAGACAGACAAACTAGATTAGTAATTACTAAATGAATTAATAGCTTACATCGTTTATGTATATTATATAAACACGACAACGATAATGTATATACGATTTTTTTACTCGAGTGATAAATAAAAAACTAGAATTACAGAAAACTCAAGATTTTCAGATTATTCAATTGGCAGTGACCCTGTTTTTTGCTCCAGTGTTTTGCGTTCGATTCTCATCTTATTTTATCTTCCTATCATATTATTTTCAGTACTAAGTTATCTAATAATATATACTTACTAGATATTAACGAAACTGATGTCCGGTAAAATTCGAATGAGTTTATGTGACATCTTACTGATGTTTGTAATTTATATCCTTCTTTAATTCAATAAATAAATAATAAATAATAAATAAATCTCGTGTCTGGGTGTCATATATATATTTATTTATTTATATATTTTTTATATGTATATTAACTTAATATGTATATCAGTCGGCAGTTACCAAAAAACACGAATATGTATTTGCCTGTAGTAGTATGTAGGGATAGACGACCGTGTGTAAGTACAATATATATATAATTTCTCTATAGATTCTCCAATTCTTCTTTTTAATGTAAAAACATTTCGAATATTTTATAATCTGTAAAGATATAATTATGTATCTTTACATATATTAAAATTTCTAATAACACGTGTATGTTTTTTTTTTTCAAAATTCTTATTCGTCTGACTGTTTATTTGAGCATGCATCACAGTTCTAAGTAAAGTGATAATAAAAATAGTATTGTTACAAACTAACACGAACTCTGTTAGAAGACAAATGCTATGCTTTCGCTATTTCACACCTCGTAACACATTTCATTTGACCTAGTTTTAATATCATTTAGTAACCACATAGAAACTAATTATAATATAATTACTATGAGACATAATTAATTAGTTAAATTCTGTTTGGGTCGCTACGCAAATTTTTTCAAAGAAATTTTAAATATAAAATAATTTTATTACCTATTGTAGCGACATCTATCTCGTAACATACGAACAAAAAACTGACGTATCCTACATCGCGTTATCAAAGTTATCCGAGCGATTGAACATATATACAGGAATCCAACAACAACCGTCGAGGTAAGTCCACCAGACACAACACCCGTCTGGTCGGGGAATCCTCCCTTTTCAATGGTGGATGAGGAACTACAAACCCTGTTCCTCACACAGCAAAACCTATCATAACCGTATGATAATTAAAAATCCTATAACTCTACTTTTACGCAAAGAGCCCTTCTCCTGTGGCAAAGAGGAATTAAAGCCCAGTCCTCCATGATTTCTTGACATAGCTTAGATACCTTCGAGAGAAGACTGAATAGGTGTTTCCTAAACAAACACACTTCATCCTAGACTTTATTTCGGTTTTCGTCAGACGAAATTATCGTCAGCTATTTTGCATGAAAATATTTATAAACGCAATACTCAAAATCTACCTAACCGGCCTAAAATATTTATTTAGCTTTAGTTAATCTGTTTGACAAAAAGAAGAACAAAACAGGACGGTATGTCTGCGGGTGACAGATGAGCTGGGGTAAGTGATCTTGTAAGGGTTTTTGAATTCGAACTTTTCGAAACCTAGAAACGGCAAACAAATCTTCGAATACATTTCATTTTTTAATAATTCGATATTGCGATATTGATTTCACAGGTTTGGTATTTTATTACTTTTTACATAAAATAAAACAATATTTATTCGAATTGTTCATAATTTAACATCTAAAAATCATAGTATAACTATAATGACTCTTATATGACATAACTGAAATAGTAAAATAACATACCTGTCAAAAACGACCTATATGAAGTCTACCAATATGATACCATTTTAATAGTAGGATAGCAGTATTTAATTAAAAGTCTAAATCGGATTTTATCGCATTTATTTGTTTTAAAACTTTACAGATTAACGATTTTTATCAAATTGATACAATTACATGTATAAAAAGCGGGGTATGTAACAATTGATTCATTATTCGGACACCCACCACCTCAGTCCCCCGTGATCATGGACGCTGTAAAGGGTCCGAAACGTCGGGAAATAATTTAATTTAATAAAAAATCGTTAAACTGTAAAGTTTTAAAACAAATAAACGCGATAAAATCCGATTTAGACTTTTAATTAAATGAGTAAAATTCGCGTAAATATAAGAGAACAGTAGGATAGCAGTATGACAATACGATGGTAGCTATCGATTGAAAACTTAACATCTTTTTAATTACTACCCCAATACAGACAGAACTACTACTTTATAGATTACAATACCGCTATTTTACAGCCTACAACCTCAACAATGAGGCTGTATACCACAAGATATTTTTCTTTTTATTTATTACTGATTGATTTGATTGAATTAATTGAAAGTCATTTCTTGCTTAAATTGAAGATATATCTAATACTAGCAGCTCTCATAGTACCTTGAATAAATACAATTGTGTTTTTTTATGGTAGTACCCAATAGCTTTAACTTGTTTCAAATAATCTATTTGTAAAAAATCCGATATTTCAAACTTTTAAAAATGACTTTTTTCACACAAACATTCATCCCCATTTAATTGCTTCACTTGTCCGTGAATGAATGAGTGACCTTTCGCTTTTATATATAGATTCGAAATCAAAATCTCCATTGAGTCCGCTTGCTTTATTAACAAGGCTATTAAATCGAGATAACACCAGAAAATTCGATTTGACACTTGATAAATAATTCAATTTCGGATAATCTTCGAGATTTATGATCGTCTTCCTAATTATATCTCAGACAAATCATCTCAATTTACCATAAATTCACGCTCACTTTAATCAAACTCGGTTATTTCATTTTTAAATAGTTATTGATATTTAATCAAAAATTATAATTTGCTATTTTAATAAGATAAGTTATTTTAAACGAAATATCACTTGCTATTTCAGTTCATAAAACAAAACATTAAACTTAAGAAATTTAATTAAGAAATTTAAAACATGTCAGATGTAATATCAATTAGCACTCTGTATTTTATTTTTTGTTTTGTATGTAAATTATATATTATTCTTTGACAGAATACAGTCGCTGATAAAGGTCAACGTTCTAGTCCTTTTTTAAATGATTCCATAGTTACTGTATCAGCCTGTAAACAACCCACTGCTGCGTTAGATCATACAGATGTTTTTGTTGTTGTAGATATTTGTGTATACTGTAAACAGCCCACTGATGAGCGAAGTTCTCTTCTCCATATAGAAGAAGGGTTAGAGCTTAATCTACCACGCTGCTCCACTGCGGGTTGGCGAATAACTGCCCTACCATGAGTAAAGATCGTTATCAGGTGTCTATGATAACAACCGGGACCGACGGCTTTACGTGCTCTCCGAGGTACGGTAGGGAGACCCACAAGGACATACATCCAGATCGGAAACAAATATTTGTACAAATACAAATATCTGTCTCTGTCCCAAGCGGGAATATAACTCGCGACCGCCCGGCGCGGCGGTCGATTGATTCCATAGTTAAACCAGAAATATAGAAGAGAATTATAAATTATATTTATTTCGCATGGAAAATGTTTCCTTTCTATGCCAAGGTATTCATGTATAGTAAAATCCCACAATTTAACAATTGACAATAAATAAATTTAAAGTTTATTTTAAAGATTTAATAACCAAAACATATTATATGGTACCAGGTTATAAAAATTACAAAGATGTATAGGGTTAGAGGGGGTGGCTTTCGTGTAAGGCATGTGAACGAGTTTATAATGTTTCAGTTATGTATTAACGGTTTTTAAAAGACAAACATTTAGTGTTTTGCTAATTTTTGCAGCAGAAACTATATTCAAAATCAATAACTCCACATTTACTATAATTAATTGATTCAATAATATTATGTACTGATTTTAAAGCTTAAATATATTTTTTTAAATTGATTTTATTTGATATATCAAAACATTTATTATTAACATTAAATAGGCGTTTCAAGTCTACAAAATGTCTTATGACAGCTTCTTTTACTTTTTTTTTTCTTTTATCAAAGCATAAATAGACTAAAAAAGTCATAAGCCAAAATGTGATGACTTCCTTTGAAAACGAATTTTAAGAAGAGGACCTTATCTGACAGCAAAGCTATATCAAGTACCGGACCTTACTGGGTAGCCAAAATTAAAATACTAGACTAAGGACTGATAGAGATGGCTAAAATTTGGTATGAATTCAGGGATAGTTGTGACATTTGACGACCGTTCTGGTGTAGTGGTGTGAGTAGTCGCCTCATACCGCGCGCTTCGATTATTCGGTCGCGAGTTCGACTCGCTCGGGACAGATATTTGTATTTGTACAAATATTTGTTTCCAAAACGATAAAATACGATCCTCAAACTACCTTTTTTAAAGCTGGTAAAACTAGGAATTTAGTTATAGAAAAATAAAACCACAACATTTGTTCTTCTTTGTGGTCACCCTAAGCCTACTTATCGTTTTTAATATCGGCCCTTATAAAGACCCAGACGATATCTTTCAGGTGGATTAAATGATGTACGTTGTACGACCATTTCGCTATACTATATATACTATATATCGCTATATAATGATATCTGACTCCGGTCATCTTTATTCGGATAATCTATTTATATGCCAAAAGCAGTATATATCAACCCACAAAAAATCAGACCTAATGTTCATAAATACATATTTTTATAAATATATCTTATTTGCGTAGTTTCTGAACTTTAATCAGACTTACTTTTGATTAATTAATGCGGAAAGACCTCTTCTCCTTTATAGGTGAAGGATTGGAGCTGAACATATACCTAGCTCCACTGTGCATTAGTAGATAATATACATACTAAAAGTAAAGAACGCGTGACTGGTACCAAATAGAACTTTAATCGCAACAACCTCTGACGGTTTTCGTTATTATCCTGTATTTTTTTTTTGGTGTTTGAAAAATATATATAATAATCATGATTAGAAAAATGGCAGGTGTATTTTTCTAATAAAAATCATCGCACCAGCCAGCGTGCCGCAGTGGTACCTCTAGTGGTAATTTCTATATCCCTATATTTGTCTGGAGAAGATAACTGGTTAAGTAGGAATACTACTAATTGAAATACGCTTATATTTCAAGAGTTTTATTATTTTTATAGGTCAATCAGATATTTATATGTACTATACTTAAGGGTTTGCATATTATATATTAACTCTTAAAATTTTAATCTGATACTAAATAAAATCTAAATATATATTAATTAATGACAAATTATCTGAATTACTGACCAAATAGTCGCTTTATGGTTTACCATATTTCTTTCTGTTTTCTCTTGACAAAAGTCTTTTAAAAAAGTAAAATATTATACTTAAAATTTTGTATATTGTTGTAAAAATAGCCACCTTTGATTGTAGAAAAATCAGATACAAAATTCTGCATTGCGAAGATCAAGAGCACCCAACGGGAACATCCATTAATTATGGGAGCATAAAATTGGAAGAAAGCTTCTGTATCACATCCTTCTCTCATCCACTAATATATAAATGCGAAAGTAACTCTGTCTGTCTGTCTGTCTGTCTGTCTGTCTGTTACGCTTTCACGCCTGAACCACTGAACAGATTTTGATGAAATTTTGGTATGAAGATAGAACTGACCTTAGGAAGGGACATAGGATACTTTTTATCACGAAAATAAGGGTATATATTGAAATAGGGGACGAAAGTTTGTATAGAAGTTCCTTATTGTCAAACATAAAAGTATGTAAGATTGTTCAATTGTTTAAGACAAAGAAAAAAGAACGTGCACGGGGAAAGGGGGTGGGGGTGTATCGGCCGGTAGGCGGGGCGCGGAGCGGCGGCGGCGGGCGGCGGCGCGTTTACCATGTCGCGCGATATAACCGAATTCCACGCGGGCGAAGCCGCGAATGGAAAGCTAGTTTAAAATAAGAAGACATAGTGAATTGTCTCTATCTTTTAAAGAAAATATATTACAACAAAAACAATAAATATTAAGATGATTAAGCCCTTAATTTTATGAAATTTAAATTAAGGCATACCTTGACCTTGAAATATTTTTCTAATAAATTTCCAAGTTTAAAAGCTACTTAGAAGCTTGAAAATATAGGCTCTCGACAAATCTCAATAAATCTCACTATTGTTGTGCCCTAATTTTAAACACAAACAATTCCCATAATAAATGAATACAAATCTTCATAAGATATTTCATAAATATTAAGACTAAAAATAGCTTTAAATAAAACGACTCTTTAAGCCAAAGTAAAACGATGTAACAAAAATTATGACCATAAGTCCAAATTTCACGGTTACTTGAGCAATGTTCAGTACCTTTATAAGAAAAAAAATTACGTTTTCTCCCTTCAACTATTTACGTAACTTGAATAAAGTTAAAAGTGGACGGTTTTCGATCAATTTTCGATTTCTTTGATCGTTCGACTGAGAAGGTCCGAACTTGTAAACTATGATATAAATATATATTCAGGGACACAAAAGGATGGGTAAAGGATCTCTTAATTTCCTTGTGTTCTTAGTCATAAAATAAAATAATATAAATATACTACATATGCTGGAAAAACGACTTTTCTGATAACTAGAACGATACAAGACTTTATATTTGTTGATAAACATGTCCCAATGTTACTCTAAGTAAGTTAATTTCGTAGAACACGAGATTAATCTTAAAACAAAGACGCTTGAGATACTTAAGTCTTTTCCCGTTTAAAGGTACAACTATCACGAAATTCCATTTCATTCACGTATTTTACACTTAATCATCTCGGCCTTTTTAAGAATAAATTTGAGTGAAATAAGGCATAATAATTTACAAGAAAATATAAAGAAAATGATTTTCTTATTTAATGGAGTCGATATTTTTAAAACTTCTAGAATGATTCCGTTCTTGTAATGGTGCGAGTAGTCACCTCAACGCCGACGGTCGCGGGTTCGATTCCCACTCGGGGCAGATATTTATATTTTTACAAATATTTGTTTCCGGTCTGGGTGTATATCCTTGTGAGTCTCCCCACCGGACTTCCTCGGAGAGCACCTAAAGCTACGGTTCCGGTTGTTATCGCAAACACCTGACAGCGATAATTACTCATGATAGGGAAAATTATCTGCCAACCCGCAGTAGAGTAGCGTGGCGGATTATGCTCCAAACCTTCTTGTATATGCAGAAAAGACCTTTGCCCAATAATGGGACCATTAGAAAACTGTATAATACAGAACTAATATAAGCTATATAAAAACACGTTAATGCTCAAAGAAGTTAAGCATAAACATAAATAAATAATCAACGATAACTCTGACCTCATATATTTTTATAATTGATTTGAATTAAGGCTTATTAATTATACAGGGTGACTGGTGCATTACCATAGGCATTTAAGGATAATACTCGGTACATGATTCTCATTCGAATTATGTACAAATATAACATAAATATTAATAAGCTTCTAAGTAAAGTTGCCCAACAGTTATCTAATTATTTACGCGTCGTCTGGATACCCTAGTTTTCACGCGGTAGTTTACCTAAGTCCAAACGCCGCCAAGTGTTAACAGGGTAGCAGCACATGAGTAAAAGAAACCGTACAGGAACTTCTAAGAAACTTCTAATAGTAGTAACAAAGGCTCGAATTTGGTCCGCCGGACCATATCCGTGTACCGATCGATCAGTTTACCGTATCAGTCTGTAAACCACCAATTGCTGAGCGAAGGCCTCTTCTCCACATTAGAAGAAAGATTGGAGCTTAATCCACCACGCTGCTCCGCTGCGGGTTGGCGGATAATTCCCTACCATAAGTAACATCGTTATCTTCACTATGATAACAACCGGGACCGACGGCTTTACGTGCTCTCCGAGGCACGACGGGGAGACCCACAAGGACATACACCCAGACCGAAAACAAAAATTTGTACAATTACAAATATTTGTCCCGAGCGGGAATCAAACCCGCGACCGCCGGCGCGTGGCGTTGCAGTTAAGGCAACTAGTCGCACCACTACACCAGAACGGTCGTCTAAAAATGTTTATAATAAAAAAAAAAACAAAAAAAACACGCTTTTATAAAAATTAAACTAAAAAAAAATTAAACTAACAAACGCTCGAATTTGGTCCGCCGGACCATATCCGTGTACCGATCGATCAGTTTACCGTATCAGTCTGTAAACCACCCACTGCTGAACGAAGGCCTCTTCTCCACATTAGAAGAAAGGTTGGAGCTTAATCCACCACGCTGCTCCGCTGCGGGTTGGCGGATAATTCCCTACCATAAGTAACATCGTTATCTTCACTATGATAACAACCGGGGCCGACGGCTTTACGTGCTCTCCGAGGCTCGATGGGGAGACCCACGAGGACATACACCCAGACCGGAAACAAATATTTGTACAATTGCAAATATTTGTCCCGAGCGGGAATCGAACCCGCGACCGCCGGCGCGTGGCGTTGCAGTTGAGGAAACTAGTCGCACCACTACACCAGTTGTGCGGTAGACATCCGGTACCTAGTCATCAAAAGGCTTCGACTGTCCGTATGCCCGCCAATACTATAAAAATGTAGGTATGTAGATTAGGTATCTGAATTCTGAACATAAAAAAATATGTGAAAATTATTAACGTAGGTAATTATTCTTTAACGTTTACTAAAGTCTAATTAAACCAATTTAATATCAAATATTGTTAGCTAGGTATTATTCACTTTTTACTTTTAAATACAGGCAGGCATAAGTATTTCAAAAGTGAAATCAGCGTATTTACAATAATTAAAAAATTAAAAATAATTGACAACAAAATAATATTTACAAACGAAATATTACCTCTAAGGTTAAAGTAACGCGCATGTCGGTGCGTATCGCGCAGATAGCGTTCAAAATAGTCACCATCACAACCAACACACAGACAACACCTAAAAATCAGCTGTTCACTAACACTTCCGAATTAGTTTTAATTTGATTGAACGCACTAATTATTTTAGTTAACCGAACCAGTTACAAAAATTTACTCGTCCTAGTTTGTCAGATTCGGTGAGTTGACATTGTCTCACGGCTCGGTGTAGGTAAGTTCGAATATCTAGCTGCATATTGCCGACAGGCTTCCCACACATTGTCATCACACCTAGCCAGTATCCTCACCATTTCCGTGTATTCGACATTAGAATACCGGCGGTACCATGGTTATAAAATAACTTTAGTACAGGTACAATACATCGATCGATACGAATAAAATAAATACGAGTAGCACACAAAAACATACGACGCGCGCGCATCAAAGTCGCCCGCCGCCGACTGCCGCGGCTGGCTAAATAGGTCAAGTTCAAAGGCGCTAGCGCCGCCCCGTTCCTACCTTCCCCCTCACATTAGTACGTGGTAGTTATTTACCTAATCTTTGGGACGCGCGTAGAGTTTATTTCATTCAAACGAAAAATTAAATTAATATTTATTTTTGTATGAAAATAAAATCTAACAAATTAACAAAAGTGGTAGAACAAATGTTGTTGTACATAATGTTAGCTATCTTGTCCTGCGAGGTTGCTGGTGTTTTAGAATTAATCCTGTATAAAAAATTTAAAAAAAAATAAACTAACAAACGCTCGAATTTGGTCCGCCGGACCATATCCGAGTACCGATCGATTAGTTTACAGTATCAGTCTGTAAACCACCCACTGCTGATCGAAGGCCTCTTCTCCACATTAGAAGAAAGGTTGGAGCTTAATCCACCACGCTGCTCCGCTGCGGGTTGGCGGATTATTCCCTACCATAAGTAACATAGTTATCTTCTCTATGATAACAACCGGGACCGACGGCTTTACGTGCTCTCCGAGGCACGATGGGGAGACCCACGAGGACATACACCCAGACCGGAAACAAATATTTGTACAATTACAAATATCTGTCCCGAGCGGGAATCGAACCCGCGACCGCCGGCGCGTGGCGTTGCAGTTAAGGCAACTAGTCGCACCACTACAACAGAACGGTCGTCTAAAAATGTTTATAATTAAAAAAAAAAAACAAAAAAACACGCTTTTATAAAAATTAAACTAAAAAATAAGTGGGGTGGCTTTTAAGATATTATCAAAATGATAATGCTTCTAGTTATACCTGTCAATAAAATATTTATACCTATTGACACCATGCACCCCACGCTTTTTTTTACAATTAAGTACATTTTTTTTTTCTTATGTACACTATTTTTAATTTAAATTAAAAAAAATTACACTACTCTTAATTAAAAAATTTTTTTTTCTTTTTTTTGTTTTATTTTTAAATATTGTCTTGAACATGAAGCAATTACAAAGAGGAGGTGTAATCAATGTAGTCTATGTACTTGTAAAGTGTAGATATTATTATATTTAATTGCCAGTGAAAGCTAAATATTAAAAGTCGGTAAAAGTATTCAAAGTAGAAAACAATCAGTGTTAGCATAATGAATACAAGCAGCATTTCAGAGTCTGATTTGGAAGTAATGGAGTTTCTTTTTCATATATCCGTACCCAGAAACTTAAGGCATAAGAGAAATTACGGATGAAGAAATTCAATTGAGATATCGCTTTAATTTAATAAGAACAAACAGATAAAGTGGAATGATGTCGTTCATAAATAATGACTTGTCATATTTTTAGAACTAAAACAGTGCTAAGCCACTTATTTATTCTCGAAAAAAATATTCTAGTAAATAAAACTAGTATGCAAGACGAATTAAAGTAATAAAATCAATTTTAGACACGATCTCTTAAATAGAGCCATCTAGCTGTAAATAAAAGTACAAGTTTGTAATGTACGACGTAAATGACAAGTAAACCAAGAAAATAAACTTGTATTTAAAATTATATTAAATTTCTAAATATGATTCTGTTAAATAGGCATTAATTATTTTATAAACATTGAACATTCTATTTCGCTGACAACAAATAAGTAAAATGTATGTTAATAACTCGTGTACGACTATAAAAATCTTATATTTTTACACAATAAATGAAACGATGATCGTCTGAGAATCAACGTTGGTCGTATTATTTTATCTCTCTTACGCCGCACATAATAAATATAATTTTAAATAAATTTGTCATTTGTTGAACAGCTAACTGTTGTTTATTAAATAAAAGCAAGGAACTACAGTCCTGGCAGACCATTAGTTTTGCTACTTGCCGATAGAGGCAAACTAATCACCGAACTTTCTAGACAAAATAAATAATTTAATTTAAATATTACTTACGAGTTGAAAGATGTTTATTCCATTTGATTTTGATGTGATGAACAACAAATTCGTTGACTAAGTAAATGATGTAAACTTTTTAAAGTTGTTATTATTGTTCACAATATCTTGGTATTTCCGGCGTATTTAAAAATGGAATCATATTTTATTTACAACGATTGTCAATCATTAAACCACCTATTTACCTACATAATTATACTAACCTTAATAAATGTTCAAAATGAGTTCCTTCTCGTGTGATACACAGTTCAGCACGTCTAACCATGTAGCAAGACAGGGTATTCCACTCCACCTCGTCCTTGAGCATGTGTTGGAGTACGGAACTGTCCGAAGTCTCGTAGTCTTTGATTGGCGTTTAAGATTACGCTGGCATTAGGTACTCTCCGATTGGGGAACATCTCCCGGTATAAATTGATAGCACCCGGTAGGCTATCATTCGCAAGCGTATACGCACGAACCATGTCCAAGTATTCTGCATTTGTGTATTGATAAGCCAATTCAATACACAAGTAGGGTCACACTCACACACGACAGATTAGGTATACTCAGAATATCGAACCGAACGCTAGGCGCACGCGCGGGAAAACACAAAACAGACGTCGTAACCATACGTTGGCGCTAGCCTACTGACCTAGTAGCGGGATTCGTCGATTGAATAAGCGACTAGCCGCGGGGCGGGGGTACGGGGGCAAGAGGTACAGTACAATACCACGTCGCACGCGCCGCCCGCCAGCATGACTGTAATTTCACGTTTCATTTATTTGAATTAAAATGTATGAATATTTGCTCAAAAATTTAGTACCTATTGTTTTTATATGATTCGATTGAGAATCATGCACCGAGTATTCCCCTTAAATTCTAATGGTAATTCACCAGTCACCCTGTATAAATAAAATTCCATAAATAATAAATGTAAACAATTGTCGGCAATTTCGATCTTAACTTAAGTAAAAACAAAAAGATAAATAATAATAAATTGTATCGTTTTCCTCATTCGGAAATAGAGCCTTGCGTAAAAACAGATAATATAAGTCCACGAGATTAGTTGACCTTGTTGAGTCCTATATTCGCGCTTATAAAACTGCGATACCAAATAATATTCCCTTTGCACGGTCAAAGTGAAGCGAGAAAGCGAAAATCGTAATCAAATATATCAAAACCATTATTTAATTTAGTTTTAAGTGTAAGTGTATACGTGTTAATTTTGTGACAGTTATTCCTAAATTTTCTGTTAAATGCCTAAATAACTTACGAGAAACATTTAATTAAAAGTCTAAAAACAGATTTTATCGCGTTTATTTCAAATTACAGTTTAACAATATTTTATTTTAAATTATTTCCCGACGTTTCGGACCCTTTACAGCGTCCATGATCTCGGGGGACTCAGTTTTTAGACTTTTAATTAAATGAGTCAAATTCAAGAATATAAGAGAACATTACGAGAAACAGTTTTATTCTTCTTCGATCTAGAGCAGTTAATAGAATTGGACAAGTACATAAAAGTACCTATAATACCTAACGTCGTATAACGTGTGGCTCGCCCTTTGGCGCAGTTGAAGGAGACCTCGCTTTCCACTCTAAAAGTGTTTGAGGAACTCGTGAGATTAGTGCTTTTAAACAACGAGCAAACATTATATTGACTATACTTAACTTCCGATATGAAAACGCCCATCGCTTATAACTTAAAACTCATCCTAAAACTCCGTTCGACCGAAACGTATTGACTGCCTAATCGGAAGGAATTCTTTAATAAGACCCAATCTCAAATACCTTCTAGATAGATCGCAGAATTCATTGTTTTTATGTTATATATAAAGGTTAAAGCGTGTGAGATAATTAAAACTGGTACTTAATATTTTATTTTTAAAATGAGGACCAGAAAATGTTAATTTGAGATAATAAAATTACAAATATAAATCTATACAATAACAGTAATATGTGTAATATATGAACGATAAATATTGACTTAAATAATTTATGCATATAATAAAATTATAAATTTCACGTGTTTATTTTCAAATATTTTTTTACGAATAGTGCTGCAGGGGCCAAAACACTAATTACGAGTATATATCGCTCATTTGGAGTGACAGTGACACATTTGCAAAAATACGCGAAAATGACTTATTAATGACAAAATGCTATGCATAAACATCTGCGTTGGCAGCAAGGAATTTATAAACAAACTGGAATGCTCACGTGCACTCAAAAAACGTTCCTACAGCCGGCATTGTATCTCTTTCTACCATGGATTCAAGGCAACTCTCATAAGAAAGAGACTGACCCGTTGGCGCAGTTTGCAGTGACCCTGTTTTCTGCTCCAAAGGTTGTGGGTTCGATTCCCGCCCCGAGTCTGGGTGTAATATATGTGTATTTATATATGTATTATTTATATGTATATTTATTTAAAAAAAAATATGTATATCAGTCGGCTGTTACCTAAAACACAGGCATTAAGTTGCCTACCTTAGGAACAGACGACCTTGTGTGTGTGTGTGTTAAACATATTTAAGAGACAAAATACCGGTTGACAACGAAATGCTTGGAACGATTTTTCACTTTACATGTTATAAGCCAATGTCAACCTTATGTCAAATACTTCAAGGTGCATATTTGAATATACAATTTTATTAAGTGAGCGTTCCAGTTATGATATAAATTCCTTGGTTGGCAGTGAAAATGCTACAATAACCAGCTATAATAAAACAATTTTAAAATAATACTTGGCCGTAATAATTCTTCAGAATCTTCTTTTGAACTATGAAATAACCCTTATTCTGATCTGGTGTAAAGTTTACTAATTTGCATTTGTGTGACTGTCGCTCCAAATGAGCAATATAGAATGATGGAGGAGGCTGCTTCAAACCGGTCGCTCTGCAGGTCGATGGGCGAAGCCTACGTTCAGCAGTGGACATCCGATGGCTGATATGATGATAAAATAGAATTGTATATCACTTCTATAATTTTTTGGAATATCTGTCTGTCTGTCTGCCTGCTTGTCTGTATGTTGGAATACGCATCATGCTAAAGTACTAAGTTTGATTAAAAATTAGTTTGAAAATTATAAAACATATTCTGAGATAGCGTTTAGTCTTCATTCCTCCGCCTACTCTCGTCCGGAGCGGTCGTGTATCTTTACTGTGCTGCTTGTTTTCACGTGATTTTATGTGATTGGTTGTGAGTCAAATTTTAAATTCCTTGTCACTCTAAGGACACTTAAATGATATAGCTCCTCCTACTGGGCGGTACTAGAGCAGGATAAATAAATTATCACAGCAAGTGCGTCAAGTGCGGGGCTTGAACCTGCGGCCGACGACGTACGAGTGCCGCGAAGACACACGAAGCCGTCTGTGTTGTAAGCATTGGAGCCGAAATTATAAGACCCACTCAGCGTATGATCGCAAACTACGCTGTAGCAGACTACGTTAGTGCTACGACGCGCTACGAACCTCGGATATCGGCTACGACGGTCCCCAGTTACTACTAGTAGGACCACCTTGCCAAGTAATTGTGTGTCTTATTGCCATCCCACAATGCCCAAGGTTCAACGTACCCCGCCTTCTTCTCCACACAATGTTGTGCCGCATTCCCATTCCGAATCTGATTTGTCTGCGATTGATAAGCCGGTAGATATTCAGCCGATAACGGTACGCTCAAAGCGCCCTCGTTGCGAGCCGTCTCCTTATACTCACCATGATTATATTACCATACAGGACCTAAACGACTTTAAGAAGGAACTGATGTTAATGTTAAGCTCTTGGAAAACTGAACAAGACGCCACTATAAGTAAACTCGTCAAAGACGTTGCCCTCGTTAAGTCTCAATGTGGAGACATCCAAAGGAGTAATTTATGTTTTGAAGCGGCTATAAGTTCCATTAAGGCCCAATATGATGGCGTTCGGGAGAGGATTGATAGTTTGGAGTCTGAAAGAGGTGAGGTGAGGAAGTCCATGGCTGAGCTGGAGAGGCGGTTAGAGGAAGGGCTGTATATGTCCAGATCTTCAGCTGTTGAAGTGCGAAATGTGACAGAGAGTAAGAATGAAACGGAGCGGGACCTCATTGGAATGATCGAAAAGCTTGGAAACACCCTGGGAACGGCCATCAAAGACCACGATATACGTGATATTTATCGTCGTCCTGGTAAACGGGGATCCCCAAAAGCTATCGTAGTTGAATTCAACTCCGTGCAAATGAAATCCAGCTTCATTACTGCAGTGCGGCGCTTTAACAAGAGTAAACAAGCCTCTTCTAGGCTCAATCGCAAACATGTAGGAATGTTGGACGATAATTCTCCTATTTATGTAGACGAGCACCTGCCTTACTCAACCCGTAAACTGTTTTTTCAAGCTAGAGATTTTGCTAAAAAGAATAACTTTAAATTTTGCTGGACAGCTCAAGGTAAGGTGCTTGTCCGCAAAGACTCCAACTCTAAATACATACACATCAAATCAGAAAAGTCACTATCTGACTTACCTGGCACAAACTAATTTCGCTAGACTCACAGATCTTAATTTAAGTATTTTTTATATCTACACAACCACATGCTCCAAATCAAAACAACATAACACACAACACAACAATAATTCAACACACATCCTACATGCAAATGCCTTCCAAGATAGCCTCTCATACTTATTTATAACCTACTATCACCTTAACAAAAACACTTTACTCATGTGTTCGCCTGATGTGGACGGGGATTTCGCGGTTCTCGTATGGTTGAACGGAGTGCATTGGAACCTAATAATTTTCCAAGAATCGATGTTTTTCAAAATAAATGGCCAACATAGAACATATTGCAAGCGACATTGATAACATCAGTGTCGCTAAATCGTTCTACTGCACTTCGGAAAACTGTCTTGAGTTCGTGGACGCGTCTGCTCTTAGGGTGATACATGTGAATATAAGAAGCATAAGGAAAAATTTGGATAATCTTTTGGCTACCATTGAACTCACGAGGATCCGATTTGATGTCATAGTGCTCACGGAGTGTTGGGTCAAAGACAATGAAACTATACCACAGCTTGATGGTTACACAGGGTATTGTACACAAAACAATTTTCTTCAAAACTATGGCGTCGTACTTTACATTAGATTGGACATTAAACATCACGTCTGTGAACCAAAAATTTTAGATGCTAATTGTCTTATATGTTCTATTGATAACACGGTTTTTGTAACTATCTATCGCTCTCCATCTTATGATAATCTGGAAGGTTTCTTCAATAGTATTGAAAATATTATTTCCTCCTTGAATTCCCCCACCATTGCCCTAATTGGGGACATAAATATCGACATAAAAAACAATAATCTTAACCGTCACTCCGATGAATACTTGACGTTGATGTCGTCCTTAGGTCTTCTTCCAGCCCATTGTCTCCCCACCAGGGTAAATAATTGCCTGGATCACGTACTCTTAAAGACCAATTGCGAGGCTACTGTAGCAGTTATGCAGACTGACATTACAGATCATTATCCGTTAATCCTTTCACTAAAATTAAACTCTAGGCCAAATTATAAGGATATTAATAATCTAACAGTTACTTTTAACTTTGAAGACATAAAGAAAGAGTTGGATTGTGCCGATTTTTCTTCTATATTGAAGGATGATGATCCGGAATCAGCTGCTAACGCCCTTATTGATATTGTCGGATCAGTTGTTAATAATAACAAGATAACTAAGAAAGTATCCCGCAAAAACAGAATTATTAAGCCCTGGATAACTCCTGGATTGCTACGCTGTATTCGAAACCGAAATCGGATGCAACTTCGACTAAGAGAATCTCCTGACAACGCTATACTAAAAATTACATATCTTAGATATCGTAATTTTTGCAATTCACTTTTGCATAATTTAAAAGTCTCCTACGAGAAAAAAGAATTTTACAGGGCTCAGAATAACCCAAAGGCTTTGTGGAACGTTATCAAAACTGTAACTAACACTCAGAACAACAAAAGTCCACCTATTGAACTTCTAGAAACTAGTGCTTCTGGTGATCTTAAATCCTCTTTAAACCGGGTCAACGAGTATTTTGTGAATGTGGGTAAAAATCTTGCCTCCAATCTACCTTCTCCCTCTCAACCAACATCTTCCTCTCCTACTAGAACTCCTACTTCCTCTCCTACTTAGAATATAAAATAAAAAATCTTGAAACTCAACTAGAAAGCGTATCTAGTAAATATGTACTATCCCAGAGGTCGTTGGGAGAGTATTTGGTGGCAATGGATGACATAATTAAAACATCTCAGTACAATGAGGAGCGTTTTAAATCACTGATGAATAATCAGTGTTGTACTTGCTCTAATCCTCCAGAGTCACTTAGTGGGTCTGGTGCTCTGAGTCACTCCGTGACCACGGAGCCTCTGACCCATTTTGCTCCTTCATCTACCTCGTCCGTGGATACATTGTGTGTCAATTTGGTTAATCACAGGTCCTCTCCTAATAATATAGTAATGTACAGTGATTTTATCGGTAAAAGTATGGGCACAAAATTAAATATGTTGGGACATAAAATTATAAATAATTGCTATCCAAACTTAAATTATCTGGATATTATGAAGAACATATATAAATCCAAATTTGATTCAAATAGTATAATAATTTTACTAATTGCCAATAGGGGAAACATTAATAGTGAACAGTTAGTTAAACATTTAAATAAATTAAGTCATTTGCCAATTAAAAACATTGTAATGTTCACTTTTCCCTATTATAAGAATGCGCCAGATGCTGAAAATAATATAATTTATAAATTAAATCAGAAATTACATTTATTAAGTAATTATAACAATAAAATAAGTATTATTGACATAAATAGTATATTTAGTTCAGACTCTAACAGTAGTGTTAGTAAAAATAAATGTAATTTAAAATTGACCAAAGGAAGTACTTCCCTTCCTAGTTATTTATCAAGACGGATAGCTAAGTCGCTATCATATTTTTTACATATTACAGCTAAGAATTTAGCTAAACTATCTGCTTCTATTGAGCAGGATAAATTTAAATTTGACATTACCAATGCTTTGGAATTTGTTCCAAATCATTTAAATTAGTCAGTAAGACAACAGAGATTATTCCCTCTAGCGTTATACTGAATAGTAACACACAATTAGTTCATAATTGCCCTATAAATATTGTTAAATCAAATAAAATAAATAATATCAACCTGGTACATCAAAATATTTGTTGTTTAACACAGGGCAAAGAATTAGAGATGGAACTATTCATGAATTCAGAACAAATTGATATTTTATGTATTACAGAGCACTGGCGTAAGGGAACTGAACTCATCTTTAGTTTCAGCAACCACCGGGTTGGTAGTTCATTCTGCAGAGTCAACACAATACATGGGGGGTCGTTAATCTTATTAAAAAATAATATAAAATGTAAAGAACGGAAAGATATTGTGTCCCTCTCTGTAGAATGCACAATTGAGATGTCTTGTGTAGAACTTGAGCAATTCATAATAGTGTGCGTATACAGGCCTGGTTCCTCTGATTATTTTAAATTTGAGGAAGTTCTTGATCAAGCCTTAAGCAAATTGTCAAAATCTAATAAACATTTGATTGTATGTGGCGATTTCAACGTCGATATTCTTATTAATTGTTCGCAGACTTACAACATCCTAAATTTATTTAAATCATATAACTTGTTTAACTTATTTTTGGAGCCAACTAGATATTGCAATACAATCTCAACATGTTTAGATAATATATACTGTAACATTAATCCTGATAGTAAGATAATATTCAATAAATTAGATTCAGACCATTGTGGTCAACTAGCAAGTTTTAGTGTAGAAAAAAAAAAGGTCAAGAAACGAAAAATAGTATGTAGGCCAATGACAGCAAGTCGCCTGAATTGTATGAGAGTTAATTTGTGTAATAAGCTTCCTTTCTTGAGTAATGACATGGACCCCAATTTAATGTATAAAATATTTTTTGAGACATTTTTAAATGAATTTAACTCCATATATAAATCCAAGGAGATTACAGTTTGTGACGCCCCAATATTTAGTGAGTGGGCTACTGTAGGTATATATAAGAGTAGACAGAGATTGTATGAGTTGTACGCAGAAAGACAGTTTAACACAACGGAAAAATTTCAAAATTATGTTAAATTATACTCAAAAACATTCAAAGTAGTCTGTCAAATTGCAAAGAAGAAATATATTAGTGATAAAATATTAAATAGTGTCGACAAAGTGAAATCTACTTGGAAAATTATAAATGCGGAAACGGGTAAATTAAAAAGTAATGAGAGTGACTATAAAATTAATATTAATGGCAAAATCATTACTGAAGACCTAGAAATTGCCAACGAATTTGAAAAATTCTTCACTCGCATACCGGTAGAATTAACTAAAACCCTGAACTCATCTACTCCCATTGCAGAATCATTGTTGAAATCTAACGTACCTATGTGTAATGTAGAATTTAAATTTAGTCATGTGAATAAGTATTGTATTTTAAAGGCTTTTAAATTGTTAAATATAAAAAGAACACCAGATCTCTGGAGCATTTCTGTACATCTTATAAATTCCCTAATTGAAATAGTTGCTCCAGAACTGGCTTTAATTTTTAATAATTGTATTGATAGTGGTGTGTTTCCTGACTTGATGAAATTTAGCAAGTTAATGCCTTTATTTAAATCTGGAAGTACCGCAGATCCTTTTAACTTTCGTCCAATATCGGTACTTCCCACTTTCAGTAAAATCTTTGAAAAAATTATCCTAAATCAACTTCAAAAACATTTTGAAAGTAATGAACTTTTACACAATAAACAATTTGGTTTTACTCGCGGCCGGTCTACTACTGATGCTGGAATTAAACTTTTAGAGACTATTTATGAGGCCTGGGATCAGTCACACGATGCCTATGGTGTATTCTGTGACCTTTCTAAGGCATTTGATTGTGTCCAGCATCAGACATTAATCAGGAAACTACATCATTATGGAATCCGGGGTACCGCTCTTGATTTTGTCACTTCTTATTTGAGTGGCAGGACCCAAAGCGTGGTGATCAACGACAAGCGGTCCCCCGGCTCTCTTGTAACAATGGGAGTACCTCAAGGTTCGATTTTAGGTCCCTTTCTATTTCTAGTTTATATTAATGACCTCCCTCATCTTGTTAGAGATGATCATGAGATAGTCTTGTTTGCAGATGATACATCTTTATTGTTTAAGGTTAAACGTGGACAAAATTCACTCGACGATGTAAACAGGTCTCTCTCTAAGATTATCCACTGGTTTAATGTAAATAATCTACTATTAAATGAATCCAAAACAAAATGTGTGAGATTCACTTTACCGAATGTTAAGTTGGCTACAACCAGTATCAGGATTAGGGATAAGGAAATAGAATTGGTCGATCAGGCTGTCTTTCTGGGTATAACCTTAGATTCAAAATTACAGTGGGGTCCTCATATTGGGAAGTTATCTGGCAGACTTAGCTCCGCAGCTTACGCAGTAAAAAAAATACGGCAGTTGACGGATATCAAAACCGCGCGATTAGTATATTTCAGCTATTTCCACAGCATCATGACTTATGGTTTACTGCTGTGGGGAAACGCCGCTGATATTCAATGTATATTTATTTTGCAAAAGAGAGCTGTCAGAGCTATCTACGGTATGAGCACCCGTGAGTCTTTACGAAATAAATTTAAGGAAATAAAAATACTAACTGTTTATTCTCAATATATTTTTGAAAATTTATTATACACACATAAAAACAAAAATAAATTTGTCAAGAACTGTGATAGACATAATATAAATTTAAGAAATAAAAATAAATTGGCAATTCCTAATTTTAGGCTCCACAAAATAAGTAACTCTTTTGTAGGTAACTGTATACGCATGTACAATACACTGCCTGGTAATGTGCAAGACTTGTCCCTAAATAAATTTAAACACTTCATTAAATCCAAATTATGTAGTAAGGCATATTATAGCATTAAAGATTTTTTAAATGACAAGGCTGCTTGGCAGTGACATGATTTGCTCGTTCTTTGTGAATTTTTTTTTTTTATATTGTATGTACAAAATATGATATGGTAAAAAGAGTACCGAGAGTTTTTTTTCCTCCGGCTTTTTTTCTCTCGGCCTACACTAGGAACATTATTATATTATTGTAATATTTAGTAAAGCCGATGATGAAATTGTAGATGTCTACCGAGACATTTTTTTTTTTGACGTTCGTTGAGTGTGTGTAATCAATCACCTAATAACGAATAAAATATTTTGATTGAAATATTTTGATCTACTTCACAGAAATCCCCAGCTAACTCAATGGCGATCCTCCCCATTGATGTTACTGAAGTTAAAAGGCTAATTATCAATCTTCGCATTGACTGTGCCACCGGCTGGGACAATATTCCACCACGTGTGATTAGGTCATCGTGTGACACTCTTGCTGTGCCTCTTGCCCACATTCTCAACCTCTGTATATCCCGCGGTATCTTTCCGACTGTTTTTAAAAAGGCCAATTGTATATCCCATACATAAAGGAGGAAGTAGGGACAGTATATCTAACTATAGACCTATATCGGTTCTTACAGCTTTCTCGAAGATCCTGGAACGGTATCTCAACACTTCTTTGATAAAATACCTTGATAAACACAAGATCTTATCAGATAACCAGTACGGTTTCAGAAGTGGTATATCCACTGAAGATACTGTGATCAAATTCACTAAAACCCTTGTTTCAAATATTGACAACAAATTGAAATGCTACGGAGTCTTCCTGGACCTCTCAAAGGCTTTTGACACGGTTTCTATTCCCATCTTACTAAACAAGCTGGAATCTATTGGTATCCGCGGTGTCAACCTTGATCTTTTCTCGAGCTATCTCACAAACCGTTCACAATGTGTTAAAGTTGAATCATCGGTGAGTGATGAGGAGCAGATATCTTGTGGAGTGCCCCAGGGTAGCATACTGGGACCTACCCTTTTCCTTATTTATATAAACCAACTATGTAATTTAAAAATTGAAAATTGTTCGATCTTTACCTACGCCGACGACACTGCCCTACTTGTCTCTGGTAATAGCTGGGAATCTGCCAAGAGTCATGTTATAAATGCCTTAAGGGTCGTTATGGGGTGCCTTTCCAATAATCTTCTCACTCTTAATCTGGATAAGACACAAATCGTCAGATTTGACATATCTAAAACAAAAACTCACGATGGAGATACATCTTTTGAAGTCATCACACTGCACTCCTGCCATAAAAACTCGAATCTGTGCGATTGCAAAACCCTTAAAACAGTAAACACCGTAAAATATTTGGGAGTATTTTTGGATGGTGGACTTGATTGGCATGCCCATATAAATAATATTACTAAAAGAGTTCGGCGACTTATTTATGTCTTTAAAAATCTCCGCAATTCAGCAAATAGGGACTCCCTCTTCTTGGTTTACCTTGGGTTATGCCAATCAATTATGTCCTATTGTATCTCTGTTTGGGGTTGTGCTAATAAGTCTTCTTTGCTCTTGCTTGAACGTGCTCAACGAGCTATCTTGAAGGTCATAACACGACATAAACGAACATATCCAACTGACAGACTTTACTCTGAATGTCGGGTTCTGACTGTGAGGCAGTTAGCCATCCTTCGTATGACCCTTCGAAAACAT
This sequence comes from Euphydryas editha, assembly GCA_036937285.1. Classification (NCBI taxonomy): domain Eukaryota; kingdom Metazoa; phylum Arthropoda; class Insecta; order Lepidoptera; family Nymphalidae; genus Euphydryas; species Euphydryas editha. The sequence continues at coordinate 14,166,645 of JAUPFZ010000023.1, forward strand.
TCTTCAACTCCATTTGCGCAAGCACCTGTTGAATCTAGATCTAGACGAAAACAACTCCCGGTAATTCCTCAGACTAAATGTCGTACATCGTGGGCTAGACACCAATATGATTCTTCAAGCACCAAAGTTTACAACAAAATTAACAAAATAACACACATTTACCCACTGACTTACAAAAAGGTCAAACGGGTTGTCCAGAACTTTCTACTTTCCCTAAACTATAGTGAGACAGAAGAATTGCTAAGGTGAGAGCATTTGCAAATTGTATCATAACCTCCTCTATTAAGTGGCTTAATTCGACCCCAGAAAAAAAAATCGTAATGCTAGCATAGGAGGCAGGCACACACAACCACCCACACACATATACACTTACATACATACACACTCACACACACACACACACACTCACACACACACACACATACATACATACATCGCAACATGCAACTATGCAACATCGCACACAGTTCATCAAAATTGAATAAAAATAACATCACACGTATTTATATTCTGTTCTGTACAACAACTATTGGAGGAATCACTGTCTGCCTAAGATACAGGACTTTCCTACTTTAGGCGACAGGGGTATAAAATTCAGTGTACAGTTATGTGTAATTTTGACAATTGTTTATATTGTTTATGATCTGTTCTTAAGAACTGTTTGTAACATACTTATGCAAATAAAAATATTTATTATTATTATTATTTAATTTAAACCGAAGTAGCGCCATGCTGCTTGTAGAATGGGCCGGCATGCCCGGGGAAGTACTTCGCTCTCGCTTAACATCGACGTGAAATGACGGCACTGTCGTCGTGTTTCGTTCGGTTTGTGAGAGATCCGGTGGCCCATCCCATCCTTTACCTGGCTCATCCCTTCCCTACCCTCCACAGATCCGGTGGAACATCTCTCCCCTCCCTAAGGGCCGGCAACGCACCTGCTAATTCTCTGATGCAACGGGTGTTTATGGATGTCGTTTTTACTTACCACCAGGTGAATCGACTGTCCGTTTGCCCCCTCTAATATAAAAAAAAATCGTAATTTGAATTTTGAACTTTGAGTTTGAGTGATGGCATTAGAAAAGAATAGGTAAGATAATATATAAATAATGTTTTATAGCATTTAATTTTAGTAATTAATATTCATATTCAAAACTTAGATAGCGAAAAAAAAAATTTATTTCAACATTAGTTTGAATTACGACACTATCATAATACATGGCGCTTTCTTAGTCGCGGTTAGTTAATTCCGTAACGTAGTAGTGTTAGTAAAGTATAATTTATGTGCAGGCGAAACCACAGACACAGCTGATCATAAACAAATCTGAACACATTGCATGGCATTACAAGTACATATAAAAGAAAAATAATATAGAATTTTTAGTTAGTTAATTTTTATTTTAAGCGCGCTATATATTTTTAAAATAAAACTATCCCGACTGTAGTATTTCTTTTTGAAAAGACTTTTAATACCACCTGGTTTGATGTTTTTTTTTTTTTGCGTTTGATAGGTATGGAGAAGTTCGGGTGTCTACGTTATATTTATTTTATAATATTTATCTATAAAAAAAATACTAGTTCAGGTTGACGTTCAATATATTTTCTTTTCTGTTTTAATTCGTTACCATGACAATTTATTTTAGGCCTAGGACATTCAATCACAATTAGGTGTTATATACATAAGTAGGTACGCTACAATAGGAATTATATGTTAAATAACGTATAAACCCAAAAACATTAATAAGCGATATCAATCAAAATATAACGTATTGAACGCAAAGCGGGGGTAATCGAGGGGGACGATTAGTGATTTAAAAAAGAAGAGAATGATTTTATGGTTCCGTAACGTCCATCTATCGATCTGTCACATGGATTATGATTACAAAGATGTCTTTGAGATCATAATAGAGATTTATAACTTCCACATACATACTCGTATATTACTATAACCACTGACCCACTAAAAGAAGCTTGTTTTTTTTTTTTTTTTTTGTTTAATCAAAAAAATAAAAACCAAGAAAACCCTGCGTTACCAATTAAATTTGGTACATAGATAACTGGAGTTCCAAACACACACATATAATAATTTTTATACTGAAATGTCAAAAATTATGGGTTCAACCGCGAACCGCAGCTGTTTATTATATAAAAGTTTTAAAAAATAATTTTTTTTCTTAATTCAAGTAGACTGACCCGTGGCGCAGTTAGCAGTGGCCCTGTTTTCTGCTCCAGGGTTGTGGGTTGGATTCCCGCCCCGAGTCTGGGTGTAATATATATTTATTTATATATGTATTATTTATATGTATATTTATTTTTAAAAAATGTATATCAGTCATCTGTTACCTAAAATACACGCATTAAGTTACCTTAGAACGACCTTGTGTGTGTGTGTGTTAAAGATATTTATTTATATTTAGACTCAAAAAGCAAAAAACCTTTCACTTTGTAAAGTCGGAAACGGAATAAGTAAGTCGGAAACAAGTTTTTTTTATTAAGTTTACGTGCTTTCCGGTGGCTTGATGAAGTAACCCCAACACCCAGAACAGATATAACAACTCGTAACAGGTAAAATTTTCCACTTAAAGTAAGAATCGAACTCACTACGTTTGTTTCCATGGAAGATTCGTAACCACTATACAAGAACTGTCATAAATAGCTCGCAAGTCTGTGAAAGTCAAATGGCAATCGCTCCGTGTAAAAATCACAAATCCATCAAATCCGTACTAGAATAACAATCAGATGGCGAAAGTGACTGGAAAAATAATAAAAACAAAATCCATTAAATCATGCCATGAATCATTCAGTATTTACAAGAACAACGGACCGATTTAACACAATACGGACTTTTTTTTATAAACTTATATATAATTTTGTGTTCAGGAAACTGATTTAATGCTATTTAACGTGGGTCCCTCACCGCGCATTGGAGCACATAAACCCGTTGGTCCCGGTTGTTATCTTAGGATTAGGGATATATCTAGAAAATGTTTTCAACCACTTTTTCTTTTTATTTTTTTTTTATTGTGCAATTTTCCTAAGGAGTCTATTTTAATACAAATAGAAGATGTTGAAAAAATTCAACCCCTTCTATTTAGAAGGGGTTGAATTTTTTTTCCATCATTTCTATATAGGAGAAGAAAGGTTTATGTGAATTACAAAAAAATGTAATGTCTACGAGCAGAGATATAAAAAATTGAAGGAATAGTAAATAACCGATATTTTAACCGATATTTTAGAAAAAGAAAAAAAAAGGTTCATCATCCGGTTTTTTTTTTTTACAATCAAAAAACTATTTAAATTATCAAACAAATGTAGTGTCCACGAGCAGAGATATAGATAGAAGTTTGAATAAAAAGTAAATAACCACGATCTTAGACAAAAAAAAATATTTACAAAAAAAAAATTGATTGAAAATCATTTATCGTCTACTAAAAAAATATAAGAGTTAACCCTTAATATACCCGGTGACTTCATACATACACAATTTACCTGGTGGAGTCCCTTGGACTCCCGGAAATAAAATCGTAAATTTAAGATGAAATAAAAACTTTTTTAACTAAAATGCTTCTTATATTTATTTATTATATATTTGGTTTGACAATGGCATAGGTTTCTAATTAAAATTATACAATCGCAGCCTTATATTAAGGAACTTCTAGAATATGGCACATTTTGTAATAAAATTACGAGACCTAACTTCTATCAATATGGATCAATGGATTATATACCAGAATTTTTTCCAAAACATATTTCCTCATAATATTTGTCTTTGTTTTCCGCCAAGCACAAGACAAGGTATTTAAAAAAAAAATCTTTTTTGATATTTTTATAACAGAATATTTTTTTCAATCAAATTCGTAACTTCTGAGATTTGAGCTTTAAAACAATAGCTTCAACTCGATAACTTCCCTATATATCTATTTTATGTTTAATGTCAAGTGTCTACTTATCATAAAAATATAATATGTGAATCAACTGAATATAGTATAATAATAATTTATAATAACACATAGAAACAAATTATTGGATGCTTATTATTAAACAACTCAACAAGGTACTATGTGACAAATAAAAAAAGACCAAACACAAAGAAAGAAAGAAAGAAAGAAAGAAAGAAAGAAAGAAAGAAAGAAAGAAAGAAAGAAAGAAAGAAAAGTTATTTATTGGCCTCATAAAAAACAATTATATATTGTACCGAAAAAAAAAAAGTAATAAATTAAAAAAGAGAAAAAGGAATACAACAGCAAGATTAAAAAATTAAAAACAAATTCAAGAAGGCCAATTAGGTCTCTGCCTCAGCATTGCTTAGCAGCAAATATTTACTGCTAAGGCGCTGTTCTTCAGTCAGAGCCTGCATTAGTGACATCAGACGTAAAACGCTATCATAACACACTGAACATAATAAAATAAAATAAAATAAAATATTAAAAAAAAAATAAGGAAAAAAACACATATCTAAACAATTATATAGTCACATTCATTAAGAAATTATTTATTTGATTTAGTCTGATTTGATTTAACAGATGCTCATTACACAAAGTTAACTGGCACATAAAGAATTCCATACTAACCTTAATATGTAACGATACAAAAAAAAATTAACATCTAGACATTTTGCAAAAATTTCGAATGTACACCTATTTGTTCAAGGCGAACAGACAACAGAAATAATAATTGAGTTCCATTGGCCCCCTTGTGGGTACGGAACCTTAATACGAACTAAGCAAAATACGTCGAAACTAAGCGTAGTACGATCTAACCAAATAATTTCGATTAGGTATCTTTAATCGAAACGGTGGCAATCTAATTCAACTTCAATTGCTTAGAGCTGATTGGTCGGTGAACGCTTACTTAGGTTCGAAGTGATCAAATTATTGCTGGCAGAAATAGATTCAGTATATGTCCGAGTGACATCTGTACCAATATTATGAATAGAGTCCGTTTGACCGCTCTTATACCAGAAACTAAACATTTAAAATAAACTGTTTGATAATGTATAATAATATATCGTTAAGGAATTGTGTATGTTAATTATAATGCAAGATATCAAATTATGAGATGGTTCGTCCCACTTCTAGGCTCTTTTCCATATTGGAGATGGGTTGAAGCCTAATCCATCACGCTGCTCCACTGCGGGTTGACAGATGGTTTCCCTACTATGAGTAACGATCTTTACCAGGTGTCTATGATAAAAACCGAGACCGATGGCTTAACGTGCTCTCCTAGGCACGATGGAGAGACCCACAAGAACATACACCTAGACTGGAAACAAATATTTGCACAAATACAAATATCTGACCCGAGCGGGAATCGTACCCGCGACGTTGAGGCGACTACGCGCACCACTACACCAGAACGGTCGTCAAGGTATATCTATCATACCATATTATTTTCATAATATGTTTAATCTAAGTCTAAACTAAACTAGTACGTATTTTTATTTACAGATAAAATTTTCAATTTTTCGGTAGATAGAGAGCTATTTGACAAACACCAAATTTAAACAATAGTATAGCCGCGAGCTAGATTCAAATGTTAACATAAGCGTATCCGTGAAATCATAATAAAGTTTTTAAAACAAGCAGTTCATATTTACGAAAATTCACCTATTTGAAAGGAGAAGCTTTTTCCAGTATTTACAGACTCTCCTAGATCTGTTCATATTGTTTCTACTTCGTAAAATTGTCAAGCAACCACACTTGTATATTTTAGTACCTATTTCCACCGCTAGGTGCGTTACAATCGTTAAAAAACGAATTATGAACTTATAGTCAACCATTAAATAACGTTTTTCTTTATTTGAAATTTAACTTTCATACTAACGAAGAACATCAACGGACTAACGGGTATAAAAAATGTTAGAAACGATTTGAAACTATAAAAAATAGATATAAACTAAAATAACAGTTTCATTTATTTTTTTACGGAATTATACTTTTTTCATTTATTATATTCAAAATAAAACAATGCCTGTTATTCGAGGAATAATGGAACGGATTCGGTGTCACGTGATAAGGATGAAAATTTTGTTTTTATTTTATTTTTTTACTTCATACTTCTATCGTTCTCTATAATCGTATTATAATATCGTTTTCTATAATAGTAAATGTATCGTTATCTGTAAAAATATAATAAAATTGAGGAGTTTGTTTGTCCAACGAATTGATCATATGTATTACCAAATCGTTCGAATTTAATGCGTGCCTCGAAAAGTAGGTAACACCGCCGGTGCCGGTTGTGTTATTTTTTATTAAATAAATTTATACCCACGGGCTCATTTTGCCTATGCCTTTTTTATTCCAAATTTATTTTGTTAGTACATACTTGGTACATGGTAGCTGCTAATCTATAAGTGGTGCCGGTTGTTATCATAAGCAGCAGTTACTCTTGGTACGAAAATTATCCGCCAATCCGTAATGGTGGATTAAGCTTCAACACAAAGAAAAGGGTTAACTTTCCTACCACAAGTAACGATCGCTATCAGGTGCCTATGATAATAACAGGTACCGATGGCTTTACTTGCTGACCAGTTCACGGTGAGGAGACCCAAACCAAAAACTTGTATAAATTCAAATATTTCCGAGATAAATAATCGAACCCGCAACAGCCAACATTAAGGCGACTATTCACACCACTACACAACTGAGTATACTATATTAAGCAGAATATTTTAAATATGTTTATATCGTGTGTTTGGCGCATACATGACTATCGTTGGAATACCTTACAATTATAATTCAATGGTGCTATAAAACCTAAAAAAATTTAGGGTAAGCTCGATTCCTAAAACCTAAAAAAATTTAGGGTAAGCTCGATTCCTATTTCTGTACATTTCATGTGTATATTCGCATCAAAAACATAATCCCCCTTTTAAGCTTCCTATTGGTCGCCGTTGGATAAACAAACAAAAATCTTTAATCTGTTTTTCTTGTATTATATGATAAAATTTCCCACAAACAATAATTAATTTTTATTTATATAGAATTATACAATAAAATCCTTGGCCAAGTGCACTGCGTAGTTGCGTACTATGATCACTGCGCTAAAGCGTCGTATTATCTTTTAATAACTAATAATGTTACAAGTTTATTAGTTATTAAAAGATAATACGATGCTTTAACTTTAACTTTTTTAATTTATTGTATTTATGTGTGTATATATATGTATATGTGTGTGTATGTACGTATGTGTGTGTGTGTGTGTGTGTTTTTATGTATGTATTTATGTATCAATATCACTAAATTTCGTTTTTGATTTTTATTTTTATATTTATTTTAATATCTGTTCATACATTTAGTTTTGCGCCCCTTCCCACACCTTCTACGCTAGTCCTCTGCCCAAATGTTGCCTGGAAGAGATCGCTGTGTTAGCGATAAGGCCGCCTGTTGCAACTGATGCAAGTTGATTCATTTGATTTCGATGTATTATCTCTAAATATATTGGTGTGCAAGAAGTGTAAATAAATAAATAAATAAATATACTTTATCACGCATAGACTTCTGTTTTTTTTTTTTTTTTTTTCGTAAATAGATAAATATTTTACACTCAATAGTCCTCAATAGGATGAAAACAAACACATGATGATGATCGTTACTCATGATAGAGGAAGTGAACAAGTATGCTTAATTAAAAAAATCAAAAAACCCGACAGCGAAAATTACTCTTATTATAAACTAAAAAGAATAAAACAATTTACTAGCTTTCATTTGATACCCATATTGCTACAGTAAGAAAAATAAATTCAACTCCCCTCCTCATTCCGCCATTTGCGGGCGCAAATTTGAAAATTTATATAGCCTATCACTACTACAATTTAGACAAATCCAACGATATCTCATATGTCAAAAACCATCCAGCCGTTTGGGCTGTAGGGCGTGCCAAAGAAATGGACATAAATACATACATACATACATACATACATACATACATACATACATACATACATACATACATACATACATACATACATACATACATACATACATACATACATACATACATACATACATACATACATACATTCATACATACATACATACATACACTCGAAAAACATAACCCTCCTTCTGTCGCAGTCGGGTAAATAGAGGTGGATAAAGCTCTATCCCTTTTTCCGATATGGAGAAAAAGCCTTTCCCAGCAGTGAGACGTTTAAATAAATATAAATATAAATATATTTAACACACACACACGGTCATCTGTTCCTAAGGTAGGCAACTTAATGCCTGTGTTTTAGGTAACAGCCGACTGATATACATTTTTTTTATAAATAAATATACATATAAATATACATATAAATAATACATATAAATAAACATATATTACACCCAGACTCGGGGCGGGAATCGAACCCACAACCCTTGGAGCAGAAAACAGGGTCACTGGAAGCTGCGCCAACGGGTCAGTCAATGTTAGTAGTCAGTTTACAGGCTGATTCAGTTTAATTCAGAAAAAAAATATGTATATAATTTCCTTCTGTAAAATTTTGTTAAATTATCTATTAATGTATTCCTCTGTATAAAACCTGTGTAACGAAGAAGATTTGTAAACATAGAATCAGAGCAGTAAAAAAAACAGTGAAATCGCTCAACTTGTCTAGTTTTTTTATAAAATAAGAATTTTACATTTATATTAAAGAAAAAGTATTCCATTGAAAACAATTGATGCATTCATGGATTGAACATAAAAGAGACCAACCTGTGAATAGAGTCAATGGCAATTATGAATACGCTTTCAAGTAATTTTAATACAGAATATTAGTAGTGCTCTAGAGCCGAGATGACGATGTGATGTAATGGCAACGAAAGTTACATTAATGGCAATGGTGCAGATTTGATATTTGCATTTATTCTAATACTTGTTTATGGTTATTGTGAGTCTCTCCACCGTGCCTCGGAGAGTAAAAAATGTCCCGTTTGTTATTATAAGCACGTGATAACGATCGTTAATAATAGGAAAATTATCCGCTTATCTGTACTGAAAGATTAAAGCTCCGTGAAAGATTAAATATAATTTTAAAATAGGGATGTTTATCCTGTATCGGGGGTCCGGAAACACACACAACACACAATCACAAACGCCCAGAACACGACAAATATCCGTATGGACCATACAAATATTAGTCATGTGCGGGGATCGAACCCGCGACCGCTAACGCATAAGCCAGTTGCTGTGACCTCTGCGCCAATGCGTCGTCGTGTTTAACATACACACACACTCGTCTGTCCCTAAGGTAGTCAGCTTAATGCCTTTGTTTTAGGTAACAGTTGACTGATATACATATTTTTTTTTATAAATATACATATAAATAACACATATAACTGCGTCAACGGCCAGTCATGAGGTTCGAAACTGCGACCACAAGTGAATCAGCCAGATACTGTGTCTACTGTGCCAACGCGTCGTTAATTAAACTTTAACACATTTCTTCTATCGGCCTTCTCCTAAGTCTCACCGTAACCACGGACCATGTAATTGGTCCGGAATATCGACAAAAACGTCAATAAAACTATGTCATGGTATGTACCCGTTTTTAACTTTAAAATAAAGTATGCTTGAAAACAGCGAGTGTCTTAGCCTTATAAGTATGATTTATAGTATGCCTATTGTAATCAATGTAACAATTATAGTTTGTTCGAGAACAATAAATTTTTAACAAGTTTATTTTTAATCAAAATCTTTTTTTGCATCCATTCTTTATATATACAGAATGACTGGTAAATTACTATCAATATTTAAGGAGACTACTCGGTACATGATTCTCATTCGAATTATGTAAAAAAAAACAGGTAAATATTAATAAACTTTTAAGTAAAGTTTCTCAACAATTATCCAATTATGTACGCGTCGTCTGGACACCCTAGCAGCTAGCTGCACTTTCGACACAAAACAGGTAGTTTACCTACGTCCAAACGCCGCCACGTGTTAACAGGGTAGCAGGATAAACAAGCATGATCCAATCCCCCTTAATACTACAATCCTGGCTTAAGATAGGCAAAAATACTAAGATATTTTACTCGTTTAAGCAACAAATTTGTTGACTAGGTAAATGATGTGAACTTTGGCAATTTTTAGATGTTAACAAGCGGCACAGTACAACACCTGTACACGTGCCGCCGGCATGACTGTAGAGTGTCAACGCTTCATTTACTTGAATTGAAATTTATGAAAATTTGGTCAAAAATTAAGATCCAATTTTTTTTTTTTACACAATTCGAATGAGAATCATGTACCGAGTATTCTCCTTAAATATTGATAGTAATTTACCAGTCATTCTGTATATATTAATACAGTTAGCAGGAAATTGGACATAGGATGTATTTTTTGTATGTGTTTGTTTTATGTTGTTGAAAATTCCCCTCAGTAATTTATCCAAATCTTTTTTTGCGTCCTTTCTTTATATATATATTAATACAGTTAGCAGAAAATTGGACATAGGATGTTTTATTTTTTTTTTTTTTTTTTTTTCATCCTATGTCCAATTTCCTGCTAACTGTATTAATATATATATAGAATGGACGGAAAAAAAGATTTGGATAAATTACCGAGGGGAATTTTCAACAACATAAAACAAACACATAAAAAAAATCCTATGTCCAATTTCCTGCTAACTGTATTAATATTTATTTTTTATTTTCTTCTGTATCGACTTAGTATTTAGGACAATTTTTAATCTACTTTTCATATTAAAATATTATTTTACGGACAAACATCATTTGTTATATATAGTATAATTTGTTATAACGGTTGGTCAGCTTTTCTCATTTATATTAATTTTCCTGTCAGAAACATGTTGAATGCAAGATGGATATCATCTTATGGTCAGCGTTTTAAGTACTATTTTATAGCAATATTATGTTAAAGATGTTTTGAGTAATCTCGGTGCGCGCTTTCGTGTGTGGATAAAGTTTGTATGATACAGTGATTGTGTGTGTGTGAGTAATTATACAATCAATAGCATTTTTATACATAAACCTTGAATATTTATTCAATGTTACAGTACAGTACAAGTAACGAATCTTCTCAATGGATAAGCCACGTGAATTGAAATAGTATTTTTTTAACACACAGACATGGTCGTCTGTTCCTAATGTATGCAACTTAATACCTTTGTTATATATATATATATATATATTCTTTTTTGTTACGAAATTGAAAATAATATTTTTCTACATCAATGCCGTGTTTTTTTTTTTTGACGTTTTTAATTTAAGTTACCATAGCATTGCACAGGTGAAAATAACTTATTTCAATTCATTACTTTCCTATAGTAAAGCTAATGAGGTTTTTAGATTAATTATCCTTATTAGAAGATAAACCCAAGTGGACTTTTTTTTCTATTTTATAAAACGTGCTTACTAAATATTGTTTTAGGTTTTATAATATCGTATTATTACTCATGTAAGAGACTTCAAATCCTGAATCACTGACTATCTATACATATAATAAAATGGTAGGAAAGTCAAAACTGTACATTGAATATTTTTTTAAAAGAATACTTGAGTTGTGATCTATAATCGATACCGAAGCCAAAAATATAGTTTTTAGAATTTTTGTCTGTTTGTCTGTTTATCTGTATGTATGTCCGGGATAAACTCAAAAAGTACTGCATGGTTTTACTTCAAATTTGGTACGAATATTATTAAGAAGTCGGGTCAACATATAGGCTACATATTATCACGCTATCACGTACGGGGAACGAGCAGTGAATCTTTATTTCTTCAACGCATTATGTAACAATGTGTAATCTAATAGCGTTCACGCAGACGACGTCGCGGGCAGCAGCTAGTGAACTATAAATCAAATAATGAATTGCGAAGTCAGAAATTAATTAAGTATGATGTCAAAAGTCTGATATAAAATATTCTTGAGGAATTAATAAAATAAACGTCGTAACTGAGTTTTTGAACTGGATTCCTCTTACGGTTAACTAACTGTTTAATGGTTCCCTGCGCTCGATTTAAAGTCAAGAAGTTGAGCTTGAAGTTTATTTTAATTTCACATTTTAATTGGGTCGAATTACTAAAGGTTATTCGCGTCAATTTATCTGTTAACTTTTATATTACCTAGAATTATCTTATTGCAATAAAATAATATACGATGAGATATTATACGTATAAAACACACTTAAATAAAATATATACACTGCAATTTCGACTCCTAAAAGAAATCGTCCCTATTTTAAAAATTAATTCAGAAATAATTATCACCAATTATTTGAACATTGTAAAATAATGCCTATACATGATTAAATTCACTTTATACCCCCTTATTACCCCTTATTAAGTTATACTATACAATATATATATATATATATATATATATATATATATATATATATATATATATATATATATATATATATATATAACATCACTCTCGCTTCCACTTAAACTGGTTGGTCGGTCTATATGCAGACAGCGTTGAACTGACTAGTGAATGATAATTAATTAATATATGTACCCGTATGTTATCGCTACCTAATATATTTTGTAATTTTATAATCTTATCTTCCTATCATATTATTTTAAATACTAAGTTATCGTATAATATACACTTACTAGATATTAACGAAAATGTTGTCCGGTAAAACTCGAATGAGTTTATGTGACATCTTACTGATGTTTGTAATTTATATACTTTTTAATTCAATAAATAAATTTAAAAAATTAAAAAAAAAATTATTATATATTTTTATATTTTTACCGATTAATGACTTATTGAAATATGGCCTGATACCACTTACTTTAAATTACTATATTTTCCTTTTGATTCGATATGAATTTATTTCATTCTCGGTGAAGAGAGCGTCGAAAATAAACCTACACATGCGAAAGAAATTCTGTGACAAATATATCTGTCAAGTTACAGTCGAAAACATCATACCATTATAGCGAAAGTGGTATATGCCTAGCAGTGGGTGGTGGACAATATGTTACAGTACGGTAGAATTGACGATCTCACTCACTCTCAATGGATAAACCTCGTGAGTTGAAACAGTATTTTTTTTAACATGACACACACGGTCGTCTGTTCCTAATGTAAGCAACTTAATAACTTTGTTATAGATAACATCCGACTGATAATCATTTTTTTTTGTAATATATATAAATAAAGATATATATTATGTATAAGAAATTCTTATAGAATCTCTTTAGTTTGAATTATGCCACACCTGGCTGGCTGTCATTAGGATTTTTCTATAGTGAGAAAAAACGATGTCACAAAGAATTATGTAAAATTTATTTAGTTATTTATAATTTTTATAATTTGTGACTAAGAGTAAAATATAGAATAATAAACTTAAAATGTCGTTTCTTTAATTTCAGCTAAGATTATGTGATTAACAGTGTATAGTAATTCTTATTGTATACTAGCGGCCCGCCCCGCCGCCGCCCCGGCTTCGCACGGGTATATAACTAAAATTTTCAAAATTATAAATTTATATTTTATATCACCTACATACGCCATCTATCGTATAATGGTAGAATATCGTTTTTATATTTAGTGACATTTAACATAATAGTACCTATATTAATTGAAAATGATGTTTATCTAAAACATTAAAACGATTTCTATTCCTATCCGACATATTTAGTAAACTTTTAAGTTTAACAAAATAATAACTCAAAAATAAGTTTTGTGAGTTTTTAAGATTCCTTAGACCAGATGGCGTTGGCGGCGTAGGTACCTATTTCTATTTTCTTAAATATTTATTTTTAAATTTAATTACAATGAAACAAAAACTAAATTATACTGTGAGTTATGTTTAATTTTTATGTATTAAAGTTATTTACATTGGTTTTGTACTTTTTACGTGATACGTGAATACAGAAAAAAATTGATACAAAAAAACGCGCTATTAAAATTTATTCTTGATGATATATAGTGTATTAATAAAACGGAGGTTTTAACCTTTTAACAGATTTATTATTTGTATAGATAACCCTAAAATAAAACTTTCTTTAATTCCAGAGCAACGGAAGTTTATTTATTTGTACACTCACAATAATAGATAAACCGAGTCGAACTCACAACCTTGGAGCAGAAAGCAGGGTCACTGCCAACTGCACTAACGGGCCAGTCAAATAATAAATTTGATTATTAACTGCCATATCTCCTTAATAGAACAAAAGGTTTTAGCTCAACTGTAGAACATTTACAGGAAATTTTTTTTTATTTTTTGTCTAAATTTAGTTTTATACATTGTGGCTTCTCCATAAAGAAATTCGTATACCACTTTACAATAATGCCTATGGTTAACGAAGCCACACAAAAAACTCAATTTGCCAATGTTTTCACCGAGTCTTATAAAGTTTACTGTTAAACATTAACCATATCACACAAAGACGTAAAAAGTATAAAAATTCCGTGTAAAGAATTATATTCCTTATGTTCTGATGAATAGGTATCAGAGTCCCTAACAAGAAATTTAGGAACTTAGATACCCGTATGTACATTTTAAAACTTTTCGTCATATTTCCCAAGGAGCCACTCAGTATTAATGTATGTTATTCACGAGCAACGACTAGTGATGGGCGTAAATTTTATCGATACATCGATAGTTTTATATAAAAAATACATACTGTAATATTTTAAACTGAACTGAATCAGTCTGTAAGCAACTCACTGCTTGACAAAGGTATCTTCTCCATATAGAAGAAGGGCTGGACCTTAATCCGCCACGCTGCTCCACTGCGGGTTGGCAGATAATTTCCCCACCATGAGCAACGGTCGATATCAGGTGTCTATGATAACTGGGGCTTTACGTGCTCTCCGAGGCACGCTGGAGAGACCCAAAAGGACACATACCCAGACCAGAAACAAATATTTGTACAAATACAAATATCTGCCTGTCTATCTGTGTAATATTTTACCCAAGTTAATAATTTGTATAAAGCATTGTATAGAAATTGAATAATAGTAACGGTACTACAAAGAACAGCCAATCCGCTATAATGCAACACGACAGATTGCGTTTGGAATATTTTCTTCAATAAAAGTAAAAGATTTTGATCCATCACTGGATATCCTCGTTCATTCATTTCTTATTTATAGAGTCGTGGACTGCCACGAAGTAGTGATTTTCAACAAACAACTAAAAGCTGTTTTATATTGTTATTAATAGATTATATTGACGACAGTTCTGGTGTAGTGGTGCGAATAGTTGCCTCAACACCGCGCACCGGCGGTCGCGGGCTCAATTCCCGCTTGGGACATAAATTTGTATTTGTACAAATATTTGTTTCCGGTCTGGGTGTATGTCTTTGTGGGTCTCCCCACCGTGCCTCGGAGAGCACGTAAAACCGTCGGTCCCGGTTGTTATCCTAGAGACCTGATAGCGATCGTTACCCATTGTAGGGAATTACCCGCCAATCCACAGTGGAGCAGCGTGGTGGATTAAACTACAACTCTTCTATATGGAGAAGAGGCTTTCGCTCAGCAGTGTGTGATTTACAGACTGATACAGATACAAATACAGATTATATTAAAACTAACAACTTTCTGTATCACGGTACAATATAATACAATAATATTCAGTATAAAAATAAATACAATAACATTCCTATATAATATAAATCATTTTAAAATAAATAATCATACAAATCTATTTATTTTATATATCAAATTTATTTTTATAAATTTTGTGATTCCAATATAAAATAGGAAACCTCAATTCATCGATTGCAATCTCACGTAGGTGTTGATGCAATATCCTAACTCAATAAAAGCCTTCAGAGGTGTAACGCCCTCAGGCACTACACAAAGCAACATAAACTTCCCATCTTTATTGGCAGCACGATTACACTATACACAGACTAAATTATAAACTTCGATACGTTAAAGCTCCAATATCTTCAGGTCTGACGCAACTGAGTGGCTTTTATATTGAGGTGAAATATTTTAAACTTAACATTATATTGCAAAAGTGTTTGAGTATCATTTTTTTAGTTAAAAACGACCAATGCATATATTACCGCCCAACTTCTACTGAGAATAAACTAATTATTAACTTACAACTTGACATAAAAAGTTTTAAAAAACAGTGTTCATATTTGCACTTATTCTATAATTTAACTTAATTTATGGCCCGTGGCGCAGGTGGCAGTGGCCCTGTTTTCTGCTCCAGAGTTGTGGGTTCGATTCCCTCCCCCGAGTCTGGGTGTATTATGTGTTTATTTATATATGTATTATTTATATGTATATTTATTTAAAAAAAAAGTATATCAGTCGGCTGTTACCTAAAACACAGGCATTAAGTTGCCTACCTTAACCCTGCCTGTTAGCATTAAGTGGTCAATGTGGACTCATGTTTCCAGAACTAGAGATCCTAAGTATAGTTCATAGGTATTCAAATAATGATAAAATATAGTCTGCTGATGTAATAATGCCTGTGTAACAATTTATAAAATCAGTAAAAAATGGTACGGGCGTCTGTAAGGTCATAGAGGAAAATTAATAAAAAAAAAAAAAAAAAAAATGTTGCCTACCTTAGGAACAGACGACCGTGTGTGTATGTTAAACATATTTATTATTTACTATTATTTATTTATCTTACCAATATCCCATAATGTAATCTCTAAATTGTTTTCAACAAATAAATAACACGATATACAGTCGCTGATTTTCCAGTATCAACTGCCACCAATAAACTATTAAAACTTTCACTCTCATTGCAAAATAACTAAAAATTGCAGTTTTTAATCGTTAAGTATAGTGTTTAAGATATTACATAACATTTTCAGCTTAATGTAGCTTATTTATAGTAAGTTTTTCATAAAATATCACACTAACAACGATTTCGAATAAACTAGCACGCTCATTTATTAAGATTTACTGAACCTTTTCTTGTGGGACAATTAACTAAATGTATGTTTTTAATGAGTTGAATTTGCTCAGTGGACAGAGAACGTGAATCTACAATAGATGGTTGTGAATTCAAATCCAAACTGGTTGGCTAATTTTAAGTGTTAATATATATTTGTCTTTAAGCTTGATCTCGTGCTTAGAGATGAAACCTAGATATTTTAATATCAATTATAAGATATGTAAATCTAAAACAGTGGAGTGGAGCAGCGTAAAGATTTAAGATCTAAAAAACTGACTAATGCGATAGCGGTCGCTGGTTCGATCCCCGCACATGAAAAATGTTTGTATAGGACATACAGATGCTTATCGTGGTCTGAGTGTTTGTGCTTGTGTATTGTGTATGTTTCCGGACCCCCGATATTGGATTGACATCCTAATTAGTGTGAAGCGTTTATTATTCGTTATTAATTATTTATATTTATTCATTTTATATATTACATGTTATTTCATTTTTACCTTTTAAAAAATTTAAGCGGAACTTTTATGTGCCAACTCGCATAGGAGTAGCATAACGGACATGAACGGACCTTCTTCAGCAAAAGAGGCATATAACCAGCAGTGAGATATTTACAGACTGATACATACACAAAAAGATAATTTTATATACTTATAGTATAACTGTATATAATATAACTGCTCTATTGTAAGAAAGTTACTAAGAAAATTCGTTAACTGATCATAACTGAGTGATATAATTTAAATGAGTACATTTCAATTCATTTAAATTTTAAGAATTTCAAATATTTATTTTATTTACTTCTGGACTCTATTATCTCATTAAATAAATATAATTATTTTTTACTTAACTTTTATTTGTTGTACTGTGACCTATAATTGCTCTAAAATACAATCTAACTATAGAATATAACATCAGAATATCGATATCGACAAAAACTGTAGTGGCACATCACTGCGTACCAATGAATACTTCCACGAAAAAACGCAAAGGATATTCCGTACATTTTAATTATTATCTCCAACAAAAGTACTCTGACTTGAAGTATAGAGTTTCGAACCGCGACGTTATATTCTTACGAATTACGTAAAATATTTTAGGATACCGTAACTAAAAGATGCTGAAAGATACCTATGACTCCACGGTATTTATTCAATTAATTCTTATTGCAGATATTTCACTTTTGTAAAAAAATACTAAAAATTAAAGTAAACATGTGTTGGTACATTAATACATTTAAAACGAATTTACAATATGTATTAATTTATCTACTCTTCTCTTCTTCTCTGACGCCGTCATTCAAAATACAATAACTTTTGATAGAGTGAAGTGACTTTAGTGATATAAAGACTAAATGTTACTTCAGGATATGCTTTATGATTTTGATGCTGTATTTTTAATCTACACATTAGCAGTGTTGCGTGTTCAAAGAAACAGACAGACAGAGATATTTCTTAAATATAGGTTATAATATATATAATATAGGATATAATTAAATATAGGCAATGACGGTGTTAGAGAAGAGACATGTACATTATATATATATATATATATATATATATATATATATATATATATATATATATATATATATATATATATACAGGGTTAATTCTAAAACACCAGCAACCTCGCAGGACAAGATAGCTAACATTATGTACAACAACATTTGTTCTACGACTTTTGACATAACTCAATACATTAATTAAAAATGATTTTTTAAGCTTTTATTGTACTGCTCTGAAATTTAGAGTCTATGTTTCATTCATTATCGAAAGGATGACGCGACGCTCGGGCGCGCTTGCATAATAATAGTAATAACACTTTCTCTGCCCGATAATTCTAGTTAATAAAATTAATATAAATTGCTTGGTGGGTTTGTGGGCAGTATCATAGTATGTATATCGCAGTGACTTAAGTGAATAATCAAATTTCTGTTTTGTCATGTCCCTGCAATACGTAAACTGAGTCCACAATCCCTTCATACTTTACCAGGCTTAGAACTGGCTATATTAAACGATAAAAAACAAATAAATCGTATGTATAGGAGGGCAACACATCTTGGGGTGCTACAGTCGGTGACCTCCGCGCGGTGCACCCTGGAAACGTAGGCAGCAGCAGCTGCACAGTTGCGATTGCGGAACTGCTGCTGCCTACGGCTAACGACCGACTCGGGGGGACGCCAGGTATGCGATTCAGCGCTCCGGGGACTCCTCTGTTACGCAGAGTTGCCCCGTTGAGCGGCCGCATGGCGTCAAGGGGACAGTCGTCTCCTCGGGGGCTCCGGTGCCACCGCGCTCGCGCGTGGTGAAGCAACGGAGATTGGACGGGTCTGATGTGCACTCATCTGCCTTCAGACAGAACGGCTAGGCTTGTCTTAGTCGTTCACCGTCCTCTCGTAATCTCGCTACGTGGTGTCGTGGTCATGTCTCGCGGCCACGTGCGGGACCGAGGGTCTTGCCTTAACCGGCCGGACCGCGAGGAAGAAAACCTCTATAAAAAATCACCCCGAATCCCAAGCGGCGACGCAGCGCGAGGGGATGCATGGCTGACGGGTGGATCAGTCTCGACTGCGATCCTCGTCCGGGTACCGGCCGACACCCGCGACGAGTTACGCTAGGCTTACCCAGGTACAGGGGGCACTGCCTGGGTGGACCGTCTTTCCCCCATACTCGTGGGAACAAAAATGGAAGATTTAAATTTAAAATTTTGTAGAAGCAAGGATGTGGACGGGGAGTCGACTGCCATCGACTCCGACGACTACAGTTCGGCAGCGACGGCTGGTGAGATCAACTGTGGCCAAACGAGGAGTGGCAAGCGGTTCCGCAGCAGTCCGCGGTCGACCGGCGAGGCGAGCGTGATCCTCGCCGGGTGTAAAAAGCGCATTTTAATGCGGGAGGAGCCCTGTACCGAGGCGGATCGAGCCATGGAGGAGCAGGTGCGAGCGGCCGAGGAGGGGCGCAGGGCATTAGGTTTTGACACCGGCGACCCGCGCACAGCTGACGCTCTGATGAAGCAGGCCAACGCTGAATTGGAGTTGATTTGCGAGGTGGCGACGAAGTCGTCTAACCTCAAGGGCACATTCCAACGTGCCCTGAAGGATGCGGCGGCCTCCATGAGGTCTATAGCGGAAGCCCTCAGCGAGCGGTCGGCCTCAAACGAGGTGCGTAAACTCCAACGGGAGAACGCCCGTCTGAGGTCGGAGATGGCCGAGCTTAGGCAACATGTTGCCGAACTCCGACAGGATCGTGAGAGAAGCTCTCCTCTCTTGCCCTTACCGGCCGGCAGAGAGGACATCGACGAGCGGATGACGGCCTCCATCTCGGGGACTGTCCAGCGCATAATAGATGCGCGTTTCGCCGGCCTTGAAGACCGCCTCCTGCCGGCGAAGACGCTCCGTCCACCGCTCGCGGCGGACAGACGGAAGGAGAAGACGACGCAGAAGGCGCCCTCTTCTAACGCAAAGCCCGCTCCGGCTAGTAGAAGGCGAACGCATGCGAGCGAGGTGTCGGCACCCGCAGTCCAGACTGGCGACGGGGAGTGGTCTACCGTCGCCAAGCGGAAGAAAAAGAAGGCGCCGAAGAGCTACGCTGCCGCTGCCGCCGCCACTCCGGCCCCAAAGGGACCGCAGCAGCAACCGCCGGCGAAGAAAAAGAGGAAGGCCAAAAAGCCTAAGCTGGCTGCCCCCCGCTCTCCGGCAGTGCTCGTCACGCTTGACGAGTACGCCGTGAGTAAGGGCGTCACGTACTGCCACCTGCTCAAGCGGGCGGCAGATACGATAGATCTGGCCGAACTCGGCATCGTCGGCGGCCTCAAGCTGCGGCGCGCCGCGACCGGGGCCAGGTTACTGGAGCTGCCGAAGGGGCAGACCCCGGAAGTGGCGGGACGCCTGGCGGAGGCGATGCAGTCTGCATTGGGCGAAATGGCGAGGGTGGTCCAACCCATGAAGCTCGCGAGTCTGCGAGTTTCTGGGCTGGACGACTCAATCAGCTGCGAGATGGTGGCCGCTGCGGCAGCGCAGGCTGGCAAGTGCGACGTCGGCTCTGTTAAAGTCGGCGCAATCGCGGTCGGACCGGGTGGGTTAGGCTGCACTGTGGTGCGATGCCCGATCCCAGTCGCAAAGGCCCTGGCCGAGGCAGGGCGACTCTTGGTCGGCTGGAGTTCGGCCAGGGTCCAGGTTTTGGAGCAGCGCCCCATGCGCTGCTATAAGTGCATGGGTATCGGGCACACTCGCCCGACTTGTCCGGCTGCGGTCGACCGCAGAGGCGCGTGTTTCCGGTGCGGCGTGGAGGGCCACATTGCCCGTAACTGCACCGGGGCACTGCGCTGCGCCGTTTGCGCTGATGCCGGCAAACCGGCGTCGCACATTATGGGAGGACGGGAGTGCCGCCCCCCAAAATCGAGGGTTAGAGCGGTCGCTAAGGCTCCGACCGCTCCCCAAAGTTCGCATCAGTCAACGGAGGAGACTGCGGCCATGTCATCATGACCTGCCGCAGTTTTCCCCGTTCGCCGGTCTCTGGTGCAGCGGAGATAGAGCGCTCACGGTGCCCGCGAGCGCTCTATGACCGAGGGCGGCCCGCGTAGGCGAGCCAACCGTCGGGGCGTCACGGTGGCATGCAACCGTGATCCCGTGGCGTCCTTGTACGACGAAGAGGGCACCGCTGGGTTTTAGTGGGTATTCTGACTTCGCAGTCAGCGAGTCCCACATACCCGTCACCTTCGGGCGGCGGGATACGTAAACGTATTTCCCAGCGTCAAAAAAAAAAAAAAAAAAAAAAAAAAAAAAAAAAAAAAAAAAAAAAAAAAAAAAAAAAGGGCAACACATCTGCATGGTTATGCAGATGTGTTGCCCTTTTTTTTTTTTTTTTTTTTTTTTTTTTTTTTTTTTTTTTTTTTCCAGAGGTTACAGCACAACCAGTTGTGCGGTAGACATCCGGTACCTAGTCATCAAAAGGCTTCGACTGTCCGTATGCCCGCCAATACTATAAAAATGTAGGTATGTAGATTAGGTATCTGAATTCTGAACATAAAAAAAATATGTGAAAATTATTAACGTAGGTAATTATTCTTTTACGTTTACTAAAGTCTAATTAAACCAATTTAATATCAAATATTGGTAGCTAGGTATTATTCACTTTTTATTGTTAAATACAGGCGGGCATAAGTATTTCAAAAGTGAAATCAGCGTATTTACAATAATTAAAACATTAAAAATAATTGACAATAAAATAATATTTACAAACGAAATATTACCTCTAAGGTTAAAGTAACGCGCATGTCGGTGCGTATCGCGCAGATAGCGTTCAAAATAGTCACCATCACAACCAACACACAGACAACACCTTAAAAATCAGCTGTTCACTAACACGTGCTAACACTTCCGAATTAGTTTTAATTTGATTGAACGCACAAATTATTTTAGTTAACCGAACCAGTTACAAAAATTTACTCGTGCTAGTTTGTCAGATTCGGTGAGTTGACATTGTCTCACGGCTCGGTGTAGGTAAGTTCGAATATCTAGCTGCATATTGCCGACAGGCTTCCGACACATTGTCATCACACTTAGCCAGTATCCTCACCATTTCCGTGTATTCGACATTAGAATAGCGGCGGTACCATGGTTATAAAATAACTTTAGTACAGGTACAATACATCGATCGATACGAATAAAATAAATACGAGTAGCACACAAAATCATATGACGCGCGCGCATCAAAGTCGCCCGCCGCCGACTGCCGCGGCTGGCTAAATAGGTCAAGTTCAAAGGCGCTAGCGCCGCCCCGTTCCTACCTTTCCCCTCACATTAGTACGTGGTCGTTATTTACCTAATCTTTGGGACGCGCGTAGAGTTTATTGCATTCACGCGTAAAATTAAATTAATATTTATTTTTGTATGAAAAT
Organism: Euphydryas editha; assembly: GCA_036937285.1. Taxonomy (NCBI): domain Eukaryota; kingdom Metazoa; phylum Arthropoda; class Insecta; order Lepidoptera; family Nymphalidae; genus Euphydryas; species Euphydryas editha. The sequence goes on from JAUPFZ010000023.1 coordinate 14,189,368, forward strand.
AAAATCTAACAAATTAACAAAAGTGGTAGAACAAATGTTGTTGTACATAATGTTAGCTATCTTGTCCTGCGAGGTTGCTGGTGTTTTAGAATTAACCCTGTATATATATATATATATATATATATATATATATATATATATATTGTAATTATACAAAAAAAATTGTCAAAAACTACAAAAAAGTCACTTGACATTGACCATTTTATTATTTTTATAGATTTATATTACTTGTCATTAAGATGGGTTAAACTGTGACCATGACGCTTGCATCGAATCATCAGCAGATGAAGAATGATTAACAATAAACTCGGAAAATATCCCGTTTTACTTCTTAATAGTATTTACTATCAAAAATTAAAAAAAAGTTATTATTAAAATATTTTATATATATTTTATTAGATGCAATAACGACTAATAACAAAAATAAAATGAAATATTATTGAATTCCACTTGGCACTTTTAGGCTCGAAACACATAACGGCGTTGCGGCGCCGCAACGCTAAAATCGGCGGTGGCGTCACCGCCAATTTTAGCGGCGCGGCACCGCCAATTCCGGCGTTGTGACGTCATACTTGTTGACCATGATTTATTGACATTTTGTGTCTATTTTTATATTTTATTTTTTTGTGTCTTTATTAGACATGGGTATCTCAATGAATTTTTATGAACTGCAGATAAGCTCATGAGCCATATGCTTGAACCGGAGCTGTGAAACGGCTCACAGTTCAGCTCAATTGTTGTTATAGGTATTGTTACTTTTAACCACTTTTAACTATTAGATTTACAGCTAATTTATGACTCGGTTCAAAAAATGACATGTATGATGTACCTAAATTATAAATATGTAATAAAGCAGCGTTTCGAAAAGTTATTATAGTGATATTTTTTCTATCTTACACAATTATAGGGGAATGCTAATTTCATGCATATGATAAACGCTAAAGTGAGTTTCTTTGTTTGTTACGCTTTCACGCTTTAACTATTCACCTGAATTACGATCATCATGAAATTCTGCATACCAGTTGTCTGGGGTACAGAAAAGGACATAGAGTACCTACTTTACGTACCGACTACCGTTGGTGCCTGTACCATGCGAGCGGAGCCGCGGACAAAACCTATTTATTTATATTTAATCTATAAAACTAATATAGTAAGATATTAATTTATGTATCACTTTGTTTCAATTTTGTTTAGGCTTTATGAGACAAAAGTTGTTTAAAATTCTACCAGCATACAAACTTGATTCACAAAATTATTTCCGGTACAAAGGATTACTTTTTATGCATTCTACTAAATAACAACTTCACAAACAATAATTAACAAATTTCACGTGAACTATAATATTTAAAATAATTAAATTAATATCCACAATAAAAAATCACGAAGAACTGGTTACCCTACAACAACGCTCTTTTTCGCGGCGCCGCAACGCCGCAACGCATACCGCCGATTTTAGCGTTGCGTCGCCGCAACGCCGTTATGTGTTTTGGCTCTTAGGTTGACCTTAATGATATTTCATGTATTTCAAAATACTACGAAATCTTTCGTGAGTTATTCCGATTCGGACTTGACCGTTGTTTTTATGATACAAATTCCCTTTATTTATGAATTCCATATCTCATTCAGAATATTCCGTGCATATTGATGCTGTTTTACATTTAAATCACATTACTGTGTTGAAGCTTATATTTCAACATTTTCCTTTGTTCTAAATTTCCATTTTTTATAATGAAATAAGGTCGATGAACTTGTGGGTGATTTTCAAATATATATGTATGCTTTAACATATGTGTTATAAAGAGCACAATCTTGGACAAGGAACTCCTATAAAGGAGAAAGTTTAGAGGTCAATCCGTTACACTGTTCCCCGCAGATTGATGGCATGTACATTCGGAGAAATATTAATTCTGATAACTAGAGTTTAATAAAGTCTCAAGTTAATTTAATTGCAGTAGAAATTGCTTTTAACAATAGACTTAAAATAAGTAACATTCTAAACACAACTCCACTTTTTTTTAAATCATAGTAAAAATTTAATAGGTGTATTGGTAAAATTAAATGAAAGTTGGTTTTTGGTATATGGCTTCCTTTTGTTGTTCTAATAAAATATGTGTAAAGATAGCGTCGTTGGAAGTTATATAAAATATTTATAAACAAGGTCAACAATCGCGAAGATTTTTTTTTACACACGTTAAAAATTAAACTTTTTAGGCATACACACTCGCAGATTTCAAAGATAGTTTATTTTTAAAGAGACTGAGTCTCGTTGTGACCAGAATCTCGACAAAAATCGTCAAAAAACTGTATATTGGTACTTATTCATTTTTATCTTTAATAAATAGGCTAAGGCCATAGTAGTGCGAACAACTGAACACCAAACGAGATGGTAGTGGGCAGCAGCGTCACCATATCCTGCCGCAACACACTGTGCTCGCCAATCCGCCTACCAAGCGTGACGAGTAATAGGGGTTGGGCCCTCCAGAAATAATGGAGAAGCCTACGTTCATCAGTGGACATCTAACGGCTGATGTGGTGGTGGATTTTTTCATTCTACCCTCAAAGGTTTAAATACTTTTACATCAGCAAGCTGAATCAATCACTCAATCATTTTTTTTTTAATATTGAAGTGGCAAACGGACAGTCGATTCACCTGGTGGTACGTAAAAACCACATCCATAGACAACCGCTACACCAGAGGATTAGCGGGTGCGTTGCCGGCCTTTAGGGAGGGAAGGGATGTTCCACCAGATCTGTGGAGGGAGGGGAAGGGATGGGCCAGGTAAGGGACGGGATGGGCCACCGGATCTCTCACAAACCGAACGAAACACGACGACAGTGCCGTCATTTCACGTCGGTGTTAAGTGAGTGCGAAGTACTTCCCCGGGCGCGCCGGCCCATTCAGCTGCAAGCAGCATGGCGCTACTTCAGTAAAGTATATAATATAATGTAATATTATAATTCAAATAACTTTTGTGAGCTTAGAGCTTCTTTAAAATTTTGACTAATATATTTTAAAATAATTTTCTATCATGAATCACTCATCATCATCATCTTTTAGCTTTACAGAAAAAAAATTAATATCTTTATAACTTAAGACTTATCCTACAAAAACAAACTACAATATTGGAGATAATTTGATGGATATGGTTTACGTTGTGTTCCGTTATTTTAGTATATAAAGTGGTTTTATGACATAGGATGCTATGAATATAATATTAGATACGAGTGCCCGCAGCAAAAATCGGTCACCTTAAAATTGTATTTTCTGGAGTTCCTAAACATTATATAAAATCGATGGACCCATCAGGGATATCTTCGACAGTTTTTAATAGAGTTCGATTTATTATTATCAGTTTCGTAGATCTTTTTTAATGTAAAACACGTAGCTTCTTGAATATTTTAATATTTAGGATTTTATATAAAAGATATCTTATATTTTTTTTTCGTATTTTACCGGTACTTATATAGGAATAAACGAAGAATTTTTATTGGGATAGTTATTTAAATTCGATAACCTTTTTTATTTAAAAACCAATATGATTGCCATGAAAGGAGGATGCCCAAATCGGCCCCCAGTCCTCGCAAAAGAAAACCAATGGCAATCGATTTAGCTCATCAAGACAATAAAAAAATTCTATGAGACCAATGTCATGTGTTTAAAGTTAAGCGAAAACCCAAGCGTCACCGTCGTGAATTTTAATTTTTTTTTTTTATTAAGAAAAATATAAAGTACAAGGCGTTAGTTTAAACCAATGTAGCCAAAGGAATTTTAATTAGTAAATAGAATATGTGGTGCCACCCATTGATCTTTATGAGTACTCTAAAAAACACCACTGGTGCCTGCGCTTAGCTCGCGCTTACGTCTAACTCGCGTCTGCGCCTAGAAACATCTCGTAAAAGAAAAATCTGGATTAAAATTCTTAATTTTTGTTAAATATTAATTAAAAATCTATTCATTAATAATCAAAGAGTTAAAATAAAGTAAAATTTCATTCTTGTATCAAATTTATTCATTTTGTTAAGCTGGAAAGTGAATTTATATAAAAGAACCGAGACTTTGTCAACCTATATCTTCTTAAGAACAGCCCAGATAGCTTTGATTACGCTGACTGTTTTTCATGTTTTGTTGAGTACTTTTCATCAAGACAAGTTTTGTCTTGCGAAGCTAGGGAGCCAAGACTCCTAAGGATTTGGGCATCCTCCTTTTGTTGTGATAAAATGCGTTGAATATAAATAAAACAATTTACTAACATCAAGTATTAATAATATTTATTGAGCGATAACCGGCAGAAAAAAATAGTTTCGACCTCTTTCTTGCCTAGGTGTCGCGAAAGACGACTAAGGCCATAGTGGTGCATTAATATATAAATAAAAAAATAATAAATATAATTATTATCGAGTATTTTTGATGATGAAGCCAAATTAACTATACTTTCGCTATATTTTCGCATAAAAATTGCAAAATAGGCTATAAGTGTTATTCTGTGTCACATACGAATTATTTGTGCCTATTTAGAGAATCGTTCTCAAGGAGTAAACTCCAGTCATGCGTCGGAGCTGATACACACAGTTTTTTAGTTTTTTTTATAACTGCTAATAAAAATATAACATTTTTTCATTGAACAGAAGTGTAACGGTCTTTAAATATCCCACATGCGGGCTGAGGCCTCTTTTTATACTTAATAGAAATGTTGGAAAATAATTTACCTTACTACTCTACTGCGAGTTCGCGGATAACTACCCTAATAATAGTAACGTTATCAGTTGCTTATAATAACCGAGACCGACGGCTTTACGTGCACTCTGAGGCACAGTAGAGAGACCCACAAGTACTCAGACCAAAAACAATATTGATACTTACGACCATTAACGTAATACAACTCTCTATTATATCTTCAATCTTTCCTGTATCTTATATCTCTTCTACTTTAATTTTGTATGAAATAAAAAAATATCAAAATAATTTTTTATAAGTAAATTTAATTAAAAAAATGTAAATATTATGCGACATTTGAACTTTTGTAAAAAGAAAAATTGCGTCAAAACCTCGAGTATTTTTTAATGTAGAGGTGAATTTAAGATAATAATTTTTATTTATAAAGAAAAGCAACTTGTCAGATTTTGCTTAAAGTATTAAGCGTATACTGGCAATATGCCAGAAACACAAGAAGAAGGAAAAGCTGCCAACTCTGTGTTCTAAGAGTACGCTTAAAATCTCAATTATCACCGGTCACAACTAGATTTAACTGGTTATAACTAGTTAAATCTGGATTAGATATTGAAGTGTATTATTTTTAAATTTTTAAATTATGTAATAATAGCGTTGTATTTGTTATAATTATAAGAATATAAATCGTGCAATTTTATTAAATTTTCCAATGCTATAATTTGTTTTGAATTTTCTCCTCATGTACATTGTACATATTGGAAGAAATTCTGAAACTTAATATTAATGAGAAGCCTAGCAGTGAGAGGCTTACATGCTATTATTATAAAAAAAGTTATTATAATATAGTTTTTCTGACTGACAGCCGTTCCGGTGTAGTGGTGCGAGTAGTCGATTCAACGCCGGCGGTCGCGGGTTCGATTCCCGCTCGGGGCATATATTTACATTTGTGCAAATATTAGTTTCTGATCATGGTGTATATGCTTGTAAGTCTTCCCACCGTAACTCGGAGAACACGTAAAGCTATCGGTCTTGATTCATATCACAGACTTAATAATGATCGTTACTCATGTTATGGAAATTATCCGCTAACCCGTATAGGAGTAGCGTGGTAGACTAATCTCCAAAAGTTCTACGATATGGAGAAGATGCCTTTGCTAAGCAGTGGGATATTTACAGTCTGATTCATTTAATTTTTTCTTTTAAAAATTAAATGAATCAGATGATGATATTCTACTTTTTAAATTTTCATTTAAAAAGTAGAATATTCTTATCTTGGAAATATTTCATACTTAATTTTGTACTAGAATGTGAATAAAATATGATGAAGCGTAAAAGTTTTTAATGTTAAATACTCTCAGACCTCGATCGTTAGATACAAAATATTAAAATACCTCTCCACGAGTCTGGGCTACTCAGACATAAGAGTTAGTGCTTACTTAGCTAAAAGAATCTCCATCCGCATTTATTGCAGTACTTCGAAAATAATGTTACTGGACAGTTAATTTAAGAACGTGTTTTTTTTTAATTTTTAAATTGTTTCATTAAAATAAAATATTATTACCAATTGAAAAATATGCTATGTATGTAAATGTCATAACGAATTTATTAAATAAAATAAAAATCGTGTCAAACACTACTATTTGAACAAATAAGAAATATAATATATACTATATTTATATATGCTTACATATGTTTTATATGAGATTTATATAATATATGTAGATGTATGTATGTATGTATGTTTGTTTGTATGTATGTATGTATGTATGTATTTATGTATGTATGTATTTGCGCATTTATATAAGTCACAAATCGAAAACCTCGAAAAATAGACTTTATGCACCGTTTCCACCTTTCCAATTTTCATTTTAATCCATTCATAAGGTTGCCTGTAAGAGATCGCTTTTAGTGATAAGGCCGCCCTTGCATCATTTTCTTGTTTATTACTGTGTATTTCATTATTTTCTGTATACTTTACTGATATATTAAAAACGCATCTGTACATCGCAACGCACACGCAGATACTGTGTACTACAAATGGTGACCCACACAGTGAGCGAGCCAAAACGACTGATGAGAAGAAAATATCTATACATTATAGTATATTTTCGTCGGCTCGGTAACATTTTTTTTTTTTTTAATTTTTTTTTTTTTAATTAATTATCTGTCAATTATAAATACTTCACGAAGCGATACAGGTTAATTAGACCAAGCTACTAGAATAAAAGGGCAAAAAGATTTTTTTTTAGTGATTAATTGTTTCAAAAGAAATTATTTCTCTTTGAGTGTTTTAATTCAAAAGGTACGTAATTAGTTATTTTGCATTTTAGACGTAAAAAATTTCTTTTGCCCTTTATTCTTTCGATTCTTTAAAGTATTCATAATTTAAATCAGCAAATTATTATTAGTCAATGCGTTTCACTTTGTTTCATCATTATATCATAAATATATAATATATCTATCTATCTATCTATATATATATATATATATATATATATATATATATATATATATATATATATATATATATATATATATATCGTTTCTACCAAGAGACAATAGTATACTCAGGTTTTCAGAATGACGCCACAAACTACATTACAACAACCGATATACTGGATGACTGAAAACGCGCAGCTTAGATCTATAGGATCTAAAAATAAAATATTTTGCTCCCTGTGTATGATATTTGAGAAGACTTGACGGATTTCGCTGTTTTACGATTTTTGTGTATTACCGAAACAATCTTAACGACTGCAACACAAAAAACCTAAATTTATTTTATGGCATTTAAAAAAAATTTAATTTTACAAATATTTCTTGTATATACAAGAAACAATAGTAGGTATTAAAAGGCAATTAAGGTCAAACCTAAGTTTAGAATGTGAACCTAATTAACAACCTAATTGGACAAGCCACAACGATCTAACTTTGTCAGCCATTACATAAAACTTGTAGCTTACGAACGCAGTTATAAACTGTATGTATAATAAAACTGTTAGGCTGAAACTATGCTATAAAACGAAACAACACAGAATTTTCAGGACGTAAAGGTAAACAAAATTTTTAAAGCCTTGTGTTAATAGAAAATGAACAAGTTAATAGGTTACCTAATGCTACGAGGTCACCGCCGCCCATAGACACTTGCAGTACTAAAAAAACCGCAGGAGACGACCGGGGAGAAGGAGACTCCGCTACGCGTTCCTTCACCCTCCGCACTAGAGTGGGAGGGGCACCTATAATCCTCCCACTCGCCACTAAGGCAATAGAGCGCTCACGGTGCCCGCGAGCGCTCTACAGGCGAAGGCGGTCCGCATAAGCGGGCCAACCGTCGGGGCGTCACGGTTGCATGCGAAAGCGATCCCGTGGCGCCCACTACGACGATGAGGGCACCGCTGGGTTTTAGTGCGGTATTCTGGCACGCTCTGCCGTGTCAGCGAGTCCCACATACCCGTCGCCTTTGAGCGGCAGGATGCGTAAATGCATTTCCCAGCGATAAAAAAAAAAGTACTAAAAAAAACTTATTCTTTAAAGGAATGAAAGCAAGTCTTGTTCGAGATAATCGATTGAGAGCTTCTCATGTACCATACGTTAACACAACTAAAGTGGCTATACTTGACCGATTTTCTAAAAGTTTCGTATTACCTAGATGAGCCATCTGAGTACAAGCTGTAGGTCAATTAAACCTATATCCAAGTAAATAATTATCCTCTACCACACAAAAGCAGATTATTTAAACAGTGCACTAAAATAAAGATTTTTTTTAAGAGTCATAAATCTTATGCCGTGCGGTGACCGGCAAAGAAGAACTAATGTCTTTCTAGCCGAGGTGTCACAAAAAGCGGCTAAGACCATAGTGGCACGAACAACTGTACACCAACCAGGATGTTGATAGGCAGCAGCGTCACCATATTTTGCCACAACACACTGCGCTCGCCACCCCGCCTGCCAATCGTGGCGAGTATAGGCACCCTGCCCGCAAGATATGTGTAGTTTAAGATTGGCGCATTCTTGACAGTAACAAATTATTAACAAAATTTAACATGAACGAAGCCACGTGAGAATATACTACAACGTTATCTAAAACCCCGCATACTTCATGAAGTTTTCGAGTTAAGCGAAATTGTTCAAAAGTTGTGGTTTTCGGAAAATTTCTAAACCCCTAACGGTCTAGACTTCTGTACCTTGAAAGTATATAGCTGTTTCGAGAGGTATTCGTGGAAGTTATTGTTCTTGTTAAAACTTTTCACATACTATTACTGTCTAAAATACAGGATATTTATCAAAATTTAGAGTCCGAGGTAATATAGTAAATATGTTAAGGAGTTAAAAAAAAAGAAAAGAAAGAAAGAAACCTTTATTGGCTTTCGTATATAATAATCAACTTAGAAATAAATGTTCAACATACACACGAGGTCGTCTGTTCCTAAGGTAGGCAACTTAATGCCTGTGTTTTAGGTAACAGTTGACTGATATAATTTTTTTTAAATAAATATACATATATAAATAAATACATAATACACCCAGACTCGGGGCGGGAATCAAACCCACAACCCTGGCGCAGAAAACAGGACCACTGCCAACTGCGCCACGCGCTAGTCAAGAAATACAACAATAAATAACATTTTACAAATGGTAATATTATCATTAAATGTATGAATTAGTGGAATTATCAGAATTAAATTAGTCAACTATTAAAAATATTGATAAACTCGAATCTTCTTATGCTATTGTTCTGCGAAAGTTTTTCCCTTGTATTAATATAACTTTTTTCCCCGTAAACTTTTTCCCTGAATTTCTATTCAGCAGAAGCTAGATTCCGAATCTGTGATTCACATTAACTTATCGATATTTAGTTTGTTTTGCATTTTAAATATGTATAATATAGCAAAAATCATCCAAAATAAAATAATATTTTAAAAAAACATATTTTAGTACCTATGTAACTATATTGCAAAAATTCGATTCAACGCCTTAAAGTCTGATATAAAATATATATATTAACCTATTTACTTAATGGGCTATCAATTATAGTAAACTCTTTTGCAAAAAAAACGGGCACTTAAGCAAAGAACTATTTTATAGTTACTATTAGTTTGTTTGACAATTTTAGGTATTGTTATCCTCAGAATTTTATAAATTAATTAGGAAGGAATAGTTTTCATCAGTTTTATCATAACATTTTAATTAAATTATTAAGAAATAATGTTTAAGCTCAAAACACTATGATTGTACCTGCTCGCTAAATAAAAATGAAACGCGTTAATTTCTTTGTTTTTCTTGAATACATTAAAAGCAGATAAAAGTTTAGTATTAAGTGTGACCCCCTCTTGCTGAAATCACAGCTTGCATTCGTCTTGGCATGCTAGTGAGTATATCTTTTATGGTTTCTTGGGGAATACGTTCCCACTCCGCGGTAATCACATTCTTTAGCTCTCTGATGGTCTGCGGAGCCGGCTGCACTGATCTCACTCGTCGCTTCAGAACGTCCCAGACATGCTCTATGGGATTGAGGTCCGGACTTCTAGCTGGCCAGTCCAAACGACGAATTCCGACTTCTAGCATATACGCATCCACACCGCCAGACCGGTGGGCGCGAGCGTTGTCGTCCATAAAAATTGAGTTTTCGCCAAGAGCGGTTAAAGCGGGTTGTGCATAAGGAATTAGAACTTCCGTTATGTATCGGTGTCCAGTCAGTGTACCGTTTTCGATGAAGACTAACTCCGTACGATCTATAGAATTTATTCCTGCCCAAAACATAACAGAGCCCCCTCCATAAGGTGTGATTTCTTCAAAACATGCCTCTGCAAAGCGTTCTCCTCGTCTACGTAGCACTCGCCGACGTCGGTCTTCACCATTCAGAGATATCCTGGCTTCATCGGAGAACAATACCCTATCCCAGTCTTCATGAGTCCATGACACACAATTTCGAGCGAAGCTAAGCCTGGCAACTCGATGTCCACGGAGTAATTTAGGGCCGCGTGCCGGGCGATGACTGTGTATATTAGCAGCGAGAAGCCTCCTCCTGACCGTCCATAGACTAATTTGCACATTTCTTACTTCTTCGAGGGTGTTCTTGAGGTCCACATAAGAAGATTTGCGATTTCTCAACGCTTGACTAACTAGAAAACGATCATCCCGTGGTTCGGTACATGTCTTTCTGCCAGAACCAGGCCTTCTATTGACGGAACCGGTCTCTTGATAGCGCTGCCAGGTCCTTTGAACTGTCGACCGACTCACATTTAGCCTCTGAGCCACGAAGCATTGACTGCAACCTTCTTCAAGCAGCGCAATAATTTTGCTCGCTTTTATCACTTTATCTACCATTTTCAAGATTGCTAAACAGCAATAACAATACTTTTAAATGTCAAGGACACCAGATAATTTAATAAAAATTGACAAAAAGTTAATTAGAGTCGATATTAACTATAGGGAATTCGCGCCACAAAATGTAGTTAAAAGTTATTTTCTTTGAAAACCAGGCTCAGTCAAAAATTTGAATTTGGAATGTACTCTTATAAACATTATGGCACTTTTATAACTGGCCAGTAACATGTTCAAATGATTAAAACCTTTTTGGTATTTTATTTTTTTCAGCCAGGAAGAAAATCGAAACCGCCCGTTTTTTTTGCAAATGAGTGTATAATTATTATTATATATCTTTTTCATTTCACTTATATAACATTGTGAATTTAAACTGTTGAGTTGGATCCGATATTCAATTTTAAAAAAAATGCGACGGTTAGCAACCTAAAAGAATATTTAAACATTATTTTTAGCTTACTTTATTGAGAAGTTTTTTTGTGTGAATATTAAAAAAAAATTCCAAACTTCAATAAAAAAGGTAATTTTTCATAACAAATAGAATGAAAAAGAGATTCCTTACTCTAGAGATAATTTTATAAAGCAACGAAAAGAAAACCGATGATAAAAAAAAAAAAACAAAATAAAATTTAATTAAAAAAAAAAGAATTTTTAATTGATGCCGAACAAAAAATTTAACTCTGTAAACGTTATATCATTGGCTTTTATATTATTTTATATTTTGCATACTAACTAACAAGACAGTGGAAATGTATAATTATATATTTTTTTAAACAAACAAATGATGACCGTTCTGGTGTAGTTGTGCGAGTAGTCGCCTCAACGCCGTCGGTCGCTGCTTCGATTCCCGCTCGCGCCTCGCAAATATTTGTTTCCGGTCTGGGTGTATGTTCTTGTGGACTCCCCACCGTGTCTCGGAGAGTACGTAAAGCCGTCGGTCCCGGTTGTTATCATAAGCACCTGATAGCGATCGTTACTCGTGATAGGAAAAATTATCTGCCGACCCGCAGTGGAGCAGCGTGGCGGATTGTGCTTCTACCCTTCTATATGGAAAAGAAGCCTTTGCCCAGCAGTGTGGGTCCCTTACAGGCTTGCTATTTGTGCAATAAAGTATTATTATTATTTATTATTATATATCGAACCAGTAGCCTATCCCGATGAGACCAAATAAATAAACCGATTCAGAATAACTTGATACCAATTAAAGTTTGAACTGTCCGACAAACAAAATTATCCATAATTGTTAATGGCATGATTCCAGATGTTTAAATCATATGATTATATCCGTCGAAAGATGAACGAAAGATTAGTTCTTGGCACGTTAGGACGTCTGTTTTCCAACAAATGTTATGTGAAATGTCAAATGCTCTAGGTGTATTAACGATTCTGTTTAGATTTTAGTTTCAAAACGTAAATAATGAATAGATGCTTTTAAGCTGTTTGAAGTAGGTGTCTCACAGTATTATTGTGAATAGTGCTCGTTTATTATTTATAAAAATCGAGATATTGTGAACTGGTACAAAATTCTAAATTATATTATTTTTATTATTTCAACTATATATATATATATATATATATATATATATATATATATATAAACTCTTTTGCAAAAAAAACGGGCACTTAAGCAAAGAACTATTTTATAGTTACTATTAGTTTGTTTGACAATTTTAGGTATTGTTATCCTCAGAATTTTATAAATTAATTAGGAAGGAATAGTTTTCATCAGTTTTATCATAACATTTTAATTAAATTATTAAGAAATAATGTTTAAGCTCAAAACACTATGATTGTACCTGCTCGCTAAATAAAAATGAAACGCGTTAATTTCTTTGTTTTTCTTGAATACATTAAAAGCAGATCAAAGTTTAGTATTGAGTGTGACCCCCTCTTGCTGAAATCACAGCTTGCATTCGTCTGGGCATGCTAGTGAGTATATCTTTTATGGTTTCTTGGGGAATACGTTCCCACTCCGCGGTAATCACATTCTTTAGCTCTCTGATGGTCTGCGGAGCCGGTTGCACTGATCTCACTCGTCGCTTCAGAACGTCCCAGACATGCTCTATGGGATTGAGGTCCGGACTTCTAGTTGGCCAGTCCAAACGACGAATTCCGACTTCTAGCATATACGCATCCAAACCGCCAGACCGGTGGGAGCGAGCGTTGTCGTCCATAAAAATTGAGTTTTCGCCAAGAGCGGTTAAAGCGGGTTGTGCATAAGGAATTAGAACTTCCGTTATGTATCGGTGTCCAGTCAATGTACCGTTTTCGATGAAGACTAACTCCGTACGATCCATAGAATTTATTCCTGCCCAAAACATAACAGAGCCCCCTCTATAAGGTGTGATTTCTTCAAAACATGCCTCTGCAAAGCGTTCTCCTCGTCTACGTAGCACTCGCCGACGTCGGTCTTCACCATGCAGAGATATCCTGGCTTCATCGGAGAACAATACCCTATCCCAGTCTTCATGAGTCCATGACACACAATTTCGAGCGAAGCTAAGCCTGGCAACTCGATGTCCACGGAGTAATTTAGGGCCGCGTGCCGGGCGATGACTGTGTATATTAGCAGCGAGAAGTCTCCTCCTGACCGTCCATAGACTAATTTGCACATTTCTTACTTCTTCGAGGGTGTTCTTGAGGTCCACATAAGAAGATTTGCGATTTCTCAACGCTTGACTAACTAGAAAACGATCATCCCGTGGTTCGGTACATGTCTTTCTGCCAGAACCAGGCCTTCTCTCGACGGAACCGGTCTCTTGATAGCGCTGCCAGGTCCTTTGAACTGTCGACCGACTCACATTTAGCCTCTGAGCCACGAAGCATTGACTGCAACCTTCTTCAAGCAGCGCAATAATTTTGCTCGCTTTTATCACTTTATCTACCATTTTTGAGATTGCTAAACAGCAATAACAATACTTTTAAATGTCAAGGACACCAGATAATTTAATAAAAATTGACAAAAAGTTAATTAAAGTCGATATTAACTATAGGGAATTCGCGCCACAAAATGTAGTTAAAAGTTATTTTCTTTGAAAACCAGGCTCAGTCAAAAATTTGAATTTGGAATGTACTCTTATAAACATTATGGCACTTTTATAACTGGCCAGTAACATGTTCAAATGATTAAAACCTTTTTGGTATTTTATTTTTTTCAGCCAGGAAGAAAATCGAAACCGCCCGTTTTTTTTGCAAATGAGTGTATATATATATATATATATATATATATAGTTGAAAACCAATTTAAAGCCACCTATATGAAGCTAAATAATTTACAAAATAACCAGATGATTTATGACTACGAAATTGTAAATTTGTAACTTAGCAATTATATTTATTTCTAGATTTATATTAATTCAAGGTTTTCATTCTCATATTATAAGTCTTACGGCGAGTTGCACGAAACCGTCGCTAACTTTCCGTTAGTTAAGTTGCAATTAATCTTAAAATTAGTTGATCTTATGATTAATTTAAAGCTGTTGGAATTAATCATCCGTTAGATAGGTCTTTAATTAAACTAAATTTTTTTGTTAACTTAATCAGATGTAGGTTTCGTGCAACAGATAATCACGATTCTTGTGATTAAATTAGTTTAATAAACACTTAAATTTTAAATTTGTTTCGTGCAACTCGGCGTTAGAGGGATAACGGTATGAGGTGTTCGGGAGGCATGGACGTACGAAGGTAGACAAGATAACTCGCACTCGGGAGTAGTCTCAGAGGGCGCACATTAATGCTTTGCTTTAACTCCAGATAACGACTGATGCAACTCCGTCGAAATGTCAAGTCAATATAAAAGTTTAATACTGCTACAATAAGTCCCGTAATACATAAATATCAAACAGTTAAAAGAAATTTAATTTTTAATATAATTACTATTGAGACAGAACGTAAATGAGATAATTACAATAAATAACTTTCGCTCGTAAGCGCATTTTATTATTCGTCATCAATACAACAATACGAATTAAACTACTACATCATTATTACAAACATACACATACAAAACCCGCACACATTTGCACACATCGAAACAAAACTTACGCATAGGCAATTTAGACACACATCCAAATAATCTAATTTACCAGCACACACACATCGAAAATAATACTGATGCTTAACTACAACGCGATTGACGCCACATTTGTAATTTATTCTTCCAAACCGCAAATCGTGCTCCCACAGGTCACATCAAACGAAGAAATTGAGGCATTCGATCGAGACCTTCAGTGCCTTATTCTAAATTAGGGCATAATCCCTAGAGACCTGGTATGCCTCCAATTGCCCTTTATCTCAATACCTTGTGAAGGTTTGTTTCGGTTTAAGTAATTTTATCCGGTCAGAAATTTTAGGGTCGATATAAAACATATCGAATAAATATAAAATATTCAAGTTACAAATAGTTAAAATTTGAATTAAACAATTTATTAATTGAAATATTTTTTTTTGCTAATTACAGAGGTCACTATCTGAGGACTAAAGTGACCCTGCCATCTGCTCTAGGGTGGTTCTATTCCCGCCCCGAGTTTGGGTGTAATAATATATATTTATTTGCCTCAATTGCCTACCTTAGGGACAAACGACCGTGTGTATATATGATAAATGTCTTATTTCATTATTTATAATATATAATCAAATGACGTCAGCAATGTTGACGCCATTATATTCAAAAACAATAACGGTCCCAGTTATTTGTCATATGTATATATTCAGATAAATAATTCTAATTAGCGCATTATATAAAAAAGGTTAAGGTTCAAAGAATTTATTCTCAAAAAGAAATATTCACTTACATGAGAACAACATAATAAATGTAACAATACAAATAGTCGCCTTATAAGTAGGTACTTAGTTAACAGAATAGAATATATGTTAGTTGTCGCTTTATATATTTAAATCGTTATAAAAGTGGGTATTCTCTAAAATATATTTCGAGAGTTGAGACTTAAATCCATTAACTGAGTTTACATTTTTTATATAAGATGGTAATTTGTTATAAAGTTGTGCTCCATCGAAAGTAATACTTTTTTTTGCAAATTTGGTTCTAATTTTTGGGAGAACTAGTAAGCTTGGTCATATAACGCAAAATTAACGGATTGAAATAAAAAAAAGCGTTCAAAAAATAATAAAACGAGGGTAGATATAAATTCAACATGTCCAATACAATAAGTAACGCTTTTATTCATAAACTTATTCCATTTTCACTCGTACAATAAACGTGAACCTTTGAAAAACAATTTTCCGAAGCTATGAAAATGCCGTGTTGAGGTCGCTAAGGGAATTACGTGGGTTCCGATGGTGTCACCGCCATAGCTTTTTATGATCCTTTTAATGAAAAGATGTTTCTACACAAAGAGTGTTTTTCTGGTTAGGATATAATTGTATTCTTAATTGGTGTTTTGCATTTAGTGAGAAAAAATTTAATGTTTAATTATTTTGGTGTTAAGCTTCGGTTGATAAATTTTTAAAATCCTTTTTAACCACTTAGCGATTACATGTCAAATTGATTAAAAAGAAATGCAGATATTGCCGATTACCTTTACCGTGTATTTGCATTGCATTGCATTTACTTTTTCACATATTAGACTTATTATTTTGTATGTGGACCTTTTTTTTGTTTTGGCGGAAAAAATGTACCTGAACGCAACCCCGTTGTCCGGGGAGACATCCTAATAGTATGGGGCCCTCACCCACTAAAATAATCCGTCGTGCGTCCTCAACCGCCTTTACAAGGTGGACCATGGGTACAGCGTACGTTATTCCGAGGCCCGCAGGTGGTAGCACCATCGGGCACTCTCTCATGTGCGACGCCACGCGCACTTGGGCATTCCAGTGCGAATAGTCGTCTTAACGTTGATGGTCGCAGTTTCAATTTCCGATCGGGGTATACATTTGTATTTGTACAAATATTGGTTTCCGGTCTGGGTTCTGGTCCTGGCGGGTCTTCCTACCGTACATTCCTAGGCACTTAAGGCGACAGATTTAAATGCTCTCCGGAGTAGCCGTCGATCCCGGTTAGTATAATGGACACCTGATAGCGATTGTTACTCATGGTAGAGAAACTATCCACCAAGCTGCAGTGGCGTAGTTTAGTAGATTAAACTCTAATACTTCTCATACAAAGAGAAGAGGTCTTTTCCCAGAATTGGGACGCTTACATGCTAATTCAGTTCAATTTTCAGTTCAAGACGACGCATCGGCGCAGTGGTCACAGCAACTGGCTGATGCGCTAGCGGTCGCAGGTTCGATCCCCGCACATGACTAATATTTTTATAGACCATATGGATATTTGTCGTGGTCTGGGCGTTTGTGCTTGTGTATTGTGTGTGTTTCCGGATCTCCGACACAGGATTCACATCCTACTGGGGACAGCCACTCACAACGGCAGAGAATCAAAAAATTCGTTGTATTTATAAAAGATTATTGAGGACAAGAAGATATATAAGAAATATAAAGTCGAAAGAGGTGAGGGTTATTGGCTTCTGGCTCTCACATTCGCCGTACAAAACGCTAAAAAGAGAAAAGTAGCTATCGCAGCTAATTTACATAGACTTTCTGAGTGTGTCATTATAATACGGTCAAACTATCTATAATGGGTTTAATAGTCATAATTTTTTGCAAATCCGTCACGATTCAATGTCGTTCGAAAATTAAATTAATTTCAACGTCAAAAGGATACGTTTTAAAAGCTAATCAAATAGTCAATTAACGTCAGTAGCATTCGCTAAACAGAATTGAAAATCGAAGATGAAGCGTTATGGCCGCTTTAACTGGCGTTTATCCACTGCGGTTAGATTGGATGAAATAGGCCAGTTTCACGAACAATAATAATCGTAAACATTTCGGTGCGTTATTAATTTTAAACTGCAAACGTCATTAAATCAAAGTAAGTTTTATAAATTAATGTAGGAAATTTTACTTTACGGTGCTGATAATTATTAAGATTTAAATTATTTAAAACGGGGGATATTTACCGTGTTTTTTATTTTTATCTGGTGAATGTCGATATTTCTAAATTTTCACAAATGTCTTGTTCACGAGACTGAATTTTGCGGGTAGATGTTGACGGCATTAGAGGTAAGAAAAGGTTAAAATTATTTTGCTATAATCCGCCAACAGCAGAATCTGTATGGTCAAACATGTAATTAAAAGCTAAGCACTGCTCACCTTCACAACCAAGCAAGAAAGCCAAGTTCCCAAGCAAGCAATACCACCACCATTCACATGCACCACCACACAAGACTCTAACACTACTCTCGACGCACGTTTCGCTCCGACACCGGAGCATCCTCAGGAGATGTCGACTTTACAATGCTGTATTGTCTAGTCACTACTAGTACTACTAGTACTAGACAATACAGCATTGTAAAGTCGACATCTCCTGAGGATGCTCCGGTGTCGGAGCGAAACGTGCGTCGAGAGTAGTGTTAGAGTCTTGTGTGGTGGTGCATGTGAATGGTGGTGGTATTGCTTGCTTGGGAACTTGGCTTTCTTGCTTGGTTGTGAAGGTGATCAGTGCTTAGCTTTTAATTACATGTTTGACCATACAGATTCTGCTGTTGGCGGATTATAGCAAAATAATTTTAACCTTTTCTTGCTAATCATGAACTTCCGCAAAGTAACGCCTGATTCTATCCAATAGGCATTAGAGGTGTCCATATCGGACTACCTCCTTTCTCGTACGTTTGCTGCGTAAACACTGGTTACCACTACTATTGTCTTTTCACCCCTACCATTGTCCCTTGTTTTTTGTACACTCGACACTCGATCCCGATCGATCATGGATCAAAAATAGCCATGTTAATTTAAAACCTTATATTATTAGGATTATCCTTACATTCATGTTACTGAAAATAAACCTGCTTAATGTTACTGAACTGAATTGAATCAGCCTGTAAACAACCCACCGCTGACCAAAGGCCTCTTCTCCGTGAAGGAGAAAGGTTTGGAGCTTAATCCACCACGCTGCTCCACAGTGGTTTGGCAGATAATTTCTCTACCATGAGTAACGATCGTTATCAGGTGCCTATGATAACAACCGGGACCGACTACTTTACGTGCTCTCTCCCACCCACAAGGACATACACCCAGACCAGAAACAAATATTTGCACAAATACAAATATCTGTCCCGAGCGGGAATCAAACCCGCGACCGCTGTCGTTAAGGTGACTACACGCACCACTACACCAGAACGGTTGTCAACGAGATATAATAAGACGAAATAATAAATAATAAATATTGATAAAACGTATGAGCTGTCATACGTTGTTGCGCTAATGCACATCACATGAAATATTAGTCACATCACATCACATTACCTCGCATGGCTCACTTAGAACAGCATTTTAATCTAAGTACTAAGTTAATTCGATTTAACACGTAAATTTTTTTTTTATTTTTTTCGTTTCATTTATTTGGGAAACAAACAATTATAGTAACTCTTAGAATTAAGCAATAATAAAAATTTTTACATAAATCACTTAAGTTTCCACTAATAAATAATACATATATCAGTACAAATTAATAATTCAGTAATATTATAGATAATTATTAACAAAATCGTAATGAGAAAATTACACTTCCTTAAAAAGTAAAACTAAACAGAACCATCTTTAAAACAAAACAAAGCTTCTTCAAAACAAAACAGTAATGAAAAAATAAATAATAATAATCACACTTCTTTAAAATGTAGTATGACTTCACGTTTGAAATAATTGATTTTGTCGTGCATAATGTCAACTCTCTCACAATACTCGTTGTACGTTTCACTTGCACTACAAATAAATTTTAATATCATAAAATATGAAATTCAAATGTTCTTCTACTATAATAGCCAGCAAACCTCCCACTGTTGAACAATGGTGAACCACTGGTGAAACCACTCTTATACAGTAGAAGGGTTGGAGTTTACTCAGCTACACCACTACAATGGGAAAGCAAGAGTAAGTGCCAAGAGTAACGATTACATATTCTTTATTGCGCTTTAAAATATTTTGACAATTCAAGGATACAATGGAAGTTGGCAACTTATCTCTAAAAGAGATCTTTACCAGTCAACCCATGTTGGTGAGAGATGTTGTTAACGCGGGGCACAGTAGTGCAAAAGAAGAGGAAAGAACACCCAAAATATTTTGCATAGTACATACATTCAACATAATATATGCTATAAAATATAGCTCAAATTCAAATTTTACGTTTCATAAATTGGGAGTAACTTTGGTTATAATAATATCCGACAGAAATAATAAAACAACCCGACGGCTTAACATGCTCTCTAAGATATGATGGGGCGACCCGCAAGTGTTATATATGTGACTAAGATTATTATATAGTCTGCGGCAACAGTTTACTGGTTCCGTTAAGTACTGTATAAGTCAGTCTAAAAATAAACGTTATACTTTACACTCGCTGTTTTATTTATCAGTATATAATCAATCGACAATCGCGACAGCATCATTGAATCTTTCGTCACCGCTACACCAGAACGGTCGGCACTCCTTTTTCTTTCGTGACGCAGAGGAATCCATTTACGGATGATATCCAGGACGCCCGGGTAGGCAGTCCTAGACCTATGACGGGCTCGGCACTTTGGGAGTGCAATACCGTACTAAGCCCCTGCGGGAGCGTTCAGCCGCTTTAATTGGAGGGTCCCGGATCTGCAAGCAACAGGATCCCTCCAGCGACAGTCACAATATGATAACATTCAAATTTTGTTTTAATTACAACCAAGATATCAAGATTTTATACACATACATATATGCTGCATAACATTCCCATTAAAACAAGATTTATAACGCAAAAGGCGTTTTTAAAGTGTAATCAATAGAAACCGTACTTAGAATAAAAATAAAAACCTTAGTTTTCGGGCTAATTATTATATAAGTATATGTATATGAATAAAAATGCTAACAAGCATATTCTAAATCTTTTTATATATAATCTCAATACAAAATAAATGATTATGTAAGCTAGGCATTGTTCAACACATGAATATTAATGAATATGTTATATAATGTTTGCTTAGGAAACAACTTTTCATTAGTGCTTTGCAAAATCTGGTAATTTTAATAGCAGACTATTAAAATTTATTATTATAGGATAAGAAATAAAACTGTTATAATAATCAACGCTTTTGGTCCCAATATCTAATTAACGCTCGCTGTTTTACCTGCATTAAGTTTTGATACCACTTTTCTCCTTCCTTTCTCTTTCCGCTGATATAAGCTATAGTTTTTTTTATAGCCGAGTATTTCTCAAAATTGGACCTCAACTCTTCAGCTCTATTACATGACGATAACATTCTCGAGAATTTTTTCCTTAATGTTTGGATATTTCTATCTAATGTTTTGTCTCTATGCCGCCTTTGCCGTGCGGTGACTGGCACAGACGAATAGCCCCGACCTCTTTTTTAGCGAGATGTCGTAAAAAGCGACTAGGGCCATAGTGATGTGAACAACTGTACACTTACCAGGACAGTGATGGGCAGCAGCGTCACCATATCCTGCCATAACATACTGCGCTCGCCAACCTGCCCACCAAGCGTAGTGAGTATAGGCAAACTCCCAGAGATGATGGGGGAGGCCTTCGTTCAGCAGGGAACATCAAACGACTGATGCGGTGGTGGTAGTGGACTATACCCAAATTCAACATCTTTTCGCTGGCAAGAAATTAAAAATATTGACTGGCCCGTGGCGCAGTTGGCAGTGGCCCTGTTTTCTGCTCCAGGGTTATGGGTTCGATTCCTGCCCCGAGTCTGGGTGTAATATGTATTTATTATATGTATATTTATTTAAAAAAAAGTATATCAGTCATCTGTTACCTAAAACACAGGCATTAAGTTGCCTACCTTAGGAACAGACGACCGTGTGTATATGATTAAAAAAAAATACATAAACTAGCATTCGCCCACGGCTTCGCCCGCGTGGGTGTATTGATAAAAAGTAGTCTATCTCCTATCAAATTTCATCACAAACGGCGCAGCAGATTAGTCTCGAAATATACATTTACAACTTGACGTTATTTTATATAGGTATCACCTATTACAATATTATATAAAAACTTCAATTCCATTATTCCATATTTGTTTGTTTACCAAGTCGATTTAAAACAATTCGGTGCGCTATTGCCATCACGAGCTTATGCAGATGACATTGAGCTCACAATTCGTATTGGCATTCCATTCTATCAAGTGAGTTAATAAAAAATAAGAGCCCACGAGCCGGATATATTTGATCTGTTTAAGCTATAGTATTCGTGTAAGGTTAAATTTGTTTTATACACATTTGACTATTTGTTTTTATTTATAACTATTCATGCCCGCGACTTCTTTCGTGATTGCCTTACTTTTAATTAAAGTTATAAAATAAAGTATGTGCACCAGGTTATATAATAATAATACATATATAAATAAATATATATTATACCCAGACTTGGGGCGGGAATCGAACCCACAACCCTTGGAGCAGAAAACATGGTCACTGCAAACTGCGCCAACGGGTCAGTCAAAATCAACGGGTAACAAAAAACTTATTAGTTAATAATTGACGGCCGGCTGGTCGAGTGGTCAGGCAACTGGCACTTTACGCAGCGGTCGCGGGTTCGAATCCCGCCAGGTGCAGACAATTTGTATGACGAATATAGATGTCTGCACCGGGTCATGGATGTGTATTTATGTATATATGTATTTATATAAATCTATTAAAATTTATTTCCGTTCCTAGTACCCGTAACACAAGTTCTTAGGAACTTAGCATGGGGCTAGGTTAACGTGGTGTGATTGTTGGTTGATATTTATATTTATTTATTTATTTATTTATAATAATTAACATGAGCTGCAAAATAAGGCGGACTTATCGCTAATTAGCGATCTCTTACAGAAAAACTTACGGATTTTCAAAATAAAATCAATATAGATTGCGCTGTTTCTGTATTTATTTTTTGTATTCAATAGAAAAAAATCTTATTTCCTGTATAATCAAGCTTAAATAAATGAATAAATAAAAACTGTAATGAAATGTCCACTTGTTTGACAAGTTTGGAAAATCAACGAAGGTGAAAACGAAACGTCCCATCAAAAATAATCGGTAATCTCCAGGCTCTCTGTAAGAAAAAAATATTGAAAAAATAAAACAAAATTTATTAAAAAAAACCTTGATGAGAATATCTCAGTTAGTCTTCCGTGACGATTGTTTTTAACAATCACTGAGAGATTATTTTGTCTCTAAATTGAAGAATTTCAACTTTGATTGTTTAAATTGTCAGTGTAAAAGTCAATTTAATTCTATAGAAAGGAAAAGGTAAGATTTCTTCAATTCAAAATATAATATTTATATTTTTGAATTTATCCTTCTTTTGGCGCGTTAGCGAAAAATTGTGAGAGTAAATTTTTACGATGCGCGCACACTGTGACAAAAA
Organism: Euphydryas editha; assembly: GCA_036937285.1. Classification (NCBI taxonomy): domain Eukaryota; kingdom Metazoa; phylum Arthropoda; class Insecta; order Lepidoptera; family Nymphalidae; genus Euphydryas; species Euphydryas editha. Next base: position 14,212,776 of record JAUPFZ010000023.1, read on the forward strand.
AAACCGACACCATGAAGTTAGCTAATAGGCGCCGCGCAATTGCGGTAACTCACTTTATTGCGCTGGACGTGTCAACTCACTGTTTACAAGCTTTTATTTAGTTTCACCTCTCCCGATGTTTGTCATCAAATTTTGCAAATTAAATTTGATCCTTCTTCTCCCCTCACTTCCCGGTTACCGATTGAGTTAAAATTTTGCATACATGTGTAAATCACGTGACAATGCAAGATTATGATGACATGGTGCTAATCTGATGATGGAGCTAGAAGGTGGCTGTAGTAATTGCACTTTTACGTAATACTTATTTGACTCGCCAACGCACCACCACGTTCTCACTGGCCGACGGTCGGACATTGACTACCCCCGACTCTGCCCGCCTCGTGACGTATGCGCTCGAGACAAATGTCAATAGAATGTATGTATAACTACATACACTACATCCCTTCCTTATTTTAGTTTATTTTATTTTTAATATTAAAAATAGACATTGTAAGTTTAAGAACACAACATTTATTCTTAAGCATGTATAATATTTGAGATGCGTTTCTTAATACTATTTGTATCAATATAATCATATATTATTATTTATTTATTTTTTATGAATTGCTTGACTTCATTTTTAATTAACGACCATTGACCTATCAATTACATATTAAAGTTTTTACCAGCTTCTTTCCTTTGTAATTTATAATGTATCCTCTATATGATTTTACCCACTAGACGACTTTATGCTCCCTTTCCTTTCCTTTGATAATTTTCATCATTATTCTCCAGTACTTGTAGAAGGCTTATCTTCTAAACTGATTTCTTCATCTTTGTTATTATCAAGAATTCTCCACTGGCCTTCTACCTTTTTCAAATGAACTATATTTCTCCTTAAAACTTGTCCAGTCTGATCGTTTCGAACTTCAATATCTCCTCCCGTGTTCTTTTCTACCGTGTGTGGAGTCGGGTCATAATTTAAGCTTAATTTATTGTCTTTATTAATATTTTTTAAATAAACTTTATCCCCTGGCTGTATTTCACATTCATTAGCTCTTCTTTTCTTATCCGTATATTCCTTTCCTAGCTGTTTCTTCTGTTGATCCCTGTCTCTAACATCTGGATTCTCTAGCTGACGGTTAATATCAGCTATCATTGGGATTTTATCGCGAAACTGTCGTTTAAAGAATAACTCCGCTGGAGATTTTCCAGTCACACTGTGTGGTGTACTGTTGTACATTACCAAAAATTCCTCCAACCCCTCTCGCCAATGACCTTTCTCTGCTTGACTGATTTTTAGGCGTTTCAAAATATCCCTATTTTGACGCTCTACTTCACCATTTTGTTGGGGCCAGTATGGTATTGTGTTAAAGAGAACTATATGTCGTGCAGTGCAGAATTGTTTAAACTCTGCACTACAAAATTGTTTACCATTGTCTGCAGTTATTGTTGTTGGATTCCCTAGACGGCTAAATATTTCTGTTAGCATCCTTATGATGTCAGCACTAGTGATTTGCCGAGTAATTTTTATCTCTTGATACCGGCTAAAGTAATCCACTATGACCAGTAAATGTTCTCCATTTGGCAGTGGTCCCATCAGATCAATAGCTATATCCACCCAAGGTTCATTTGGTAGTTCTCGCCTTTTAAGTGGGTTCGGTGGGTATGGAGCAGAGACTAAGGTGCATCCTTTACATGATTTGACTAAGTTCTCTGCATCTTTGTCATATCTTGGCCACCACACTTTAGTCCTTAGTCTAGCTTTCATCAAAACTATACCAGGATGACCCTCGTGAGCCGCCATCAAAACTTTTCTGCGTAATTTATTTGGGATCACTATCCTAGTTCCTCTCAGTAAGATCCCTTCATAGAAACACAGCTCATTCTCAAATAGCTTAAATGCTTTTACATTATCATCCCATTTATTGCTATATACTCCTTCTTTTACCATTATGATTTCTGGATCTTCTGCCGTACATTCAATGATATCTCTTAGTGATATGGCTGTTGGTTTAGCTTCTTCTACGACTTGATGTATGTAGTTTTCAATTTTATTTGCTGACATGTTTTCTAATTTGCATAATCTAGATAAACAATCTGCAATGTTGTCTTTGCCTGGTTTATAAATGACCTTAAAGTCATATGCTTGTAGCCGTAAAATCCATCGCTCTATTCTGGCACATGGTTTTGACTTAGGTCCAAATATGACTTCCAGTGGCTTGTGATCAGTTATTAACTCAAAAGCCTTACCATATAGAAAAATGTGAAAATGTTCTACGGCCCAGACTAATGCCAGAGCCTCTTTCTCTGTCTGACAGTAACGCCGTTCACAATTTGTCAATGTCTTATGTCCATATGCGATAATCCGTGGCCCGCTAGCGTTTATTTGTATCAATACGCCACCCAGTGCGACCGGACTAGCATCTGCAATGACTACAGTTCTATCTTTCACATCGTAATAGCCTAACGTTGGAATCGTAGACAATGCGGACTTTAGCTCTATAAATGCGTTCTTTTGTGTATGACCCCAGAGTCTTGTTATTTCCGACCCTTTCCCCAACTTCTTTCGTAATAACTCTTTAAGAGGTTCGGTTTTGGTAGCTAAGTTTGGAATCCATTTACCGACAAAGTTTATTAATCCCAAGAAGCTCTGAAGCTCACCTATATTCATAGGTGGTCGAAATCCTTGAATACTATTTACATATTTCTGTAAAGGTTTTACTCCATTCTCTGAAAACTCATGTCCCAGAAATTGTATTTCCGTTTTATTAAATAAACACTTGTCTTTTCTTAGCACTATACCATTCTCTTCTAAAGTTTTCATAACTGCTTTTAATCTTTGATCGTGAATTTCTTTATTTTCGCCGTACACCAAAATATCATCTATAAAATTTACCGTCCCTTCGCATCCTAGAAGGATACGTTCTAAAGTTTTCTGAAAGATTTCAGGAGCACATGTAATACCAAACATTAAGCGTTTGTATCTATATAGTCCTCTACTTGTTATAAAGGTCGTAATATGACGAGAGTCCGGGTGTAGTTCAAGTTGATGGAAAGCGTCCTTAATATCCAGCTTGCTGAAGAATTTGGCATTTTTCATTTTTGGTAGTAGTTTGTCCATTGTTGGAAGTGGATGGTTTTCTCGTAAAATAGCTTTATTCGCCCGTCTCATATCTACACAGATTCGAACGTCTCCGTCATCTTTTAGAACCGGTACTATTGGAGACACCCACTTTGAGGATCCTTGCACTTCTTCAATAATGTCCCTATCTATAAGTTCTTTAATTTTACTAGTTACCTTTTCTTCGAGAGGTATAGGTATTCTTCTATGTGGCTGTGAGACAGGTTGTACCTTATCGTCAATAAGTATGTGTACCTGAACATCTTTAATTTTTGGAAATGGTTCTTTGGTTTCCATTTGGTTTATATCCAGTCCAATCTTAAGGACACCCATGTTTATTGCTGTCTGTTTTCCTAATAGGTCTCTGGTACCATCATTTATTACAAAGAAAGTTGCATACTCAGACCTATCGGCTATCTTGATCCTTGCTTCAAATGATCCTATTAATTTTAAAGGTTTGTCACTGCCATAGCCATAGAACAATTTGTCAGGTTTGTCATTTTGATTACAAATATTTACGTTGTTACTTTTCATTTCATGCCATGTTTTGCTTGTTATTAAGTTACATTTGCATCCGGAATCCACTAGCATATTAACCTTCACCCCTCCAATGTCACATTCCAATTCACTATCCTCATCAATTCTAAAAACATAGTGTATGTTATCGGTGTCTTTATGGGTATACCTGTATTCTTTTTTATTTTGTTGTTTAAATCTTTTGTTGTCTATGTCCTTTTTATTGTTATCTGTTTCTATCTTCCGCTTGGTTGGTACTCTAGATCTACAGAATTGTCTAAAATGTCCTTTTAACCCGCATTTTAAACATTCTCTTTCTCTTGCAGGGCAATTGGCATCTAGAGAACCATGGTTTCTATTTCCACATCTGCCGCAAGCTGGCTTACTTGTCCATTTTCTCCTATTTGTGTCTTTATTATCCCCCCGTTGCGCCTTTGTCTCTACTTTGTTAACATCTTCAAATTTACTTGACCCCTTTCCGAAATCCTCCATTTGTCGTCTAACAGCTTCAAGCGCGTTTGCCTCCGCTAAGATATTATCTAGTGTCATCGAATCGCCAGTTTGTAAAATCTTTTTCCTTAGTTCTTTGGAGGAGCATTTTTCAGTAATCTGATCGATTATTTGATCCTCTTTATCGTTGAATTTGCATTTGTCAGCTTGTTATCTAAGTCGCACTAGAAATTTCTCAAATCTTTCGTCTGGTTCCTGTTTAATTAATCTAAATAGATGACGTTCATAGACTTTACTTTGTTTCGGTGTAAAGTATGCATCGAGTTTATCTATTGCTATTTTGAATACATCAACTCCATCTGTAGTCGACGCATTCGCTTCTGGAATGTTATAAAATATCTCCTGTAATTCTGAACCACCAAAATGTAACAGGGTAGCCCTTTTCTTTTCACTTTTGGTAATATCTGCTGCATCGAAATAGATAAATAGTCCTCGTTTCCAGCGTTCCCATCGTGCCCCTACCGATGACGGTTCTCCTTCACAATCGAATTTTTCGATTGTGAGTTGTGACATGTTAATTTGGTTTGCTACCTGAAACCAATAGTCTCGATAAACTTTTAAGTTACTAAGCTTATGAAGCTTGATTCACGTCAATTTAATGACTTGTATAATTATACAACGAACACTATTGTTCACAGTCATTATCAAACTGCTTTAGTGTCAATTTAATGACCAGTCAAAACTGCTTTCGTAAGGTATATAATAACAACCAATGTCAATTGAATGACCAGTCAACCTGCTTTTATAATTAAATACATAGTTGCGTTGTCAATTTAATTTATTTATTTATTTATTTATTTATGTTTGGGAAACAAACAGATATATATATAATAAATACATTTACACAAGTTAATAGTACAGAATCCAGCAAAGTTTCCACCAATTAATATTACATAAAAGCACTCCAAAGCAATAATAAGCTGTAATAATGAACTAACATCCAAACAAATCAAACAAATGCAAATACCAACAAAAATCATTAAACATTAAATCATTACAATCGAATTGGTTATTCTCTTTTTATATTCAGCTAAAGGTAAATGAAATAAATCAGACTTCCCGAAATGCTTATTGTATTCACGGCAAGCTCTGATCACAAATGAATTAGCACTATAGGATGTACGACAAGCCGGAGTATGAAAACACATTGGATGACGTGAACTAGACCGTGGACAGTTAAATAGTAGATTACCAAGTAAAAATGGAGAGTCTATGTGATTATTAACAATTTTAAATAAAAATATCTGGTCTCTAACAGAACGGCGTTCAGACAGACTCAATGGCCTGTTTGGTAAATCAGTAAATCTGTAGGACAAATACCTTAAAAACTTTTTCTGAATCCTCTCAATCTCATCTATATAAACGCTATACCTAGGATTCCATACCGTAGAGGCATACTCAAGTAATGAGCGGATGTACGAGTTGTAAAGAAGATTAAGTGTTGAAGGACTCTTAAACTCAGATCCGATTCTAATAATGAATCCAAGTAAACGATATGCCCTTGCTGAGATGTTGCCAACATGGCACCCAAATGTAAGTTTACTATCCAGTGTAATACCCAAGTCTCTCACCTCAGATTTCCTGGTTAATGCGGTGTTATCAATAGCATATTTATAGATAAAAGGCTGATATTTGCGTGAAAAAGAGACTATACTACATTTAGCAATATTCAGATGAAGCAAATTAAATTTACAATAGTTTACAAGGTTATTTAAATCTGTTTGAAGATCATAGCAATCTGCAACTGATTTAATAGTTTTAAATATTTTAGTGTCATCAGCATACAAAAGGAATTCAGAAGAAACAAACACATCGCTTATATCATTTATAAATATATTAAATAGTAAAGGACCGAGGTGAGAGCCCTGGGGCACTCCTGACGTAACAGGTATAAAGGACGATAAGTAACCCTTAATAGATACAGCCTGACTACGGTTGCGAAGATATGAGTCCAACCAACGAAGAAGATCACCATGTATTCCGAAACGTTTCAGCTTAAGGAGAAGAAGATTGTGTGAGACCTTATCAAAGGCCTTAGAGTAGTCCGTGTATATGACGTCGACCTGATGTCCCTGATCCATTGAACCAGAAACGCGATGTATGAATTCACAGAGATTAGTTTCCGTTGAACGTTTAGTGATGAAACCATGCTGTTGATTAAGTAGATAAGAACGTACAATAGGAAACATTGTATCGTAAATTATTTTCTCAAACAATTTTGCAATGGTGCAAAGTTTTGAAATAGGCCTATAATTTTGTATCTCATGTTTGTTACCAGATTTGAATATAGGGGTTATAAAAGATTTTTTCCATAAAGTTGGTAAGCATCTGGTGTTAAGAGATAAACGAAATAACAGAAATACAGGCAACGAAAGAACATTACAAAATTGCTTCAGAAAACAAGGGGGTAAAGCATCCGGACCAACTCCCTTGTCTACACTAAGATTTTTAAGATATTTCTCAACAATAGAAATAGAAAATTCGATTGTACATAAATCCACATAGGGCTGACTGTCAGGCAAAACTCCATTCACACTTACCTCCGGTTCAAAAGCAGACTGAAAGTACGAGTTAAACATGTTACAAATCTCCTCGCCATTAGATGATGAAGTCCCGCCAAAAGACATATGACCAGGTAGATCATTAGACTCCTCCTTCCTGGATTTTAAAAATGTCCAAAAATATTTACTATTTCGACTGATTTCCCTCTCAGCCCTGTCAATATATGCATTATAACAATCGACTTCAACCCTTCTCTGTCTTTCCCGTAAAAGCACAAATGTGTCATAGTCTGAAACCCTGCAATAAGTCTTCCACTTTCTATGAAATTTCAATTTTTCCTTTATTATCTTTATTAAAGGACCATTGTACCAAACAGGATACTTACGCGACTGATGAACAAACTTTGACGGTATGTATTTATCAATAATATTGAAGATCGTGTCATAAAAAGAAGTAGTAGCAGCTTCAATGTCAAGGTTGTGAAAGCGTTTAATCCAGTCAATTTCACCGAGAGACCTAATTATTGCCTCAGAGTCAGCTCTGTGATAAAGACGAATAATACGAGAAGGTGAACGCAAAATATTAGGTCTAACAAGCAGTGAGTCAATTTCTAAAGCAGGATGATATCTGTCTTCATCAAGTAAAGGATTAGAACTCTTTGAAACGACACAATCGGTACCACACAGAACCAGGTCCAACAAACGGCCATTGCAATTTTTTATAGTATTATACTGCTTGAAATCAGAAAAACAAAGAAAGTTGCGCAGGGCACTCACCAGTGAATCACGAGAAGAATCAGTCAACTCCGAATAATTATGCACATGATGCCAGATTCCATTACTTATGTTAAAATCACCCACAATTAAATAAACATCATTAGGACTATCGATAATACTATTAGAAACTGTATCGAATAAATGAGCCTCAGATTCCTCCTGTTGTGGGCAATGAGGAAAATAGCAACAGTAAATTTTTAAAAGGCGTGAGTGCTTAAGGCGAATTGTGACGGTGACAGTTTCGGCCGAAAAATTATTTAAAGTAATATTCTCGGAAGAAACAACTTGAAACTCGCGACGTAAAGCAATAAGCACACCACCGCCAAGCTTATCACCACGAGAATCATAATTGCGATCGCACCTATAAACAGCATAACGATAATCAAAAAGTTCTGAGCTAGAAACGGAGTCCAACAACCATGTCTCGCTCAGACAGATGATATCAAAATCATTGAGAAGTAGACTGTTGTAAAATAAGTTAGTTTTGGTACGTAAACCACGGACATTTTGATAGTAAATACTCAAACTGTTACGATCAAGCATAGTAATTAGACACAATTAACAAATTAGGTATACATTTCATTTCAATAGTCATTACATCCAGAACCAATATGTTATCACATCCAAACCCTGCAAAAACCAATTTTCTAATCATGGTAGTTAAGTAGAGCCGAAATACACAAGCACTCCGGGAAAACAACCAAACCCTACACACACAAACATAAATTAAATATCGAAAAGAGATATTAAAATCTACACAAATCGTATAATACATAGTTATATATGGAGAGTAAATGATACCTATTTTATTTTTTTTAAATCATTAACGTTCACAATGTGAATAACAGGACTGGTATCGTTCTGTCTAACCATAATTGAACAGTTTTTGACCCAAACATATTTATAATTACACTCCTTAGACAAAGTTTTAGCACGATGTAAAAGCATTTTATTGAATTTTGTCAGATGATCATTGAAATAAATTCGAGACTCATTTTTAGGAAAGCCGAGGTCTTGGCAAAACAATTTTAATTTCTTTAAACAGGCCAAAAAGTCATCCTTTCTATAGCGAGATTGCAAACGGATAACTATAGGCTTAGGTTTATTGACTTTATTAGTGGAGGCAACTCGCGTAACAAAATCAATTTCAGTCAATTGCAGATCAAATTCAGCCATCTTTGCGATGTTCTGTGCAATGTGGAGAAGGTTCTCGCCTCTTTTTTCAGGAATTCCGCAGATCTCAATGTTAGATCGCCTAGCCCATTGATCTTTAGCGTTATTGTCCGCCTCCAGTTTCTCATTAACTGTCCTTAAGTGCTCCACAGTTGACACCAGGGCATCAAAAGACCCAAACCTTGACTCCATCTTTGCAATTTTTTCATTTATCTTATTGTGCTCATCGTTAATAAATCCCATAGCAGTTCTTATGTCCTGTAGTTCTTGCCTTAAGGATGTAATTTCCTTTGAGATACTGCTGAGATCCTGTTTCATATCATGAAACTCAGATTTTATGAGATCCTGGATGTTCACGGGTAGAGATTGATCAACCAAATCCTGCTCCGAGTCAGGGTGCAAAGCCAGGCCTTCATCGGTAGCAGCTTCCCTTAGGTCACGATGATTTGAGCGGACAGGTGTATCGTCTTTATTTCGATTGTTTGGAGCACGACCTTTCTGTGAACAATTGGGGCAAATCCAACACGACTTTAGATTCGACGATAACTTCTTGGTCTCCCTTTGTACAAAAATACATTTGTAGTGAAATGAGACTCGGCAAAGCTTACACAGTAAAATGCTGGAATTATCCGCTTCAGATGATGCACAACAGCCGAATTTATTCATACTTTATATTTTTAAGATTATAATATAAAAAAAAATTAAAAATACGAAAACAAAAATACACGAAGACAATCAAAATAAATTTAAATTAAAATTTATAATAAAATTTATAATAAAATTTTAAATAAAATTAAAAATTTAATCCCTACATTTATGCATCAAAAAACAATAATAATTAAAAAACATATACAAAAAAAAAAGAAACAAGAACTACAGCTATATCAAATGAATATCGTGGGATTGGATCCTAGAAACCTCGGCGACACGAGTTGATTCGCAAGCGTTAACAGCGATGAGCCAGATGAATACTTGTTTATAAGTGCGAAAATATCAATCAGTAGAATATCCTATGTAATAAATTTTAACGATGCAGGTTGAATTAGAAGGAACGTTTTCTGAACACCTTCACAATGAATCCGTAATGATTAACCTAACACCAATAAATCCATTTATTAAGCACTTTAGAACCAATATGTTTAGAACACTTCACCGCAAACACTCCAAAAAAGATGCCGAAAGGTAAGTTCAATAATAATGACCAGCCAAAGCTGCTAAAACATTTTTTTTTTTTCATGTGTCAATTTAATGACCAGGCATTCCACCTGCGAAACTGTACATATGTAGCGGAGACATATATATATATATAATACCATCATCTTTTTTTTTTTTTTTCTTTTTTTTTTTTTTTTTTTTTTTTTTTTTTTTTTTTTTTTTTTTTTTAATTGTATATTGTCATAATTTGCCGTTACATAGGATTAAGTACATAATTTTCAACTGAACTAGCAGTCTACAAATATTTAAGCAGTAATTTAAACTATTATACGATTATTAATACAATGCCGTTGTGGTATAAGTGTGATTATTGTTATTATAAATACTAAACAATGTATCAGTTTAATTATTAAGACCAGCATGCAAACTATTAATTGGAAACAAATAATAATTGGTTGAACTGCATTATACGAGGATTATTCTGTTCCATTTGGTAAAAATAAAATCTTTTTCTGCATGTCGTTACGTTAATTTCATTTAATTCATATTTAAATTTAATACAAAACGTGTATATCTTTATTTTGTTACCATTATAACCTATAAGTGAACGGATGTGAGTAATTCGATAATATTTAGCTATAAAATAATACAAAATCGTTATCAGTACGATCGAGTTCTATTTATCTTTGAAAGAATTCCGATGTAACGACTCCTAAGTTCACTTGAACGTAGACCAGTAAGGTTTTCGTTTACTTTGCTTAAGATAATTCAATAGGTGTTTGTATTATTATTTGTTAATTACTAATACACTAGATGACAACCTAATATGATCTTAATTGCCGTAACTAATAGAACGTCAACGGTAAAATACTTAGTTAAAATTTTAATATTAAACAGTCATAATATCGGTAACATTACTAGTTAACTTATTAGATAAAGCATTTAAAGGTTACTAACATTATGAGTCGTTTAAATTTTTGATAATTATCGCTATTTAATATATACATATGTATATTCTTGTTGTAGTAATTTACATTCCTGCACACTATAACTCATTATACAAAATTATTGCCTAATAGTAGCAGACTTAAAAACCGCAATAGTTTGTACATAGTGATTGCTATAATATATATACGAGTATATATTAAAAATTATGGTTTTATATCTAGGTACAGGCTCAATTTTATTTAGTGTGAATTTTAAATACCTACATCTAAAATGGACAACGTCCAAAGCGAAATTATAGTTAATAATCATAGGTTGTTTAAACGTAATTTTTTTTTTTTTTTTTTTTTTTATGTTTCCATTCAATAGAATCAACCTTGATATTTTCAGGATCTCTAAAAGTTGAGGGTAGATTGTTTAACAGCCGCGATATTAAGTATTTCGTTGTTCGCTGGCCGTAGATTGTTTCAATGAATAAAATAAAATTTTACTCACAGTTTGTTGTTCTTTATCCTCGTCGCCAATGTAGTAATTGCACTTTTACGTAATACTTATTTGGCTCGCCAACGCACCACCACGTTCTCACTGGCCGACGGTCGGACATTGACTACCCCCGACTCTGCCCGCCTCGTGACGTATGCGCTCGAGACAAATGTCAATAGAATGTATGTATAACTACATACACTACAGTGGCCATAGGAACTTCGCAATGAAACGACATAACCTCATCCAGGTTGGGCTCGTTTGAATCGTCTTGATGAGTAGTTTTTCTTTCAATAATAACCTAGGTTCGATAATTAATTTCAATAATTCACTCTGTAATAAAACGGCGAAACCCCATCGAGTTTCAGCTCGTTTGATTCGTCTTGACGAGTACCTTGATCTTAGGTAGTTACCAGGGTCTGGTCTGGTGATGGAGCTGGAAGGTGGTAATAGGGACTTCGCAATGAAACGACACAACCTCATCGAGTTCGATCTCGATTGAATTGTCTTGACGACTAGTTTGTCTTTGAATAGTAACCAGAGTCTGATGATGGAGCTGGAAGGACTGTAATGAAACGACGCAACCTTCCGTCTTGACAAGTACTTTGTAGTATTACTACTTCGTGCAGATTATAACGGCGCTTATCATGATTTGGACGTTCATGTCGAAGACATAGGAGTTTGTGCTGCTGTATGTATTTATATATTGTTTATTTACTCCGTCATATGAATGGAATTTCTCGTAACATTATACTCTCTTAATATTAATCAGTAAAATTTCACTAATTTTAAGTGACTATTCACTTTTTATCAATGTGAGAATCATACCACGCAGAATTAGTGACTATTCAATGTATAATTATGTGAATATCACAGTTCACTGATTTGATCATTGAATATGAGAATCCACTGATATCGCTAGTATATTAGTGAAAATCATTAATTTTCTTGTGAAAATTATGTTGTTTTCTTACTGAGTATTCACTAACTTGTTATTGAAATTCACTGATTATGTAGTGAATACAACTTCACTTAATTAATTTTATTAATGAAAATTTCACTGATTCATGTTTAAAGAGTAAACGACAACTCGCAAATTTCACACTAACGTGTTGATTAATTGTAGATATAAGATTTACATATGCTTTTTTTAATGATAGAAAAAGAAACACGTCACAAAATTACTATTCAACGATTCTATTTATAAACTTTTTATTCTACATCTATAGATAATTGATTGAGAATTCCTCTTGAGTAATGTTGTATATATTATAACTTGTAGCATCGCATTGGTGTAAACTGTAAGAATGTTATAATTGTACGTTGATGAAATAAATAAATAATAGAGTATATAGCTATCAGTTAATTTTCTTATTTTCCTATGATCCTTATTAAAAAAATAACTTTGTATTGAATCTTGAAATTGTACATTACATTTTGTGATGCTGTGTAAAGAAGCTTATTTATAGATACTACTAAAATTCAAAATCTGAAGTGACAGTGGGAAGAGCACATAGCTCGTAGAACATTGGAGAGGAGACTTCATACAGAGAGGAACAGACAACTTGAGAATGTCGCCGGAAGACGAAGGATATAGGTTGCTTCGTACCGGTTACGCTGGAGGTCGATGGGAGAGACCTATGTTCAGCTGTGAGCATCCAATGGCTGTTATGAGGAAATCAAATTCATAGTTACGCAGCACGACTCATCACAAACACATTTGTAAGTCATATATCATATGACAAATGTCAAACAACTTAAAATAAAAAAAGAACTGGCAAAGTGCGAGTCGGACTCATGCACGAAGAGTTCCTTACCATTATTATTTATAAAAAACGGTAAAAAAATCATGTATGTCGTATGGGAACCTTCCTTAAATATTTATTTTATTTTAATTTCATTATGTATTTTTAAAGTGAATAATATAACTAAATATTCTGTGAATATTTCAAGCATCTACCTGTTGCCGTTATCAATATCGAGCAAGAACGAACGAAACTTATATTTATTTTTTTTTGTATTTGTTGTTATAGCGGCAACAGAAAAACATCATCTGTAAAAATTTCAACTATCACGGTTCATGAGATACAGCCTGGTGACAAACGAACGCACGGACAGCTTTACCCTTTGGGTACGGAACCCTAAAAAGTATTAAATAATTTTATATATTCATTGTCTCCTTCATACACAGTAAAAATAAAATGAGACAAAAAATTTACATTTCTTAAGAATACACAAAACGTAACTTTTCATGATGAAATGTTTAACAAGCTTCATGATTAAGATCGTATCTTAACGTTCAATTTAAAATTTGAATAAAAAATGGTTGTCTGTAAAGTTGGTTTACGGACGATAATTTTTACGTGATAACGTCATAAGAAAACATAGATGTAGAATTGATGTACTAGAACGCGGTCCGATGGAGGGTAAGAGAGATGCGTCATAAGTCGAACTGATCGTGCCTCTCTATCGCTTGTTCTGCGCTCTCGCTCGCTCGCGACACGTGACAAATTGGCGTCATTTTTGAAAAAATACTCGATAGCTTTCATCATTTACTAGACGTTATCACGTCAAAAACCTCATTTAAGAGTCACTTACGTCACACAGGTCGTCTTGTGAGCAGTAAAATTAAAGTATGGTGCAATTCCATGCAAGATACAAAAATTTAATAAAGATGGTACACCAGATGAATGAGCGTGTTCAAGTAGACTTTAAAGGACTTTTGAACTGTCATTTAAAAAAATATTATAGTTAATTTGAAACTACCACCTGATTCTGAATGTAGATTCTGCTGAAGAGAACCGGCAAGAAATTCAACATTTACTTTTTTTTTAATGGTCAATATATCAACACGCAAATCAATTTGTCATTAAATTGGTAGCAAAGTAATCTGTAACTATAATGTATTCCAATAAATACTTCTAATAGTATAAGAAGTATACGCTACTGGTTAAACCGGGTATAATATATATACCGGTGGCTATTACGTAACTTGCACGATCGCGAGAAATCACTGTGGTGTCGAATTTCAATACTAATGGAGGCTCAGCTAGTATTGAAATTCGACACTACAGCGATTTCTCGCGATCGCGCAAGTTACGTAATAGCTGCACGGGTATATTCCTAGATTTCCAACAATTCAGCCACCGGAAGAACACGTTCCTAAAACATGTTAAATAGATGATACTAGTCGTAACCAAACAATACAGCAATTAGTTTACAGTACTACTACCAGAGTTTATAAGTAGTGCTAGTATCAGTATACTTATTTTTTATAAGTTTAACTATTATTTTTTGATCTTTTTGTACATATATATTAAAGGGATTTTACGTTGCTTTTCTATACCACTGAATCAAAGAACGAAGCTTAACCCTTGAAATGAGTGATGCCAGTCCGGTCTCAAATTCGCGACATATCAACTTTAAAAATTCGTAATGATATTACTACAACTGAGATCTCAACGTGCATATACATATTTTTGGAACAAATATAGCAGAACCGTCTACAAAATCAAATAAAAAAGGGTTAAAAGAAAAAACTCTAAACATAATGAACTCAATATTTGCATATTCTTGTTAATTTTATTAACTTTTGTATATAAAAAGAAAGATTTTTCAGATCTTCACCCGGACCAAGCCGTGTCTTATCTCATTTATTCAAATTAATATTTTGCCTATTATTCTTATCTTCTACGCAAAATATGCATACTTTATTAAATTACTCCTCACAGACTTGAAAATAATTTTGTCTCGACTTGAATTTTTAAATATTAGAATGTTTGATCGAGTCAATGTTTTACTCAAGTGTTGAGAAAGAGAAGAGGATAATGTGTTAGAAAAGTAAAATTCAAACCCTATTAAGTACAAGTTCCTCATGAAAACTGGTAAGGGGTAAATAATTATAAATATCAAACTAGATCAAATATGTTTAGTACTCGTACTAACAATAAAGCCTCGAGAGAATGTAACCATCAAATACCTTAGTATTAGATTTGATTCAAAACCACGAATATTATTATAATTAATATTATTTATAAATCGTTGTTGTTAAATCCGTATCATTTTAACAAAGTAAATAGGCAGACAATCTTCTTAACGGCCTCTCGTTCAAAAAACAAATGTCTATTGACAACATTTATCTACATAAGTACCGTTATCAAATTAATTCGTTAATCAAATATTAAAACGTCAATTCAGTGCAATTCTGAATTTATTTATAGGTGGTATTAAACTCAACGGAAATATATATATAGAAATATTTACGTAGCAATCGTGACTCGTAGCGATGTTGGTCGTAGCACTCGTAGCTCTCGTAGCACAGCTACGTGACATCGAGAGAAAGATAGCTGCATGTATATGATTCTCACATTTTCGACGCTTTTTGAATTCAAAATGTATTTCATTTTGAATAATAATAATGTATTTACATACATATTTTGTTTTTTAATCTTCAAGTTAACAAGTCTCGGAGTAATTCCGCAGACTGCCAGTGGACCCACGTCTCGTACTATCATCACGAGCTTTTCTTCTTAAAAAACAATTTCATGCGATCCTATAACAGCCATCAATTTTTCGATTAGCTTACGAAACTTTTCGCAACCGCCGATTACGTGACCGCACGAACTTGTGACATAAAATTTTTAATAAAAACTATTTTCAATTACATTTCATGTCA
Source organism: Euphydryas editha (assembly GCA_036937285.1). Classification (NCBI taxonomy): domain Eukaryota; kingdom Metazoa; phylum Arthropoda; class Insecta; order Lepidoptera; family Nymphalidae; genus Euphydryas; species Euphydryas editha. The sequence continues at coordinate 14,228,614 of JAUPFZ010000023.1, forward strand.
TATTTCACGAATTGTGACTGTGCAGGAAAATATCACTTCGTCAATTATTTAACTTAGAATAACTGTAGGAAATTATATCCATTTAAAACAAAAAAAAATATTGGTCATGATTCATCATGAGACATGATGACATGATGGAAATCGAATCCGAGACCGCTAGTATACAACAGCCAGTTGTTGAGACCATTGCGCCGACACGTCATCTGACTAACCGTTTTTAATTGAATAGACTATTTTTAGGGCATGGTAAAAACTAAAAAATATCTGACAATCATCGGGCACAATACGGGCGAAACCGCGTACGATGTATATGGTAATAAAATAAAAATATTTATGATATTATATTAAGGTAACTAACCTTGGGGCATTATTTTAATGAGAGTAGTCCACCCAATGTAATACATTAAAAGCAAAATATGTTAATGTACATTATGTAAGTAATAATATTATTATAGTAAGAAGGATGAAATAAATTTCCCAAAATTATTTTATCTGAATTGAACTAAAATAAATTAGACTAACAATGTCTGACTGACACAATTGGGTAAAGGTATTTCCTTTAACATAGGAGAAGGGTTGGAGCCCAAGATCCGTTTCGGTTTGTGGGTTACTTTTCTCAGGATAGATACGATCGATTTTAGGTATTTATTTTAACAACCGGGACCAACGTCTTGTCTTTGAAGCACTATAGGAAGATCTCAAAGAAAAAAGACCATGACTACAAACGAATATAAGAAAGTAGAATATCCGCTTCGGCCAAGAGTTAAACTCCGCGAATATAAATTTAATTAAAACTACTCTATAATTTTACCGCATCAGCCTGTAAACAACCCACTGCTGACCGAAGGCCTCTTCTCTATATAGAAGTAGGGTTGGAGCTTAATCCACTACGCTGCTCCACTGCGGGTTGGCGGATAATATCTCTACCATGATGTTATGGTACCATGGTGGGTACCTACCATGGTGTCCAGGATAACAACCGGAACCGACGGCTTTACATGCTCTCCAAGGCCTGGTGAAGAAACCAACAAGAAAATACACATAGACCGGAAAGGTCTTATATTATATAGGTATTAATATTAATATAACAAATATTTGAACAAATACAAAAAACTACCCTCGCGAGAATTGAACCCGCGAAAGCCGGCGTTGAGTCGACTACTTACACCACTACACCAGAAGGGTCGTCTACACTATAACGCTTGTTATTTTTTATCAAAATAAACAAATAAAATTAATATAACAAGAACGACGGGTTTTTAAAAAAGTTTTTATAACAACAGAATAATAAAACTGACAATTAATAATAACTATTCGTTAGTATTTAAAACTAAAATTTTATCTGCAGATTTTTAATGGCGGGGCATAGCGGAGCTAATTGCACAATCTAAGGTTAACTGTAAAGTTACTAGCGATAAAGATAACACAATATATTTAAAAGTACTTCGACAGACGTTGTTAATGGTGAAAACTTGTATATTTTTATCAGTGATCCAAATTTCAAAGCTATCTGTGACTTAAGTTTAAATATACATCTTTTATTATATAATATAAATAGGTAAATAATCATCACCTCATATACAATGTTGATGAATGTTGACGGCCGACTGGTCAGGCAACTGGACACTTTACGCAGCGGTCGCGGGTTCGAATCCCGCCAGGTGCAGATAATTTGTATGACGAATATAGATGTCTGCACCGGGTCATGGATGTGTATTTATGTATATATGTATTTATATAAATTTCTTCAATTTATTTCCGTTCCTAGTACCTGTAACACAAGTTCTTACGAACTTATCACGGGGCTAGGTTAACGTGGTGTGATTGTTGGGTAATATTTATTTATTTATTTATTTATTAATGTACCCCAGTAGCCTTAAATACAATAATACAGCCACAAACTGGTACATCTACATGGTCTAAACAAACATTTGAAAGGAATGTAGATCGAACTCACGATCGTTAGAGTAGCAGCCAGATGTTGTGACTCATTTTTTGCTGACCCGTTGGCGCAGTTTGCAGTGACCCTGTTTTCTGCTCCAAGGGTTGTGGGTTCGATTCCCGCCCCGAGTCTGGGTGTAATATATGTTTATTTATATATGTATATTTATTAAAAAAATGTTTATCAGTAAATTACGTTTACTGCAGCCGATGGATCGAAAAAAAACCAAATTTACTTAAAAACTACTTTAATTAATTAATAAAAAAAATTACAACTAAATATGTGAAACCTATTCGAAGTTGGAATTAGGAATGACAATATTTTATTTAAAATTAATTATGAAAATTAATTTAGGCTAATGATGAAATCGCTGCGTCGGCGACTCGTAGCTGACGCTCGTAGCGGACGTTGCGACATGGGCTGCATCGGCTTTCCTTCGTTTTGAAACAAACATCCTAAATGCTTGCTTGCCAATTCTTGTAGGGTACCGTAAGATTCATAGTATGGTTCCATACTTAACACCTCCACCCCCAGAGCAGCAACTATTTGAGGACTTTTAACGAAAATGTTGCTGGCACAGACTCCTGGTTACTAGATCCGCTAGGCACTGCATACATTTGCTCCTTGTCCTTTCTTGATTCTTCATCTGGCATAGTGACTTTAGTTCTTGTTCTCAGGTGACGTCGAATGACAAAGATTAAGATGAATGAGACAGTGCCTATTATAATCCCATACAGCGGTATCGTTGTATGATATAATGTTGTATCTACATGATTCAACTTGATTGGATTTTGAACAATTATTTTATCTTCTAGATGTTGCAAATTTTTAAGATTTACTGTGTTGAGGGTTATGTGAGGTATCTTGTCGTTTTCTATCGATGAATAATTGTTAGAGGTTTCAGTGATCTTCAGCGGTTGTCCTTTGATTTCGTCATTGATATTAATAATGGTGATGGTCTTCGTCCGTAGAGAACACTGCATGCAACCAGGCTATTTTCGTGGCTGGTGATTGATAGTTTCCCCGCAGAGACGGTAGTAATCAGACTTCGGGCATTCAGCCTCCATGTACATGAACAATTTTCTATCGGTTGCCATAAGAGGATAAGGAGGTATAAGGATCTGTTGTAATTTGTTAGGGACAACGGAAAGGCGTTGCAATTTGAAAGTATCGATAGATATAATAGGGATTTTTAAAATTACTATAATACGTTTTTATTGAAATAATTACCAGGTTTAATTACATTATAATAATTTCTAAGATCAGCATCTAATATTTAATTATTACTATAAATAATACTAAGTCTATATATCATATTTTCTAAGCTATCTATGCTTATGATGAGTGCTCGATGCACAAATAAATGCTAAGATATTCTCTATTCTATTTATTTTTAAGTATATAGTATATATAATATAAATTTAGTGAATTTAATTATATTATTTACTTATAATTACTATTATATTACTTACAATTTAAATGTATTGAGCCGCCCATGCATTATTAAGGCTAATATGATCGTTGAGCTCAGATAACATTTTTATTTTATTTTAATAGCTTTGTTATATTTTTCAGCATCAGAATAGTCTAAGTTACCAGTTATACTTTTAATAAAAGATACTACATAGTCCGTCAAATAATATAATCTTTTAACATGGTTAGGTTTTAAGCATTTTAGTTCAGAGGTATAAGTATAAAGAATAGAAATATATAAGAATTTAAGTAGCCTTATATTTGGAGTTCGAATATAGATAATGTAATATTGTCTAGTTTCGTTTTAAAATAGACTATGTCTTAAGTACACGCTTAAGTCGGGACTTGGCTATGGGTCCTTTCTTTTTAGATGTGTATATATGAATAGGGAGGTCTGCGAGAACTGTGTCCTGTGTATAACGCGGTGCTAATTTCTGCCGGCTGGCTATGGGATTTTTTATAAATACTTGTTGGTCAGGCTGGTATTCTACTTCGGGTTCTCGATTTTTATTCCTATTTGTCATTAAGTTTGTACGGTCTACAGTAGTGGATTCGTTAATTAACTCATATACAGTTTTCATCTGCTCACGGTGAGTAAGAATATATTGTTGCATTAAATGCTCAGTTAGGTCTATGTCTAAGGGGTCTCTAGGGTCAAAATGTCCTCTTATTATGTCGTGGGGTCTACACTTGGTAAAGCTATGTATAGAATTGTTGTAAGCTAGTATCGCGTAAGGCATTTGATTAACAGTGGGTTCATCTTTTTGTTTCAATCGGAGTATGCGTAAATGTTCTAATAAGGTTGAATGAAATCTTTCTACGATGCCGTTGTCATTTGGGCAATTAGCTAAAGTTCTGTGGTGGTTTATTTTGTGTAGTCTTATAAATTCGGTGAAAAGTTGGTTTGTAAACTCGGTTCCATTATCAGTCACTATAGTCAGGGGTAGTCCGTGGTGCGTACAGTAAATCAATAGTCCCTGTAAAATACTAATTGCTGTACCGTCACGTAAGTGATAAGCTTGTCCGTATTTTGAAAAGGAGTCTACGAAAGTCAAATACTTTTCATTCTGAGCAGTGAATATATCCATATGTACTATCTCTAAAGGTTTGGTTGCAGGCGGTACGATATTAAATTTTGGTCTAATAGGATTTCTGTCGTATTTCGTCTGTCCGCATACAGTGCATTCGTTAACGTATTTTGTGATTTCCTCTTTCATTTTAGGCCAATAATAGCGTCGAGACAAAGCTAAGTAACATTCATTTATGCCTCTATGGTTTGTCTTTCCTTCGTGATAATGCTTAATTATCTCTTGTTGTCTTAAATATTCCTTTACGTCTTCTAGCTCAGTTTTTGCTAAAACTAGGTTCATAGAGGAATTTTTAAAATTTCTTTGGAGTATTGGTAAAATTGAATACATGCCTAAGGGTGGTGTGATCTTAAGGGCGGTTTTTACTTTAGGATTAACATACTCTTTGATTGCATTTACCACGTCTTGTTCTAAAGAAGATTCTGAAAGTTGTATGTGAGTCCGTGTGTGAGTGTCGAACGGTTTTGTTACAGTCGGACGTCGTTTAATGTCACCTACTATAGTCAAACAGATTTGTCTATGGAATTTGTTGAGGGGTTCGTCAGTAATGGGTATCTCAAGGATGGGGTTTTCACTAGATGTATGTACGGTAGCAGTTGTGGAACTTGATGGTTCGGGTATAATTGATAGATCGATTCCACATTCTTTCAAAAGAGATTCAGTCTCTTCGTTATTTACTTGAACTCGCGACAAAGCGTCTGCATTAGTATTAAATTTTCCTTTTTTATAGATAATGGTATAGTCGTATTCGCTAAGTTTTAGTCGCCATCGAGTAAGTCTTGAGTTAGGTTCCTTTAAGTTCATGATCCATTGAAGGGGTTTGTGATCGGTAATAATTTTGAATTTACGGCCAAATAAATAGGGTCTAAAATACTTAGTAGCCCACACTATGGCTAAGAGTTCTTTTTCAATCGTGCTATAATTTAACTCACTGTCATTTAAGGTTCTCGAAGCGTAACAGATAGGCTTGTCGGAACCTATTGGACCTTGAGAAAGAACGGCACCTATAGCTACATTTGAGGCGTCGGTTGTCAAAATGAAGTCCTTTGTAAAGTCTGGATATTGCAGTATGGGGTCGTTTGTCAATAGGGTCTTACATTTTTCGAAACAGTTAATGTATTCGGAATCTAAGGTAATTTTATTCGATTTCTTAAGGCATTTAGTCATGGGTTTAGTTACGCGGGCAAAGTCAGGAATGAATTTTCTATAGTATCCTAAAAGTCCTAAAAATTGTTTTATTTCCTTCGTAGTTTTCGGTAAAGGATAATTTTCAATGGCTTTAATCTTATCGGGATTCGGTTTAATACCATCTCTACTAATTAAATGACCAAGATATGCAGTTTCTAACTTTAAAAACTCGGATTTATCCATTTGTATTTTAAAGTTAGACTCTCGTAATCTACTGAAAACTTTTTCGAGATTTATCATGTGTTCTTGGAGCGATGTACTGAACACTATGATGTCATCAAGATAAACTAAGCATATCTCATTTTGAAGTCCTCGGAGTACGTTATCCATTACTCGTTGGAACGTTGATGGGGAGTTCTTTAAGCCCATGGGCATGCGTAAAAATTCAAAATGCCCATGTTCAACATTGAACGCTGTTTTTGAAATGTCATCAGGGTTCATCTCTACTTGATAAAAGCCTGAAGCCAAGTCTAAGGTGGTAAAATATTGGCATCTACCTAGCTTATCTAGTACGTCTGTTATATTGGGAATAGGATACTTGTCATCAATAGTTTTGTCATTTAATTTTCTAAAATCTACTACGAGTCTCCACTTTTGCTTACCGGATGCGTCTGCCTTCTTAGGGACAACCCATATCGGTGAACTCCATGCTGAGTCCGAGGGTCGTATAATACCCTCTTCTAACATTTTGGTTATTTGGTCTCTTACTTCTTGTCTGTGTATAAAGGGATATCGGTAACTTTTAGTATACACGGGAATTTCGTCCTGGGTTCTAATGTGGTGTTTAATTTTATTCGTAAATGTAAGGGGTTCGTCTTCTATATAAAATACGTCGGCGTACTGTGCGCATAGCTTATGTAAGTTGACTCGTTCCTCGGCATTTAAATGGTTAGTACGAAGTCTCGCTAGTACTTCCTTAACGCGCTGCGGATCTTGTTTAGTACGCGTGCATTCGATATTACACATATCTAACTGAATTGGCTGGTCGAACGAAAATGTTATGTCATTGTTTGTCGGGTTTTTTATTTCCACTATACTCGTCCTGTCGGTCACTGTCGTAATACAGTCATGTATAATGCAGTTATATAAAATTTGTGAAGGTATATATACTTCACCATCGGGATGACAGATAGGGATATTAACTAAGCGGGTAGAATTGGCGGGAATAGTTATTTTAGCGCTGGGTTTTCTACATTGATAACGTAATAGTGGTATGCTAGCACTCTCAGTAAACAGTATATTATGTTTAAGGTCTATCTTACAATTTTCTAATAAATCTAAACCTATTAATCCATCAAAATAATTATGAAATTTATAGATAAATAGCTTCATGTTACTTTGCATATTAAATTCTGGAAAACTAGGTATGGTTATTGAATAGTCATGAACACTAGTTACACGTGAATTAGTTACTTCAAACGGATCAAAATCTTTAATTATATGTGAATAAAAGTTTTCTACTGCCTCGGGGCTTATAAACGATTGATTTGCGCCGGTATCTATGAGAAATCTAAGAGGTGGATTACGAATCTGTATAAAAGGTAATTCTTTTTTTGAGTGTAAATTTAATTCTATTTTGGTTTTAAATCGCGAGGGTCCTTTATAAAATCCTGCTCTTTTTGACTAGTGCAAGGTTGTGTGGGTTCTACGTTATTACTAGGAGATGGAATGTAGTCTTGAGAGTCAGTGTCATAAGGGTAATCGTAGGGCGTGTGAGTAATATCCTGATAGTCATAATAATTATAATCATTGTATGAGTCAGTATAGTCGGTATAGTATTGGTCGTAGTAGTAGTCTGGGTAATAATTATAGTCTTCATAAGTCTCGTTAAAGTTAACTTCTTTTGCTTTAAAGTAATTAGATGGAGGAGGGTTTCCAAATCTCTGCCAGTCATGTCCAGGGATTCTAGGTGGTAATGGCCTAGGAACAAAATGACTTACTCCACTCATAGGCTTAGGGCCAGAATTATGAGGTGGTGCATTTCTATGCGGAATTTTAAAACCACTATTAATATGATTAGGGGGAGGCGCTCTAAACATTTGCTGTGTACGTGTAGGCTGATTTAAATTACGTTGTGGGGCTTGGTTAAATGAAACGTTAGGACGCCACGGCTGAAAACTATGAACGGGTGCTGGTATAGGTCTTTGCCAGCTGGGTTTAGGTAAAGGTAAATTATAATCTTTAAACATGTTTAAATTACTATAGCCCAGGTACGGTACCTTTGGTGTTGGCTGCGTTAGACTCGATGAACGGCGATCTGTAGCTGATTCATTCCTATGCTGTAGGTACATGACATTTAATTCATCCTGAACAAATTCCAGAGCCTTCTCTATAGTTTCAGGCCTCATACACCGGATACGAGACCCGAAAGGTTCCTTTAAACCTCTGACATACGCCTGCATTGTTAATTTACGATAAAGATCTCGCTTGGCTTCAACGGTTGTAGCCACAGACTCATGCAAAGAAACGTACGTCATAATGGTACTAAAAAGGTTCTGACATTTGTCGTAAAATTCCTGTGGGGTATCATTGCCTTGCGTTATTAATGAGAGATCATTATAGAGGGCGGTCTCATCCCTCTGGTCTGCAAAATTATTTATTAACGCGTTTCTAATGCCTAGCCAACTATCGGGAATACCGTTGGAGTTTATCGTCCTAGCTGCAGCACCAGTAATTTTATTTAATATTCCGTTAATCAAACATAAGTTAGTCAATTCATTTTCGGGTTCACTTTTAATGTAACTTAAGACTATCTGATCACAAATTCGAATAAATCTAGTAAGAATATTAGGGTTCCCGTCAAACTCAGGAACTGGGCGGAGGGCCTTATAAATGGTATCTGGGTCCATCGTCAATTCACTTAAATTATTTTTATACTTAAATTAGAATTATCAAAGTTGCTATTCAAATTTAATAAATTAAAATTATTTGAATCGAAGTTTGACTCGTCTAAATTTCTAAAATTATCTATAACACTATTTCTATAAATCTGTCGATGAGTGACAGATCCTTTTCCTACTTTTCGTTGGTGGAAAATGGTGGAAAAGGGATTGGCAACACTAAGAAAATATTCAAAGTACTTACATGTGTCCTTTTTGGCTTTTCTTTGCACTGATTGCTAAGTGCGTCCTCGGCAGCGTACGTAGATTCGGATAATCGATAAAACACTTGATAGTGTAAGCAGCTAGAGATGATGCGCCTGGAGCCGATTTTTGGATCTTTACGTATCGCAACTGCTTCGAATTATCCTACCGACTGCGCCAATTACGTTTACTGCAGCCGATGGATCGAAAAAAAACCAAATTTACTTAAAAACTACTTTAATTAATTAATAAAAAAAATTACAACTAAATATGTGAAACCTATTCGAAGTTGGAATTAGGAATGACAATATTTTATTTAAAATTAATTATGAAAATTAATTTAGGCTAATGATGAAATCGCTGCGTCGGCGACTCGTAGCTGACGCTCGTAGCGGACGTTGCGACATGGGCTGCATCGGCTTTCCTTCGTTTTGAAACAAACATCCTAAATGCTTGCTTGCCAATTCTTGTAGGGTACCGTAAGATTCATAGTATGGTTCCATACTTAACAAGTAGGCTGTTACCTAAAACACAGGCATTAAGTTGCCTACCTTAGGAACAGACTACCTTGTGTGTGTGCTATACATATTTATTTATTTATTTATTTAGTAGTCAACCAGTCATGAGATAAAATTTTAAAATATAATGTTAGTGTCCGACCGAAACAGGTTTTTCAGCCGAAACCGAAACCGAAACCGAACTTTCGGCCTTGCTCTCAGTTTCGGCCGAAACCGAAACCGAAACCGAAACCAGCGTGGTTAAGTGTAGTCCTACCTTAATACCTTCTGCCTTATATCGTAGTTATAGTAATCTGGCAACGTTGCTCTGAGTGTTATATATTATATATTTTTGTTTATATGGTCTTAGTATATACAAATAGTATTGCGCTTTCTAATATTAGTTTTATTAAATTAAAAAGATGACAGCGTTGTGCACAGTGTTGCCAGATCTCTATAAATTTAAAATTAAAATTAATTTTTATAATTTTAACATCTTGATAACAAAACCGTGAAGTACTTTTATGTTTTAGCTTATTCTAAAAACATTTTTCAACACTCTCCTAGTTTTTTTTATTCCCAATTCTGTCGAGAGAATTTTTTAATATAATAAAAAATCGGAAATTTTACATACATAAATGGGACATTACTCTCAAAATCGCGAACTTTGTCTTTAAATATCTCGCGATCTAAACCGTCAAAAATTATGAAATTTTAGTAATTCATAAATAAAGCTATTTTGAACCCGTGAAAAAGTTTTTAGCCGAATCTATCGAAAAGTGGTTTCATGCTGGAACTACCTTAAACATATTTAAAATTTTAATTGTAACTAACAACTAAAATCTAGTTCGTTTTTACCTGGCTGCGCGACGCAAAGAAGGGTAATGTGTTTATCATTAACCGACTGTGCGACAGAAAGAAGGATAATGTGTTTATCAGCCTATGTATCTATGTATGTATGTTTGTTCCTATGTGGCGTTGTAGAGATCAAACGCGTTGACCGATTTTAAAGACTTACGTCAACCAAATCATCTTAACTTCGCGAATGTCACTAAATATATGATAATAATAAATATTCACCACAGCCACAACCAGATGCCATATTGTCAAAAAAAGATGAATTACGTCAAGTGGGGTTTCGTTGAATAGGTATTCAAAAATGATTTTTAGGATTCTCTCATTTTTTTCCCAATAATGGTTTAGAATATATAACGATTTAAATTAAGTTTTAAACAACCAGTTTTGCTAATTTCCATACATAAAATAGGTACTTATATACTTTATTATTTCGTTATTCTGCCCTTATTAGGCGGGGATAGTAGCAGTGATATCCTGGTGCTAGTAGTATGGGTGCAGACTGCGAAAGCAGAGGTCGGGTTCAAATCCAAGGCATACAAAACAAGGGAGAAGAGACGTGGGTCTCGGCGTCTTGGGTCTCGGACTGTGATTGCGAAATTTACCATCTTATAATTCTAATAACGAAGCCAATGAATCCTAACTAAAAAGTGTATAATAAAAATAAAATTAAAAACAAAAACCGGATTGCGTAAAAAAAAACTAAAAGATACAGATAAACTAAAAGATACAGATAGATGAAATTAAAAAATTAAAAATAAATAAAAAAGAAAAAAACAAGCCCAGTAGTTTATAATGTTATCAAAAGTAATACTGACCAACTACACCATTGAAATAGTTTTATAATCGATACACACATAATCAAATCATAAACTCTTTGCAAAATAGAAGGATTTATAGTCGGAATCCATTCTGTAACCGATCAAATCTTAAAAATTTGCCCTGTAAAATTTAACCCGGCGACAATGACGCTGGGTCATATTGACCCGAGGCAATTTTAAACTGACATATTTAATTTTTGCGTCAATCGTATGGTTTGAACGTTTGTATAGCTGGAGATACGGCCATCCTCTACCCGCTCCATCGGTACACACAGTGCGACGTCGCGCGCGTTGGGAGATATACGTGCGTCAAGTGAAAACGGGTAATTATGACCCAGCGTCATCGCTGGCGTAGTAATTTCGTGACTTATGTTTATTTGCTTATTTGGTGTTTAATGTTAATTAACCTTGTTTTTTATAGATTTTTTTTTGTGAAAATGTCATTAACAAATGACCCAGCTAGAATTGTGGCGTTGTTAGAAGAGTGATTCTGACAATGAAGACTCCCAAGCTATTTTAGACGTGGATATTGACGACCATTTATCGAAACGTAGCAATGACAGTGAAAGTGAAAAAGAAGCTAGTGACACGGGGTCAGATTAAGATAATATCGATCTTAGGTCAGTAAAACACCAATTACGGCACCAGTTTTACAAAGGATAAGATGAAGAATGAGATTGAAATATATCAATTGAAAGCTTACATAGTGCTTTTGTTTTTATCTGGATTTTATCGGTCTAATAGACAAAATTTAAATGACTTATGGCAAACATATGGCATTGGAATGGAAATTTTTAGACTCGCTTCAGAGACCTTTTGATTCCATACCGCAATAATTGAATCAGTTCCGTGGCCCTGAATGATGACGTAGAAGACTGATTCGTTTTTATTTTTATATTATAAAGCTTATTTGATTTCTCTATTAGTAGATAAGATTATTGATTCCTATTATTGCTAAGAGTACGTTACCGAAAATTCAAAATATAAATATGTTACGTTTTTTAAGTTGTTTTTGCATGTGTTATTGAAAAATTTACTAAAAGTTTAATTAATAGGACTAATTGTTATTATTTTTATTTTAATACCTAATGAAAGAACCCTTTTTAATAAACAGTCATTAAAGTTAAGGTAAATTACTAAATTTCTTGAAAAAATATCGATAAAATTCGGGTCAATATGACCCGGCGTCATCGTCCTAGTAATTATTTTCACGTCATTTGCGCCGGGTTAAATGAGTCCCGGCTGTTAATCCTTCTATTTTGTAAAGAAAGAAAAAAAAGAATATGACTTTTTACAAAGTTTACAAAAAGCTTTAGATGAATCGCTAATACTTTTTTTCAAAAAACTGCCAAATCGGAATTTTTTTTTGTTTTTGTGACATTTTTTACTTGCAACAAATGAAGTAATTATTATAAGATGAATAAATAATACTTATTTCATAGATCACATATAAAATAAAATTACTGTAATAACTGATAAGGTAGGCACACGGCTTTCTGTCTAAATTAGGAAAAAATTATTGGGGTATATAAATATGAATTATAAATAGAAAAAAATACAGTACCTATCCAAACTGACTGGGCACCACGCGCGATCAACGGGAAAGGATGAGGCGAGATGACTGAGTAGGTAATTCGCATAAGCTATGCCTACGATTTTCACATAGTTAAAATTAAACAAACAAAGGTCATGTAATTCAACGACAATTACCTATAAACACGTAAATTTGTCATTTAAAAATAAAACTCAACAAAATGAAGTTCAATACTCGAGTTTCGGCGCGGCCGAAAGTTTCGGCCATTTTTTGGCCGAAACCGAAAATAAGGCCGAAACTAGATTTCTTGGCCGAAACTGGCCGAAACCGAAACCGAAACCGAAATTTCGGTCGGACATTATATAATGTAATGACGCTGTTCCTTTAGCAGGTCGTAATTTTTTTTTTCTTTGTATCTAATTACAAAAAAAAATAATAATTCTCAAAACAAATGAAATCTTTAAAAAGTCACGATATCAAAAAATCTTAAAAAATCCTTTCGGCCAGCACCTAGATGGCACCGTAAAGTATATCCCATCGCTGAGGATAAACTAGACGTAAGTACAGCTTCGGTCTTCAGCCCGAGTCGTAGAGCCGATTTAGCGCCGCCTACGGTAGGACTTTTGTCGGACCTCTGGGCTCAAAATCGGTCCTAACCTATGTTAAATTAGGGCACATCTTAGCACCCAAAAATGGCACAAATTTCCTATTTTTCCACTTGACGACTTAAATGGGACCTAAACGAAAGAAAAATTAGCGGCTATAGGCGGCTAAGTCGGACTTCTGGGCTCTAAATCGGTTTTATTTCGGACTACTGGACTCTAACTCGGTCATATGTCAAACTTGAAGGAGCTATGTCAGCTTTAAATTTCGACTCGGGAGGCTTTAAGTAATATTAGACATGAAGAGCTCTTTCAGGGAACTATGGAGGGAGCTATACTAAACGTATATCAACATGGTCCAAACAAAAGATCCGTAAAAGAACTGGAGCAACTGATACAGTTCTGGACGTCAGGAGACTGAAATAGCAATTGACCCCAAGGTATTGTGATAGCGACTCCGACAAGAGCGAAGTAGGGACTATAAGAGCAGATAAAAGTGGTCGATTAGTTTGCTGACCTTCCTTTTGTAAAGTTATCTGGTACTAATCGCTCTTTAGTGATAGCACCGTTCTTTGCATGTTTTTCTTTGATTATTATTGAGTCTTGCTTTTGACCTTTTTTTTAAATTTCGCCCTTTTTATTATGTATGCGATAAAGCTATTTACAGCTATAATTATTAAACTAAAACTTTTAAATATTAAATACCGATCCAGAGGAGACAGTGACAAATTCATAAAGTTACAATTCGACCGCGAAACCCTAAACGATAAAATAAAGCAACGCGAAACAAATTACAGAGTACAGTTAGGAACGCTCAAGGGTAATAAGTCAAACTACAAACGGAGGAAACTTCCCGTTCTTATGCCTTTTGTTAAAACTATAATTCATTAAAGCTATTTCACAATCAATTTGAATGGAAACTTGTTAAACTCTTTGATCTCGGTGAAAAGGAACTTTATCTTCTTTCTTTCTTTCTATTTAGATTTCCTTTTAACGTCACTGGAGCAAACAGGCCAAATTATACAGCCAGTTCCTATAATTTATCGGTGCTTCCTAAGATAGTATTTGGACACAATTCATATAGAAAATATGTCTGTATCTGTATATTTATCTTTAACAAGTAAATTTATAAATAGATTATAAGAGCCACACCGTTGGTTTGTATAGTATAGTTTACCGGTGGGTGGGATGCGCTGTGCCGCGCACCCGGCTGCACGGGTACCACCATCTTGCTTGTATCTCCCGTGAAACAGCTTTGCTGTGTTTCGGAGAGAAGGGCAAGATAGGCAGTGTAATTACTGGCACCGAGACTTTAACACCTTATGTTTTGGATAGGCAACACATAGATAAGTTGGCTGGGCTAGTTCCAAGTAAACTAGTTTATGTTCATAGGCGACATTAACCACTTATCATCAGGTGGAACGTCTGCTAGTTTGCCTATTCACTTAACATTAAAAAAAATCATGGATCGAAACCATGTTGCAGGATTTAATCTGAACTAAGAATTCCAATAAATACTCATCTGACAGAATGCGTGTATGTCCCACTAATTCTTCTAATTAAGAGTAGAAATCTTAAATTATTAACTTAGAATAAAAATACCTGTTTTATTATATAGTGTTGTGTTAAAGTCTGACAAAAAATTCAAAAACACAAATATGATATTGAAAATAAACGAGTTTCGTTACTTGCATGCAACAAGCAACAACGCTAAAACAGCGACCTTTTCCAGGCAACTTTCGGTCAGAAATCTACAGTAAAAAGTTTGAAAAGAAGAACAATATTTAAAAAAATTAAAAAAACCAAACAATAAATGCATACCTACATACATGTACGTAATACGCACATACGTAAATACTATTGTAATGATCGCCTATAAATAAAATATATAAAAAGCACACATTAAAGACCCATTTCATAAGTACATACATAAAAATCATAAATAAGATTGGCAAGTGAAATACATTTACTAGTTTTATCTTCAACACTTACACACACACTCCATAACAATGACTCGCCTGTAACTATGATATTTTAAACCAATTCAAGGTCTTTGCGTGTAATCGTGCACACTTACACTCCGAACGCCTCCTATAAATAACCTTACAGAACACTATTAATTTCGTTCGAGTGTTAACGATGCAGATAGTAGGAAATCAAAACGATTAGTGTAAATCTTCACCTGTCAATTCTAATATGATAATATATTAATTTATAGAACAAGTATATACGTCATAGTAACGTCTGTAGATAAATAGGTACTCATAATTTTATTGCAATAATTTGTAGAAGCATTGTCGATTGTCCTGTGCTGTTGCAGGACCTTAAGCTGAGAATACCAAGAGGTGCTATAAAGAGTTAATTTAATAGACTTAAGCATGCTGTGACACCTTCATAGGCTGTACAGTTACCTTATTTGCTATGTAGTATTAGTATTAGATATAAGATTTGCTGTATTAGCTACTGGTTGTCCATAAATAAATAAAATGAAATAAAAAATAACTAGGATAAGAATATCGCAATATCTAATGCCATATGTTATATCATACGACGACCATCACAAGTAAACACAAGAACTACCAGCTAAACTTTTAAAGTACAAATGCGATGATGGTTAAAGTAATGAGAAGAATGGAGTTAAGAATGGAACAGATTTTGATTTTAGCCACCAGATCTCTCACTCATCGTTCGAAATTCAGCTATTCGATCCTCGCTCAAAACAATAATTATTTATACTACCAGGGGTGTCTAACTCAAATACAATCTCTAAACTTTAGATATTGTATTTAACAGAATTAGCCACATTGTAACACAACTAACCTAGGTCTTACGGTAGATCAAACAATTTGTTAGCTAGATCTTTTATCTAGCAAACTAGTAAGAAAATAAATAGCTAGAATCTAGCTATAAATTGATACGGCTCGTGGGCCGTATCTTTAACATCACTGGATAGTTATATGTCATAAAAGCGTTTGTTTTGGGTTGTGTATATTTTTGGACCCTCAACACAGGATTCCATTTTGTTGAAGGCCGTTGAGTTTGAGGCGCTTATTATTATTATTATGTTACACGGATTATGGACAAATGAAGATAAGAGAGGACAGTTATCAACAACTAAGCTCTATTGCAATATTATATTAATTTGATAAATCTCTCACACGGTTTCTCTTCAAGTCACTCCATCTTCCTCATTTATAATTATTTGTTTTATCCAGTACTCCTTGTATACCTTCGGTCTTGTACTATGACTCGTCTGTTGAATCAATTGGCATTGTGCGGTCACCCAACTGCTTGTTTACTTTCCACAAGTAAGTAACAATGGTTTCCACTATCAAATATAATTTAATAGTCATCCCTTTTTTCTACCCTTAAGGGTAATATTTTTCATCCAAATTTATCATCCATTATCCATCTTTAAGTTATCCTATACATTAAAATCACTTAAAAACCGTCTATAAATGACGAAAATATCATCTAATTGAAAAATATAATAGTGTAATTAAACTCTTTATTTTTTCACTTTATATATTTTTTTATTCTGATCTAGACATCGTAAACTGAAGATGAACTGGGAGATAAAACAACTAAACTCATTTCTCCAAGACTAGTTATAATTATTCTAATATTTCTTCACAAAATTAACTTTATCACATCCTACTAACGGGACGGAATAATGAATTGAGCTATTAAACTGGCGTTTATTTGGTTAACTAAGATTGACGCGCTATTATTTGAACTGAAACAAAATACGCACTCGAGAACTAAAAGATGTGAAAGAACACCTTTGTAATCTGCTTTTTGTTTTATATTTATCTAATTTTTTATACTAAATTTCTTACCTATTTAGTTACCAGGTACCTGGTTGTTATATTAAATGTTAACAAAATCAGCAAAGTCCGAGTCGGACGCACACTAAGTGATCCATGCTATGAACTACTGAGCACTAGGTTCTTTTTTTTACATTTAAACTACAAATATTATAATTCCATTAATTTATAATATTAGTATATAATATTGCATGTACCATTGTGCCTATATATATATATATATATATATATTAATATGAGTATTCATTTACCTACGTAGTAAGTTTCATTGTAAAGAGTTGATTAGTTTTAATGTAAAAAAATCTTAGACCGATTCTTACAAAATTTCACTTTTAAAATATATACAAATTTAGTGAAACATCAGCAATTATACAACAGTAAAATGCGGGTAAATATTCTTAAAGAAGCTGTAATTTTGTACCCGTAAGTCAATTAGAAAAGAGGTCCTATAATTAAGCGAGAACAATCCAGAGTATCTCAGGTGCATCTGCTAATTAAATAAAACCCTTCCGTTTTATATCCGTCAGGATTTATACGTTATACTAATGGAACAAACATTTTTATGTTTATTTATAAATTTTCATATGAAATCGTGTTGTGGGTATAAATAGACAACCGTTTTGGTGAGTGCGTTTCTGGTCGCGGGTTCCGATACCCGCTCGGGGCAGATATTTGTATTTGTGCAAATATTTGTTTCCGATCTGGGTGTATGTCCTTGTGGGTTTCGCCACTGTGCCTCAGTGAGCACGTAAAGCCGTCAGTGCCGGTTGTTATCATAGATCATCTGATAGCGACCGTTACTCATCTTAGGGAATTATCCGCCAACCCAAAGTGGTGCAGCGTGGTTGATTAAGCTCCAATCCTTCTTCAATATGGAGATAAGTCCTTGGTTCAGCAGTGGATTGTTTACAGGCTGATACAGTACAGTACGGTGTATATATATTAGTTAACGGGTCGAGGCTAAGTCTAAGATGGACTTTTAGGTTCATCTTTCATTTATTTATTTTTTTGTTAGAAAACAACAACAACATTTATCAAAGCCATTACGGAACCCTAATTAAATGGGTTCTTCAAGTTTTATTGTTCAGTCTCTCAGCTCCATACATCTTCATTAGAACCACAAAACCTAACATATATTACGGGATGTATTATCTTTAACAACAGAAATTAACTGTTGTATACTAGAAATCGTTTATAATAACAATTTCGGGGAATTTGTAATACAATGGTTTGGAGTTTATTTACGACTCTAACTATGTAGTTCTGTATCTTTGAACGAATCAAAGAATCTATAATTATCTATATTACTATTGTATTGTGGAAGTTTGTTTGTTTGAACGTGAACGTCTTATTTTAAAATTTATTCATGTATTTGGGTGTAACATTTTGTAACATTTTGGGTGTAACATACTGTGTGACAAAACTTGTAAAATAAGTGAAGTAAATCTATATAGGTTTTATTTATTTACACTTAATTGTACACAAAAATTTAATATATTATTAATCATAGCTTAAAGATAGAGATTATAAATTTCAACCGCTGCGCTGGACTTATGGCTAACTAGCCATTTCTTCCAGACAACCCAAGGTTTTCTAGTCATAAAATAGAACAAAAATATTTTATATATATTTCTCGTTATCGCGTCGTTCTATATAAACTACAGTATGATAGTATATAGCCTACAATATTCTGTGATTTATTTAAAAACTTTCAACAATTTCTCGTGAAATAAAATTAACAGACTGAGCTGCTTTCATTTTTACGTTAGAAGGTATATTGTATTACCACATGGACAGTAATAAAATAGTCAAAGATAAAAATTGTCAAAAAACAGGCACACTAGGTTCCAGTGTAGTGGATTCCAAAAGACTCTATGCCCGTTCGGACAATAGATATTTTTTATTTGTACAAATATTTGTTGATAATTAACCAGATAATTGGTCAGCACCGGTTTAATCATCACCAAGCACCTGTCATCTACAGATTAATTAAACACAGAATTACTTGAAAAAGTCAATAAATCCAGCCTAAATTTGAACTCCCGACAATTAATGTCGACTGTACATGTGCTATTCGTTGGAATTCCTTGGCTTATTGCAGACATAAAATCTAATATACACAATAACAGATAGGGTCATAAAAATGTACTTAATTAGACACGTAAAAGGCGCTCAAGACGCTAAAGGAAATATTCCGTGTGAAAGAACCCTAAACATTTTTTCATTAATATTCATTGTACGTATCTCGAGAGAATTATTATATTAGTTTTCCTTTATAAAAAACGCATTAACGCTTTTACGGCCGGAAATGGGGAAAAGCCATCATACCTTAGACTCACCTAAATGAGATTTTTTAGGACACAGCGACGGCTTGTCCAGTTGATTAGATTTCTTAGCACTGACTCCAATATCCAACGACCAACGTGACGAAACAAATATTGGAGCCAAGCTTACCGTACAATAACAAACAATTCATGTCGTTATGAGCAAAATTGGAGCTAAAGTTTCTAAAATTTGAAGTGCTACCTTAGTCGTTAATTTAATATTTCTCTGTTGGGCGGCAGGAGCTTTTAGAACTGATACCGGCACAACTGAATCACTGATTCTTAAATACGCTACGATTACTTCTGGCTCTCACAAATTTTCAACTACCATCAGGAAACTGGAATATATCTTGCAAAACCTACTTTTCCTCAAGACGCTTTCATTCATTATTGAACACAAGATGAATTAACAAAATAATATTTCAAAATACTTTGACGCAAGCTTGTATTTAAATCCACTTCGAAATCCTCTTCAGCTAGTCCCGGTTTGAGCCAATATCCATTTAGCCGTGACGGTTTCATCGAAACTCCTATATACCTCATATTTTTATGGACAAGCCAATAGTGAAACTCAAAGACCGCAGAAATAAAGCTAAAACAACTGCATGTCATGGCGAACCATGTTTTACTCGTACAACGCAAAATTTATGTCGATACACGTAAAAACTTCGCACACACTGACAAACTCAAAGCACAAAGCTTTGTTACGTAAAATAGCTTTGACTCTAAAACTGATGTGTTAAATTCTGAGGCTTTCAGGCGTTTATACAGTGTGAATTCATTACCTTCTTTAGCTGGATCGCCGGCTAAAACCACTGTATATATGTAAAACTATTAGAAGTTTGACGCATGCTGAGAGGATCTATCCATACTGTTGGCATGAGTCCAACTGAATATTGAAACTCACCTATGTACTATTTTAGATTTCACACAGCTACCCACAAAATAATTATTACGATTTTCGAGTATAATTAAAAAAACACATTATAAATGTGTAATATTAAATTTTCTCAATCTTAAAAGATTGCAAAGATGCAGACTGTAAAATTGTGGAACAGTTTGCCATTGCACAAAATAAAAGCTAAATCACTATCAACATTTAAGAACTATGTTAAATATCACTTTCACATCTATTTTCACTTTATCATCAAGATTAATATCTTAAGCTGGAGACGATTTGATTAAGTTTTTTTTTTAAATTCTATTAGATGGTTTTATCTTTTTATTTTATTTTTTTTTAATTTATATTTAATATTTATTAGTTTATAATAGAGATATTTGTTATATTTTAATCTATAATCTACATATATGTATCTTGTGTAAGTAATAGTATGTAGATATTAGTATATAAGTTTATTATATAACTGCACAACCTACCTGTTTCTTTCGTTGTTGAACTCTCCTTTTTCGTTTGGGTTATCTGGAAGAAATGGCTAATTAGCCATAAGACCGCCTATTGTACTACACAATCTTAACTTAACAAAGTTGTCCCTGCTCTGTAATATATTTGTTGTGTACAATAAAGTACAATAAAAATAATAAATAAAACAGTAACAACTTTACAACAACTTCCTGTCAAAGTATGGTATTTTTCTAGTCGATTCAAATCAACAATCTGTTCTTAGCACTGTCTTTTATGCATGACCAAGGAATTTATATACAAGCTGGAATGCGCAAGTTCACTCAAAAAACGTCCCTAAGAGAGGGATTGCATCTCTTTCTACTATGGATTCAAAGCAACTCGCAAGAAAGAGACAAAATACCAGTAGTCAACGACATGCTCGGAACGATTTTTTCACTTTACATGTTGCAAACAAATGGTAACCTTATGTCGATAAATTCAAGGTGCATATTTGAATATACAATTTTATTATGTAAGCGTTCTAGTTATATTATAAATTCCTTGTGCGTGGCGTATAACTGATATTATAATGGTTGCAGAATTGACATTCTAAATCGGTGGTAGCTTCACATCAAGTATAACGAATTAATTAAAGAATATTATGTATATACTTTGTAAAATGACGATCCAAAAGTGCTTTCGAATCCTACTTGAAGACGTTTTTGATTTAATTTATTTCGATTTGTAACAAAAAATGAGGTGAAAACTAAAAGATGATTGGATAACCACCGGATCTAAACCGTTAGTTTGCAAATTTAAACCCGAACTAGTAGCGCTGAATTTTTACTGGAATTTATTTAATGATTCACATAGTATTTAGCTTTGAAGTGAAACGTCATAAAGAGGACAGCTTTCTTAGAAGCTCTAATTTAAAAATATAAATACATAAAACCCATATTTAATTTTAATAATATTTTATAAAAATTTTAACGATATAAAAGTTAAATAAATAGTTATCTATATATTAATACGTGAAGCAAAAAATTTGTACCCCTTTTTACGAAAATTACGCGGACGGAGAGGTATGAAATTTGGCACAGTTAAAGTTTATAGTGAGAAGAAGTGCAGAATGCTAATATTTTTTTAATAATAATTAAAAAAAATACATAAAATCAATTTAAAAAAAAACACTATACATACTACGATACAAACACATATGTACATATATACACAAATTTTGTTTATTGTCATGGTCTGTTGTCAACACGGTCTAAAATACAGGTATTGCAACGAATTGTTTATCGAAATTTTTTATCACAGATCAGGTCCAATGGCTGCTGCATATGCTCACCATGCTATGCGCAATCATATTTTTATGATATTGACAGTGCTGTCAATTATAGATTAGGTCGAATTTCGACCACTGGGCGACCACTAGTTACAAATAATTATATTGTGCAAGTCTATGTGGCATGGTGGCAAGAATTATTACAATATTTTCATTTTATAATTAAAAAAATTTAAAGTTAATAAATGAACATACTTAATTTTAAAATATAAAATTAAATTTTTAATTTTTCTGATCATATTTTAGGGGGCTAATGGACGTCTTTTCTTACACGTCTTGAGGTCAATCACGAGACGGCACTTTGACCTCAGGTACGCCATTTTTGTAATATCACATTGTATTAGCTGTGTGATAAAAGTTAAAACAGAAAACCATTTGAATGTATTATTTCATTTTGTCAAGGATTAAGGTTTTATCTTCGTTTTTATAAATATCATTAGTTTACCAATATCAAACAAAAGTAACAAAAGTTAAAAGTTTGTTTTAACACACTAACCTCAGTATCCATCGGTCAGTCTATTTAGATATATATTTTATGTTAAAGAATCAGCTTAATATTCGTATAATGAAGGCTTCATTAAAGTCTTATTAATAATTCTTTCGCTGTTCGGTTGACGCAGTAGTCAAAGCAACGGGCTGTTGCATTGGCGGTCGTGGTTTCGATCCCCGCTTAAGACAAATGTTTGTATAGGCCTTACATACGAGTATGTCGTCTGAGCGTTTATGCTAGTATAATTTGTTTCTAGAACTATGACAAGGAAATTTAAACCCTGGAATTAAATTATTAATAATGAAAATTAAACTTCTTTTTGAAATCCGATGAGTGAGTGGCATGTATTTATAGTTCACAGTGATTTCTCACGAAATATAAACAACATCATACGATAAAAAATCAAAAAAAAATCAAGTATATTATGCTCTATTTTATGATATATAAATTTTATTCAAATTGCAAAAACTCTTCGCGTAAGTTCGAAATCCACTTATTTTCGTAAGATGGAAATCACATTATGAATATCCGAAGAAAACTAGCAAATAATTGATTTATAAGATTTTCTAATAGTGTTTCCAATATTTTCCCGAAATCGTAAACTCTTTAATATTTTTGGGTACAATTTTTGGTGGGTCGAATAAAAACTTTCTCCTTTGACGATGTACGTGTCTAAGTGCCAGGTCAGATTTTACCACAATGTTTTCTCTTATATCAGCAAATTATTTTCCCCTCCCCCCAAAGCCTAAACAATCACAAACTCAGGCTGTTCACTTGTCACTTGAACACAAACAGAACGAAAGTAAGTCAATCAACAAACTTCGTTATCTATGCTATGTATTCAAAATAAGTTTGTAACTTTAATGTTCGGACTAAAATCATCTCTATCGTATTATCATAGAGTCACATTTCGAATGTAAACAACTCTGATTGAATCATGACAAAGTTGTGCAGACTCAATAATAAACGTATATACTGGAATGTGACACTAATGCTCTTTTCTTTGGTCCCTTAATTAATTAGTGTGATTTTGAGCTTGACAAATTATTGCTGCGTTCGTCTGAAATACAATAACGTTTATTTTACATATACATGCAAAATGTAAATCTGAACATAATACAAACTAGCAAACCCGGCGAACTCCGTTTCGCCACCAACTTATTTTCGTGAGGGATACTCACATCACGTACTGCCGCCATGCAAAATCATATTGGTTTGTAGTACATGCTATGTATCAGAGATGGCGCTGTATGTGAAAAATGATTTTCCCTGTTTTCCTGCTTTTCTGTTGAAAATTTTCCTGAATTTAGTTTGCTATAAAGCTCACGGAGGCCGAGACCTTTCCAACGAATGCAAAACCGTGGAAATCGGTTCGAGCGTTCTGGAATTATAGCGTCAGGAAGAAAAACCCGACTTATTTTTATATTATAGATTAATGTACATTTTATTCATTAGTTTACTTTTCAAATGAGCTCTCGGATTTGTTGTTCAACTAGTTGTCCGATTTTGTGCGAATCGAATACAATTGTGAATTCTAGTGAATTTTCTAAATCAGGAGAAAATATATCTTATCAAAACCTTACTTAATGTGTAAGTAAGTAACTATATATATATATCAGATAAAGAAAAAAAATATTGATGTGAACATGTAAAATGCTGCAACAATCCATCATCAAAATTTGCGGATTCGTTATCTAAATAGTAGTTACTTGATTGTTACTATTTAATTATAACATGGATGTTATATATCGTCGATAAATCGTTGCTGAATCGTATAGAAAATTAATTACATGTAATAAATAAAAATATTCTGATTATTTGACTCTCATAATCACACTCGGATACACGGTACGAAGCAAAACTATCCAGTAGTCAACTTGTACCAAGTTTTAGTCAAAGTGTAATTTGGGCTACGTTTTTCACTAATTTGGCTGCGACGAAACACAACGTAACGTGAACTTGTCCTTTACTCTTATTAAGTATGTATATATATAAAATATACATATTTTTTTCGTTGTTTATTTTGGGTAATGGAAGAGACAAAATACTACAATAAACTTACAATTAAATTTGCATTTAAAAGACACAATTTTAGTTTAGTATTCTAATAAAAATGAATTCTCAAGATACTTCAAATATCGTAAGTTTACTTAACTTTTATAACAACCAATGTCGAGATCAAAATCATATAAAACAAACAACCTACGTGTTTTTTGCAATTTCTCGATAGACAAATCTTCTCTTACGAGTTTGTTTGTACAAAACTACAGTAAAAAAAAGTCACGAAAACTATTCATATTACAGCTAAGACTACAGCCTAAAAGCTCATCTTTTTGCGCAATATATAAGTAAAAATGTGACATTTTTCCACATTCAAACCCAAATTTTCCAAGTCTTCAAGTGTTTAGTAAATTATCCACATTTTGCGAGCACAATATTAAGCAAAACATTAATTTCAATAAATGAGATAAGACACGGCTGAAGTAATTTATATAAAAAGTTAAACACATTGCATAAAATTTGATTTCTTTTTTTTATATCAAACTCTTTCCTTATTTCTTTGTTTGGTTGTTAGGCTTTAATATCAATCTTAATTAGTTTTTATTATTTCATAGACACAATAAACCATATTATTATAGTTTATTGTGTCTATATACATGAGATGATACAAGAAATGGAATCAAAAAATAATATAATATAAACTAAATCGATTTTTGGTATTTTTGACGTGATAACGTCTTATACATCGATGAACGCCGGCTGCACGCAAGAAAAATCACGACTCATTGTCACGTTCCGCGAGCGAGAGCGCGAAACAAGCGATAGAGAGGTACAATTAGCCTAAGCGTTCGGCTGGTGAATGAAAAAGAATAAGACATATTGGAGGATCTTAAATATCACACATGTATATAAGTTGTAAATAAATTGTTAATAGGACATTGTTACTTGTAATTAATCTGTATAATTTAAGTAAAAAAATATTCGAATTAACAAGTGCAATAAAAAGCATTGAAATAACTCCTTCTTTATATTATACAAAATAATGATAATTAAGTGATAATAATTCTGTTCAATTCATAATAGTATGCAGTTTTTTATCAATGTTTTCTTATGACGTTATCACGTAAAATTATCGTCCGTAAACCGAGTTTACAGACAACCAATTTTTTGTTATGATTTATTATCGAAATGTATCTTCATTGTATGCCGTTCACACATTTGGAAATTCGGTTCCTAATTATTTAAAAAAAAAATTATAAAAAATGTTACAAATTATTTGACTATATATGATTATCATATTATGATATCTTACCTCAAAATTCTAAATCATTTTTAAGTAATAATGATAGAACGTCTTTGACGAATCATTGTAGAAATTTTACTATCATGAATCTCACTCATCTACTCCCTGCTTTTAAGCAGAAATCTGATTCTTATATACTTTCTCTTCTGCTAACCTAAGAACTCTTTTCTATATCATTACTCTCATACAATCAAAACAAAAAAATTACATCCAAAATAAGTCACTGCATGTTCAGTATCAGAAGACGACAGAGCAATTTTTTTTTCATTGTGGTTTTTTTTTATTTGATTTTAAAGTTTTTCCGGCCCTATTAGGTGGATACCTTGATCTAGCAATTAGATATAGAATACTTATTTTCCGGTACTTAGTATAATTAATAAAAAAAATTTTTTTTGAATAATATCACATTAAGGTATGACTAATACAACCGCGGAAGTAACCATTAGCATGAACAAATCCGACAAGCATCAAAACTTGCGAACAACTTTAAAGTATTTCAAGATATATATCTTACGAAAAGCACAATGCAAAATATAATCAAGAAACGCAATCAAGTTAAAACTATAAAGTATAAAAGGAACTAAGAACCGCACTAAAAGACAGACAGAGATAAATGACGCTGAAGACTAATGGAGTAACGTTTATTTTGGGGGTAAATTAATGGTTTAACGCCTGTGCCCTTATCGACATTGTTAATTAAACCCAATTCTGACTTATTAAAAGACACAACCAAGTTTTACTTTGACATTGTTATCAAGAAAGTTGTTTTTTGTTTTTTTTTTTTTAACCAAAAAAGTTTAAAAAAATGTTTACGCTTCCGTTGAGTAGATTATAAAATAGGACTTGTTGACTTGACTCGATGATTATTAAAAGCAACTATTAGGACCTATTTTGTACACATGGCTTCGTCTACATAAAATAACTGAAATATGAGAAGCTTTCACCTTGCTTTTGAAATAATCTCCTATGTTAGAACTTAAGGAATAAGTTTTTCAAAACACAAATACGATTTGATGTAAATATGACAGATGCAAAATTAATATGTATAATTAGAGGCAAAAATATGTCAGTAGTGTGTTGTAAAATTTTTGATTAGTTAATTGATATTGTAGCATCTTTTTGTACGGTGTCTGAATATTTTAATTTAGACGTTTTGTGTGTGTAAAATTTTGCTACTATGGGTGTATAAGTATTTTTGAGCAGTAATGTGTATCAATATTTTTGCGTTGACTGTACATTGTACAAGCTTTGTTAAGCAGTAGCAACTCTATGTAATTCTCAGAAACTGAACAATTTAATATATATATTTTCATACATTATCACATATTATAATCTAATGGAATTGAATTCTGTCGTCAAAATATATTTATATAAAATTAACCTACCCGCAACTTGTCTACTACATTTACGTTTTTACATACACATGTAAACGTATGTTCACACATATTGTGTTGTCACACACACTAATGCAATCAGTTTTGACGTTTATGGTAAAAGTTACTTTTAAATAACGAAGTTTTGAACGGTGAAGTGAGCGAATGAGCTTAGTTACCCGAATAAGCAAACCTTTTCTCTTTTTCATATTACTACAGATTAATTACATATATTATACCTTCATAAAAAATTATAATAAATTAAAGTATTACCATATAATATTAATATAATTATTGGAGAAAACTTTCTAATTTAAACGTACATTATAACATTTTAATCCCGAGAGAGAGAAAAAAAGGTTTACGAGCATCCCATTCATTACCCTAAAAGCATATAATGATAATTTTTTTTCCAACAATAAAATGGGTACACAAACATTACTTAATTCATTCTTTTGTTGCCAAATCTAATTCGGTACCCTTCCAATGTGACGGGTAGATGTGAAAAATAGCTCTCTTTATGTTCTTGTCGAGATGATGGACAGCTTGTTATGGGGTCTGAATCGATAAAAAATCGAAACAACCTTTTATATTTATTTCTCATCATCTCTGAAGATATGAGTCGTAAATCTTTGGTAATTCAATGTTTAGCGAAATGTGGTAAACTGTTGCTATTGTGTCCTTCAATAGATTGATATTTGTTATACGTTTTTAATGTAATTTTTTTTTATAATTTAATGATTTTTACATCTCGATATCTTTAATGTGACTAACCATAGTAGTCGAAATGAAACGGTTTACTAGATATTAGGCGATCACCCAAGACAAACACCAATAAATAATAGACCTTTTTTATTTTAATACAACATCCACGGGCTCTGTGAAACCCGCAGTGGAGCAGCGTTGCGGATTAAGCTCCAACCCTTCTTTTATATAGAAAAGAAGCCTCTGCCCAGTTGTGGGTTGTTTACAGGCTGATTTAATTCAGTTCAGTTAAGAACGGACATCTTAAGGCTCTAGTATACTCGTAGTTTTCGTTGAGACATCCACCAATCAGCCGATGAACCTGCCAATTGCGTCATCATCGTCATTGGCGTAGTAGACACGGGTGTTTGTGTGTCCAGTGACAGCTACTACAGCATGAATCACGCTGTTGTGTTTTCGAAAAATAATTGAGCTTAATATTCCTTCAAACATATATATACTTATATATAACTTTTCTACTTTGTAGTATTTGAATACATAAATAATTAATAGGAAAAATCATAAACCAAAAATCTAAAGAAATCACATATTCCGACGCAATACGCCCTTCAAAGGGAAAAGGCGTACTATCAGTAGTTGGAAGCGTTTCGTTTAACGAACTTGAATAATTGACGTTTCGCGGAAATTAGATAATATCCTTTGAAAATGATACTTCGGGTTACTCCGTTATTGTTATACTGGCTTCGGTAAAATCTACACAAATAAATAAATATAGTAAATATGTAAAATTTTATTTTTTAAGTCAAATATCAGCTTTTTGTAAGATAGAGAATATAGAAAAAGAATATTTAAAAAGTAAAAAAAAAGCAGATAGATTAAATAATTTACCCACGGAACTCATTTCAAGGGTATATATATATTCAGCAGTAGCAGATATAAGGAGTAAGTTACTCTACTTTTATTTTAAAACAATTATTAGGGTTCTTCAGAATTAGATTTCCTTCCCTTTCCCTAACCCTTCTCCCTTCTCTTCCCTTTCTTTATGGAAAAGAGGCCTTTGCCCAGCTGAAGTGGGACGTTCACAGGCTGATTCAGTTCAGTAAATAAATTTACTTCTACGTGTAAGAAGACGATGGCGACTTCTAGTATTTGTTATAAACTCATAAATCAATTAAGAAATAATACTACTAATACTACAGTTGCTAAAAATTCGTTTCGTCGCTAAATTAATTCTTAAAACAAATTAAGTTTTTTGTTTTTATATATAATTTATATCAGTAGTAACGCCTGTTTATCAGATATACAAACGTAGATACTAAAATAAAGCATTTAATAAAAGCGAGCTATTTCCGTCAATTTTTACCAATTTGCGAAAGATTATCGGAATCATTTTCAATAATTATAGCTTCATCAAATCAGGTGCGTATTACTTTTGGCTAGAACGTTAACACGTTACCCGCTTGTGGGATGAGGTACTGTCCATCAGTATATTAATATTATAATAAAACACAATTTACGTTTTATTCCGACGATTATACACGTGACAAATACGTGTTGAAAACATACCTATATAGTTTTGACGTGCGTTTAGAATACGTATAACAATAACAGATCAATGATAAGTAAAATTAGTACACTTGACCAATATCACATTGACACATTGGACGATAGGTTGGTGCAGTGGTCACAGCAACTGGCTGTTGCGCTAGCGGTCTCGCAATCGATCCCTGTTCATTACATATGTTTGTATGGGCGTATGCCCAGATTTTTGTGAGGTCTGCGCGTTTATGATTGTGTTGTATGTATTTTCAAACCCCTGACACAGAATTTCTTCCTATTTGCTGTGGCTGTTATGTAACTTGCATGATCGCGAGAAATCGCTGTGGTGTCGAATTTCAATACTAACTGGGCCTCTACTAGTTGAGCCTCTACTAGCGATTCGTTCTGAAATTCGACAACACAGCTATTTCTCGCGATCGTGCAAGTTACGTAATAGTCCCACCCACAACATTTCACGAACTAGACATATACACAAACATATTTTGTTTCGTACCACACATAGTTACAAGAAAGTGACTTCGGAATTGTTTCGTTAACCTTCTCATAAAGTTTTTGTGTGATCGCCGATCTTCTTTTAAGTATACTTCAATATAGTAGAAAAACGTGCGTCAAGGGTTGCTGTTGTGACGTACTATTCATCGTCTAAATCTAGGGCTTAAGCAAAGAATAAACAATAGCTTAATATAAAACTATATACATATAAAATATGCACATAGTATGACATATTATCTCTACTTTATTGTTCTGTAGATTTACGTATTCTTCTATGATAGAGAAGAGGTAGAGCTTAATCCACTACAATGCTGCTCTATCTCCAAATATCCTTAAATATAATTAAGTATGGACATAAAATTTCATCATGACAAAAACGAAATTAACAATTAGGACAGAAATAATTTTTAATAATCTACCCTCAATGCTTATAGTAAAATTCAGTGGTTATAACTTTTTTTTTCTTTTCATATTACTTTGATAAAATAATCCTTTTATAAGATAAGAAAATAATACATTGTATCTCGATAAATTTATAGATTTTTTCCGAGCAATTTTTTATCGTTATCTTAAAATAAAAGCATGCATTATGCATGAGGACACCACTTTCAGATATTTTCGAAGTTGTTGCCAAAAGGCGGAATACTATAATTCATCATACAATGTTATTTTCCCCTATCATATACATAATACTCGGGGTATATGGAGACGTAATATTGAAATTTTATAAAAAAAATAATATACTGGCAAATACTGGATTCATAATACTGTACAATATATTTTACAATGGTCGTTCAGTGAATCTTCACTGTAGTTTAATTATGATTATTATAGAATATCATCTGTTAGTACAATTAGAGTAAATTCGTAATCATAAATTATATCAATGTGTCATGTTTTATTATTAACAAAGTTTGAATATAGAGTCAGAAGTTAGAAAATAGTAATGGCAACCGTTCTGGTGTAGTGATGCGAGTAAGTTCCCTTAACACTGGCGTCGTGGGTTCAATTCCCACTCGGGGCAGATATTTGTAGATGTATAAATATTTGTGTCTGTTCTGGGTGTATGCCCTTGTCCTGTATTCTTAAAATAAATTAAACAAAAATTATTGTCTCCACACTCTTGACAACCGTTCTGGTGTAGTGGTGCGAGTAGTTGCCTCAACCCCGACGCCAATAGGTTTGATTCCCTATTGGGGTGGTTTTTTGTATTTGTGTAAATATTTGTTTCTGATCTTGGTGTATATCCTTGTAGGTCTCGCCATCGTGCCTCGGAGAACACGTAAAGCCGTCGGTAAGGTAAGTAAATAACTTGTAATAGCTATTAAACAATTTTCGCGTAGATAATGACGGTACTTCAAACATTCCTCTCTTTTCCTTCCTCCCACTCCCCTTTTTCCGTCTAGCCAGCGATAAAATTTCATGCCATAACAGTGTATGTATTTAGGTGGCGCACACATCTGGTAAACCATAGCTCGTCTGTTAGCTACATCCGCAAGATAAGCAACATACATTTTCAACCAGAACTAAAACAACAATTCCTCTACAAATGCGATATCTTCGTCTCCTACAACTCTTTCATTACTTACATTTAAAGAAGTAAATGAATCTTTAACCATTTAAATAGCAGACCGCTTCCATCTAAAGTTTCTTGAGGACATACGGACGGTAATTTTTTTCTAAATCGATTCCCGTTGAGCAATTTCCTTTGGAACGCTTTGAACGATCCGCTTTTTAAAAACCAATGGAAAGCATACAAATTAAATGACTACGTACTGTTTGTTTCAGTTTCAAATTCTGGTGTAAGCTTTCTTTTCGTAATCGGATAGAACGTATGCAAGCTCGTACAAGTTAATTATTTTAACTGGAATTAAAATGGAATTACCTTTGTGTAAATCGTTCCTTACTTATTTGTGGTAAGTGATTAAAAAACAAGATTATTTGTAGCGTTAATATGTAGTTTGAATCCTAAAGGATAAATAATATTTAACGCAGTTTTGGTTTGAATTTGATGATGATACATGAGGGAAGTTGGGGTTACAACATAAAAACACCCAGGCCAGAAACAAAAATGACTGGTCCGTTGACGCAGTTGGCAGTGACCAGTGGCTTCGATTTCCGACTCTGATTGTCATATATATTTATTTCTATATATTTATTACAAAAAAAAAATATTTTTTTAATCGTTACCTAAAACCAAACATGAATTTGCCTACTTTAGGAACAGACGAACAGACGATGAAAAAATATATTTTTATAAACACAAATATCTTCTCGAGCGGGAGTTGAAGTCGTAACTGTCAGTATAAATGGAACTTATGCATTTCCACACAAAAACGTTAATCAAGGTAGAACGGTATTGTAGCTAACTTTGAGTAAAGAAAAAAAATCTTTTCTATTTATTAAATTAACTTTTAAGTTAGTCATTTAACAATTAGTGTTTTAGTTATCGCTGTGATATATCTAGGCTAAGATTTACGTAAAATATCAATTTATACTACGAATACATAAAATTATTTCTACTCACATATTATTACTATATACAAATTTAGCTTACGCTAATAATGGGGACGATTCAAATTAAGTTTGTTTTTTTTTTAATTTTTTTCAAATTTTAGTATTCTTGACTATATGTTCTATAACATACTTTTGGTATATCGATAAGTGTATTGCGCTATGTTTGTATATATGTATAGTGTTTAAGTATTAATTGTGTAGATATTTGTATGTAAGTTTATTATAACTGCACCACCTACTCATTTTCTGTTATTAAATTACTCCAAAATATCTCGGGTTGTCTGAAAGAAATGGCTAACTAGCCATAAGACCGCCCCTTGTACTTCACATTTTGTAACTGTCAATTTATCTTGTTTGTATGTTTGTGGTGTAAAAAAAAGTATAAATAAATAAAATAAAAATGTTCCTACGCTCCTTCTCTATTTATTTAACAAGGCCAATCTTGCTAAACAGTGCAGTTGCAACAGTATACACAATATGATTAAAAGAACTGAGATACAACTGAGAGATGCAGAATTTCACATATTATGAGTATTACCTATTAATTGTTTTATAGAGGTTAGTTCCTTTCAAAAATTAATTCAATTACTGCTCTCAAAACACAATTAATATTTTGGTTAAAAAACACTAAATCGGAAAAACTGAACTTTGGCTTGCAGTGACCGGCAGAAAAGAATCGTCCCAATCTCTTACTTGCCGAGGTGTCGGAAAAGGCGACTAAGGTTATAGTAGTGCGAGCAACTATACACCAACTAGGATGGTGATGAGGCCGCAACACATTGTCCTCACCAACCCGCCTGCCAAGCGTGGCAATTATAAGCAAACCCCCGCAGAGATGATGATGGAAGCCTACGTGGCCTGGTGGTGGTGGTACAAGTATTAATTTTGAGGATTGAATAAGGTGTTTTGACACACATACATAATATGTGCACACACACACACATTATAATCTGTGCTTAGATAGCCAAACACTGTTGATATATTTTTATTACAATGTTTTAAGATTACCATCTCGAATTATTTGTCCCATATGCGGAAGAGCGGAAATAGCTGACAACATCTAATTTCATTACTTAAAAGCTCCCTAGCTGAATATGTTTGTATCTAGGTATAACTTATATTAGTGTAATAAACATTTTTTTTTACTGAGCTCTCTCTCTCTCTCTTTAAATCTTCCCATATCATAATTAATCTAATTTGATATTTATGGAATATATAATTATATATTAATAAACAAAGATATCTTAAAGTCCTTTCTTGCAATTTTTTCGCAAAAAAAGATAATATAAGTCCAGATAAAAAACACGTCACACTTTTTGTGTATTCTTTGGTGAATTGGGGTTTAAGAATTGGTTGATGAAGACTGCCGTAATCGAAAATTAAAAATGATAGCGACTAAAATGAAACGAATGTATTTGAATCATGTGAACATTTGACAGTTGTTATGTTAGTTTTATTTTTCAATCATAAAATGGCAAATGCAAGGAATTTATATCATAGCTGGAACGCTCACTTAATAAAATTGTATATTCAAATATGCACCTTAAAAACTTTGATATAAGGTTGACATTGGCTTATAACATGTAAAGTGAAAAATCGTTCCGAGCATTTTGTTAACTACTGGTATTTTGTCTCTTTCTTACGAGAGTTGCCTTGAATCTATGGTAGAAAGAGATGCAATCCCGGCCGTAGGAACGTTTTTTGAGTGCACGTGAGGATTCCAGGTTGTATATAAATTCCTTGGGCAGATGTCTGTCAAGACGCTGTCCTATATAAATACGAGTATAGAGGGTAGAGATTTTTTTTTTATCGCAGGGGAATCCATTTACGGATGATATCCAGGACGCCCGGGTCGGCAGTCCTAGACCTATGTCGGACTCGACACTTTGGGAGTGCAATACCGTACTAAACCCCTGCGGGAGCCTTCAGCCGCTTTAATTGGAGGGTCCCGGATCTGCAGGCAACAGGATCCCTCCAGCGACAGGCTGGCCTCGGCGAAAAGGCGACTTCTACTCCATGGGGACTGTCCGACTAACCTCTGAACAGTCCCGACGACGCCGTGTCTAGCAGGACCGGGTTCCCGTCCCGGCCCGACACGGGCACAAGGGCGTTACTGGAGGCGCATTAAGGAGCGCCTCCTACGCACCCCCATTCGTCGCCCACGGAGAGGGTAGAGATAAGGAGCATAATCTCATATGGCTGTTTGACACAAACAGTGTCCAAAAAATTTCATTAAATAAAGGGGGTGCTAGTGTAGTGGCGTGTATGATCTGAACTGTTTTAGATGACTTGAAGTTTGGTGAGTTTAAGTAAGTATAATTTCAAGTATTCTTGTAGACTAGAGTAGGTAGTAAATGTGTTGTAATTGAAAGTTAAACGGCTAGCGAGTTGAATAAATTATCTAACTTAAAAACGGTCCTCTGGTACAGGAACGCCATCTTTATTTAAGGTTATTTCGGAGACACTTTTCATAATACAAGATTATGATCCTTATCTCTACCGTCCATATATATAAACAACACAAATTCATTCAACATATAACAACTAGAATTTAACATAACGGTAATTAAACATAGTATAACTTATAAATAGGACTATTTGATATATTACGATACGTTACGACACGATAAATTGTACACACGACGAAAATGTCTAAGAAATAAAATAATAATAAGAGAAAATATATGCTAAAGTGACACTAGGTAGGTGATATATC
Organism: Euphydryas editha; assembly: GCA_036937285.1. Lineage (NCBI taxonomy): Eukaryota > Metazoa > Arthropoda > Insecta > Lepidoptera > Nymphalidae > Euphydryas > Euphydryas editha. Next base: position 14,263,695 of record JAUPFZ010000023.1, read on the forward strand.
ACCTCGAAAACCGTTTGAGTAGACATCTTCTGTAGTAGAGACAACGCCTTGTCATGCATATTGTAGAACCCTCCAGCTAGGTGGAATGATGATATAGGCAATGTAGCTGAAAGTGGTTGGAGATTGAAAGCAAAAGATCGAGCTCGGTGGCGTGCCATTGGAGAGCCGTATGTCCAGCAGTGGACAAGAACATGATGATGAATATGATAATGATGATGATGATTTTGGTGATGATGATGATGATGATGATGGTGGTGGTGATGATGATTATGATGATGATGATGAAAATATCAAGTGATGTCACAATCGGTCGTCGTAATGTCTTTTCATCGCTCACCTAGATTAAACACATAAATAATATAATGACAATTTTTTTTTCTATGAAGAAGTGGAGAACATGTCTTGGTAAGGGTAGTGTAAAGCGCCTTCGAGCTAGGTGGAGTGACGATATAATATGCAAAGTGGGTGACATCGATTGGAATGAGAGAGCTGGATATCGAGGTCAGTGGCGTGCCATTGAAGAGGCCTATGTTCAGCAATGAACAAGAGCAGGATGATGATGAAAATATCAATAGTCATAATGACTTTTCGTTCCTCGCGTAACTTTAACACGTAACCAATATCACAAAATTTAATTATAATAATTCAATTAAGCAAAGTTAATTATCATTTAAGTACTTCGTTTCGTAAATGTCGAGTTATTTTCTTCTAATATATATAAATCTCGTGTCACAATGTTTGTCCTCAATGGACTCCTAAACCACTTAACCGATTATAATAAAATTCGCACACCATGTGCAGTTCGATCCAACTTGAGAGATAGGATAGTTTAAATCTCAAATTATAGTCGCAATTTTAATTTATTGCTAATTATTTGTCTGTTATTATTTGACAGTCACAATTATCTGTTAACTCCAAATGATTCTAACAGATGTCGATACCTTTCGACTGGGTTGAGTAAGTAATCAATAGATGGCGCTGCTATGGTAAATCTACGAACGTGTCATATAAGCTACATTTTAACAGCATAATTACCACGTGTTGTTGAGGCTAAAGTATAAATTAAATTTATTTTTATAATTTTTAAAATTTTAGTTAAATACCCGTGCGAAGCCGGGGCGGGCCGCTAGTATTATTATAAAAATTTCGTCATACTTGTTTAGTCACTGAAGAATAATAAGCAGAATACTTACAAAAGTAACTTTTTTTATTAAATTCAAAGTTCAATATTTAGAAAATTTTTTTAGACGATATAATTAACTAAAGTAAACCTGTATATAATATAATAGAGTTATTAAATTTGTTTGTTTGTTTTGAACAGGAACTTTTAAACTCAGATGAAGCCGCGAGGGCTAGTTTTAGATATATAACGAGTAGAAGATACTGTCTACACAGCGGCATTATAAAGATGCTTAAATCGTTTTATTTTTTGGAATTCCGCACATTAATACTGCAAATGAACCCTGAAACTTCACTGTTCACCTATCTGTCAAAGTACTTTATCTTTAGAACCGTTATAGATTCAAACTTGAAATATGAGACATAATTATAATAAAAATAAAGTTAAAAATAAAAGCGGTGGGACTATTACGTAACTTGCACGATCGCGAGAAATCGCTGTGCTGTCGAATTTCAATACTAATTGAAGCTCAGCTATTTTTATGTTCTTTGTATTTTTTACGTTTATTAGCTCGATTTGAATATGAATGTGAAATGTCAATTGTTTAATTGTTTAACTTAAAAAAAAAACTTTTTAAGGATGGTATACTAAGATGTACCTACTCAATTGAGTCAGAACCATTCCAGTACAATAAGATAAGATACAATGAAATATTTTAATTTTACTAACTTTTCTACGTTATAGCATCGATATTTATAATAATAATATTTAATATAACAATACTTAATTTTAATTACTTATCATCAACGCTAAGTAACTTCCCACGCCGAATATTTCAACTCTTAAAGAGTTCATTTAAAAATTTTTTTAAAATACAAAAACTCTTTTCAAATCGATTTTGAAATAAAAGAAGTTATTTTACCAATGTTTTGTCACCATACACGAGTTTAACAAAGGACCGTAAAAAATTCACAGATAAAAAGTATCTTTCGAAACTTTTAATAGCTACTGTTTTAAAAGTTTTTTTCTGTCGAACTAAAACCGTTGTTTTACGAGATACAAACTCGGATGGTCGATATGCATTCTCTTTTTAATTATTAAAACACAAGTTTTAATAATGTTCGCGACTTTTTCCTTTAACGATAAAAGTTTTACCCGCAATTCTGTCAATACTTTAAGAGAGCAGTTCGTAAACTTTTTTTTCATTATTCCAGAAGAAATTCGAAGGTTTTAAAACTTACAGCCATGTCTAATGTGTTTCGTTGAATTATTTCAACCTATTTTGTTTTTTTTTTTTGTCATTTATTATTACATCTTTATTCGCCGGGTGCGTGACCCTAGCGCCATCTAACGATACAACTTACGGTGGCTCTTTTGAGAAAATAAACATGTATTGGATGTCAAATAGCTATTGAAAAAATAAAATAAAGTTGAAATTTTCTTTTTTCAATGTAAAGTGTGATATATTTACACAGAGTGAATATTAAATTAAAAAAATTTCCGTGGGTCAGCTAAAAACAGTAAGTAAAATAATTACAACAACTAAAACAAGTCTCAATAAGTGAATTAGGTTAAGCAGTGTTAAAATCTGTCAAAATGCTTATTGTAAAATTAAAATTGAATAAAAAATCATTATTAATATTAAAAAACAATCTAAAATAATATATAAAATAACAAATAGCTCTATTTAACATAATTATATATTTACGAATGTATCTTAAATTTTAATTTGTTTTATTTAATTTTGCAGATAAAAAATGGAATTGCTGTTAAGAACGGGTCTAATAAAATAAAACAGGTATTGCTAAATCATTAACTATATCAAATAATATATCTTAATTTTCTAGTCGATTATTTCTATTAATCTAAATATTTTAATCAAAACTAAATTTTATTACGTACCTACTCAAAACTGCGGATTCGTTGACTTCTTCTATAAACTAATGGAAAAATAGTTGGAGCGTAATTAAGACTTGATTCAACATCTGATTTTTCACCGCCAATGAAGTGTTCACTGCATATAACATCCATAGGTTTTGAAGACCATAACGATCCATCAATAACAAATTACAAAAACAAATTAATTAAATTATTACCCCATTTTCTTACACGATATACACATGTATATGACATTATTCTATAGAATACGGTTGTAGGTTATAATAATACTTACTTTTGACTTTTAACAGCAGTTATCCTTTTTTTTCGCTGATTTAATTTCCACTTGGCAACCGGAAACTTATAAAATTTACAATTACTATTTCTACTAGTATTTTTGCAATCGACTACACAACAACTTTGATGACCCATTTTATTTTATTTATTTAACTAAACTGACACACGTGTTATTTTTATGGTCATAGAAAATAAAGAGCCACCCGTAGTTCTATTTTGTTCGCAACGGGCGCTGACATCACTTTTGTGTCCCCCACTATGCCTTACGCACCCAGCGAATAGGGTTAAATAAATATAGTAGATTTATTGTGCATAAAATAAACATTTTTTTTTAAATTACGTACTGAAAAAAAGCGTTCGTGATTCCCCATTTACTGTACGCATCAGAGACGTGGGTTGCGTATCGTAGGTATATCCGTGTATTGGACAGATTCCACTTAAGGTGCTTGCGCGATATCCTAAATATCCATTGGTCGGATCGTGTAAGAAATACGGACGTGCTTCGTCTTGCTCAGATAGCAGGAATCGAGGCCTATTTCATGAGAAGACAACTTCGGTGGTGTGGACATCTCTCGCGGATGCCCGATGAAAGAGTGACCAAGCGCATCTTTTTTTCTGAACTACAGAGCAGCAAGCGAAAACAAGGTGGTCAGTTTCTACGCTATAAGGACGTTCAGAAAAGACATATGAAAAGATGTCACATTGAGCCCTCCAAATGGGAAGATCTTGCCGCAAATCGTTCGGAGTGGAGACGGCTGGTGCGGGTACAGGTGTTAAGTTTCGAGGAGGAAAGGAGATTGAAATTGGACACTAGACGCGATGAGCTTAAAGTCAAAGCCCACCGAAGACATCATTACAATTACGAGTATGTCAATGGTGTCCTTACCTGTGACCAATGTGGCCGAAATTTTATTAACAAGATTGGCTATTGTAGTCACGTGAGGGCACATGAACGAGCACATAGAGACAATAATTGATAACATCGACAGTGCCAGTCACTGTAGCCGAAATCGGCTGGGAACACATCATCATCAGCATCACTGAAACGGCCTCTAAATTTCCCACTGCTGAGCAAAGACATGTTCTACTACATAGCTTCATCTGTACTGCAGGTTGTCGGATATACATGTCCCAGAATTTCTTCTGAAACATACAACTACCTAACTGGCTGAATAAATAAATATCTTTGCACATAAAAAAATGTCAATGTCAATCTTTAAAAAAAAAGTGTTTTCCGCCATTCATATTATGAAACAAACTTTTGTATAACATAAATTTAAATTAAAACATTTTAAGCTTAATCCTTACATTCATGAATAAACTGAAACAACGAATTATGAAGACGAATACGCGAACATTAATACAAATACAAGGCTCATTGAATCTAGAAATGTACAAAAGCGAATAAATGGCCACCCGAAGACTGAAAGTCACATCATTATTATTCTTTCTTAAGCTCCGGGCTTTACGATACAAAATTAAATCGAGGTTGACCCGGTTTATCTTGCCCAGTTTCTTAAATCCGGATTAGTTTTAAGTTCACAATAGGCTATTATTAATACTGTGATAGTAACAGGATGTAAACGTCCCACGTCTGGGCAAAGGTCTCTTGCAAGTTGAAGGCTTAGAGATTAATCCTCCATTCTGATCTACTGTGAAATGGCGGATATATATATCTGGATATTATTCCGAAACATTACGTTAAAGATTCAGGTTCTTTACTCAATGAGCCATATTTATCTGGTCTTATATACAATTCCTGTGACCCTAGATTGCTTGGAAGATATCTCATTTCAGCGATAAAGCCACCCTTTATACCAGCCTATATATATATATATATAGTAGTGCATGTAGTCGCCTCAACGCCGGCGGGTTCGTTTCCCGCTCGTGGCAGATATTTACTTGAACCAACATCTATGTCCGGTCTCAGTGTATGTCCTTGTGGAACACTCTCTTTGATTAACATAATATTTTAAATTGTCCTTTAACTACTCTCTGTTATTATATGGTTCCATTTTTATTATTCATTAATTTGAAAAAAAATTAACGTCAATTTCAGTCAAGTAGCACTTCGAGTAAGAGTGTTATAAAAATGTTCAAAATAATAAATAATAATTTTCAAATAATTATAAATATAATAAAATAATTAATCAAAACTGGCTTTTATTTTAATTGTTCAAAAACGAAAACCAATATAAGTATATAGTTAACCGACACTCATATTAATTGATCGTCATACCACCATACATCATCATTATTTCAACTAATTTGAGTAAATCTGTCAACGCATCTCATAGCAATTGGTTATAATTACAACATTGATTAACTAATATACTTGACCTGATTTGAACTTTATAGATGTTATATATACCTATCACATTACATGGTTGAAAATATTTTTTATGAAACTATATTCACGTATTTTATGTGCCCCTTTATCGTTATTATGTGCCCCTTTATCATTATTATGTGCCCTATTTGAGATAACATTTTTCTTTTTAAAGTGTATAAGTTCTGAGTCAGCCTGTAAACGTCCCACTACTAGGATATTTTCAATATAGGAGAAGGATTTGAGCTTAATCCACCACGCTGCTCTACTGCAGGTTGGTGGCTATTTTCCCTACTTTAAATTACGGTCGTCATCACGTCCATAATAACAAACGGTACCGACGGCTTTAGGTGCTCTTCGAGGTACAGTGGGGGAACCCACAAGAACAAGAGCATTCACCCAGACCGGAAACAAATATTTGTACAAATAAATCTGCCTCAAACAGGAATCAAAGCCGTACTCGCCGGCGTTTAGGTGACTATTCAACCCACTTTACAAGAACGGTTGTCTAAATATCTAAAACTTTTTAAATTACTTTACAAGCTAGAATAAAAATTAATCTATACATTAATACGTGAACCAAAAACTTTAATACCTCTTTTTACAAAAATTACTAGTTCGCTTCTAGAAAATGAAATATAATAAACATTCTTATTGTTTCGCTAACTTTGGCAATGTTAGAAGAGTAATAAATTTTCAAGTCAAATACAAATTTCTCATTGCCCGTAAATGAAAACTTTAAATCGCGTAAGGTTTTAGAACTATGCTCAAACGAATAAATAACATTCGTTCTTGTATTACGAAATTAATAAAAGAATATTAATATTTTTGTTAAAACGGTTTGTCAAAATATATTGTTTGTTTGAATGCACTAATCTCGCGAACTATTCGCCTGATTTTTTTTTTAAATACACGCAACGTCGCCTGTGGGAACAAAGTAGCAAATTAATGCCTTTTGCTTTATTTAATAGCCGACTGATACGCGTACTGTACTGTATCAGCCTATAAACAACCCACTACTGAGCGAAGGCCTCTTCTCCATATAGAAGAAGGGTTGGAGCTTAATCCACCACGCTGCTCCACAGCGGTTTGGCGGATAATTTTCCTATTACGAGTAACGATTGTTATCAGTGTCTATAATAACAACTGGGACCGACGGCTTTACGTGCTCTCCGAGGCACGGTAGGGAGACCCACAAGGACCTACCCTCCAACAGGAAACAAATATTTGTACAAATACAAATATCTGTACCGAGCGGGAATCGAACCTGTGACCGCCAGCGCGTAGTTTTAGGTGACTACTCGCACCACTACACCAGAACGCTCGTCACTGATATGCTTTTACTTTTACAAAAAAAAAAAAATATAAGTATAATATATTTATATACAGAATGACTAGTGAGTCACTATCAATATTTAAATATTGATAGTGACTCACTAGTCAAGGGGATACTCGTTAAATGATTCTCATTCGAATTATGTAAAAAAAAATAGGTACTTAATTTTTGACTAAATTTCCATAAATTTCAATTCAAATAAATGAAGCATGGACACTTTTCCATTCATGCCGGCGGCACTTGCACAGGTATTGTACTGCGCCTTTGTTCACATCTAAAAATTGTCAAAGTTCACATTATTTACTTAGTCAAATTTGTTGCTTAAACGAGTAAAATATCTTAGTATTTTTTGGCTATCCTAAGCCAGGATTAAAGTATTAAGGCGGATCGGATCATGCTTGTTTATCCTGCTACCCTGTTAACACGTGGTGGCGTTTGGACGTAAGTAAACTACCTGTTTTGTGCCGAAATGCAGCTAGCTGCTAGGGTGTCCAGACGACGCATAAATAATTAGATAACTGATAAGTTATTTTTCTTAGAGGCTTATTAATATTTACCCTTTTTTTACATAATTCGAATGAGAATCATGTACCGAGTATTCTCCTTAAATATTGATAGTGACCTTCCATTCACTCTGTGTATATATATATATATATATATATATATATATATATATATATATATATATATATATATATAATGCATATGCAAACATTGAAAATAATTAATTTAATTTAATTTTCCACTTGCGATGCGAAAATAGCATAGCAAATGTACATCGACAACTTTGTTTAGCACTTTTTTAGTTTACGTGTTGCACTCGCAGTCGGTGGCAGTCGATACGAGATTTCGGTGATTGTCGGGTGTGGTTTGAGCAAAAATTTAATTCACATATTATTGTTTCGTATTTGTTATTATTATTTTATTTGTACTTTTGAAGGTGTGAAGGACGTTTTGTGTTTATTTATGTGAATAGGCGGAACCTTCATTTGTGGTCAGATGAAAATCCACACGCCTACCAGGTAATAGGGCATCAAACCAGAGGGTCTGTGAACGTGTGGGCTGGAATATTTAATAACCCAGTACTGGGACCAGTATTCTTGCCGGAGCGATTAAATGGACCACGTTATCTCGAGTTTAGAAATGACCATATTGAAACAATTTTAGACAATATTCCACTGTCGGAGTATCGGATAACGTGGTTCCAGCATGATGGTGCACCGCCACACGTCGTTAGATCAGTAAGAGAGCGTCTAACGGAGTTGTTAGGCGATTGCTGGATTGGCAGACTAGAGCCTCATGCCTGGCCGCCTCGTTCACTTGATCTAACCCCATTAGATTTTTTTTTGTTGGGTTACATAAAGGAAAGTATGTTCGATCGGGAGTGTGATACATTAATCGAAATGCGTGATCGGATTTGCAGTGTTTTTGCTAAGTTGCGAGAAGATTGTGAAGTGGATCTCTCTTTAATGGCTCGACTTCACGAAGAGACCCATAGACGCCCAGATTTACATCCATAGGAATGGAGCACAATTGGAACCCCACCTCATTCGAACCCGAAGGATGTAAACCGGTAAGTGGTTCTGTACTTTTCGCTCCACCCGCGATGCCGCCCGCTAGTCGCCCGTCTCGCGGTCAACGAGAGTTCACAGCGTGTATGCGTATATGGCGGGTTCGCAAAATAGATAAAATAAAAAAAAATAAAAAAATAATTCACCGGTGGGAGGGATGCGCTGTGCCGCGCTCCCGGCTGCATGGGTACCACCATCTTGCTTATTTCTCCCGTGAAACAGCCTTGCTGTGTTTCGGAGAGAAGGGCAAGACAGGCAGTGTAATTACTGGCACCGAGACTAACACCTTATGTCTCTGGATAGGCAACACATAAATGAGTTGCCTGGGCTAGTTCCAGGTAAACTGGTTTATGTTCATGGGCGACGTCAATCACTTACCATCAGGTGGAACGTCTGCCAGTTTGCCTATCCAACTAACATTTAAAAAAAAAAAAAAAAATAAATAAATAAATAAAATAAAATAAAATAAATAAAATAAATAAAATAAATAAAATAAATAAAATAAATAAAATAAATAAAATAAATAAAATAAATAAAATAAATAAAATAAATAAAATAAATAAAATAAATAAAATAAATAAAATAAATAAAATAAATAAAATAAATAAAATAAATAAAATAAATAAAATAAAATAAAATAAAATAAAAAAACCGTTTCTGAGATAAATGGTTATATGCATTATATAGTAGATAAATAGTATATTATTAGGTTTAAATCTTTTCAAGCGTTCCAAATACACCCGGTATATATATATATATATATATATATATATATATATATATATATATATATATATATATATATATATATATATATTTGTAACAGTAACTTTTATTAAAACCATTAAGGATAAAACAGAAAAATCCACCACCACATCAGCCATTAGATATCCGCTGCTGAGAGTAGGCCTCATCTCTGGGAGACGGGGGCGGGGGTTGCCAATACTCGCCACTCTTGGCAGGCGTATCCTAGTTGTACAATTGTTCGCCACTGTGACCTTAGTCGCCTTTAACGATACCTCGGCAAGAAAGCGGTTGGGACTACTCTTCTCTGCCGGGCACTGCATGGTAAAGAAGAATAGAAGATAAATAAATAAATAAATAAATAAATAAATAAATAAATAAATATTAACCAACAATCACACCACGTTAACCTAGCCCCGTGATAAGTTCGTAAGAACTTGTGTTACAGGTACTAGGAACGGAAATAAATTTAAGATATAAATACATATATACATAAATACACATCCATGACCCGGTGCAGACATCTATATTCGTCATACAGATTATCTGCACCTGGCGGGATTCGAACCCGAGACCGCTGCGTAAAGTGTCCAGTTGCCTGACCACTCGACTAGCCGGCCGTCAAAGAAGAATAGTAATAATTAATGTCCGACCGAAAGTTCGGTTTCGGTTTCGGCCAGTTTCGGCCAAAAAATCTAGTTTCGGCCTTAGTTTCGGTTTCGACCAAAAAAGTAGCCGAAACTTTCGGCCGCGCCGAAACTCGAGTGTTTATGATCGTTTTTTGACAATATGGCATCTGGTTGTGACTGTGGTGAATATTTATTATAATCATATATTTAGTGACACTCGCGAAGTTAAGACGAATTGATTGACGTGAGAATCATTAAAATCGGTCGACGCGTTTGAACTCTACAACGCCACATAAGAACAAACATACATACATAGATACATAGGCTGATAAACACATTATCCTTCTTTGCGTCGCACAGTCAGGTAATGACTGTATGAATAAACACATTACCATTCTTTGGGTCGAGCAGTCAGGTAATGATAAACACATTCCCCTTCTTTGCGTCGAGCAGTCAGGTAATGACAAACACATTACTCTTCTTTGCGTCGCGCAGTCGGGTAAAACACACTAGATTTTTATAATTTTACGTACAAAATTTCCGATTTCTTTATTATATTAAAAAATTCTCTCGACAGAATTGGAAAAAAAAACTAGGAGAGTGTTGAAAAATATTTTTAGAATAAGCTTAAAAAAATAATAGTAGCACTTCACGGTTTTGTTATCGAGATATTAAAATTGTAAATATTAATTTTAATTTTAAATTTATAGTGATCTGGTAACACTGTGCACAACGCTCTTATCTTTTTAATTTAATAAAACTATTATTAGAAAGCGCAATACTATTTGTATATAATAAGACCATATAAACAAAAATATATAAAACACTCACAGCAACGTTGCCAGATTACTATAACTAACGATATAAGGCAGAAGGTATTAAGGTAGGACTACACTTGGACACCTTGGACACCACGCTGGTTTCGGTTTCGGTTTCGGTTTCGGCGGAAACTGAGAGCAAGGCCGAAAGTTCGGTTTCGGTTTCGGTTTCGGCTGAAAAACCTGTTTCGGTCGGACACTAGTAATAATACATAAATATATATATTGCACTCAACCTCGGGGCAGGAATTGAAACCGCTATTCTTGAGCAGAAAGCAGGTGCATGAACGAATCTAAAGCTATTTTATTCATTGCAAAACATCGATGTATAATATTATACATCGATGTTGCATAATGACTAGGACTCTTAAGATTGGAACAGAAACGAATCATATAAAATCTTAAAAAATATTAAGTTGAGTCAAAAAGAAAGCTCAGTCTGCCCCAAGGAAGAAACAAAATATTGCCTTGTATATTATCCCTTACGTATGTAATTCTACGTTTAGTTAAAGGGTTCAGTCTTTTAATTATCGTAACATATTAGACAAAATTGTTTTAATCAAGTGATAGGAATAAAATTTTATGTTGTTTAAAATTGTTTTTAATTAATTCAGCTCTGTTCACATGAGAAAACATGAAATACTTTGAGTGTCCAATAAAAAAGGTGTTATCGTGTTTTAAATGAATTTTCACGAAAAACATTACTGAATTAATTAAAAAAATGAAATATTATATAGTAAAATAAATTATTGCTCGTAGCCAAAGCTATATTAACTGACTTCAAGAAAAGGAGGATATTCTCAATTCGACTTGTTTTTTCTTATGTGTGTTACCTGATAATTTTTACTGAGTGTACAGATTTTAATGATTCTTTATTATTATTATTAAAGCTGGTACTTTTCATGTAGTCCTATTTAAATTTGAGAGATATTCAATGAATAGTTTTTGAGTTATCCCTAATAATGCGTATTTAATTAACTTTACGTCAATGATGTGCTCATTTTTCTCAGTCAGTTAAAAACAGTATGATGAACACTTTTTTTATATAAAAAATATTATTAAATCAACAAAATCACGTGTAATTTTGATAGATGAAAATAATGCTGCTCTATAAACTCTAAGTATGACCAACTAATTTAGACAAACTGCGTATTTTAATGCTACATAATATTATTATTTTAGTTAGAGTAAAATTAACTCTAGTAAATATTTATTTCAGTTTTAACAAATATTTAATTATTACTATTGTAACATAAGTGCCTAAAAAAGGTATTTCACAGTCCATGTCGTCCTAACTTTTATAGTTTTAGCTCTCAAAGGATATAATCTAATAATGGTATGTTGCCCACTCCAAGTTATGAGAAGTTAGTATTAAAGGTGTTATAAATGACGTAAAGTAAGTACCAAAGTTTGGTAACTGGTAATTGTAACGTTCTGGGTCACCGGAGCTTGCCTTATATTATTCATAGTGATGTTTGCTGCGATTATCGATAAATCGATGTAATTATACCTTATCTATGCTTATATGATAAAGCTGAAAAGTTTGTTTGTTTGAACGCGCTAATCTCAGAAACCACTGGTTCGAATTGAAAAATTATTTTTGCGTTAGATAGTCCATTTACTGAGGAAGGCTATAGGCTATATAAAATTACGCTAGTACTAATAGAGGCTGAGAGGAAAAACGGGAAAAAATTATCTTTTTTGAGAGTTTCTTTGCGTCCTTTATTATTCCTCTTCCCGAGACGTTTTTTACTATAGTTCCCCGTTTAAAGTAAGCATGACATCCCGCCTTTTATTCCTCGAAGAGCTAAGAAAGCAGAGATGCATATAGTAAATATAATACCCATTTTCCGTCAGTTACGAGTTCCTATACGGGGCGAGCCTATTGCCATACACCGTACACCATTCCAGACTCCGTGCTGTTTACTGAGAATTTTCTAAAAATAAAAAACCCATCTCTTAAATATGTAATATTAGTATTAAGATTTACTTTTGTTTTTCTGTTTAACTGTAAACTTTGAATAAATAAATGTTTATGTTTATATTTTATGTTTGTGTTTTGGAGTTTACTCCTTAAGAATCGATTTTCATATATAAGGCGCCCGGTATGAGAAAAATATGAGAGGTAAAATCTACTATTGAATGACCTCGTTACTTTTTCGGTGCGCGCGCACCTACGGTGCGGTGCGAAAGTAATGTTGCTCTAATTAATATTGAAAAATAATATTTAAAAAATAAATGATAATTGTCAGATAATAATAATTACATAATTTATCAACATTCGTAATGAAATATTTGTGCACATCTGAAATTGACTATTGTGAAAAGTTTAATGTAAAATATTTCGCCGATTAGTTATAATAAATGTATATAAAATGAATAAATATATATTTATATATGTATATTATTTTCATTAATTTGTTAATTTACCCTTTCATATGGTATTAATCTTATTTTCAGTTGGATAAACTCTTTTTGCGTATGTTTAGACAATCGTACTTAAGGAGTAAACTCCAGTCGTGCGTCGGAGCTGACACACACAATTTTTTTAATAATACCTAGACTGACCCAGAAATCGATCCTGATACCGAATCAGCAGTAGTGCTTGCGACCACTCTACCAACGAGGCGGGCACTCTTAGAGTTACTCTTGTTGTAATGTAAATTCGCGCCTTCTATAGTCTGTGCTCATCCTTATATAGTATAGTCTTTGTTTTACTCACTCTCTACTCTGTGGCCATTACTAGCATAAAACGTATTGAAGTTCTGTTTAAAAAAAAATTTCTGTATTCTTTAAAATCACTGCTATTTTTATTTAATAACAACAACTCTAATTTTCTGCTTAAAAATATTTAAGTGCGTTTTTTCCTCAAATCAATGCGGATGAAACCGCGGAGCATAGCTAGTTACATTATAGATACATCCGTGTTGATGTTTTTCTAACTTTTCTCGGCAGATTCCTTCTACATTATCTTTAATATTTGGAAAAACAAAATTATCAATCACTTCAAACTGTATCAAACTTATCGATAAATCTGTGGCGTACACAATATTTTTTACCCCTCCCTTAGGTAACAGTCAACCAAGGCAAAAGTTCTACGCGACCTATACTTTACCAATATATGATCAATTGATAACTATCGTACTCTTCGCTGATAGTGCGCAGACGCTTCGTCGTATTAGTAAAATTAATTTTGAAATTAACTCTACAGTAATATCACCTAACATATTATTTAACATTGTACTCGTATTACGAAAATTTAGGTAGGATGCAGCTATTCATCCTATCTTCAATAAAATATGACCCAAGCAAACAGCAATAATGCCACACACATCTGACATAATATATACAGAGTGACTGGTGAATTACTATCAATATTTAAGGAGAATACGCGGTACACGATTCACATTCAAATTATGTAAAAATAAAACAAAAATATCAATAAACTTCTAAGTAACCTTAACCAACAGTTATCTAATTATTTACACGCTGCATACTAGCTGCGCTATCGACACAACATAAAACAGGTATCTAGGTAGGTACATTTAGTTATCGCGTGGTAGTTTACCTACGTCCAAACGCCGCCACGTGTTAACAGGGTAGCCTTGATAAACAAGCATGATCCAATTCCCCTTCATACTTTAATCCTGGCTTAGGACAGGCAAAATACCAAGATATTCTTAAATATTAATAGTAATTCACCAGTCATGTTGTATAACTATCCAAACACACCAGTTGATAAACCTTAAAAAATATAACCAACCTCTTTGGTCTTAAAACCATATTCGATAAAAACAACAAAAAAAAAATTGTCTATTCGACTTTAAATCTTCAAGGGATAATCCGATCTGCCCAATCTTCGGGGAAATCGCGAATCTTTCCGGAGCTAAGGCAATGATAAAAAAAAAATGTTTTTCAAATAATATCTACGTAACAAAACGGTAAAATGGTATTCAAGGTTTACGTTTTTTTCTTATCCTATTATATTAAATGAGCAGTATTTAAAATATATACAACAAAGCTCTTACCGCGACTTTGCTTTAAAATATTTTAGTTTTTTTATAAGAAATTTCGTAAATACTATATGAGTCAACGTTGAAATATTTTAAATATTGACATATTAGTATTGAGGTTTTAACATCATTGTAACTTCCAATATGTGGTCGACACGTCTTAAGGCTATTTCTTACTAGATGAGTATGTAATTTATTCGAAAGTTGACCAAATTAATTGAAATATAGGTTTTTGCCTAACATACGAGTATGCTGACAGATTCGAACTCATATTACAACAATGAGCATTAATATAGAGTTGAGAGCAAAATTACTTACCCGAAAAAATTGCAAAAATTACCAACTTTACTAAATTACGTAACAATCTCAAACTAGGCTATTTTTTGGTATTTAACTGTTTTGTTAGTAAATTATTTGCTACTAGACCAAATGACTAGGTTAGTTCGAACCAGCCATAAAGACGGACATTAGCAAAACACCACTTATTTGTTTACTGCACTCGACTGAATCAGTATCGATTAATTAATTTGCGAAAACACTTACCACTTAACTAAATAACTCAGGTAGTGTAAACTCACCTTTACAGAGGTGTTTTAAATTAAACTTATTATTCAACACATCGGTTGTTCTATTTCTGTTCAGTAATTTTTCATAGTATTCAATATGAAACGACTCACGACTCACTCGAGTGCGACTCATTATTAAAAGCTGGCTGACGACTATTAAAATTTAAGATATTGCCGAGAGGTAAGGCTAACCTATTCCGAGCAAAACTCAAACTTTGTAATGAGTTACGAAGCTCGTCTATGACTTTTACGTGCGTTTTGTACTACAGTAAATATCACACACGAGCTTCACAATAAATGACTTTTACAATGAGTTAATAAATGAAATATAAAAGTAAATAAAATTAAATAATATTATGTTATATATGCCATTGTACACTTCATTATCCGCCTTTACTTTACTGTGTCCTATACCCAAAGGTTGTCTGGAAGAGATCGCTCTATTAGCGATAAGACCGCCTTTGTACATCTTTCTATATTTGTTACTGTACTTTTGTTCTATTCATGGTGTACAATAAAGAGTATTATTATTATTATTAATAATTGAAAAATAAATTAATTGGCAAAGCATCAAAACTATATTTAAAATGTACTATTTCAAGACTAAGTTCCACTTCCTAATTCTATCACAAATGCGAAAGTTTGTGCGGATAAATGAATGTTGTTTAACCCAAAAACTACTGAATTTGAAAAAAATTACGCGAATGAAACTGTGAGTCACAGCTAGTAAAATAGTTTTACGCTAGACGAATCATATGAATTGACCAAAATAAGATAAATGAATACTTTTCCTTATCATTTGAATTATATATAAACGTTTTATAATAGACAAGCAATAAAAGTGATTTAGAAAATAATTTAAAAAGAATCCTTAGACATTTATCTTATAAAAAGATTCGAGAAGAATAAGAAAGCTGAAATTTAAGAACGCAAGAATACTATTACATTGCAAATTAATTCTTTTGTGGGTTTGTTTTTCATTTATCCAGTAATAACATATATTTTTATATAGCTATTATTTTTTGTCTTTAAAAAGTCGATTATCTTTTTACGAAATATTAATTTAAAAGATGATTCCGAAAATGTCCGTTATTTATAGAACAGCTCTACTGAAAATAATCTAATTCTGTACGTCCTAATGCAAAAGTATTTAATAATAACATTTTAAGAAATACCTCAATTTGTATCTAAGTCTTTATTGAAATCGACCCTAGCTGTAGCTAGTTCACTGAGTAAACCTTCATAGGTTCAGTTCATACTGATATTCTCACTGAATATCTGAGTGAAGTCGGTACTGTAGCCATTTTTTGTACGGTGAGTGAGAGAGTATGAAAACCACCGCGCCTTCATTCTCTTTTCTTCCTTAACTCTCTCCACATCCCCTTCTTTTCTTATTAAGTTACAGTTGTCAGATTTTTGATGGTCCTTTGGTTACATCATTCTTTATTGGCTCCACGATAGTAACATTAGGTGACACATCTGCTTATCTACGAACAATTTCCAAAAATAAACCTTTATTCCATTAAAAATATATCTAGATTAGAAATCATTTCGTTTTCTATTTTTCTCTCACTTAAATATAAGTAATAATTATTTTATTGTTTTATTATTAAATATGAATAAAAACAATAAAAACTTTCAACTATATTTATCGATGATAACATTACATCACTACAACCTAAGGGCTTAACAGTTGAGTGTGACACGGGTCACACTTTACGATGAGTTATAAATAAATAAATGTCATATATACATATAATATATCGTTAATATCGTGTCAATAAAGACATCCCTTTTAAAAGATTTCTAGAGAGTCGACGTACGTACACATAAAACAAATTGTTGACATAACCTAAACGTGACATATATATTTGAAAACATATATCGATACCGATATATGGACGTTATCGGAGAAGATAAAAATAGAATCATAAATATATACTAAAAAGGAAGAATTTGTTGGTCTGAATGCACAAATCCTTAAACAGGTTTATCCTCTTATAAAAAAAAAATTAAATCAATTTTTTAGCAAGCCTCTATATTGGGAAATGTTACAAGTTGTTATACATCATGCTATAAAGCGCAATTAGATAATGTCACTCCATCTGATGTACCCTAAACTTATACGCTGTCTCACCACATATTGACGCAATGGTTACAGCAAGTGACTAATGCGTTAACGGTCGCGATTCAGTTACAAAACATAAAGGTGACTTTCTTGGTTTGCGGGGTAAGTAATATTGATGTGTTTTTCCGGACATTTGATACAAGATGTCATCCTACTGGAAATCTACTGGGAATTGCATTTGTACAAATATTCGTTTCCCTATGTATATATCCTTATGGGTCTCCTTACCATAGCTCGGAAAGCACGTAAGCACCTGATAGCGATCATTACTCAAGGTATGGAAATTATCCGCCAACCCACAGTGGAGCAACATGGTGGATTAAAAACATATTGTAATGCCGCTGAATGAATATTTAATTTAAAAAAAAACACGAATTTATTAAGCAAATTCTATTACGAGAGATAGTAATCGGGACGCCTCCCATCACTCCAGGATAATGTCACTAAGCCAAGTAATGCCCGCTATTCGTTTGCCTGCTAACTGGATCGTGCACACTAATTGTAAATGGATGAATTTAAGAATGATATATTACATTACATAAAACGTATACGAACTCTACTAGAATTTACTCGATATATATTGTAAAGCGGAAGTCTGGTTGATTATCTAAATAATAACCTCAAAGCTCATCAACTGCTCATCAATCTCTAGCATATACGATTGAAAAATTCTTATTTGTGTTCAAAATAATGTGTATCAGAGATAATTATAGGCTATAAAAGGTCATACTACAATGAATGAAAGTGGAGTTGTAAACCTAAATGTTATAAAACATGTGCAAAAAGTACTATATTAAAAACGTGCTACCCATCCTTTCATTATTTCACTTATCTTTTCATTTTAATTTATCAGACCTGTGTGTTCGATTATCGCCCATAATCTGTGTGTATTGTTTACATATTTATTATGTACTAGCTGTGCGCCGCGATTTCACCCGCGTTAATTTGATGGAAAAACGTACTTAAATATTTTTAAACAATTACTCTAAGAGTAGCGTCTCGTTGGTCGAGTGGTCGCAAACGTTACTGCCGAGCAAAGGGTCTCAGGTTTGATTCCTAGGTCGTTCAACGTACTATTGAGTTTTTTTTTTTTTTATTCTTCGAAAATCCTCAAGTAAACGAGTGATGTTATATTTACTTTAAAAGTGGAACTATAGTTAAAAAAATGTCTCGAGAAGAGAAATAATAAAGAACGCAACGAAAGCTCTCAAAACAGATTATTTTTTCTCGTTTTTGTAATATTTCTTATTATTGCTCAGTACCTATTGGTCGTAGCGTGATGTTATATAGCCTATAGCCTTCCTCAGTAAATGGGCTATCCAACACAATAAGAATTTTTCAATTCGAACCAGTAGTTCCTAAGATTAGCGCGTTCAAACAAACAAACAAACTCTTCAGCCTTATAATATTAGTATATATTAATTAATTGAAATAATTAAATATTAAATTTAGTAAAGCGTTAAGTTGTCCACCTTAGGAACGACGATAGGATATTTTGGAATCGTTATTTGTATTTTTTCAGTATATATATTTAGTCATATATATATTACCGAAATATTACCTACATATAACTAAAATAAATATCAAAAATAAACGAATAAACGTGTTCTATCGGCGTTTAAACGCGTTTTATTAAATAAATATAAAATATTATATTATTAATAATTAAAGACCGGCTTTTTAAGAAAATAAGCTGACTGTTGCGCTATAAATATTAAAGATAAGTCAATATTTGCTCTTTCACAGCGAAATTTTCCAACTTTTGAAATAATAAGAAATTAATTTTTTTTCGGAGTTGTTCCTTTAATAATAAATTAATAATTGTTTAATTTTAAAAGTAACAAGAACTCGAAAATGTTGATAAGATGATATGAAATTAAATGAAATGAATTAAAACATTATTTTAAGGCCTTAAATGGGATATTTACCATGTATGTCATTAATAATTATAATTTTACAATATTTTTTCACTGAATTCACTTGAAACAGACTCTAATTAGCGAGGCACAGGCCTCCTATATTGAAAAAGAATTAAAACAGAATCCGCCAAGCTGCATTACTATAGATTGTCGAATAATATTTCTACCAAGAGTAACTTTCATCAGATATAAGTTTCTATAATAAGAAACGGGAGTGAAGTTTTTACGTGCTCACCGAGAGAAACATGGTGGTGATACCCACAACGAAAAATACTCAGACCAGAGATATAAATATGACCGGTTGGTGCAGTGGTCAACAGCAACTGGCTAATGCGCTGACGGTCGTGGGTTCAATCCCCGCACATGACAAATATTTGTGTAGGTCATACAGATGTTTGTCGTGTTCTGGGCGTTTGTGGTTGTGTATTGTGTGTGTTTCCGGACTCCCGACACAGGATTCACATCCTCCTGGGGGCCGTCGAGTGTGAGACGTTTATGTATTTATTTATTTATATTTGCACTAATATACATACCGCTAAAATTGAGACACGAACCCTCAACATTCATTTATTTAATTATTATCTTATTTCTTTTTAACAACTTAACAAATCTTTGATATAATTTTTACTAAACATAATTTTAACCGAAAGATTTATATTTAGAATACATGAACATCATTTTTCAAAAAATATAGAGACAGTTACATAACATGTCCACCCCATAAGAAAAAAAAATGGCTGTCTGTAAAGTCGGTTTACAGACGATAATTTTTACGTGATAACGTCATAAGAAAACATAGATGTAGAATTGTATACTTTTATGATTCGAATTGAATTATTATCATATATATAATATGACAGTGTGTATTACTTTACATATATATGATAGTGTAGTACTTTTTTATATATATGATAGTGTGATATTCAAGATTTTCCAATCTGAGTTATTTTGTTAAGGATAGGAAGATGATAGGAAAAGTAGGAAATCAAGGGGAGTGTTTCAAGTGGTACTCTCTACCAAACAATTGACAAATCACAAAACAGTAGGGGTGTGCGATAATTATCGATAATTCGTAAATACTCGATAATTTTCCATTCGATAATTATCGATAAGTGTTATTCGATAATTTTGATCCGATAATTATCGATAATTTTTCATATGATAAATATCGAACACTATCGACCGATAATTATCGATAACTTTCGTCAACTATCGATAACTTTTCCTTCGATAATTATCGATAACTATCGATAAAGCGATTCGATAATTATCGATAGTAAAATTATCGATATTTTTTTCCGATGAACATCCCTACAAAACAGTTCGCGTGTAGATTGCGTGGCGCCACTGTCTCTTTTACTCGAACGCGGTCCGATGGAGTGTAAGACAGAACGCTTAGGCTAATCGTGTCTCTCTATCGCTTGTTCTGCGCTCTCGCTCACTAATTGTGACAATGATGACGTCATCTTCTTCGAACGGGCACCCCTTCATCAATTTACTAGACGTTATCACGTCAAAAAAAACGTTCAAATTATATCAAGTGTTATAGCATCAATAGTATTCATCCGTACGAAGCTGGGGAGAGTCATTAGAGATTTCTCAATAGAAATAACTATCTGACAATCGACGAGGAACCACGGCAGATTCTAGCGCTATCAGATTCTGCCTGTGTCGTACTGTCAACTAACTGATAGACGAAAACCATTTGCCTAATGTGTCCGCAGTCTAAGGCTAAATTAATACCACATATAATGCTACCTCAGGTGATGTCCTTCGCTGTCCTGTATTGTCGCGTTAATTCACGTAAAATGAAACATTGACTGCGATATGGCGAGTCACTTCGCGTCGTAAAGCGTCGGGTCTCAAGTTTGCTGTAGACTTTGCTGTTTGCTGATAATGGATAAATCATGGATAAACGTGATGAATTCTTCGTCGCACTTGAATTAACGTGACAATGTTGGACAGTTTATAGCTGTAATAATAATAATAAATAATAATAAACGTCTCACACACAACGGCCCTCAGTAGGATGTGAATCCTGTGTCGGGGGTCCGGAAACACACACAGTACACAAGCACAAATGCCTAGACCACGACAAACATCAGTATGGCCTATACAAATATTTGTCATGTGCGGGGATCGAACCCGGGACCGCTAGCGCATCAGCCAGTTGCTGTGACCACTGCGGCTAACGCGTCGTCTAATGACTATTTGATATATATATGTATCTCATCACGTCGCGTTTTGTAGCGTTGTTGAGAATCCTTTTCACGTAGGACAACAGGTAGCGACACAACTCGATGCGAAACGACACGGAGCGAAGAGATATAAAACGATCAATACTGCAATACCTGACGTGACTACCGTGACTACCTAGGACAGCTATGTGCTGTGTGGAATTGTAACTATGTAATATTTAGTCGCGGCGTCTCATATTGTGTTATGTTGCCTGGCTTACAACTGGTCAGGCTATGTCCGTTGTCAACGATTTACGTTTGCAGTCGACTCGATGAAATTGCGCTCCGATGTTCGCTGCAAATCAGCCGTTGACCGCGATGACAAGCGAAACGCTGCAAACAATGTTGTGTGAAAGCTCCATCTAAAATATACGGACGGCAAACAATCAGCCGGAAACTATTTGCCTAATGGGCCCGCAGCCTAAGTTGGAACGTCGGAATGTCAGGATACATAAAATAAACAGTCAGACCAAAACAAATATTCATAGTTATGCTGCCTGTTGCATTGACAACTTCACCGACCAGTACGTAAACTAAGTAACTAAGCTGCTTTATTAAATATAGCCCGTATTTTGACATTCTCCTGTCCAGGACCTATAGAAAAAGCATATAAATTTTTAAATAAATTCTCCTTAAAACTTTTAAAAATTTTAATATCATTTGAAAAATAAATCAAACCTTAAGTTCCACTCCTACCATCAAACATCATTAAATTTCTGTTTATACGGATAAAATTTTAATATTATCGGGTACAAACTAAATAATTAAATTGATTCTATGATGCAGTTTGTGAAAACGTAAAATGTTCAGTTGAATAAGCGAAAGCAATAATTTTTATCAGAAAAATGCTGCTCAAAATTTCGTCATAGTGAGATTTTTAGATTCCCCGAATCGAGACATGTGACACAGCTTACGTGTTATTTTAATGGGGTTCTATTTTGTAAAATACAATGATCGAATTCAAAAGAAATTTCCTTAACATAAGCTACAATGTCTAAATGAAGTTTTTGACTTTAAAAAAAATTAATATATCATTTTCTTAATAAACACTCAACCAACAAAAAGAAGCCTTTTAAAATATAATTAACAAGTATTAAAAAACAAGCTCCAAGTCGCACAGCTTGCAATATAGAGGGCTATGCTTGGTGTTTCTCTATGAGATCGAATCAGAAATTATAAGATCCGCAGACGAACGAAGGTTACCCACATAGCCCAACGGATCTGCGAACTGAAGTGGCAGTGGGCAGGGCACATAGCTCGTAGAAATGACGGCCGATGGAGCAAAAAGGTTCTCGAGTGGAGACCACGTACCAGTAAGTGCAGCGAGACGGACAGACGACTTGAAGAGAGTCACCGGAAGCCGTTGGATGGAGGCTGCCTTGAAGCGGTCGCTCTGGAGGTCGATGGGGGAGGCCTAGGTTCAGCAGTGGACATACAATGGCTGACATGTGTAATTTAATTTTTTTTATTTAGATCACTAACTATCACTAACATCTGTTAAATATAAGTAACTCTTTAGTGGAAACGTAAAACGTATGCAAATACAAAACATACGTCTGCACTGCATTCATATGGGAATATATTTAATATAGTTCAAAGCAATTACTTTTTGTTCGCCTTTACTTAACATGAATAGGTAAATAGCTCGAACGTTTGAATAAAAAAAATCAATTTATATATTGGCTTTTATAATGCTTCCATAAAATAAGTTATATACACATATCATATGTAAATTATATCATAAAAATATAAATAAATAATGAACCGGTAAAACATAATATTTTCTTTCTTGTATGGACCGTTTTATACATATATCATTTTATAGTCATTTTATTTATACTATATTTTAATGAATTTTCTATTATTTTTTTATACATATAATATATAAATATATAACAAAATTACGACAACTATAACAGATTGAGGACTGCTAGTTACCGACTGCTTAAGCGAGGGTCTTTGTTTTCCACAACACTGCACTCATCATGCCAAGCATGGTGAGTATTGGAAAACCCCCCAGAGATGATGTAGGAGCCCTAAATTCAGCAGTGGACATCTAACGACTTATGTGATGATCCGAATTTTAGCATTTATAATATTAGTAATAGTATTTTTACATGTGTGGACTTAGTGGCGCTGTAGTTCATGCAAGATATTAATTTTGTACTAAAACACAGTTTATATATTATTTTGAAAAGAATAACTGCGGAGTTTCTTGGCGATTCTTCTCTGCAGAATTTACATTCCGAATCGGTGGTAGCTTTACCATTACAAAATAATAATCAATTTACAATGTTAATTTGTAAAATGACGATTCGAAGGTGCTCTATGGGCCTATTTGAATAAAGTTGTTTTTGATTTTGATTTTGATTTTGATACATGATTTCTATCAAAACAAAAAGTTAAGATATAAGTTTTTTGTAAAATGACGATTCGAAGGTGCTCTATGGGCCTATTTGAATAAAGTTGTTTTTGATTTTGATTTTGATTTTGATACATGATTTCTATCAAAACAAAAAAGTTAAGATATAAGTTTAGCTAACTTAGAAATGTCTTTTTAAATCTTATCGTAGTATGACTTTGAGATTTTGTCTCTCAGAGTCGTGACATCTGACATGGGTTTGGTGTTATCTGGAAGCTAAACGTATGTCAAGACTCAGATTACATACCTGATTACCAACAAAGCGCAGAGCAATATTTTGAAGTACTAACTTTGTCTCGCCGTTTCACCCGCGTCAAGCATGCCTAATAATGGTAAAAATTGTAGGCGTAAATGGCATATGTATGTAAGTTTATCATTTGAGTATAAATACACTACCTACCCGGTACTCATGTGAATATTTCCTTTTCATATGTCCGCCCGTTGTACAACACAATCTCTAACTATATTTTTAGTTATGTTTAATATTGTATTTGTGGTGTACAATAAATTATAAATAAATGTGTGGTCTATACAAATATTTGTCACTAGCGGCCCGCCCCGGGTTCGCACGGGTATTTAACTAAAATTTTAAAAATTATAAATTTATATTTTTTATCACCTACATGCGCCATCTATCGTATAATAGTAGAATATCGTTTTTATATTTAGTGACATTTAACATAATAGTACCTATATTAATTGAAAATGATGTTTATCTAAAATATTAAAACGATTTCTATTCCTATCCGACATATTAAGTAAACTTTTAAGTTTAACAAAATAATAACTCAAAAATAAGTTTTGTGAGTTTTTAAGATTCCTTAGACCAGATGGCGTTGGCGGCGTAGGTACCTATTTCTATTTTCTTAAATATTTATTTTCAAATTTAATTACAATGAAACAAAAACTAAATTATACTGTGAGTTATGTTTAATTTTTATGTATTAAAGTTATTTACATTGGTTTTGTACTTTTTACGTGATACGTGCACGACCAAAAACGATAAGAGATGGCGCTGATACAAAAAGGAACGCGCTATTGAAATTTATTCTTGATGATATATAGTGTATTAATAAAACGGAGGTTTTAACAGATTTATTATTTGTATAGATGTGTGAGGATCGTACCCGCGACTGCTAGCGCTTCAGACACCTGTTGTTACTACTATGCCAAGAGGTCGTTTAATAAGTTTTTTTGAGAAACGTCGAACTGGTTTTTTAACGTCCATAAAATAAATGAGTCTTCAAATTACAATTGAAAAAATTATTCCAGAAGAAAAGTTTTTTTTTTTTTTTTGGAAACAACTATATATTGTTGTACATCAATGTTGCTCTAACAGTTCGTTGGAACGATCCCTACTAACAATATTTTTCATATAGATTCAGATAAGTAGTTACTTATATATATAGCTGGAGTTCCAGCTTCAAAAATGACAGAATTCTCATATAAATTTTCATCCCTCATTTTACCCTCTTAAGAGTATAATTGCCAAAATCATTTCTAATTTCAAAAGTCCTGTTTGAAAAAATTATCTAGTGTTCATAACTTATGATCAGTGACGAAGAATAATAATATATACTATATAGACTTGACATTTATGTAATCACCAAAAAATAAAATATACCAATTATAATATAAGATTAATAAAATTTAAAATATTTCCCAGCATAAAAACAGTACGTATAATTCTAAATTAATAACGCAGGTTGTCTCCAGGGGTATTTTTGCGAGCGTCCCATTTATACGGACCCCAGTTAGGGGTCAAACAAATTACGGGATCGCGCCGGCTTAGCAGCGTATCTAGTTGATTTATTAACGTGAATCATTTTAAGCACTGCAATATTGATAGCGATCAATGACCTGTCTAAAACTCTAAACGATACATGATCGCGCATTTGTTTTTTAGGTCTTTTCAACGTTCGCCGTAATACAACATTTTCATTACATCAATTTGATAAATCTTTTTTATTCAATTTTTTATATATTTACGAGTATATGATTTAGGACTGTTATAACTTAATTTTATTAGGTTTTTTTTAGTATACAGGTATAGTGATGGATATTTTTAAAGTTTTCATAAGATTTATACACAAATTACAGCATAAATACCAATGGACATAGCTGAATTATAAGAACTAGTCTAGGTCGCCCAGTGGTCGAAATTCGACCTAATCTATAATTGACAGTCATTGTCAATATTATAAAAATATGATTGCGCATAACATGGTGAGCATATGCAGCAGCCATTGGACCTGATCTGTGATACTAAATTTCGATTAAAAATTCATTGGAAGACCTGTATTTAAGACCGTGTTGACAACAGACTTTGACAATAAACCAAATTTGTGTATACATGTAATTGTACATATGTGTTTATGCCGTAGTGTTTGTAGTTTTTTTTTTAATGAATTTTATTAATTTTTTGAGGATTATTATAAAAAAAAATATTAGCATTCTGCACTTTTTCTCCATATAAACTTTAACTGTGCCCAATTACAAACTTCTCCGTCCGCGTAATTTTCGTAAAAAGTGGTAAAAAGTTTTTGCTTCGCGTATTAATATATAGATTCCTGTTGACTACAAAACTTCTAAAACAAAAAAAATATTCACCCTCTATTACGAGACAATTCACAAGTGAAAAATTATCGCACTTATTTCAAACAGCAATCTTTGGCCGAAATCCTGTTCATAGTAATAGTCTTTCATTGTTACATAAATGAGTTGAACCCCAGTACTCAATAAATTCTATTGGTGATCTACTGATGACAACCGTTCTGGTGCAGTGGTGCGAGTAGTCGCCTTAACACCGACAGTCGTTGTAAAGGGTCCGAAAGACCCTTTACAGTGTCCATGGTCTCGGGGGACTGAGAACTGTAGTGGTGGAGCTTGGTAGGTTAAGCTCCAATGCTTTTTCAAAGAAGATAAAAGCTTCACCTTTACCTAGAAGTGAAAAATTTTACAAGTTGATTCAATAAAAATAAATTACAAGAGTTAATAAACAAAAACGTCCAAATCACGACAAATATCTACATAACCTTCAAAAAATAGTTAAACGAGGTTTAAAATCTAGACTATTAAAGCTAAAGACAGTTGCTTTAACCACTGCTCCAAAAGGATCTAACGCTATTTGAACCAAAGACAAATAAAATTAAGCACAACTACTTTATTTAAGTGTAATTACAGTCATAAAAGACACAGAGAGAGATTAGTGTTACTTGTTAATGACTAAGCCTAAGTTAATACCATTAAATGTCCCATTTAACAATAATTTTGGAGATTACTGAAATTACTTAAAGCGATGAGAATTATGAATTATGATTTATGTGTTTTATTTTTATTTACTATTGTTTTATTTACTTTCACATTTTACTTTTGGGTTATGTAACAATTGATTCATTATTCGGACACCCACCACCTCAGTCCCCCGAGACCATGGACGCTGTAAAGGGTCCGGAACGTCGAAAAATAATTTAAAATATTATTAAACTGTAAAGTTTTAAATAAACGCCATAAAATCCGTTATAGACTTTTAATTAAATAAAAAAAAACTGAATAATGATTAATTATTTATTAATTAGATATTAATACAATAATTATCTTAAAACTAAAGTGCTTTAATTGAAGTGAGAATAAAGACTGATAAAAAAATAATACAAGTAATAAAGTTAGAAATTAAAACAATGAGGCTACGGGGAACTCGTGAGACGGTCGCCTGGGAAGCGTCCATCAGTTTGGTCCGTAAGCATATTCGTTGGATTAGGGTTCCGTAACTAACGCGATCATAAACAAATATTGTACAAATACAACTATCAGCCCTGAGCGGGAATCGAACACGCGACCGCCACCGTTCAAGCAACTTCTCGCACCACTGCAAAATGATTGTCACATTATCTAGGTACGTCAACATATAAACGCCACGAAAGCGGAAACTAGACATCGTTAATATATCTTTATTTTGTATATTTATTTTTGGGATTTTTAAAAGTATTAACGTTGTGGTGCATATAAATATTATTAAGATATTATGATGCAATTTTCAGTCACACAAATTCGCTAAAAACAATATTGTAATATCAATGTGAGCATACAGTAATCGGTAGTACATAAAGGTCATAAATGTTCGTCTCTTCAAATTATTCTTTATTCTAAGATCTTGAAACTTTTAAATCATTTCAAATGGTACAAAATATTAATTTCCCTTTTTTGATAAAAAAGTTGGTAAATTTCTGAAATTTTCCCTTTCATATACACAAAACCTTAAAAATTTTACGTCTTATTATAATATCAGTATAGATAATTACACGGTCGTTTCATAAACATAACTCGTAATAAAAACATAACTCGTGTTTTTGATTTTTATGTCACATTATGTTATTAACTATTATCACGTTTCGCGAGCAAGAGCGCGGAACAAGTGATAGAGAGGCACGATCGGCATAAGTGTTGTTCAGCTTGTGAATGAAAAACAATAACGCACATTGGAGGACCTTAAATATCACACATTTATATACGTTGTAAATAAATTGTTAATAGCACATTATTACTTGTAAATAATCTGTATAATTTAAGTAATAAAATATTTGAATTAACGAGTGCAAATAAATGTTAATTTATCGAAAAACATTGTAATTAATTGAATTAACTCATTCTTTGTATTATACAAAATAATAATAATTCAGTGATTATAATTCAATTCATAAAAGACTGCAATTTTTCACCAATCGTTTCTTATGACTTTATCACGTAAAATTATCGTCCGTAAACCGACTTTATTTTTCATATTATTAATAGTCAGTGTTCATTCCTATTATTGATTATTATTTAACAACCACATTAGAAAATAATATTAGATTAGATTAAAAAATAGCTTATTAATTTTAAAAAATGACAATAAATTAGTTACATAATAAATAAAATCTCATAAATTATATAATAATCAGTTAATTGATTACCAGAGTTATAAATTAATTCAATACGAATTTATTGAATTTTTGACACGTACACACGTGTATACAAATGTCAAATATGAACTCACAAGGTTATTACCGAAAAAACTAATATAAGAAACCCGAAGAGATTGTCTGAACGCGTTAATCTCAAATGTCATATTTGTTTCGGGTGAGATTGCCTGTTGTTAAGGAAGGCTATGAATCATGACACGAGGACCAAAATTGTCGAACATTAAATATAACTAGTGGTCGCCCAGTGGTCGAAATTCGAAAATAATTTATTTAAATTTTAAGTTTGAACATTATTACCGTTTTATTGTGGAACTATACTTCTATAATTACAGAGTGCATGGATACAATATATAGTCTAATGATGAATCAAAACTGAAATATTTTAAATCAATTCTCTTGCCCAATCGGGAAGCTGTGTTTCTGTTTATTAGACAATTCATAACAAAATTCTATGTTTATTTCTATTAGACAAACCATGACTATGACATTATTATAATAACGATTATTTTTGACATTCAGTCTATAATATTATAGACCAATAGCATCAATATCTTCTCAGTTTGACCACATACTTTAACAATAAACAAAAGAGTATATATTTGTGTATGTGTGTGTGTGTGTGTGTCAAACGCATGGTAGTGTGTGTATTTTTTTAAATATTAATTTTATGTATTTTTAAGCATTACTATAAAATAAATATTACCATTCTGCACTCCTTCTCCATATAAACTTTAACTCTGCCAAATTTCATATTCCTCCGTCCGCGTAATTTTGGTAAAAAGGGGTACAAATCATAGAAATATCTTTGGTACAAATTGTTTGCTTCACGTATTAATATATAGATAATAAATAAGCACACTGAGGCTCACTCAACCTCTCAAGCCTCTACTAGGATGAAAATGAAATGAATTTTATGTGAAGCGTCCGCAAAACTTCAAGGTTTAGATGTACGAATATAATTCGCACCACATCTGTATCTCTAAAGCCTCGAGGTTATGAAGGTACGGTTTTTTTATTCATCTCCGTCAATTGTACGACAAGGGCGCGTTGGACAGATTACGTTTTTACGAGCGTATGGTATACAGGTGGGTCGTAAAAAGTTGTTTTCACCAAAGGATCTCTAAGCCGGGATTAAGGATTTTCAGTTAAATAGAACTTTATGGCGGGGACTTAACTCATTTTATTACTACCAAGATACTCAAAATTAGTATTTTTCATGTGTGTGTGACGTGATTTAGTATATTAAAAAAGTATTTTTCAGTCATTTCCGAGGATAGTTTAATTTGAAATAAAATAAAAAATTGGTACTCTGTAAAGTCAGTTTACGGACGATAATTTTACGTGATAACGTCATAAGAAAGCATTGAAAAAAAATCGCATACTTTTACGAATTGAAATATAATCACTGAGTTATCATTATTTTGTATAATACAAAGAATGAGTTAATTCAATTAATTACAATTTCTTCGAAAAATAACATTTATTTGCACTCGTTAATTCAAATATTTTATTAATTAAATTATGCAGATTAATTACAAGTAACAATGTGCTATTAACATTTTATTCACAACTTATATACATGTGTGATATTTAAGATCCTCCAATCTGCGTTATGGTTTTTCATTCACAAGCCGAACGCTTAGGCCGATCGTGCCTCTCTATCGCTTATTCCGCGCTCTCGCTTGCGACACGTGACACTTCTTCTTACGTGCAGTCGGCATTCATCGATTTACAAGACGTTATCACGTCAAAAATTCGCTCGAAATAAAAATTAAGTTAAAGTAAATTTCCAGATTTTAATGGGATTCCTATCATAATATGAAGTTACATCTTAAAAGCACGCTTGGTAAAACAGTTGTCAGGTAGGAATTACTATTGATGTTGAATTAATGAATAAATTTCATTATTCGCACGGATCGATTGAGTGATTTATACTACATTGTACTATTCTAATAGCTCACCAGTCAAATCATGTTATGTTATATGAAACAATATATCTATTCTCTTAATTATTTAATGTAATCAAAATATACTCATATACAGTAAATCGTGTATTTACTTTTATGAGTATTTACAATTAAAAATATCATTTTTTAATTACTTTACCATTTATTTTTAAATGTTTTAGGAGACTAGCAAAAAACATTACCAGCTCATATATATATAGCTAAATAGCTTCTATAATAAATTAATAATATTCATTCATAAATAAAGACCGACTGACTTATCGAGTTCATTCAATATTGATGCATCAAAAAATAATTGTAGAAAGTTTACGAAATAAACAATAAAACAATATTGATTTTATTTGTTTCTCGAACAAACAAATAGCAATCAAATACGCGTAAGTTTGATCGGAATACTTATTCATCCAGTTCCCTTTCTTTTAACCAACTTGAAACTAAAAGAGTTTTTGTTTTTATTTATTATTATTATTAAGTAATTACCTGATGAAGATCTTGATGGCCTAGCGAATGGAACCGTACCACGAAGAGCACGTAAAGCCATCGATCCCGATTGTTATCATAGACACCTGATAACGATCATCACTCGTGGTAGAGAAATTATCTGCCAATCCACTGTGGAGCAGCGTGGTGGATTAAGCTCCAAATATTTGCACAAATACAAATATCTGTCTCGAGTGGGAATCTAAACCATCACCGCTGGTGTTGAGGCGACTACTTTCACAACTACACCAGAACGGTCGTCAACGCGAGAACGTAGAATAGAAACAATACTTTAATATATTCAATGAACTCCAGTAGGATTAAATACCGTATCGGGGAAAACACAACTCAAGCGCAAACTCCAAGATCAATACATTATTTGACATGACATTGTCATGACAGAAATCGAATCAGCGAGCGCAACAGTCAGTTGCTGTAACCACTGCACTTATCTGATAATAATAATCATTTAAATACCGATTCAAAACCATGTAATAATTTATTACAATGCAGAGGATAAAACATACTTTTAAACTTCAGTGCTTGTCGTTTTAGTAACTATTTTAAATGTCCCGAGAGTAGGTCGTAAAAAAGATATTTATGTACGCTGCGTTTATCTGTCCTTTCAAAGTCAAACACTAAATTGTCCTTTAGAATATTTTTACATAATTTTATATTTTTTACATTCTCGTGCGAAGTTAGGGAATCTTAATTAAGAAAAAGACTCGATTTTCATATTAAATGGGTTTATTCGTTTCGATTTAATATTTTACCAAGCTTCGTAACATTTTTACAGCTTAAAAACGTCTCACTGCTGGGTTTACGCCACTGATGGGCCTTCACTGAGTTATAGCTTAATCCGCCATTTTGCTCCACAGATTGTTGGTGGATGCGAAACAAGCTGGTTTCCATATGATGTTTTTTTTACCGTCGATAACGAAATAAATTATTTTTGAAAGATAAATTTAGTGTTTAAAATATGAGCAGTTTCAGAACGGTTTTGAACCTCTAGTAGTGATTCACGTGTTCTGTCCTGATCATCTCAGTACTGGTATAAATATTTGTACGAATTATTTATAAGTGTTTTTTGAAACACATTTTACTCAGTAATTATCTAGACTGTAAAAAAATCACACTACGACATACGAAAAGTCAACAGTAACCAAAAAATAATATCAGACAAACAGTACAATTTAACGCAGATGAAACTGCGGGAGACGTCTAGTCTGTCACAGCTCAAAAACGAATAATAGTAAAATTAATTATATTAGTACATAGAACACAACTATAGGAAGAAACGCATGTATCTTTAACCCATCTATGTTTGCGTGTATTTATAAATATGCAAGTCTGATTTAGAGTAGTTCATCGAAAAAAAAAATCGATAATTTTACTATAGATAATTTTCGTATCGTATTATCGATAGTTATCGATAATTATCGAATGAACAGTTATCATCAAATTATCGATAGTTGGCGACAGTTATCGATAATTATCGGATGAAAATTATCGATAATTATCGGCCGATTCGATAATTATCGGATGGTTTCGATAATTATCGGATGAAAAATTATCGATAGTTATCGATAATTAAAGAATGAAAAATTATCGATAATTATCGAATCAAAATTGTCGAATCACACTTATGGATAATATCGGATGAAAAATTATCGAGTAGTTACGAATTATCGATAATTATCACACACCCCTAGTCTGATTTGTGTGACAGTGACGCGTCAGTCGTTGTCCAAACAACACATGCTCCTATGGCTTTATTATGTACAATCAATAAAATTAACGATTTTCAAGATATTCTGTTATTTTGAATTACGAAAAACAAAATAAAGACATATTAAACATGTAATTGTTGTGAAAAAAAAATTACCTACTGGATTATATTAATTATTACACAAATGCAATCAGTGTATTTATATAAGTTTGACGCACACATAGTACCACAGGCCAAGATGATTTGGACGTAGCTATAGATAGCGCCACATTTTGATTACCACCACTAAGTTTTTCTAATTTAGATGCCAATTTAGATATAGCTAGTCTAGATGCTAATTTAGATAAAACCTAGATATCTAGATAGATTCAATGGAAGCAGCATATGTATCTTAACTGCAATGCCTCGGGTTTCGTATTCTAGAAAGCATTGTTCTATTTCATATTCTATATTGAGTAACTGACCGTTGTGCTTGCGGTCGCAGGTTCGATACTTGCACATGAAAAAAAATTATATAGCCCATATATATGTTAGTCGTGGTCTGGGCATTTGTTTGTCTATTGTATGGGTTTCCAGACCCCGGTTCACATCCTACTGGAAACTGTTGAGTGTAAGGCATGTATTGTAAGGTATGTATTGTTTATTATTTACTCGTATTTAATTATTCTCCATGTTCACAATCAAAGATGAAAAAAGCTTATGAGTGGGATATTTATGACTTAATTTAAAATGTCTTCCAGATTTAAGTAATAATAAAATCGTACTTCCAATCTATTAATATTTGTATTTATATAACGTACATATCATATATTTAATACAAACATTGTATAAAGACTTGGAACAGCTTAAATTAAATCATATAATGGAACACTTGAAGGAACAAAGAGACTCGGCTCCTCACGAGGTAAACAATAGCATTAAGACACTAAACCAGATTAAATCGACTATTCACGGCTGGACAACCGCATAGACCAACGTGGTCTTTTCGATCATACTAATATTTTAAAGACAAAAACACTTGTATAACAGTGGTGTTTGCTTGGATTTGAATTCGAATCTGGTATCGATTAACGTGCCGCAATGGGCCATCACTAGTATTTTAAGCTAGCTGTACCTACAACTTCGTTCGGGATTGACATTCCTTTTATTAAGTTTGTAAGATTAAGCGGTTAAAAGCATTTAAAACAAATCAAGCATATAAGAATATAAGTAAATGATATTTATTAGCCTTGGTTCTTCCGAATAATCTATTTATCTAATTGTAAAAGCATTATTAAAATCGATTCATTAAATTAAATTATATTCGTATTTCAATAAAGTAATATGTTCAACATACAAACACAACTATGTAAATGACTTTGTTTTCGTAACAACCTACTGACACAGGTACATATATGTATAACATTTTTTTAGTTTAATTTACTCGAATCAAACCCACTACTCTGGAGCGGAAATCAGTGTCAACTGAGCCAACGATCTAATCGTTATTTTAACAACAAACACGTGTATTTTTTATAATATTAGTAAAGAAACATATTAAACAAAGTCCTTGGCCTAAGTTTGTCTGAAAGAAATCGCTCTATTAGCGATAAGATCCCCTTTATACATATTTTCTGTATTTTACTGGGTAAGTTTGTATCATATTGTACAGTAAGGAATATTATTATTATTAGACAAGTATATATTGTTAATTACCGAAGTAGTTCCCATTAAACAATGCCAAGTTAACTCAAATGAGTCTTACTTAATTTTATCATGGGGTAAGTTTTAACAAAGATGTATATATAGCAAGATTGGGTTTATTTTTATTGAATCAAATAATGACCATTCTAATGTAGTGCGAAAGTTCCATTAACACAGACAGGCACGAGTTTGAGTCACGCTCGTAACGGATAATTGTGTTTGTACAAATATTCGTTTCTGGTCTTGTTGTTTCGGGTCACTCCATTGTTGTTGAGAACACGTAAAGCCATTAGTCGTGATTATTATTGTACCTGATGACAATAATTACTTTTGGTATCAATAATATTTGTCAACCTGCAGTAGGGCAGCTTGGCAAATTAACTCAAACTCTATATCCATATGGAGAAAAATCTGCAACATCAAGCAGCGTCACCATGTCCTACCACAACACACTGCGCTCGGTAAACAAGCATACCAAGTAGTGGTAAACCCCTTCCAGAGATGATGGGAGATTTTAAATATTTCGACTTTCATCGCCTCTCCCAAGGGAACAATTACTGAATCCAGCGTCCTAGCCCGTGATATGGATTCAAGTCATGCCCAGTTTTATTTAAATTCATGCAGTTGTTTAGGCGTAATCCGCGACCAAGAAACAAACAGACAAACAAAAAGACATAAAATGAAACAAAAATACATTTTTGATTTTAGTATCGACTATAGAGTGTCAACCAAAAAAAATTCAAAATATTTTTAATGCAGAATTCGATCGGTCACAAATTTGTCAAAAGTAAAGATAAAGTGTCATTATATATATATATATATATATATATATATATATATATATATATATATATATATATATATATATATATATACATATATATATGTATATATATATGTATATGTATATATATATATATATATATTAAGTTCGATTCAAAGATTATAGAGAGAAGATATAAGATAGATATAATGCAATAGCATAATTGCTGCAAAAATCTGAGGCCCTTACATGATATAAAGACGGGAATAAATTTAGAACAGTCTTATAAGAGTTAAATTTTTAAATGACATTCGCGGGCTTATGACTCTAGAATAGAATTAAAAGATCATAACGCATAATGCGTTTCCGTCTCTTTGTCATTCAATCATGTACTTGATAAACCGGTTCAATGCGAGCTAACAAGATCATTTGAGATCTTCACATTACTAAAATTGCGTACTTACTCCGCAATCACCAATTGAGAGTGAAATAAAACTGGACGAGCACATCCAGAGCGACAAAGTTGTTCAATTATAATACTAAACGTCAGTAGCGATTTCACTCATATCACGATATTTAATAGATTAGTAGGTGTTTATGGTTTATGCCCCTATAAGTCGTATTGCAAAGTTTTTCTGCCTATAATATTCCACAGTAAAAGACTATCTATTTCAAAGTGTAATGTGTGTATTAACTTCTATGAAAAGAGAATTTTTAAATAACTCATTACGAATTTTCTGTCAATCCGTCTGTTCGTCAGTTGTTAGGATGAATTAGGTTAGGTGACTTAGGGAAGGGGCCCCAGCGCCATGCCCTGGTGGCCGTGATAGGCGGAGACCTCTCGCTGTCGAGCGTGGTCCGCTGCATGCTCGGCAGCGAGAGGTGTTGGTCGGCCGTAACCTCCTTCTGCGAGGAGGTCATGGCATTGAAGGAGGCCGCGGAGCGGGAGCGTGAAGCAGACGCTAACGCTAACCCGCTCCGCAGGAGACGACCGGGGGGAAGGAGACGCCGTTACGCGCTCCTTCACCCTCCGCAATAGAGTGGGAGAGGCACCTATCATCCTTCCACTCGCCACCAGGGAAATAGAGCGCTCACGGTGCCTGCGAGCGCTCTATAGGCGAAGGCGGCCCGCATAGGCGGGCCAACCGTCGGGGCGTCACGGTTGCATGCGAAAGCGATCCCGTGGCGCCCCACTACGACGATGAGGGCACCGCTGGGTTTTAGTGCGGTATTCTGGCACGTTCTGCCGTGCCAGCGAGTCCCACATACCCGTCGCCTACGGGCGGCGGGATGCGTAAATGCATTTCCCAGCGAAAAACGAAAAAAAAAAAAGGTGACTTAGGGAATCTCGCTTGTAATGGGAAGTAACTTGAAATCTTTATAAAATATACATTTCTATAGCTGCTTCAACATAAAATACTAACAATGAAATGAATTTAAAAGTTAAGGTAAAATAAAATAAAAAAGTCATGATAAAAAAAAGTATCTTCCCAAAACAAATTTATCCATCCCCATCTTACATACTGTTACAAAATCTTAACAGTTGTGATTTTCAGATGATGTAACGAATTAATTTCACCATTATTAAGTACGGTTGTCTAGGCTCCTCTCATATTGACCTACAACTTAAATAGTCCTTAGTAATAAGTGTTCTAACTTGGTTCAGAACATATAAAAATACCACGGTAATATATTATTTTATTATGTATTGCTTTAATATGTTACACATTGGAAAAGATGTAAATTTAATTTAATGCCTTTTTAAGTTCGAACAAGAGATTTGAATAAATAGTTAAAGTCAATGATGTTAGAACGCGTGAATAAGATTACTGTCCATTTCTATTTGAATATTCTCATATACGTTCATAAAATCATAAATGCTTATGAATTATTATAAAATTAATTAATTAAAAAGCTGCTTTTTATTAGTTGATAGATTATTGGTTAGATTGACTTTTTTTATATATTATTCGTGA
This sequence comes from Euphydryas editha, assembly GCA_036937285.1. Classification (NCBI taxonomy): domain Eukaryota; kingdom Metazoa; phylum Arthropoda; class Insecta; order Lepidoptera; family Nymphalidae; genus Euphydryas; species Euphydryas editha. Next base: position 14,301,261 of record JAUPFZ010000023.1, read on the forward strand.
AATCCTACATAAAGCCTTTTGTATTTTTTTACTGTTTTTATTATATATTTATACGTATTTGTTATAATTATTGTAATTTTCTTTTAAAACTATCCGCATCTACATGACTTAAGTTTCCTGTAATCAATTTAATAATTGACTTAAGCTTTTATTTACACCGTGCTTAATTTTTTTTAATATCACACAAATTATACATAAATATTATTGTATATTATCTAGTTTTATATACTTAGAATATTATACAAATTAACATATTTATAAATAAACTTTGTTTTTGATTACATTTCAGTTATAGAGATTTCAGAATATTTTTCTATATAATTTTATCTTTTTAGCACAAAAACATTTTCTAATATTTAAAATAATTACCGGTGGGAGGGATGCGCTGCCGCGCTCCCGGCTGCATGGGTATCACCATCTTGCTTGTTTCTCCCGTGAAACAGCTTAGCTGTGTTTCGGAGAGAAGGGCAAGACAGGCAGTGTAATTACTGGCACCGAGACTTTAACACCTTATGTCTCTGGATAGGCAACACATAAATGAGTTGCCTGGGCTAGTTCCAGGTAAACTAGTTTATGTTCATTGGCGACGTCAACCACTTACCATCAGGTGGAACGTCTGCCAGTTTGCCTATCCATTTAATATTAAAAAAAAATTACAGTATTACACAAATTTATGTTACGAAACTTTTAATTTATTTTATTTAAAAAGTTTTGTGTCTTTTAATTGCCAAATATCACATATAAATGAAATAGAATATGGACACCCGATGATAGGTTTCTTTGTCCAACATTACGCCAATATGATTAAATTATTTACGGGTTCAACTATGCGGTAACGCCGATGAACCAGATGATTACTCTGATATATTTTCTGAAAAGGCACCGGAAGGGTTCATCATTCGATAACAAACTCTCATGGTTAGTACGTGAACTGGTTTCCCTGCAATTTCTGCGATTTGTTTCGAATGTATTTTTACCATCCACACATACAAGGCTTAAAAGGCACTTTCAAATCCCACTTTATTTTATTATTATTATTTCATTAATCATAGTTTTGTAAATATGTATATATTGTAAAATTACGAATTTTCAATTATGTACTAGTTCTGAAATAAAGGTTTTTATTATTAACATTTTACAAAAAATCCTTATACTTAGCTTATATTATTACCACCGATATACTTGGCCATAAGTCATTTCTCCTATATGAAAGCCAACGTTGGCTTAGAGGCCATTATAAATTAAGTCATTTCTCCTAGGTATATGAAAGCCAACGTTGGTATAGAGGCCATTATAAATTAAGTCATTTCTCCTAGGTATATGAAAGCCAACGTTGGCTTAGAGGCCATTATAAATTAAATCATTTCTCCTATATGAAAGCCAACGTTGGCTTAGAGGCCATTATAAATTAAGTCATTTCTCCTATATGAAAGCCAACGTTGGCTTAGAGGCCATTATAAATTAAGTCATTTCTCCTATATGAAAGCCAACGTTGGCTTAGAGGCCATTATAAATTAAGTCATTTCTCCTATATGAAAGCCAACGTTGGCTTAGATTTAAATCTAGACATCTTTGTCATTAAATATTCAGACGATATATCAGAATAGCAATTATAAAAAAGTTCAGCTCATTTAATTTTTGTACGCGCTCACTATTTTGAAGTCGGATAATGTATACTAGGCCTTCTAAGTTGTATTTTACCTTAATTCTTTTCTATTTAATAACTGCTTAAATCAAACATTATAGAATACCTACTAGTTTTCCGCCCGCGGCTTCGCCCGCGTGGAATTCGGTTATATCGCGCGACATTGTAAGCGCGCCGCCGCCGCCGCCGCTCCGCGCCCCGCCTACCACCCGATACGTCCCCTCCCCCTGGAGGGTCTCCGTAAGGGGGGGGGGGCTGTGCGCGGAGCTTGTTCAGCGCCGCGCGATAAGGGCGTCCCCAGGGGTCACGCTCTAGACCCTCCATCATCTCCTGCCGCTTCGCGTCTTTGGCGCGACAGATGGCCAGCTTCAACGCAGCACGCGCATGGTTATACGCTGCGTACAGCTGGCCCTCCCGCTCTTCGTCGCGTACTCGGCGACGTCGGCTGTGGGTGTAAGACCTCCGGGCACGAATACAAGCCTCACGGAGGTCCGCCAGCTCCGGGGACCACCAGTATACCCCCTTCCGTCAGGTTGGGTGGCGCACTCGAGGCATGGCCGCATCGCAGATTTGCGCTAATGTACCGCGGATGCGACCAGCTTCGACGCCAACGTCCTCCGTCAAGGGGGGAGACAGCCAAGACTGAACAATGGCCGCCTCCACCAGTAGGTCCCGATCGAGTTTACCCACAGCCCATCGTGGAAAAACGGGAGCTCTGTCCGCCGCGTGACCCCTGCTGGGGCCCCGTGCATGCTTTTTTGTCTTTGTTTTAAACAATTGAACAATCTTACTTGATTTAATGTTTGACAATAAGGAACTTCCATACAAACTTTCGTACCCTATTTCAACCCCTTCTACCATTATTTTCGAGATAAAAAGTATTCTATGTCCTTTCCCAAGTTTAGTTCTATCTTTATACTAAATTTCATTGAAATCGGTTCAGTGGTTTAGGCATGAAAGCGTAACAGACAGACAGACAGAGTTACTTTCGCATTTATATATTAGTAGGGATCATCTACTCCTCGAGATTTTCGAGATAAAAATTAGCCCATATATATTATTATGTATTTTCAGCTACGAATATCTACCTAACAAGTGTCATTGCAATCGGTTGATTCAAACGACATCTATTCTTACCTTCGTATTTATAATATTAGTAAAATTGTACATATCTTTATCAATAAAAATATTGTTATTGATTGCCTTATCTTTCAAGCGCTTATCGATTCATAAACGCTATGTTATTTTACGTAATCGTTTTTTATTATTAATTTATAACATATCCAATACAACCGAAGTTTACAATTAAATATTTTGACGTTCGTATAATCAGTCCTCTATTAGAGTAAATAGGACGGGGATGAAGATTTCTCCCACATAACGGGTCATTGTGTTCGTTCTCTAATTGTTTAATAACAATAAAATCAACGGAGGCTGTAATTATTATCCCTAACGAGTTTAGGAAAGGACTTTTCTTTCAACAATGTGGGAAGGAACTGCTGTCGTAACGTAACACTTGTCGGTTTACCATTTTATGGTGAAGTTGAATTACGGTGTTGGCAGGTATATTTACAAGATATAACTTAATAGTCACTCTTCGAGACGGACGTGCTTAATTTTTTTTTCTTTATACGTAAATACCCTACACTCAACGATCTACGTCTGTAAAATAAAAAATCTATATAAAAAAAATCTTTATTCAAATAGGATTCCAAATCACTTTTAAATCATCATTTTATACGGTATATAACATTTTGAATTAATTAATCATAGTTAATGTGAAGCTACCAGACATTCGGAATGTAGAGCTGAGAAGGATCAGCGAGAAACTCAACTGTTACTCTTTTAAAAAAGCCGTCAATAAATAACTCAAAGATAAATACTAATATATTTAATAGGAAATATAATAATAATAACGATAATATGTAATGACGATAATACGTTTTAACGATAATGTGTAAAGAACGCATAAACACAGTAAAAACACAAACGCCCATACTACTAATCTACAATGACTGGCCCGTTGGTTGCAGTGACCCTAATTTCTGCTCAAGGGTTGCGATCTTGATTTTCCCCTGATTCTTGATGTAATATATATTTATTTATAGTCTGTTCGCGTTAAGAAAATAGTGACTCATCAAAGTAAAGGCGTATTCATACTGGGGTAAAAATTAAACCATTAATATTAAAGCAAAGTTTTTATGACAGTATTTTATAATATTAAAATTAAGTAGTTATTACATTAAGGTGGACATGCATAGGTCGACTTTCATACATTTTTATTTTTGATTATTCTTGAAATGTATACATTTTTTTAAACATTTAATTTGTTTTATCATTTCTTTAGAGCTTTTTATATGGGCAATGTTCATGTGAGGCAAATATTTACATTGTTTATAGTATAAAATCGGCATTCAAAAAGTGACAGATTTACGTATGTGTGAGTTCTGAAGTTTACATTAGCATTGATAGATGTCGCCCGTGTCGCCCAAATAATCATAGACGTATTATACCTCTATGCAAATAATGCGTCGAAAATAATTTTTTTGCGCCACCTATCGTTAAAGTGTAAAAGTACATAAATTTTATAGGAAAAGGTAAGGTTCATAGGTATCTTATAAGAGGATTGTGAAATCACATTCAAATTTCAAAATTATCAAATGGTTTGATAAGGTTTAAATTAATTTAAACTTTTTAATGGTAGGTATTATTTAAATGTGACCTTACTCTGCAAATATGACTCAATTCAAAAATTAAGTTTTATATTTATTTTATCGTTATTTATTATATATCGTTATTTTTTATTATATATACATATTTAATATCTGTATGACCAAGCTTTGTTCGGTATTTTTTTTTGCAATTTACTTATCAAATATAATTATTTAGATACGATTAAATAGTGATGAAATATGAGTAACTACCTAATATTTTTCGATCTTACCGATATAATAATAATAAAATATATATATATATATATATATATATATATATATATATATATATATATATATATATATATATATATACATATATATATATATATATATTTTATTATATATATGAGCTGGTTATTGAAATAAAAAATAAAAAGATCTCCGAATAATAGTTTTTCTCACAAAAGAAGCAACTTGATAAAAAAGGGGGAAAAAACTGAACTGGAGACAGGTGAATTCGAACCAGGGTCGCCCGAGTCGCCTTGAGTCGAGACCATCCCGCCTGAGCTATCGTTACCTAATAATTAATGGCGAATATTACATTCCTATTCTAATTATAGGAGTTTTTAATTGCATGAAAACAAATAAGACGACATTTTCTAAAAATGGATCCAAGCTAAATCGATTCACCCCGGAAACGCTCTGCACACTAAACGGGTTGGCGGATAATTTCCCTACCATGACCATGAGTAACGATCGTTATCAAGTATCTATGATAACAACTGGAACTGACGGCTTTACGTGCTTTCCGAGGCACGGTGGGAGACCCACAAGGACATACACCTAGACCGGAAAATATTTGTACAAATACAAATATCTGTCCCGAACAGGAATCGAACCCGCGACCGCCGCCTGCGCGCAGCGTTTAGGCGACTAATCGCACCACTACATTAGAACAGTCGTCAATTACTTTTTTTTATACTTCTCTTTTAGGAATTCTTTACATCCCATTTTATAAATCTATATCTGTAAAAACTACACATCATAAATAAAAAAGAAACAAACGCCTGTACGTAAATCGCTCCCGTCACAGTATAATATGGTAATGTGGTAGGTACTACGACAGATTTCGTTTTATTGCATAATGGTGTTTAGAGTATTAATTACCATCTTGTATATATTTTTGTATTTTTTCAAAGTATATTTATAACAATACACTAATTTCAATGGTACCGTAATGAACATACAATATTATTCTCATAAAATATAAATACAATTTTTGCACGAATAATACAATATTATTGAATTGTAACTTATAACTCTGCAAATAAGACTCAATTTCAAAATGAAGTTTTATATTTATTTTATTGTTATTTATTATAAGTATATTTAATATCTGAATGACCAATCTTTTTTTTGGTAAATCGTGTTTTGAGATATTATAAATAGATACGATTTACATACTTACTGATGAAATATGATTAATATTTTTCGATCTTACCGACATAATAATAATAAAATATGAACTGGTTATTGAAATAAAAAATAAAAAGAGCTCCAAATAATAGTTTTTCTCACAAAAGAAGGCACTTTAGGATAAAAAAGGAAAAAACTGAACTGGAGACACCAGGATTCGAACCCGGGTCGCCGAGTATCTCGACTAAAGGCGCGAGTCGCCTTGAGTCGAGATCATCCCACCTGAGCTATATACTATAATACGACATTTTCTAAAAATGAATCCAATCCATATGCTAGATATATACGTGTGTAATATTATTGAAACTGTAAAATAATCAAATAAATGACAATCTATTAGAGCTTTCAAACATAATATGTATATGTATGTTTGTCCTTACATTTCTCCGAAAATATGCGACCGCTCATTTTACTGGCTTACATTTATTTCAACATAGGGAACAAGTTTCATTAAAATAGTTTTAATAGTTTTTAAGATTTGGACAAGTGTTCGTTGTGTTGGATAGTCCATTTACAGAGGAAGGCTATAGGCTATATAACATCACGCTACGACCAATAGTAGCTGAGCATTCATAAGAAACATTATAAAAACGGGAAAAACATTATTTTTTGAGAGATTCCGTTACGTAAGCTGCGCAAACAGTTAAAGTTATGCAAAAATTATGTACAACGGAATTGATTAACATTAAAAGTTCAAAAAAAAAAGTCGACAGCATATTATATCTATCTCTTGAGGTTGACTCAATATAACCATTTTTATAGTAATCAAGTATGTTCTAAAATAATGTGTTATTTGCGAAGGTGGTTTTATAGACATGATATAAATCCTTATCCAAATAAATCTTCATCACAAATATGCCTTTTTGAACGAAATTGTCCTTAACATCATTTGATTTCAATGAATTATCTTAGAAGATATCATAGTTTTAAAATAACTCCGCAAAGAAATAATGATCATAAAAAATTAAAAGGTGATTTTATTGCATTTGTATTAGCCAGGCATAATCCTTAGGAATACAAAAATACTTCATCAACGAGGCAACTATATGAAAATAAACTTTGTCTTTTATAGCATTTAATTTGAACGCATAATTTAGAAGATAATGTAAAATCATATGAAACTATGTAGTCACGCCGCGCGCAGACACAAGTCGCCTGAGTTATCGTTTGCTGTAACAATTAATGAAGCACATGGGCAAACATTTAAACATATACCTAGAAATCGATTTATGTCAAGACTTCTTTTCACGCGGAGAACTATAATATGTTGCCTAATCGAGATCAGGTTGCGGAGAAAACCAGTATTTTCTTCTCCTTGGTTGGTTAATATTGGTTTTAAAATATTTAAGTACGTTTTTCCTTCAAATTAACGCGGGTGAAACCGCGGGGCACAGCTATATTAGTAAATAAAAAACGCTGTTGTTATTGTGTAGATTATTACTGTACTGTATTGTATCTGCCTGTAAACAATCCACTGCTGAGCGAAGGCCTCTTCTCCATAAAGAAGAAGGGTTGGAGCTTAATCCACCACGCTGCTCCACTGCGGGTTGGCGGATAATTTCCCTACCATGAGTAACGATCTGTTATAACCCTGATTAGTAACCGTTACTCCTTATTCAGCATCCCTATTCCACCTATTTAACACTTTTATTATTTAACAGGTGTTAATAGTTATCCGCCCCGGCAGTCTCATTCCATCATCCATCCGCGCTAGACATGTGCATTAATAACTGTAATAATTGTGTTAATAATTGTGCGCATAAATAATTAATTGTGAATTAAAATTAAGTTTTTATTTTTCCTTTTTTTTAAAAAGACGCTCGCCTTGAGGCTCCTAACATTGGTGGCAGCGGAAAAGGGATCTGATAGGTCCCAGGAAAAACGTCTCTGTCTTTTAAAGTTTAAATTAAAACCCAACATCGATTTTACATCTCAAAGTACGCGAGTGAATCGTGTGTACGCGAGTGATCTAAGAACGTTAAAATTGTGTGATAAATACTCGAAACCTAATTTTCATTTTAATATAAATAATCAGTGCACATCCTATCCAATAATCTATAAACTCGTTTAAACATCGAACCTGTGACCTGTGAGAGTATTACCGATCGACGCAACGCTTGGAGACTTGGAAACACGATACGCAAGACGACGTGTGGGACGAGAGGAAATGATAAGACGCATCGCTATCGCTCTAGCTGCACTCCTGTAAGTCGAATTCTAATTTTATCATTTGGTCATTGTGATTCATTACTATATTCAATCGTTTATAATAATTGTTAATTATAATATAAAAAAAAAACTTTTGTATACACCATATTCTCTTAATCTACGCACTTCCATACATTTTGTAACCAAATACGTTTATACATATTATATACGTCAAAATGGCAAACAGCAGAGCTCCGAGCCCAAAATTAGAAAATCCCGAAATATGTTATACAACTGAACAGGACAGTGCTACTTGTACTCCTATAGAATTACTTCCATCTGGACCTGTTACTAGGTCCAAGAAAAAAATCGGCACCAGTGCATCAACTAAGATAGAATTAGATCTTTCAACTTTATTAAAATTCATAAAACCATACGATGGTTCTAGGGAAACGTTAAATTCATTTCTGGTAAACTGTAGTAATGCGTATGACCTAGCCACAGAAGCACAAAAAGATATATTATTTAAATATATACTTTGCCAACTACAAGGTAAAGCCCAAGTCGCTTGTTCGATTAAGGAGTTTTTAAACTGGCCACAACTTAAAGAATTTTTAAAAACACAATTCAGCGAGCGGAAGCATTACGCTCATTTACTAACAGACCTTCAAGAGTGCAAACAGCACTCAAATGAATCTGTTAGCCAGTATGCGTTGAGGGTTGAAACTTGTCTGTCGCAACTCCTTACCGAAATATCAATAAGTCACGGTCACAAAAGTAGAGAGATGATAGGGAGAACAGCAGCCATGGAAGAATTGGCACTTCATCACTTCCAAATGGGACTAACACCACGTATCTCTAACATAATCCGGTGTAAATCCCCAAAAACTCTCAATGAGGCTGTTAACATAGCAATTTCAGAGGAAAAAATTCAACAATTTCTTTACAAAAATTCTCAGTCTAGCGCGAGATTAGAAAAACCAAGAACGATTAAGCCCAATTTTAATCAATATTCCAATAATCAACAAAATTATAAATTCAATCGTAATGTTCCAAAACAATCAATTTTTCAATCACCTAATAATTATTATAATAATCATAATCAAGCCTCGACCAGTGGCTCGGAATTATTCTGCAGATACTGCAAGATACCGGGCCACATATTAGAACAATGTCGCAAACGACAATATAACAATGAACGGTCTAAATTCAATTCGAATAATTCTAGGACACAACACCGTGTTCATTTAGTGACTGATAACTCCGATGAGGGTACAAGTAATCCAACAAGTCCAACCAGCCCTACAGAGGGCCATGACACCGTAGATTTTAACACAAAAAACGAGTAAATGTCTCGTCCCGGTATCGTGCGGGATTTAGTCGAATACAAACCGATACCCTCATTCATGATCCTAATCCTAAATCAAATGAATCTAATTGCCAAGTCTTGACTCCGATACATGGAGGTCAAATCTCAAAAATCCAATATAATTCCAAGCCGACATCGCTACACGATCGTCAACCTAATACTATCCCTAAGCCCAATTACAAACAGGGTAACCAGCCCCAACCTTATAGTGGCTGTAATAATACTAAATCCAATATTTTTGAAATCACTAATGACCCAGCTATTATGCTCCTGCCACATGTAATCGTGGAATCCTTAGTATCCGATATTCCCCTTTCCTTACTAGTTGACTCAGGATCCTCGGTAAGCTTGATTAAACATTCATGCCTGCAAAATCATCCTAAACTAATAAAAGAAACCATCCAACTTAAGGGCATTGACTCATCAGAAAATCCTATCTTTACACGAGGTCATTTTCAATTAAAATTAAAAATAGCTAAATCAAACGTTTCTTACAAATTTCATGTTATCGACAAAATTCATTTACCCTATGATGGCATTATTGGTTCCGACATGCTCAACGCGCTCAATTGTAATATAGATTATAATAAAGATATACTTAGAATCGGGAAGGAAGCGCTAAAATTACACTTTAATGACCCTGCCTATGTTATCCCTCCTAGAACCGAGCAAATTATCGAGTGCTCCGTTTTAAATCCGGAAATAAAAGAAGGGTTAGTTCTCGATCAAAAAATCTCCGATTCATTATTAATAGCCAACTGCATAGTTCGGGTTAAAGAGAATAATAGAATAAATTTATCCGTAGTTAACACTTCAGAGAAAGAAATTACTTTAAAGTCTAATTTAAATTTAAAATTGATCCCGATTGAGCCTTACGAATCCAACGAATATCAATCCGTGACCGTTAACCATATAAATGCTTATTCTAATACCACTAAACGTACAGAAGAAGTTCTAAAACAATTACGCGTCGCTCACCTTAACGAAGAAGAAAAGTGTGCCCTTATGCAACTATGTTCAGATTATTCCGATATTTTTCATCTCCCAGGCGAGAACCTAACATATACGAATGCATTAAAACATGATATAAAGACAACCACAGACGTTCCAATTCACACCAAAACTTACCGGTTTCCTGAGGTTCATAAAACTGAAGTTCGTAACCAAATTACTAAAATGTTAGATCAAAATATCATTGAACCGTCGAACTCACCATGGTCATCCCCGATATGGGTCGTACCAAAAAAATTAGATGCGTCTAATATCCAAAAATGGAGAGTTGTAATAGATTATAGGAAATTAAATGATATTACAATTGGCGATACTTATCCCATTCCCCAAATTACAGAAATTCTCGATCAACTAGGTCAGAGCACTTACTTCTCCACATTAGACCTCGCATCCGGCTTTCATCAGATCTTATTAAATGAAGACGATAAATCCAAAACAGCATTCACTGTCCCAGAAGGCCATTTTCAATTTCTCCGCATGCCGTTTGGCTTAAAAAATGCACCCTCAACATTCCAGAGGTTGATGAATTCTGCCCTCTCTGGACTACAAGGTATACGTTGCTTTATTTACCTTGATGACGTCATCTGCTACTCCCACGATATAAGAACGCACATACAAAATTTAGAATTAATTTTCCAAAGAATGCGAAAGTTTAACCTTAAGTTACAACCCGATAAGTGCGAGTTCTTACGTCGAGAGGTCGCCTATCTTGGCCATGTTATTTCTGCCGACGGCGTCAGGCCAAACCCAGACAAAATCAAGGCCGTTCTTCAATTCCCCACTCCACAGAATCCTAAAGATATAAAATCATTTCTCGGACTAGTATCTTACTATAGGCGGTTTATACCCGATTTCTCAAAAACCGCTAAGCCTTTAACAAGTCTTCTGAAGAAAGATCAGCCTTTTGTTTGGCAAAACCAGCAGCAAATTGCATTAGAAACCCTAAAAAACAAACTTGTTTCAGCCCCTGTTCTTTGTTACCCCGATTTCACAAAACCCTTTACGGTTACAACGGATGCATCAAACTATGCCCTCGGAGCCGTTCTTTCCCAAGGTCCCGATGGTCAAGAACGACCAATTGCCTACGCTTCTCGAACTCTAAATAAAAGTGAGAGCAATTACAGTACTACAGAGAAAGAATTACTGGCAATTTTATTCGGATGCAAAACCTTCAGACCTTATCTCTACGGTCAAAGATTCAAAATCGTTACTGACCATCGCCCTTTAAAATGGCTGTTTAATCACAAAGATCCGTCAAGTAAGTTACAAAGATGGCGTCTCAAACTCGAAGAGTTTGACTACGAAATAGTCTATAGGAAGGGAAAACTTAATTCAGCTGCAGACGCCTTATCCCGTTACCCCGTTAATCCCATATATTCAGAAACCGAGAAACCGTTACCATCAAATAGTGATCCAACTCTTCTACCAGAACTTCCTATTAACGATAACGAGCTAATTGAATGGGCCAACGAGAATCCGTTACCATTAACTAACGATCCTACACCTTTAACAGAACCAATTATTGGCACTAATGACCTTCCTGAAATTTAGACTTCATACCCTTATCCCCTCCTATCCCTATTGAAAAAACAATCATTGATCCCCAACCGTCAACCAGTTGGCAGGCACCACCTCTACCTAATATTCCTAATCCTGAACAACATCATCAAACACCGGAACTAATGTCAATACCAACCGACGTATCAAATCCCGAATCAAATCCAGAACCCCAATCTTTAATTACTTGGGAAGAATTAACTTTACCCGTAGCCGAAAATCCCGGACCTTCTTTAACTCATGAAACCTCACCAATGCCCTCAAATTTGACAGGAAGTCCTGTCACACCACAAGTATCCCTACCTTTACCCGATGAAACATATAACAATTTTTTAAAATCACCTACGAAATCCTTTAACACACAAATAATAGAACACAATAATAGCCTACTTAAGAGCACCCAAAAACTAATAATAATACCTACCTCAGTAGACATGGACGAGTCCATGCCCTACGTCCAAGAGATAATTAATAACTGTCCGGAACCTGCTCGCAGCGAATTTCTAAAATTAGAAAGAAGTCCATTTACCTGCCTACCTTTAGAATATGAAAATAAAATTTACCTCTTCGCGTTTACAAAAGTTCACTACTTCGACGATCATTGTTACCCAGATATATTCAAAACCTTAAAATATTTACGAGATGAGATAATGATGACTTACCCAACTGAAAATGACATATGTATATCTGACTTCAAAAACCCATTCGATAGACATTCTTTTGTAAAAATTTACAATATGTTAGGTTACCTCTTTGATGGAACCAATATTAGAGTCCACATATATCATGATCAAGTAATATACCCAACGTTGAACGAAATTCCAAAAATCCTTAAGGAAAACCACGACATACCCATCGCCGGTCATCTTGGAACCAACAGGATGCTTAACCGCATTAAAGAGCGATACTTCTGGAAAAATATGCGCACCGATATCGAATCCTATATTAAAAAATGCCAATCATGTCAATCTAATAAAGCCCTGCGAAGGATAAACCGAGCACCGATGGTTATTACATCTACCTCAACTTCCCCATTTGAAAGGTTATCCATAGACATTGTGGGACCTCTCCCTGAATCCGGAACAGCTAAACTAAAATTCATCTTAACTATGCAGGACGACCTAACAAAATTTAGTTTAGCATACCCTATCCGCAGTATCACTGCCGAAGAGACAAGCGACTGTCTTTTACACTTTGTATCTCTGTTTGGCATCCCTAAACACATACTCACCGATCAAGGAACAAATTTCACTGCAGAATTGTTCCAAACAACGTGTCAATTCCTGAAAATTAAACATTTATTTTCCTCACCATACCACCCACAAACCCAAGGCGCGTTGGAAAGATCCCATTCCACCCTAAAGGAGTACCTCAAATCATATATAAACGAAAACCAGGACAATTGGCCTCGATACGTTTATACAGCCATGTTAGCATATAATACAGCAGTTCATTCAACTACTCATTACTCCCCATACGAACTATTGTTCGGTCATAAACCGTATATCCCAACATCAGTCTACGAGGAATCATCTACAGCCACTTACCCAGAATATGTGAGGATGCTACAACATCGCCTAAAATTTACTCGCGACAAAGCGTTAGAGTTCATACACAAATCCAAAACGACATCTAAAGAATACTATGACACTCACACTCGTCCTGTTGAATATAAAGTTGGCGATTACGTTTTACTCAAAAATCATCTAAGGCTACGTAAAGCCTTATCTCCGGTATGGAAGGGGCCATTCAAAGTAGTCAAAATACACGGTGACCACACACTTTCACTACTCATTAACAGACGGCATGTCAAACACCATTATGACGAAGTTAAACATGCTGAAATCGAGGGTACATCTCATCCTGAACAATAAAATATTAAAATTAAGGTCATTTTATTCTATAACATACTATAAAAATTGTATCTTTCCTTACAGCATGATGGCTTATGCTCTTCAAGAGTATACCCGTCAAATCAAGTCTGGTCCAGGCATTTACTTTGATCCAATCGGGACACTTAAGATTAACGTCGGTCGTCTAGATATTGTTACCGCCTACGATATTTCCTATATTGAACCGCATATGGAAAATATTAATTCTATCTTAGGTACAGTACGATTTCTATGTAATCAGATCCAGATGGAAACAATGATAAACCTAGAATGTTATAATACTTTAGAGCCACTAAGTGTAAGGTACAACGATATTGTCTCAGCATATTCCTCGATTTCACATTTGATTAGTAGTAAAAGATTCAAGAGAGCCTGGATAGGTGCCGTAGGAACTTTATCTAAAACTATATTTGGCACTTTGGACGAAGATGACGCGATCAAATACGATAATGCAATACAAAATGTCCAAGATAACGAAAAAAGACTAAGTTCATTGATAAAAGAAAGTATTTTAGTTACAACTACAACCTTGTCCAAATTTAACGATACTCTCCATAAAATAAAAATCAATGAAGCTAGCCTTGATGAAACCGTTAACAAACTCTCTTTAAAACTTAAAAACATCTCTAAGATCTCTGTTGAGTTAAATTACAAATCGAATATAGATTCGATCTTAACTAGTTTAGAAGCATCCCTGCTTACATTATCGTTTGAAATGGAGGATATAACAAATGCTATCTTGTTCAGCAGTCGCAATACTTTGCATCCGGCTATATTATCTCCGAAACAATTACATAAAGAGCTTGTCGACAACTATAGATACTTACCAACGAATGTCAAACTACCAGTAAGTTTAGAATTAAGGAATATTCATATACTACTAAATGTATCTAGTATAGTTTGTTATAGTTTAAATAATAAGATAATATTTGTATTAAGATTACCATTAGTTTCTCCAAAGGAATATGAATTATTTCATAATATAGCATTGCCCACTCCACATGATGATGTAAATCCTAATACTTTTAGTCTTATAAGACCTAGTAATAAATTTATCGCAATGACCAAAGATAAGACAGAATACTGTAATCTCGATTCGCTTACGGATTGCCAAACGGTTAACGCAAACGACTACATCTGCAGTGTAATGAGTGTTTTTCCCACAAGTGCTCATCCGAATTGCGAAAGTGAGTTAATGTCAAAGGCTATCAGTGTTTTACCTGTTCAGTGTCAAACCGATTTCCTCAGTGGAGTATTAGACTTATGGAAACCTATTTCAGACAATAAGTGGATCTACATACAATCCCAGAACAATAAAGTGTATTTGGACTGTATTAATCAGAAAATTGTAGAATTAGATATAGTTGGTACTGGTATTTTGAAGGTACCAGAAAACTGTGTAGCGTTTTGTAAAACTACTAAGCTAGTTCCTAGATTTAGTGACTTAAAGCTAAATATAAGTGTTCCTCGCTCTAGTTTTAATCTAATAAAAGACCCTTGTTGTATCTTAGATAAGTTCCAAAACGAAATAAGTAATGAGCCCTCTATTCAACTCCAAAATATTGATTTAGATATCTTCACTTCAGAAACTAGTTTAAGATTAAAATCTATGTTAAAGGAAGCTAATAAAATCTTAAACCAACACCAGATTATAAAATACGGGACTCACTACTCGATATCTATAATGTTATTGTTCACTTTAATTTGTATTTACTGTATTTTTAAAATGTTTTTATGTATTAAATCGAAACGTCTTTCCTATCGCTTTCCTAAACTCTCCCAACCAAACCAAGACGAAGACATAACCCTTAATTCTATTAATCCTGATAGGAACCCTAAATCCTCAGTGGAAGACCCTTCCCCTTCTAAACCTGCTAAACTCTCTTTGGGTGAAATTCCTTCTCCAAGCATTAGGGTCAAGGTGTAACCTTGTATTCCCTAAACTTCAGGCCCCTGAAGTTTATTCTACCCCGGGGAGGTGTTATAACCCTGATTAGTAACCGTTACTCCTTATTCAGCATCCCTATTCCACCTATTTAACACTTTTATTATTTAACAGGTGTTAATAGTTATCCGCCCCGGCAGTCTCATTCCATCATCCATCCGCGCTAGACATGTGCATTAATAACTGTAATAATTGTGTTAATAATTGTGCGCATAAATAATTAATTGTGAATTAAAATTAAGTTTTTATTTTTCCTTTTTTTTAAAAAGACGCTCGCCTTGAGGCTCCTAACAGATCGTTATCAAGTGTCTATGATAACAACCGGAACTGACGGCTTTACGTGCTATCCGAGGCACGGTGGGAGACCCACAAGGACATACACCCAGACCGGAAACAAATATTAGTACAAATACAAATTTCTGTCCCAAACGGGAATCGGACCAACGACCGCCAGCGGCGCGCGGCTTTGAGGCGACTACTCGCACCACTAGACCAGAACGGTCGTCAATTTGTTTTTTTTTTTTTAACCAATATAACCTATTGTAAACATTGTAAACATTTGGTAAATATAGTTTTTCTTTGTTAGAATAAATAATTAAACGTTGACCAGTCAGAAAATGCAGCTGCAATTGTCAGAACTTGTATATTAAAAATAATATTTCTTTATATTACATAATTACCTACTTCAAATCACTCAATAATATGGTATCACCTCAATTATAAGCAATTTCATAAATTTTAAGATTTCTTTTTCAATCCCGGGATTCCCGACCGATGTTTCCCGGGATCGAGAATGGATATTTTCCGAAACCCTAATCAGAAATCACAGACATTCCGTAGGTACTAAAATACGTAAACTTCAATAATCTATTTCAAAGTAATTTATTGGTGGATTAAAAAAAAAATGCAGTGATTGATTAGTTTTGATCTATATTTTAATACCATTACGTTGAATATAATATTAACAACATCATAAAACTTCTCCAAGATCGTTATCATGTCTATGATAACAACCGGGACTGACGGCTTTACGTGCTCTCCGAGGCACGGTGGGGAGACCCACAAGGACATACACCCAGACCGGAAACAAATATTTGTACCAATACAAATATCTGTCACGAGCGGGAATCAAACCCGCGACCGTCGGCGCGCGACGCAGCGACTACTCGCACCACTACACCAGAATGGTCGTATATAAATTATTATATAATTTATATCTAAATAAATTAATATATAATAAATGAATTAAATGAAGACGTATAATAATAGTTTAAAATTAAAATCCATTAATCAGACAACTGAATACACATTCAGTAAGTAAAACTTGTAAAAACAACAAAGAATTAATTCGGAGCGAAACTGCGAAAGTAAAACATTACACGTGCGTATCGGCTGCGTTGCTACCTATCGATACCGAATAGACGAGCGCGGGACGCGGTATGAAGCGGGAGGAGTATTATTATATCCGAACTAAATTTAAAAAAATACGAAGCAAAACGAGACAGTTTTTGTATCAGTGCCATCTAGTTCAATTTTATAGTAAACAATTCGTGATTTATGTAAGAACCACAGAATTTGGATAAGAAACCTTGTGTCAGTGTGTGCGTAAGTGTTGCGTATATACAGTAATCGATATGACAGATATTATTTAAAGACTATTTGACTAAATGGCTCCGTTTTAAAGTAAACTAATAATGTGATAAAATAATAGGCATTGATATAGTGGCGCAATTTTTATTATTTTTAAAATCTGTGCATAGCAACATTGCGAAAATATCAAAAACCTGTCGAAAGCCCGAACAGCGCCATCTAGCGGGAATATGTCCATGAGGAGACGTTGTAATGACCCTTAAACAAGTAAGTAATTATTAGAATCGTCAGAACCGTATTTTCAGAAACACCGCATTCACTAGCCTTTTTCACTACTATACTCTCCATAGTCACGTTTTGGTCACCACACTGTTTAAAGTACTTAAAAACATTGTAAATCACTCGTCATTCTCCGCTATGTAATATTGATCCACTATTATTTTTAAGAATAGGTGAGGTATTCATTTTTAAAATTGGCAAAGAACACGTGCGTACTGTCTGAAGGGTTTCAACTGTTCAAAGTGAACACGACTTTATAATTTACTGTGATCTTATTGGTCAAGAGGCGTGGCTAAGCTGAGTGACAACGATGAGTCACTATTTTCTTAACGCGAACAGACTATCAATGTACATTTATTATAAAAAAAAGTATATCAGTCAGCTGTTAGCGTTAAGTTGTCAAAAAATATATTTGTATGGCATATTCAGATATTAGTCATGAGCGAGGATTAAACCCGAAACCATTGACCAACAATTTTTGTGAGTACTGTGCTAACCCATCATCAAAAAAAAAATAGATAGCTCAACTCATCCTACATCATCATCGACAATAACATCGTCGGCAACATTTATATAGCCTATACAATCATGAGTGGGAATCGATCACGGCACAAGAGTTTGTAGCTGTGACCACATCGCCAAATCGTAGTTTAATTCAGCCAGTCAATTCCGTAATTGGTAATGGGATCCTATCAGGATAGCTATATGTAACACAGGAAGACCATTTTACAAACCGACCTCAATTCCACTGCAAATCATATTTAAGCTTATTCAAAAATATCAGCTCTTACAAACGCTCTACATAGTCATATATCGAGAGATGAACAAAAGAGTTATTTCCGACTAAATCTGAAAACCGATTTTTTGTTCAGATAAATGAAATCGACGAAAAAAACTAATGTGTGGAACTGAAACACAAATTTTTGTGGAAAAATATATGAATAATATATATTTTTCATGTATATTTAACATAAAAAAATATAATACGGTGTATTGTTAAATAAATTTTTATAAATTGTACTAAAAAATTATGTAAAACCATTTTCTTTTTGTGTATTTCTTTCTTCTTTTGACGGATGTTTTACAAATTTAATTAAATTTCATATTACGTTTTAAGTCCCAGAATTTAATTTACTCATGAGAATAATTCTTTGAAGCTCATTTAAAACAAAAGAAAACCATATATTCACTATCAGTATATTTTTTACAAAACTTATTTAGCTGTTAAAACGATAATTACGCATTCTTTTTTGTATAAGGATGAGTTCCAGAAGATTCTACAACTTCTGGATCTGTAACACTTCTTAAATACATTACAATTAGCTTTTAAAATAACACAACATTATAATTTTGGCTGAATATGTAATTTTTTTTTGTATTGGTTTAAGTTACCTAACAAGGAGCTCGTATCCCGCGCTCTAATTAATACCGCTAAATGTATACTCTATATCTATACTTTTAATGAAACTATAATATCAACTCTTACAAACGCAAAAAAAAATATGTAAAACCATTTGCTTTTTGTGTATTTCTTTCTTCTTTTGACAGATGTTTTACAAATTTCATTAAATTTCATATTACGTTTTAAGTCCCAGAATTGATTTAAGTTACCTAACAAGAAGCTCGTATCCCGCGCCCGAATTAATATCGTTATATATGTATACTCTATATCTATACTTTTAATGAAACTATAATAGGTCTAATTGATATAATATAATAGGATTAATAAATGTGCATGATTTTTTTTTAAATCTGTCTCTGCATATATAATAGCCGCATATCACGACAAAACTGCTCAACGAAATGGAATAAACCTTACCAAAATTATATAACTTTTTTTAATTGCCATAATTATATAAGGATAAGTTTCAGAAGATTCTACAACTTCTGGGTCTATAACACTTCTTAAATAGATGACAATCAACTTTTAAAATAACACAATTTTATAATTTTTGCTGATTACTTAACTTTTTTTTTCCAAAGTTACCTAACAAGGAGCTTGTTTCCCGCCCCAGAATAAAGACCAGTATATACACTCTATATTTATACTTATAATGAAACTGTAACAGGTGCTATTCTGTACATAAAAAAAATCTAAAAAAAAATCTGTCTGTCTGTATAATATATTTAAATGTTCATACGGGGATTAACACGAAATTAACTTTACGGTTACACTAGCCGTGGTCACAGGCAGTCTGCCTGTGACCACGGCTAGTGTAACCTAGCCGAAACGTCAGGCCTCAAGGTAATATATTTTACCGTAAAGTTAATTTCGTGTTAATCCCCGTATGAACATTTAAATATAATAATGCAACGCGAAAGTTTAAAAGTTGTTATGTCTGTATAATAGCCGCGTATCACAACGACAGCTCAACCAAATGGAATAACTTGCCATAATTTAATTTAATTTTTTTTTGCCTTATCTAATTTAACTTTATTTTCTGATTTTATTCTAAAAGCAATGGAGAAGGGTGGACAAGTTGACGTAGTATATACGGATTTTGAAAAAGCTTTTGACCGTGTAGACCATGTCATCCTTCTTCAAAAACTACACAATCTCGGAATCCATGGTGACTTGTTACGTTGGGTGCAGTCATATCTTATTAATCGTACACAAATTGTTGTTCTTGGAGGTTATAGGTCTGACTATATCAATGTACCTTCTGGAATACCCCAGGGATCTCATCTTGGCCCCCTTTTCTATAGCGCGTATATTTATGACATAGATACGGTTCTTGTAAACTCAAAACACTTACTCTATGCTGACGACATTACATTAGTGTGCGCTCAGTTGATGATTGTAAGCGGTTACAACATGATCTTAACAATCTATTTGATTATTACACAAAGAATAATATAAACGTTAGTATTCAAAAATGTCAATGTATTAGTTTCACTCGTAAAAATAATCCTATTGTGTTTAAATATAATTTTAATGGCATTGAGATCGGTAGAACACAGATGGTCCGTGATTTAGGTGTATACTTCGACAGCAAAATGTTAATGTCTTCTCATATTGACATAATTAGATCCAAAGCACTTAAAAATCTTGGTTTTGTAATACGAACATGTAGTCCATTTAAAGATCCTCTAACCATCAAAATAGTTTATTTCGCATACGTCCGAAGCATCTTAGAATATGCTGCTCCTGTTTGGTCACCACGGTACGATATTTATATAAAACGCATTGAAAATGTACAGAAGAAATTTATTAATCACATTAATTTTAAATGCAGAAAAGCTGACATAAGCGATGAATATATAAATATCTGCCGAGCTTATAACCTTCTGACATTAACGGAACGCAGAGAGGTGTTAGACATGGGGTTATTGTATGATATTATTCGTGGCCGCCTAGACTCTCCGGAACTAGCTGAACATATTTTGCTGAACACCCCTTCACGGCGACTGAGACACACTCCCTTATTACATGTCCCGTACTGCCACACTAACTATGTCCAAAATTCTGTTCTAACAAGATTACCCAACACCTATAATATGAAATTTAATTGTATAGATATTTTCAATGGTTCTAAAAATATATTTAAAAATAAAATCAAACGACACATCTTAAACCAACATAATCTAAACAATAAGTAATAAAATATTTATTTATTATTTGTATACGTTCTATAAATATTTATGTATTCTTCTTTTATTCTATTTTTATTAGTTTTATATATTATGTACATTACTATTCAAATATAGAGAAAATTATTTATACTAATACTATACTATACTTCCCAAGAGTAATAATTAGTTTAATAGGATAATAATAAGTTTTTTTTTTTTTTGCACGTTTGTTTTATATAAATAATTTAATTTTAAACGGATGGATGGTCGTAATTGGCCTTCGTAATTGTAATACATTTTTTTTCTTTTATAATTTTTTGTGCTGTGTACCATCCCTTATGAATAAATAAATAAATAAATAATTTGGGTCCATAATACGAGCTACTGAACTCGGTTCTTTTTATCCCAAAATTCAGTAAAGTTCTCTTGGGAAAAAAGATGAAAGCCAAAACGTGTAATCTCAACCGAAGTCGCGCTTACATCTAGTATCAAAGTATTTGTATTATTATTTTTCTTTTACGTTAAGTACATCTACTTGTGGCTTTATTAAATCACAGTTCACAGTCAAAGTTTGTCACTCTTTCACGCAAGAACTATTGAAGCAATTGTATTGAAACATATTTGGTATATATAACTAGATAAAACTAAAATTCCAAAATAATACAAAGGCTTCATATTGTATGTAATCATTAATTTAAAAATACGTTTACAATCTTAATGATTTATATAAGAAAACAGATAATGCGATTTGATTGACGCGTTGGCGCGGTGGTCTCAGCAACTGACTGATGCGCTAACGGTCACGGTTTTGGATTCCCGCACGTGACATACATTTGTATAGGCCATACAGATGTTTGTTGTGGTCTGGGCTTAGTGCTTGTATATTGTGTGTGTTTCCGGACCCCCGACACAGGATTCACATCCCACTGGGGGCCGTTAAGTGTGAGACGTTTATTTATTATTATTTATATTTTTTTTCAGTCCTCTGTGTTATATTATTAAGTTTAGTAATGCCATAGATAGTAGTGTCAGTTAAATCAAATTTCATCAAAAGGATTTTAATGATTACTGCAAGAACAAGTGCAAAAAAAAAAAATATGAAAATAAATTAAAAAATAATATTAAAATAAACACACAAATTAAAAAGTATCGTTTTTAATGTTTCTATTGTTTATGATATACTACTACTATATATAATACTCCATAACCTTCCGTAATCGGAGACAAATATATAAAAAAAATATCTTTCATTAATTTTAAGATAAAATCAAACGTCTCTGCTGTACTGGCCATTATTTGTCAGGGTTGTGTGTTTACCCAGCGATGTAATACAGTGCAGTATATATGGACATACTTTTGAATAAAACCGATCACGATGAATTGACTGGTCCATTGGCGCATTTATCAGTTCTTTCGGAGTTGTGGGTTCAATTCACACCCGAGCCTTGATTTAATATTTATTTGTTTTTACATATACCCTTCGTCTATATGGAGAAGAGATCTTCGCTCAGCAGTGGATTGTTTACAGGCTGTTACAGTACAGTACAAAAAGCCTTTATAACTAAAGCTTCTTAATTATTCTGTACAAGATTATATAAATGACAAAAAATGTGTGGACTTGGTAACAATGGTTTTCATGCACGATATATAATTAAATTAATAATGTAGCGACAATTTTCAAGAAGAACTACTGAGTTTAATGCCGGTTCTTCTAAGTAATCTAATATCCGAATTTACATTCCGAATACACTTGTAGCTTCACATTAACATATCACTTTATAGAATGACGATAGAGTACTTATAAGCTTACTTGTATTAAAAAAAATAGATTTTTCGATATACAATATATCACACAAAATAAACCCTGTACGTAAAACTTTGTTAGAAACAGTGTCCCAACTAAATGTCACCTATCAGGATTTTTTCTACAACAGTACTGTCCAAATTTCCGACTGCCGGTAGACTTTTCAATAGATTTCTTTTCTCAAAACCTTGTTCCGATCAGTTAGTAGCAAAAACTCCCCAATCGGTCCAGTCACTTTCGAGTGTTTATATTATAGATTTACAAGGAAATCAAAATTAAATTAAAGCGATAACATTATAATTATTTAACTTTAAAGCTCCTGAAAACACTATAGAGTATTAGAAATGAAAAGGAGAGATGTACACTATTGTAAGAATATTTCCACAGTGACTTTAGTGTAAGTTTATAACGTTTTTAAGGTCCCTGTCAAGTTCGCGTTTTATATACGACCTTCTTTTCATAATTAAAATCAAATATACGTCATTTCATTGCAATGGTTTCAATTGTTTTTCGTGAAATAGTCCCTAATTTAACATTTATAATATAATAGTAGAATAGGATTTAATCAAATTATTTGTGGTTATAACATACCTCAATATTATTAAATAAGATTTAATTTCATTTATCTTTGACTGATTATTAAAAGAATTTATCGAGAATAATTAGAATAACTTAGATACACTCTCATTTACTATTACTTTAGTTTATTATAATTATTATATTTGTAATTAATATTAATCTTCATATTAGTAATAAAATGTAACTTATGTTTGCTTTCGAGAATCTTATAAGAAAAGCTCTTCTTGAAGAGCTTTTATGTAATAATTATATAAAAGCATTTGGTGGAAAATTTACTAGATTTTGTAATATTTAAATCTTATAAATATAATTTTCTTATTTGTATATCTGTTAATAATTAACGTAAATGCTACAATAATTATCACACATTTGTGATACAAATCAATACCCATAGTTAAAGAAATTCAATTAAATCCAAACGAAAAGAAAAATATAAAATCCATAAAAATATATAGGTACAAAGAAAATCGAAACGACTTATACGAAGGGTGATTTACTACCACTGCGCCGGACAGATCATATTTTATCGACGAAAAAATAAACACTCTTATTATGAAATTAATGATATAATCGAAAAAAATATTTTGTTATATTACTTATTAATAATCCATAATTATATTAATTGCATAAAGCTCAAAAAAAAATTCTACACTACTAAATCTTTTATATAGGATATGTAAGATTATTAATTAATGTGGATGTAAACATATTTAGTGAAAGCAATATTAATATTAATTTAAATATAAATATTGTTTTATAAAATAAAATATTTGGTATATATTATTTTCTCTCTTTAAAAGTAATAAAGCACATGAGAACGGAAAAATCTTTTTAATAACATCTAGTAAATACCATTTACGCTATCAAGTCTTTTAATCTACTATTTTAATTAAAACCCCGCATCGTACTCGAAATAACTTGAAAGTTTCGAATTAAATGTTTAAATTTTTATAAAAATATAAATACATATTCATAAAACTGAACGTATGTTTCATACTATTTCTTTAATTGCTCTCAATATTATTCATTTACTCTAATTGAAAGATGAAAAATGTTTTATAATTATTTTCATGTCGGTATTTTATATCAAAAATTTATTTTAATATAATTTATTACACAAGTCTAATTATGAATAATTTATGTTAATTTTATAATTAAATATTAAATTAGTTATTCAAAGACAAGAACACAAAACTCGTCGGTAGAAATATAAAAATTGTTATTTTGTGGTCCTATACAAATTCATACGTCTTCAATATCAAGAGCGCTATATTTAATCAAACCTAATTTTAAAATGACACATGTAATGAACAATTCATTATAATCTATAATGAGATACGTCACTTTTATTTCAAAGCTTTTGACACATTAATATTCGTCGCGTTATTAGCGAAATCGTAGTTTAAAAATTCTGAAACAAAAACACGTTCCATTTTCAATACTAAGTCGAACGTAAACATATTTCTTTGTTCTTTTCAAAAAAAGAAAAATGCTTGGTGAGATCAAAAAAAGAGGTTTTATATTCATAAAAAAAAATCCTTAAACCCGTATCAAATTTCCGAAAAATGTCTCTACTATTCTCTAGGTGCGAGAGAAAACAAACGTATACTCGTAAATTTATCTGAAAATATTTATGTGTGTGTACTTACGTATCGTTTTCAGCGGTTGTAAAACACATAGAACACATTGATACATCGAAAAAACACAAAGGGGGGCACTGGTGAGCACATTTTGTAATATATTATTATATTTCTGTGACACGATACCGGTTGTTATTTTAGAGCGTCGTGCGCTCAGAACGACGGCGCGGGAAGTACTGACCGGTCGGGATGACTGGGATGCCATCCTGAATCAAGCTATAACCCCGAAAAGAAAACACATTCGCTTTATAACAATAATCAATATTTATATTTGAAATTATGTAATTTATATATTTATTAATAATCGCTGGCAAGCCGAGGATGCAATTTGGAATTATTTCCAAAAATAAAATACTTTTTTCTTTTCGAGTTTCCTATAACCTAATTTTAAATATAATTTTCTTTTAAGAGCTTACAATGAAATGCAAGAAATGAACCATTTTACTGTTGTATTTTTAAGGTTTTTTTTTTACTTTTTCACTACACATATATACATACATATACTTTTAAATGTCACATATGCGAAGTAACATACATTCTCAACTAAATTTACGTACCAATAAGTTTACCAAAGAATTTAATTATAAAAACCCCAATATCATGTGCTAAGCTCTCGAAATCGTAGAAAATTATTTTAACATGGCATCCCTAATCTGAGAAAATGGCGGGAAATGGCGCCTGCGTGGACCCTCCTCGCGGCGCGAAAACTTAGCGCCAATCGAAGTGACGAATTAGGCCTGCACTTGCATCTCCCATTAGCGATCTTTTTCTTATTTTTAATGCACTGATTCTAAATAAATATTTTTCATGAGTCACTAGTAATAATTTTAAGAGTTTAACCTGTATTAACGATTTCATTTACTTAAATGTTAACGTATATTAAACCAGTTATTAATACTTTATATGCCTACGTAAGAAGTTTGAGGTTGCATTTTTTTATTATAATGAAACATGTAAACGTCACATTATAAAAACTTCTTTCTAATTTATAACAACTTTAACTATTAATATTTTGTAGACAAAAAGAAATAAAAAATATCCCAATTATTACTAAAATAAGACGGTTAAAATATGAAACAATATTGCAACAGAGCTTCGAGTCTATTCTATAAGCAATGTGTAGAATCTATATACCTCTGAGTGTAAATCATTTACTAATACTATATTAAAAAAGTTTGAAGATTTTGAATTCTTGATCAAATGTACCAAACTCAGCATCACCAACCGAATTTAAAAATATTTTATGTAAAAACTTTTTTAAATTATATTTTATACTTTTGCACACCAATACAATATAGATACAATACATGGAAATCATATCAATCAAAATGCATCAGTTGCAACAGGCGGCATTATCGCTAACACAGCGATCTCTTCCAGGCAATCTTTGGGACAGAGGACTATCGTAGAAAGTATGGGATATATAATTATATAAACAAATATATAGCATTTTATGGGCATTGTGATAATCCTTTACACCATTTAATTAAAATGAATATCTTAGGAGTTATCGTAAAATAAAAACTAACGCACGTAAAAATAAATTATTGCGCGGATCTCACGCCGATGATAGGACTGAGTTGATGTCTCCTCTCCCGCGCAGCACCTTACGTAATCAGATAGAAGTTTTTAATGTTACATATAAAGATATATTTCAATTTATTTATATTAATATTTTGATGACATCCGCAGACGAACGAAGGTTGCTCACATAGCCCAACGGATTTGCAAGCTGAAGTGACAGTGGGCAGGGCACATAGCTCGTAGAACTGACGGCCGATAGAGCAGAAAGGTTCTCGAGTGGAGACCATGTACCGTAAGCGTAGCGTCGAACAGCCGTCAGCGAGATGGACAGACAAATTGAGGAAAATCGCCAGAAGCCGTTCGATGAAGGCTGCATTGAACTGGTCGTTGTGGTGGTCGATGGTAGAGACTTAATTTATGCAGTGGACATCCAATGGCTGATATGATTATGATGATGATGTAGTGTATGTATGTAAGCCTTCTCTATATATATAAATTCTTTTTTTTTAATAAATAAATAAATAAATATTAACCAACAATCACACCACGTTAACCTAGCCCCGTGCTAATTTCGTAAGAACTTGTGTTACGGGTACTAGGAACGGAAATAAATTTAAGATATAAATACATATATACATAAATACACATCCATGACCCGGTGCAGACATCTATATTCGTCATACAAATTATCTGCACCTGGCGGGATTCGAACCCGCGACCGCTGCGTAAAGTGTCCAGTTGCCTGACCACTCGACCAGCCGGCAGTGGTGTTACTGTAATAAAAGAAGGGATTAATAAACGATAAAATGAATTATATAATAGAATACATAAAAATGCTTCAAGTAGTGTAAACATGTGTTAAATTAAAATCTAATCTACATTACCTTTTTGACGCAACAAGCTGCCTATGACTGAAAAAATATGCAGGCATAATATGCTCTACTGCGTGTGCGAAGCTGGAGTGGGTCGCTAGTTTATCATAATTTAGTCACGTTTTAATACAATTTTGAAATTAACGCATTAGCTCAATATAAATAAGCTTTACAAACAATAATTAATGCATATACTCGTAATTAATTATGTATTCTATTAATTATTTAGAACAAAATTTTATACTATAATAAATGTCAAAAAACAAGTATATTATATAGTGCTCAATTACTTTCAAATTAATTAATTGCTCGGCGAGGACGGAGAATATCGTAAGGAGATCGTGTTTCGGGATAAATTCTGAGTCATATTTTATTCACCAACCCATGCGTCCGCAGCGTATCGAATTAAGCTCCAATCCATCTAGTTCTTAAGATAAGAGGCCTTCACCTTCAGTAACAGCCTTCTTCAAGAAGAGTCCTATGCCCCTATTACAAGGCAGACAGACAGTTATGAGAATTTATTTTCTTTTCTTTCTTCTTCTTCACGACATAATGTAATGGCGTTAAATTGTCATAACTAACAACAAAAAATTGCGGTACCAAAGAAGAGAGTTGTGGGAAAAATATAGGATCTACTCGCTTCAATTATGAATGAGAGAAAGAGGAAGGAGGACCGGTGAAAATATGGTTTCAGGTTCTCTTATTAATTGTTCGTAACGCAACTATTAATAGCTACTTTTCACCCATATTCATTAATAGTTTAATTAACCTATCATATACAAACAACTTAATTATTTAAATCAAATTTTAAAATCCTAAGAAATACTATAAGAAATCCATATCTATCTATGTATTTTGTCAATCGTGTCGTCTTGAACCTCTACCCTTAATTCGACACCGTGCAGTATACTTCTCGTTAAATAAATAAAAATCTGTGTCAAAAATTAGACCGCACATCTAGGTGTTAAGGTGTTATGTGGAATCTTAAACTATGCAACCATCTTGTAAAAAATCAGTGACGCGTGCTATTCAACGGTACGCGAGCAGTCACCATCGAAATGGCGGGGAGGAAGGACTTGCCGCGAGGGCTCTCGGTAAGTTGTAATTTATTCGTCATTTAACAACTTTTCTCATTGTAAAATCATTAAAAATTAAATATAAAACATCCAGGTAGCTACTAATAAGGTTTAAATTGTTTTATTGATATTTGTAAAGTTTTGACGACACCCCAAACTTTTATGTCCAGTATGCTTCCCGTCGTCGAATATTTAGTTAAGTAACAGTTAAGTAGTATGTCCAGTATTTTTCCCTTTGTCAACGTTGTAGAAAACTAAATACTAAATTATAGTCTAGTATACTTCACGTTACAGCATCATTAGAAAATATACTTTTTTTTTGCGTCGTAATATTTTTAGGGATCCGCAGATAAAAATGTTTTATAACTCATTACTTTTCATTTTCAGATCTTTAAGTCTAGAGGACATCGTTTAGTAGCACTGGTTCCGCCTGAAAACGCTTCTTCCGATATTGATACTGCATCCGAACCTGATAATGAGGAGCAAATTCCTGTACAGAGAACTGAAGAGTTGTCCTCTTCACCATGCCCTTCTTTAAACTCAGTCTTAGAGAGCATGAATATATTGGACAGCTCCGAAAATGATACTATCGACAGTAACAACTCATCTGTTGATGCAAATTATTTTACGGAGTCAGTAAACGAAAATCTTGAAAAAGAGGATACGAGTAATTCTATCGTATCCAGCAAAGAAAATAATTCTGTTCTCGAAGTACTCGAAGATAAGTTGAACAACGAACAAGCTCCGTTGACTCCAATTATTAACAACGTGCTACCACCGACTGGCGAAGTAAATTATGATGTTTTACCAAGTTTGGCTTCATTATTATCCATTCCGTCATCAAATGCTTCTTCCATTGGTAGTCTCTCGACACCAAGACTAACCAGGCGTAAGAGAAAACTTCCAGTAAGAGCTGTCCCAATTGTCACAAAAAAGACCAAGACACTTATTGTAAGTTACAAATGGAAGAAAGGATATTTTAGACACAAAGCTGATATTCCATCAAACGAATTCTTGTTGGAATTACCGGATACTAACTGTCCATTGGAATATTTTTATCGGTTTTTTTCTCCAGATATACTCGATGATATCGTCAACAACACGAACTTATACTCAACCCAAAGAACTGGAAAATGTATACAGTTAACCATCGAGGAATTAAAAGACTTTCTCATGATTCTTCTTATTATGGGCATAATGAGAATGCCTTCCTATCTCGACTATTGGTCTTCCCAATTTAGATATGCCCAAGTAGCTGACGTCATGCCATTGAAACGTTTCGAGCAGATTCGACGTAACATCCACTTTGTAAACAACTTTGATTCGAATGAGGACAGATATTTCAAGATACGACCATTCATTGAAAAAATAAGGAGAAATTGCCTTGCAACCGAAGAAGAAACAAAATTTAGCATAGACGAGATGACTATACCATATAAGGGTACTAAGGCCGGAAATAAGAAACAGTATAATCCTATGAAACCAGATAAATGGGGATTCAAAAACATAGTACGCGCCGGCGCATCTGGAATCGTCTATGATTTTCTATTGTACGGCGGTGATGACACCTTCCGGTATATCAATTTTAGTGAGGAGGAAAAGCAGATGACGCTCGGTGCAAAGTTAGTGTTAGCTCTTTGTAAGACGATTCAGACTCGAGGATGTGCTGTATATTTCGACAATTATTTTACAACGCTTGATTTGATTAGGTATCTTCGTGAACACTACGGGATTTTCAGCCTCGGAACTATACGGCAAAATAGACTGAAGGGTTGCTGCAAATTGTTAAGTGACAAAGAACTTAAGAAAAAGGGCCGAGGTTCATTCACCCAAGTTGTAGATAACGATAAAAAAATTACCATTGTCAAATGGTATGACAATAAAGTTGTGACTTTAGCTTGTTCTTATGCCGATGCTTACCCAGTTCAAGAGATTATTAGATGGAGTAAAGTACAGAAAAAGAAAATTAGTGTCAAGTGTCCACAGCTAGTTCGACACTACAACCAGCATATGGGAGGCGTTGACCTGTGCGATATGTTAATAGCTCTTTACAGAACATCTTTCAAGAGCCGTCGTTGGTACATGAACATCTTTGGTCAAATGTTAGATATAGCAGTTAACAATGCTTGGCTGCTCTACAGAAGAAAATGCAACAAGAATAACCTGAAAAACATAAGTCTGAAACAATTTCGACAGAAGTTAGCAGTTGAAATGAGACAAAGAGAAAGATCATTGCAGTCGGAACCACCAAGCCCTCTACCAAAGAAAATGCTCATTCGAAACCCAAGTGCACCGAGGCCTCCAGTTTCTGTGCGTTATGATGGCTACAACCACTGGCCTGAATACGTAACATTTGGACGTTGCAAGTTCTGTAAGAATAATAAAACGAACATGCAATGTTCCAAATGCAAACAGAGGTTGTGCTTAGTGGCCAAAAGAAATTGTTTTTATAATTTCCACAATGAGTATGTAGGTAGGAAGGCTGGAGACCAAGTGGCATAAATAATTTAAATTTATAATTTTTATGTTTTTAATAACTAAAAGGCTGATTGTTAATTACGGCTGTGATTTGAATAACGTAGACTTACTAGTTGATATTTATGAAAAATTTAATCATTATTTTATTAATATCTTTCAAGAATAACTGAGTTCTTCGTATATTAAGTTTTTGTAGTTCCTTTTAGAATTTTAAGAGTAAACCAATATATAAAGAGGCTATTTTTTTAATATAATAAGTATTTGTCTACGAAATCGTTGTTTTATTCTATTTGACAGTGGGAAGTATACTTCACATGGTAAGAGTGCTTCAGTATCTTACAAATTTGACAATGTCCAGTATAGTGGACGTACGTTTTTCAGGAAACTGAAAAAGGCAGAATTTTTTAGGTAATTTTTCTAGGGTCCCTAATTAGCTAAGAACTTAATCTGTAAAGATTTCACAATTTGAATGAAATTAAAAATTCATCGAATTAAGGGTTAAAGTTAACTTTAACAATGAAAGAAATGTAAAATCTAGATTAAATTCAAATATGGAATAACAGACTGACAACTCGATGCCAAAAATCGTTGAAGTTTGAAATGTTGCAAAGAAGTTTTAGAATTCCTTATTATTCAAATCACTGATTGGAAACATAACTAAGACGAACACGACCGTTATATCACAGTAGTACGATTTACTGTACGTAGGTCGCTCGATAAGTTTTGATACAGCATATACAAAATATTAACAATATTTATTTTCTATTTTTTCGGAATACTCTCCTTCATTCTCTATGCAAAGCTCAATCAACTATTAAAACACTTTTGCCAGTCTTGGTCCGATAGGTCCGAAATCGCAATTTCATAGGCGGCTACAGCCTCTTCGGCAGACGAAAAAAATAAATGTCCATACATTTTCTGCGGTTGCTGCCGTTTGTGGGCGACCACTTCTATGGTTATCTTCGAGATTTGTTTTACCCCTTTTAAATTCACTGAACCATCTAAAAACTCTTGCTTGATAGGGCAGAATCTCCTAACGCTGATTGTAATCATTGAAGGCAAAGACCCCATAATGCATTTTACAATGAATTTATCATTTAAAAAAAAACAGTGTCAGCCCTATAGTACAGTCAGTTATCTAATGTTTGTACTAGATATTCACACTATCTCGAATATATACAAAAACAATAAAAGCACCCCAGTCGACTGTACCACAGTATTCCAAAAGACAGCTGAACATTTACTAAGCTCCGCTCCATTCCTATCAAAATATTTGAAAACAGTTAAGCTTATACGCGTTCACTTTGTGTCTTTTCTATTTAAGCCGTTAAAGATATCCACATAGACAGCGCTCTGAACCCTAAAAAGTAAACCTAGCTATCCACTCTTTAGCCACATAGCAGCTAATAACAAAACTAAAAAAAACTAAACTAATCTTGTAGCAAAGGAGACGGATATTTTTACTTATACACTGAGTGAATTCACAAGGATAGCGTTATATTATGTTATTTGTTATAAAAGTTAAAATATGTGTGCTTCACTATCGAATTGGGTAGTAACTGTAATGATATTTGTAAGTTTTGATTGAAATAAGCAAATAAATAACTAAGAAAAAAACCGAATGGGTTGTGAGCTAAACGATCCGATTTCTTTTTTATTCAATAAGATTTTTAAGCGACCGTTCTGGTGTAGTGGTGCGAATAATTGCCTCAACATCTCGCGCCGGCGGTCGCGGGTTCGATTCCCGCTCGGGACAGATATTTGTACAAGGGTGATTCCATTCTAACTGTGATTTTTTATGTCCTTTACTGTTTGTTCTCACTGGTCATTAATTAATGATCTATAAATGAAATTTTTGGGTTAATTATATGTTCATGAACATATTTCATCACTTTTTTTGTAAAGTATGACTTGCAATTCAGAGGAAACTTTAGAGACTTAGAGATTATATCACTTAAATGTCAGTACCGTGGCATGTCCATTTCTAGAATTTTCCTATAAATTGTATATTTTTTTTGTCACAATGTATAATTTAAACTAATTACCTGATAAATCTTACTGAGTATGATCAAACTTGCGAAATACCAAAAAATCGGGGAATTCATCGCAATTAGAGAAATTGATAGAGTTAACTGAAACGTCAAAAAAAAATTGTTATGATTACTATTATTCATTATAAAAATGTTCAATAATTAAATGTTAATATATAATAAAAGAGTTTAAAAGTGTTATAAAACAATAAATTAAACGATTTTTCTAAAGAATGTTCGTCAAATTTATTATATGTCAGTACCGTGGACAAATCAGTCAGTACCGTGGAACGAAAAATTTGAAATTTGATTGTCGCTCTCGAAATTTTCAAGTTGTAGCGAAATCGTCTCAGACTTTCATTTTTACAATAATTTAGAGTAATAACATCCATAAACAGATTAAAAAAAATAATTTTGATATCCAAAAATTATTAATAAAAAAAGTCACAGTTAGAAAAGAATCACCCATAAATATTTGTTTCCGGTCTGGGTGTATGTCCTTGTGGGTCTCTCCACCGTGCCTTAGAGAGCACGTAAATCCGTCGGTCCCGGTTGTTATCGTAGACACCTGGTAGCGACCGTTACCCATTGTAGGAAAATTACCCGCCAACCCGCAGTGGAGCAACGTGGTGGATTAAGCTCCAACCCTTCTTCTGTATGGAGAAGAGGCCTTCGCTCAGCAGTGGGCGATTTACAAGCTGATACAGGTTTTTAAAGCACTTTCAAGACGAAAATGTCGATATTTTGAAAAATCGTATCGTGAATAAGGTGTTATCTACAACTCTGATACCAGATTCTGCTAATAGGTGAAAATAAACTTAAGTAAATTAGTCTTCTAAAAATTGTTAATACGTAATTTTGAGAATTGTAAATTATATTAGACTTGTGATCAGTGGAGATCTAACGCAAGAAGAAAATTTAACTAAATAATTTATTTAAGGTCAGCTCTTCACAAAAGTAACATGTGATATTTGTGTAACTCCGGCGGTCCCGATTCGCGCTCAGGGCAGATATTGGTTTTGGTCTGAGTGAATTTGAAATTGAATTGTGGATCTCCTCATTGTGCCTCGGAGAACACGCAAAGCCGTAGGTCCCGGTTATTTTTACAGATATCCCATACAAATCGTTATTCGTGATTGAGAAATTACCCACAAACCCGCAAAGGAGAAGAATGGTGGATTAAACTACAACTCTTCTCATGTATGGAGAAGAGTCCTTTTCTCAATAGTGGGACATTTTCAGGCTGATTCAGTTCAGGATTTCATCCAATCAAAGTAATTAAAAAACTAAAAAAACCCAACTGCGTTTCTGTGTAAGTTGGAAATGAATTAATTTTGTGCCAAAAATCCGTCATTTTTTATTTTGATATACGCAGTGTTACTCTCATAGTAAATACGAATCTAATGACACCTCTCAAGCTAAAATCCATCGAGCCGTTCAGGCCGCAGAACGTTCGAAACAATGATACATACATACATACATACATACTCTCGAAAAACATAACCCTCCTTCTGGCACAGTCGGGTAAAAACAGTGGCATTTACTTACATTAATAGTATATTAAAATAGACAAGCACTAAACATAAGAGAACATGTCGTAAAAATACTAACAAAATTTATTTTATATTTATTATGACCTGCGACAACCTTTACCTATGAAATGATCATAATTTGATACATTATATTTATAATAAAATTGCAAAATGATTGATGAACACGCAGATTGATAAATCGCATTTGAAAATAAAATTTCAAGAACGAATGAATGAGTACATTCTAAGTAGTTACTACACAAAAGATTTTAACGTAGACTAATGGACAACTTGCATCGTTCATTCTAAAAATATAAGGTAAAAAGAAGTATAGATACACTTTACAACAGAAAAATATTTTAACGATTATTACTTATACTTTAATAATAGCAAAACATTGTTTGCTGTTATTTTTAGTTAAGTACATAAATTGCTGATTGCTGGAAAACTGTAGACTTATTTTGATTTATTGAATACATTCGCTTGTTTCATCACATCAGCTGTTGGAAGTCCACTGCTGAACATGGTCTTCCTCCATCATCTCTGGTTGGAGAGCGCAGTGTGTTGTGGTAAGATATGGTGACGCTGTTGTCCATCACAATCCTGGTTGCTGTAGAGTTTTTCCCACAACTATGGCCTAAGTCGCCTTTAAGACAATTCGGCAAAAAAGAGTTATAGACTCTTGTGGTCATCCGGTCACCACATGGTTCGCCTTGTTTAAAAAGACACAAGTGTAGTTATTCAAACGACATTCTTTAAAAATTCTTGAAAAATATACAGTACTTTTATATAATATATTTACATAAAAATAACTATCAGATAAAACTAATGTTCTGACTTTGAAATTCACTTACAAGAAAATCAAATTACAAGTTTAACAAAATCACAAATAAAAATATGATATACAATAAAGTCGAGTATGGCATTAAGTTGCTGATTAATTTAGAAATTTTTGCTCGAAAACACTTCTTAGTTACAACCGTTTCGATGATTATTTAAATGATTAAAAATTTAACAATACCCTTAAAAATAGAACAATTACTGAAATGAAAATAGATAGGCAAATTGTTGAATGTTGATTGACTGTAGAATTGCAGTTGTTAATTGCGAATCGATTAGAATTTGTGCAGTTGTTAATAGACATTGGGTGGTTATAACGATACGTCTTAAATTGAAACCGATTAGGGGACAGCGAAAACGAATGGTGCTTATTTTGTAACGTTTTATTTACTGGACTGAACTTAAATAGTACTATAGTTAATACTTTATACTGCTGTGTATGGTTCTCCTCTCCTGTATAGGAGAAGTTTTATAGACTCATTCTCCTCACCACTCTACTGCGGGTTGGTGAATAATTTCTCTACTAAAACCAACGATCAATACTATGTGTTTTTATAAAAATTAGGACTGACAACTTAATATTGTCGCGTAGACCCACAAAGATAAATACTCAAACCAGAAACAATAAAATAAATCTATTTTAACATACACACACCGTCGTCTGTTTACTTAATGCCTGTGTTTTAGATTTTTTGACCCTGATATACATTTTTTTTTAATTAAAAACGTGATACATATATAAATATTACACCCAAACTAGGGGTGAGAATCAAACTCACGACCCTTGAGCAGAAAGCAGGGTTACTGTCCACTGAGCCAATGGGCTAGCTACCTGTACGAATACATATATCCGTTTTGAGCGGGAATTGAATTTTCGTCACCAATATACCAGAACGGTCGCAATTAATGTCAGTGTAAATGTTATTCATACCGTAATTGGAGAATTCCTCTGGATATCTCTTTTGGATAAACCTGGATATACAAATATATCTGTCGTGTCAAAGAAAAAAAATGAAACAAAATATTAAAAAATTAGTCAACAATTTACTTATTTAACCATAACGTAAATCAATTTGCTATAAAAAGGCAAAAAAAACAGCTGCTTTTTGTTTTTAGCGTAGTCTTTACTAAAACACGCATAGCTTGGTTACATAAAATAGCGCTGCAAATCCATTAGACAACTACCCTAAAGCGGGAATCGAATGTTGGCACTATTGTCTTTTTTCTTTTATACCTCTCTTTATCTTCCCTTCCCTTTTGTATTTTTGTGCCATTTGAGAACGAAAATTAAACATGTACATATATGTAAAACTGGACATTTAAGACTTCTCTTTTTATAAATAAAAAACTTAGTACCATAGAAATTATGTCTTCTGTCATTTTGTTAACTGATCCATTGGCGCAGTTGGTGCGTTATCTGCTTCACGGTACGTGGGTTCGATTCTCGGCTGTTACCTAAAACACAAGCACCAAGCTGTTAACTAATTGTTCGAACAACTGTGCATCAAAGTATGCAAATAAGAAGGTGATGGGCAGCAGCATCATCATACCCTGACGCAACATACTGTGCTCGCCAACCCGCTGCCCAAACCTGAAGAATTTCGACAATAAAATAAAAATGGCCAGCAATAAAGAGTCTAGGCGGTCATCCAATGGTTGATATGAAAATGATAATGATGGATGTTTATTAAAGTCGGTTTTTCAAAATAAAAATTGGTCTCACCTGCCTTCGTATTATATTTGTTTATATTTCTGTACTTTCAGTACTTTCAGAAACTTTTGTCAATAAATGCATTAACTAATCACTATATTATATTTGTTTTTTGCCTTTCAAACTAAATTTTTTTTTTCAATTTTTGCACACCTTGCTACAAACTTTTGTTCCTGTACGTCCTAAGGTTAGCTGGTAGGGAATGCTTTTAGTATTAAGCCCGCCTTTTGTAAAATTCAATTTTGTGTTGTGCAATAAAGTATTAATAAATAAATTTAGAAATGATGTCGTCTATGTGACTTTACACATATTTCTTTCACAGCTATATAACGTCAGTTAATTTATAATTTATCAAAACTTTACCGCGTGTGACAGCACGCGGTGGTGTGGAACCGATTAACAAAATGTGTTATGATCAATTTATAACAAGCTCTACCCGTGACTTCGTTCGTGAGTGACTCTTTCACAAATATACATAACCTTTAAGATAAAGTACGTAATTCAGCGTAATATGAGCTCTACGTTCAAAGATTTCTGTATATTCTAGGTGTCAAGTTATTTTACCTAATAGTGAGGGTTGTGATAACTGTAAATTCGAAACTATCAAACCAAAATCCTTATAATGTTTACCGTATAAAATTTAAAATATCTCCTTTCTAAAAATATAAGAATAAATTAAATAGGACATTAACGCGTTAATGAAACGTGAACTGAACCGAACTAAATCAGCCTGTAAACGTCCCACTGCTGGGAAAATGCCCTTTTCTTCATATAGGGTTGGATTTGTTTAATCAACCACGCTGCTCCACTGCGGGTTGTCGGATAATTTCTCTATCATGAGTAACGATCGTTACCAGGTGTGTATGATAATAACTAGGACCGACGGTTTTACCTGCTTTCCGAGGCACGATAGGTAGACCCACAAGGATCCGTAGGAGACTACTAACACCACTACACCAGAACGGTCATCATAATGATGATGATATAAAGAAATATAATTGAATTGAAATTTTGACGTTCAACTCAACTAACAAATAATATAATTACAAAATTAAAAATTTTAAAAATATATATATAAATACTAACGTCAATTTTACATGCTTTCCAAAGTATGGTAGGTATACCCACAAGGATCCGTAGGCGACTACTCGCACAACTACACCAGAACGGTCATAAATAATTAATTTAAATAATAATTATTATTTTATGTTTTGAATTGTAAATATGTATAATATTGTAAAATTTCTTCAATAAAAAAAATTTAATTTTACAAATTACAACTTTTACAATTTAACCTTTTAAAATATTTGATAATAAACTTATCAGACTTAGTCATACAATCTTTTAACTTACAAAGAAAATACCAAGTTAAACACAATTCAAAAGTCAAGCAAGAAGCCAGCTGCATCTGAAACTTCGATAGACCAACATATCTCATCAATGAAGTTAATACATTATGATCACAAATGAAACAAAACAAAGTTGGCTCGAATCCAGGCAACCGTGATCATGTCTGATCTGAAACGAGCAGTTGAGACAGTGTATGAGAAAGTTATACAGAAGATGCACAGCGAAGTGATTGGTGCAAACGTTGGAATATTGGAACAAAGATGTTCTAGTAAGTTAACGTCACAGCAAAATTAACGCGTAGAAATTAATCAAATAATAAAACTGACGAATAAATTTAAAAAACGTGTAACTAATTTTAATTCGACGCCAAACTTTAAAGAACTTCATTTAGATAATCTAAATATTAATACGTGAAGCAAAAACTTTGTACTCCTATTTATGAAAATTACGCGGACGGAGAAGTATATTTGGCACAGTTAAAGTTTATATGGAGAAGTGCAGAATGCTAATATTTTTTTATAATAATGCTCAAAAAATACAATTAATTTAAAAAACACTACACACACTATGATACACACATATGTACAATCGACATATATACACAAAATTTTTTATTGTCAAAGTCTGTCGTTAACACGGTCTTTAAATACAAGTCTTGCAATTAATTTTTTATCGAAATTTTTTATCACAGATCAGATCCAATGACTGCTGTATATGTTCACCATGTTACGCGATAG
Organism: Euphydryas editha; assembly: GCA_036937285.1. Lineage (NCBI taxonomy): Eukaryota > Metazoa > Arthropoda > Insecta > Lepidoptera > Nymphalidae > Euphydryas > Euphydryas editha. The sequence continues at coordinate 14,340,576 of JAUPFZ010000023.1, forward strand.
ATTACACTTATAGATTAGGTCGAATTTCGACCACTGGGCGACCACTAGTATTATGAATAACAGTATTTGTGAAGATGCATATGCATTGATGTTTCTTACTCTATCGCACAAAAACTACTAAAACGTTTCTAAAGAACTGTTCTGGTATCGTGGTGCGTGGCAATGGCTTATATTCTAAATCACCATACACCAACATACCAAGTTTCGTCGCAACCAGCTAAGTTATGTTTGAATGGTTAAGAGAGACATCTTTTCACCTTCCCTTATAAGATCTTAAAAATAATAATCTTCTGAGTTTATGTTTACATCTCATCATTTACAATATTCTTCATAAGACTGATGTAAAATATTGTTTGGTGAGTAGTTCAGATAACCATTCTGGTCTAGTGGTACGAGTAGTCGCTTTATCGCCTGCGATTGCCGATTTGATTGCCGCTCGGGGCAGCTATTCGTATATGTGAAAATATTTGTTTTTCGTCTAGTTTTTGTGTGACTTCTCATCATGCTTCACGTAACACGTAAACATCCTGTAAACACACGTAACGTCCCGGTTGTTATCATGGATATCTGATTACCATCGTTACTCATGTTAGGGAAATTATCCGCCAACTCGCAGTGGATCAGTGCAGTGGATTAAGCTCTAACCCTTCTTCTACATAGAGGAGAGGCATTTTTCCAGTGTAGGGACGTTTACAGGCTGTTTATTGTTACTATCATAGTATGTAGATAGCTAAAGATCCAAAATAACAGGCTATTTTATGTTCCGACATTTTAACGGGATTGTTTCTTTAATCGGGACGTGGACAATAACGTGATACGACTCTGTAGAAAAATCTTCGCGGGTAAACCTAAATATTACAAAAGAAATTGACATATGTATGTCCTCCACCCGTAGTGAATCAGCGTAGATAGTTAATCTCTAACACTTACCCTTCATCCCCTAACATCCCTTATGTTTGACCTTAATTTAAACAACATTTTATTTTATTACTAATTTTTTCTCATACAGAAACCTCAAAACGTTACAGAGGCTTTAAAAACCTTTAAAACTTACACTAAGGCTTTATTACCAGTAAATAACAACAAAAACAAACACATCAAATATAGTTTTTATTAGAAAAAGGGACGCAAAACAATAAATTGCAAATTAAAGGACATATTGCGTAGCACGAAATGAGTACATGACCGCATTTGAACATTCCAGACGGCGAACATGCGATCTCACCGCACTTCATAAGTACGGTAAAACACGATTTTCCCTTGAGACTCTTGCATAAGAGTCACAAAAATGTTTATAGCACTAAACATCCTGCATATATTAATACTTAATGTAGCCAAAACCTACGGGAATACCTAGTGGTATATGCAAAAATATTTCCAACTTTAAAAATTTAATTAAAGTCCAATCTGTTAGACTTTTAGTTTTTTATATGTAATATTTTATATATATATAAAGATAGCATACTCGTAATTGTTTTCAGCATACGTATATTATATTATTATCGATTTCAAGCTTAATTTTTAATTTCTTTAAAAAATTGGTTGTCTGTAAAGTCGATTTACGGTCAATAATTTTACGTGATAGCATCATAAAAAAATTTTATGAATTGAATTGAATTGAATTATTATCCATGAGTTATTATTATTTTGTACAATACAAAGAATGAGATAATTCAATTAATTACAATTTTATTCGATAAATTAATTTGCACTCGTTAATTCAAATGTTTTATTACTTAAATTATACAGATTAATTACAAGTAACAATGTGCTATTAACAATTTATTTATAACTTATACATGTGTGATATTTAAGATCCTCCAATCTGCGTTATTTGTTTTTCATTCACAAGCCAAACGCTTAGGTCGATCGTGCCTCTCTATCGCTTGTTCCGCGCTCTCGTTCGCGACACGTGACACTTTTTCGTGCGTGCAGCCGGCGTTCATCGATTTACAATACGTTATCGCGTCCTAAAAGGTATATGATCAAACACGAGATTAATTTTAAAAAAACAAACTGGCTAACAGAAGCCTATCGACCAGAGTTGAAACTGTGTCGCTGGAGGGATCCTGTTGCCTGCAGATCCGGGACCCTCCAATTAAAGCGGCTGAAGGCTCCCGCAGGGGTTTAGTACGTTATTGCACTCCCAAAGTGTCGAGTCCGACATAGGTCTAGGACTGCCGACCCGGGCCTCCTAGATATCATTCGTAAATGGATTCCCCTGCGTCACAAAAAAAAATGAGTTGAAACTGCAACCGTCAATCATTTATTAACGTGACTATATTACATTTAGTTCAGAACCTCTTTAAATTTCATTAAAAATCAATACTGAGAGCTTGTGTTATTTTTTTAAATAAGTGCTATAACTATGATTTATGCTATAATATCAGGTATTTATGATATCAAAGATAGTTGATAGCTTTACTTGCTCTCCTAGATACGAAGACCGTTCTGGTATAGTGGTGCGAGTAGTTGTCTCAACGCGGGTTCGATTCCCGCTCGGGACAGATATTTGTATTTGTACAAATATCTGTTTCCAGTCTAGGTGTATGTCCTTATGGAGATCCAGATGGGGAGATCCCCATCGTGCCTCGGAGAACACTTAAAACCTTCGGTCCCGGTTGTTTTAATAGTCACCTGATAACGATTGTCACCCATGAAATTATCCGGCAACTCGCAGTGGAGCAGTGTGATGGATTAAGCTCCAATCCTTCTTCTGTATGGAGAAGAGGACATCGCTCAGCAGTGGGTAGTTTACACGCTCATAGGGTAGGTACGAGGACCCACAAGCAGAAACACCTGAACAAATCTTTATAAAATTAATATAAATATCCGCGCTAAGTTGGTATCGAACTCGCGAACATAAGCATTAGTGGAAATTTCGTCACCATCACACAAAAACGCCAGAAAAGTCTATGCAATAAATGTAAATGATTTCTTTTATCAATGGCATTCGTTTAACTGGATATAGCTTCCGCTTTATGCACGTTCAGACCCGTCCAACATTAGTACTCGTAACTCTTTTAATTCTTAAAGTCAGCAATGAGTAGTGAGCCAATTGCAGTTTTCTTTTCGTTTGAATTTTCAATCATTCTGTCAAATAAGCCATTCATTCGATCATTCATTCGTACGTCTAATTACATCGGTCTTTTTTAACGAACGTTTCTTTAGAGTGGAAAAGAATTTTCAGTAATTACGTTTTCTAATAGTGACGTATGTGTGTGGAATGCAAAATTCGAAATTTAAAGCTTTATTTTTGTCATTTGTATTTTTTTTTATAACAATCAACCTTATTAAATAAAAATATTTGATTTATAACAAAGAAATATAATAAACCTGAGAAAGAAATATAATAAATCTTTACCGGTGGGAGGGATGCGCTGTGCCACGCTCCTGGCTGCATGGGTACCACCATCTTGCTTGTTTCTTCCGTGAAACAGCTTTGCTGTGTGTCGGAAAGAAGGGCAAGACAGGCAATGTAATTACTGGCACCGAGACTTAACATCATATGTCTCAGGATAGGCAACACATAAATGAGTTGGCTGGGCTAGTTCCAGGTAAACTAGTTTATGTTCATGGGCGACGTCAACCACTTACCATCAGGTGGAACGTCTGCCAGTTTGCCTATCCTACTAACATAAAAAAAAAACTGAACCCTTTTATTTACTCGTTTTGCTTAACCAATTATTTGTTTACGTTTTATAATATTTTTACTTATAGTTGATTATAAAAGCAATATATGTGTGTGCAAGTGGTGCGGAAGTGGTACCGAAATAGTGTAAAAGCGATGCGGTATCGATATTGTTTCGGACGGCGGCAGGCGAGACGTCAATGCCCGCACTGTCGTCCTGGGACAATCTCCCACTTATTTGACGTACGTCCTTGTAGAAGCTTGCGCTGGTTACGTACGCCACCACGCACCCCTGAATGCGTATGTACTGCACCACGAACTCGGGGAGACGAATTAAATGAAACAACAATATTTCTTCGAGATCCGCAGGTTTCGGCTCTTGAGATTTGTTTCTTCCTTATTTTGCCTCTTCGACGGCTTTGTTGCGACTGTTTCGTATTACTTCTTAATTTGTTCGTATGGTTCGCTCGACATAACTGAGCCCGAATTGGCCCCCTTACTTACGTCGCGGCAATACCGTCAAGAGAGCCGCGAGTTTTATTCCTATTTTGTTCGTGATTTTCACTATGAGCCGAAACCTTGGAGCCTTTATTTATTGTTTTTAAGTAAAAAACCCTTACAATTTATACATATTAAGAAACGTTAAACCTTACTCTACAATATAACGTATAAATTAGATACATTACCTTACATAATAAATTTTTCTTTAAACAAAACTTAGAAACCTTTCTTCAAAACGACTTTCACTATATACATTTTCGTAAATATTTTAAAAACTATAAGTCCTACGGACTTGAACCTTTTTCTAAACCTCGTTATGATTCAAGACCTTTCTTTTGACACTAATTTCAAAACGATATCTCTATAAACAAAAATTCACTTTTTCAACTTACGTAATTATTTACAATACAAATTGTCCTTATTATTTAACACAAAAATATTTAACAAATAAACCTTATAAAATTATTCTGACATGTCGATACATGTCGATAAATGTCGATACATGTCGATACATGTCGATACATGTCGATACATGTCAGTACATGTCGATACATGTCAGAAGCCGATGGCTCAACTCGGGGTCTCGTCGCCGACAGTCTCCCCCTCGTGCGTCGCACCATCCTCCTGGCTCGGCGACACTCTTGGCACCAGCAGCACCACTCTTGAACTGGGTCTCCGTAGCTCACCTCCACGCGTCTCGACGTCCACGATCCTTGTTCGCCCGTCTGGTCCAGGATACACTCGCAGAATTCTACCACGTGGCCAGGTGCATCTCGGCAGGCTGTGGTCGACGATCAGCACGATGTCTCCGACTTGCAGGTCTGTGACACTGGTTCTTCCCTTCGTTTTTCTTGGCAGAAGCATGGGCAGGTACTCTCGCAGCCAACGTTGCCAGAAGTGATCGGCAAGTCGCTGCGTGGCCTTCCAGGTAGTCCTGCCCATCAGCTCGCTGTCTTTGAAGCTGCCGTTTCTAGCAGCGCCGCAGGATCGCCCAATAAGGAAGTGGTTTGGTGTAAGTGCTTCCTCCTCAGGGTTCTCGGAGTGATGAGTGAGAGGTCGAGAGTTGCAGACGTTGACCTTCTCACTTTTTCTGCAGAGTTGTAAGAACTGCAGTACTCTCGCTGTGGCTCGCCAAAGTCTTTTCCACGAGGAGAACCTCTTAAGGTCTGGTAATGGATGAAAGGCGCTCGCTGCTGTTACGACGTCCGCTGCCTTATCTTCGCCGGTGATTTCCTTCTTGAAACTTCTTGGTGCTGGCCAATGTGCTTCTTGTTTCAGGAAGCCTGTTTCGGTATACCATCGGTGATTGCAGAAGTGTTTCGGCACGTCGCGTGACGCATCACATGTAGGTTTCTGCGACGTATGCACCCATCTCCAGTCTTGCGGTTTTGTACGATCCTCTATCTCCGCTAAGCGATGAGCCATGAACTTCTTGAAGGTTCTTGGGTCCGTCTTTATCCAAGAAAGTACGAAGCTGGAGTCTGTCCAAAATGCCTTTTTTGCTACCTTCAGGTCCATTTTCTCCTCTTCTAAATGAGCCAGTCTGCTTCCTAGGAGAGCCGCTTGTAGGTGCAGCTCCCCCTCGGTGCAATGTGGTGCTAGGCATCTCGGGACCTGTAGGTCTTGGAGAAGATTCATCTTCCATAAGTGTCCAGCTTCGAATCGTCCATCGTCCAGTCTTCTGCAGGTCTTCTCTAGGATGGCGAGTGCTCTTCCTTCTGAGTCCTCAGTGGGTCTTCGCGGTTGTACACCAAGCGCCTCGATCGCGAAGTGATCCTTGATAGCTTGATGCATCTCTTCTTCTGGTGTGCTGACGTGAAGACACGAGTTCAGGAAGTGAACTATTCTTGCAGCTCCGACGTCTGACCCATGGAGTACCCATCCTAGTCCTGTTCTTGAAGCAACTGGTTCTCCTGGTTTCCCTCTTCTTATTTCTTGAGTCACTATCAGCTCCCAGTTATCTTGACCAATGAGCAGCTGTGGTGACTCCCTTTCATAATATAGAGAGTCGGCAATCTTCTTCAAATGTTGCCATCCTTTTATCCTTTTCTTTTCTATTAACTGAGGTGCAAGCTTCAACTCGTCGATAGTCCGGACTCTCTTCAAGGTTTTCTTGTTTCCTTGATGAACCCCCTTCACCGGAAGGTCCAGCATCTGAGAATCCTTCTTTCTTATTAACTTGCCTCCTACTGTCTCGATTACTAGTTCGTTTTTGTCGCCTTGGGCGCCGACTTCTTCTGCCACCTTTTGGTCAATAAGTGACACTGTTGACCCTTCATCCATAAGGGCCAATATCCTTTTTGATCCTTTCGACCCGAAGACTTCTACTGGAACTATCTTCAGGTACGCCCTTGTACTATTGACTGCATTCACTGATGCCATGACGCTTTCTACTTCTTGCATCTCCGTCTTTTCATCTCCCGGGGTCCTATCTTCGACATGCAGCAGATGATGATGCCACCTCTTGCATTGTTTGCACGGTGGTTTTCTACAGCTCTCCTTTCTATGTCTCCCTTGAAGACATTTGAAGCAAACATGACTTCTCTTCACCGTTGCCCACCGATTCTGCACTGACGCCTTCTGGAACTTCTGACAGTCGACGAGGAAGTGTCCACCATCACACATAGGACAAGTCTTCGCTGTTGGCTGCCTTAAATCCTTTTCCTTGAAGTCCTTTTCTCTTGTTGAATGCGTCGCTTGTCGATGAGTCCTATTGAATTCACTTCTTTCTTCAGAAGTCGCGAAAGCTCCACACTTGTCTGCTTCTATGTTCAGGAACTTGGAGACCATTGTCAAATCGGAGAAATCACTTTCTTCTGATGCTGCAGTGAAGTCATACCATCGGAACTTGAGAATCGTCGGCATCTTCTCAATGATTTGTTTCACCATCTCAGGTGAATGCAGGTACTGTGGTTTCTTCAAACCCCTTATTGCTGCTACGCTGTTGTTGATCTGGCTTGCGAAGACGCATATATCCCTTGGATTTTTGGATATCTTCGGTAACGCCTTGACCTTTTCCAATTCTGCCAGTGCCAACGCATCAGGTCTTCCGTATCTTCTTTTAAGGGCCTGCATCACTTCTAACGGAGATGCTTCAGAGTACAGCAGGCTCTTGATAGCTTCTCTTGCATTGCCCTTTATTGCTTTTCTTAGTCGAGCCATATTCTGAACGTCGTTGAACATTTGTTCTGTATCTTCGTAGACAACCTTGAAGGCCAACCACTCGCTGCTGTTGCCATCGAAGTAGAGTAGCTCGTGAATATACTTCGGCTGCGCTACTGGTCCACCTCTTGTGGTAAAGGCTTCCTTCAACACCGTCGCTAGCGCTTGAATTTCGCTCGTACCTTCTTTCGTTGAGGAGATCTCTTCAGTCTTCACCTTTTGAGGCTCTTCTGAAGGGTGCTGACCTCGTTCGCTCGTACCTCCTTTCGTTGAGGAGATCTCTTCAGTCTTCACCTTTTGAGGCTCTTCTGAAGGGTGCTGACCTCGTTGCTCGGGTTGCACCATGTTGCCCTTTTCTAATATCGATGTCTCGATCCATTTCTGAACTTGTGCTGTTCTGTCTTCCAGGTCTTCATCCACGGAGTCCTCATCTTCATACTGTACCAATTCCAATCTGACACGGGCTAGCTTCGCCGCAGCCTGTGCTTGTTCCAACTCCAGGCGTGCTAATTCTTCTCTGGCTTCCAGCTCGCGTCTTCTGGCTGAGGAGCTCGTGGTCTTCGTAGACCTGACATGACGACCGACTCCCATTGGCTTAAGGGTTGCGGCAGACCCGCGACCACCCTTGTCCGGAATATCCTCTGGAGTCTTCTTGGTCGTCTCCTTTCGTGCGGCTACATTCTTCTGTCCGTTCTTCTCGGACGCCGCCGTGATCACAGTCACTGCCGTATTCATCGTCGTGGTGCTTTCTGTGTTCATAGTGCCTAAAGAACTCCTTGAATCCGACGTAGTAGCTGTTCCTGATGTCACTGACGCTGACGCAGACGTGACCCCTTCTGATCCCGCCAATTCTTCTGTCGCGTCCTTATCCGAAGGACGGGACACGGGACGTGAGGGAGCATCCTTCTGCGACCTGGTTCTTGGCATCTTGATGCAAATTCCTTATCTTCTGGATTCTTCAGTACTCTTCTGCAGGGATCCGGCTCGAAGGACCAACTGTTTCGGACGGCGGCAGGCGAGACGTCAATGCCCGCACTGTCGTCCTGGGACAATCTCCCACTTATTTGACGTACGTCCTTGTAGAAGCTTGCGCTGGTTACGTACGCCACCACGCACCCCTGAATGCGTATGTACTGCACCACGAACTCGGGGAGACGAATTAAATGAAACAACAATATTTCTTCGAGATCCGCAGGTTTCGGCTCTTGAGATTTGTTTCTTCCTTATTTTGCCTCTTCGACGGCTTTGTTGCGACTGTTTCGTATTACTTCTTAATTTGTTCGTATGGTTCGCTCGACATAACTGAGCCCGAATTGGCCCCCTTACTTACGTCGCGGCAATACCGTCAAGAGAGCCGCGAGTTTTATTCCTATTTTGTTCGTGATTTTCACTATGAGCCGAAACCTTGGAGCCTTTATTTATTGTTTTTAAGTAAAAAACCCTTACAATTTATACATATTAAGAAACGTTAAACCTTACTCTACAATATAACGTATAAATTAGATACATTACCTTACATAATAAATTTTTCTTTAAACAAAACTTAGAAACCTTTCTTCAAAACGACTTTCACTATATACATTTTCGTAAATATTTTAAAAACTATAAGTCCTACGGACTTGAACCTTTTTCTAAACCTCGTTATGATTCAAGACCTTTCTTTTGACACTAATTTCAAAACGATATCTCTATAAACAAAAATTCACTTTTTCAACTTACGTAATTATTTACAATACAAATTGTCCTTATTATTTAACACAAAAATATTTAACAAATAAACCTTATAAAATTATTCTGACATGTCGATACATGTCGATAAATGTCGATACATGTCGATACATGTCGATACATGTCGATACATGTCAGTACATGTCGATACATGTCAGAAGCCGATGGCTCAACTCGGGGTCTCGTCGCCGACAGATATACTCGGTATATCAACGCTAAAAGCTTATCGAACATCTATACGAGTATATTTCAATGTGTGCTGTATGATATTTTCTGATTCATCGCGTCTTTACATTCACCTCAAAATACCACTAGACATTAAAAAAAGATGGTAAGAAAAATAAATAAATAAATAAATAATAAATAATGTTTAATATACACACACAGTCGTCTGTTTCTAAGGTAAGCAACTTAATGCCTGTATGGTAACAACAAACTGATATACATACTTTTTTTAAATAAATGTACATATAAATAATACACATAATTATAAATAAACTAGTTGTGCCTCGCGGTTTCACACGCGTTAATTTGAGGGAAAAACTTACTTAAATATGTTTAAACAATTAAGTTTTTGTAACATTTCTTATTATTGCTCAGCCCCTATTGGTCGTAGCGTAATGTTATATAGCCTATAGCCTTCCTCAGTAAATGGGCTATCCAACGGCCTATTAGACGGCTATTTAGTAAAGCTGATGATGAAATAGTAGATGTCTACCGAGACATTATTATTTATTATTGACCAACTGTTGTGTCTTTTTTTACGTTCGTTAAGTGTGTGTAATCACCTTATAACGAAAAAAATATTTTAGATTTTTTTTCAACACAAAAAGAAATTTTCAATTAGAACCAGTAGTTCCTGAGATTAGCGCGTTCAAACAAACAAACAAACAAACTCTTCAGCTTTATAATATTATAGTATAGACATGCAATCGTGGTGCAGAAAACAGAGTAACTTCCGACTGCGTTAAAAGACCAGTCAAAACTGTGGTACAGGATTTCATACAAGAGATGTTTTTCCTAGTAAATCGGTTTAGTATCCAAGCGTGTCTAATCAGTCATCGCGTGTCAGTACATGATAATTTAAAAAAAATCCTGAAGGTCAAGAGAACAAGAAGAATGGATGACGATAACATTTTTCTCATTCTCAAACTACTGGACAGTTTTCTATAGAACTACACTAGGTATGTAGAAAGTTGAAGAATCGCATGAAGTTGAGGGCTTTTTATCAAGAAATTCCTACGGTATCGAGATTCAGCGGTGGGAGGGATGCACTGTGCCGCGCTCTCGGCTGCATGGGAACCACCATCTTACTTGTTTCTGCCGTGAAACAGCTTTGCTGTGTTTCGGAGAAAAGGGCAAGACAGGCAGTGTAATTGCTGGCACCGAGACTTTAACACCTTATGTCTCTGGATAGGCAACACATAGATGAGTTGCCTGGGCTAGTTCCAGGTAAACTAATTTATGTTCATGGGCGACGTCGACCACTTACCATCAGGTGGAACGTCTGCCAGTTTGCCTATCCAACTAACATTAAAAAAAATTACGTAGACAAAACCACGGGACCATATCTAGTGATATATATTACCCATAACTAAATCCTCTGTAAGCTTATACTGTTATTTCCCGAAACAGCGACAATCATCTTTGACGAAGTTTTAACATTTTTGGATTTTAAGAGCTCTGTGAGTCGTTTCAGATACGGCTCGCGTCTGTGTGACGTGATTAAGATTCAAGCTTTAGCGTTTTATTACAATTATTAAAACTTTAGAATTTGTATTATCGTTATGTTAACCTTTTATCCCGAAATCCTTTTGGTAATTCTTAGGAACTTGGGTGAATTGCCCGGAAAACCTCGTTCTATCCTCGCTGTAGAAAATAATTTTAAATTAGTATTATTATTAGTTTTTGAAAACTTTTAAATATATTCACAACCAGCTGTGCCTGTACAGAATTACTCTAACGACATTTATTTTTCAATTTTTTTATATACGTATATCTCGACTGTCCCCTACGTATACTATCGAAACTGAAAAAAGTTACTTTACAGGAGAGCACTTTTAAGTTAATTTTGTGTACAAAATTGTCATTTATTTGTTAAGTACCGATATTATACTCATGAAAAATGTGGTCTAATATGTATTTTTTTAGTTTATTCTCTTTTTTGTATGAAAACATATATAAAAAGGAGTTTCTTAGTGCAATAAAAAAAATCGCAAATTTTCAGTTTCGATACTGTACGTAGGGACAGTCGATCTATATATATAGTCGATTTTAATGAAACAAAGACAACAAATTACTTATGAATATGCTTTCAAACAAATTTAGAAGAGATCACTATTTAGTGATAAGACCGCCCGTTGCACGCTCTGTACTAAATCTGTAAGCTTTGCATTTTGTATATCTTTTGTAAGTTATTTTTGTGTGTGCAATAAAGGTATTTATTATTATTTATTGTTTAATACTATGACAGATGCGTTTATAACAAGAGACACACAAACATTAATATTGCCTACAAACATATATCAACATACATATATCTTACAATTAGACATAAATTATATTCTTTAAGACAAAATACAGAAATAGGTAAAAAGCGACTCGCACTCAGCGGTTCCCAGTTGGGAGTAATTGTCTGTCGGGATCCAGAAAAGTAAATAAAAAAATAATCCTTTAAAAATTCTTCATTATTCAAAAACTTCTGCTTAAAAATACATTTCGCTAAATTTGAATTTTTTTGCCTTTATTTAACACTATTTACAAATATGAAGGATTTTGTAGTTTTCTGGCAGTTTTACTACAACACGTTTTTTTTTTTGTGTAATTTATAGTTATGCCATTTTAGTGATTTATTTGTTATATATAAATTTCCTACGTTAAACAAGCTCCAAGTCGGACAACGAACAACGGCGAAAACCTATGCGTGGTATTTCTCTCCGAGATCGAATCAAAAATGATGAGATCCGCAGACGAATGAAGGTTGCCGACGTAGCCCAACGGATTTGCAAGCTGAAGTGGCAGTGGACAGGGCACATACACACTCGTAGAACTGAAGGCCGATGGCGCAGAAAGGTTCTGGAGTCGAGGCCACATGCCAGCAAGCGCCACGTCGAACAAATGATGATCATATATTTAAAATAGTAACTAAGGAGTTTCTTGTCGGTTATTCTCAACATAATCTACATTCCGAATTCGTTAGTAGCTTTACATTAAGTATAATATAATTTTGTAAAATCAACTAGCAAAAGTGTTTTTGAATCAACTTTAATAAATTAAATTTGTTTATTAACTTTATGTAACAATCTTGAACAGAAAGAGCCAAAGGTTAGTTAGTTACGTTGAAGCTTAATTGAATAAACGATTTTTTTATTTTGAATTTAATTTTTTATCATATCCTCCTGTAACATATCCCACACAAGCTATAACGTCTACAAATAAAACGTCACAAATACTCCAAACCAATTAACAACAATGTAAATTTTACTCAAAACTACAATGTTTGCTGTTTTAGCGACAAAGTTAAAATACTCCTGTAAATAACTTTTTCATAGTTTCTACACGTATTTTATGTAGTTGCTGTCCGGAAACGAATATTTTTATAAAAAAATTAAAAAAAAGGGATAAGGGTATATAATTATATATACGACACGATGAGACTGGCCAGAGATATGCCGTCTCGGACAGTATGGTAGAGAGGTACTGTCCGTGACAGCTGACAGTCGATAAATTGCTCCAGCAGTGTCGTCGTGACCACGGATCATGTAACTGGTCCGAAATATCGACGAAAATCGTCAAAAAAACTATATCGTTGTATTTACTTGTTTTTACCCTTAATAACGAAAAATTTAGCTTTATGTCATTACTAGCTGCTGCCCGCGACGTCGTCTGCGTGAACGTTATTAGATTACACGTTGTTACAGAATGCGTTGAAGAAATAAAGGTTCACTGCTCATTCCCCGTAGGTGATAGCGTGATAATATGTAGCCTATATGTTGACTCGACTTCTTAATAATATTCGTGCCAAATTTGAATTAAATTCATGCAGTACTTTTTGAGTTTATCCCGGACATACATACAGACAAACAGACAAACAGACAAAAATTCTAAAAGCTATATTTTTGGCTTCGGTATCGATTGCAGATTACACCCCAAGTATTCTTTTAAAAAAATATTCAATGTACAGTTTTGACTTTCCTACCATTTTATTATATTATGTATAGATAGAAATACGTACCAATTTCAATTTAAATTTAAAACAAGACACAATCCGTTCTCTTGAACCTACGAGTAGTGTGGTTGAAATGCGAGTTTCAAACTAAACATGTCCAATTAGTGGAATGTTGTTACTGGTCATTGTGACCGAATGTAGCTGTTGTGTTTGTTGTTAAACTGTTATGCGAATACATTATGTACGAACACTAATTACACAAGACTCTGTTCTTCCATATAGATCTCCCCATTCTGCCTTAGTGAGCACGTAAAGCAAGGCTTATGAAGTTTCTATCTTTTAATCTTATTTATTTTTTTACTTTCACTCCACCCGTTTAATATATACATACATATATATAATATAATATAAAATATTATATACACTTACATAGATAAATATAAACAGGTGAAGGAATACGACCTGGCAAGGAGATCAAACTGCCGGGAATTAGGGCTGTAGGCTGACAAATCGGCTGATAGTCCTATCTGAGTCGAGTATCACCACCTACTGTATCCTGGCTGCGAGCGAACTGTCATTGATCCCCAGCTGCCTCAAATGGTGAGTGGGGCTAACTGGGATAAAACTGTTAACAGATATTACAACAGAGATGATTTCAGTGGACTCCACACCCCAAATGTCGACAATCTCATGCACCAGATCCAGGTATTTAAGTTTGTTCTCTGTTTCGGCTTCTTCCCTATCATCATGCAGGATGGTTATGTCCACTAAAAACACCCTCGGCCGTATCCTATCAATCACCACGATATCAGGCTCGTTCGCCAGTATCGTCCTGTCCGTGGCGATAGGCAGGTGACAGTAGAGCTGGACTCCGTCGCGTTCGGGTACTGGCATCGGTGTGTACTTATAATACGGCATCGTCTTTTTCTGGAGACCGTACATAACAGCTCTCTTTATGGAGGATCTTGGCCGTTTGGTTATGTCTATGCAAGTACTCAATGTTGGCAACCGCTGAACAGCCCGAAAGTACATATTTTAGAAACTCGCCAGGATGACGACAAGCTTGGCAGATGTCGGGAGTGCCATTATGCTGGAATGTGCTTTTTTATTTTTTTATTATTATTATTCTTATTTTCTTCCTAGACGTGTACACAGTTTTGTTATTATACTACTTTTTAAGCAATCTTCCTATCTTATCTGTCACTCCTTTTACAAAAGATAAGAAAGCTGGCTGTCTTTGAGCTTCCAGTGGTCAAACCTATTGCATCGATAAAAGCTGCTTTGATGCTGTTTTATGTCCAATTTTAAGTAAAAAACTTTGTAAATAGGTAACTTGCTACACCTATATAGAGTTCTCTCTAACGAACGCCACTATATAAAGAGCCTACTTTGCGAATCTATAGAAATTTAAATATTTCAATCGCGAAGATGGCTTTCTGTTTGCAACTGCATGGACCTAGTGTTGGAACTTCTTAAAAATAACAACTGTTTTTAAATAAAACAAAAAAAAAAACATTGTTAGTATAGTTTTCCGGGAGTTGTCGAAAATAAATAATGAAGTGGGCTTAAAAAAACTAAACAGAGGATAGAAAGATACTCTTGTGACGGCTGACACACCTGTCATATCGCCCCACAGCAGTCTTGTCGTGACCACGGACCATGTAACTAGTCTGAAATATCGATAAAGTTATTAAATATCTATATCGTGGTATGTGCTCATTTTTATCAATAAAAATAAAGTATGTTTGAGAGCCACAAGAATCTAAGCCTAAAAAGGATCAAACAAAGTTATAACGCCGGTATTTGGTAGTTAAAAATAAAACGTACTGACCTATTTCTTGATTGGATTTACAAATTTAATTTAAGTAGAAAATAATTTCTTGTAATACAAATATCTGTACCGAGTGGAAATCGAACTCGCAACTATCGGCGTTAAAGTGACTACATGCATCACTACACCAGATCGGTTGTCTCAAACCACAATCACTTTGTGATTTTGATTGGTGATTCTAAAGGTTAATTATTTATTATATTATTATTTGACTATTTATTTGACGATGGGTTGGTGCAATGGTCACAGTAGCTGCCTACTGCGCTAGGGTCGCGGATTGAATCCCACTCATAATAAATGTTTGTGTAATTCATACAGATGTTTGGTGTGATCTGGACGTTGGTGTTTATGATCTGTGCTTCCGGACTCCTGACATGGAATTTCATCCTGCTGAGGGTTGTCAAATGTGAGACAATTTTTTATAATTTATTTACTGGTAAGTATTACTAACTGCGTCGAAAAATTATAATTAATTTATAAAATCCGGTAATAGGCTCTATATTACTGTACTATGTGCTTTAAAATTACTATAGAAGCAATTATTGGCATAAGTTTATATTTTAATTATTTTGTGTTATTCTAAGTTAATGGTTAACTAGAAAAATACCTATTATTTCTATGCTGTTCAAATTTCTATTGAGGTTGTCACCTCGACGACGCTATCGTTTCCTTCGTGACTTCTTCATTCTACGTGACATTGCAAATCATCTGTTGATACTATTGAAAGCCATTTACTGAATTTATTAATAATACTGTCATAAAACATGTTCTTGCCGTGCGGTGACCAGCAGAGTCATTTAGAGACAACACACTGCGCTCGCCAACCTGCCTGCCAAGCATAGCGAGTATTACCAAACGCCGCCGGGGAACATGGCTTAGGCCTCCCGTTTATCCATTGGATGTCCACTTAGGTTCAGTAGTGGATATCCAACAGCTGATGGATTTTTCATTTTACCTGCAAATGCTTAAATAAGTTAACATCAGAAGGCTAAATCAAATCAAAAAAATAATTTATTGGTATCCTAAATTTTATTTTTATATTTTGAAATTCAAATAAAATGGTGATACCATATCGCATAATTGGTATTGTTTTTTACATAACATTTCCCCAAATAACCAATGCCGTTTTATAGATGGCAATTTCATTTTCTGACATTGTTATAGTTTTGATATGAAAACTAGTAAGTATTGGAAGTATTACGAGTATAACACTAAATTGAGAAATATTTTCAACAAAATGTTTAATTTATGTAAATATTATTGTTCCTGTTGTTTTTTGTCAAAATAGAATAGTTTTTTCTTTCAAAAGTTTATATGCATACATTAAAATTATGTTCAAAAATAATTATATTAATTATAGTAAGTGTATACTATTTGTAGTTATTAAACTATAAGCTAAACTCGCGACTTTGTTCGAGATTATAGAATTTGGTATACTGAGTTATGGGATAAAAAGTATTCATTGTTCTAGTTCGTAGTATGGACTCAAATCCTGTTAAATTTGATTCAAATACATTCAGTTGGTTCGGCGTGACGCGTAACCAAGGTACAGACAGACAAAAATGGCAAAAAAAATCAGTTTTGGCTTCCAAATCGATATAAGTGCACTCTTTTAAAAAAATTCATAATATATTCAATTTACAGAATTTGACCTATTACAGTTTCATTATGAGTATAGCTAAGGTACTTACATTTTTATGTATATTAAAAAATAAATTAAGTTTTACTTTTATTTTATTCGCTCCTGAAGTAAAGTTTTCTTTCTTTTTCCTTATCCCTTTAAGCTCAGTAATAAGCGCATCCTATATAAATGCTTGGAGGCTTTACAGAGTTCAGAAAGCTCCATGAAATATATAAGCTCAGCGTATATAATATTGTAGCTATTTCGTACTTATTCGATGCTCTAACTCTTCTTCTATATGGATTAGAGGCCTTCAAACATTAGTCCGCGATTAATATAACATAGGGCAGATTATAGATATTATTTATTGATAATCTGTGCATCATATCGGCTCATGAAACGCAGAACAATAGACAACGGGGGTCAGACAAGTCAACGTCATAATAAAATTCCTTTGTTCAACAATACGTCAAAAATCATCGTCGAAAATTTCATATACGTAATTTTGTTCTATTTTATCACGTTCTCCACATTTCTTCGGTTTATTGACGTTTGTAAACTTTATTGCGTCATAAAATAGTTTTTTAGATCGTTTCCTTTGAACGTCGCGTTTATTTCGTGTTTTTTAGGGTTCCACGCCTATAACTGACGCGTTGGTGCAATCGGCAGTGACCCTGTCTTCCGCTCAAGGACTGTGAGTGCGATTTCCGCCCCGAGGCTGGGTGTAATATCTATACATATAGTTATGTATAATTTTCATTAAAATTTCCTTAAAAAATATATGAATATGTATATCATTCGGAAGATTCCTTAAATACAAGCATTAAGCTGCCTATCTTAAGAACAGATGACCGTGTGTGTATGTGTAATATATAACATCATCCATTCCTATAATACAGGCAAATTCAAATACTTTAGTCGCTTTATAGACAAATAATAAAACTAAAATCAATTTTATAGTATAAGGTGTCTTCATAACGTACTGAACTGTATCAGCCTGTAAACGTCCCACTGCACGCCAAAGGCGTCTTCTCCATATAGGAGAAGGGTTTGGGCTTAATACGCTAACCTGCTCATCAGTAGGTTGGTGGATAATTTTTCTACTATGAGAAAAGATTGCTTTAATGTGTATATAATAATAACAGGGTTCGACAGCCTTACGTGCTCACCGAGGCACGGTGGGGAGACCCACAAGTACACACACCCAGACCTGAAAAAATATATTTACGTAAATATAAATATCTGAGTGGGAATCGAACCAGATACCAAGATAACATGACACAACAGACACATGTTTACAAGAATTATGTTACATATATATTTTTACATATACATATATCTATACAAATAATAAATCTGTTAAAACCTCCGTTTTATTAATACACTATATATCATCAAGAATAAATTTCAATAGCGCGTATTTTTTTGTATCAGCGCCATCTCTTATCGTGTTTTTCTCTGATCACGTATCACGTAAAAAGTACAAAACCAATATTAATAACTTTAATACATAAAAATTGGAAATAACTCCCAGTATAATTTAGTTTTTGTTTCATTGTAATTAAATTTAAAAATAAATATTTAAGAAAATAGAAATAGGTACCTACGCCGCCAACGCTATCTGGTCTAAGGAATCTTTAAAACTCATAAAACTTATATTTGAGTTATTATTTTGTTAAACTTAAAAGTTTACTAAATATGTCGGATAGGAATAGAAATCGTTTTAATATTTTAGATAAACATCATTTTCAATTAATATACTATTATGTTAAATATTAATTATGTTAAATGTCACTAAATATAAAAAAGATATTCTACAATTATACGATAGATGGCGCAGATAATTTTCTGAATCGCGCTGACCAAAACTTCGGCCAAAAGAATGACACTCGCCCGTATTTAAAAATCTGTTTTTCTTTTTTGTATATAATTAAATACTTTAGGGTACTACGGTCTTGATTGTTTGTTCGTTGTTAAAATTTAAAATATTTGGTTGTTATTTGTTTGTTGATTGTACAAAGTTGGATGGTTATAGCTATTTAATTTGTAATCTATATATATATATATATATATATATATATATATATATATATGTATATATATATATATATATATATATATATATATATATATATATATATATATATATATAAAGTCGTGTTAGTTACACCGTTTATAACTCGAGAACGAGTGGAACGATTTTTATGATTTTTGTGTTTTTGGATTTGTCTTCGTCGGGAATAATACTTATTAAAATATGGTATTCATCAATGAGAAAATAATTAATAAAAAAAACAGTTCAAATGTTTCATCCGTACTATCTATATACATATATATGTATGTATGTATGTATGTATGTATATAGATATAATAAATCTGTCACTCAATCCGTCTATTATAAAATATTTTCCAGTATCGACGCAGGTGTAGGTGATAAAAAATATAAATGTATAATTTTTAAAATTTTAGTTAAAGACCCGTGCGAAGCCGGGGCGGGCCGCTAGTATATATATATACTTCGATCTTAATAAATAAGTAATGTTAACGTTAATATTACTTCGGAATCCAATATGTGATATTCCCACTCTCATTTAGCTATTCTTTACCATAACAAATGTATCTGTAAAATGTCGTTTTTAATACGAATAATAGCAAAAAAAAAATAATTAATTATACGTGGTAAAACGTGGTAAAACAGTCACTCGTTCAATTCGTTTGTTCCGTCAAGCAAACTATGATGCCATTAACCTTGCTCTGGGAAGTGTTGATTGCTATGACATACTTAATGACCATGACGTATCCCGGGCAGTTGATGTTTTCTATCAGACCATAGATTCTATTATCTCTGATATGGTTCCCACTCGGGTTGCAAAGTCTTTTAGAAACTATACGTCTTGGTATACCCCGGCCTTAAAAAAAATTATTGCAGAAAAGTTAAAATACCATAAAAAATGGAAGATCTATAATAGGATATCGGATTACCACACATTTGTTCTTTTACGAGAACGACAAAAAATAGTACAAGTTCAGTTCTATGATGATTATATTCATAGGGCGGAGGACAGGATACGCAATAACAGCAAACTATTTTGGTCCTTTGTTTAGTGTAAGAGATCGTCCTCTGGCCTTCCTGACAGTCTCTTTTGGTTAGATAAAACTGCTAGTGACGAGGAGGAGGTATGTTCATTGTTTAATGACTATTTTAAATCAGTTTACACGGATGGATCCGCAAACGTAACATTTAAGAAACAAACTCATAGCTGTGGTGGTTTGGATATCGGCCATATAGACTTGTCAGTATCTACTGTTAAAAATATTTGAAATCACTGAATGTCAATAAGGGATACGGTCCCGATTATATACCACCAATATTTTTAAATAATTGTCATAACTCATTAGCCTACCCTATTTTTCTTCTTTTTAATAAGTCATTAAAGTCAGGTTCTATGCCTATTGTTTGGAAGCGCTCGTTTGTGGCACCAGTATTTAAATCTGGCGATAAACACAACGTTCAGAACTATAGGCCGATATCTAAATTATGTACCATAGCTAAAATGTTCGAAAAAATTATCTACGATAACATCTATCCATTTATACGGGGTATTCTGATAGATGAACAACATGGTTTCGTCGACAGAAGATCCGTTGAAACTAATGTGTGTGAGCTGATTCATCGTATACTGAAAGTCATGGATGGTGGTGGCCAGGTGGACGTCGTGTATACCGACTTCTCGAAGGCTTTCGATAAAATATCCCATAACATACTTTTTAATAAACTGGAGCAAGTTGGTATACACGGCGACCTACTTAGGTGGTTATCATCTTATCTTCGTAACAGAAGTCAGGCAGTGACAGTAAAAGGATTTTGTTCATCTTTTACTCCTGTTTCATCTGGTGTACCGCAGGGCTCTCACCTTGGTCCGTTGCTCTTTAATATCTTTATAAATGATATTTGTAAAGCTTTTGAGCACTCTTCGATATTATTATTTGCAGATGACTTGAAGATTTTTAGAAGGGTGTCTGGTCTGTCAGATTGTTTGCTACTACAAGAAGACCTAAACAAATTATGCAAGTATTGTGAGGATAATCAGCTATCTCTTAATGTTAAAAAGTGCAGCGTTATCTCATTTACACGTAAAAAAACGCCGATTGCTTGTAAATACCTTCTAAACGACAAAATTATTGACCGCTTTTCTGGGGTGAGAGACCTGGGTATTTACTTGGATAGTAAGTTAACATTTGGGAGCCATATAGATCAAATTGTTGCTAAAGCTTATCGGATGCTTGGCTTTATGCTGAGGGTTGGTAACGAGTTTAAAAACGTTTATACTCTTATTATTCTATATAATAGCCTGGTGCGCTCGTTATTGGAATTTGGATCTACTGTCTGGAACCCTCAGTACAAAGTATATAGTGAGTCCGTTGAAAAGATACAAGCTAAATTCCTTAAACATTTGAAATATAGGTTTTATCACTCATCTCAAAACTTGCCTAGTGTTAATTCCCTAGAAGTTCGCCGTAAACTGAAAGATCAAATTTTTCTGTATAAGCTAGTTAATAATGATGTTGATAGTCCCTATTTACTAAGTTGTTTGAACTTTAATGTCCCTAATTTTTATAAGCGTTAAAAATGATCTTTTCTATTTGCCCTTTACCAGAACTAAATATGCCCAAAATGATTTTATTCGTCGTTCCTGCAATATGTATAATAAATATTTTTTTGATATAGATATATTCTCATGTTCACTGATAAGTTTTAGACGTAACATTAATCAATTAATGAACCAATGAATTTCAATTATTTTGAATTTGAATTTGAATTATTTTATGTTCTATTTGCTTTTTATTATTCATTTAATTTTCATTTTTATTTATTAACATTTTGCAATTGTTAAGTTACTCAATTTTATGTTTTAATCTTAATTTAATTTTTGATTTGATTTTGATTTAATTTTGATTTAATTTTAATTTTAATTTGATTTTAATTTTGATTTTGATTAATTTTAATTTTGTATTTGTATTGTGTTTCTTGTTTTAGATTTCTTTTTTCTAATTTTAAAATTTGTTATTTTAATTTTTGCACTCTGCTTCTTATATGTGTTAGTTGTTAGTGGAAACTTGACTGGTATATGCACTATCTTGGTGTTGTTTTTCTCTACTTTCTGTGATATTGTACTGTTTGTTTCCCAAATAAAAATAAATAAATAAATAAATTATTTTAATGAGTGTTTAACACGAATTACTGGACGACTTTGCTTGGTTCAAATATTAGTGATAAAACTCACAACCAACATACAAAAGTCATTTAAAGACAAACGCCTGTTTTAACACACACATATAAATATTATTTATTTAAATCTTTGTTTCCTTTTACCACTAAGTTCGAGATAAATATTGAAGAAATTAAGCACTAAAACTCAGCGATAATAGTATGGACTTAAACTATCCACTGTTGGAAACCATTCATATTTTTATTCATTGAGCACGGTTCTTGACACATGATTACTGATCTAAAACAACTAAATATCCATAAACTACGATATAAATGTACACAAAAGATATCGCGACTTTGGTTAACTGAACCGAACTGAACTGTAATGGTCTATGTCCCACGTGTGGTAGAGGCCTCGTCCCCATAGAAGAAGGGTTGATGCTTAATCCCCACGATGCTTCACTACGCATTATCGTATAATTTCCGTAACAGGTGTAACGACCGATTTCAAATAATTTAGGACATCAATCCGGACCGACGGTTATATATGGTTATATAAAACAATAGGAATAAAGAGACCCATAACGAATCCGATGATATAATAGCAAGGTGATGTCTACCGAGACACTAGAAATTAGTTTGTTGTAATAATTTCTAGAGAGGTTTACTAGTAGTAATTAAGTTACAGTAGCTGGATAATATTGGGTACATTACTTAAGCTTGTAATGTACCTAATGTTAAAATTTAGCTATTTCTATACTGTAAGTGATTTTACCATGACGTATTTATTTCAAATGTAGATTTTTTTTGTTGACTTTCGTTAAGTCAGTGTAATCACATTATGGCGAAAATAAATTATTAATTTCATAAGTACAAGACCAGTAAGAATTATTTTTATAAACAAATATATATTTTTCGAGCGGGAATTGAATCCTTCGGCATTAATGGAATATTCACACCACTATACCAAAACGGTTAGTTATACATGTACATTTACGTAACACCAAAGTTCAACGACAGTACGATAACAGTTTTCATATATTTTTGCATACATTAGCCGCGTCAGTTGCCAAAATGTGGTCGCGATAAAAACTTCTCGAACGCTGTTCAAGCCAAAACATGTTGCGACTTGGATTTGCTAGCAACCTGTAACCGAGTTTTACTCATGTTTATGGATATAACGAAGCATATTATGACAGTTTTATTCTAGTGCATAAGCTCAGATGTGCCAGCGACAATTTTTTTTTTTTTTATGAACTGAACTAAATCAGCCTAAATATTCCACTGGTTGGTGCCGGTCTCTACTCCTATATAGGAAAAGGGTTGAAATGTGATCCATAAGTGCGGGTCGAGAGGTAATTTTCTGGCTAAACAATGATCATCATAAAGTTTGTACAACAACCGCGACAGATGGCGCTACGTGCTCCGAAGCTTACTAGGAAGACACATAAAACAAAAACCCAGACTAACAACACTTATTTGTAGTACAATGCGTACAAATAATCGCTCTGAGTGGGCATCGTATCTGCGTCGATCACGTCGATAGCGTCGTCACCGCTTTATAAGATCGTTTTTCTTTTTTTTTTCTACAAAAAATATAATTTCTCTACATCAATATTTACGTAAGTTTTGATAAATTATAGTCATAATAAAATGACAAAATCAATCAATCAACGAATCAAATAACTTATGATTGATAACATCTATGTAGTAATGATAAAAATCATAAAATAAATATACAAAAGACGGTATACGAACGGACTCACAAGAATTAATCGAATTTCTAATAATATTTATCGTTATTTATTTGATGAGATAATGGATCTAGCATGGTTAGGTCTTTGAGTATATGAAATAAAAAAAGCCTTATTTTAGTTCTACTAGAATTTCCTATTTAATAAAGGATACTATTTTATTAATCAAATTATGAGCTGTCTTCTCATGTCTGTTAACTTGTACTTAACTAAAATGTATTTAGCAAAATATATTTTTAAAACAAATTACTTAAGATTATTCTGTCTTACGAAAGCAAACGGTACACGAAATATAAAGCTACACATATAATTTTTTTTTTATGTTAAGTGAATAGGCAAGCTGGCAGACGTTCCACCTGATGGTTAAGTGGTTAACGTCGCCCATGAACATAAATTAGTTTACCTGGAACTAGCCCAGGCAACTCATTTATGTGTTGCCTATCCAGAGACATAAGGTGTTAAAGTCTCGGTGCCAGTAATTACACTGTATAATAGAATCAAGATTAAAATAAAATATATTTGAAGACATAAGAAAAAATATGTCTTATACAGATGTGTGTGTGTGTGTGTGTGTGTGTGTGTGTGTGTGTGTGTGTGTGTGTGTATGTGTGTGTTTTACGAATCCGGAAATTATTTTTGCTTTGAAAATCACTTCTATAATGCAATCCTATAAACATAACGTAACGGCGCATATTAGGGGTAAGCAAAAGGCACACAAAATTAGGTTATATTGCATGACCCATTTAATCTTATAACCAAAAAATCATATTTTAGAAGATGGAAAATGAAAAATACACGAGAGTACAAGCCGATCTGCGCGGTTGAGCGGTTTACCTGCGTCAAGTTTATTATAGCCACATTGACCTTATGAATTTAGTCAGTCTTTAGTGAGTTTAGTTGAGTCAGTCAGTAATTCTTTTTATGGACAATGTATACGCTTATACAACAGGCTCCCAGAAAACGTTCAAAAAGTTTATATTGCCAAATTTTAAAAAATTGTGAAAGAACGTTTGTGTACCAAAGGATATTATTCTATCAACGATTTTCTAGAAGACAGAACGCCTTGGGAATGATGTGATCGCCTCCAGGCTATTTCAACCCTAAGAGAATTATTGTTAATTTCAATATACTCTGAAAAAAAAAACATTACGTAAAAAAATATATTAGTCCCGCTGAGTTTCTTTCGCCAGTTCTTCTCAGGTCAGAGGCTTCTTCTTTCCGAACTGGTGGTAGACTCATGACGTTCAATAAATTATTGTAATAATTTTATGCTGAATAAAATATTTTGACTTTGACTTTGACTTTGACTTTAAATAAATAAAATAAATATGTTTTAACATACACACACGGTCGTCTGTTCCTAAGGTAGGCAACTTAATGCCTGTGCTGTAGGTAACAGCCGACCAGTCAAAACTTTAACTAACTTTAAGTGCAAAACTTAAACTAACTATTTACAGGTAATTTTGGTACAAGTCATGTCTGCGTGGAATGGTGCAAAGAATACTGGCAGCATTTCCCCGTTGAATCGCAATTCCGTTTCTCTGGGCAAAAAGTGCACCAGCCCTCCCATTGAGGCTCCCGTGGAGACTTAGGGTCAATTCTTTTAGAAAATTATCTACATTGCTATTCCAAGGTCTAAGTGTTTCGACTGGAAACAGCAGAAAGACATACTTTACCTCGCATCTATCAACTTATGACGTACGTTTGCTTGCAAAAATTATCAGATTTACTTAAGTAGCTTAATATTGGATCCTGGTTCACATTTTCTATCAACTCATTTGGCCTTTTAAATTCATATCAAAAGCTGCATGTTTCGGAAGGTTTATTAAAAGATGTATCTTCTAAATCGCAGTGGAGCAGTGTAGCAAATCGAAACCCTAACCCTTCTTGTTCATAGAAGAAAAGAGTTGTCTACAACGGTATATTTGTACTGTACTGTATCAGCCTGTAAGCCATCCACTGCTGAGCGATGGCCTCTTCTCCATGTTAGAGCACCACGCTGCTTCACTGCGGGTCGGCGGATAATTTCTCTATCATGGGTGACAATCGTTATCAGGTGTCTATGATAATAACTGGGACCGACGGATTTACGTGCTCTCCGAGGCACGGTGGGGAGTCCCACAAGGACATACACCCAGACCGGAAACAAATATTTTACAAATACAAATATCTATATCGAGCGGGAATCGAACTCACGACCGCCCCGGCGCGCGGCGTTGTGCCAACTATTCGCACTACTACACCAGAACGGTTGTCGAAAATATAATGGTATAATTGATGGGGTACAAGTCATAATGACGATACATATTTTTTTTAATATCCTGCAAACGATCAGTCTGACTGATGTTTAATGAACGCCACCCATAATCTCTTGCAGCGGTAAGATAGCCAACTCTAGTGATGGTAACTGATTTTTCAAGACAATTTTCTATGATATTGCCCTCCTTATGATTTGCCCTCGGTATTGCCCTCCAGCCATGCATATATTGCTTGTCAATTTCCTACAGCTAAGCAATGCGAAAAAAAAAAAATATGTTGTTATATATGTCACCGAAAAATTGTAAATACCGTTAGATTATAATCTATCTCGCGAAATTGTGAACTGTCGAAAGATTGTGAACCATAACATACGAACCTAACCTACCAAGATTGTGATTTGACGGTTTTATCACTTCGATAGATTATAATCTACCGAAAAATAATGCGTTAAATTGTAAGCCGTATGTTACGTTTCACAATATTTCGACCATTCACAATCTCGCGAGATAGATTATAATCATCTTCATCGCCTATAATCTTAACATTGGTTTTTACTGTAATGCGTTACAAAGAGATTATCCTTAGAATATTTTATATAAAGCGTAGACAACCTAACTTTATTTCCTCCATACACATAAAAATAAACACAACGAAATATTTCCATCTTGAGTTAAAAATTCATATCTATTTTATATATGTTCGTAACAACAGCGATATGGCATAACATTGTTATCTCAGAACAGCATCCAGCGGCTTCAAATTTCATCTCGTATTTTGAATAATTTTAAGAAACACGCCAGGACGACGGCTGTATATCTGACGTCTTTACGACTGTATTGTTATTATGTTGTTTCATTTTTTTTTTTTCATTTTTTCTTTTTTTTTACAAAAAGTTTTTATGCAAGAAATAAGAAAAATTTTTACAAAAGAAAATAATGATTTCCATTTTGTTTTAGTTTATTTTAAACAATTTTACTAAATTACCAAAAACGTACATATCTACTTATTTGACGAAATTTTTAAAAATACAACATTTTGACAATTGTGTTTCGCAATCGCGAAAAAAGTCATAGTTTCGAGATTTTTTATTTATAATAGTTCCATTCAAATATTAAAATCCATGTAATATATATTCATTAAAAATGTTTTAAAAAAACTATAACGAATAATAATTAACATTTTTCAAGGCTGTATAATGAAATATCTTTAGCTTTCAGTTGAAGACAAACAAAAAAGGTTATTTTAAAATATGATCCAATATGATCCTAGCATGTAACAAAATCATCTGTGTTATTTGAATAAATGAAATACAAATGAATTAACGAATGAATTTACTAATTAAATTCAGGTGTTTTTAAACCAACTTATAGATAATTAAAATTTCTATGACTATTACGATAACTTAAAATGTGACCAAATATAATATTGACGAAATCTAATGTTCTTTTTGGCAACATTGAAGACTATTAAACAAAATGAACGAATGAATAAGCAATAGAATAAATTACTCAAAATATGTCCATTTTTTACATAACTTATACATAATATGTAAAAATTCTACTATTATTACGACAACTTAAAATATGATTTAATGTGACCTTGACGAAATTATCTGTACTTTTTAGCACAATTGAATGTCATTTAACCATAGAACGAATGAATGATTTAAAGTATGCCTAATTTTACCATATATAACGACAACTTAAAATATTATTTAATATGACATTGACGAAATTATATGTACTTTTTAGCACAATTGAAAGTCATTTAACCAAAGAACGAATGAATGATTTAAAATATGCCTATTTTTACCATAAATAGTACAATGATTGTTAACAATTATATTTCAGTTATAAAATCTGTTAGCTGATAATAATAACTTTCGTTACACGTGCAATATAAGAGTACACATTAGTACAAAGCTTTGTATAAATTGATTCCGTATTAACAACATTTCAAGCGACTGAAAATCGTTTGACGTTGAAAATGTAGAATTGTACAATATTAAAAGAGTGTGTCCTTTTGAGAGTATTTTAATCTCTTTATAACTCTACGACCCTGAAACAATTTCTATAAAACTATAAATACTAGCTACGCCTGCGATTTTACCTATATAACAAACAGATAAGAATTACTAAGTCCTTTACACTCGACGCTTGAAAGCCCCCAAATTATAGAACTCAGGGAAAAACTCAAAAGAAAGGTCATTCTACAGTGTGCACGTACGCGGAAAAAAAATGAGCGTGAAGCTCCACTATATAGGCCGAAGTACACGCATATATAATGAAAACCCACAAACGATCTTAAAATTACCAATTAATTAATTCAAACTTTAAAAAATCTTTAATAGATAAAGCATACTCTGTACATTTGATTTGATTTTCAAGCAGAAGTGACAGTGCTAGCTCGTAGAACTGACGGCCGATGGAGCAGAAAGGTTCTCGAGTGGAGACCACGTACCGGCAAGCGCAGCGTCGGACAGCCGTTTGCGAGATGGAGGTAGTTCTTGAGGTGGATAGGTGAGGCCTACGTTCAACAGTGGACATCCAATGGCTGATATGATGATGATGATGATTACTCTGTACAAGATTATATAAATGACAAATGTGTGTGAGCCTAGTGGCGCTGTCTTAGTTATGTATTGACGGTTTCTTGACTTTCTTGTCGATAGTTAATATATGTAAGTGTATATAGGAGGAGTGTAAGACAGAAACTGATGGAAATATTATAGCTTGATTTTTTCTGTTTTTTTTTTTATATATATTTATTGACATACTAGTTTATTTTAAATTTTGGTTTTGCCTACCGAAATTATTGTAATTCTGTTGTATTTGTTATGTTTTGTATTTTTACATTCTGCATTTTCCTAATATTTTTGTTACTTTGCTCCAAATTCTTTTGCTAACCTATATTATTGCTATAACTATTAGTGGAAACTTGTTTGAAATATGTTTTAGTGATAAGTTGTTTATGAATGTACTATTGATTTTGTTTGTTTCCCAATAAAATAATAAAATAAAAAATAAAATAAAATAATAAAATAATAGTTCTAACAGAATCTACATTCCGAATCGGTGGTAGCTTCACAATAACTATAATCAATTAAAAATATTATATACTGTGTAAAATGATTCAAAAGTAGGTTTGAACCCTACTTGAATAAAGAATTTTTTTATTTGATTGGATTTGATTGTATACAACCCAGGTTGTGTAGATGATAAAGAGACCGAGGCGAAGGGTGCGATGATAAGAACGAAAAAGAGTTCTTCCTAACACTCCCCATTTTAAAGACCGTAAAACATTCATACAGATTTTCACAACATTCAAACATTTAGAAAGAACCATCAGCGCCATCTATAATGCTATAATGACTTGAGATACAACCAAGGAACTTATATCATAACTGGAACGCTCACTTAATAAAATTGCATATTCAAATATAAAGAAAAAGATAAGAAAAAAGATAAGAAAAGAAAAAGATATCAAGCAGCCCACCATTTAAGGAAGGACATAAAATCCTAGCTGCGAGCTCTCAGAGATCTATTGACATTTCCAACAGATACAGTGGACTTCCAGTGGACTCACCGGATGAACTCATTGAACCAATGGAAAGTCAAATTCAGTCAAAATCTAAAAAAGCAAGCAAACCACCACCAATAATCCTATATGGTGTTACGGACATATCGAAACTCACAGAACTTTTGAATACCTCTGTAAGAAGTGATTTGTACACGTATAGAATCATTAATAGAGACCAAATGAGAGTAATGGCGCAAACAAGTGAAGCGTATAAACACATCATCGAAATAGTTCGGAAAAATGGACTTATAGGTCACACGTTCACACCAAAAGATAAAAGGTGCTGCAGAATAGTTATTAAAAACCTGCACCACACAACTCCTAAAGAAGCCATTATAGAGGAAATAGAAAAAACTGGGAATAAAGTAAGAGGAGAAATCATATGTCCAATCTCACGAAAAAGCAAGACGCCGTTGAATATGTTTTTCGTGAATGTGGAACCCGGCCCAAATAACCCAGAACTCAAGCGTATAGAATCCATATACTACACAAAAGTCAAGATAGAAGATCCACGAAAGTCCAATGAAATCCCTCAATGTACTAGATGCCAACAATATGGGCACACTAAAAATAATTGCATGCGTCCCTATCGATGCGTTAAATGTGCAAAAGGACATAGAACCATAGATTGTCCAAAAAAGATAGGAATACACCAGCCACCTGTACGCTGTGTTTTGGAGACCACCCTGCCAATTATAAAGGATGCCAAGTGTACAAAGAGATTAGGGCAAGGAAAATTGCACAACCCCCCAATAAAAGAAATCTAATGACATCAATGAATAATAGAGGAAACAACACGCCAATTAGCCACCCTAAACAGCAATTATTATTAAGTCCACGCATTCAAGACCCTGGAAACACCAATTACTGGAACAAAAAACAAGAGAACATACAATCTCAGCCAACAAATGTGTTAGAACAAATCATCACAAAACAATCAGAGAAAATAGATATTCTCATACAACAAATAGGTACCCTCATGGGTCTCCTTACGACTCTCATTGCCCAATATAAAAAATGAAGTTTCTACGCATCGCAACATGGAACGTGAATGGTCTGGCACCTAACAAAGAGGAAGTAGAGCTTTTCATTAGACGTAACAAAATAGATATTCTATTAATCTCAGAATCACATATGACTAACGAAAAGGCCATCTCAATCAAAGGATATAATATTTTTTTTTTTTTTTTTTTTTTTTTTTTTTATGTGTTAGTTGAATAGGCAAACTGGCAGACGTGCCACCTGATGGTAAGTGGTCGACGTCGCCCATTAACATAAACTAGTTTACCTGGAACTAGCCCAGCCAACTCATTTATGTGTTGCCTATCCTGAGACATATGATGTTAAGTCTCGGTGCCAGTAATTACACTGCCTGTCTTGCCCTTCTTTCCGAAACACAGCAAAGCTGTTTCACGGAAGAAATAAGCATATATATTATACCAATCATCCTGATGGAACATCACATGCTGGAACTGCAGTTATAGTAAAGGAAAATATCAAGCAACATCCTCTCCCGAACTTTCGACATGCGTACCTACAAGCTACTGTAATATCTATAGACGACTGGCAGGGCCCGCTAAACATTGCTGCGGTGTACTCCCCGCCTCGCCACATAGTTAATGAACAAATGTTTAGCGATTTTCTTAACACCCTCGGTGGCAGATATGTTGCTGGTGGGGACTGGAATGCCAAAAATATCTTTTGGGGCTCTAGGCTAACCACAACTAGAGGAAGAGAATTGAAAAAGGCAATAGACTCAAATTCACTCAATATACTGACAACTGGAGAACCAACTTACTGGCCGTCCGATCCCAATAAAACACCCGATCTGATCGACTTTTTTATCTCCAAGGGAATTTCGGATTTGTATACAAGAATCGAATCATGTCTTGATGGCAGTTCTGATCATACACCAGTGATATGCACAATTAGCACCGGAGTGATTTGGAAGGAGCCTCGCGAAATGCTATACAGTCGCAGAACTGACTGGGAATCATTCCAAGAATTTTTAAATGAAAATACGAACTTGCAAATACCACTCAAAACTGAGGAAGATATAGAGAACGCTGCATGGTATGCAACCAACTTAATACAATTAGCGGCTTGGAAGTCTACTCCATATACAAAATACAACCCTCAAAAACAAGATTATACATTGGAAATACGTGAAATGATATCTGTAAAACGTAGACTAAGACGGCAATGGCACACAAGCAGGAATCCACATGATAAAAGGGCCCTTAATAAAGCGCAAAAGGAATTAAAGAAAATACTCAAGGAATATAATGACGTCGCTCTGCGAGACAAACTGAGAACTTTATCGCCTTATAAAGCAGATGACTATTCTCTCTGGAAAGTCACCAAGACACTAAAACGACCACAAGAACATATGCCACCATTAAAACGGCCCAATGGGGAATGGGCGAGGAAGCCTGCGGACAAAGCCGAGTTATTTGCTGAATTTCTTAGGGAGGTATTCAGGCCAAATGAGCCCGACGTCATGTTTCCTGAGGAAGAAATAGACAAAATTCTTGGTAGTGCTCAGCAAATGTCTTTCCCTTTGCGATTGTGTACCCCATCCGAGGTAAAAAAAACTATCAAGGGTTTGAAAAGGAATAAGGCACCAGGTTTCGATTTGATCACATCAGAAGTACTGAACCAGTTACCAAAAAAAGGAATCGTCTTAATAACCATCCTATTCAACGCAGTGTTGAGACTAAATTATTTTCCACTCATCTGGAAAATTTCTACTATAAATATGATAGCTAAACCAGGAAAATCTCCAACTGAAGTTTCCTCGTACAGACCAATAAGCCTTCTCCCTCTACTATCTAAACTGTTTGAGAAAATATTTCTGCAACGATTGTTACCCATACTTGAAGAACAAAGAACAATCCCAGAGCATCAATTTGGCTTCCGAGCGAACCACGGAACGACAGAACAAATACATAGAGTGGTTCACACGATTCGTCAATCGTTAGAAAGAAAGGAGTATTGTTCGGCTGCTTTTCTCGACATACAACAAGCATTTGACCGAGTATGGCACAAGGGCCTCCTGAGTAAGCTAAAAATTTGTCTACCACACGCGTCATACATGCTGATCAAATCATACTTAACAGAACGAGTATTCCATGTTAGATCTGCAGACTGTTGCTCCTCATTCTACTCCATAGGGGCTGGGGTTCCCCAGGGCTCTGTATTGGGCCCGGTTTTATATACGATCTTCACTGCTGACCTGCCCACCTCAAAGCAAATTGTCACTGCAACCTATGCCGATGACACTGCAATCCTATCCTGCGATAAAGATCCGATAAGAGCATCTACAAACCTCCAAGACCACCTGGACAGGGTAGGGTTATGGCTAAGAAAGTGGAGAATCAAGGTTAGCGCTGCCAAGTCTACTCACATCACCTTCACCCTAAGGAGGGGAAACTGCCCACCAGTGACACTTGCGGGAGACATTCTGCCACAGAAAAGTACTGTTAAATACCTAGGGATGTACATCGATAGAAGTCTTACCTGGCGTGAACATATAAAGAACAAAAGGGATCAAGCGAACAGAAAGTTAAGAGATATTTAGTGGCTGGTGGGTAGACAGTCATCTCTTGGTTTGGAAAACAAAGTTTTGATATACAAATCCATCTTAAGACCCATATGGACATACAGTATAGAGCTCTGGGGATCCGCCAGCCTCTCAAATATAGAAATATTGCAACGCTTTCAAAATAAAGCACTAAAAATCTTAAGTAGCGCACCTTGGTTCACAAAGAACGTTGAAGTACATGAGTACCTGCAAATTCCAACTATCAGGGAAGTTATAGAAAAGTCCTACAAGAGTTACAAACAAAGACTTCAACAACATAAGAATGAACTAGCTGTGAGACTTCTGGAGTCCTCAGGGTCCACCTACAGACTCAAGAGGAAGCGAATAGCATCCTTCTGATGGATATTATAATGGGATGACGCATTGCTGAATGCGAAAAATCTCGAACTGCCACCCAATTAACAACAGATCTGATTAAAGCTCACGGGCTGATTGCAGATAGAGAAGAAGAAAGAAAAAAAAAAAAAAAAATTATTAATTACCAGCTGACTCGTGCGAAAATTTCGCAAAATATTGTACTCAAATAATAAATGTTAATATAATTTGAAAATAACGTATAAATTCTTGATGTTCAAAAATATATTCGCACGGGTCAGCTAAATGATACTTTTCATTGAAAACCATTAAATACTGACTTTGACACATTTATTTAGAATAGATTTGACATGATCATTATTGATTTTTATATATTAAATTTCGAAAAATTAATATATTTAAGTATTTAATATTTATGTAAATATAAATATTCGTTTTATCATCACCGATGATGGAAGTCAATATGATAGAAATTATAAATACTTGCCTATCTATATTACTTTAATTTAAAAAAAAATACTATGGGGCCTATTATTTTTTAATATTTTTTTTATGATTTTTTTTTTAAATATATTTTTCACCAAAAACAGAGAACATAACCTTAAAAATGGTATGAGAATTGATAATTTTTTTTAATTATTTAAAAAGATCTAGGCTCTCCAGGAAAAAACACCTTTTAGAAATAATATATAATTATGATGATTATTAATTAGATAGAGTGTGTCTATTTGATAAAATAAATATTAAATGCTACCTCGAGACATGCTTTATGATTTTCATACAAATTTTAAGACTACACAAAGTACTTTAGCTATGATGCGTATTCAAACAGACCGACAAACAGACAAACATTTCTAAAAATGTTAGAAGTGTATAATGCGTGAAACGTGAATTTACAATTTTATTATATGTATAAATTATTTGTTCATACGAGTTCTCAGCAATAACGATGCGATGATAATCTGACAGCTTGCGATAGTGACAGATATCATCAACCAAATCGCTGATTGAAACTAAGAAACATAGGAAATACGTACGTGGAAAACTTACAACTGTTTCAGAGCGGACGTTAAAAAATCGATTTGAGAAAAGTTTCAGTGATGGCTGCCTCAAAGCGAATGCGTGACGAAAACACTCGAGTGAGGACTGTTACAAACAAAGAGAATGCTTCCCGGTCCACCGTTTACATAGTACGGTATATATATCAAAAGTATTTTAAAGTAATCTGTAAACGATAAGTCAGCTCAAAACAATGGAATATAAATTTAACATACATTTTAATTGTATATTTTTGATAACAATAATAAATCCTTAATCATTTTAAGCATATCAATAATTTAAGCATTTAATAGCCGTTGGATGTGCACTGCTGGCTGGTTGGCGAGCGCAGTGTGTTGTAGCAGGATGTAGTGACGCTGCTGTCCATCATCATCCTGGGTATACAGTTTTTTGCATCACTATGACCTTAGTCGCCTTTTTTGTAGCCTCGACAAAAAATAATTCGGGACTCTTATTCTCTACCGAACACCGCACGGCACGGTCTAGATATGTTATCCATTAATTTCATTTGGTAATTTTCATTACGATTTAGCTAATCTCTCAACCGCACTGACCAATCTTCGGGTCCTTTCCAATCCTGATTACCTGAAATAATATTTTTTTTTATAACAAGTCAAAACCGAACCAAATTAAAAAAATAAATTGAATTCTTATTTTATTTAAGTATTTGGTACACGAAGGTCAAACAACCCATAATAGTCTAAAAACATAGAAATTTTGATTTAGATTGCTTATTATGTAATTATATTTTTATTGCGAAGTTAAAACAAACACGAAACGGTTGTTTCGACCAACCAAAAATAAGTGTGTTTATTAATAATTTACGTTATTAATATACTCGTATATAGTAAACGATTAAGATTAGGTTTACAAAAATTTGGGCCCACGGGAGTTGCTGGACCTCCTACTGGGCGCGTCCCCGGGTGGCGGATAGGGGAACGCCACTCGCACTGGTTGCGAGTGGTAGGGGTGTTCGGACCCCCGCGGACCAAAACCAGCAGGAGGGGCGCGAAAGCGCAATGGGGCGCCGGGGCCACATAGTCTCGCGCTGTGGCCACCCCAGTCATGGTCAACTCTTCGTTGACCATGGCCACCGCGGGCACGGCCAGCGATGGTTCTCTAGCTGTCGCTGGCTGTGGCGACCCGGATCGCATGGCAAGTGGCAACAGATCCGCCTTGGTTGCCGCCGGTCATGCTTCCAACCGGGGGTGGTGTATCTAAGGGGGTGTCGAAGCTTGGAGCACTGGGGCGGTGTAATGGAAGAAGATCGAGTTCGCTCTCTTCCTTCATTAGGGGGAGGGAAGCGCGTAAGCGCTTGGACGGGTGGCGTGAAGGCGCATGGAGGGGCGCGAAAGCGCGGCGGAAGACGTGGCACTGATGTGCGACGGGTGAGGGGGTGGCGCCGAGAAGGCGTGGAGAAATGAGGTGGAGATTTTTCCCCCCATTCGGTGGCAGGAGCGGGCGGGCTCGCTAGTCCACTCTGTGCAGGGGCCGCGTGATGCGCGGGCCGCTTGGGTCGAGCCTGGCTCCCTGCGGTTCTTACGGGGCGGTCTGGGTGCGATCCGACGGCGGGGGTTGGGTCGCTCAATGCTGGCACTTTTCTACTCTGCAGAGGAGAACTGGCGGAGAGTGGCCCGGCATCGGTAGTTGGGCCGCTCATGGGTCTTCTCTGCCTCGCGCAGAGTCGACCGGTCGAGCGGCTCGGAGTCGAGGCCGCAAGGCCAAGCGTCGGGGCGTCACGGTTATATGCGCGAGCGATCCCGTGGCGCCCCACTACGGCGTAGACGGTCGATGGGCTTTAGTGGGTATTCTGGCTTCGTAGTCAGCGAGTCCTACATACCCGTCGCCTTCAAGCGGCGGGATGCGTAAATGCATTTCGCATCGTGAAAAAAAAAAGGTGTACAAAAATTTAAAATCAAGAAATCATACAATCTGTATTGTGTATGTAGCGACATCTATCTCTCCACATACGAACTGACGTATCCTACGTCGCGCTATCAAAGTTATCAAAGCGATCGGACATACATATAATTATGTATAGAACAACCCAACAACAACCGTCGGGGGCAGTAGCCCACCAGACACAAGACCCGTCTGGTCCGAGGATCCTCCCTTTTCAATGGTGGATGAGGAACTTTACACCCTGTTCCTCACGCCCCCCTAAACTGGTGACCCCGACGTGATTTGAACACGCATCCGAAGAGAAAAAGCTATACGTGTGTATCAAGAGCATAGGAAATTTTAGCTCCACGTCACCATTCTTGATACTTTTGTACTACGCGAACTCAGAGTTCTTGAAGTCCATAGAGCCCTTCATATCAGTTATTTCGAGCTTCACCGACTTTATTTTCAAGTTAATAGAGCTAGACAGTTAGTCGATGTTAGAAGATCGGTTAAACAGGCCTCAAAACTTTCAAATATAATTATAAATTAGGACGACATGGAATGAAATAAACTTATTCTTTTTTCAATACAACGCAATAAATACAACTAAAGGTAATTATAAATGTAAAATGTAATATACCACGAGGGCAAATAAGGTAGATGTAAATAGTCCAAGTGGGTCTAATTATGGCTCGCCTTAGCACATAATATAGTAAATTAGACGCAAAATTATTTAACAATTTTTATTTTCAACAATATTAACACGCAGTGATATTAATGAACCTCTTTTGAAACTTTAAAGGTAACCATTCAATACAGATCGTGATTATCTACAAAATAAATCAATTCAAAATATGATTTATTGAAGTAGGGTTTAAATACACTTGGTGTTTTGGTGCCAGTTTTTACCTAAACGACGGCGGTCGCGGTTTCGATTCCCGCTTGGGCAGATATTTGAATTTCAATTTCTCCTGGAAAAGTATGTGAAAAAACCCCAAAGCTACTTTTTCAAAAAACGGCCAAGTGCGAGACG
Source organism: Euphydryas editha (assembly GCA_036937285.1). Classification (NCBI taxonomy): domain Eukaryota; kingdom Metazoa; phylum Arthropoda; class Insecta; order Lepidoptera; family Nymphalidae; genus Euphydryas; species Euphydryas editha. The sequence continues at coordinate 14,377,917 of JAUPFZ010000023.1, forward strand.
GATTTGTACACTAAGGATTCTATACCACATAATAATTCTTAACGCGCCAATTTGACAAAACGGCTAAAAATACTTATAAAGCTCGGTCATCCAGGTATACATATACATATATGTCATATATATATATCACTCGGTTAAGGTACAAAGTACTCGTACCTTGAAGACTTTACTTTGTATCGAATACACTACGATTTTCAGTCGTAATCAGTATATTTATGTAATGTATATATTCACATTACACATACATAAATAATGCACACAGACTCGGGGAGGGATCAAACCCACAGCCAAAGATTATAAAGCAGGGCCACTGCCAACTGCCTCAACAGGCCAGTCTAATAAATTATAAAAAACGTGTTTGCAATTATGAATGGCTGGATATGGATAATTAATAGATGGACGTTTGTTACTCTTTCACACTAAAACTACTTAACCTATTGCATAAAGAGTAACAAAATACTATTGAACAGCCTTCTTTATGTACTGAAGTGTAAAATAATTAATGGTTTTTACACATGAAATTTATTTAATTCGAAATATCACAACGAAGTGTGAATGACCATTTAATTAAAATGGAGCCTTGGGACGTAGACCGTTGGCTGTGTTGGTTCAAGGTGTGTAGGTTCAAGATTCAACAATCTCAAAACACAACAAAAAATGTACTTGTTTAAAATTAATTATCAACATTTTCTTTGTAAAAATGTAGTGGCGTGTATAAACTCATTTTATTTTTACATATTATTAACATATAAAATAAACATTTTTCTTTTATACCACGACGGTGGTAATCAAGCATACGGCCCGCCTGATGGTAAGCGGTTACCGTAGCCTATGGACGCCTGCAACACCAGGGGCATCACATGCGCGTTGCCGACCCTTTAAAAACCTATTTACTCCCCTCTTGAAGGACCCCATACTGTAGTCCTGTGGGAAAACCTCGGCAGGGAGTTCATTCGACAGCCGAATGGTCCATGGGAGGAAGTTCCTCTGATACCGAACTGTACGGGACTATTTGGGCTACAAAGTGTGAGCATGAATTCCGACACACACGACACACACAGTTTTTTGGATGCCATCTTGACCTTGTCTTCCAGGTGACATCGGAACTGGACGTCGCTGGATATGTCGACACCAAGGATACCAATACTGTTAGAGATGGTAAGGGTTGTCCTGGAATTGAGGGGCCACAGTGAATAGGGTTTTCTTAGCGGTGAACGCACAAACTTGTGTCTTGGAGGGGTTAAATTGGACTAAATTGTCTCGACCCCAATCGGAGACTTTGGAAAGACTACTCTCGATTTGAGACACAAGTTGTTCGCGACTTTCTACCACAGCAGAACGAGGGATGTTTGCACGGCCTGTGTAGAAAGCGTCTCCAGTGCTATCGTCCGCATAACAATGAATTCCATCAATAGACAGTAAGTCATTGATATGCAGGAGAAACAGCGTTGGAGACAGCACAGAACCTTGCGGGACGCCAGCGTTTAAGTCCAGTTTTGCGGAGCAGCAGCCATCTACAACGGCTTGTATGCATCGACCAGACAAAAAACTGGCAACCCATTTGCACAAACCCTCGGGTAGTCCGTACGATGGCAACTTCGAGAGAAGACCCCACGCGCCTTCGCCATATCTAGGCTAACTGCCAATGCCTCACCTTGACTCTCGATGGCTGAAGCCCATCGGTGTGTCAGATACACTAGAAGGTCACCAGTCGAGCGACCGTGGCGAAAGCCGTATTGCCGGTCGCTGATCAAATCGTGTTCCTCTAGGTATCTGAGGATATTGGTGTTAATAACACGCTCCGTAACCTTGGAGAGAAGGGAGGTAATAGCGATAGGCCTGTAATTCGATGGATCTGATCTATCGCCCTTTTTGGGTACCGGGTGCACATGGGCGGTCTTCCATGAAGACGGTACTTGCCTAGTGTGGTAGGAAAGTGCGAAAAGTCGCGTTAATACAGGGCACAACTCTGGAGCACACTGTTTCAGCACCATCGCTGGAATGCCGTCGGGCCCACTCGACTTATGAACATCGAGAGTAAGCAGCTCCCGCCGGACATTTCTTTGTGAGAAGTTTATTTCCGGCATGGAGTGTCCACACCGCGGGATGGTTGGCGGTACGGCGATCTCATCAACATTCAAAGTCATAATTCATTTAGAGGTCTTGAAAAAAAACCTGCCAAAAAACTTTAACTACATTTTGTTAAGAACCTTCGATAAACAGTAACCTATAGTTTTAACATTATTTCTAAAAACATAAAACATTGAATGTAACTTTAACAAAAATGTCATAATTGTGATACAATTTTTTTTTTCGCTTAAATTTAATACACATATTTAAAATTAAAAAAAAACATTAAAAATGATAAACTTAATGATGACATGATTAACTTAAAAATACAAAATCAGAAAAGTGGACAATAATGTCATTAAAAGAAAGCATTATAATTAGCAAATATAATGCAAATTCCAATTATGCATTTGTATTCCAGTTATACATGCACATACCAAATATAATGAAAACGCCATACTATATACAATTTCAATTATTTTGACACATGCACTAAGACACGCAAGAAAAGCTCACACCTAATCACATGACACTTAAGAGGACACGTACGCAAATAGACATAAAGATACATAAATTAGACATAAGTGTGTATGTTTACATTATTTTTAATAACAATCTTATAATCAAGACCTAAAAATACATTACGTTGCCGTGTAAATAACTTTCATTAAAGGTTGTCTGGTAGAGATTGCTGATAGCAATAAGACCGCCTTTGCACACTTAAATTGTGAATATCTTGTACTCTCATTATGTAATATCCACTGTAAATTTAGTGACTGCAATAAAGTATTTATCTATCTATCTATCTATCTATCTATCTATCTATCTATCTATCTATCTATCTATCTATCTAAATGTGTCCTAGATCCTCCAAAAAATAACGTTTCGAATGAGCGTTGAATTCGCCTTCTTAGCTGCTAGACTTATTAAATAGTTCTAGCGGCTTATTGCTAATATCAGCAAAGAAAAAAAATATTACAAGAAACTACAGTAACAGGTTCATGTACTTATTCATTAACTAATAAATACCAATGTATTTATTAATTTTGCCCTTCTCACATTAAGAAGAATCCTGCCATCAGTGGATTTTTTGTAAGCAGTTTTAGATTCAGACAATAAGGCATTCTTTAATTTGTATTAAAAAAAAATTAAAAAAACAAAAACTTCTTTAATCAAGTAAGCTTCTAAGGTACTTTTGTCTAAGGTACTTCTGCTACAGAATGTAGATTCTGCTAAGAATAATCGGCAAGAAACTCAACAGTCTCTTTTTTAAAATACCATCAATACAATATTCCACCACCACCACCACCACCACATCACATGGTGGATGTCCACTGCTGAACGTAGGGCCTCCCCTAATACCTCTGGGGGTTCGGCAATACTGATCAATACTCACCACGCTTGGAAGGTAGGTTGGCAACCGCAGTATGTTGTAGCAGGATATGGTGACGCTAACCATCACCATCCTGGTTAGTGTGAAGTTCTCGAACCACTATAGCCTTAGTCGCTTTTTACGACATCTCAGCAAGAAAGAGTTGTGGACTATTCATCTCTGTATATGTAATCAGCCATATGCCCAAAAATATGGTTAGTTCATTTGAAAACTTAGAAAAATATTAAACTAACATACTCGTGTGTACACGTCTTTATATTGTATATATTCGATACAATAAAATCTATCAAGAGGGCTATGCTAATAACATAAAAAAGTCAAAAATATTTTTAAGATTTTTACATAAATATTTCATCTTATAAAATGGAAAATAGCACAGATTATCATTCAAATGATTTGGAGGTAGCTAAGAAAATGGAGGATGAACATTTGAGATTGCAGCGACAGGTCTCTATAACATTTCTCTTAGTTGTTTTATTTAATACCAATATGGAAATTTAAAAACCTCAAGCTGTTTCCTGTTACGAGTTCTTTGAATTATTAAATACTCTCACTGAATTGTAGCATCGTTTCTTAAAATAAATAAGCAAAATATGCTACTACAATTTTAAGAAATAACAGACAATTAAACTGTCAACTCAGTAATCGTTCTGGGGTAGTGGTGCGAGTAGTCGCCTCAACGCCAGCAGTCGCGAGCTTGATTCCCACTCGGGGTAAATATTTGTATTTGTACGAATATTTGTTTCTGGACTTGGTGTATGTCTTTGTGGGTCACCCCAGCGTGCTTCGGATAGCATGTAAAGCCATCGTTCCATTTGTTATCAGGGGTTTCCTTTATTATCCTTTGTTATTAGGGGTTCAGATATTTTTCCAGATAAAAAACAAATGCCTCGACCACCACAAGAATCTGTATGCTCCTCACAAACATTTGTCATGTGCGGGGATTGAACACGCGATCGCTAGCGCATTAACCAGTTGCTGCGACCACTGCACCAACGTGCCGTCAACACATTAATAATCTTTCTATAGTGCTGTCGGATAAAATAATTATATACACACAGGTACGTGTGATTCAAACGGACAGACTGCACCGAACTATGGGCGTTCACCCGAAATTTCGACGACAGAATAATTTACTGAGGACCCTGAAAAAGGAATATCTAAATCTTTACAAGAACTTGAAGGTTATACTTTATTAAGTAATATAGTTTTATTTATTTATATACTCTTTATTTCACTTAAAATTGCACCGTTTTTAGTATAGCATGTTTTTTAACAAAGGTGGACTTATCTCTAGGAGAGATCTCTTCCAGCCAATCTACGGTAGTCAGAGATAATAAAATTAAGCAGCCTAAAATAAAGTGCAGCGATGTGATTAATATATTCACATACATAAAAATAAACAGTTAACTAAAAGCTATACATATAGTTTTACTATACATACTACATACCATACACAGCTATTTACATACATACGTACATAGTTACATACACAAAACTACTTACATAAATATATAGAATATATCATCGTCATCATCATATCAGCCGTTGGATGTCCACTGTTGAACGTAGGCCTCCCCCATCGACCTCCAGAGCGACCGGTTCAAAGCAGCTTCCATTCCCTTCGTTCATCGAGTCGTCTGTCCTTCTTGCGGACGGCCGTCCGACGCTGCGCTTGCCGGTACGTGGTCTCCATTCGAGAACCTTTCTGCTCCATCAATAATAGTAATTATTATAGTTCGACATTCGAAAGCATATCCAAATATATTAATAAAATATTGGTCTAGCATTAATAAATTACTACTATACTTACTACTAAACCCAATTTGATACTTGCAAAATGTAACAACATGATTTATTTCCAATTTTTTTTTTTGACGAAACAGTTACCATAACGAGCTATAAATTTGATTATGAGGACTCTTAAAACTAATTGGAGCTTTTGTGTTGACATGTTTTTTAGTCAAATATAAATATTCGTATGGGTATGTGTCAAAATTCAATAATCGCACTATAATAGGGTTAAATGATTTTTGTAGCATAGTTTTATTTCTCTGTAAGAGAGTCGTAATTAACTCAAAGTCAGCTTTCGTATACCATACTACATAATATTATATATATATAATATATGGCGTATTAAATTTCATTCCATTTCATTCCGTTTCATGTGCAAGGATCGAACCCGTGACCGTTAGCACATGAGCCAGTTGCTGTCCAACCTGTCGTCATAATATTTCATATAATTCATAATTATATATAACATCATTTCATTTATTAGAAATAATCTCATCTTATATCTTTAAACGAGCAATTCTTGTATATATATAATCTGAATCTCGGAAACGGCTCCAACGATTTTCATGAAATTTAGTATGCAGGGGGTTTCGGGGGCGATAAATCGATCTAGCTAGGATTTATTTTTAGAAAATGTCGTTTTATCCCTTTTTTCACCCAATTAAAAAATATCGTTAGAATACGAAGGTAAATTTCGCTGTCATTGATAAGTTTATAGCAGTTCTGATTTGAACCGTGCGGATTCAAAATAAGAAGATCCACAGGTTCGAATCCAGATGTCTCCAGAACTATTTTTTTTTCTTTTTTTTTTTAAGTTTCATCTTTTGTGAGAAAAACTATTATTGGGAGCCCTTTACTAACTGTATGACCGAGCTTTGCTCGGTATTTTATTTTTTTTATTTTTTGTAATTCATGTTTTTGGAAACTATATTTACATACGAATTACGAACTGATGATATATAAATAATATTTTTCGATCTTAACGAAACAATAATAAAAAAATATGAACTGGTTATTTAAAAAAAATCACGAGTACAATTAAAATCTGTTTGAATATTATTAGAATACGAAGGTAAATTTCGGCATAATCTACAAGGTTATAATAACTTAGGTGGGAAATCAGTATACCTGGGTTCGGATCCCGATGCCTCAAGTCCCATTTTTTTTGCTTTTTTTTTAAGTTCCCTCTTTTGTAAAAAAAATAACTATTATTGAGAGCCCTGTACTACCTGGATGTCCGAGTTTTGTTCGGTATTTTTTTTATTTATTTGTTAATCGTTCTTTTTTTGGGAATTATATTTAGATACGATAGAACTGATGAAATATGAATAATATTTTTCGATCTTATCTATATAATAATATAGTATTTTGTGTCACAAGGGGATGAACGTACTATTTTTGTGACCCTCATGTGAAATTGCCGCCCGAGCCGAAGGCGAGGGTAGCAAACATACGGGAATGGATGTAGTACTTTCATCCCATGTTACACATACTTTTTTTTCCTCCCTAGGACGAAAGTTCAGGTTTTGTCCCTGTGAAGCGGGGACAGAAAATGTTACTTTTGTCCCGCTTCACAGGGACGAAAATCGAACTTTCGGCAGAGGTAGGAAAAAAATATAAACTGGTTATTTAAATAAAAATCTCGAGAGCAATTAAAAACTGCTAGAATATCATTAGAATAAGAAAGTAAGTTTCGCCACCATCTTAAATTTATAATAGCTTAGGTGGGAAATCGGGCGGTCTCGAAAACGGAAGATTTTTCCTTTTTTTCAAGTTCCTTTTTTGGTGAGAAAAAATATTACTAGGATCTCTTTTAATTTTTTTTATTTAAATAACCAGTGACTATTGTTTTATTATGATATCGGTAAGATTGAAAATATTATTCATATTTTATCAGTATGTAATTTGTGTCTAAATATAGTTTAACCGAGCAAAGCTCGGTCATCCAGGTACTATAGTTTAACCGAGCAAAGCTCGGTCATCCAGGTACTTTCATTAATGGAACACACTATTAAAGAAACTTCGTTAATAAAGCGGCTATGTTTGTTTATACTAAAATATAGACAAATGTCGGAAAAGAAAAACTATTTATCTATACTAATATTATAAAGAGAATAGATTTGTTTGTTTTGTATCGATAAACTCTATTATGATAATCATTAAACAAATTAATTTAACAAAATCTATAAGACACGCCAATGACGTCTAAGATACACAAGAACCATGTAAATCGATATATATATTTCGATATATGCATAAAAATATTAGTTTTGAGAATATGTAGAAAAACGTTTAAAAAATTACAAGCTTGTCAATGACACAATAAATGCCCCATATCATTATTTTCATCATACACTGCCCCGCGTCAGTTAATATAATATATTTACAGATTGCTCGGTCAGGGGCACATAAAAAGAACGACAAAAAAATGAAAGAAGACCTCGCACGAGCTTTGCTGTTACGTATAAAGACCAAACAAGAGTGCCAAGGTACTGTAATACTAATCTTAACTAATTAAAAAAAATGTATAATAATAATAATTAAGTGTAATTAAAAACTAAAAACCCACCTGTGTTTCTGTTTAATTTGGAAATGAAATAAATTTGGCACCAAACATCCGCCATTTTGTTGTTTTTTTTACTATTTTGATATACCCGATGTCACTCTCACAGTAAATACGAATCTAACGACACCTCTCAAGCTAAAATCCATCGAACCGTTCAGGCCGCAGAGCGTGCCAAACAATTATACATACATACATACATACTCTCGAAAAACATAACCCTCCTTCTGGCGCAGTCGGGTAAAAATATTCTTATTTGATAACAGGATAGGGGTTTAATATCTAACCCACTTTCTTATTACGAATTTGTAGATATATATATATATATATATATATATATATATATATATATATATATATATATATATATATTTGAAGGTTTCTTTCAAGACATCGATGCCTATCTTTGCCGTTGACCACGGTACAAATTTTTAACAAAAACATATGAAATTTTAGCGGTCCTAATACAGATTAAATCTATCACTTTTGGCAAAGATAAATGTTATGCCATTAAAAAAATATTCCGTGTTTAATCAAACATATATATTTCGTAGAGGGCCTCATTCTGATGAGTCAAATAAACGGATTACTACGACGTAAAAATAAGGAAATGATTCAGTTAAAGAGCGTTGTCAACACAAATAGTAGGCAGGTAAAATAAACTTGAATGATTTATTTACTATTAGGTCACATTTTTATTTCATTTTATCCACTCTCAAGCTTTTATGGTATATTACTATTTATTTTTCCAAAGTACGTAAGATTTTCTTAACCAATTTATAAAGAAAGTAATTGAATTTAGTATAACGTTCTCTTTATAAATTTTAAGGTCGAAGAACGTCGCCATTTAAGCGAAAATAGATTGACTTCAGCAGAAAACAAGTTAGAAGCTGCGATGTGGAGGTTCAATGTAGTTCAGTGTGAGAACAAGAGAATACGGGAAGAAATTGAACACATGCTCAATGACAGGTAAGTAATAAAGTATCGGTCAAGTGTGTGTCGGTTTTCCATAATAAGATTTCTGCATCGCTGTAATTTTTAATAATATATACGTAATAAGATCGAGCAAAAAAACAATAAATAAAGAAAGAAGATATATAGAGTCTCTTTAATTTTTTAATTTTAATGGCCCGTTGGCGTAGTTTACAGTTTTCCTCTCCAATGTCGTTAGTTCGATTACCACTTCGAGTGTGGTTGTAATATTTATATATGTTTTTATTGGATAGAATCAGGCGTTACTTTGCGGAAGTTCATGATTAGCAAGAAAAGGTTAAAATTATTTTGCTATAATCCGCCAACAGAAGAATCTGTATGGTCAAACATGCAATTGAAAGCTAAGCACCGCTCACCTTCCCAACCAAGCCAGAAAGCCAAGTTCCCAAGCAAGCAATACCACCACCATTCACATGCACCACCACACAAGACTCTAACACTACTCTCGACGCACGTTTCGCTCCTATTGTTATTGTATTGTTATTGTATTGTCTAGTCAATACAGCATTGTAAAGTCGATATCTCCTGAGGATGCTCCGGTGTCGGAGCGAAACGTGCGTCGAGAGTAGTGTTAGAGTCTTGTGTGGTGGTGCATGTGAATGGTGGTGGTATTGCTTGCTTGGGAACTTGGCTTTCTGGCTTGGTTGGGAAGGTGAGCGGTGCTTAGCTTTCAATTGCATGTTTGACCATACAGATTCTTCTGTTGGCGGATTATAGCAAAATAATTTTAACCTTTTCTTGCTATGTTTTTATTGAAAATATATATCAATATTAATATCAGTCAGCCATTATTTAAAACACAGCCATTAAACTGCCTAACTTAGGACCACCACGCACATACATGTGTGACCGTGTATGTATTTTAAACATATTTATTATTTATTATTATTATAAGTTGTAGCATTGTATTATTTTTTTAAATTTCATTGTAGAAGAAATACTTTATTTGTATTACACATAGAACAATTTAAATGACAGATAGAAATACGAAGGGAAAGCGAAGTCTTAGTAATAAGATTACATCGTTAGCGCCCTCTGGATATGGAAACCTAATATAGCCTATTATTTATATATTCTGCACAGTTTCAACCACGTTAATATTCATGTTTTCTGTTGCACTTCTAAAAGTAAAAGTTTAATATTTTAGTGCTCTAAAATCATCCTTGCCTTTTATAAAAAGGGCTTTCTGACGCAAAATATCAAATCGTAAGAACTGAAATTTAGCACAATCAAATGAAACAAACAAACTTTTCGCCTGTGATAACATTTTTAATACTAGTATAGATTTAAAAAAAAACTAATAAAAATAATAATAAATAATCGCTATTTCAAAATAAAAAGATTCCGTGTAAATACCATTTATATTTATCGCTCAAAATTTTCAGAGCACTTTTCAACCAATCTTGGACAAAAATGCTAAACTCTTTAAACAAAGGAAAAAAATTCCTAAATGACCTCTTTGAGTCGTCAACACTGGCGTACGATCAGCGAGATGAGTGTTGCACGAAGTTAAAATCCGTCCAAGAAAAAGGAAAAATTGATCAAATGGTCCAAGTCCAGGTAAAAATTAATGTATATTACCTATAACTAGATATTTTTCTATTAAATTATCTATGATTGACTTCGAACCAAGATGACATGACATGATGATTTGAATGATGATGAACATTATACAGAAAACTTACCTCAATTCTGATTGCTGTTAAAATTTGGACTAACACCGTAGATTTTTAAGTACTAAATCTATTCAATAATTCATTTCCTTTTCCGGCGCTGAAAAAAAACAACACGATGATATGTGTGTTGAGAAATTTTAAACAATTACATCCACCAATTATTATGGTACAAAAATCTCTAATCCTTAATCTTTATACGAGATACGGATTTACTCCAGCTATGAGTTATTTAAATTAAAAATAAGTATCGTTCATTACTAATCTACACGACTATTGTAATGTAAAAAATAAAGTATGTTTTACTTTGAATATTCAAATTTCATTAACTTCATCGTCGATTCCGAAATATTTTTAACGCGTAATGTAGTCTATTTATAGCCTTTTAATATACTATCATAGCTAAATGTTTAGGTAGCTTAGTATAAATGAATTCATTTAGGCAGACAGCTACTCTCCATTCACCAATTATATATCATTTTTAATACTATTTTAGTTTGCTTTTTTATTTATTTTGTTCTATTTTTAACAGGATTTTTTTCTGAAATACACACACGTATGCAGATAGATAGTATAATTAATTTGTATTTAATTTACAATATTATATTTTTCTCTTATATTACTTATTTAATATACATTACACGTTAAGTTTTCAATCGTATTGAGTTTTGATAATTTTTATTTATTTTAGTCCACACATAAAAATAGAGGAAAAAAATTATATTTTTTTTTTTACTAGGGGACAACCTTAAGTAATATCTTCCATTAGGTTAATGTCTACTGCAATACTTGTCATACTTGTCCAATAAAAATGTATTGCAATACTTCTGCGAATCATAGCGTATTATTTAATAGCTTATAGCTTTCTCTGATAAAAAGGGTTTGATGCGAAAAATAATTTTTAGTGAGTTACTCCTAGATTTTTTTGTTCAAACAAGGAATCACTTCGTTTTATCTGAACTAAACTAAATCAGCCTATAAGCGTCCTACTGCTGGGTAGACCTCTTTTCCATATTGGGCAGAAAAGGGAAGGGTTGGAACTAAATCCACCATGCTGCTTCACTGCAGGTTGGCGAATAATTTATCTACCATGAGTAACGATCGCTATCAGCTGTCTATGAAAACAACCGGGACCGATGGCTCTACATGTTCTCTGAGGCACGGTAGCAAGACCCACGAGGACATACACCTAGACCAAAAACAAATATTTGTACAAATACAAATATCTGCCCCGAGCGAGAATCGAACCCGCGACCGCCGGCGTTGAGACGACTACTCGCATCACTACACCAGAACGGCTGTCGTATTTTATCATATTGAATATATATGTAGTAGGTAATTATTTTACATCCACTAACCAAATTAACATTCATATCTCGTCGACATTAATCAAATAAAAAAGTTAGATTAGGGCCTGTTTCCAAGCGATTAAGCATTGAAATAAAATGTATCCATACATTGGTACGTTCCCAATGAATTTTATTATACGTTGACATCTTCCACTCTAATTCCTAAATCGATCACACTCCGTCGCCCTACTTTTAATGACATCCATCTGATAACGCTACCCCATTAAATTGTATCTCGGCATATCCATTTGTTTATGCACTGTAATGTATTTTAAACAGGGTCGCATTATAGGTAATTATTTATACTTATCTAAGCGTGTGGTGGTAATAACAACCCTATTCTTTCTATCGATGTGTGATAAAATCTCCTACTTAAATAAAATATCTAATAATTCATCAATCCTTCGTTACGTGTTGAGATCTCGTCTCGTTTCTCGCATACGATATAAATTTCGTTAAATTGATTTTCTTTACCCACATAATTTCTAACATGCTCACTTTGACTGACCCGTTGGTACAGTTTGCAGTGACCCTGTTTTCTGATTCAAAGTGTTGTGGGTTCGATTCCCGCCCCGAGTCTGGGTGTAATATATATTTATTTATATGTATATCTATTTTTAAAAAAATGTATACTCGTATCAGTCGGCTGTTAACTTAAACACAGGCATTAAGTTGCCTACATTAGGAACAGACGACCGTGTGTGTGTCTTAAATATATTTATCTATATTTATTTATTTTAAGAGTTTATATAAGAAAACCAACAGCTAAAAAATGCAATTTCTTCTTTTTTGTAAGACCGTTTACTCCATGAGATTGTTTTTGTCAAAATACGTTTTATCATATGCCAATATAAAATGTAATATCATAAATAAAACTTTTTACACTCAACGACCTCAGTAGGATTTGTATCTTGTGTCGGGAGTTCGAAATACAATACAAAAGAACAAACGCCCAGACCGTATAAATATTTATCATGTACGGGTGTTGAACCGTAACCACTAGCGCATTAGTTAGTTGTTGTGACCGTTGGACCAACGCGTAGTCAAAAGAAGTGTGGATAGTCGTCATAAGTTTTGTATTTTATTTTTATTTGGTAGTTTAAAATGTATATTCACATTTGTATGATTTTGGCCACTCTTAAGAAAAATATTTTATTGTTCACAATAAAAAATTAAAACAAAACAAATGTAGTTGCACAGAGATTGCGAACAATAAAGGCAGCCACTCAGCATTAGTCACACCATTGCGACAACGGTGAGACGCTGATTTTCAGTGACTCCTTATTGTCACTCGCTTGGAGCAACATCACTGACAGTACTTAACTAAATATAAATGTATGCAAATTATAGCTTACTTAACTTAATACTAACAAAATTAATTGAGTTCTACGAGTATATGATATATATCTGACTCAAAAAATTATGGTCTTTTCTTCTAGACTTCTTATAAGTAAGTTTTCTTCATCCATAATTTCGTATCAAACGAATGTTTTTAATAACTTTTATATCAAAATGTTTTTTCCAGGAAATGAGAGACTTACAAAAGGCCTTCGATCACGAGATGAAACTTTATAACTTCCTCGAACGGAAAGGTGTAATAAGAATAAACAAGAAAGAGCAGGAGAGAGAAGAAGCACAGAAGAAGAAATATGAAGAAGATAAACAGAAAGATTTGAAATATCACACGAAAATATTTAACGATATCTATGTAAGAAAGTATTATAAAATACTCCAACGTCCCACTACTTTATTACTTCGCAATTTTGCATCGTATCGTAATTATAAATAGCCTATTACAATTTTCTTAATTACAAAGGCTTCTCTGATTATTTTTTTTTAATTAGCTCAGTAGATATCAATATTTTCGCGTAGAAACAAACAAAATGAAGAACATACATATTTATTTAATTAAAAGTCTAAAAACGGATTTTATCGCGTTTATTTAAAGAGCGTAACTTTAAAATAAAAATAAACGCGATAAAATCCGTTTTTAGACTTTTAATTAAATGAATAAAATTCGCGTAAATATAAGAGAACAGTAACATACATATTCTCATACATATTTATATAAACTTTCGTTTTACATCGTCAAATTGAGATATGGTAGATTATTTAGTTTTATATTACGTTGGTATGGCTTAATTTCAATTCCCGTCATGGGTATCTTCGTTTTGGAAGGTATGGATGCGTATGGGTGTGTAAGGCGAGAATTAAGATATCCGTAAATACAGCACTAGCTAGTGTCAAACAATCCTGACTCATTAGCAGCAATTTACTTTACAATTTTATAACATCGCGTAAGCAAGATGTAACTCATGTCTGAATCAGTTTATTTAGTCAAGTACCATTTTAACTTCTGTACTGCAAAGCAATAAATAAATGGATAGCTTAGAATTCAGCTACTCAGACTTTTTTACAAAAACACATTTAAAGATTGCCAGACTTTCGAGTTCGAGAGAGACTTATTATGTAATTATAATTGTTTTGTTCTTGTTACTGCCAGAAGATAACTAAATGTAACTACTATCAAAATTAAACTTCGATGTTTTTCTAAGAAATATATTTAAAAAATTACGATATTACAAACAATTCAGCTATCAAAAATAATGTCATACTGTACTTACGAGACTACTAATCTTACGAGTAAATTGGTAAGAAAATGAAATACCATTAGAATAGTATACAAAATATATCAAAATATGTATCGTTTACACTATGTACCACAAATATTTGCTTTATAAATATTCCGCTGACGGTCGTGAGCAAACCTTGATTTAAATAAAACACACGGATTTTGTTAAATTTTCGTCATATAAAAAAAATAACTCTCACAATTCAACCAATATGCTGATTTTAATACATTTTGCCTTTTCGAAAACGCATTGAAATTTCCCCTTTTGTTTTTTAACTTCAGAATTTAATAAAACACGAACATTTTATGAATATGTAAAAAAATTTCGGCGCTCATTATTTTACTCTCCATGTTATTAATATATACACAATAATCAAATATAACGTGACAGGATTTCGTTCTCATAAGGCTAGTTTCTCTTTTTGAGAGTTTATTCGCATGTAAAGTAAAATCCATCCACACGTTTACATAAGCTTAAAGGACGTATGGATTACTTAAGTCATTTTTTTTGCTTAAAACTCGTAGCAAGTACGGCCAAACCGCAACAATATAGGACGGTGCGTGTCTTTATAACGAGATTCAGAAATAATAACTCGTTCGACGTATTTAAAAAGCGATAATTTCGTTATATAATTACGAAAATATCCATCTGATTGTATTAAAAGGAATTATAGTTTTCTAAGCGTGGTGATCCGTGAACCGTTTTGATAGTAGGTTTTTATGTTTTTGTTTCGGTTAATTGGTCCAAATTAACTAATTGGTTTGTATTTAAAATTTTGTATGTTCTTTTCTCTTTTAAAAAAAATGTAAGTATGGCAACGAATGTATGTTATCCATTTATTTCCTTTTTGTATTTATGTTCTTATTTTTAAGTGATGTATGAGAATAAATATCTTTAATAAACCTAATCTAAACCTATAAAACGTGGAATATATTCTTTGATTATATATGCTTTGATTACTAGCTAACAGGATCAAATCTGATATGTCATTAATAGGTAATAATGTACAAAAGTAATTTTAATTAACCAACAATTTTCTTTTGCACTCATTACGACAAAAATAGCATTCTAAGCCGGTAATTTCAAAATTCAAAATTAGTTGTAAATTGTCGATTTAAGAGCAAAGCTTGAGTATTATTAGTATGCTGAGTTTGAGTTATTTTATAAATTTTCCAGGAATACACGAAAGAACACAGTGTAGACAAAATTATAGAAACATTTGAACGAGTAGAAAATGGAAACTTCTCTATCTATAGACTTTTGAATGAGTTTTGCGCTGAAAACGAAGTTCTCAGAAGGAACCTTAATCAGATACGACAAAATATCGGTAAATATTTTATTACATTATGCATGTAAATATAATAATTATTTAATCAATTTCTTAAAAGCAATAAAACATCTAATACTTTATTTAAATAATACATAATTGTGACAGAACACCGCGTTGGTTTTTTGCTGACATCTAAATTAATAACGATGACGAGGTAGTTTACTGGTAACTGCACTTGGCTGATATATAACCACACATATCAAAGCACATCACTTTGCTGATATGTAACATATATATAATAAGTTATGACGAGAATTTTTAATATATATTTATTCATTTATTAAAAATACTCGTCATAACTTATTATATTATAATAATTTAAATTATATATAACAATTTATTCTTTACCTGAAATAAAAATCACGACAAATTCAAATATCTACGAAAAAGTTTTTTTTATAAAATACAGTTGATAGAAAAGATTGGAATGAGATGATGGAAGAAAAAAGACAAAATAAACTCGTATCTCTTCAAGAGAAATTAGAACAACAGAAGAGGGTTACAGAAGAAAAAAGGAGTAAATTGGCGGTAAAGGAACAGCTTCTCAGAGAAACTATGGAAGAAGTTTATGAAATTTTCAAGTTAGTAAATTGGGTATATGTATATACATAAGGATGTATATAAGGATTCAATATTTGGTCGTTAAAGACTTAATATTGTTTTATATCAATAATTTAACTAAACTTAAAATATATATTTAAGATATAACGATTGGATGATTCTACAGTAGCTTTAAGTTAACCTGTAAATAATTTACTAGTATATACAGATATTTGAAAATTAATAATCGTAAATTTGAAAGTTATTTATTATTCTAATGGTGAGGCCTCTACAAGAAGTATTTTTCGAAATTCGTCTCCTCAGGGCCTGATCGGGGCGACAAAAATCTACATCTTTTAATTTGAAATGCGGCACAAAAAGTTAATAGAAACATCTATTTACATACAGCATTTGCAAAAATTTATTCTCGTCTGTGTAAAAAGGGAAAGCGGAGGAACAATTATTTAATATTAGCAATATTTTTCCATCTAATACGCACACATTTTATGTCTTTCGTAAACTTAACTTTAAATAAGTAATAATAACTTTTTTATAATAACAACCGGTACCGATAGATTTACGTACTCTACAAGGCACCGTAATAAAATATATAAATAAATAAATATTAACCAACAATCACACCACGTTAACCTAGCCCCGTGTTAAGTTCGTAAGAACTTGTGTTACAGGTACTAGGAACGGACATAAATTTAAGATATGAATACATATATACATAAATACACGTCCATGACCCGGTGCAGATATCTATATTCGTCATACAAATTATCTGCACGTGGCGGGATTCGAACCCGCGACCGCTGCGTTAAGTGTCCAGGTGCCTGACCACTCGACCAGCCGGCCGTCATATATAACGCCGTATAACGGTAACAACGTATAACCGCTGATGTGATGGTGGATTTTTCTAGTCAACCCTCAAAGGCCTAAATACATTAACATCAGCAGTCTGATTCAATCAATCAATCAAGTCACCGACGTGTAACTCAAAAACATAAGTTACCAGACTAGAAACAAATATATCTATAAATACAAATCTTGCGGAAATTGAACATTACACCAGAACGGTGTTCCTAAATAGGAGTAAGGATACATTAATTCAACGAATAATCAGTCAAAATAACACGATCTCATTAAACGTATGATCAATCATTAACGCTCGCGTCGCGACATCACTCACCGGTGACGACAGACACTTGCGGACGGAGAATATTAATTAACGAGACGTATACGAGTATGTTGTTTTACGTCATTATAGACACTATAGATCAGGTTCTCGAGTTCGACTCCGGGCTTGCACTGCTGAAAATTTAAGAGCTGAATTTATCATTAAAATTCACCTCGTACTCTGACATTATCGTGTACTAGTCTGCTCTGCCTCCGAGGCAGATATTTGTATATGTCTGGCCTGGGTGTATGTCCTTGTGAGTCTCCCCAAGGTGCCTCGAAGATTACAAATAAGTTAGTCCCGAGTGTTATCATAGACACCTGATAGCAATCGTTACTCATGGGAATTAGGGAAGTTATTACCCACCCGCAGTGGTGCAGCGTGGTAGATTAAGCTCCAAGCTCTCCTATAATATGGAGAAGATGCCTTTGTCTAGCATGGGAACATTTACAGGCTAATTTAGTTCAGTTCATTTTATATATTTTCCAAAATATATCGTGAAAATAAGACTTGTAGCGACATCTATCTCACACATACTAACTATAAGAAACTGACGTATTCTACATCGCGCTATCAAAGTTATCTAAGCGATTGAACATATATACAAGAATCCGACAACAACCGTCGGGGGGCTGTAGCCCACCAGACGCAACACCTGTCTGGTCGGAGGATCCTCCCTTTTCACCAGCACACTCCCCAAACTGGTGACCCCGATGGGATTTGAACACGCAACCTTCTGATGACGCACACTCCACCAAAGACTTTTTTCACCAGAAGAACACTAACTAGCTACTATACTACAATAAGACGACAGAAAATACATTACATCTTTTTATCTTCTCTACAAAATATAATGTTATACTGGTGTTTGTTTAAAGGCACAATTATCTTTCTAAATTTTTTTCTATTAAGCAGCACTAAGCAGCTGATAAGGCAAAGAGTCTAGAATTTAAACGAATCTGGTTACTTATATTAATCATCAAGTACAGAAATACCTATTCGCCCACCACCTTTAGAAAAATCTAGTACGTATCAAGCAAAAATTTTACAACTCATATTACTAAAATCTAGAACCTACCAACCTACCATTATATATATAGACAGAAATAAATAGACGAGATTTAGATAACAGTAATAAAAATCGGCCACCATCGGTGTCGATACGTCAGCTAAGAAAGTTCCTTTAAAGTCTTCGAAAACAATTTCTCAGCGAAATGTCACGGAATATTTCTTCTCCCACAGTTGTGAGGTGCTATACTACTTGAAGTTGTGGGTGTATGTGTGTGAGCTCGTAATTGATTGGCTCAGGAAACAGATCGTATCGACTATATATGTCCACGTGTCCAATCAATTTTAAAAGTAGTTTAAAAGTAATCAGTTGTTGCATTTCTACCTTGCTTAATTTATTATTTCTATTTATATAGACTGTAGTATAATTACTGAATTTAAAAGTAGAGTTGAAGAGGGTAACCGTTCTGGTGTATTATGACAAAATTTAAAAATGTAAACCGTACTGATGCTATGGTGCGTATAGTAACCACAAAGCCAGCAGCCGAAGCTCAAAAAATTCCCGCTCGTTGCAGATATTTGTATTTGTACTAGTATTTGTTTCTGGTCTGGGTAGGTCTCCCCAACGTGCCTCGGAGAGCAGATAAAAACCTGGGTTCCGGTTGTTATCATATACATCTTACAGCGATTGTTACTCATGGTAGGGAAAATATCCGCCACCCCACAGTGAAGCAGCATGGTGGATAATATTCCAACACTTCTCCAATATGGAGAAACAATGCTACAGGCTGATGCTTTTTGAAATTAATTTTGTAATTATCACGTAGTTTGAAGAACCGATAGTCGTTAGGGTTCCAAGGTGCTATAATGGTCACCCTGCACTAGGAAGCGTAGTATCGGTATATCTTCCACCAGGTTCCACCAGGACTGTTGTGACATTAAACTGGTTGCGAATAGTGTCTGATTCCTGGTGGTACAAAGTTATGATTGCTAGAAAACAACACAGGAGGTTTATATCCAGAAGTAGGCGACCATTGACTGATGACAAGAAAAACAAAAAGATATTAACATTTAAATCATTCCTTACCAACAATCCAATTTGAGGCGAAGTTTATATATAATAGATTGGTTCAGTAAGTAGGGGCTCGTATTGCGGGGCACGCGCCCGATCAATTTAAAAGCTAGTTTGAGGCACTCACGTATATTGTGCTTTGGAAAATTAATTAAACTTTTTGTTAGCTTAAAAATCATATGTTGAAACTTTAAGTTGAAAATGGAAAATAAATCCAAATTTTGGGGGAATCTTACATGATTATGGAAATTATTTTTTATAAATTGATTACTTCTTCTTTGAAATGATTTGTAATTAAAAAAAATGAGATTAGCAGACTAAATATATTTCTAAGTTTTAATACAAAAAATAATGTTTTAAAAAGAATAATAATCCGTTGGTGCTATTGACCATAAATTCTATGAGATACTTTTGGTATATTGATTAGTGTATTATGCTATGTTCGTATATATGTATAGTGTTTAAGTATTAATTGTGTAGATATTTGTATGTAAGTTTATTATAATATTACTGCACCATCTACTCGTTCTCTCTTAGACAAATAACTCCAACTTATTTCTGGTTGTCTGGAAGAAATGGTTAACTAGACATAAGACCGCCCCTTGTACTTCACATTTTGTAATTGTCATAAGCCTGTCTTGTAAGATTATTTGTGGAGTAAAAAAAGTGTAAATAAATAAAAATAAAATAATCCTGATTGCTATTATTAAATTTAAATTAACCGCCTAATAAAAAATTGTAATTCTTTTGAATTTCCCAAGCTATAATTATAACCACTAGTTGGTTACCCACTTACCCAGTCGATTTTTATTCATTAATTATTCTTTAAAATAACAATCTTTACCATTCAGTAAGTTATGTATTAGAATATTTAAATCAACGAATAATTTTACTTTACAAATAGTGACCGCGGGGTATGTTTACAAGAATGGTAGCAGTATTTTCGTCGGATTGAAACTCCCATATCTTGGGATAAATAATTTATCTATTCAATTTAATGACTACATTTTATAAAACAAAGTCCTCTGTCTGTCTGTCTGTCTGTTTGCGATAAACTCAAAAACTTCTGCAAGGATTTCCATGCGGTTTTCACCAACAGATTGAGTGATTTGTGAGGAACGTTTAGGTTCATATATGTACATACGCCGGTTGCAGCCGGGGCGGACGGCTAGTTAAATATAAACTAAGTTTGTCTTTAAACAAAATATTTCTGGGACAATAATTGTTAAAAATGGATTTGAAGTAACACGAATATGTCAAGTATCCATTGCAGCATATAATACATATATCCTAAGTTCCTGCGTTAACATATGTCGCGTCTTGTCGCTTCTTGTCTTTTCTCGTCGCTCATGCAAAAAAAAAGATTAATATTACATTCATATAAAGAGTTACTTGTGGTCTAAATTAAAGAGTATAGACCTTTTTTAAAACTATTTCTAATTAAACAAACTTAAAATTAAATACTTTTATTGCAGGTGCTACTTTCGGTGACTTTCTTTTGTTTTTAATTTTTTATCAAAAATTAACTAAAATTAATACATGACAATGTTTCTGGAGTCTCCTTTGAAATTAGGAGACAAAGCGTCGAGGCAGTCGCTCACTTATTATTTCATTATCATGTTATATAATGTTTAGTGTTCATAGCCGCTAATGGAAGTTTTCAGAACTAATGGTTCTAGCCACAAATGCGTTGCTAACTAAACAATTAAAGAGAATAGAAACTAAAAATAGAGAGGATTTAGGCTTCACACCCTCACTCATCATACAAAACCTAGTTATAATGGCTGCTTTACCCTTTCGCCAACCATACCTTAAAGTTATGTAGCCAATAACTTACAATCAGGCTTTACTACAATTTTTGAGCCAACAGGCGATGAATTCCTTGTACTGCGTGTGTTACAGTTGGGATATTCCTACGCTATCGAGAAGAAGAAAAAATAAAGAGATAGGGAGAAAAATCAAGAATGTTTACATTAAGTAAAAATTTGATTTTCAATCAGATATTAGAGAACAGTAACACGTCTGACCGTTCTGGTGTAGTGGTACGTGTAGTCGCTTTAAGGCTAGTGGTCGCGGGTTCAACTCCCTCTCCGGGCAGATATTTATATTTGTGCAAATATTAGTTTCTGGTCTGAGTGTATGTCCCTGTGGCTCTCCCCACCGTGCCTCGGAGAACAAGTAAAGACCTTGGCCCTGGTTGTTATCATAGACATCTGATAGCGACCGTACCCGCAGTGGAGAAGCATGATGGATTAGGGCTTCGTCCAGCAGTGGGTTATTTACAGGCTGATTCAGTTTAGTTCAGTTCAGAACCATACTTCTCCATACCGTTCTAACTTAACTCGTATCGTAATTTAATTCCAATTAATAATAAATGATAATAATATACCATTAAACGCATAATGATCCGCTCAACAAAGGGCTGGCTAATCTTAATAGCACATCAACGCGGGCGCTATCAGAAATGAGAATATAATTATAAACGTATGTACGTGTGTATGTTTAAGACAATCGATGCAATTTCGATCAAATTGGATTAGTTTAGAACATGTCATGGTAATCAGTAATGTCAGTATATGATTAACTAGGCAAGCACTAGCTTCTGACCGAAGTGATACGCATACATAGAGTGTAATACTCGTAGGTATTGTTAAAATTTTTTTTTTTTGTTAGTTTTGGTCGTGATAGGTGTTATAATTGTTGTTTGCCCACCGTCCGCTGACATAGCCTACTGCGAAGATGCGATGCCCAAGTGCGCGGGGCGTCGCACAGGAGAGTACCCGATAGGGCTGCCGCCTGCGGGCCAAGGAGCCACGTACGCGGTACCCGTGGCCCGCCTTGTAAGGGCGGGTGAGGGCGCACGGCGGGTTATTTTAGTGGGTGAAGGCCCCACACTACCCCGTTGTCTCCCCGGACTGTGTTATAATTGCTAATGTTATTATACGTAGAGAAATAAGTATCAAGATTACTTTTCAAATAAACACTTTAACAATATTTACAAGCTTTGCCCGCGACTTCATCCTTGAATACGTCTTTTGACTTTTATCCCCTATCCCAAAAGGAACCATGCTGAATTTTGGGAATCAAAAATCCATCTGGTATCCAGTGTCCTAGCTCGTAATATACAATCAAATGGTGCCAAGTTTTATTCAATTTCATACGGTAGTTTCACTGTGATTTTCGGCCAAGATACAGACAGACAAGCAGACAAAATGAAAAAAACTGCAGCCTTGACATTCCTATCAATTATAGAGCGCCATCCAAAAAAAATATTTCAAAATATCAAATTAAACCTATTACAGTTTTATTATAAGCAAAGATGCCGTAGTCTATGAGTATAGGTATAAGTGATTGAGTGATGAGTATATATTAATTTCTGTTGTATATCTATACAACAATTATACCTAATAACTATCCAACTCCACACAGGTAGACTATTTTGAATATAATGCCTATTCGTACGATTCTGATACTCCCACAATATATTCCATTAAACCGTGAACAACTATCTTACCGTAAAATAATGTTATTGCGATGTGCGTAACTATAAACAACATTTGAATACAGTTACAAGTAATTAAAACCATCAAACTAACAATTAATACAGTTTTGTAATGAATACACACCTGTTAATTTTAGTATATTATGTGGAAACATGTCTTTATTTCCGAATATATCTATACTTAATATTATAAAGCTGAAGAGTTTGTTTGTTTGTTTGAACACGCTAATCTCAGGAACTACTGGTTCTGGACCAACAGGGGCTGAGCAATAATAAGAAATGTTACAAAAACGGGAAAAAAATAACCTTTTTTGAGAGCTTTCGTTGCGTCCTTTATTATTTCTCTTCTCGAGACATTTTTTAACTATAGTTCCACTTTTAAAGTAAATATAACATCACTCTTTTACTGAGAATTTTCGAACAATAAAAAAACTGAATAATACGTTGAACGACCCAGGAATCAAACCTGAGACCTCTTACTCGACAGTAACGCTTGCGACGACTCGACTAACGAGGCGTGTACCTACTCTTAGAGTAATTGTTTAAAAATATTTAAGTACATTTTTCCCTCAAATTAACGCGGGTGAAACCGCGAGGCACAGCTAGTCTAATATAAACGGTTGCACACAACGTTCCTCGTAGAAATTTTAACATGTACTTTATTCCAGAGAAACCTTGCATTGTTGCAGGATAAAAAGCAGCCTTTATTATTTATCTCCTACGCTACCGCTATGCAAAAAACCACGTCAATTCTTTGCTCTCTGAAAAACAAAACCAAAACTGTCCTACGAGAATCTTACTTATTATGAGGATAAAATATAGCCTTGTATTATTCTAGACTATCTCTGTGTCAAAAGTGAATCAGATCTGTTCACCCTTTCTGATGTTATTAGTAACAAATATCCATCCAAACTATCGCATTTATAATAGTAGTAAGATATATAATTATGTAATCTAAATTTAATCAATTATTTTATAGTTGTACTGGGGTAGTCGTCTTACTGTGGTACTTAGCCGATAAAGATGTGTGGACTTAGTGGCGCTGTATTTCATGCAAGATATTACTAATTTTGTACTAAAACACAGTTTATATATTATTTTCAAAAGAGTAACTGCGGAGTTTCTTGCCGATTCTTCTCTGCAGAATCTACATTTCGAATCGGTGGTAGCTTTACTATTACAAAATAATAATCACTTTAAAGTGTTAATTTGTAAAATGACGATTCAAAGGTGCTCTTGGGGCCTATTTGAATAAAGTTGTTTTTGATTTTGATTTTTGATTTTGAATATTCGCGTAAACACCGGCGGTGGTTTATTTTGGCTCGGGGCAGATATTTGTATCAGTACAAATATTTGTTTCTGGTCTAGAAGTATGTCTTCGTGGGTTTCAATACCACATCTGGGAGCCTGATTTTTTTTTGTCGCAGGCGAATCCATTTACGGATGATATCCAGGATGCCCGGGTCGGTAGTCCTAGACCTATGTCGGACTCGGCACTTTGGGAGTGCAATACCGTACTAAACCCCTGCGGGAGCCTTCAGCCGCTTTAATTGGAGGGTCCCGGATCTGCAGGCAACAGGATCCCTCCAGCGACATGCACATCTGGGAGCCTGATAGCGATCGTTACTTATAGTAGAGAAATTATCCACCAACCTGCAGTGAAGAAGCAATATTTGTGTGTCTTCCCACCGTGCCTTGAAGAGCACATAAAACCGTTATCATACACACCTGATAGCAATCATTCCCCATTGTAGGCTAAATTATCCGTCAACCCGCACTGGAGCAATATTGTGGATAAAGCTTCAACCCTTATCTCTCTTGTTCCATCCCTTCTGTTCCTAGTCTCGTTTGCTTTATACCTTTTACAAGAGTAGTTATTCGTCCATCTGTATGACGTTAAAGGTTATTAATAAATTGTCAAATTATTTTTCCTTTAGTACATTGGACTGCTCAGTGGAACCATATGCTAATCTACTTGGAGAAAAAGAACCGTCACTCCGCAATTTGGATTTAACTTTCAGACTGATAACTGAGAAAATTAAGGAGTTAGTGCAGATAACCTATTATTACGTAAGTTTTATTTTCTGTTTTACACTAAGAGTGAGATTCTTTTCAAAAGCGTGTCATCATCATGGTCTAGTACACAGGCCTTGTTACGACAGTAGTGGAGGGGCGTCGGCTTAATGATGGCTTTTCTTTTAAATTTACAGCCACCAGAGACATGACGATAGATAGGTATTCTGTGCAACGAAGTCAAATCATGCTTTGACTAATGTCAAATCCAAACAAAACAGTTAAATAACAAAACAAAAATAACAACAAAATTGTAAAACAATTATTAAATAACACAATACTTGGGAGGGAAAAATATACGCTGTATGATTGACAATGAGAAATGAAACTAAGTCGCTTACAGTCGCTTGTTATTCAACCAGTGTGTACATCGATAGCAACGACGTACAGCAGCGTGGACGCGAAATCGTACTAATCTCTTAGCACTGAAATTGGGCTTTTTTGCAAGACCTGTATATAAGACAGTGGTCATTAAATATTTAAACCGTGTCGAAATAAAAAATCGCAGGCCTACTATAAGAACCTCACGAAGTTTTGGAAAAAGATTACTTATGTGTTGTTATATACTGTTTAATTTATTTTTATTCAACAACTTACGATATCAATAGTTTTGTGACTGTGTTAGTGGTCAACAAAAGTTCCACTTCGTACATCTGTCTGAATTATCTTCTACGAGTGTTGATTGTCTGAGCTCTACTTCCCCAGTTACCTTCAATCGACAAATTACCATTCAGATAACTGTGCTTATTATTGCTAATTAATTCGAACTTTTTCTTTTGTCAATCTCTCACCGACTTGAGCCGATAATAGAAAAGTAGATTTAACATTAACAAAAAATCTTCAGAAATAAAAATATACAAAAGTTACTTTTCAAAATATTTTTACTTACTTGGACTTGTAATACTAACCTAAACTTCTTGTTTTTTGTACAGGAACGCCATATTCAGAAAAAAGGTGATAAAACCACTTCCCGATTGAAGAAGTACACTGTCCACCCTGAACCTTTGGACTACTGGACAGCGACACCCATTAATATCCTAGTACCAGCTGATCCTTGTCCTTCGTAAGTAAAAGTTTAGGAATAGCTATCTAATTGATACATTACCTAAGGTTAAGTGATCACCGAAGTATAAATATTTGAAATACCAGAAGCGGCCGGAGAGTTTAAGGAAGCTTAGGGCCAGTTTCACCACTTGCTAATAAGTTCCGGATAACCTAACTGGTACTTATTTTGACAGATTACCCATACAATTACCTGTCAAAAAAGTGCCAATTAGGTTAGCCGGAACTTAATAGCAAGTGGTGAAACTGGGTCTTAGAATATTAGAAAATAACCATAAGATAAAAAAACATTGTTTGTTTGTAGATCTTTCAAGCTGAAAGTTATTCACTTATTTCTCTTAAAATCACAATATCTAATCCAATCATAATATAGTTTTTTTATGTATTAATAATAAAAAAATAAAATTTATAATAAAATAAATGAAAAATACGTATACGTTTGAGAAATTCGTAAATTTTACATAAGCCAACAAAGTTTCCACTGTTACATTACAACGTGGAGTGAACTTGAAAATAATATGAAATATAACATTATCATTTAAATTACAAGACAAAAAAATACAATAATAAAATAATAATTTATAAATACCTTTTTAAAAAATTCGTTTTTTATATTGGACAGCATTTTCACCAAAGATTTTACAAAGAGCTACAACTTATTGGACGGAAACATCAACCAAAATTCTTAACCTTGTATCGAAAATTAATGCGGGTGAAACCGCACAGGTTGCAAAGTAGGTAAATTAGAGAACCGGACGTATCGAAATTTATATTTATATATTTCAGTTGTATAGAAGCTCGCTGGCTCTCGAGGGTGAGTGATACACCAGAGGTGCCCTTTGATAAAACCCAGGCCATGTCTGCTCTGACTGAGCTGTCTGAGGATCCAGCCTTCGAAAGAAGCGACAGAATACATCCTCTGACTGAGTGCAGAGTGCCGAGAAGTAGGCTCATATTAGCGAGGCGGTACATGCAATACTGATTTAGAATGATAAATAAATTGGTGTTTTGGGTTTAATATTGAAGTTTAAATTCTTATAATGTTTTATGCTCAAGGCACGTCACATAATTTTATTAAAACGATTATAATGCAATTACTTGTAGTGTGTCGCAAAAAAATTCTCAAGCTTCATAAAAAAATAAAGAATTTTTTTCTAAATCGGTTCATAATTTACGATAATCGGGAATATCAAAAAAACTTCACAAATGGAACATAAATACACTAACCTTTTTTGAAATAACGAACATGACGAAAATTATTATTATAACTACAATGTAAAAGAATATTTGAAATTTCTCGGTGCCATATTAAAATGTCATTATTTCAAGAAGGGATTTAAAATAGTGTCGATGTGAGGCGCGAGTGTAACCGGAATTCCGGTTTCGGTTGTGACGTCACATCCGTTTGGATTCTTTTTGTTTTGCCAGACATTTATGCTCAGAGTAGTTTCGACTTTTCTTAAGGAAATATGAAAAAGTGAAAAAACTTTGGTATGATTATTGTTTTTCAAAAAATGAGGAGCACCGATTTCATAACTTTTATTAGTTACCAGTAACAACAAGAGCGTAAGCTAGAAAAGTAAAAGAAGCTGAAAGAAAAAATAAATGTCGAGATTATAGAATGATAAACGATATTCCAAGTATTGACCCAAACAATTGACCTGATCAACCAAGAGTTGTGGAAATAGGATATAAAGTAGAGTGAGTTGTTCAATAAAAGGGAAAGAATTGAAAAAATTACCGAGAAAAAATAAATTGATGTCGAATATGAATGCTTCGCATCTATTAAAAATAAAAATAAAATTATATGTTAATCTTGATTTTAAAGATTATTATACGCGAGATGTTTTTGTGGAAAATTGAGAAAAATATGTGAATAGTTAGAAATTAAAGAAATGTTCATTATAAAAAAAATAAGATAATGCGTTATTTATAAAGAATCTTATAGAAGAAATAAAAGGCAAAATAAGATAATAGGCAATAAGAGGTTCGGACCACGTCTTTGTATTTTGAGAGGTAGAAAAAGAATAGATAGTGATGAGGAAAAACAATTCATTATAAATGACTAATATCTGCTACCCATAAGCGAAGATTCTGGCGTTCGCAGAATGGTAAATAACACAAAACGTCAATTTTGCTAGCCAGAAATATAAAATGATATTAAGAGTTATGTTAGGAAGTTTGAAAAAGTGACAAAAAAGTAATAATTCTAGGTATATTAAGGAAACACTGGTTATTACAACCACAGCGAAAACTGCCTTAAAAAAATTTCTAGTCGTAGTCTATCTAAAGGACCTACACTTAGATAGAAAAGAAGATAATAAAGATATACTAACAGTACAGTGCGAATTAAGTAAAGTCGAGGCATATCCTCTTAGAAATAAGGATATAGTAAGTACAGCTAAGAGTTTTGTGAATAATATAATTTTAAGGTTCGGAATCCCATAGGTCATCGCTACGGATCGTGAGACTGAATTTATATCGGAGACAATGGAAGAGGTATATAAATTACTAAATATAGAAAAACTAAGTTCTACTGCATACCACTATCAAACTATTAGTTCTCTTGAAAACGCACATAAATATTTAGGTTCATTTTCACGCACACAATGCTTGAAGCTTGGAGCCAATGACTACCATTTTGATGTTTTAGATATAACAATACAATTCACTTAAGTGCCATACGAGTTTGTTTTCGGAAAATCATCTGACATTCCTAGTAAAATTTCTTCTGATATAGAACAATTGTACACTTCAGATAATTATACTTTAGAATTAAAATATATATGTAGGTTACAGTTAGCTAAGAGGGATGCAACAGAAAACTTGTTGAAATATATAGAGAAAAGGAAACAGAAATATATTAAAATGTAAATAAATTAAGATATAATCCAAATACATAATATGTTATTAGTTAAGAATAAAACATGAGGCAAATTAGAAACTTTGTATAATGACTCATATTTAGTTGTTGAAGAACAAGAACCAAATGTAAATTTTTTGGGAAAAGGTAAAATTGAAATTATTCACAAATATAGAACAAAACCTTTTTCATTTTTGATTTTTTAGGTTTAAAGTTTTCTTAAGTAGCAAAATAGTATAAAAAAGTCGTGCATAATTTCAAGAATTTAAACCTGGAATTTAACTATTTTAACGGAAGTCTCAGAAGCGGTTATTAGGTGATGATAATGAATGTATTTACATAATACGTGTATAAATAGTACGGATTCAGGGCGGCAATCGAACCCACGATCCTAGAGAGTGGAAATCATCGTCGCTCTCAACTGCGTCAACGGGCCAGTAAAAGTTAAAAATAGATAAATATTAAAAGAATAGAACCTCTTATTGTACAATCGGTAAACAATAAATACCCTATTCTTACAGAAAATGTAATAAAATACCAGGGTGACATAAACGTAGTAGAGATTCAGACGATATTACGTGAACGGTGACGTGTCCTAGGATCGATTCTCGTATATTGAGAGTGTTATTTATTGCCATGGAATGAAGGTTACAACGCAAGGGTACACACGTCAAGTTCAAGGTTCATTGTTAACAAGCGCAGTATATCTCGTAGAAGAATTAACCCGCTTGACGGATTGTCTTTACGCTGTTAAATGTATGTGTATAATATACATGTTGCAATTTTGTTTATATGTTAGAATTTGAATTTAAATTGGGTTTTTTAATAGGTCTTCTTAAATTAAAAATAGTTCCCAACAGTTTATTAGGAAGAAAAAAAAATGGTTGTCTCCAAAGTCGGTTTAGTGACGATAATTTTACGTGATGACGTCATAAGAAAACATTGATGAAAAATTGCATACTTTTATGAATTGAATTGAATTATTAATATTAATCACAGAATTATCATTATTTTGTACAATACAAAGAAGGAGTTAATTTAAAATTACAATTGTTGCGATAAATTAACATTTATATGCACTCGTTAGTTAATTCAAATATTTTTTTTCTTCTACTCAGACGTATCTGCCGATGAAGTGGAAGAGAGATAGATGCATCACAAGCCGAACGCTTAGGCCGATCGTGCCTCTCTATCGCTTTTTTCGCGCTCTCGCTCGCGGATCGTGATAAAGATTCATGATTTTTCGTGCGTGCAGCCGGCGATTATCGATTTATAAGACGTTATCACGTCAGATAACGTTTAAGGTAGACATTTTCATGTGATGTCGGAAAAGAACTTATGTTGCCACTTTTTGCCAAGCATATGAGTTACATTAAAAGGTATATCCCATCTGACTATTGTACTATATATACTATATTCGGTTAATTCAAATATAATTTTTAAGGACACTCTTGATGAACTTTTGCAATGGCCGGACTGGGAAATAGAGAGGGCACCACACAGACGCCTGTCTACATACTATCAAATATGGCATTTGAGCGCAGATATAAAAATTATGATATTATCTAAATGTTGACAATAATTGACAATAGATAGGTATATAGAGCAGCTAATATCTACTTTCTAGATAGCTATATAACATACAAAAATACGAACTGAACTGCATAAAATGAAACAGCCTACTGTTCTCTTATATTTACGCGAATATTACTCATTTAATTAAAAGTCTAAATCGGATTTTATCGCGTTTATTTGTTTTAAAAAACTTTACAGTTTAACGATTTTTAATTAAATTAAATTATCCCCGAGATCATAAAGGGTCCGAAACGTCGGGAAATAATTTAATTTAATTAAAAATCGTTAAACTGTAAAGTTTTAAAACAAATAAACGCGATAAAATCCGATTTAGACTTTTAATTAAATGAAACAGCCTGTAAACGACCCACTGCTGGGTAAAGGCCTCCTCTCCGTACAGAAGTGTATTATTATTTAAGTAACATACATACATACATACATACATACATACATACATACATATGTAAATACATGTGTTACTCTATATTATACAAAATGTGTTATTGTGACGACCGCGGTAGTGGTGCGAGTAGTCGCCTCAACACCGGCGGTCGTGGCTTCGATTCCCGCTCAGGGTTATATATTTGTATAAATATTTGTTTCTGCTGGGTGTATGTCCTTGTGGGTCCCCCCACCGTGAGCAGGAGAGCACGTAAAGTCGGTGGTCCCGATTATTATCATAGACATCTGATAACAATCGGTACTCATGGCTGGGAAATTTTCTGCCAACTCGCAGTAGAGCAGCGTGGTGGATTAAGCTCCAACCCTTCTCCTATTTGGAGGAAAGGCTCTGCATATCAATGGGACGTTTACAGGCTGATTTAGTTCAGTTATTGTGTAAACGCATGTGTATGTGTGTACCAGTAAACAAATTTCAATATGTATACGTGCGTGCATGCCTGCGTGTACGTTAGTAAGTGTGCTTGAAGTCAGTTTCAAACAGTTTCTAGTTATATCTTTTTATTTAATACGCACGCTAGTAACTTTGAGATAATGTTTTGATAAAAGAACATTATAGTATTACCTTTTCATTACAATTTAATTTTTAAATTTAAATATGCTATAGTAAAATTAAAGGGCAATTGAGTCTATTATAACGCTTTAAGCACCTAACATCTAAAATGTAAGGACCTTCCTTATAACCGAGGTACAATAAAATTCTTTTGAAAGATTAAATTGCTTTCCTCCTTTGAAGGAAGCGAAATTTAAAATAGTTAAAAAAACTCCAAAAGAGACAATCTCAACTTTGATTCAATTTAAAATTAAACTTAGACTTTCGATCTAATGAAACCGAGTAAAAGTTTGGTACAAAGTCTTTTAATTAGACAAAATTCTAATTCTAGTTAGTTAAGGTTAGTTAGTTAAGTTACTTATAATAGGGAAATTATCCGCCAACCTGCAGTGGAGTAGCCTGGTCAATTAAGCTCCAACCCTTCTTCTATTTGGAGAAGAAGCGTTTGCCCAGCTGTGAGATGTTTACAGGGTAATTCAGTTCTTTTCAAATATGCTTAACATACACGGTCGTCTGTTCCTAAGGTAGGCCACTTAATGCCCTCTTAGGTGATAACCGACTGATATACTAACGGAACTAATCGATTGTCGATCGAATTAGCGGGAATTAGAATTAGCAACTTACTGTGCCGCTTGCACAATACAACAGCTGTGCACGCGCCGCCGGCATGACTGGAAATATGTTCACGCTTCTTATTTCAATTGAAATTTATGGAAAATTGGTCAAAAATTAAGTACCTGTTTTTTTTTACATAATTCGAATGAAAATCGTGTACCGAGTATTCTCCTTAAATATTGATAGTAATTCAACAGTCACATTATTTGTATTTTTTTTTTAAAGTAAATAGTATACATACAAGACATACAAAAATTTCTCCTAGTCTCGGCACGGGAATTAAACTCACGGCCCTGAAAAGGGTGAACCGCGCCAGCAGGCCTATCTAAAATCTTAATAATGTTATTGTGTAGCCACATGTGTACCTATGTACGTACCATCAAAAAGATTTACCTACGTGCGTATGTGCGTGCATGCACGTGTAGTACGTTCAATAGTGGACATCAGCATCAGCCATTGGATGGCTGATATGATGATTATGACTTGTATTTTAAATAACGAATAAGAGTATAATATTTTATTTACTTTCGAATCGATCAAATTATTCGAATCGAAAAATTCTTTTTATGTTGGACAGCGCATTTAACGAGGAAGGCTATAGGCTATATAACATCACGCTACGTCTAATAGGGGCTGAGCAATAATAAGAAATGTTACATAAATATATAGTATAAATAATCTTTTTTGAGAGCTTCCGTTGCGTCTTTTATTATTTCTCTTCTCGAGACATTTTTTTAATATAGTTGCACTTTAAAAGTAAATATAACATCACTCTTTTACTGAGAATTTTCGAAAAATAAAAAACTCAATAATACGTTGAACGACCCAGGAATCAAACCTGAGACCCCTTGCTCGGCAGTAACGCTTGCGACCACTCGACCAACGAGGCGGGTACCTACTCTTAGAGTAATTGTTTAAAAATATTTAAGTACCTACGTTTTCCCCTGAAATTACTAAATAATAATTACTAATAATTAATACTGCTTTTTTAACTATCCTCATTTGTACTTATTAATAGCTTGTCTCTTATTTTTATGGGTCATGTAGTTTACTGCCTATAATTCCTCAATTATAGGCACAAACTACATGACCTCGTCTCAGAGACTTGCCTGTTATTATTTTGATTGTATAATTATACAATAATTCTTGTTTATGTTGGTGTTAGCCTTGTTCGCGCAACTTATTAAATAAAATTACATAATAGTTTGAACCATGAGAATTCGTACACTTTCAACATCATCATCATCATCTTTTTCATATCTGTCAACCGGTGATTATCATTCCGACGAAGAATTTCCGTTGAAGAGAGTTCTTCAAGTCGTCTGTCCTCTCAAACCAAATTTTATTCATTTATATTAGAATTTTTTTCGCAAAGTAAATTTTTGCTTCCGATCTTTTCGACTTTTTTTTTCTACTAAATACTTTTTTTTATTAACATGCTTTGTTGTACAATACAAAAAAAGTATTTGCAAAAGACAGACTCGTTAAATGCTACATCTTACACTGTTAATTTAATAACTAATAAGCAATACAGACAAAGTCGCGGGTACCTGCTAGTTGCTAAATATGATTCAACGAAAAGTAGATAAAAAATTCTCACCATGCGGATAGAGCGTATTTCAGTTAAAAAGTAAGACCGGTCTCATCGGTCCCGGAAACTTAACATGCTGTGTCGTCCCTAATTAAAAAAGTTGCTAATTTTAATCTAATTACCTGACTTTTCCCAGAGTTTATATTTAGAGAATATAACATACTTTTTAATGTGATCCAATTCAAACAAAATTTATTTGTTAATGTTGTTTTAAATTTTATTTAAGTATTGATGGATTTATAAATATAATGGATATAAGATTTATTATTAAGAGGATTATTTTTATTTTGTTAGAATTATAAGAAATTATAGTTTATTTCATTAAAAATATATATGTTTTTTATTGCCAACTTAAAATAAAAACTAATGTTTGACAAATGGGTTGACGTTTTGTATGATTTTAAATATTTCTTGTAGCTTAAAAAAATAAGTATTTTAAACTACTAGTTGCGCTTCGCGTATATCCGTTTAGCTTTCGATCCCATAGGAATCTCGGGATAATAAATGTCTATTACCTACTTGATACTTTAGATCTCCAGAAGTATATCAAGTTTTATCGAAGCGGTTTAAAGTTTTTGCGTGAAAGACAAGACATCAGACACTTATCAATACATCCAACCTTAAAACTTTTCCACTAATATTAACCATATGACTTCGAAGTAGTAGGGAAAAAAAATGTTCTCTTGTACTTTGTAGTATTTGAATTCGGTTTTTAAATATATTTTTTAGGAACTTCTAATATATTACTAAAAATTTGATTATTAATAACTCAACTATAGAGTGAATGAAACTTTAAAACAATAGTTCTGTTGATATAGTACACAAATATATATGCATTTTTTTTTATAATTATGATTTTCTTCCTTTATTAACATAAATAACAAATTAAATAATACATGTAAATATTCAAATGTGAGGAAGTTAAAAACTTTTATTAAAATAAATAAAAATAAAAATAAACATATTCAATTAAATTATATAAATGTTCAAAGTAATTTAATTACGCAATAATCTAAGTTTATGAAATTTGAAATGTTTAAAGAATCAGAGCAATTGTTCATCTTGTCACTTATCAAAGGTGTCCTTCAGGAAGAGAGATTAAAAAAGTTTCGTCTCGAACCGAAATTTCTGAATGGCTTCTGCGTAAAAGTCAAAGTAATAATTATATTAAATTAAGGAATTCGTTTATTAAATATGTTTTGTTTTGCTTGATAATTTTTCCGTGAATATAAAAAATATATATAAAATGTAATGTAAAAAAATTTAACTGATCGTATGACAGATTTAATTTCAATGTTTCCTAAAAATCAATGTTAAATAAATTAATTGTATTTAACTGTAGTAGACTGTAAGCGACCCACTACTGGGTAAAAGCTTCTTTCCCTACAAATAAGAAAGGGTACTATTTCATATTTAATACACCACGATGTGCCATTGCGAGTTGACGTATAATATCAATTGCATTACTTAATTATTAAACTTCTGAGAACTGGACTGACTAATCCAGCTTAGAATCTCTTAACCGACTACTTAACATCTTTGTAGAAGACCTAACAAATATTTTAAAGCGTAAATTGAATGAAAACTTGAAAAATTAAAAAAAAAATATAAATTTTACGTAACGATATCACGTCGTCCGACATTGACACAAACGTTTTACAGCGACCACATTGTGGTTTGGTGGTTATTAACATTCTAGAAACCTATTTGTCCACCCGAAAAATACAGATAAAAAAACATATGATAACTTTTTATAATGAATTTACAATATAGTTAAGAAGAAACCATCACCGTTGTTTAAGTTACGTACAGTACATTATTTGCTTTTATATAAACTAAATTATACAAAAAAGGTCTTCCTTATTTCAAAGCCACTCGATTCTGCGTAGGGTGTAGTGTAATATGGAACACTGGTTAGTTGCGCAAAAAAATCATTAATTCATTAATTCTTTATTAGCTTCCAATAGTGCCAAATTGTATTAATGATTTCGCCTATGTCACGTAGAATGAAGAGGATACGAAGGAACTAGTCGATGTGGTTGAGATTACAACCTGAATAGAATTTTAAAGACCATAGAATAAACTTTAATTATACCAATAATCTTTAGCGATAACAAAATAATGTACATTTACATCTGTGATATAAATCAATTATTTTTTTTTGTAACGGAGGGGTATCCATTTACGGATGATATCCAGGACGCCGGGGTAGGCAGTCCTAGACCTATGTCGGACTCGGCACTTTGGGAGTGCAATACCGTACCAAACACCTGCGGGAGCCTTCAGCCGCTTTTATTGGTAGGTCCTGGATCTGCAGGCAACAGAATCCCTCCAGCGATAGACTGGCCTCTGCGAAAAGGCCAAACATCTCCGTGTTGTAAATCAATGAGCTGAGATGACAGAATGAATACAATCGGTATTTTTTAAATTGCGCTTTCAAATCAAACAAAATATAAAATTTGTTTGAGCTATTCAACAGTATTAAGAAAAAAAAATGTAAATTATTTTTATTTTATAAGACGTAATATAAAGTTCCTCCAATAATACACCTAGGGCGCTAAAAATCAATCAAACTTAACCACTCGCAGCTTCCCTAAGGCTTCGCTTGAGAACACACAGTATCTTAACAACGAAAGGATATACTTTTCAACTTTTCAACGCCAATTAAAAACTTTACGAATGACTGAACGAATTTATCGTACGATTGAACGAAACGTAGTGAAATTAACTCATTCAAATCAACTCGTTAAAACAGTGAACGTTTTACGAGAGACTAATTGAGTTAGAATGGAAAGACTAGACTCGAGACTCATTAACATTACTGATGGATGTCTTTCTGTTACTTCTACTTACGAGTGTATAAGATTGTTAACTCCCTGCAAGGCTGATGTCTTTCGCTGTAATCTTATTATCTTTATAGCGGTTTTGAAATATTCTAAGCAAGAACGGCTCGTGAAAATTCAAAACGACTAATTTAATTAGTTAACAATTCCTCAATTAGTAAGTGATTCTGATTTTTATTATACATACGTTTTTAGTACAGAATAAACGTCACTCACAATTTTTCCTAATTTTACTTCTTTATAATTCTTCTACTGAAATCCATACCATGAGCCTATTATTTTCATTGATAACTTCGTTTTCTTAGTGATAGAATTACTAGAACAGTATGGTAGTTTTATTATAGATCAATCTTCTATTAGTTTACTAAACTAAATTGTACAGTAATAATCTGTAAGCCCCTATGAATGAAAAGGGTCAGAGTTTAATCCGCCACTCTGCTCCACTGCGGTTTGGCGAATATACTCGTTCAGTATATAATTTTTTCTTCGCCACCGAGCACAAAATGAATAATAAAGCCAAATTTAGTATTTGAAAACTTAGATCAAAATCCACAACCGCCTTATATTAATTCAGATGGTCTATGCACTGTGTTGTTTCGATTCTAGCGATAAGAAACAAAACTTTCTTAAACCATTAACATCAGGAGAGATTAATTAAACATGTTCTACGCAGACAAGGGAGTAAAAAAACGCAATTTTTCATAACGGAGTGTCGCGGTGTAATATTAGTAAAAGAGAGAGAAATAAATATTATACCGACGAACAATAAAGAGAAATAAAACCAATATTAAATGAACAAAACTACAACATTTATTTTATATAGTGATATATATGTAGGCAAGATACAAAAAAGGTTAGAATTAGATCAATAACAATGTTTTTAAGATAGACTACGTGGTAATTCAATCTTTACGTATTTAATTTTAAGAGAACATGAGCACGTGGTTCGATAACTATTCCTGGTTCAGGTCTAAGGGTTAACCAGACGGGCACTTAACTATAGGCACGTGGAGCATGGATGCCCCCAAGCTGGTCTCCGCCTTGTGCTAGGTGACGGGATGATGTGCGCGCCGGGACACGTGGACTGCGTTCCCCGTCCGACGCTCGACGTCTCTCGCCGTAGAACGGTTGTAGGTCACGAAAAAGAACCCGGTTATTGTTGGGGTCCGAGGTTCAGCAGCAGAAGTCGCCACGTGGTAAGAGACAGTGTCGACCGCTCCGTACGCCTACCAGGACCCCAACAGTTCGCACCCGGCACCGAAGAGACGAGAAAAAGGAAAGATTCTACCGAGCCCGTCCTTTTATAAGGGCCCGAGCGGGCTCCTACTCCGATCCCCACTAACAATTCAGTGGTAAAATGCTACCCGCAATTATATATGTTACAGGAGAACAAAAATAATGACGATTAGAATTTATATATACTCGTAAAACAAAATCCTTTCCTCAATATGGAGAGGAGACCTTCGCTCAGCAGTGAGTGGTTTACAGCCTGATATAGTAAAAAAAATTGTGATGATGGTTTTTTATTATCGTATTTACAGTATTATATTTGATAAAATATGTATTTTATTGCTGGTCTTGATTTTTTCTCCTCTCTTTTTTCATTATTATTCTCTTTCTTACTCTTTTTTACGTTATAGATAAAATAATTAAGAAGAATATTTAATATAAGAGAGATTTATTCGTCAATATGCTTTATCTATTTTTTTTAATGGTGCTTAAGACATGATAATGTCACTGGATTATTTTGACTCTTCGTAATTAGAAAAATCCTATGTCCAACAACAAATATATTGCAGTATAACCTATAACCAATAACGTATACCAACTAACTGTTGCACTAGCAGTCTATAGTTCGATTTTCGCTGAAAAAAAATTTTTGTAGTACTCATATAGATCTCTCATGGTCTGAACGTTTTTGTGTTGTGTGATTTTCCGGACCCCAAGATTTTATACTACTGAGGCCGTTTTTTTATTTATTTAATAATAATTCTATATTTATCTACAGAATAACTCACTATCAATATTTAAGGAGAATACTCGGAAAATGATTATCATTCGAATTATATAAAAAATAGGTACTTAATTTTTGACCGAATTTCCATAAATTTCAATTCAAATAAATGAAACATGGACACTTTTCCAGTCATGCCGGCGGCGCGTGCACAGGTATTGTACTGTGCCTTTGTTCACATCTAAAAATTGTCAAAGTTCACATCATTTACCTAGTCAACAAATTTGTTGCTACGAGTAAAATATATTAGATTTTTTTTCCTATCCTAAGCCAGGATTAAATTAAACGTATTAAGGGGGATTGGATCATGTTTGTTTATCCTGCTACCCTGTTAACACGTGGCGGCGTTTGGACGTAAGTAAACTACCTGTTTTGTGTCGAAATGCAGCTAGCTGCTAGGGTGTCCAGACGACGCGTTAATAAATAATTAGATAACTGTTAAGTTATTTTTCTTAGAAGCTTATTAATATTTACCTTTTTTTACATAATTTATTTATTTATTATTTATTATTATAAGCAAGTTGTGCCAACAAGGCTAACACCGACATAGACAAGAAATTGTACATTCAAAATCAAGGTAGGTACTAAGTGTCGCCTCAATAATAGGCACAAACCTCATTGACCGTGAAGACGCAAAGCGACATATTATTTGGTATAAAATTTAAAAAAGTGATACAAAACAATAATAATATAATGCAAAAAAAAAACATATGAACACAAATAAAAGGAATTAATTTAAGTAGTGATAACAAAAATTTTATGATTATAAATACTAGTGAAAAAAAAAAAACATTATTAATTACACACAAATAATTAAAAAGTAGCAATAAAAATTAAAAAAAAAAAATAGTGGTACAAAAAATATGTGCATACGGTTAATATCTTATAATAAAAATACGAAATCGACACAAAAAGAAAAAGCCTCAATATTGCATTTCCTCCTGTGATATAAAGGACAATATTCTTTTGAAAAAGAGCAAACTGTTTGAAAAGATATCAATTGATTGCTTTTCTGATGCATTCGTGGTCCGATGACTTGAAATGCCTGAAACGCCCGTAACACCACCATGCGAAGGATCACCTTGGATATCGATAATGGTATTATGTATTTTGTTATAGCGTCTAGTTATTCTATTCAATGGAGCATTGTATCCTAGATTTGAACGTGCGATTCTCGTGACAAATGGAGCATACTTATTAAATCTGTGCTGTTTACAAGGCGTTAATATTTTTATTTGAGACAAAAGCTCGGGGGCATCAATATGACCATTCACCAATTTAAATAGAAACATCACATCGAGAATGCTTCTACGATGTAGAAGTGATTCCATGCGAAAATGCTGTAAGCGGTTATCATAACTTGATAAAGCTCTCGCCAATTGGCAACTGTATGATAAGTGCCACAAAAACCTTTTCTGTACACTCTCAATTCGTTTCTTGTACACATCGTAAAATGGGTTCCAAACAACACTACAGTACTACAAGTCGCTGCGCACCAGTGAATTATAGATTATAATTTTGGTGTTTGGGTTTTTGAATTCCCTACAATTTCGTATAACAAAACCTAGTGTTTTGAACGCTTTTTTTTGTTATAGTGTCAATGTGCAGATTAAATCTTAATTTAGTATCTAGGATGACGCCTAGGTCTCTCACATGGTCAACTTCATTCAGAAACCTTCCATCAACACAGTATGATCTTTTTATAGAGGACCTTTTTCTTGTAAAGCGTACTACACAGCATTTCTCAGCATTTAATTTCATTCCATTTAATTTGCACCACGAAATAAGGCCATCCAAATCCCTTTGTAGCATACAGGCTTCCCGAACCGAATCCACTGTCCTAAAAAATTTTAGATCGTCGGCAAACATGCAAAATTTGGAGTTTTGAAAACAGTTACCTATGTCGTTGATGAATACATTGAAAAGTAAGGGTCCTAAATGGGAACCCTGTGGAACTCCAGAGAGAACAACATAGGACTTGGATTTGAAACCCCCAGCCACTACGGTCGATTTTCTATTAACGAGATAAGACCTAAACCAGTTTAATAAATTTCCAAATATTCCAAACGATGAGAGCTTATACAACAACATATCATGATTTACAGTATCAAAAGCCTTACTAAAGTCTGTGTATATTGTATCAAATGATAATCCTTGATCCACACCCGTTGCTAAAACTTGAAGAAAGGATATTAAGTTAGTAGTGGTGGAACGCGATTTCAGGAACCCATGCTGTTCCGATGTGATAAGCTGTTTTAAATGCCAAGAAAGTACAGGATATACCAGTTTTTCAAAAACTTTCGCGAAGACCGTGATAAGTAAAATAGGTCTATAGCTTTTCACCGAACCTGAATCACCACACTTGTGAAGGGGTATAACAAGAGCATCCTTCCAAAAGGGCAGGAAATATACCAGAAGAGAGGGACTTTTCAATTATCAGGTGTAGTGGCAGCGCCAAAGCTTTCGCACATCTGACAGCAAAAATCGAAGGTATTCCATCCGCTCCTGCACCCTTCGCAGGATCAAGTCTTTTTAACACCCTGTAAACCTGGTCTACTGTCACTGAGATGTTACTTAAAATATTAGAGGCAGGAGGCATAAAAAATTCATCAGGTATGGACAGCTTACTAGTATTGTAAACAGAAGAAAACTGTTCAGCAAACAGATCACAAATATCAGGACCGGCAGTTGCGATTTTTGTGTCAGAAAACATTTGTGAGGGGTAGGTACTGCTACTGCCTCTTTTATGCTTGATGAAGGTCCACAGCAATTTCGGATTAGACCTGAGCGACAATTCTAAACGATCCAAATAAATTTTGTAATTGTTTTTTAACAATCTTGCACATCTTTCTCTTAGAAGCTGAAACGTTAATAGATCGCGAGGGTTACCATATTTAAACTTTTCACGAATAGATTTAATTCATGGTTCAGAGAACCAAATGGGAAAGTTTTTGTTTGTGCGAGGCCGAGATTTCGGTACATGTTTAGAAATAACAGATCGAAGAATACCGTAAAAGTGTGCAACCATTAAGTCTACATTAGCAAAAGATGATAACTCCACACCCCAAGACACATTGTTAAGTTCTTCTATGATTTTATTGTAGTCTGCTTTAAAAAATAAAAATCTAGGCTCCTCATTCGTCTGAAGGTGTTCATGGTTCACAATTTCAAAGAAAAAATCAATAGGAGGATGTAGGGGATCAACCACAGATAATGGGTCGGCACAAACACTTACGTGAGTGGAGTTGATTGTACTCAGTATGATATCTAATACCTTGTTCTTATTGTTCGGACACGAGTTGAGAATCGAATCGAATTCGAATGAGAATCATGTACCGAGTATTCTCCTTAAATATTGATAGTGACTCTCCATTCATCGTGTATATTCTAATTCTATCTAACCGTCTAACCGTATAAGCTGTTGATATAAAAAAAAATAATAGCTTGTTAGAGTTTTCAAATGATAAATGTTCATGTTTCTATGGTAGCAGTCGCTAGTTCGATATTCGCTCACAACAAACTTTTTTGTATTGTTTATATAGATGACTCCCCTGACACAGAGTTCTATTCCTAGTGGAGGCTGTTGAGTGTGAGACATTTATCTATTTATTAGAGATAATAATAATAATATTCATTATTATTATTATTATATTAAAGATAATAATATTCATTCATTTATTTATATTAAAGATAATTCAAACACATTTTCTCGTTGAGCCTATTATAAAAACTTTAAAAGCATGTAATTATTCTATTTATAATTCAAAAAGAACATTAGCAACACAAGAGAGTCCTTATAACGAGTTAAAACAAGTTATATTTTAAACTTAGATAATTTTGGTGGAACTTTGTTAGATTATTTAAATCACTACCAAGATTCAAGTTTAGCGCGAAATCTGTCGCGTGTATGGAAAGGTTGGTGTTTGAACTGTAAAGATAGAGTAGCGACACTATATCTTTTATACTGTATCAGCCTGTAAACCACCCACTGCTGAGCGAAGGCCTCTTCTCCACATAGAAGGCGACATGATGCGGCATAACGCGACCAATACTTCACGTGACGTGTCATTTAATACCATTAGAAGGTTTAAAGGTACAGCAATTATTTGATATTTTTGTGTGGTAAAGCGTTAAAAAGTTTATCGCCTGGAAGAACGTGCTAAAGGCATTATTAGCGAATGTAAAGGAACGGATTCAAATCTGAAATTCGAACATATTTCTTTCCATATTCGAAATTAAAATTAATATAAGTGAACCTTCGTAATTCTTACACTAAGAATGGATAAAATCCGATTTAATATTTCTGCAACGTAAGTGAATATACATTTTCAAAGATATTTTCGTATTTAAAACTTGTTATTGTTTTAAGCTTTTAACAAATATCACTTAATATACAGAATATTTTGTAATGTGTGATGGTGATATTAACGACAGTGGCTACAACAGTGACCATTACGGCGACTGAACAACGCCACCCCTAATTACTGTACGCGGTTGTGTATCAACCAAATAATATTTTGATGTCTTCGTTAATGTTTCATAATCGAAAATTATTGAATGCGGTTTTGTTGACTAAAATATATATATATATATATAATTGTCTTTTGGTCATTTTAGTGGTTTGTAGTCATCGGGTGTTGGTTTTGTTTGCGAATAAATATCAGACAGTACCTCATCCATGTAAATATTTTTAAAAAATAATTTTCTTCGCAAAAAATGTATTTGTAATATATATATGTATGATAATTTCTTGAAAACTGTTCTGGTGTAGTGGTGAAAGTAGTTGCCCTAACGTCTGCGCTCGCAGGTTCGATTCCCGCTCGGGGCAACTGTTTATACAATAATTTGTTTCTGGTTTTATAACTTTTGAATGTTAGTTTGAATTTTTATCACCTATAATTAAGGTATTAACTTGTTTTTTTTTCTGTTTGTGGTTTGTCGATGGTCTAATAAATTAATTAATAAAAATAAGCTAATAACTATTTACATTAATAGATTCTTATAAACTGATTACGATTACTAGTTATAAAGAACTTACAGATTTCTAAGGGATACTGCAGTCTGTTGTGGTTTAAAAGTTTTTCTGATTTTAAAGAATATTTATAATATTGTGTAAACTTAAGAAAAAAATTCAGTAAATTAAGTCATACTGTATTCTTATATTTAGGCAAATTTTACTCATTTGATTTTTTAATCAATAAATAAAACCTTAAATATAATAATAAAAAATAAATTATACTTTTGTATATAACGGATTTTATCGCGTTTATTTAAAACTTTACTAGTTTAACTATATTTTAAATTATTCGGACACCCACTACCTCAGTCCCCCGAGACCATTTACGCTGTAAAGGTATAATTTAAAGTATTGTTAAACTGTAAAGTTTTAAATAAACGCAATAAAATCCGATATAGACTTTTAATTAAATTGAGACATTATTTTTAAATAAAATTTTAGACGTTTACAATTAATTAGTAGAAACTTTCTTTATAACTTGAACAACAACAAACAACTGTTGAAAGCTGAAAC
Source organism: Euphydryas editha (assembly GCA_036937285.1). Classification (NCBI taxonomy): domain Eukaryota; kingdom Metazoa; phylum Arthropoda; class Insecta; order Lepidoptera; family Nymphalidae; genus Euphydryas; species Euphydryas editha. Next base: position 14,422,198 of record JAUPFZ010000023.1, read on the forward strand.
GTAAAAATGAAAATAAATTCGTGAAACTTGTAGTACAATGATGGATATGACAGTACAGCACGGCGTTATAGTTTTAATATGTGTTCTACGAAACGACTTCTGCAGCTGCTCGTTTTTATTTAAAATATACAGAATTATTAAATAATGTAAAAGGTTTTATTTATTGTTTGTTGAAAATATTTTAATATCTCTGTATTTACTTTGGGCTGAGACAGCTACTAGAGCACGTGACTCTTAGGTCACAGTTAGGTGACCGATAGGTCGTGTTCGAATCTAAGATACATGTTTAGAGGTGTGTACGAGTATGTATGTTGGTATCATTGTATACTGTACTGTATCAGCCTGTAAACCAACCACTGCTGAGCGAAGGCCTCTTCTTCATATAGAAGTATTCGAGCTTAATCCACCATGCAGCTCCAATGCGGGTTGGCGGCTAATTTCTTTATAATGGGTAACTACGGTTATCATGTGTCTATGATAACAACCGGGACTGACGGCTTTACGTGCTCTCCGAGGCACAGTGGGGAGACCCACAAGGATATACGCCCAGACCGGTAACAAATATTTGTACAAATACAAATATCTATCCCGTGCGGGAATCGAACCCGCGACCGCCCCGGCGCGCGACGTTATTTATATGTACATCGGCGTATCATTGTATGCTTGTATTAAATGTGAATGTATATGTATGGCTTGTTTATTTATTATAATGTTTGTTACCTATTCTCTTGTCTTCCCCTTTTTGCCTTTTAGATGTGATTTTTTTTAACTTTCCCTTTCGCACACCTACAAGCGACCTTTCTTGTACTTCCTAAGGTTGGCTGGTAGGATAATGCTTTTAGCACTAAGCACATTTTGTGCAATAAAATTGCCTGCAATAAAGTATTATAATATATTATAAAAAGAACTCTTTGATTATCAAACATTGTTACTTAAAAACCAAATGGTGGGTAGTGAAAAGAAACATTCTGCTGAAGGACACTTACATTTTTCGGCAGATATAAGACAATGTAATAAATCGTCAAAAAATTGTCTTTAACTATTTTATGCCGATTTTATTATACCTACTTTTGACTCAAAATTTTGATTGTTTTTTACGCTATATTTTCATTTTGTAAAAAAAAAAAAAACAACTCTATCAAATAAACGCCAAATTATTTTATTAACCTATCTAAGAAGTTAGAAAATTAGTTATCTAAGAAGTTAGAAGGGCCCTCTAAATATTTTTGGAATTAAGAAGTAATTTTTCTAATTTTTCAGTATTTTCAATTTAAATTCAAATTTTTTTAATAACAATTGCCTTCAAATAATACATTTTATGATTATTTAACTCGTTAGAAACATTTTACCAAAATTGTAAGTCAATTCACAGTTGACCAACTTCCTACAAAAAGAGGTACTGTCCAGCAGAGAGAATTTACAGTATATAACAGTGCAGTACATTTTTCATACCTAGGTAATTATTAATGTCTCATTATAACCAGAATATCATTGTTAACCAAATTCTTCTTCTCCAAAGAGATGCTACATGCATAGTTCATTCTTTATATTCAGTCTATATTCAGTCAGTCAGTTCTATATTCAGTCATGTTCACTTTATAATTTAACGTAAATAAAATTGCAAGATGTACAAGTAGATAGATACACATTTTAACTTTCGTCCCTAAAACTATTAATCATTGTACCCCAATTTCCCTTTTCACCCTAATCAATCCGGATTTTACCCAATTATCCTAATGTCTATCACTTACAATTAAAACAACTATTTTAGAGTCATTTTCACTTCCAAAAGGATGTTACTATAAATTCTTCTCATTACAAAGGCATTATATTCGACATTAACCCAACTTAACTGAGATAGTCCAGTGAGAATAAAATGTAGATTTAATCCGACAATATTTGACTCCGAACTACCTCTCGTGTTACATGTTCGTGAATCGTGTTATATGTATATAATACAGCCAAACTGTAGTTGAACAACGTGGTGGATTATTCTTCAAAGGTTAACTTAAAAAGTGGAGAAAGTTTTGTTTAGCAGGTGAGCACTTAAAGACTATTATTATGCAGAATAGTCTTACTAATATTATAAATGGGAAAGTTCGTGAGTACGGATGGATGTTTATTTATTTATTTATATATACTTGATTGTACACCATTTTATACACACATAAATATACAGAGTACCTATTTAAACATGTACAAAGGCGGTCTTATCGCCAAGTAGCGATTTCTTCCAGACAACTCGAACTATACGGAATTTGCTTGGAAAAGGTAGATGGCGTACTGTAGTTACCTCCATGGTATATTTATTTATTTATTTAAATAAATAAATAAAATGAGAAGATATATCATCAATAAGAACGCAGGCAGATATCATTTGACAGTTGTGTTCATTTTGAGCTTTTTCTTATAGCTAATTTGATTCTCGAAGAGATTTATACAGCAGGAATAATTATTATTTTTAGTTAGTATATTTTAATTAGAAATATAGTTTACTTTTTTATTTAATTTCAGTCATATTATAATTGTTCTTTTTCGTTTTGTTAATTGAATATAGGGTTGTATTTTTAGTTATTTATGTAGATATACATTTTAGTTATTAAGGTTGTATTTGTCTCAATAAATGTTTCATGACTAATCTGCTGAGCCGTTTGTGATGAAATTTGGCCAGTCTGAAACCTGGGGGAGGACATAGGCTATTTATCAACACCCACGCGGACGAAGCCGCGGGCTGAAGCTAGTATCTTTATAATATACAAATTTAGGTTTAATTCCACTAGTTGCTGATATAGTGTCAGAGAATTTGATAGATCTGACTTATCGTACTAATAAATAATAGTAACAAATAATAAGTTAATAAATAATAGTTTCTAATAGAAAATTTTCTGTTTTTTTTTTGACGACCCATGCATTTGTTGGTCAGTTAATTTGAATCAGTACCTACCCGCAGTTGTCAAGGTTTGCTAGAATTTATGTTTCAGCACCTAACAGTGTCGTTTACATCGAAAGGTTATTTTCAGAAGCTGGTCTGGTATACGAAGCCAAGCGGAGTCACCTCTTACCAACAAATGCGGAAAATTTGGTATTCGTACACCACAATTTGCCACTTTTTAATTTTGAGTACTAAACTAATTAATGAAACAAACATTTTTGACCTGCGAATCTATTGTCGTATGATTTGCCTTGTGTAAAATATTGAAAGGAGAATGGGCACTTCTGGGCGGTCGGCGGCCATGAATGAAAGTAGTGTCAAGTGATAGTAATGATAACTAGGAACAACTTTTATTAAGAACGTTTCGCTGCATACCATTTAGGAAACAATATATTGACATGTAAATATATGGAATTTAATAGAATATAAAAACATTTATTTCGTGTGTATAATGCGTTTTGATATAACGACGCATCTTCTGAAAACTATTGCAATGCCATCAACACAAAACAGGTTTACGGCATTGTATCCAAAGCAAGGGCCCCCATTGTTTGTGCTCGAGCGCAGGTACATCAACCCTACGAAACTACTTAAGTTGGTTTCTAGTGTTGATTTACCTGCGCTGATTGGTCCTTCACGAGTGCAAGTAAAGTACCTGCACTAGCTACGGACCAATCAGCTATGAGCGCAACATTAACGCCGGTTGCGCCGTGCACTGCACTGCGTCCGCGCAGTCCTTCGATTACTCTCGTGACGCTGTGTACTGTGCGATTTGACTTATCGATTCCTTTAAACCTTACGACCTCCTTTTGCATTTCGGACTTTGCTTATTCCTAACCTGATAACTTGGCTTTCGTTTTTGGACTATTGATACTGTTTTTGCGATTGGGATTTTGTTGAATATGGCAGAAAATCGACCGGTTTGTGTTTTGTGCAATCGAACAGTTATTAACAGAAGAACGCATAATCTATTCGAGGCAAATGCCATAATCGCTCAATATATTATTGATGCTATTGCTCCACAGCATGTAAGTATTTTAATAATAATATTATGCTTGGACTAAAATATAAAATGATTGAATGAATATGATTTTGCTGATTGAGTAGAATATTAAGGATCCTTAAAATAAACTTCGTATCATTGTGATATCATATTATTTTCCATTTATTTCAGTATGCACTATGCATTTTGTGTTTATACAAGTAATGCATTAATATATACGTATTTTTTAGACTTTTGGTTGATGTGTTGGAGCCGAAACACATTTTTAGTATATTGTTATTATTATTATTTTTTTTTTATAATAATGCACACAATATCGCATACATTGACCTGACCCCGTAGTAAGTAGCTTAAGCACTTGTGTTACGGATGTCAGGCAACAGAGGAAACACAAATATAATACTTAAATACATATATAACACCCAGACAAAGAACAAACACAAATGTTCATCACATAAATGTTTGACCTGGGTGGGGATCGAACCCACGACTCTCGGCGTTCAAGGCACTACCAATTGCGCTATCGAGCCCGTCATTTTTCCCAGCTGTTTCAATTACAGCAATGCTTATAAATATACATTGTAATGTCCTGTACTTAGGTTATTTAAATGTCATTATGTTTGTTCCAGTTTGAATACAACGGTCTAGAATATGTTTGTCGACCATGCTGGCAGCGAGCTCAACGTGCTGTACACCCGAATCCAAACAATGTTCCTCACGAATGCACACTACAGATTGAAGAGTATTCTCGAGTAGCTAACAATGCAGCGAGCTGCATGTTTGCGGGATGTAGGAGTATTACTCGTCATCGGATTCCTGAAAATATACGGGTATCACTTTTGGTGGATTCCAATGTATTTATACCTCAAGAAGCTAGAGTGTGTGACACACATTTAAGAAACAATGACTGGGATGAAATAATTGATAGCCCGAATCTAAGGCATGATTTCAATAGTGCTCATTTCTTAGAAATAATGAGTCTATTGAAAGCAGCTGTGTCAAGGAGCCGTATTTTGGATTTCGAAAATATTGAAAGTATGGACAACGAAGAAATACACATTCGATTGGGTTTTAACCCAGAACAATTCTCAGAGATCTTGATACAGACGCCTTCTTTGGCTGGCTCTAATTCAAAAACGACTCTAGCCATTTATTTGACTAAGTTGCGGAGTGGTGAAAGCAACGAAAGGTTAGCGACGTTGTTTCAAATGAGTAGAAGAACATTAGAGAGGCACTTAAAAAGAGCAAGAGATTTTTTATTTGCTGAGTTTGTGCCTAGACACTTGGGTTTCGATCACATAGATAGAAGAATGGTCGCTGAACGGAACCTTTACGTACCAAACGCTTTATACGGAAATCTTAACTCAGAATTAGAAGACCGAAAAGCCATAGTCATAATGGACGGAACGTATATATACATTCAAAAGAGTTCTAATTATTCTTTTCAAAGAGAAACCTATAGCTTACACAAGTTTTCCAATCTGTTAAAACCGTTCCTTATTGTAAGCTGTGATGGTTATATAGTAGATGTCTGCGGTCCATATGCAGCTACCGACTCGGATGCTACAATTTTATTAAAAATGATATATGACGAACAAAGTTCGTTTCATTGGTTTTTTAGCCCCGGTGATATTTTTATTTTAGATCGTGGATTTAGAGATGCCCTTCCTGATTTGGCACGATTCGAGTACTCAGCACATATCCCTGAAACTAAAGACCGTGGTGCAGATCAGCTCACAACTGAACAGGCGAACAAATCAAGAATGGTCACTCTTTGCCGCTGGGTCGTAGAGGTAATAAATGGTCGATTGAAACGGGACTTCAAGTTGTTCCGACAAGATTATTTTAATCGGGCATTAAATCATATGTTCCATGACTTCAAAATAGCTGCCTCTCTCATTAACGCTTTCCACGAACCAATCCGTGATAGCGTGCATGCAAACGCATTTGTAGACATTATAAATGATCGCATGAATAGACCCAATCACCTAGCGGACTTTGTTGATCGTAACGTTATGAATAGACAAAGAGCAACATTCCAAAGTATCACCGGCGATCAGCATTTTTTCGACGATTTTCCAAATCTGTCAGAAGATGATCTTACCCTTTTCGCTCTGGGTACGTATCAAGTGAAGTTAGCTCGTAGTTATTATGCTGAGCATTTAAGACAAGGCTTATATAACATTGAAGTGTATCGTGAACAACAGATAAGTCGTCTCAGTGAATATATAGAAGAGCAAGATGTTTACTTGTTACGTGTTCGAATACAATCCAGACATGTAAGGTCTAGGATTTACTATTCCTATATTGTAATTGATCGACAAAGAGACGCAAGAGAAGCTATCGCTCATTATTGTTGTTCATGTTGTGACAATACAACTAATTAAAAATATAAATATAAATAAATAAATAAGTACATACATACATAAATTAACAACATTAAGTGTAGTAAGATACGCTGTGAGAACAATACCTTTAATCAAAATTTTTAAGGACAAAATATAGTGAAATGTTCGTGTATTGAAGTCTCGAAAAGTTCGTGTAATGACGGCACACGGTGCAAGGCGCGTGGCGCGCGGCGCACGGCGCGCGGCGCGCGGCGCATGGTGCGCGGCTCGCAGATCGCGGTGCACGGTGCACGGTACGAGGGGCCGAATGTCAATTTCGTCGTTTCGCATATATAGGGGGTGAGTGGTCGCGGCGAGGTCGTGTTGAGCGATATCGTGGGGCGAACCGCTCACACACGTGGAATGGATTTGATGTCGATGACACGTGTCAGAGCGATGGCGCCGTCGCTAGGGCGCGTCTTCTGACGTCTGTTCTACCACGTGTGGAAATGATACTGTAGTGGTGCGGTTTGACGGGGAGACTCGCAGACTGCTAACTTTAGTTGATCCCCCATGATGGAGAGGGTGAGTGGTCGCGGTGAGGTCGTGTTGAGCGCCACCGTGGTGCGCACCGCTCACACACGTGGGATGGATTTGATGTCGATGACACGTGTCAGAGCGATGGAGCCGTCGCTAGGGCGCGTCTTCTGACGTCTGTTCTACCACGTGTGGAAATGATACTGTGGTGGTGCGGTTTGACGGGGAGACTCGCAGACTGCTAACTATAGTTGATCACCATGATGGTGGTACATAGTAATATTTAAATATAATAGGAGATGCTACGAGTGTCTACCTTTGAAATACACATATTTATATGTATTGACGGTATGGTGGGCCGTCTAAATAAATTTTGATATCGACATTGAGTCGTATCATCATGATGGTGTTGCATGGCAATATTTAAATATAATAGGAGATGCTACGAGCGTCTACCTTTGAAATATACATATTTATATGTATTGACGGTATGAGGGGCCGTCTAAATGAATATTGATATCGACATTGAGTCGTATCATAGTGATGGTGATGCATGGCAATATTTAAATATAATAGGAGATGCTACGAGCGTCTACCTTTGAAATATACATATTTATATGTATTGACGGTATGTGGGGCCGTCAAAATAATTATTGATATCGATATTGGTTCGTATCATAATATATGGTGCATGACAATATAATTATAAAGTTGGAAGTTGTTTCAGGCAACTATCTAACAAATAAATATTATAAGAGTGGCAAATAAATTAACAGACGGTAATGGCAGCAGCCGTCTTATTAAATAAAAAATATAAATGTGCGTGATGGGGCGACACGTACAGTGAGATGATTGAGAATCATCCCGACAAAGAAATGTATCATACGATACATTAAAGTGGGCGATACACTTTACAGATCGAAGATCTGTTATACTTTGTATATTGTAGACCTGTCTCGTTAATTTATTAGGGAGCATGGAATACAATATACGCAATTTGTAAAACTGTGCCGACCGCCGGACTTGCGCTAAATCGTTACGTCTAGCCATCGGATTTCTGAAGTTCAATTAGTCTTTCGTGTACGTTCGTAGGGTGTTTCATACATCACTGTTGGCATCCTCAACTGCGATCGACGAACGATATGGAAGGATCTCGTATTGGCTTGATGTAAAGTGATTCCGCGAGTCCGTTAAAGTCGCTCTGTCGACTCATCGGTCGTTCGAAAAACTCTGAAACGTTATCGAAACGTATCTATATATGTCATCAAAAAGAAACCATAAAACGACGATCTGGTACGATCACTTTGCCTCCGAGTGACGATTAATATGTTTGACGGTATGTGGGGCCGTCTAAATAAATATTGATATCGACATAGAGTCGTATCATAATGATGGTGTTGCATGGCAATATTTAAATATAATAGAAGATGCTACGAGCGTCTACCTTTGAAATATACATATTTATATGTATTGACGGTATGAGGGGCCGTCTAAATGAATATTGATATCGACATTGAGTCGTATCATAATGATGGTGATGCATGGAAATATTAAAATATATTAGGAGATGCTACGAGCGTCTACCTTTGAAATATACATATTTATATGTATTTGACGGTATGTGGGGCCGTCTAAATAATTTTTGATATCGACATTGATTCGTATCATAAATAAGTACCATAAATAGTAATGGTAGCAGCCGTTTTATTAAATAAAAATTTAAATGTGTGTGATGGAGCGACACGTACAGTGAGATGATTGAGAATCATCTTGACAAAGAAATGTATTTTACGATACATTAAAGTGGGCGATACACTTCACAGATCGAAGATCTGTTATACTTTGTATATTGTAGACCTGTCTCGCTAATTTATTAGGGAGCATGGAATGCAATATATGCAACTTGTAAAACTGTGCCGACCGCCGGACTTGCGCTAAATCGTTACGTCTAGCCATCGGGTTTCTGAAGTTCGATTAGTCTTTCGTGTACGTTCGTAGGGTGTTTCATACATCACTGTTGGCATCCTCAACTGCGATCGACGAACGATACGGAAGAACCTCGTATTGGCTTGATACGTAAAGTGATTCCGTGAGTCCGTTAAAGTCGCTCTGTCGACTCATCGGTCGTTGGAAAAACTCTGAAACGTTATCGAAACGTATCTATATATGTCATCAAAAACAAAACATAAAACGACGATCTGGTACGATCACCTTGCCTCCGAGCGACGATTAATATGTTGACGGTAAATTTGTAAGAAATGAGCATTGCGCAATAAAGAATCTCGATCCCAATTATTATTTTCGATCGAGTGCTCGTAATGTTATTTGGTGAATTACCACTAAATAGTGTGAGCACTGCGCTGAATATACTCTAGCATTTTCTTGATGATTTGATACTGGAATGCAAGACGCTGTGGTTGATTTCGGTCACCGCAGATTATTGAGCCCTTTGTCAATGTCGTCTTGAATTTGTATAGGTGACGCAAAAGTGAGGCGCGATGCCCTACGTTGCGAATATAATTCGTGATACGTAGGGTGTCCCTCATACTGTGACATCGAGGTAGAGGCTATTGTATACAACTTCGGTTGGAACACTGTGTGTCCCTCGCTCTGTCTAGCCTAGAGTAGTGTATGCGCCATGTGGTACTGCTGTGCTATTTTTAATCGACGTTATGATGTCTCGGATGATGTCTTTCGTTGATTAACTATACCGGAACCACGACCGAATTTTGCTTAGCGTTGCTGACGCCATTACGATGGTGGAAGTGATACGTTGCAGCAGTGTTGGACCCTCACTGTGGATTTCATCCATAGTGTTTAGACGTATAGAGACGTGTAGAGACGTTATTTCGTTTGAGATTAGTTAACATCTTCCTGATGGTATCGGTATTAGTGCACTCACAACTTGAACACTGAGTTCTATACCTTGACGAGAGTCACAGTTACATTAGAGAAATGTACTTGACTACGCCCTGAACTATTCTGATCCGAATTTAAATTACTATTAAAACGTAAACCTAGAAATATAAGTTTTAGATAATAAGGTATAGGAGGTATCAACAAAATATTAAAGAAAATGTACCTTGCTACATGTTTCAAAATAAATTAGATATATAAGTTTTAGATAATAAGGTATAGGAGGTATCAACAAAATATTAAAGAAAATGTACTTTGCTACATGTTTCAAATAAACTAGAGGTATAAATTTTAGATAATTAAGGTATAGAAGGTATCGATGAAACAAACCATAAATATATAATAAGTAACACAACACATTTATAGGACACGGTTGTAGTTATAATACAAAAGAACATATACTTATATGTGTGTCTAGGGAACATATTCATTTAGTTGTAAGTGTAATATTACGGTTAAACGTAGAATGTGAATTATATTCACGCCATTGTATTTAAGTTTTAAATTTGACTTTATCACAATATTATAAGAGGTTACTAATAAGGTTCAGTAAGGAAAAGTCATTCAATTATATTCGAATCGGCTGGAGAACATATGATAAATGTTTTTTTAAAACTATATGGATCCACAGTTACGAATTTAACATAACAATCTTGATTGTCATGACGAGTGTTGAAAAGAACTTTAACTTCACAACTATATTAAATGTCAATATAAGGCAGGAGTAGGAGCACAATAAGTGTTCGATCTCATTGAGGAAGGTTCATAAAATGTAGGACGGAAACTACTGTAAGCGGCGGGCGCGGGGCCGTTTACCTCCTCTCCTCCTCTTATTTTTTTTTAAGTATTTTAATTTTTTTATATTTCCTATTTTAATAAAGTAAGGATGGAGTGGAGCTACTTCTATTAGCAACTATATTAACGAGGTGTTAATAGAAGATGAGATCGGGTCTTGATCTTTTATTTTTATCAACTTATACACATACTCATTACGAAGTTTTATTTAATTTCTTATAATCATTTAAACTTGTGATCACTGATACTCTAAAAGAACTTGGTTAATACAAAAACAACGTAAACGGGTCCTAACTAACTAGACGATATAACGAGCCATACTACAATTAGTATTTTTTTGAATTTTTTTTTTTTGATCTCTCTCCATAATAGGAGTAGAGATTAGTTACAATTTGGTGCCGTGACCAGGATGGTCAATACGGCTTAGAATTAAATATATATATGTAGGCTTTTGCCTACAATTTGTTGTCCGTGAAATGGAAAGAGTCTGAAGTGATTTGTAGGTTTAAAATGATTATAAGAATCTTAAGATTTGGGGGTTGTTAATATGTTAAATGTCACAAAGGAATTTTGGACACTTAAGGTCAGGTTGGAAGGCCATCATAAAATTAAATTAAATAATAAAAAAGTGTACTGTACTAAGATATATTACTCAACAATAATAAGCGAGTATAAAACGTTTAATAATAGAACTTTTATTAAGTGTAATTTACATATAGTATTATATAAAGGGCTTAATTATGTCTGTTATTAGTAAATTCTATTCCGATAAACTGCATAGAATTTAGGGGGTTGATTGTGACAATACAACTAATTAAAAATATAAATATAAATAAATAAATAAGTACATACATACATAAATTAACAACATTAAGTGTAGTAAGATACGCTGTGAGAACAATACCTTTAATCAAAATTTTTAAGGACAAAATATAGTGAAATGTTCGTGTATTGAAGTCTCGAAAAGTTCGTGTAATGACGGCACACGGTGCAAGGCGCGTGGCGCGCGGCGCACGGCGCGCGGCGCGCGGCGCATGGTGCGCGGCTCGCAGATCGCGGTGCACGGTGCACGGTACGAGGGGCCGAATGTCAATTTCGTCGTTTCGCATATATAGGGGGTGAGTGGTCGCGGCGAGGTCGTGTTGAGCGATATCGTGGGGCGAACCGCTCACACACGTGGAATGGATTTGATGTCGATGACACGTGTCAGAGCGATGGCGCCGTCGCTAGGGCGCGTCTTCTGACGTCTGTTCTACCACGTGTGGAAATGATACTGTAGTGGTGCGGTTTGACGGGGAGACTCGCAGACTGCTAACTTTAGTTGATCCCCCATGATGGAGAGGGTGAGTGGTCGCGGTGAGGTCGTGTTGAGCGCCACCGTGGTGCGCACCGCTCACACACGTGGGATGGATTTGATGTCGATGACACGTGTCAGAGCGATGGAGCCGTCGCTAGGGCGCGTCTTCTGACGTCTGTTCTACCACGTGTGGAAATGATACTGTGGTGGTGCGGTTTGACGGGGAGACTCGCAGACTGCTAACTATAGTTGATCACCATGATGGTGGTACATAGTAATATTTAAATATAATAGGAGATGCTACGAGTGTCTACCTTTGAAATACACATATTTATATGTATTGACGGTATGGTGGGCCGTCTAAATAAATTTTGATATCGACATTGAGTCGTATCATCATGATGGTGTTGCATGGCAATATTTAAATATAATAGGAGATGCTACGAGCGTCTACCTTTGAAATATACATATTTATATGTATTGACGGTATGAGGGGCCGTCTAAATGAATATTGATATCGACATTGAGTCGTATCATAGTGATGGTGATGCATGGCAATATTTAAATATAATAGGAGATGCTACGAGCGTCTACCTTTGAAATATACATATTTATATGTATTGACGGTTTGAAATATACATATTTATATGTATTTGACGGTATGTGGGGCCGTCTAAATAATTTTTGATATCGACATTGATTCGTATCATAAATAAGTACCATAAATAGTAATGGTAGCAGCCGTTTTATTAAATAAAAATTTAAATGTGTGTGATGGAGCGACACGTACAGTGAGATGATTGAGAATCATCTTGACAAAGAAATGTATTTTACGATACATTAAAGTGGGCGATACACTTCACAGATCGAAGATCTGTTATACTTTGTATATTGTAGACCTGTCTCGCTAATTTATTAGGGAGCATGGAATGCAATATATGCAACTTGTAAAACTGTGCCGACCGCCGGACTTGCGCTAAATCGTTACGTCTAGCCATCGGGTTTCTGAAGTTCGATTAGTCTTTCGTGTACGTTCGTAGGGTGTTTCATACATCACTGTTGGCATCCTCAACTGCGATCGACGAACGATACGGAAGAACCTCGTATTGGCTTGATACGTAAAGTGATTCCGTGAGTCCGTTAAAGTCGCTCTGTCGACTCATCGGTCGTTGGAAAAACTCTGAAACGTTATCGAAACGTATCTATATATGTCATCAAAAACAAAACATAAAACGACGATCTGGTACGATCACCTTGCCTCCGAGCGACGATTAATATGTTGACGGTAAATTTGTAAGAAATGAGCATTGCGCAATAAAGAATCTCGATCCCAATTATTATTTTCGATCGAGTGCTCGTAATGTTATTTGGTGAATTACCACTAAATAGTGTGAGCACTGCGCTGAATATACTCTAGCATTTTCTTGATGATTTGATACTGGAATGCAAGACGCTGTGGTTGATTTCGGTCACCGCAGATTATTGAGCCCTTTGTCAATGTCGTCTTGAATTTGTATAGGTGACGCAAAAGTGAGGCGCGATGCCCTACGTTGCGAATATAATTCGTGATACGTAGGGTGTCCCTCATACTGTGACATCGAGGTAGAGGCTATTGTATACAACTTCGGTTGGAACACTGTGTGTCCCTCGCTCTGTCTAGCCTAGAGTAGTGTATGCGCCATGTGGTACTGCTGTGCTATTTTTAATCGACGTTATGATGTCTCGGATGATGTCTTTCGTTGATTAACTATACCGGAACCACGACCGAATTTTGCTTAGCGTTGCTGACGCCATTACGATGGTGGAAGTGATACGTTGCAGCAGTGTTGGACCCTCACTGTGGATTTCATCCATAGTGTTTAGACGTATAGAGACGTGTAGAGACGTTATTTCGTTTGAGATTAGTTAACATCTTCCTGATGGTATCGGTATTAGTGCACTCACAACTTGAACACTGAGTTCTATACCTTGACGAGAGTCACAGTTACATTAGAGAAATGTACTTGACTACGCCCTGAACTATTCTGATCCGAATTTAAATTACTATTAAAACGTAAACCTAGAAATATAAGTTTTAGATAATAAGGTATAGGAGGTATCAACAAAATATTAAAGAAAATGTACCTTGCTACATGTTTCAAAATAAATTAGATATATAAGTTTTAGATAATAAGGTATAGGAGGTATCAACAAAATATTAAAGAAAATGTACTTTGCTACATGTTTCAAATAAACTAGAGGTATAAATTTTAGATAATTAAGGTATAGAAGGTATCGATGAAACAAACCATAAATATATAATAAGTAACACAACACATTTATAGGACACGGTTGTAGTTATAATACAAAAGAACATATACTTATATGTGTGTCTAGGGAACATATTCATTTAGTTGTAAGTGTAATATTACGGTTAAACGTAGAATGTGAATTATATTCACGCCATTGTATTTAAGTTTTAAATTTGACTTTATCACAATATTATAAGAGGTTACTAATAAGGTTCAGTAAGGAAAAGTCATTCAATTATATTCGAATCGGCTGGAGAACATATGATAAATGTTTTTTTAAAACTATATGGATCCACAGTTACGAATTTAACATAACAATCTTGATTGTCATGACGAGTGTTGAAAAGAACTTTAACTTCACAACTATATTAAATGTCAATATAAGGCAGGAGTAGGAGCACAATAAGTGTTCGATCTCATTGAGGAAGGTTCATAAAATGTAGGACGGAAACTACTGTAAGCGGCGCGCGGCGGGCGCGGGGCCGTTTACCTCCTCTCCTCCTCTTATTTTTTTTTAAGTATTTTAATTTTTTTATATTTCCTATTTTAATAAAGTAAGGATGGAGTGGAGCTACTTCTATTAGCAACTATATTAACGAGGTGTTAATAGAAGATGAGATCGGGTCTTGATCTTTTATTTTTATCAACTTATACACATACTCATTACGAAGTTTTATTTAATTTCTTATAATCATTTAAACTTGTGATCACTGATACTCTAAAAGAACTTGGTTAATACAAAAACAACGTAAACGGGTCCTAACTAACTAGACGATATAACGAGCCATACTACAATTAGTATTTTTTTGAATTTTTTTTTTTTGATCTCTCTCCATAATAGGAGTAGAGATTAGTTACAATGTCTGAGTGGAAGGCGCACAATAGGATGTTGCGCACATGTAATGTGCGTAGTATGGTACTTAGGCTGGGCAAGAAACCAAACTGAAGAGATAAGATTACCAGCAGCAGATTTAAGTGTTATCATAGAGCATGACCACTAGAAAAGTTATTTAGAGTATTTACTGTATACTTACTGTAATAATGTCTTTATTGATATTTATGCATTATATAACAAATGGTACTTTTTATTTAAGCTCCGAATATAAGCCAGAATATGTTTTTAAACTATTAAAAGCTTAAAAACAAAAATGTATTTTATTCGTCATATAAGTGCGTCGCGGCAATAAAACTTCTACACAGTAATTATAGGATCAAATTACAAAAAAAAAATAGCAAAATCAAGTTTGGCCGCGGATCGCCCAGGCTCCATAGTATTTTGCCCATTCTCCTTTTTTGAATTTTACCATTCGGTATCCGGCCGGATACTGAATTATTATCCGGTATCCGGCCGGATAGCGAAAACAAGGCCGGATAGGCCAGATACCGGATAGTTACCGGATATCCGTTTCATCTCTACCAACGACCACGAGAAACATCTATGATTTATACAAATATCATGTGCGGGGACCGGACCTACGCGCATTCGCAATTTGCGGAACTTATATAACGATGAGTGATTGACTCATCTTCAACTTCATAATTTTCATCAATTTTATTTTAACCAAAAAACCATGAGAGACGTAAGACGTTGAGTTTCAAAGTTAAAATCAACCCTCGCGGTCTTGACTTCACGGTGAAAACACTGTGTTCTCATTGTGTATTTTGTTTCATCGCTACACTGTGCTTCTACAATTCCAGTCTTAATTATAAGTGATAATTATCATAGTGACTAAACTCAAGGAAATGGAGAGCGGGCGCTTTTAGGCGCGGCTTTCGCGCTGTCAGCGAAAGGAAATTAATTTATTCGCCTTATATTATTTTCAAAGCTGCTTTGAACCAGTCGCTCTGGAGGTCGATGGGGGAGGCCTACGTTCGACAGTGGACATCCGATAGTTGATATTATGATAATATTATTTTCTGTTACCGAAACAATAGCGCGATTCAATCGACCTACTATGCCATCTATGGAGCTCGAAAGTAAACTATGATTGGTGTTGAGTACAATGAGTTAACTCACCCCCAGGCCGTCGCTAGAGTAACGCGACCCCGACCCACTGGGCCGAAAACAAACGACCCGGCTATGGACACTACCGGAGAGGACAAGCCCGGGTAGTTAGGCGCAGAAAGAAGGCCCGAAGCCCGGCCTGGGGCCTGACAGGAAGAACCACACACACATGCAATGGGTTCTGCGAGTAACTACTGTGGAAACATAGTGTTTGAATGGAACAAACACGCGGTAGAAACACTGAAATCTACGTGGTTTACACAGGGTTTCCACGAAAACAGTGTTTTTACCGTGAAATCAAGACCGCGAGGGAAGTTTTAGTGTAAATCATCAAATTAATGCAAATAAATAAATAAAATAAACATCACTCAGTCCACACTGTGGAATATTACCTTATGTTGAGAATCCGGAAACTCACAGCACAAGCACAAACACACAGACTGCGACACACATCTGTATGGGCATTCGTCACGAGTTAAGAGTTGTCAAATATATTAAATATCACAAGCTATTTAACTCAGAATTTTAAGTAATTGTTGACAATGACGTCATTGTCAAATATCACGGTATTATGTACTGTACATTTGTAAAGTAAATAAGAAAATTAACATTTCCCATATAAATTTGAATATTAATATAAAAAAATGATTGGATCTTATATGAGTGGTTATTACGACACCAGAGGGAACTAGGTAGTTCCCAGGGAATTACGGATTGTTCATTTTGGTCCTTCGAGTCGAATGGTGCCCGCAGAGGACACTGGCAGCAAAGAAGATAGCAGTAGTATTAAATTTTATAAGTATTATATATATATATATATATATATATATATATATATATATATATATATATATATATATATATATGAGGGGTATAGATGCAAAAGCGCTTCTATCCCATTTCCGGTTCATAACATTTTTTTATCAATTGGCAACCCACTTCCGATTCTCTATGATTACACTTTGAAACTAATACACAAAACAGCCTCTATCCCATATTAAATGTCTTGGCAGTTTTAGGATTAGATGCAAAACCGCCTCTGAATAAAAGTTAAGAAACAAAAGCGCCACTATCGCGGTCTGACCAATCACAACACAGTATTTTGTATGCGCGTGTAATGGCATCCGGCTATTATTTCGAGTTGCTGTGTGGTTTTGTTTTTATGTTTTTAAATTTAAATTCGTGTTAAAATGGATATCAATATTGCTCCAGTGCTAGAAAATAAGGCAAGGAAGAGGATCCGTGATGAAAATCAGTGGAAGCGCAACGTAAAAAAACGTGAGAGGTAAGTTATGTTCCTCATACAAACTGGTCGGTTTCATGCAATACATTCGCGGGACAAATTCAATCCGTGCTATTGATATCCCCTCAGAATTCCCGTTTTTAATAATAATAATAATAATAATTTATTTCAGATTTTTCATCCATAAAAATTGTTAGTAACATTAAAAAACTTCGAAACTAATGTTAATACGAATATAAATATAATAATAATAATATTTTTATCATCACAAAATATGCAGAGACAGGTAACAAATTTGAATGTAATAAATTCTAACAGTGTTGATTTGTCAGTAAATGACCAGAATAATGAGCATATGAGGAGAGCTTTGGAGGATGCTATCTTGAAATATAAAACCATGCCACCTAATATTAGGCCACATCTACCTCGTTTGCCTATACACAGACGTAATTTGGCTTTAGTAGGTGCTATGGATAAAATTTTAAAAGAATATTTAGGCAACACTCAAAATTTATCTGATACGCATTCACTTCTGTATTGTGGAGCTGCAGCTGTGTGTAATGTAGCTCATGTGAATTTTCCGTCAAATAAAACAACTTTACCATCTAACACAGCTCCAGCTTGGCAAGTCAGAATTGAAAAACGAATACATTTAACCAGAACCCTAATAGCCAAATTAATATGTTTCAGGAATGGTAATAGACGCCCGAAAATTATGCGATTTATACACCAAGCTTTTGCGGGTACAAATATAACATCAAGCGAGTACATAAATTCAGTCGCAGATCGCATTGATTTTCTGAAACAAAAACTCTGTGCATGGGCAAAGCGCATAAAGCGGTATAAAAAACGCAGGGATCGATATTATCAAAATAGCATTTTTCAAAGCGACCAACGAAAAGTATACAGGAATTGGGAACAGTGCACTACTAATGTGGTCAATGATGATTTACCGGACCGAGACGCGATAACAAATTTTTGGCGAAATATTTGGTCGGATCCCATTGACCACATTGATAGTGACTGGATGAGTGTTGTCAGGAGGAGGTGCAACTCACTTCCACAAATGGAACCAACCACAATCAGTCCAGATGATGTAAGTCGTGCAATCCGTTCCTCATCGAATTGGAAATGTCCTGGAAGGGATGGATTGCACAATTTTTGGCTTAAATGGTTTCGTAATTCGCACCCTGTTTTGGCAACCCAATTTCAGGATGCCCTCATTACGGGTTCACTTCCAACATTTATGACAACTGGTTTCACATTCCTGTTATACAAATCGGGAAGTACCACTGATCCAAAAAACTACCGTCCCATTACTTGCTAACCAACCATCTATAAGCTACTTACATCCATTCTTGCTACTAAAATTATGAAACATAACGACAAATAATATTTTGGCTACAGCTCAGAATGGATGTAAGTCAGGTAGTCGTGGTACTAAAGAACTTCTCCTCATAGACATGACTATTTGCCAACAGGTACGTCGAAACCGGAAAAATTTGGCTGCCGCTTGGATTGACTACAAGAAGGCATATGATTCAGTGCCACATTCATGGCTTATGGAGACCATGAAGTTGTATAGGATTGATACAGCTTTGTGTTCTTTTCTAGGCTCGTGTATGGAGCAGTGGACCACGTATCTTCAGTATCCTGGCGGCATCAATGTTCCTGAATCGACCGAACTGATAAGGATCAAGCGGGGTATTTTTCAAGGCGATAGTTTGAGTCCATTGTGGTTTTGTCTGGCCATGAATCCTTTAAGTACTTTATTAGAGGATTCAGGGTTAGGCTTTCACCTTCGTAAAGGAGGCAAAGCAATATCTCACCTTTTTTACATGGATGATCTGAAGCTGTTCGCATCCAAACGACCAGAGTTATACAAGTTGCTAAAAATAACAGAAACTTTTAGCACTTGTATAAAAATGGAATTTGGTGTGGATAAATGCGCTTTCATCCATGTAGAAAGAGGTAGAATTATCTCATCAGAAAATTTGCAACTTACCAACTCTTTGTCTCTTAGATCTCTCAACGAAGGTGAAACCTACAAATATCTCGGAATGTCAGAGGCATTGGGCATTGATGACGGAGCCATGAAACAACTGATAAGGGAACGATTCTTTGGCCGGCTGAAGAAAGTGCTTAACAGCTTTTTATCGGGCGGTAACAAGGTACGTGCCTTTAACAGTTGGGTTATGCCCTTAATCGTCTATACCTTCGGCATTCTGAGATGGACTCAAACTGAGTTAGATTGCCTTGATCGCAAAGTCCGTAAAATGTTAACAATATACCGAATGCATCACCCTCGTTCATCTTTGATGAGATTATACATCCCACGAAAATGTGGTGGTCGAGGCTTTTTAAACGCAAAAGACCTCCACAATCGTGTGGTGTATAATCTCCGAGAATATTTTTTAAACATCAAAAACGATATGCACAAGGATGTTGTTGCCGTTGATAAGGGCTTTACTCCGCTGTCCTTAGGCAAAGAGAAATGGCGTAAACCTATAGTAATGAGTACCATTGACCGCGTGGCCATATGGAGGAACAAAGAATTACATGGTCGGTTCTACAAAGCTCTGACAGACATAGATGTAGACCAATCCAGTTCTGTGTCCTGGCTACAACACGGGAATCTGTTTGGGGAGACTGAAGGTTTTGTCTGTGCAATTATGGATGAAGTTATCAAGACGAACAATTACCGGAAACATATCATGAAAGATGGAACTCCAGACATATGCCGAGCATGTCGTAAGCCTGGCGAATCCATCAGACATATTGTTTCCGGTTGTGGTCGTCTTGCTAACGGTGAGTATTTGCACAGACATAACCAAGTAGCCAGGATTATCCACCAACAACTTGCTCTTCGATATGGCCTCGTTGAAAATGAGTTACCGTACTATAGATACAATCCAACGCCATTTCTTGAAAATAGTCATGCGTTGCTCTACTGGGATCGGTCTATTATCACTGACAGATTTATTGCAGCCAATAAACCTGATATAGTGCTAGTAGACCGATCAACGCGCCGAGCTATTATTGTTGATATTACAATCCCGCATGACGATAATCTCGTAAAGGCGGAAAAAGAAAAATTAAGTAAATATTTAGACCTTGCCCACGACATTACCGCCATGTGGAATGTGGACTCAACAATAATTGTTCCTATTGTTGTGTCGGTCAATGGCCTATTAGCGAAGAGTTTCGACCAACACCTTAAGAAACTCTCGCTCGACTGTTGGATCAAGGGTCGGATTCAAAAGGCGGTGTTACTTGAAACGGCCCGCATTGTGAGGAGGTTCCTCAGCCTGGAGCCTTAACCACCGATGGCCTGGGACTCAACCTGCCACCGGAGGAATACCTTTTTTATATTTTTAAATATTTTTATTTGTATTTTTTATAAATATATTTAAAAATGTAATTATAGGGAAAAATGTTGAATAAAAGAATAATAACAATATATATAATAACATATATATAATATAAACACAATATATAAAACACAATATATATATAAACACATAATATAATATAATAACATATATAATATAATAACAATATTTTAAAATAAAAGGTAATCTTTTCTTTGTCGTTTTTTAAGGTTTTTTAGGTTGTGAGTCTTTTTAGGATTCCTTGCCCAAAGATTAAAAACGGGAAATTATTACTGATCCTTCACTGTCTGTCTGTCCGTTTTTGTCTGTCCGTGTCTGTCTGTCCGTCTGTCAGGCGGTATCTCATGAGTCGTGAAAGCTAGACAATTGAAATTTTCACAGACGATGTATATTGGTTGACCCCATAACAACACGGGGGGATGGTGGATACACCGGCCGGCTAGGTGGTGGTGCCGGTCAGCAGGGGTTGCTGGCGGCCCGCATACTGCCACGTCCAGCGCCAGCTCCAGACGTGCCCTGGCGCCCCCCAGGCAGCGGCCCTATGCGATTTCCTTCTGTTGTGTCCATCCATAAAGTTTTTGAGCGCTAGATTACTCCCTTGGAGAGGCACTCATACTCTCCGAGGAGGCTGCGTTAGTGTTATGCAGCTTTATTTGCCTTTATTCGCCTTTTACGACACCCTAGGCTGAGGATGGGTTGGTCCTATTCTACTCTGCCGGGAACCACACGGCAATAATTATTATTTATTATTATTATTTTAATTGCTACACTTCACCCGCTCAAGACATACATATACACATATAAATAAATATAATACAATACTTATATAAGGAATATAATAAATTTACTTAAACTTACTTAGATAAATATAAGCGGGTGGAGGATTACGCCCCGGCAGGGAGATCAAACGGCCGGGGGTTAGGGCTGTAGGCTGAGAAATCGGCGGACAATCCTAGCCGAGTCGAGTAATACCGCCTTCTGCATCCTGGCTGCGAGCGAACCGTCACGGATACCCAGCTGCCTCAGATGGTGAGCGAGGCTAACCGGGATCAAACCGTTGGCAGATATAACGATAGGGATGATTTCAGTGGAATCAACACCCCACATGTCGACAATCTCGTGCGCCAGATCCAGATATTTACGTTTTTTCTCTGTTTCGGCTTTCACGAGGTTCTCGTCATGCGGGATGGTAATGTCCACTAAAAGCACCCTCGACTGTGCCCTATCCATCACCACGATATCAGGCTTGTTCGCCAGTATCGTCCTGTCCGTGGCGATAGGCCGGTCCCAGTAGAGCCGGACTCCGTTGCGTTCGAGTACTGGCGCCGGTGTGTACTGGTAGTACGGCACCCTCTGTTCCAGAAGACAATACATTAGAGCAAGCTCTTGATGAAGAATTTTGGCCACTTGGTTATGTCTGTGCAAGTACTCAGTGTTGGCAAGCGCTGAACACCCCGAAAGCACATGTCTGAGTGACTCGCCGGGATGACGACAAGCTCGACAGAAGTCGGGAGTGCCATCCTTCAGAATGTGCTTCCGGTAGTTGTTCGTCTTGACCACCTGATCCTGTATTGCACAGACAAAACCTTCGGTTTCCCCAAAGAGGTCCCCGAATCGCAGCCACTGCACGGAGGCCTTAACATCCACGTGAGGTGCGTGGAGCGCCTTGTAAAACCGTCCATGCAGCTCCTTCTCCATCCATACGGTCTCCCGGTTAGAGGTGCTAAGTACAACCGGTCTTCGCCATTCCTCTTTGGCCAGGGATAACGGGGTGAGACCTTTGTCACATACTATAACATCACCATGCATAGCGCTCTCCCTCCTCGTCTCAAAGTAGACCCTGAGGCTGCACACCTCCCGGTTATGCATGGACTTGGCGCTTAATAGGCCTCGGCCACCACACTTCCGTGGGATGTACAGTCTCATGACCGACGATTTCGGGTGATGCATGCGATGGTAAGTCATAGTCGTGCGGACTCTTCTGTCCAGGGCGTCGAGTTCGGTCTGAGTCCATCTGAGCACGCCAAATGTGTACAAAAGAGTGGGCATGACCCAGCCGTTATAAGCTCGGACCTTGTTGGCGCCCGACAAGTAGCTCCGAAGAACTTTTGTCAGCCGTCCAAAAAAGACCTCGCAAACCGCCTGTTTCATATCCACCTCCTGCACCCCTATGCATTGTGACATGCCCAGATACCGGTATGATTCAGCTTCGGAGAGGGTCTTGAAGTTAGAAAGCTCTAGGCTAATTTCAGCCGATTGCGTCACCTGTCCCTTGTCTACATGCACGACCGCACACTTATCCACTCCAAGCTGCATCCTGATGGAGCCGCTGAACTCAGTAGTGATTTTCAGCAACTCCATAAGGCGTGCAGGATTAGGTGCCAGCAGCTTGAGATCGTCCATGTAGAGAAGGTGGGAGACTTTAGTACCTCCTCTCCGAAACTGAAAGCCTGTCCCCGAACGCTCCAGCAGAGTGCTTAAAGGGTTCAAGGACAGGCAAAACCAAAGTGGGCTCAGACAATCACCCTGGAAAATACCTCTTCGTATCCGGATTCGGTCATCGGCACCCGCCGTCAGTCTCTCGCCCTGGAGACAAAGGATCGTACTCCATTGCCCCATGCATACTTCGAGGAAGTCTCGAACTGCACCGTCGATCTTGTACAGCTCGAGGACCCTCAGAAGCCATGAATGAGGCACCGAGTCGAATGCCTTCTTGTAGTCGATCCAGGCAGCAGAGAAGTTCCGACGGTTGCGTTTGACAAGCTGGCCCGCAACAGAGTCAATGATAAGGAGCTCCTTTGTGCCGCGGCCGCCTCCACGGCATCCGTTCTGAGCTGCAGACAAGATGTTAAATTCGTCAATATGACGAGAGATCTTGCAGCTCAGAACGGATGTCAGTGTCTTGTAGATGGAAGTCAGACACGTTATGGGGCGGTAGTTGGTAGGATCCGCGGTGTTGGTGGACTTAGGAGCTAGGTGAGTGATCCCAGTAGTGAAGAGGTTCGGAAGCGTCTTCCGCTCTATCGCCTCTTGGTATTGTCGAGCCAAGGTCGCATGGCATACCGAGAACCCTTTCAGCCAATAGTGATGCAGGCCGTCGGCCCCCGGACTCTTCCAGTTCGGTGCCCGCCGGACCGCATCGGCTACGTTCTCCGAAGAGATGGCGATTGGGTTCATCGGTTCGATTCTAGCACATGCTTCCTGAACCGCCGCAATCCAAGGGCCCTCCTCATGCTCTACCTCCCGTGACCATATATTTCGCCAAAAGGCGACGAGGTCAGCCGTATTCGGTTTTTGGGAAGTAGAGCATGGCGTCGGGTTCTCCAACTTCCTGTAGAACCTCTTCTGATCACTCACGAAGAGGCGATTTTGTCGGAAGCGCTCAACTCTCTCAGAGTACCTACGAATGCGCTTCCCCCATGCCGCGATTCTTTGCTTCAGGCCGTCGATGCGCTCCGTCAGTTTTTCAGCTATGTCAGGCTGGTCAAGCCTGACGCCTAATCCATTAAAAGCTATTCTGACGGAGTGCACAATCCTTGGCCTAGTGTTGCCCGACCTGAAGCTTTGCAGTCTGCCAATGAGAGCCCTGGCCAGGCTGATACGGCGTTCTATTCTCTTCTTCCAGGCTGGTACGTCACTAGTATTATTAGTAGTGCGTCCAGGCTCCTGGGTTTTGGCTCCAATGAAGCGGTGTACCGCTAGAGCGGCACCAAAGAGAATAGAACCCGTATCATCCAAGCCCAGACTGCCATCCAAATATGGAGGTAGCAGCCTGTTAGCTGCCTCAATGGCACCCCGCGTCGCAGCATTAAGAGGAAGACGAGAAAGTCGTGGTCTCTGTTCTAGAGGAGTGCTCCGGATCTCGGAAATCGCTTCCTCCAAAATCTCTCTCATCTGCTCTACTTTTTGGGAGACTGCTCCTTCATCGATCGCATCCACAGGCACTTCGCTACGAACGCTTTCCTGTTGCGATACAAGTGCGTTATGCTCTGTCGACACGGGTTCGACTTCAGGAGCAGCCTCACGTCGTAATCGTTCGAGCTCGGCGGCGTTGAATACGCCCTTTCGTTGGATGTACCGAGCTCTATCTGCCAGGTTTTGCTCCGTGACAGTAAGATTTGGCTCGAGCAGCAGGAACTCGCGGTGCATTACCGCTCGGTAGCCAGTCCGTCCGGTTTCCCCTCCTACAGCCCTATAATACGCGCGCATGACATTTCTATTCATGTCTTGTGTCCATCTCATGCGGCGTACTCCACCAGCGGCGGGCGCCAAATGCTGAGTCCCTGAAGACTCTGTCGGCGCCAAGCCAACTGGTGGGGATGGTGGATACACCGACCGGCTAGGTGGTGGTACCGGTCGGCGGGGGTTGCTGGCGGCCCGCATGCTGCCACGTCCAGCGCCAGCTCCAGACGTGCCCTGGCGCCCCCCAGGCAGCGGCCCTATGCGCTTTCCTTTATCTTTTACCATCCATAAATAAAAGTTGAGTGCTAGATTACTCCCTCGGAGAGGCACTCACGCTCTCCGAGGAGGCTGCGTTGGTGTTGTGCAGCTTTAGTTGCCTTTAGTCGCCTTTTACGACACCCTAGGCTGAGGATGGGTTGGTCCTATTCTACTCTGCCGGGAACCACACGGCGGTTTATTATAATTATTATTATTATTATTTGCATATTTCAGTGCAACACAATGCTAATATTATATGAACTTATGCTCAAAATGAAACCAAATTATATTTTACAACTAAAAATCATAAGCAACGGTGTTCATTATTTTATAACCTGGTACCTACTTATATAATCTTCTTCATTATTTAGGAAAAATTAATAGAAAAATATGAACAATTATACTATTGTTTCAGGTACTCTGCTAAAAACCCTCCAAATATAAAGGATATTAAAAGTTGCAAGAATAAGACATGTGGAAAACTAAAATGTGATACTTTAAATCCCCAAGATATTAGAAAATTCCATGAAGCATTCTATGCCAAGCCAGATAAGACCTTCCAAGACAACTTTTTGTTAAAATACACGAAAGTTCATACACCAAAGCGTCGAAGGCGTATTGTAGGAAACCGTGCAGAATCTAAATCTTACACAAAGTTTTATGTACGTACATACGTCAAACCATACAAGTTAATAAGAGTATGTCAACAAGCATTTTCAAAAATTTTGAATGTTGGCATACACAGACTTCGTAACATATCAAAAAAATTCTTACTATTAGGGAATATCCCAGAAGAAAATAGAGGTGGTGATAAGATATCAAGAAAGAATTACGCAAAAAAGCAGAATGTTATGAAATTTATTGAATCCTTCAAGTGTATTGAAGGGCATTATTGCAGGTCTGCAACTTCAGAACGGAAATACGTGTCATCTGATTTAAACATCCGCAAAATGTGGAAAATGTATCAAAATCAACAAGAAGATGAAAGTCTTAAAGTCCGCCACTGTTACTTTAGAAACATTTTTAACACTAACTATAATATTGGTTTTAAAACTCCTAGGGTCGACGTTTGCTCCAAATGTATGGAACTTTCAGAAAAACTTAAAAGAGCACAAAACGACGAAAAAATCAATTTGATGGCTGCATTGCGGATTCATAAATTAAAAGCAAAATGTTTTTTTTACGTTTTTGCGGGAATATGATCAACAAACGCTTTCGATATCTTGTGACTGCCAAAAAAATCAGGTTTTACCTAAAGTTCCCGATCAAGCTGCTTATTATTCCAGGCAGCTTTACATCTACAATTTCACAATTGTAATTGGTAATGCTACAAACACATTTCCAAAAGAAAACGTGCGTATACATACCTGGACTGAAAATGTCCATGCAAAGTCCTCGAATGAGATTGCCTCTGCTGTTTTTAATTTTCTTTCAGAAACAGATTTCACTGGCATAAAGAAGTTGCGAATGTTGGCCGATGGATGTGGCTCTCAAAATAAAAACAGTACTATGATTGCTATGGTTGGTTACTGGTTAACAAATTGTGCTCCAAGCAATGTGAAAATTGTGGAACTCATATTCCCTGTACCTGGACATTCATTTATGCCGGCTGATAGAGTTTTCGGATATATCGAAAAAGATGTAAAAAATAAAGAAGTTATTTTATATCCTTCTGAATACATAGATATTTACGAACGTTATGGCACTGTTCGTAAATTAGGTGTCGATTATTCGGTTAAAGATTGGAAGTCTTATTCGAAAGACATAATGAAACCCCCAGGCCAATATCACTTTAAATTTGCAGAGTGTAAGAGATACTACGTAACTAGAGTGAAAAATAAGCCAGGACGATTTCTTCTCAGAGGAGAAGTTAATTATAAAAGTGACTTAGGAGTTGCTAAAAGTGTACTTAAGCCAAGTGTATCCTCAACATCAGAATTTGGTATCAGAGATGTACCCCCATTTCAAAACAAAGTTTCTGCTCTAAAACTTGATGATGTCAAGAAATTATTATCCAATCATTTTGGTGAAGATTGGATTTCAGCATTAGGAACTAATGAGCTCCTATTTTACAAAAATGTTTTAGAAGGCACAAATATCGGCGAACCAGATTATGAAGAACATTGTGAATATCTTCCAGAAGTTGGAATGTCTGTGTAATTTTTATTAGAACTTACTTTTTTTTTCTTTATTAAAAACCTAATAATTTAGTAAAGTATTTTTTTTTAATTTAC
The DNA here is from genome assembly GCA_036937285.1 of Euphydryas editha. Classification (NCBI taxonomy): domain Eukaryota; kingdom Metazoa; phylum Arthropoda; class Insecta; order Lepidoptera; family Nymphalidae; genus Euphydryas; species Euphydryas editha. The sequence continues at coordinate 14,449,610 of JAUPFZ010000023.1, forward strand.
CCGATAAATAATTACAAGTTAAAAAAAAATGGACTAAAGGCTTTCCTTTGTATAAGTTGTATTTCTTATTTAATTTAAAATATAAAAACTGTTTGACTTTGACAGTGCAATCGATTGCATAATATCATCCACGCGACTATTTAAGAAGCATAACCGCTTCTATCCTATCTATATCTATAGTGGTTAAGGAAATCTTTGACTTGCACTGCGTAATGCGCTGGGCAGCTATCTTGTTGATACCACATGTGGCGACGATCTGTTAGGGGTACGTCCTCTAACAAAGTTGGTAAATTTTCTCGTAAAAAATGTAGGTAATTCGTGGCATTCAAGTTCTCAGGCAGCTCAAAAGGCCCAACAACTTTGCCGTTTACAGTTTCGGGTTACTTGAGGTTTTTATTTTTTTACTAGTTTTTTTTTAGTATGAAACTAACAAGTATTGTACCATTTTACAATCCTGATTAAATGCGCGAACTTTTAATGGTACTTGCCAAGGCACTTTAGTACATTTTTTTTAAAGGAGGGCCTTTCAAAGTCGACAAATTTTGAACATTTTAAATTCATAGTTTAACAAATAGTCTTAATTCTAGAAAACTTGGGGCAATTGTGTCATTATTTTTGATTGTGGTTCTAGAAATGTTATTTATGGTTACGATTTCAAAGTTTAAATGAACAAAAATAATAAAAATTAACCACAATAACCGAAAAATGGTTACAGTTTGACCAAATTTCTAAGTTTAGCTTAAATGCCCATAATTTCCAAACTGCATGGGATAGATTTTTTTTCTGATTTTTCTCATGATGCTTACAATCAATCCTGTCACCCTGTTTTGGCTTGACGTTGAGTTCTGGGACACCCTGTATATATATATATATATATATATATATATATATATATATATATATATATATATATATATTATATCTTACCATATATAATACATATATCCTGCCAATATTTGGATCTAGTCAGACCCAATATATTATATGATTAGATCTAATCATTTCTTCACGGATAGTCCATTTTGTTCCTTCTTCGCAATTAAAATAAATTATAAATAATAAAAAAGAACCTTAATCTTCTTAAAATGAGTATAGTTACTGTTCTGAGTTATAAAATGTTTAAATAAATAAAACAAATTTAATTTTTTTAACATTTATTATCTAACATTAAAGATAAATATATTCAAAAAAAAACAGACGAAAAGCGTTAAGATCAAGAAATACAAAAATACTATCATAAATGCAACGTCAGAATGCTTATTTATAAATTGAAGGTCACTTTACTTCAGAATGGAGAATTCAGTATTATTCATGTCTGAATTGATTTATGCATATATCAAATGCATAGTTTAATTAGGTATATTTTAAATTGATTTATGTATTAGTACAATTAGTAATTTTTTTTAACACAATTTGTGTTTTATCCTAAATTCTGAATCACTTATATATCTATAGGAAATTCTAGGAATTATTAGATTTTAACTTACATTTGTTCTCAGATATAAAGAAAAAAGTAAAAAAAAAATTGCACATTATTTTTATAACAATCGTATCGAACAAGACAGATTAAAATATTTTAATCAAGTTTATCTTTATCTAGTCTCGCTAAAATAATACATTTTCTTTTTTATTATTCAAAATAGAACTTCAATACAAAACATCATTAAGTATTACTTTTTAAGAAATCTTTAATTATTTGTTCGCTTATAGATTAAACAGAAAAATTGTATGTGCGTTGTTATCTACATCTGCAACGAAAAAAAAAAAATTAGGAATATAATTAACTATACGTTTAGTATAAGAAAGTTTATAGATTACATTTTTATTCACTATTAATTTAGTTTCCTATAAACTAAGTTAGCCTTTAGATTACTCGACTATGAAAGTTTAGAGGCAATAACAATACTCGGCTATAGACAGAGTCAGCTGTTTTTTCAAGAATCTCAAAATTAAAAAAGCGGCGAATGAAGAAATCGCAATTTATAGTTATAAGTTGATCGCCATTTTTATTTTATTTTTTGACATTTGACAAAAAAAAAGACATTTGACAATCAAAATCAGACAGTTGACAAACAATTCAGATTAAATAAAAAACATCAACATAACTATAAAACTAACCGTTAAAGTTTAACTAAAAGTAATGTATAACAATTTATTACAAAATTTTGTCTATTATAGCACTTTTAAAATACTACAACTACACAAATTTATTAAATAAATTAAATATTATTTACCAAGCCAAGATGATAAGTATCAAATACATACCAAAACTTATTAAGTTATAAAATGTATATAATAAACACAACAACCCGACATGATTTTAATTTTCCGTTCTGCGATTAGGTTCAACTAAAATAAATATGAACATACCACAACATATGCTCGAAAAATATATCTTTAACAATCAGGAAAATATGGAATATACACAGGGAGGGGCAATATAATTATACTATATAAATATAGTTAAAATCAACTTACATTTATTGTTTCTTTTCTTCTTTAATTTCCTTAGGATTGTTCTTCCAGATGTAGTAGGAGAGGGAGCTTGCATATGCGAGCCATGCGAGGTAGGGCAACATAAGTAGTCCTGCGGTTTTGTTCACGTTTGAGAAACTCACGGCCGTGGCTACCGCTGCTCCGCTTAGTACGGATATTTCAATAAACGCCTGAAAATTACAAAACATTGCTAGAAGAGTTTTAAAACAACATTTAGCGATAATCGCGCAATCGATTGCTGTATGTCAAGAGGTCTTACTTGAGATATCAATCAATTCGATCGTTCGCTAATTGTCTAATGAACCTAGTAGTTATAATTGATATTTTTGTAAACCTATCACCATCAGAAATATCTTTCTTGTATAGCTATCGCTTGTGAATTGCAGTTTGACAGCAATAATTGCACATTTCTTGTTATTTCAAGCTATGTAATAACCCGTCCGGAATCACATTAATGGTAAGTTAACATGGAATATATAGTCAAACTTAGTATTATAATTGAACAGATGATCTCATACTGCCATTCACGTTTGACAGAATTAACACGAAATGTATAATTCAATGTTAAAACAGTAAATATAATTATAGTGATGTATGGATGTTAATTTTTATGTAATTGTGTAAAAAAAATTACCCGTTTTTTTTTACTTGAATTTTAAAGTACAAGTTAGTAACAATTCTAGCATTTTCCAATTATAAGAAAAAAAAATCTGACTCGACACCATGAAAACAAACATTTGTTATCTTAGGAAATTTCTGACAGAAATTTTTAATGCACTTATTTTTTTATTACTTACCAATTTAAAGTCCTTTAGGCCGAAGAAGATAGGCGTCCACGCCCAATTAAGTAGAAGTTGACCTCCATACAAGGTCAAGGGCAGAACAGCTTCATCTGAAACCAATTAAAAGCGTCTAAATAAAATAATGATTAAAAGAAACAATTAGGACACAATGAATTGCTTGGCTGCCTTAAGAATTTTTTTCAGGCGGGTGAATTTGTTTTTTTCTTGACTGACATAGTATATACGTACGAGGAGACGACCGTTCTGGTGTAGTGGTGCGAGTAGTCACCTACCGGCTGTCGCGGGTTCGATTCCCGCTCGGAACAGATATTTGTATTTGTATAAATATTGTTTTCTGGTCTGGGTGTATGTACTTGTGGGTCTCCCCACCATGTCTCGGAGTTCACGTAAAGCCGTCGGTCGTCGCCAAAGGTTTCACTACACTGCTATGGGTGGCCGGATAATTTACTTACCATGAGTAAAAATCGCTATCATATTGTGTCTATGATAACAATATATAACATAATAAATAACTCTCCGAAGCACGGTGGGGAGATCCACAAGGACATACCTCCAGACCACAAACTCGATGCCCACAAGAAGTAAAAATCTGCCCCAAGCGGGAATCCGTCCTTCGACCGGCGGCATTAAGGCGACTATTCATACCCTTACACTAGAACAGTTGATATTATGTATGTTTATAATTAATTATATTAATTTTTTAACAGGAAAAAAATAATGGTCTAAAATAAAAATTAATTTGTAAACATATTTATACCTGAAAACAAAGCAGTTACGATAAGAAAAAAATTACAACCGTACTTTTGTGCGAGTATATTCTAAGGGCTTCATACTTTCGGTTGGTATTAAATTTTTTAATTATGCTTATGAGTGCAATGTTTAGTAAATAGTCATTTTACTTTTTTTTACATCCTTCCTATATTATAAATGTTAAATGTAAGTTTGTTTGTTACGCTTTCACGCGAAAACTACTTAACCGATAGCGTCGCGATAACCGACATCCACGCGGGCGAAGCTGCTTGCGGAAGCTAGTTATTTTATAAATTACCTTATAATAAGTTTATGATATAATTGGAAAAAAATTACTTGTTTTTAGTATCAATACAGATAATATTAGAATCATTGGTATAAAATCTTACCAGTAAATCCTCCACATTCCTCATACACCAAGTACGAAGCATACCCCATGCCACTGTACAGCACTGTCCAAGCAGGTCCAAACACCCATTTTGGGGGGTTCCATGAAGGCTTTTTCAGTGTGTCATACCAAGCGTTATCACCATCCCTACGGACCTGACCAGCAAAATATAGACCGTTGGCCCAGCCACCGGCATTGGGTAGAATGATAGAACCAATCGCTGCCCAGTTTGCCATTGTGATATCACTGTTGAAAATAATATAAGAAAATGTCACTCGCTGTCTCACTTATCCTAAAATCTCTACACATAACATTTTATTGTGTTAAAATTTAGAGCAGTTTCTTGCTTTGATAAAGATTGAGTTTTTGGTGACTGGCTGTTGTTCTTACAGCCGTGGGTTCAATTCCCACTTGAGACAAATAATTCTATAGACTATAAAGATGTTTGTAATGGTCTGGGTTTTTGTGTTTGTATTGTGTGCGTTTTCAGACCCTTGATACACAATTCTCATTCTAATGGAGGCAATTGAGTGTGTGGTGTTTCATTACGGTGAAACTGTCAATAATAAAATATCAATGCGGGTAAAATAGCACAGGTCCCCCTAGAAAATGATAATAGTAAAGCTCTTTATTATGAATTTTGGGTACATTTTAAGTATACAGCAAGTTTAAGCTGAAAATATTTTATGGAATGTCCCACAGTTTGGTATGCCTGGCATTTTATAATTTAAATTGAAGAATAAAACTGACCTTGTAATATTTCATATTAAAGTTATATTAATAAATAAATAATAATAAACATCTAACACTCAACGGCCCCCAGTAGGATATAAATCCTGTGTCGGTATTATTATGTATATTCATTGAAGGAGATATTTAGACCTAATGTGTGATCAATTAAGGTTTATAATTAGTAACAGATTATTAATATATATATTTTTTTACATACAATTTTATATATTTTTTTGGTACCAATCAAATTAAAAATAATAGTGTTACCAACTATCACATTGTTAAATCCTAAAATATAGAATAAAGTATCAGAAGACTAAACTAAGATTATTTTAATATATTTAATCAGTGTTACCATTCGTGAAAAATACATGAATACTGAATATGGGTAATTTTTTAAATAAATATATGGAATTGATGACTTGTTGTGATAATTAAAAATTATATTTTTTTAGTATTAAAGTCTTTATAAAGATATAGTTTGTTTCGTTTTTTTTTTTTAATATATAAATGTAACAGTCTGACCTAAAAACTTTTCTTTTCAGATAATAAAGCCTTCTTTAAAGATAATCATAGTTAAAATAATAAAAAATAAATGCTTCACACTCAATGACCCTCAGTGGGATGCAAATCCTGTATCAAGGATCCAGAAACACACACAACACAAGCATTTCTGTCATGAGCGTACCCACATCTAATCCACGACCAATAGCACAACAACCAGTTAAAATAATGTCATAGTACAATTATTATTATATGTAATGTAATTTATTTTGTTTTAATTTTTTAATAAGTCCTTTGTTTTTTATATGTATTTTGATATTTATAATTTTTACTAACATAGTTTATAAGATCATTGTTACTAACACTTTTATGTACAACTTTTCATCTGAAATAAGTGATTATTATTATAGGATTAGAGAAGTAAGAAATTATATGATAAGTCCGTATTGAAATTTAATATTGTTAAATAGCAAGTCTAGTACTTAAATATTTCCACCCATTCTTCATATATTTTATCTTATCTATTATGAAATCATCGATCATTATGATAATTTGGAGTTTTTTTATTATCCTAATAACTTTTTATCAGTAAGGATGTATGTGAGGATATATATAACCTCTTGACACCACTATGTTTGTGTCAATGTATAAAAAAATTAAAAAAAAAGTAGTGTGTGTTAAGTTTGACAGTCAACAACTATTATAATAAAATATTATTTTTATTCTCGATATTTCTTTAAATTTCACATGGTAGCAGAGCGAAAAATGGATTATTGAATCTAACGGAATAAGGAAATTGCAGAAAAATAATATGTCGGTTGTAAAAGTGCAAACCTTGGGAAAAGACAATTACGATACATGGTGTATTCATGCGAAAGCATATCTTATCAAAAATAAACTGTGGAAATTCGTGATAGATAGCCCAAAGGAGAGTGCAACACAAGATGATCTTGACAATGACGAAATGGCGAAATCGGAGCTGTTGCTGCTGATAGCACCTTCAGAGCTGAAACAGGTGAAAAACTGTAAATATGCTAGAGATGTATGGGTAACTCTGGAATCAATGTTTGCCAGTAAAGGACCCGCCAGAAAGGCGACTCTACTAAAAAAGCTGATCTTGACTAAACATGACGAAGGGACTGATGTTCGTGAGCATATTAAAAACATGATGGATATAGTAGACAAGTTACAAGAAATGGATATTACCATAAATAGAGAACTTCTCTCGATTATGATCCTCTACAGTCTGTCTGCAGATTATGAAAATTTTAGAACTGCAATCGAATCTCAAGACTCCCTTCCAGATCCAGAAAAGCTAAAAATAAAAATTATTGAAGAGAGTGACGCTCGACGTCGTGATAACCCTAGTACTAGCAACACAAAAACTTCTGAAGAATGTCTACACACTTTTTGCAAAATCTGTAAGAAGAAAGGTCATGATACATCAAAATGTTGGTCAAAGAATAAGAAACAAGGCAAGAAAAATAAAAAGCCGAAAGAAATCTCAAACAAAGTTGACAATAAAACCGAAACAAACCTACACAGTTCCTACCCCATGAATGATAATGCCGAAAAGTACTGGATACTTGACAGCGGCTGCACATCACACATGACTTTTTCAGATAAGCCCTTTACTGAGATAAAACCTATATCTAAAACCCTAAACCTTGCTTCCAAAGACAAAACTGCTGAGATAAAAGGGTTCGGGCATGCTGAAATAGAAATTGAAGAGGGACGACAAATTGGTATCACAAATGCTCTTTATGTACCAAGCCTGTGTGCTAATCTTCTGTCTGTTGGAAAAATGACTGACAATGGACATACTGTCCTATTCACAAGGAAGAAAGCAACAATTAAAGATCAAAAGCGCAAAGTACTAATAGAAGCAGTGAGAGAAGTCGATGGTTTATATTACCTGCATACGACAAATAATAATGCTAATAGACATAAAGCCAATACTGCAGAAAGTAGTAATGAAGCAGAAAATAGTAAGTCAGACGATGACATTAAGCAATGGCACAGTAAAATGGGACACATGTGCGAAAGAGACATGAAGCTTGCTCTAAAGAACGAAAGCCTAATTGGGCTAGATTTCAACAAAGACAGTTCTTTAGGAGTATGCGAGATATGCATACAAGGAAAAATGAGCAGAGTGCCTAGCAAGCCAAGTGACAAAAACACTGAACGTACGACCCAAAGACTGGAGATCATACACAGTGACGTCTGTGGACCATTTAAGCATCCTACACTTAATGGCAATAAGTATATTGTAACCTTCATCGACGACTACACAAGATACTGCAGAGTATATTTCATCAAAAACAAAAATGAAGTATTACAAAAATTCATTGACTACAAAGCAGAAGTAGAGAACTTCACAGAGAATAAAATTAAATGTCTCCAGACCGATAATGGTACTGAATATCTAAATTTGAAGTTTGACACTTTTCTGAAAGAAAATGGCATAGCAAGAAGACTAACTGCTCCATACACTCCGCATCAAAATGGAATCGCTGAAAGGAAAAATAGAACCTTAATAGAAAAAGCTAGATGCATGATGTTGGAATCAAAAGTACCTATGTGTTTATGGGCAGATGCCGTCTATACTGCAAATTACTTATCTAATCGAAGCATTAACCAAAGTATCGGAAACCAGACACCATTTGAGCGCTGGGTTGGTAGAAAACCATACGCAAATCACTTTTATGTATTTGGTGCCAAAGCATTCATACTCAAGAAAGGAAAAGGTGAACACAAATTCGCTTCAAAGGCAATACCGGGTGTGTTTGTTGGCTATTCAGAACACTCGAAAGCCTTCAGAATATATGTACCATCGAAGAAAAAAGTTCTTATTTCTAAAGATGTCCGTATTCTGAAAAAGATGTTCTATGAGAACGACCAAAATTACACCCTCATTCCTTTCGAAGAATTCAATAATAATGAACAGTCAAATGAAACTGAAACAAAAGAGGATGAAATAGACATTTATTTCGAAGACACAGACAAAAATACTAGTAGACAGCTAGCAGAACACGACAATGTAATTGCAAGCACTACCGAGGTACCTATACAAGTTAAAAATGAAAATAATAATGAATTATTTTATGACACCTTCGAAATGAATGACAATAGAGTAAGTCTTGATGAGCCAACTGAAATCCATGAAACAGACACAAATGTTGATAAACCTGCGAATGTTCTAGAAGAACGAAGGACATACAATCTACGCGATAGATCTCGGATTGAACCGCCAAAATGTTTTGAAGACTATGTCCTGGCAGTCATGGATATGGACAATGAGACAGAACCTCAAACATTTAGAGATGCTATGAATAGCAAAGAAAAGTCCAAATGGGTAGAGGCTATGCAGAGTGAAATTAATTCACTGCATGAGATGGAGACTTGGGAAATAGTCGACCTCCCCAAAAATCGTAAACCACTTCCATGTAAGTGGGTCTACAAAATAAAGAAGAATCCGGATGGTACAGTCGAACGATATAAGGCCAGGCTTGTAGTTAAAGGCTTTTCACAAAAAGCAGGCGTTGATTATCAGAAGACTTTTAGTCCTGTTGCTCGCCTTAGTACCATCAGAGCTGTTCTAGGAATAGCGGCTCAAGAAAATATGATACTGCAACAGTTCGACGTAGCTACTGCATTTCTAAACGGTACTGTAAGAGAGGAAATTTATATGAAGCAGCCAGAGGGCTTCAATGATGGCACTAAAAAAGTATGCAAGCTAAAAAGAAGCATCTATGGACTCAAACAAGCACCTCTTTGTTGGAACGCATGTATATCAGAGTACCTTATAAATTCTGGATTCAAGCAAAGCAAAAAAGATCCTTGTCTTTACTTACGTGAGCAAGTCTTGACTGCGTTGTATGTAGATGATGGTTTGGTGGCTTCTACTAATGAAAATGCTGGAAGACAGTTCTTTGAAGAACTAAAAAGTAGATTTAAAATAACTACAAAACCGGCTTCCTATTTTCTTGGACTTGAAATTAACAAAACCAAAGATGGTAGTATTACCCTAAATCAAAGGTCTTATACAAAAAAGATACTGGAAAAATTTGGAATGGCTGACTGTAAATCCGCTCCAACGCCGGCAATAAAAGTTGGCAACAATTATGAACAAGATGAGACTTCTGAGTTACTTTTTCCATATCGTCAAGCTGTGGGAGCCTTAGCATATCTGATGGTTGCTACGAGACCAGATATAAGTTACGCTGTAAGCGTGGCATCAAGGAATCTTGAAAAACATACCAAGCTTGATGTAATGAAGGTCAAGCGAATATTGAGGTACCTGAAGGGTACATTAAACAAAGGACTTGTCTTCACAAAAAACCGGGAGAATAGGCTGATAGGTTTTAGTGACGCTGATCACGGTGGCGACACAGCAACGGGTCATTCGACGACCGGGATGGTCTTTCTATTGTCTGGTCCGATTATGTGGAAAAGCCAGAAACAGCCAACAGTAGCAATCTCTTCTACGGAGGCAGAACTTGTGGCCTTAACAGAGACTGCGAGGGAAGCCTTATGGCTGAAAGAGCTTCTAGAAGAGTTGACTGATATAACAGAATTCAATGGAAAACCCACAATCTACGTTGACAATGAGTCTGCTATTAAGCTATCCGAGAATCCGCCTTATGAGTTCCATAGGAGAACCAAGCATATTAAGCTGAAGCATTTTTTCATTCGAGAATGTATACAGAATGGAGAATTTGATATCAAGCAGGTTTCCACGGAGCTGCAACTGGCAGATATGTTTACAAAGCCATTATTTGGCCCAAGACTCGAGATGCTAAGCCGAAGAATTGGACTTGTTCAAGATGTGTCCAAGTCTTAAAAAGTACCGTGGATGTGAGGATATATATAACCTCTTGACACCACTATGTTTGTGTCAATGTATAAAAAAATTAAAAAAAAAGTAGTGTGTGTTAAGTTTGACAGTCAACAACTATTATAATAAAATATTATTTTTATTCTCGATATTTCTTTAAATTTCACAATGTACTTATTACGTAACACAGTTGTCACCTATTATTACAATAATATCATTAATTACGTCCACTATATGAAATTTCTAGAGGATTTATATAAAAAATATTTAAGATTCTTTATAATTTTTTTTTTTTTTTTTTTTGTTTCAAATAAGAATAATGTACCGTATTTCATATTAGCTCTAGAAAATGTTACTGACATAAATTTACTTTTTTTTTTTTTGTTTAATATTTACTTTACTTTGACTAAATAATAACACTTGTTTTTTTTTTAGTTTTCAAAATAAATAGCCATTATTTTATGAAATTAAGTGCTTGTTTCACTGGTTGCTGATAAAGTTTATCTCGCACGTAACCTAATGACGGGTTTTATCAGTAGGAAGTAGAAAAGGCACTTAAGGCTGGTTTAACTTCTACTACGCATATTTAATGAAAAAAGTAGATTCACCAAATTGTGAAGTTTGTGATCGTGTAGAAGACGTACAGCATGTTTTGATGGAATGTGTCCGGTACAAGTGGAACAGACGGGATCTGGTGTCCAGGTTAGGCTTAAATCTAATGGAAGTCGGCTTGTTCCATCAGATCTTGTCTGAACCGACATCTCATTTTGCCAAAACTACACTAGAATTTGTATTAAATAGTATTAAGTTAAGATCTAGTAATACGAATAATTAAGTATATTAGTATAAGAACAATAACAATTTAGTGTATTTAAAAAATGAAATACTTTATTATGTAAGAATGTTATTTAGGTAAGTTTAGTATAGGACTGTCATGTACATATGTATAAAAAGTCCCTAAATAAAGATATAAAAAAAAAAAAAAAACTTCTACTACAAAACTAAAAATTTTACATTCACAGGTTGCGAATAGATATATATATAACAGATTAAGTGGTGTTTGACGGTGAAACAGAATAATATATCATAAAAATTTATCTGTGGATACCGTTATACATCAGATAGCTTTGTCAGCAACCGGTGAAACATGCCCTAAATATGGTTGATTAATTGATTGATTGATTGATTGATTCATTTTATGGCTTTCTGTTGTGCCAGTGAAGCACTGTTGCTAAATATGGTTGTCTTAAATTCTTGATAGTATTACATAATATGTTATAATTAAGTTATATTATACTTCAACTGTAATTTTAAAAATTTCATAATAAATTAGATAAATAACGTAGCAGTAAACGTCACGTCTATTTTTAGTTGTATAAAGAGTGCTAATACTTTTTTTATGATAAAGTAGATACTACCTGTATTTTAATGCTAAGAAATCGTGAACACTATCCATTTTGTGTTAACTTGACTAATACACTACATATACTAATTTCTTACCTATTTATCTATTAATCTTATCGACAGTCAGTAGATAAATAATTCAAATTAATTCTTCCCGTTAGTGATGTCACGTAAATTAATTTTTCACTACTTACCAAAAATAACTATTAAAACACTCAACTACGATGATGCAGTTCTAAGTCAAATACAAATAAATAAATAGATATAATAAAACTTATTTACGTAGCTCCACTATACGTCTAATTTAGGTACTTGTTTGTAATATTCTCTACTCTAGCAAATAAGAAATCTGAACTACTTAAACGACGGATAACAGTACTAAAAAAAGAAAACTAAGAACACTCACCTACTATTCTTTTACAAATATCCCACAATTAGAAACTAGAATAGAGGCGATGAATGATTTAAAAAATATTGAGAAAATGGGAAAACTTACGGTGAAATCACCGGCAAATAACCGTGTACAATTAAAAAAGTATGAACTTGCTTATGTACCTAGATAATCAAAATATACTTTTGAAATTAGTTGGATTATACTTGGTATAACGTGACTCTTACGTTCCTAGCAACACAGAAATCAATAACTTTTTATATATTTTAATGTGATTTAATGAATAATATGAAAATGAATGGAAATTATATGCTAAAATTATTTTCTAAATTTACTTATGATTTTTGGAATCAAAAGATTTGTTTGAGAAATATATTTATTTATCGTGGAGTGTAAAAAAAATAAAAAACGTAATAATAACCAAAATAAAACTTCACACGAAACATAAAATATTATATTTCATATAGATATACATTATACACAGATATATATAATTACATAATTACATATACTTATACAATATACATACATATAGCAACGGTAGAGAGTACTATATTCCTGTGCTATATTCTTTGCATACCAAAGAAGAGTATGCAACACTGAACAGGAAAACATTACTTTTAGACATGGGTAACTCAATGAATTTGTTTGAACCGCAGATCAGCTCATGAGTCATATGCTTGAACCGGAGCTGTGAACCGGCTCACAGTTCAGCTCAATTGTTGTTATGTAGTTACTTTGAACTATTAGATTTACAGCTAATTATGACTCGGTTCAAACAAATGACATGTATGATGTACCTAAATTATAAATATGTAGGTAATAAAGCAGCGTTTCGAAAACTTATTATAGTGATATTTTTTGTTCTTACAAAAGTATAATTTCATGCATAATAATATGATAAATGCTAAAGTGAAGTTTAATGCTAAGTATTATATATAAGGAACATTTATCAATAAATTGATTGTATTTTATTAGTTAATATTCGAATAAATAAATAAACATGTACATTTATACGTATGTTTATATTTTTATAACTACGATTTGTCTATTAACTTTAGTTATAATATTATTTACCAAAACGTTCTAAATCCTAATTTTTTACATATTTATTATTTATACACAGTTAGTCTCACGAACAGAGATGTGACTTACTTAAGATACAAGTATCTGAAATACAGATACAAGATACAAAATACGTATTTTCATCTTGTATCTAAAATACTTTTTTAAAATGTATTTTGTATCTTGTATCTAAATTCCTTTTGTTTGGTATCTTAGTATTTTGTAAATACCATGTTTGGTAAAATACTTTTAGTAATAGTTATTCTATGCATTCATTCACAAAATATAAAATAATCCAGTGATTTTAGGCATTTTAAGCCCCAATCTGCGGATAAATTCTAAGTGAGCTGAATTTTTGTATACACTTTTATTACGGCGTTGTAATGAAGATGTGAAAAATTGACATTGATATCGTGCCGGGTAAAAAAGTTACAAAGGTCAAAGGTTTTGTTGCAAATATCTCGCGACCTATTGCTCGGAGGTCAATCGAGGTCATTATAAAAGTTATTCGTCATAAAATTATCTACAAAAAATGTTTCATGCATTTTTCTGTGAAATTAACCGTTTTTGGAGTAGAGCGCTGAGAAAGCGACTAACAATTTTTATAATGATCTATATTGACCTCCGAGTAAAAGGTAGCGTGATATTTGCGAAAACCTGATTTTCGTGACCTTTTGACCTTAATAACTTTTTTAGCCGGCACGATATCAATGTCGATTTTTCACATCTTCATTACAACGCCGTAATAAAGGTGTATACAAAAAATCAGCTCACAAGGAATTTTTCCGCAGTTAAAACCTAAAATGACTGGGTTAAGTTTCTATGGTGACATTAATTTTAAATGTTTTTAGAGGATTCTGATTCCTCTATTGCAAGTGGCGAAAACACAGGGTCTACTGGCAACACCGATTACTTAAAAACACTGTAATACCTTAACAATAAAGATATCAACTTAAAGAGTTAATATTCTTACTCTACAATAAGAAAAATATTTTTCAAATATAACACCAAGCCAAGTTCTGCTCCTGTGGAGCGACTCTTATCTTTTGGAGGTATGATTATCAGGCCTCATCGAAGAAAAATGAGTGATAAAATGTTTGAAGAACTGGTTTTACTTAAGTCTCAATTAAAAACTTAATAATATAATATTTTATCTTCTCACTTTTACGCGATCAACGCGATGTAGGTATTTGTAAATAATTCACGTAAAAAATTAAACTTACATTCAATAAAATGTTATTTTCTTACAAAAGAATTTGTATCTTTAAAAAGTATTTGGAAGATACGTATTTTGTATCTAGTATTTCAGATACCATTCCAGAAAGGTATTTGTATCTGTATCTGAAATACTTGATTGTAAAGTATCTTGTATTTTGTATTCCAGATACTTTGTGTAGGGTATCTTGTACATCACTGCTCACGAAGCAATCGTGGTTAGTCTATACAAATATTATTATATACATTATAATCTTAAAAGAAATCACTTCTAAGCGCCATCTCGTTTACAACGTGATTACTAATTAGTTATTGATTGGTTCAATCGGATTCAAAAACTACCGGTATCTTATTCATATACAAGATGGCGCTACACGTATCGGCAGATTTTTTTAATAATTAAACTTTAAAATAATTGTTTAATAAATACACAAGCCTGCTATAGTGGTTTTTAAAATTCTCTTCTATCACAGAACACTATATTAGAATAATTATGTTGAATAACTAGTCTAAAATCTCATTTGCTCAATTCCATAATGTCTCTTGTAAAGTATGAGTTTGAGTTATGATACTGAGCTGAATGAGCTGAAATTAAATGCGACCGCGACAGCCGACAGGAGAGACAGAGACAACAGAACCGAGACGACCAATGATATAACTTGTCGCTGTCTCTTGTCTCTGTCGCCTGCCGCGGCACGAATCGCGACTCATCGTGAGCTGTGGTGAGCTGTGAACCGTTTATCTAGCAATTGAGCCGCAGCTCAACAGCTCAAGCTATTGTGAACTGAATATTTGAACCGGTTCTGAGCTGAGTTACACATCGCTAATTACTTTGATTACTATCAATTACTATGCTCTGTGAGGAAAACATTTTTTATGTTAGCAAAATAAAGATATGTAAATGATAATGGTTTTTTTTATTTACAAATGTGATAACTGATATCATTATTTGACGTTCAGTCACTAACCAGATACGAATTACGAGTTCGGCACTATTTAAGTATTTACCCAGGTAAAGTTTGACACACTGCGTATATTGCAAATAATACTCTATGTAAAGCAGTTATAAGGTATTTTTTCAAATAAAATCCTTAAACTAAATTTTAAGTTTGAAAATAATTAAATATTCAATTACTTGACGTATGTACTAAAATTATATTTTAAATAAATAATACCAAGTATATATATACAATTTCATTCATACGAAGCTTTTTCCATTACTATTTCAGTATTTCATCAAACGTAATTTACAACTCCTTAAGATCTTGATTGTGTGATAAGATAACATAATGTTCACTTTGGTTGGTTTTATAGCTTAAAATAAACATATTATATTACACAAATGTTTTTATTGAACATTGTAATAGACCAGAAGGTTGTGAGTTCAAGTTCTGGCTAGCATTGCTGAACTTTTATGGCTAAAATTTAATTTTAAAGCTGTGGAATGAGGAAATGTTGAAAACAAATAATTATCTCAGTATTTATTCACAAATGTTTCTGACACATGTATGTCAAGTTCAGCGAAACATCTTGGTAGTCTAATCTAATTTAAACTCTAACCCTTTCCCTTAATAAAGTTGACTACCCTATTGAAAAACTCCAGTAGGATCTGATTAAAAGCAACAAAAGCCACAAATAAATCAATAAATATTACACTACAACAATATATTATCAACATTATTGTATAAATTTATACCATTTTAATCCACCACCAAATTAATATTATATTATAAAATTTTAAATAATAATAAAATTTCAAAGCACAACCATGATAAACTGGGGTATGATTGGAGCAATGATCCTGCCAAATGTTGGCGGATGGGCTGGAGCTCTAACAATGACTGGTGAAGTTCGATCACCTAATGGCACAGCTTGGTATGAAACTATCAAAAAACCGATCTGGAATCCACCTAACTGGGTATTCGGACCTGCCTGGACCGCATTGTATACTGGAATGGGTTACGCTTCTTACAAGGTTTTTGAAGATTGCGGTGGATTTACAGGTATTTCATTAATACTATTATATTAATTATATAAGTATTAGGAGAAACTTTTCCTAGCTCTTGGTGAGAATCCTACCTTGGATGGGATCCTACTGGTGCGTCAGATAGTGGAGAAAGTGCTAATGTGGAGGTGAGGGAGGACCTGGCGGAGCAGCCGTATGGCACAAGCATAACGGCTACCTGCGCCCGGGATGTTATTATTACATTATTTATGGGGATGTTATGATTAGAATGTTATTATTAAATTTTAAAAAATAAATGTATTTTACAAAAAATATTTTTATTTCTTTGATTCCAGATGATGCTGTGTTACCCTTAACATTGTTTGGTGGTCAGTTGATTTTAAATTGGGCTTGGACGCCTGTATTCTTCAAATTCCATCAGATTGGTTTGGTAAATATAATTTATACAAATATATAACCAGCATTTTTATGCCTTACATTACATGTATTATATGATACAACATAAAATTACCATTTCATATAAGGTAGGTATATTATGTGTGGGATTATAACGGTACTGAAGACATATGGACGTAATGCTCACAGTAATTGGATGTTAGTGGTCGCAGGTTCGATCCCCGCTCCTGACAAATGTACATGCCATACAAACGTTTATCATGTCTGAGTAATTGTGTTGTGTGTTGCCAGATACAGGATTTTTGTCTTATTGAGGTCCATTGAGGGTGAAGCATTTATTTATCGTATTATTGAATAGAAAAGTATGTTTTTATGTACCTACTTATCTCGGAATTTACCGATCCAAAATAAAAATTCTTTTCGCCATAGAAAAAACCGTAGAAACAAAGAAAAAAAAAATTAGGTAAAACTGGATGGATCTTTATGAAGTCAAAATTTCCAATAGTTTAGTGAGTAGTGGTGACCACGCAAATTTAAAGTTATAAAATCAAGTGTCATTGTCATCTTTTAGGTATAGAACTTAAAAAAATCGGTGTTAATTATAAATTGAATTTTTTCCAGGCTTTATTACACATGTTAGCATTAGACGCCGCCGCCGCAGTCTGCACAGTGAGTTTCTTTAACGTTAACAAGAAAACATTGTACTTCATGGCGCCATATCTAGGATGGCTTACATTTGCCACTTGCCTTAATTTTGCCATCTGGCAACTCAACAAGGATGCCAAGAAAACAAATTAAAATTAGTTACCTGTGTGATTTTTCATAAGTAAAAAGAGTTTATATTATGTGTTAAAAAAAATAATGGTTTGAAATTAATGATGGATCGAAAAAAAAACTTTATAAACTGTAATAATACCTATATCTTTTCATATAGCTGGCAACTTTTTTTTTTTAATCTTAGGGCATTATGGTTATAAACAATTTTGTACTTCAAAAAAATTTAAACATAAGCTCAAACTATAAAAAATTTAATATTATAAATGGTATACAGGTATTATAGTCATAATTTTATAAGTATTTAATGTTATTGTTATAATTATATAAAGATTTTTATTTTTTTTTTCTTTCCAAATATATTATAAAAAAATATTCCATTGTTTATCTTTTAAACCCTTTTCACTAATAACAACTAATAGAAACTTTTTTTTCTTATTTACATGTACATTTTTAATATGTTTATTTGTAATTACCAAGGAATTTAAATACAAAATGGAATGCTCTCGTGTACTCGAAAAACGTTCCTACGGCCGGGATTGCATCTCTTTCTACCATGGATTTAAGGCAACTCTCGTAAGAAAGAGACAAACTACCAGTTGTCAACGAAATGCTCGGAACGATTTATCACTTATATGTTATAAGCCAATTTTAACCTTATGTCAAACACTTCAAGGTGCATATTTGAATATTACAATTTTATTAAGTGAGCGTTCCAGTTATGATATAAATTCCTTGGTAATTGCTCAAATATGTATAATTTTGTTTATATTTAATAAAAAGAAGTTAAAGGCATGACATATGGAGCTTTATGTAAATTGCACGATTCACACCCGACAGCCCCCTAATTTGAATCCTGTGTCTGGGGTCCGAAAACACTAACAAACAATAAATAAATAATAATTAATACAGAAGTACAAACACCCAGACACGACATAGTGTATGGCCTGTACAATATTTATCATATGCAACTACTCGTCGCCAGTCTCGACAAAGTCACATGTGTAAAGGTTTTTGTTTTAACAATTAATTTTAATTCTGACTGTGTAAAACTCTTTTGATTGATACAATCATTTTGAGAACTAGGCCGAGAGCCTTAGGAGGCAAAACTCCTTACAGAGAAAAGTTAAAAAACTGTGTTGAGCGATTGCTCATAAAAAATCATCAGGATCCTTAACAAATGGTTCATATTAATAAAAAATACTTTTTACTTGTCAACTTATTATTTACAAATATATTAAATAGTTTTATTTCATTCGTTTCAATTTATTCAGCTCCCCTTGTTGAATAGAAGCGTCCTTGTATATCTGTTTGACTTTCTCCTTTCTTATGTTGTCACTGAAAAAATTAATTTAGATTAGTATACCGTGAAAAGAACATCTATTAAACATGAAAAAATATTTAAAAGCAAGTTAAAACACATTGGAAAAAGATACCGAACATGAGACTTAAAAGACCCGGGTTCCGGCTATTACGTAACTTGCAAATAGCAAACGATCGCGAAAAATCGCTGCAGTAATGTCAAATTTCAATACTAAAAGCTGAGCTCGACAGTGCTGCCTCTAGCGAGCATGTGACATTACAGCGATTTATCGCGATCATTCGCTATTTGCAAGTTACGTAATAGTTTCACGGAGCGACCACGAGCCTCATAGGCACGTAACCAATAAGGAATATATCAAATTTTTCTATTACATAACCCGATTGCAAGATTGAAAATTTTTAAGACTTTTTTTCTTCACATTGATTAGCCATTCGACGCTATTACGTAAAAGGTTCAACACCCTAAAGGAGTAAGTACTATATCTACACGGAGTCTCATCCAAAAATAAATCACCACACATTATAACCTCCCCTTGTTAGAAATAGAACACCACAAATTTATCCGCGTATAGTTCCTTAATTACTTAAGCCCAGTTCCTATATTCAGAAAAGCGATTTGTTTTGCTTACGAACCGTTTAATTTGAAACGAGTTGTGACGCAAAATATTCCTTTTTTTTCGCTGGGAAATGCATTTATATCCCGCCGCCCGAAGGCGACGGGTATGTGGGACTCGCTGACACGGCAGAACGTGCCAGAATACCGCACTAAAACCCAGCGGTGCCCTCGTCGTCGTAGTGGGGCGCTACGGGATCGCTTTCGCATGCAACCGTGACGCAAAATATTTCTAATAAAAAACTATTCGTTTGCTGAGAGGCTTCGTTTTTGATAGGGCTACGTAGAACGAATTGTAGTAAAAAAATATATGGGAGGCACATACAATGGCCGTGTTCCGAAATACACTGCGAGCACTGTGAGGTGTGACGTCATTTCAGTATACTTCGAAGCCGTTCCTTTTTAGTTTGCTATACTGTGCTATACTTGTTGCTGTTTAAAACGGAACGCAGTCCAGTATACTATCATCCTCATTTTTCAACTTTTTTTTTCAGTATACTGGCAGTCTATAACGGAACGAATTTTTCACCAGTGATAGCACTGTGCAGTGCTCGCAGTGTATTTTCGAAACGGGCTTAAGTGCATTAGTGATTACAAAATTATATAGATTAACTCAAGCTACAACTAGCTCGGAACGCAGCTTTTACTGATACTCCGACTGGGACACGTGTCCTACCCACTGGTCATTTGGATTTTATTAGTATAAATACAACCGTTTTAACATTTCTCATCAGAAAGAGTGCTGCGAGAAGTTGCCTTAACGCCAACGGTCATGGGTTCAATTCTCGCTTGGGACAGATATTTGCATCTATACAAACAAATTTTGTTTCTGATCTCAATGTAGGTCGCCCACCGTGCCTCAGAGAGCACGTAAGCCGCCTGATAGCAATCGTTACTTTTGGCTTACTACTCTTCTTAATTATCCGCAAACACACAGTGAAGCAGCGTAGCGAATTAAACTCTATCTCTTCTACAAGGAGAGGAGGCCTAATGCCCAGCCGTGGAACGTCTACAGGCTGTTTTAATTCAGTTTAGAATAAATAAATGACACTAACCTCTGTATCTTCTGCCGTATCTTCACAGATGCGATGTACGCCTTATCTCTTCTTATCTCCCTCAGAGCTCCCTTCATCTCCTTCTTGTATTTACTCTGCAGTCTCGCTTTCTCTGCACTCTCTTTAGAAAGTTTTGCACTCTTGCTACCGGTGAAGCTGTGATAAAAGATTTTAAATTAATCCCTACTAATATTATAAATGTGAATGTAAGTTTGTTGTTACGCTTTCACGCTAAAACTACTTAACCGATCATCATGAAACTTTGTACACATATTGTTGAAGGTAGTTATTACAAGTAACATAGGAAGTTTTTTATTTAAAAAATATATACGAAAGATAAAATTTATTTTTTTTAAAAAACTCAAAATCTAGCTACTTCAACGCCATCTAGCATTCCACTAATTGATTAATTTCTATTGTAATGATCTCTGATATATATTTAATGGCTTCAATACGAGCGAAGCCGCGGGTAAAAGCTAGTATAACATAAATGAAATCCTGAGAATCAACCATATTTAACTGCCTTACAAACAGACATGGTAGATCATGTATTAAATTGAATGAACAAACAATACTCGCGTCTCTCCCAGTTTCACCTGGTGAAATAATTATCGCTAATGTTTAACTAAGTGAACCATGAGTGAACAATTTTCTTTTCATTCATTCATTCATTATACACTGTCTTATAGTATGCTGTTTATAGCCGCATTTGGCAATAACCATGCTTTATGCCCCAAGGTTGTGGGTTCAATTCACGCCGAGTGTAGTTGTAATACATATTTTATTTATATATGAGCATTTATTGCCAAAAAAATATATTTATATTAGCCGACTGTTACCTAAAACAGTTTTTAAGTAGCCTACATCAGGAACAAACGACCGTGTATATATGTTAAATATTTATTTATTTAGTACTTTCAGAGTTTATCAAATTATACAAGGAAACGGCCAAATCTTTGACTATTTAGACCAGTGTTTCCCAACCTTTTTTAGGCCATGCCCCACCTTAATATTTCTAAATTTTTTATGCCCCCATGCATAATTTTTAACCTTTAAAATTGTTTTGTTCCCTTAAGAAATATAAATGATAAGTTTTAGGAAGAAATCACTATGAAATTGTTATCAAAACATCGTAAGTAAAATTTCAAAACATATAATGTAAAAAAAAAAACTAAAATTCAAAATGTAGTACATTATTCCGAAAAAAAAAAAAACTGTAATTTATAGACGTAAGCTGTCAAAAAGATAATAAACGGTTGGACAAGGTATAGCATTGCATTTAAATAACCCAAAGCGAAAGGGTGAAAGTCGTGTCGAGTCCATTTTTAAATTGCCCCCCTTAACTATCAAATTGCCCCCCAGTGGGGCGTGGGCCCCACGTTGGGAAACACTGATTTAGACGAATATTTAACACTACTTAAGTAGCTATATATTTATAGAAAAAGTCGTGCAGTAATTTCAAGGAAACTGTAAACCTAGAATTTGACAATTTTATTTAGTCCCAAAAGCGGTCATTCGCCGTTCTCGTAGGTTTTGTGTTAAAGACTGTTAGTATATAAATCATAATTTTGGTTAATATGTAAAAAAATGTCATAATTACTCACACTTCTTGTATATCGGGTTCATACAGCCTCAAGGCCTTTGGCCTTACTTTTTCTCTTGACATCTGAGTGTACGTTTTCACTTCTAACATCTCTTTCATATATTGCAATATCTCCTCAACTTTTTTCGACAGCTTTTTCGGATACAAGTCTAAATCTACTCTACCTAATAACTTCATATGTGATTCGAATATCGCTTCTAAAACTTCTAATTCGATGTAGTTATCGAATAGTTCTTTTAACATCGTCGTAGCTGTTATCAAACATCGAATTTTGTAGCTGTCATCAATTTCGGTGGTTACGAGATCTTTAGCCGCCATTTTGTGTTCGACGGCCATTTCTGAACAATCATTGTCCAATTTCAAAATCTTTTCCGTATTGTGCAAACGGAACGGCGGGACAACTTGTACCGGATTAAGAATGGAAGTATTCGCACACAGATAAAAAATACCTCTTAGAAAATTTAACGCGGCCGGTACATATCTTTTTGATAATACCGTATATTCTAAAATAAGAGCCACAATAAAGAATCCTCTAGAAACCGAATAAGCATCTCTAAATCTACCTAAAGTTAATATTTCCGACATGAAAATTAAAGATGGCGTCGCGACCGGATGTCTAAAGTCTGACGTAGGATATAACACAGATACTAGTTTGAAAAATATAAGCGTATTCATATCTGGAACTTTTTTAGGATTACGTTTATACGAATCGTATTTTTCTTTTAATAATTCGATTAAAAACTTTTTCGTTGAGACTTTATTTAGGTGAATGAGGTCGTATAGATAGGGAACTATTTTGTCGAAGATAAGAAATGATTTTATCGTTTCTCCTTCGTCGGTTAAGTTTGAGAATATATCGTGTATGTACTGTAAGAGGTGTGCGAATAATCTACTTAATAATTCTTTGTTATTTTCTGATAGACTTGGATCGTAACTTTTTATTAACTTCTGTAAGGCGATCGATTGTTGTGATGGCGTCTTCCCGGTTAATAATTTCTGAAAATGGAAAAATATCAATTATGTTAATTAACATAGTTTCCTCAGAGTATCGACGCGCTACTGCGCTGCGCGGTTTTACTCGCGTAACTTCCGATCATTTACTTATTTTGGATCTCCAGCTATATACCAGATTTTAAAGTAATTTTCCTTGAGGTCGTTTTTTTTTGTAATATTATTTTAAATAGAGTTAGAACTTATATTAAAATATTTTAATAAATCTTACCTTTAAATTATCACCTTCGTCAGATTTAAAATCGAAGAAGGAATCGATTTTCTCGCTACAATCCTCAATTTCTAAATCAGATTCATCCGTTTCTTTTAAATCGTTTAAATCATTGATGTTCGGTTTATCATCAGTATCTTCAGAACCTGATTCGCTTTCATCACTAGATTCATCATCTTGTGTATTTTTATCATCTATAGAATTAATTGAATTATTTAATTTATTTAAAGTTTTATTTTCAGAACTATCTAATATTTTAGAGTCTATGTTGGTTTTTAATTGCTTTTTTTGCTTGTCTGAATCAGAAACATCTGCATCGTTAGAATCATGTTTTCTTTTCAAAAATTTGTTGGCACTTTTATTTTTACTACTTGATTCTGATTTATCTTTTCCATCATCAGAAGCATCTACATCTGAATCTTCGTCATTATCATTTACTTTTTTATTTTTATTATTTACTTTATTCTGTTTATTCGATTTACTTTCTTCTTCATCATCAGAAGTATCTTCACTGGAATCTGTATCTTTAACATTATTTGCCTTAATATTTTTACTTTTTACTTTATCTTGTTTATTAGGTATCCTATTTTTATCTGAATCATCATCAAAACTATCGTTAACTTGATCTTCCTCAATATCTTCTTCATCTGCCTCTTTCTCATTTTCACCTTCTCCTTCTTCGTCACTCTCTTCTTCACTTTCACTTTCCTCTTCAGATGTATCGGATACACCATCTTCGAATTTCTTTTTAGCATTTGGTACTAAAATAAATTAATTATATTAGTATTTATTTTTGATAGTTTTAGCATTGCAGTGAGTGTATATCCTTCCCAGGTTATTATAAAATGTGTCACTTTGGTACAATAGTGTAGATTAATATAGGAACCTTGGAGCAATCAAAACTTTTTAGACCATCCTTTTTTGACACTATATTGTTTTATAAATTAAAACGACTTAATAGTTAAAATTTTATGAATGATTCATGCATATCTAATCATAATTATCAGTAGATCCAAAATCTATATATAATTATATATCATTATACAGTTAAAGATTAACTATTTAATATTCTACTATTAGTAAATACCTGAAAAATCTTTTAATACGTGCTCCGGTACAAGCGGCTTTCCTTCCTTGTCGTATGCTAACATGAAATCTTGTTCATTATCCAATTCAAAGTTATCGTCTAAATCATCTGCAGATCTAAAAGAGAGGAATATCTGTTATTTTTTGACGTGGTAACGTCTTATAAATCGATGAACGTCGGCTATACGAGCGAAAAAGCATGACTTATTATCACATTCCGCGAGCGAGAGCGCAGAACAAGCGATAGAGAGTCAAGATCGAGAAAAAATATTTGAATTAAAAGTGAAAATAAATGTTAATTTATCAAAAAAAAATTGAAAATTTTAATTAACTTCTCTGTACTATACAAAATAATGATAATTCAGTTATAATAATTTCAATTCAATTCATAAAAGTAATGCAATTTTTCATCAATGTTTTCTTATGCTGTTATCGCATAAAATTATCGTCCGCAAACTGACTTTAGAAACAACCAATTTTTTTTTTGCCTCATATTACGTTTTTTTTTTTTTTTTTTTTTTTTTTTTTTTTTTTTATGTTAGTTGAATAGGCAAACTGGCAGACGTGCCACCTGATGGTAAGTGGTCGACGTCGCCCATGAACATAAACTAGTTTACCTGGCAACTCATTTATGTGTTGCCTATCCTGAGACATATGATGTTAAGTCTCGGTGCCAGTAATTACACTGCCTGTCTTGCCGCTCTCTCCGAAACACAGCAAAGCTGTTTCACGGAAGAAATAAGCAAGATGGTGGTACCCATGCAGCCGGGAGCGCGGCACAGCGCATCCCTCCCACCGGTGAACCAAAATTATAATACCTAAAAGGTTTTTATTATAATACCTAAACACTAATTTAACATATATCATTGACTGAATCAGACTGTAAATGTCTCATTACTGGGCAAAATCGTCATCTCCATATAGAAGGGTTAAAGCCTAATCCATCACGCTGCTCCACTGTAGGTTGGCGGATATTTTTCTCTGCCATGAGTAACGATCGCTATCAGATGTTTGTGAAAACAACGGGGACCGACGGCTTAACGTGCTTTCCGCGTCACGTTGGGGAGACTCACAAGAACCCAGACGAGAAACAAATATTTGTATAAATACAAATATCTACCCTGAGCGGGAATCAAACCCGCGACCCCTGGTCTTGAGGTGACTATTCGCACCACTACACCAGAACGGTTGTCGTAGGAAAACAGTGAAACACAACATAGTCGTAATAAATGAACAAAGATGTACAATGGCCTATCAATGTGTGTATATAATACAATAAATTTCATTTTCTGAATATTTAAAAGATAACAAGAATTAGAGTAAAATTAAATTAAGGACAAAAATATCGTTTTCATTTTACACTATTAGTGATTGACGACCGTTCTGGTGTAGTGGTACGAGTAGTTACCTCAACGCCGGTGGTCGCGAATTTGTTTCCCGCTCGGAGCAGATATTTGTATTTGAACAAATATTTGTTTTCTGTCCTTGCGGGTCTCCCCACCGTGCCTAGGAGAGCCTATAAAGTCGTCGTTCCCGGTTGTTATCATAAGACACCTGGTAATGATCGTTACTTGTGGTGGATTAAGCTCCAATCCTTCTCCTACATGGAGAAAGGGCCTTTGTCCAGCAGTGGGATGTTTAAAGGCTGATTCAGTTCAGTTTAATTCAGTGATAAACCAGTTGTTATATCACATACCTATGTTTAGCGGGCTGTTTGTTTTTAGGTGCAACCTCTTCTTCGGACAACATCCTTAGTTCTCTCTGCCTTTCTAGTTCTTCTATTTTCTTCCTTTCTTCTTCGTCTTGCTTTTCTTTACTCTTTAGACCATCTGACGGCTGAGATACAAAATAATTTTGAGTAGGTATCATAATTTATTTGAATTTGAACCTCTGTTCTAGAGTATTCTATTTTTTTTAAGCTTTCAAGATCACTATTAAATACTTTCATTTAAACTGAGTTCGTCCATTGACCATATCCTCTACAACGTCACCAAAAAATCAGAAATCTCAAAATAATAATTACGGTAGGTCCCATTTAAATGAAATTGTGTTTTAGGGTAATATATCTAAATACCACATTTTCTTAATGATCAAATCAAAATAGACATTAGATTTTTATAAACTTAGCAAGTTAAAACAAGCTCAAATCATTAATAAATCAATTACATTGTATTCTATATAATAAAAAAAGCAATTTTACGAAATTTTAATTCTAAGGGGGTGAATAGAGATTTCAAACATTTTATGGGAAACAAAAAAAATACATCAATTTTAAATTTATCAAAAAAATAAGAATGAACGTATAATTCGTTACTTATCTATTAAAAACACAGTTTATATATTATTTTCAAAAGAGTAACTGCGGAGTTTCTTACCGATTCTTCTCTGCAGAATCTACATTCCGAATCGGTGGTAGCTTTACTTTTACAAAATAATAATCGTTTTAAAGTGTTAATTTGTAAAATGACGATTCGAACGTGTTCGTTAGGGCCTATTTGAATAAAGTTGTTTTTTATTTTGATTAAGTGTATAAAAACGTTAATACGTGTAAAATTGCGCAAATCTATTAATAATATTAACATATATTTATTATTTATTAGGGATTACATATCTGCCATGCTTAGATTGAAACCCCATTATACATCAAAAGATTTTTTTTATTTTTTATAAATTGTATTGTTCGAAATTCTCCATCACTCTTTCTAAGAAATAATTACTTATCTATTGCTCTCACGATTAAAAAAAAAATTTTAAAATGTCGTAAACAGGCTAATTTGTTTATAATTATAAACATTACTTGATAGTAAACACCTAAAAATTTTCAATTAATGTACTCTAAAATGCTATATAAAAAAACAGACAAAAATATATAATAGCGTATCATACAATCCTTGATATTACTATAACGATTGTCAGAAAAATGCGCGAAGTTTTTTTTTTTTTTAATAATTTGTAGAGTTCAATGACTTTTAAGGACGGCAAAATTATTGATGACTTACCGTTCCTCTCTTCTCGAACCTTAACTCTCTCATCATTTTATCATAATCCTGTCCCTTCTCAGCCTTACCCAGAAGTTTATCGATCAACGATTCTTCTGGAACGTTCTGTTTCTTAAACACAACCGGTTGCAGATCTTTCCACTCGGTGTCTAACTTCTCCGTCAAATCAAGCGTTTGTTCTTTTTCCTTCTGTTTTTCTGCTTTCCGTTTCTTAGATTCGGCTATTAACTGTTCGATCAAATCTTTATGTGATTTGGCACCGTCTTTTGAATCCGATTTTGATATCAACCCACCACCGAAATGGCCTTCCGATACGAAGTCATCTGAAAATTTTTGAACCATAAAGTAATTTTTTGCCAACACAGTTTTTTTTTCCTTTTTTTTTTTTTAATTTATGGATACATATTACAGATGCATGCAGACCACAACAGATGCATCTCTGTACAAATATTGTTTAAAAATAAAAGGTGATGATAGCACTACGCGTTATATTAAATACTAGTTGATTGATACCCACAACTTCGTCTGACTGTACGTCCTCATTTTATTTGGGAATGAGATTTTGCAGGTTTGTGGTACACTTGAAGGGTATTTATCCTGCAAAGCAAGTTACTATATGGCTATTGGCGCAGTTGGCATTGATCCGGGTTGGATTCCCGCCCCGAGTCTGGGTGTAATATTTATTTATTTATATAATATTTATATGTATATTTATTATAAAAAAGTATATCATTCGTCTGTTACCTAAAACACATTGATGTCTCATGCCCAAAAAAATAATTAAAATTATTAGGTTGTATTGCAGTCCCCTTGTGAGTTTTTTAGACAAAGACCACTTCTTTCCACTTGCTACGATCCTTACATACTTGTTTCGCTTCGTCTACTTTCATTATTCCCTTCATACACGCTCTTCGGTTTAGGGCACTCTTGACCTGGTCTTTTTTCAAGACGTCCCTGATTTGGTCTTGAAATGTCCGCCTAGGTCCACCCCTTTCAGCACTTTCATTCACACTCGCCTTATACGCTTTTTTCGTCAACCGTTCTTCATTCATTCTCTCGACATGGCCAAACCCTCTCAGCATACCTTTCTCAATTTTTGTCACTACATCTTCTTTCAGACCACAACGTTTCTTTATCTCACTATTTCTTATCTTGTCACTCAGCTTAACTCCTATCATACTTCTTAAAGCTCTCATCTCAACTGCATTTATTTTGCTTTCATGTTTCTTCTGCCATACCCAACTTTCACTTCCGTATATGAGTGTCGGTACCAACACCCCCTCATGAACAGCCAAACGAGCCTTGTTAGACACCGACTCCTCATAAAAGAGTGAAAAGCTCCATTCACCATGTTTCCTGCATTCACTCTTCTTTCAATATCACTCTCACACTTTCCATCTCTTGTAAACTTTGAACCTAGATACACAAACTCATTCACCTGTTCAATTTGTTTATCTCCAATCACGATATTGCAGCCTGTCACTGCCTCTTCTCTTTCAAACACCATCACTTTCGTCTTTTTTACATTCATCTTCATTCCCTTTCTAACAAAAGCTCCACTCATAGCATTTACCATCGCCTGCAACTCCTCGGCCGAAGACGCAAGTTATACTTGGTCATGACGAAAATACATCAAAAACATAAACATCACAACACGTAGTACTTAGGGAACATACCCATACTACGTGATCCGTTCCAGTGGGTGAGGGTCTTGTTTTCAAAAATACCACGCTTGGTCACTGGGGCGAGAGGGGTGATCTTAGATGTTCGTCACGTAGAGAAATCTTGCGCTTTTTCAAGTTATATTTAAATATGGCGCGCAGCGTTTAGCGCTTTTTAAACTCACAGGTGACAACACTACGCTACACAGCCAGTACTACTACTAACTACACTTTTTTACATTTTGTTTGCAAAAAAATCATTTAAAAACATATTTATGAATTACTAGGTGAAAATTTAAGGAAGAGGGGGTTTTAGCAAATACTACGAGTGATCACCGATGGGGAAGAGGGGTAAAAAATTGTAAAAAATGGGTCACGTAGTATGGGTATGTTCCATTATAAAAATCATTGTTTCTTAAATATTAATAACTTTATGTTAAGTGAAGATATAGCAATATTTTTTTAAACAAACGCCAAGTGTTTAAGAAATGAAACTTGAAAACTCAGTAAGAAATCTATCCAGTATTTTTCCATGATGCGCGCGACAAAACGTATTAATTAAGCCTAACTTACCACGTAAACCTCCAAATTTATCGTCATCTTCATCATCCGATTTTGGATCATCAAACTTTTCCACCTGTTCCAATGTTTGACCTCTACAAACAGATATATTTTGTTAGTTAATTTATTGACTGACCCAACTTCAACCATATTCATGAACTCTGTCCGTTGGTTAGGTTACCTTTGAACCTGTTTCACCAGTTACTAATAAAGTTTATCTCGCACATATATTTTACTGTAAGACTATCAGAGACTATCAGCGGGAGGCAAAAGAGGTCTTTGGGGACTGTTTCACCTCAACTAATAAACTCGGACTTTTGGTTTCATAGGTTGCAAGTTGCGACTAGACATTTTTGACATAAGTGGAATTTAATTGTTAAACAAAGAAAACATCAGAAATATTTATCAGTTTGATACCGTTATACGTCGGATAACTATCAGAAACTATCTGCAAACTGTAAAACAGGCCCTTAGTTTATAGCCTACCTATCCGGATAAACGGACTAACTAATACAAATAATTATTTTAATCCATTAAATCATTAATATTATATTTCCTACGAGTATAAAAATGAGACAGTGACAGTCGTTCTGTAGTAGTACGAAAGTTCCTTTAACATCGACGGTTGCGAGTTCGATTTTCGCTTAAAATAGAAATTTATAGTTATACAATTAATTGTTTCAATTTACACAAATATCTGCCAAGAGCGGGAGATTGTGTTAAAGCAACTACTCGCACCAATACATCAGAACGATTATCGAATAATCTGGAATAATCTTGTGTCACTAATCTGATAACCCTGCCTATATTATAAATGTGAAATGTTAATTTGTTTGTTACGCTTTTACGCGAAAACTACTTAGCCGATCATCATGAAATTTTGTACACATATTCTTACAGGTATTACAAGTAACATAGGATACTTTTTTTTTCGGGTCGCGAAGAAGCAGCGACAGAAGCTAGTACAGTATAAATATAAAACTACTATTAGAGTATTTAATTTTATTCACAATACCTGTGTGTCAACATATCATCATCTGCAAGATTATAAATGCTAGTCTTGGTTCGCTGCATGGCCTTCGCTCTCTCAGCCGCGAACCTCGCCGTCATCCGATCCTCAGCGGATATCTGGTTATTCTTCTCACCGATACGACGATCGATAAACGTATTTGTTTTGTTTAATAATTTCATTTCTGTACCTAGAGTTTCTTTTCTCTGTAACAAAATAGTTTATTTTAATATATATATATATATATTAGGATTGATTGATTCCCATGGAGGAGAAGTCTGGCCTTTTCGTCGAGGCCAGCCTGTCGCTAGAGGGATCCTGTTGCCTGCAGATCTGGGACCGTCCAATTAAAGCGGCTGACGGCTCCCGCAGGGGTTTAGTACGGTACGGTACGGTACTAGCAAAGTGCCGAGTCCGACATAGGTCTAGGACTGCCTACCCGGGCGACCTGGATATCATCCGTAAATGGATGCCCTGTGTCACAAAAAAAAAGGATTGATTGATTCAGCCTGCTAATGTAAAGGTATTTTATTCAGGATAGAATGGGAAAATCCACCACCACAAAAACCGTTCAATGCCCACTGCTGAACGTAGGCCTTCCTCATCTTCTCTGCGGGGAGGTTTATCTTGCCACGCTTGGCAGGCGAATTGGCACAGTGTGTTGTGGCGGGATATGGTGTGCTGCTGCCCATCACCACGCAATACGCACCACTATGGCTTTTTACAACACCTCGACAAAAAAGAGTTAAGAACTATTTTTTTCTGCCGGTTACCAAATGGCACATTTATATATGTATTTTAATGTAATATGAAATATCTTAGTTACAATCACATAAAATTTGTTTCTAATCAATTTGAATAATCATTGCAGAAGTTCCGCGAAAAAGCAAAAGAATGGCTACGCGTTGGAGCAGTGGGCACTGCATATGAAAATATATACATAATAACAAAAAGCTCCTCAATCCTTTTCAGTCTAGTTTCCGCACTAGTCACAGTTTTATCTTTTAAATACAATAAAATAGTATGGCTACTGTTTAAATACAGACATCAAGTCAGGAATATTCAATCAACTTGTCACAATGTTAATATTACTGGATTTCAGTAGTGCTTTTTTTAATACGGTTTGTTTTTCACATACTAATTCTCATATGTTGTTATTTTTAACATATCTGCTGATCATGAGATGACTGACTGGTTTCAATGTTACTTGTGTGGCCACCAGCAATATATTAATATTCAGTCATTCTTCTAGCTTGTGTATGACGAATGCTGACGTATCGCATGGTGGCATGTTGTTTCCTATTTTATTTTTGAAGTTATACTTCTTTTGGCGTGTTAGGGAAAAATGATGAGAGTAAATTTTTTCGATGCGTGTGTACACTGTGACTGCATCATAAATGTCTGTCTGTCCCGATGTTTGTCATCAAATCTTGCAAATTAAATTTGATCCACTTTCCGGTTACCGATTGACCTGAAATTTTGCATACAACGCAAAAGCAAACAAAAAACAAACAAAAAAAGAAACAAACACAAAACCATACAAATTTAAACTGTCTCCCAACATGGCTGGTCACCGTGGGAGAGCTAGACCAAAACCCTCCAGTAAATTCAATTCACGTGCGTACATAACACACACTTTTTTTTTCTTTTTCTTTCTTCTATGACATTTCTTCTGTTTACCACTTTTATACAAATAATTTCCAAATCTACCCACAATCCCTTTTTTCTGAACGACGTGATTGTCTTGTGTATTGACTTCAAAGTCCATCGACACTCACAATTAATTCAGTTAGTATCTTCGGTTTTGGTAGCCAGAGTCAAAACATCTGCCAGTGATTGTTGTGTACATGCCAATACACTGCCATTGTCTCTATAAGATTAATAATCTAGGCAATATTTTTGAAAAACATCTGTCCTAGATACACAAAACTAATTAAGTAAGCCTCGTAAGACTGAGTAACTTTCTACTAAAGTTAAGATAGCATAGCTTCAGGTTTTACCAATTAATGAGATCAGTCATTTTCATCCGTCAAGTTATATTAATGTACGAGAGGATTAATAAAATAAACTTGAGTGCTTACAAAAACTCTGTATAAGGTTTATATCTGGACTATGAAATATGACTATGTTTCCAAATGTTATAGGTAAGTGATTTGAGTTTCTTTGTGACATTCATGAACAACGTCACCGCCCGAACGATAACCTTGTTCTAAAGTCCATCAGTCTTCATCCTTTTACTCAAAATCCTCAAGCTGTTTGTCTTGGAACTAATTACCTCTGTCCATAAAACACGCTCAATAACTAGCAATGTTTATAAAATGTGTCCAAGAAATATATTTATCTTTTTTAAATATATTAAATATTTCTTGTTATCGATTATGATGTTGCCTAAAAGAGATCAATGTTTTGGCAATAAGGCCACCTTTTGTAACTAATATAAAATTTCTTAATTAAATGTTTTATGTTTATTGAAGTACTGTGTTGTCTTGGTGTACAAAAAACAATAAGTAAAGAAGAAAAGTTATTACCTTTTGTATAGCTTTCGCACGCGATACTCCAGGTAATCCTCTGTCATGTTTAGATTTCTTTCCTAAAACTTTTAATTTCTCCCTATTTATATGAACTTCGAAAGGATTTAATTTCTTCTTGTTTGCTTCGGCTTTTTTCTTCTGATGAACTTTATCTGCTAATCTTGCGTTTCGCTTATTTCTCACTTTAGCCATTTTCGTTTAAACTTTCGCTTTATTTATTTGTTACAAAAAATATAGTCTCTATTCCTATTTTCTAGGTTAAACATTCGTCAACAAATAAAATGAAATAAAATACACATGGCTTTGACAAGTGTCAAATTCAAATTTTAAAGTCGCGTTCAGTTGTCAAAGAGTACATAATACTGAATCTCACTCTCACTAGAATATAAATTCCTTGGTCACTACTTAAATTGTTACCTCTGGAGTCTTACAGAATGTTGCAAGTTTGTTATTGACGTAATAATATCTTATAAATCGATGGGCGCCAGCTGCACACACAAAAAGCATGACTTATTATCACGTTGCGCGAGCGAGAGCTCGAAACAAGCGATTGAGAGGCACGATCGGTTTGTGAAGTTGTGACTTGTGACGCATCTATCTCCCTTCCGCTCCATCGACAGACGCGTCTGAGTAGAAGAAAAAAAAATTGAATTACCGAGGGCAAATAAATGTTAATTTATTTCATTTAATTTTCAACTAAATCCTTTGTATTATACAAAATAATGATAATTCAGTGATAATAATTCAATTCATAAAAGTATGCAATTTTTCATCAATGTTTTCTTATGACTATATATATCGACTTTAAAGATAACCATTTTTTTTAATTTAAATTAAATTTAATATTTTAACATTTAATTTATAATGCTAATAATACATTATAAGTATTTATATAATAATTTATGACAGAAAAAAATCAGTTTCATAATATTCCTCAATAGACAACCAGACAAGTATTTTTATCGATATTTCACTAAAAAATATTTCCGTAAAGTAATATTACAACCTCACCAAAATATTAAAATATAATTACTTCATAAGTACATAATTATATTTGAAAGATTCGATAGTTTAAATGAACGCAGCATTTATTAATTTTCCTTTTTCTATTGGCCAATTGAAATTCAGCCGAATACAACCGACTTGCTGTTCGGCTATTTTCGTTAGGACGCCGTGTAGCATCTAGCGCGTAGGTATATTATTGTGTGGCTGTTCCTCCTTGTGTCGCTAGCGAAATCTACTTGTTCCAAGAAAAATGGCAGATGTTAGTAAAGAAGATCTTGAAAAGGAAATCGCGAGTAAGTGAAAAACTGCCGTAATAATATTTTATAAATTTTTATCACTTTATTCGATTTTAAGCGGCAAATAGACAAAATCGGTGAGAAGCAGAACTGCCCGGGGGTCACGTAATGGCTTCCTATATATGTTCAAGAGAACTTTGATTTTTTGTATCTTTCAATTGAAATATCTCTGATAGTAAGGCATCCTTACGAAAATGTTTCAAGTGAAAGTTGTTTGATCACATTATGCGGATCTACTGGTATATAGGGCATCATTTTAAAGCGTCTATTTAGGTCTGCCCACTGGTGGTTTATTTTTATGCAACGCGTAACTTCTAACATTCATGCACCACGTATGAAACGCTAAAATGGCTTAGTTTTATTCGTTTTCTAATATCACACATGATGCGCATCAAATATCAGAACAACTTTTATTCGAAGCATTTTGCTTATTACGCCTCATGTAGGTATTTTATTGCAATTTACTGAATGTTTTATCCAATTATTAACGACGCCATGTTGAGCGGCCCGCGGCCTCGGTCAGAAATGCTTTACAAATAAACGATCACAAGACGAACTGGAACTCTATTCGTTTGACTTTATTGCAAAATGTAATTTTTTCAATTCAAGATTTTTTGTATTATGGACTTATATAGAGTATAAGTCGTTTGTGTTTCGACCTTTTCATTTTCTCTTTGTTGATGGGGAAAGCAAATGGCGGGAAATCTAATGTTTACCTAACACAATATTCGTAATTATTTTTATTTCTATTATGGATTTTTGATGGTTTTTTTTTTCGGTTCCGATTCAATTGTAGCCTACAAATACGAACTATGCAATAAAACTTATCGGTATTGCATTGAAGCTGGATTACAATCGTTTTTTTTTTATGCATCTGTTAATGAACAATGTACTGTAAACATTAAATTTATATTCGACAAAATGTAAACAAATAATAACGCTTATAGTTCTTTATATATATATATATATATATTGTTTTTTTTTTTTAATTTATTTATTATTAGTCTACTACAAAGATTACACTTACAATCTCTGATAATAATTTTTAGAAAAATCATAAACAAATAAAGGTATACAAATGTAATTTATACTAATATATAAATAAGAAATAATAAATATGGCCTTAAAGGTATACAAATGTAATTTATACTAATATATAAATAATAAATATGGCCTACGTTAATGTTGTTGAAACTGTTGAATCACTTATATGACAATTTTCTTTATTATTTACTTTAAAATAACAAATTATATAAAACTGACGTAAAGATAAACAAAATTAGTAGATGTGCTGTAGAGAAAACTTCTAGAGATAAGCACAGCCTTTATATAATACTGTACGTATAATAAAGTGTTAAATCAA
The DNA here is from genome assembly GCA_036937285.1 of Euphydryas editha. NCBI lineage: Eukaryota > Metazoa > Arthropoda > Insecta > Lepidoptera > Nymphalidae > Euphydryas > Euphydryas editha. Next base: position 14,485,658 of record JAUPFZ010000023.1, read on the forward strand.
TAAATAAATAAATGTATGTACAACTTTTATGTTCTTTCTATATACAGTCAAACCTGGATAAGCGAGAGTTCAAGGGAGCACCATCTCATTCTCGCTTATAGAGGTTTCTCACTAACCCGAGTTTCTCGCTAATGCAGGTACATGGGTAGCGTTTCTCTCTTGTAGAGGTACGCAGCAATAACAAGTCACAGCAAGTACGAATGTAGTAAATAGGTAATATGATAAAATTATGTGCATAATATGCACAACATATATTATGTACATATATATTTTTAATAGTGTGTATATGTTACGTTCATGAGATTTCGACATATAAGTACTTTATAAGGGTAGGTATCAAGATGCTTACGAAAAAAAAAAACAAAAATTCATGCACTATGTTACACACGAAAGTTAAGAATGAGTCATAAAATAGCAGATGTTAAATTTGTAATTTGTTTTTTTTTATTTGTTACTGTATGTGTATGTATGTATTTTTATTGAAACCATAGTTCCTCCTAAATGATATAAATAAATAAAGCTCGACTGTCGCTTATAGAGGTATAGATAAGTAGCAGTCTCACTTACGGAGGTCCATGAGGGAAAAACGACTCTCTCTTACAGAGGTTTCTGTTTCTCGCTAATAGAGGTTTTGGGAGGTTAAAATGACGGGTCCTGGCTATTACTCTCACTTATAGAGTTTTCTCATTTATCCAGTTCTCACTTACCCAGGTTTGACTGTATTCCAATTTTTACTTTACATAATGCTAAAAGAATTATTAAAATAACTTTATTTGTTTTAAAGTTATCCATTACAGACTAACAAGTCTTAAAATGTTAGTATAAAGTTTAAAAAAAAACGAATTCTATGTCAACAGAAATCCTCAAAAATGCGAATCTAGCCAAGACCTCAACAAAGAAGGTTATTCAGAAGCTCGAGAAAGTATTTGATACCGATTTAAGCGAGAAAAAGAAGGTCATCGACCAGCTTGTGATGGACTATGTGAATAGTAAGGGTTCTGATGATGAAGAAGAAGATGGAGATGAAGAAGAAGAGGTAAATATAACGAGGAGAATATTTTCATAAAATGATGTTATGACAAATTTGTAATATTAAGTTTTAATGTTTCTTAATAGAATCAAATTTAAAGAGTAGATTTCCATTAATTATAATATTGCAAAATGATTCAATGGTGCTTTAATAATTATTTATCTACTCCTATGCTTTAAACTCTAAATCCTCTATAAAAGATTCTGAAACAGCTTATTGCCAACATTAAAACACCCAATGTCCTAATAACCATAATCTATACAAATAATAAATCTGTTAAAACCTCCGTTTTATTAATACACTATATATCATCAAGAATAAATTTTGATAGTGCGTTTTTTTTTTGTATCAGCGCCATCTCTTATCGTTTTTGGTCGTGCACGTATCACGTAAAAAGTACAAAACCAATGTAAATAACTTTAATACATAAAAATCATGCATAACTCACAGTATAATTTAGTTATTGTTTCATTGTAATTAAATTTAAAAATAAATATTTAAGAAAATAGAAATAGGTACCTACGCCGCCAACGCCATCAGGTCTAAGGAATCTTTAAAACTTACAAAACTTATATTTGAGTTATTATTTTGTTAAACTTAAAAGTTTACTAAATATGTCGGATAGGAATAGAAATCGTTTTAATATTTTAGATAAACATCATTTTCAATTAATGGGTACGTTCGCGCGCCCTCTTCTAATTGATAATTCATCACTTTTATAGGATTTTTTAATCTATGCATTCCAAAGACCACATTAAAAAATCCAAGACAGATTAAAAAATCCTATAAAAGTGATGAATTATCAATTAGAAGAGGGCCCGCGAACGTACCCAATATTTATGTTAAATGTCACTAAAAATAAAAACGATATGCTTCCATTATACGATAGATGGCGCATGTAGGTGATAAAAAATATAAATTTATAATTTTTAAAATTTTAGTTAAATACCCGTGCGAAGCCGGGGCGGGCCGCTAGTATCATCTAAACGGATGATGTACTGAATTTCATAATAACACTCCTTTGATCTTTTTTCGATCCCTTCTGCACAAAGGGCTTACTTAACAGACAGCCACGTTCTTAGTGCCAAAACACATAACGGCGTTGCGGCGACGCAACGCTAAAATCGGCAGTTTGCGTTGCGGCGTTGCGGCGCCGCGAAAAAGAGCGTTGTTGTAGGGTAACCAGTTCTTCGTGATTTTTTATTGTGGATATTAATTTAATTATTTTAAATATTATAGTTCACGTGAAATTTGTTAATTATTGTTTGTGAAGTTGTTATTTAGTAGAATGCATAAAAAGTAATCCTTTGTACCGGAAATAATTTTGTGAATCAAGTTTGTATGCTGGTAGAATTTTAAACAACTTTTGTCTCATAAAGCCTAAACAAAATTGAAACAAAGTGATACATAAATTAATATCTTACATTTATATTCGTTCTATAGATTAAATATAAATAAATACCTTTCGCCCGCGGCTCCGCTTGCGTGGTACAGCTACCAGCTAGTAGTCGGTACGTAAAGTAGGTACTCTATGTCCTTTTCTGTACCCCAGACAACTGGTATGCAGAATTTCATGATGATCGTAATTCAGGTGAATAGTTAAAGCGTGAAAGCGTAACAAACAAAGAAACTTACTTTAGCGTTTATCATATGCATGAAATTAGCATTCCCCTATAATTGTGTAAGATAGAAAAAATATCACTATAATAACTTTTCGAAACGCTGCTTTATTACATATTTATAATTTAGGTACATCATACATGTCATTTTTTGAACCGAGTAATAAATTAGGTGTAAATCTAATAGTTAAAAGTGGTTAAAAGTAACAATACCTATAACAACAATTGAGCTGAACTGTGAGCCGTTTCACAGCTCCGGTTCAAGAATATGGCTCATGAGCTTATCTGCAGTTCATAAAAATTCATTGAGATACCCATGTCTAATAAAGACACAAAAAAATAAAATATAAAAATAGACACAAAATGTCAATAAATCATGGTCAACAAGTATGACGTCACAACGCCGGAATTGGCGGTGCCGCGCCGCTAAAATTGGCGGTGACGCCACCGCCGATTTTAGCGTTGCGGCGCCGCGACGCCGTTATGTGTTTCGGCCCTTATTGCTATATGCGTGGCATCTGTATGAATTTCAAAAAAAGAACATCTGTATGATTTTCAAAAAAGGAACATTGTCATTGACACGCGTTTCACTACCAGAAGGCTGGACGCCGTAAAAAAAAGTTGGGTTATTCGAATCCCCGCCATTTTTCTTCGATATTTTTAATATTTTGTTTACAAAAATATAATGGGTGTGGATAAAGTCTTGTATGCAACTGTTGATAACTGTACGGCCTAAACTGACTTGAAATTCGTATTCAGCGGGTCGAAAAACATGCCCGTAGATAGGTGGCGCCCGGAGTACAGACATTTTTTTTTTTGTGTGCCGGTGTAATTTGGTATTAAAACACTCATGTGATGATACTATTATCACTTAATTATAATAATTATCAACAGTTGCATACAAGACTTTATCTACATCCATAATATGAATCCTCTATAAAAGATTCTGAAACAGTTTACTAGTAACATTAAAACAGCCAGTCCAAGCAACCTAAAATCTGACATTTCTAGGTGGATATATACAAATAAACTAAAAATTAAAGAAAATTATAATAAATAAACAACGCCGACGAAACATGAAAATATAGTCTATCTCTTTCTATCTTGTTTGTTTGCTATCTGCTGCACGGCTCTCGCCTAAGGTCGGGCAAAGTCCAACGAGACTATTGCGGGTTTGAAAACATTTGCGCGGCCTTTTGATTTCCTAGTTATTTATTTATTTTTATTTCATTCCGTTCGTGAAGCGGTCGGGTGATACATAAATTTTGTTCATTCTCTGTTATTTCCTATTAATATTTTCGTTAATTATTCTTATTTGTTACTAGTTTGAGTAATAGTTGTTATTTGTTATATTAATTGTTGTTTTTGTTATTTGTTGCTGTTATATCTAGTTTTAATAAAGTTGTATAAGTAAAAAAGGTTACAAAACCTTGCATAGGCAAATGACCTGGTAATTGGTTTGTTTACATTTGGTATCTTGTCTCGTTGAACGCACTATATTTATTTTTCTATTTATTTATTTTTGACGATAATTTATGGTCTAGTTTCACCCCTTTCGGGGTTGCACTTTATCGCGGGACACACTGTATGTTGATAGTTTTAAATTAGGTATTTTGTTTTTAGTTACATTTGAAATTATATTTTCATTTTATCGCGGGATACACTGTATTATGGTCTTCTGCCTTTTAAAATAATGTTATACTTCGTATTAAATAGTATTTTTATTTGTTTCACAGGAAGAAGAAAAAAAGCCCGCTAAGCGATCAGCGCCCGCTGCGAAGGCTTCTTCGAAGAAAGCTAAAAAGGATAGCTCCGAGGAGGAGGATGATGAGGATGGAACTAATGACAGTGAATCTGAGGTTTGTATTAAAATATAATTTATAGTAATTTTTTTTTAGACTAGATGCATAGAGCATATAATAAGCAAATACCAGATACTGATGGACTTAAAACCTAATTAGTACCGTTGAGTTTTTAAGTGCTATATATATTTGACTTTAAAATTCATCTCATCCTTGAAAATGAAAAAAAAAAATTCTAAGAAAATCTGCGTGTTTCGAAAATGCAAAATAAAAGATGCGTTTGTCAAGCCAAAGCAACAACAAGCATCAACATTAAAAATTCTGTAAATAATTTTGTTTCTAGGAGGAGAAGAAAAAGCCTGCACCAAAGAAAGGCAAGAAAAAGAAGGGATCTGAAGACTCGGACAGTGACTGGGGAAAGAAAAAGGAGAAAGCTCCTAAAGCTAAAAAGGTATTTTTAAATTGCTACTGTTACATTTTCGCTTCCGGTTCGGCAGCTGTCAAGTAGAAAGTGCGCGAAACATTGTTTCTGTGTTTTAATACGAAATTGCGTGAAATATCGTCTATCTGCGAACTAAAGTGACTAAAAACAACGGAACAAGGACTATAGAACATAAAAAGTGCTAAAGTCAAGTGATAAACTCAACAAAAACTGTGGAAAGTACCTAAAATCATTCAGATTGGTATAAAGAACAATAACTACCTACTTCATATAAATTTCCAACGTTCAATTTTCGAACCACATTGTGTGTTGACATTTGGTTGTCATTAACAGCTAATACATCGACATTGACAACTGACATATTAAATCGGTGTTGCTACTACGAAATACATTTCTACGATTAATAAGTGTTGCCTACCCTAAACCAGTGTGGCCACAAGTAATTAAAATCTTACAAATAGCAGAAAAAAAAATACAATAATAAAAAAATGAACCAAGAACAACTGGATATCTTAATCACAAAAATGAACCAAACCTTCATGGCGAGGACCGAGGAAATTAAGGATGAATTTGCAAAACAAACCTACGCCCTCACAGAAAACTTCTCCAAAAACATGGCAACTACACTAGATGAAAAACTGAACCCGTTTATGGAAGAGAACAATAAACTTAAAAATGAAGTGTCACTGTTGAAGGAAAAAATCTACAACCTAGAAAAAAAAGCAAGGACAAATAATATTATTCTCCACGGAATAGAAGAGCGGGAAGATAGTAACTCCAACCTTATGGATGTCGTCTTAAAAACTCTAAATGTTATGACCAAGGCTGCAAATATAGAAGATTTTGACAAATGGGAAATAAGCGAGGCCTACAGGCTGGGAAGAAAAGATAACAAGAAAAAAAGACCTATACTAATAAAACTTACCTTGGCTTGGAGGAGACTTGCAATTCTACAGAACAACAAACATTTTCCAGAAAATATATACGCCACAGAAGACTTTCCAAAGGATGTCCTACAGGTTAGGAAAGAGTTAAAAGACAAACAACAAGAAGAGATAAAGAAAGGAAACTTGGCCATCATCCGATATGATAAACTCATAATTAAGGAAAATAAGCAAGGAAAAAGTCATGACAAACGGAAGCGTTCGCCTACTAAAACACCAGAAAACACACGCATTAACAGAGAAAGGGTCAGCCAAATCGTCCCAAACAAAATAAATAAAACAAACAAACTCGAGTTTATAAGCCGCTCCAGAACAAACTCGCTATCTGATATGCAAACTCCAAAAAACTAAAACTCGCCTCCAAAAACCGGAAGAACACAACCAAAGACATAACATATAAACCAACAAAATATCCCAATCCGGCTGATCCCCGTGGGATGTCAGATCAAAACCCTCCAACATACATTACCACTCTAAACACACTTTCACTACGAACAAAAGAAAGACTCCTTGAACTAGAAAAAGCTTTAGAGAATATCAAATGGGACATCCTTGGTCTGAGCGAAGTGAGACGGTTAGGAAATCAGATCGAAGAACATGATGACTACATCTTTTATTATATAGGTGAAACAAAGGGACAATATGGAGTAGGATTTATGATAAAAAAACACCTGAAGAAACAAATAATTGAATTCATAGGTATATCCGAAAGAATTGCGGTATTAAACATAAAATTACATGGATACAAAGATAATTGGTCCATTGTGCAAATTTACGCGCCGACTGAATCAACAGAAGAAAAAACGAAAGACGAATTCTACAGTCAATTATCAACAACATTAGAGTCAACCTATAAGAATATTATAGTGATGGGCGATTTTAATGGAAAAATAGGGAAAAGGAAACAAGGTGAAGAATCTATCATAGGAAAACACTGCATAGGCAAGAGAAATAAAAATGGTGAGAGGGTCATAAACATGGCCCTCCAAAACAATATAACCATATTGAACAGTCTCTTTAAGAAGAAATCATCCAGAAAATGGACATGGATGTCACCTGACGGGAGATACCACAACGAGATAGACTTTATAATGAGCAACCAACCTAGATCATTCCAAAATGTCGATATAATAAACAACCTAAACTTTAACACAAATCATCGCATGGTTAGAGCAACATTATCACAAAAACAACATAAAATACATAGAAAGTGCTTTAACCTAATTGCAGCAGCCTTAAAAACCCACAAAATGGCATATAAAAAAGAGACTTCCAAACAAACCAATGAGACGCAGGAAAACTATAACTCAGCGATAAATGATATGTATAGACTAGAGACAAGGACAAAACCAAAGAGAAACACACTAACACCCAAGACACTCGACCTCATCAATAAAAGAAAGGAACTACTTAGGAACAGGAAAGATAAAGCAGTGCTACAAAAAATAACAAATCTTAGCAAAGAAATCAGTCGCAATATAAAACAGGATAGGTCGTGCAGAAGAATCAAATGTATGAAACACCACATCAACAAAACAGGAGGTATAAACAAAGCATTGAAAGAGTTAAGAGAGGAAAAAATTTGGATTACAAAATTAAAAAATAATAAAAACAAACATGAAACTAAGAGACAGCCTATTCTAGAACTTGCAACAGAATATTATAAAAAACTATACTCATCTGAAAATACCCATGATGTTAACATAGACATCGAAGGTGACCCTGAAGAATTACCCCCAATTCTAGAAAGGGAAGTTCAGCATGCAATAATGTCACAGAAAAATGAGAAAGCCCCAGGAACCGACAACATAACCAATGAGATGATGAAAGTGAGACTGCCAGAAACAATAACAAGACTGACCAACTTATTCAACCTTATTCTAGACACTGAAAATATACCAATCCAATGGACAACAAGCTCAATAATTCTTATTCACAAGAAAGGAGACAGGGCAGAAATAAACAACTATCGTCCGATAAGTCTAATGTCGAACATATATAAAGTATTTTCAAAAGTAATACTTAAACGCATTACCAAAATCTTGGACGAATCACAACCACGAGAACAGGCTGGCTTTAGATCGGGATATTCCACAATTGATCATATACATGTAATAAAACAGCTTATAGAAAAATGTCAAGAGTATAATCGCCCACTGTATATGGCATTTGTGGATTATAATAAGGCATTCGACTCCATAGAACATCATTGCATATGGGAAGCCCTAAAAACCCAAGGAATTCATAATAAATATATAAGGCTTATAAAAAATGTGTACTCAAACAGTACTGGAAGAATAAAGTTAGAAACAGAGGGGGAAATGTTCCTCATATGCAGAGGCGTGAGACAGGGAGACCCACTCTCACCAAAACTTTTCTCGTCTGTATTAGAGGAGGTCTTCAAGAAGATAAAATGGGACCATTTTGGAATTGACATCAGTGGAACGAACTTGAACCACCTAAGATTCGCTGATGACATAGTACTCATAAGCGATAACCCAGAAAATCTCCAGACTATGCTTCGAGATCTGGCACAAGTGAGCAAAAAGGTGGGACTGACCATGAATAAAACAAAGACTAAAATAATAACAAATAGATCACGAGTAAATATTAAAATAGATGACAACGAAATAGAATATGTAAATTCCTATATTTACTTAGGCCAAATAATAGCATTTAATGACCAAATGGACTCTGAGATTGGAAGAAGGATTGCCAGCGCATGGAAGAGATTCTGGACTTTGAAGGAAGTGTTGAAAGGCAATCAGTATAACATGGCCATAAAAAGAAAAATATACAACATCTGTATACTACCAATACTAACTTACGGGTGCCAGACATGGGCAACAACACATAAACATGACCAAAAACTCATGACTTGTCAGAGGGCTATGGAACGAAGCATGCTGGGCTACACTAAACGAGATCATAAAAGAGCAGAAGATATAAGAAAAATAACTAAAGTGGAAGATGTAATATTAAAAACAAAAACCCTGAAATGGAGGTGGGTAGGCCACATGCTCCGAGATACTGAAAATAAATGGACGAGGGATGTGTCTTTGTGGACCCCCAGATTTAATACTAAAAGAAAAAGAGGGAGACAAAGGAAGCGATGGTCAGATGAGATCAGGGGGGCTGCAGGCCCATTATGGCAGAGGACTGCATTGTCTCGGGAGGAGTGGAAGAAGTTGGAGGAGACCTTTGTGTCCCAAGGACACGCAGATAAATGTTACCGTGTACAGTAATAATGTAGATAAACATAAATTGTATGAAACATTGTTAACTTTATCAGCAATAAAGGTTTAATAACTGTTACATTTTAAAAGACAAAATTTATATACAGGCGAATTAAACTAGTGGTCTCCCAGTGGTCGAAATTCGACCTAATCTGCGTGTTTGTGACATTGGTGGTATAATTTGTGTCAATTGACTTTATTATGAATTTATAAATTGTCGACTCAAAATGTCAAAAATTAATTGACACATTGTCAACATCATAAAAATATGATTAGGCATAACATGGTGAGCGACATAAGCAGCAGTCATTGGACCTGATCTGTGATAAAAAATTCGTTGCAAGACCTTTTTGTTGTATTTAAGATAGTGTTAAGAACAGACTTTGACAATAAACAAAATTTGTATACAATGTACAATTTGTACATATGTGTGTGTGTAGTGTTTTATTTTTAAAAAATTATTTAATGTATTTTTTGAGCATTATTATAAAAAATATTAGCATTCTGCACTTCTTCTCCATATAAACTTTAACTGTGCCAAACATACTTTTCCGTCCGCGTAATTTTCGTAAAAACGGGTAAAAAGTTTTTGCTGCACATATGAATATTAGTGATGTGCCGGATATCCGTATCCGTATCCGCGGATATCCGAGGGAGAAGAGAGATCCGTATCCGTGACTCTTAATGCGCATCTTTTACGGATCTTTTACCTTATTAATTTTAAACACATAGATGAATTTCTATATAACGTGATTTTATATTCACTGAAAAACTCTTAGGTACGTGTTAGTAATACTATAAACAGCAACTTTTTTTCTGGCCAACGTGGAAATGAAAAAAAAAATCTGTCCTCCATTCAAGTGACCGGTCACCTGAAACTCCTAAGTCTCACTAACAAACACAAACGTTATCTATCCCGCACAGTGTCACACTAAAGTATAAACTAAACAAAATACAAAACAAAAGAAAGAACCGCGCAAGTGATTGAGTAAGAAAGTTAAGGGTCATTACAACGTCTCCTCATGGACATATTCCCGCTAGATGGCGCTGTTCGGGCTTTCGACAGGTTTTTGATATTTTTGCAATGTTGCTATGCACAGATTTTAAAAATATTACACTTAGCGGATGTATATCAATGCCTATTATTTTATCACATCATTAGTTTACTTTAAAATGGAGCCATTTAGTGAAATAGTCTAATAATAATATCTGTCATATCGATTACTGTATATACGCAACACTCACGCACACACTGACATCAGAGTTGTTATCCAAATTCTGTGGTTCTTACATAAATGACGAAATGTTTACTATAAAATTGAACTAGATGGCATTGCAACAAAAACTGTCTCGTTTTGTTTCGTATTTTTTTTAATTTAGTTCGGATATAATACTCCTCCCGCTTCATATCGCGTCCCGCGCTCGTCTATTCGGTATTTTAGTGTATATGTCGATGCCGATAGCAACGCAGCCGATATGAACGTGTAATGTTTTACTTTCGCAGTTTCGCTCCGAATTAATTCTTTGTTGTTTTTACAAGTTTTACTTACTGAATGTGTATTCAGTTATGTCTGATTAATGGATTTTAATTTTAAACTATTATTATACGTCTTCATTTAATTCATTTATTATATATTAATTTATTTACATTTAAATCATATAATAATTTATATACGACCATTCTGGTGTAGTGGTGCGAGTAGTCGCTGCGTCGCGCGCCGACGGTCGCGGGTTTGATTCCCGCTCGTGACAGATATTTGTATTGGTACAAATATTTGTTTCCGGTCTGGGTGTATGTCCTTGTGGGTCTCCCCACCGTGCCTCGGAGAGCACGTAAAGCCGTCAGTCCCGGTTGTTATCATAGACATGATAACGATCTTGGAGAAGTTTTATGATGTTGTTAATATTATATTCAACGTAATGGTATTAAAATATAGATCAAAACTAATCAATCACTGCATTTTTTTTTTAATCCACCAATAAATTACTTTGAAATAGATTATTGAATTTTACGTATTTTAGTACCTACGGAACGTCTGTGATTTCTGATTAGGGTTTCGGAAAATATCCGTTCTCGATCCCGGGAAACATCGGTCGGGAATAACGGGATTGAAAAAGAAATCTTAAAATTTATGAAATTGCTTATAATGAGGATCAGTAAAGGTATAGCAAATTCAATAGAACTAGTATCCACGTTATTCTCTATGACATAAGAATGATATTCCTTTTTGAATTATCCAAATCGGACCATTACTTACGAAGATATTAAGTTATAAACATTATGCCTTCCTGCCGCTAAAAGTTAGTGTACGCGGGTGCGTGTGACGTCATTGTGCCCGAACGAGCGCAGTTCACGAATCAACGGAGCGGCGGCGACGCGGTTGGTCGTTTTATTTGAAGTTTATTTAAATATAGTGTTGTTATAAAGTGTAATTTTCTGATATTTAAATATAAAACGTATTTACTAATCGTACTAATAAAGTAGAAGCTGGTTTTGGTGCAAGAAACAAAGAAGAAATATTCGAAGATTATGATGAAAACTATTGTACTGATATTTTAGAGGAGTCCACGCATTTTTGGAAAACATCAATATTTCCGAAACGAATTGATATTTGAAATTAATCTTCTATTAATAATATGACATGTGCTTTTTATTATGCAAGATTTCGAAATAAAACTCTATAAAAGAAAGAAAAGCATTTTTATTTTTAAACTTGATTACTAAATAGACAATCCTGTAAATTAACTAAACTACAGGCTATTGTTACAATATTATCCAAAAAATTTATGTACGAAATATCGACACATGCGTCAGGTCCGATCATTTTGAAGTCTCTCAACTTCCATATGCTTCTTTCAATGTGAACTTTTATAGCACCAATTCTCTCTGTTTGCAAAACTTCCTCTGCTATAGGTTTGGAATTGGAACTCACACACGGCGAGCCGTATGCGGAAAAGCGCCGTTCCCTGGCCGAATGGGGTACCCGTACCCTGATCCTGGTCCTCGACCACATGAAGTCCCGCATCAGGGTACTGTTCGACACTAGACTGGTGTCCGGACGATTCCCTCACAGCTGGAAGGAGGTGAATCTCGTGCTACTGCCGAAGCCGGGAAGGCCTTCGACATCAGTCGTTGGCTTCAGGCCCATCGTGCTGCTGAACAAGGTACGCAAGCTGTTGGAGAGGGTAGTCACTGCTCACATCGTCCAGCACCTCACGCGGGTCGGCCCTGACCTGTCCGACGTCCGGCTCGGGTTTCGGGCTGGTCGGTCGACGCCATTCTGCATCTGAAGATCGTGGCTTCGGAGGCCGTCGCCTCGAAGGGAGTGTGTTAGTTAGAGTGGTGTCTCTCGACATCGCCAACGTTCCATGGAGTGCCCTCTACCTAAGGCGGCGAGTGGCAGACTACCTTGACGGTCGCAATGTCCTCTTCGTGAACTCTTCGTGAAGGGGACGTTGTCAGGAGGTCCATGTCGTGTGGCGTCCCACAGGGTTCTGTTCTCAGATCGCTCCTGTGGGACATCGGGTACGACTGAGTCCTCCGTAGATCCCCCCCCCCCCCTGGGCTGGGATTGATTTGTTACGCCGATGACACTCTGGTTACAGCTCGGGGCGGGACCTTCGTGGAGGCGGCATCTCTGGCCACCTCAGGTACCGCGGAGGTGGTCAGGAGGATCGAGGCACTGGGGCTTAGGGTGGTCCTTAACAAATTTGAGGCCCTGCTTTTCTATGGGTCTCGATGTGATCCACCCGTCAGTACTTCGATAATGGTACGGTTACGTTACATATACGGTTGACAATACTGTGATCGGTATCCGAGCCCACATGAAATATCTGGGCCTGGTACTTGACGGAAGGTGGTGCTTCGACGAGCACTTTCGCCAACTAGCAACGAAGCTCGTCGGCACGGCGTCCGCCCTCGGTCGGCTAATGTCGAATATGGGCGGAAAAAGTCTAGCGTGCCAACGACTCTACGCCGGGGTGGTCCGGTCAATGCCGCTGTACGGCGCCCCCGTGTAGGCAGAGTCCCTGACTGCCCACAATAGATCCCGTCTGTGACGTCCACAGAGGGTCGTGGCGGTCAGGGGCATACGCGGCTACCGCACGGTAGTTGCTGAGGCCTCCTGCGCATTGGCCGGAACCCCCCTATGGGACCTGGAGATGGAAGCGCTCGCCGAAGTTTATCGGCGGGTGTCGGCGGCGTGGACGGGGGGCACTAATCCCCCGCCGATCAAATTCACCGCATGGTGGGATGACACCCGCCGCACCACCTTCACACGTTGGAAGGCTCGGCTGGAGACGTCTCGGGTTGGTCTTTGGGCCATCGGGGCGCTTCAGCCGATATTGGAGGAGTGAGCGGCAGCACGGAGTTCTCACCTTCCGACTCGTGCAAGTGTTGTCGGGGCATGACTGCTTCGGCAAATACTTGCACGTCGTCGCAAGGAGGGAGACTACTCCGGACTGCCACCATAGTGACTGCTGTGAGGACTCCGCGCAACATACGCGAGATACGAGCGTGTCGTGCCCGGCTTGGGCTGAGCAGCGCTGGGATCTCGCTGCAGTCATTGAAGAGGACCTGTCGCCGCCGGCCGTTGCGCGAGCTTTGGTTGGCGGTAATAGGGCCTGGACCGCGGTCGCCATCTTCTGCGAGAACGTCATCTCGCAGAAAGAGGCGGTGGAGAGGGCCCGGAAGGACTTACTCTTTTTGGATCACGCCGGCGCCGCGGCCTTTACTCTTTGTTTTTTTACCCGAGTACATCCCTGTGTCATTGTTTTGACCTTGTAATATTATATAGAAATCGGAACGGGCGAATAGGTAAGTACTTAGGTTTATCCACAAAACACAGAAAAAGTAAGTAGGTATGTTTTTATTAATACAACAGGCTTAAAATGAGTGAATACTTAAGTACATGACACGTTGTAGTAGGTACCAACTTATATTCATATTAACTAAATAATATAGGTATAGGTAGTTATGTAGGTACTTACATCGAAATTATCTTCGCAAGAATGTCTTGTAGCCCGGGACGAAGGTGGAGTTTTATCATCTATTTTCACAACGGCATAGTATTTTTCACGTAGTTTTGGGTCTTTCGGCACGTATAAAAAGAGTTTTTCAGGCTTTTTAAAAGAAGTATTTGTACATTACGGCACTATACAATATTCATACATAGTTAGAAAGGAGAATTAGACACAAATCGGACACTTAATTTGTTTCAAAGACACAATAAACCAATGAAAACACCTACGCGCCTTATCGCTGACAACGGCTTCGGACACAGTGACGTCACAGCCTACCATGCCGGCCGGTTAGTGAACTCCGCTAGTAATTTGATCATAACTTCGTCAATTTTTGTCGTAGAACAAAAATTTTTTCACTGTATCTTAAGGATTTCTTAGCTCTATAAATCTGCATTCTCAACTAAAAACGTTACGGATCCTCATTGAGGTGATACCATATTATTGAGTGATTTGAAGTAGGTAATTATGTAATATAAAGAAATATTATTTTTAATATACAAGTTCTGACAATTGCAGCTGCATTTTCTGACTGGTCAACGTTTAATTATTTATTCTAACAAAGAAAAACTATATTTACCAAATGTTTACAATGTTTACAATAGGTTATATTGGTTTAAAAAAAAAAAAATTGACGACCGTTCTGGTCTAGTGGTGCGAGTAGTCGCCTCAAAGCCGCGCGCCGCTGGCGGTCGTGGGTCCGATTCCCGTTTGGGACAGAAATTTGTATTTGTACTAATATTTGTTTCCGGTCTGGGTGTATGTCCTTGTGGGTCTCCCACCGTGCCTCGGATAGCACGTAAAGCCGTCAGTTCCGGTTGTTATCATAGACACTTGATAACGATCGTTACTCATGGTAGGGAAATTATCCGCCAACCCGCAGTGGAGCAGCGTGGTGGGTTAAGCTCCAACCCTTCTTCTTTATGGAGAAGAGGCCTTCGCTCAGCAGTGGATTGTTTACAGGCAGATACAATACAGTACAGTAATAATCTACACAATAACAACAGCGTTTTTTATTTACTAATATAGCTGTGCCCCGCGGTTTCACCCGCGTTAATTTGAAGGAAAAACGTACTTAAATATTTTAAAACCAATATTAACCAACCAAGGAGAAGAAAATACTGGTTTTCTCCGCAACCTGATCTCGATTAGGCAACATATTATAGTTCTCCGCGTGAAAAGAAGTCTTGACATAAATCGATTTCTAGGTATATGTTTAAATGTTTGTCCATGTGCTTCATTAATTGTTACAGCAAACGATAACTCAGGCGACTTGTGTCTGCGCGCGGCGTGACTACATAGTTTCATATGATTTTACATTATCTTCTAAATTATGCGTTCAAATTAAATGCTATAAAAGACAAAGTTTATTTTCATATAGTTGCCTCGTTGATGAAGTATTTTTGTATTCCTAAGGATTATGCCTGGCTAATACAAATGCAATAAAATCACCTTTTAATTTTTTATGATCATTATTTCGTTGCGGAGTTATAATAACTAAGATATCTTCTAAGATAATTCATTGAAATCAAATGATGTTAAGGACAATTTCGTTCAAAAAGGCATATTTGTGATGAAGATTTATTTGGATAAGGATTTAATATATCATGTCTATAAAACCACCTTCGCAAATAACACATTATTTTAGAACATACTTGATTACTATAAAAATGGTTATATTGAGTCAACCTCAAGAGATAGATATATGCTGTCGCGGACTTTTTTTTTTGAACTTTTAATGTTAATCAATTCCATTGTACTTACATAATTTTTGCATAACTTTAACTGTTTGCGCAGCTTACGTAACGGAATCTCTCAAAAAATAATGTTTTTCCCGTTTTTGTAATGTTTCATATGAATGCTCAGCTACTATTGGTCGTAGCGTGATGTTATATAGCCTATAGCCTTCCTCTGTAAATGGACTATCCAACACAACGAACACTTGTCCAAATCTTAAAAACTATTTTAATGAAACTTGTTTCCTATGTTGAAATAAATGTAAGCCAATAAAATGAGCGGTCGCATATTTTCGGAGAAATGTAAGGACAAACATACATATACATATTATGTTTGAAAGCTCTAATAGATTGTCATTTATTTGATTATTTTACAGTTTCAATAATATTACACACGTATATATCTAGCATATGGATTGGATTCATTTTTAGAAAATGTCGTATTATAGTATATAGCTCAGGTAGGATGATCTCGACTCAAGGCGACTCGCGCCTTGAGTCGAGATACTCGGCGACCCGGGTTCGAATCCTGGTGTCTCCAGTTCAGTTTTTTCCTTTTTTATCCTAAAGTGCCTTCTTTTGTGAGAAAAACTATTATTTGGAGCTCTTTTTATTTTTTATTTCAATAACCAGTTCATATTTTATTATTATTATGTCGGTAAGATCGAAAAATATTAATCATATTTCATCAGTAAGTATGTAAATCGTATCTATTTATAATATCTCAAAACACGATTTACCAAAAAAAAGATTGGTCATTCAGATATTAAATATACTTATAATAAATAACAATAAAATAAATATAAAACTTCATTTTGAAATTGAGTCTTATTTGCAGAGTTATAAGTTACAATTCAATAATATTGTATTATTCGTGCAAAAATTGTATTTATATTTTATGAGAATAATATTGTGAAATTGTTGAAATTAATGTATTGTTATAAATATACGTAGAAAAAATACAAAAATATATACAAGATGGTAATTAATACTCTAAACACCATTATGCAATAAAACGAAAACTGTCGTAGTACCTACCACATTACCATATTATACTGTGACGGGAGCGATTTACGTACAGGCGTTTGTTTCTTTTTTATTTAGGATGTGTAGTTTTTACAGATATAGATTTATAAAATGGGATGTAAAGAATTCCTAAAAGAGAAGTATAAAAAAAAGTAATTGACGACTGTTCTAATGTAGTGGTGCGATTAGTCGCCTAAACGCTGCGCGCAGGCGGCGGTCGCGGGTTCGATTCCTGTTCAGGACAGATATTTGTATATGTACAAATATTTTCCGGTCTAGGTGTATGTCCTTATGGGTCTCCCACCGTGCCTCGGAAAGCACGTAAAGCCGTCAGTTCCAGTTGTTATCAATAGATACTTGATAACGATCGTTACTCATGGTCATGGTAGGGAAATTATCCGCCAACCCGTTTAGTGTGCAAAGCGTTTCCGGGGTGAATCGATTTAGCTTGGATCCATTTTTAGAAAATGTCGTCTTATTTGTTTTCATGCAATTAAAAACTCCTATAATTAGAATAGGAATATAATATTCGCCATTAATTATTAGGTAACGATAGCTCAGGCGGGATGGTCTCGACTCAAGGCGACTCGGGCGACCCTGGTTTGAATTCACCTGTCTCCAGTTCAGTTTTTTCCCCCTTTTTTATCAAGTTGCTTCTTTTGTGAGAAAAACTATTATTCGGAGATCTTTTTATTTTTTATTTCAATAACCAGTTCATATATATATATATATTATTATTATTATATCGGTAAGATCGAAAAATATTAGGCAGTTACTCATATTTCATCACTATTTAATCGTATCTAAATAATTATATTTGATAAGTAAATTGCAAAAAAAAATACCGAACAAAGCTTGGTCATACAGATATTAAATATGTATATATAATAAAAAATAACGATATATAATAAATAACGATAAAATAAATATAAAACTTAATTTTTGAATTGAGTCATATTTGCAGAGTAAGGTCACATTTAAATAATACCTACCATTAAAAAGTTTAAATTAATTTAAACCTTATCAAACCATTTGATAATTTTGAAATTTGAATGTGATTTCACAATCCTCTTATAAGATACCTATGAACCAGCTACGCAAAGTTAGCACCCCACTGAAGGATTTTTGAAATCAAAATGACTTTAATCGATAGGTCTACGTTAGGTCTGTATAGGTCCACCAACATTTTTGTTAGGTCGCCTATTTTTTTTAATAAATATTTTTAATAAATAGGTCTATTTTTTCAACAAAAAAAAAAAAAAAACCTAACAACCTAAAAAAAGACCTAATAACCTATTATTGATAGGTTGTTAGGTCTTTTTTTTTTTTGTTGAAAAAATAGACCTATTTATTAAAAATATTTATTAAAAAAAATAGGCGACCTAACAAAAATTTTGGTGGACCTATACAGACCTAACGTAGACCTATCGATTAAAGTCATTTTGATTTCAAAAATCCTTCCATGAGGTGCTAACTTTGTGTAGCTCTATGAACCTTACCTTTTCCTATAAAATTTATATCATGTAACAGCGAAGTACTTTTACACTTTAACGATAGGTGGCGCAAAAAAATTATTTTCGACGCATTATTTGCATAGAGGTATAATACGTCTATGATTATTTGGGCGACACGGGCGACATCTATCAATGCTAATGTAAACTTCAGAACTCACACATACGTAAATCTGTCACTTTTTGAATGC
This sequence comes from Euphydryas editha, assembly GCA_036937285.1. Lineage (NCBI taxonomy): Eukaryota > Metazoa > Arthropoda > Insecta > Lepidoptera > Nymphalidae > Euphydryas > Euphydryas editha. The sequence goes on from JAUPFZ010000023.1 coordinate 14,504,214, forward strand.
CGATTTTATACTATAAACAATGTAAATATTTGCCTGACATGAACATTGCCCATATAAAAAGCTCTAAAGAAATGATAAAACAAATTAAATGTTTAAAAAAATGTATACATTTCAAGAATAATCAAAAATAAAAATGTATGAAAGTCGATCTATGCATGTTCACCTTAAGATCAGTATCCGTATCCGCTGATCTTGACACCAAATATCCGCATTCGATTCCGTATCCGCGGAAATATCTTGTTAACGATCCGGCACATCACAATGAATATATAGATTAGGCACATACTACACATTGACATGTTGCGTTTGTGAAAGCGTGCGGCGTGACGTCATTGTACACGCTTCACTAGCATAGCAATCTATCTGTCTCTCTTGCGCACAATTGATGTTACAAGCGGAACGCAGCCAGCCATATTATTCACTGATTTGTGTTGATTCATAATTTTAAGGTTTGCAGTGGATGGAGTGTAAATTGACAATAATAAATAAATAGATAAACGTCTCACACTCAACTGCCCCCAGTAGGATGTGAATCCTGTGGCGGGGGTTCGGAAACACACATAATATACAAGCACAAATGCCCAGATCACGACAAACATTTGTATGGCCTATACAAATATTGGTCATGTGCGGGAATCGAACCTGCGACCGCTAGCGCATCAGCCAGTTGCTGTGACCTATATGTATACCTATATACATATAGGTCACCTATACGTATATATACAAAAAATGTATAATTATATAGGATATACATTAAAATTTTTTTTTTTAACTATTCATACATTCTACTATAACGCTCCTGTTGGCTGGTAGAGAATGACAATTTAAGTGTTTGCACAGTTATTTTTATTACTAAAAAGAATTTAAAACGGGATATTTACCTTGTTTATTTTTATTTTGCAAAGCTCGATATTTCGACTCGTTCTCGTGAACGTGAACAACACATTCGTAGATGATGTCGAAATATCGAGCTCCGAAGAATAAAAATAAAAAACATGGTAAATATCCAGTTTAAATATTTTTTGTAAATGTTAGATAATATAAAATAGATGTCTTGTTAACTAGTTTAATCTACTGAAAATGAGTTCACAGATGGTAATGAATAATTATATATCATATGTATTGTCTAATAAAGTTTTAATACAAGAACAGATAGATTAGAATATAAATTCATTTTTATTTCAGTCCGGAGGTAGCCGTGGTAAAGGCGGTGGCTACACACGAGCTTACAAACTTTCCCCGGCTTTAGCGGAACTCATGGGACAAGATGAAATGCCACGACATGAAGTAGTGAAACGTGTCTGGACAATCATCAAAGAGAAGAACCTTTATGACCCCAACAATAAGCAATTTGCTATCTGTGACGATGCTCTGTACAAAGTTATCGGTACGAAGAGATTCCGTACATTCGGTATGATGAAATACCTTAAAACACACTTCCTTGATGAGTAATCTAGGTTTTTTTTTATATTGTAAGTATCATATTATATATAATTAATATAGACATGTGATTATTATTTTTTTTATATCGTTTGCACTATTTACAATAGATAAAATAGATTGTCCGTAGATGACTAAGGCAAGGATAGATTAAGTATTTCATATATGCTTACCGTCAGAATTTTAGTTATATTGATCTAGGGGTGTTCATCGGAAAAAATTATCGATAATTTTACTATCGATAATTATCGTATTGAGTTATCGATAGTTATCGATAATTATCGAATCAACAGTTATCGATAATTATCGGATAAAAAATTATCGATAGTGGCGAAAGTTATCGATAATTATCGGATAAAAATTATCGATAGTGGCGACTGTTATCGATAATTATCGGATAAAAGTTATCAATAGTTCACGAAAGTTATCGATACTTATCGGCACAATTTTCGGACGACGAAAAAAAAAAAAAATCATCCGCCGTCCCGTATCGACATAATCCTCCGTTCCCTATCAGAATAACTAAAAAAAAAAAAGGTCATCCGCCGTCCGGTATCGAAATAATCTATCGATAATTATCGGATCACACAAAAATATCGATAATTATCGGATCAGAAAAAATTATCGATAATTATCGGATCGCAAAAAAATATCGATAATTATCGAATGAATGAACAATTATCGATAATTATCGAGTAAACCTTATCGATAATTATCGAATGAAAAATTATCGAGTAGTTACGAATTATCGATAATTATCGCACACCCCTATATTGATCTCTGATATCGCGGTAATTACTATAATATACTTTTATTGTAGTAGTCTACAGTAAAAATTGGCTGCTTTGCATTGTTTAGGGTATATTCTTTTGAAATGTAAATCAGTTTGACTAATGATACCTAAAATTTTTGTCAAATAGACTACTTAACGAACTACGAAAAGTTACGTAGTAATTGACTATTATATTTATACAAAAATTAGGTTATTTAGTATCAATAAATTTGATACATTTTGAATCATCACCAAATGAATTTGCCTATTGTTTTGTTTACAGAAACAAGTGTTCCTACGCGACATTGGTGATATATATAATTTGTGTCAAATTGACTTTATTATGAATTTATAAATTGTCGACTCAAAATGTCAAAAATTATATTTGTACGATAATGTAAAAATGTAACTTGACAGGACAGATTTCTATTAAGAAATTGGTGAGTAGCATAACCCACCACACTGTTGTACTGCGGCTTCATAGTACTAATACAATGTATTATTCAAAACAGTTTAAATTTAATAAAACAGGGTGCAATTTCACATCGCTGATTTCATACTTTTTTTAATGTTCAATACATTTCTTTGGATTTAATCTAAATTGCGTTTATTATGGGTTCTATTAATAAAGTTATACTAATAATATAATTAGACATAAGTTTAATGATCGTCAGTTTCACAAACATCTAATTGAATAATCAAATAATTTAAGATTTCTCATAAATGGTTATTTTTCATTAGGTGTTTGCGAACCTCTCTAGTTTTAATGGATATTGTAAAGATATTTGTATATTTAACACTTTTTTCTTTCCTGTAAAAACTCCCTCTATTAAAGTATCAAAATGACTACAGCCAGTAGCTCAACTGCCCGTGTCAACTACTAGTTGACAAGAGTTTACAAATACGCAATAACCGCAAGCGCCCGTGTCAAGTAATGGTCGCCATGGCTATATTCAGCTATATTGCCCATGTCAACATTTTTTCGACACGGGCATTAGTACGCGAAGTGCGCCTGTCAACTAGAGGTTGGTTAACGTATATTACATTATCACCGGCGGAAAATTACGTAACAAAACGTGAGAGGCCTTGGGCAGTTTTGTGCAGTTGGTAAACTAAAAGGTACCCGGTAAGTAACCCGAACACTCAAGCGGGTATTTAACTTGGGGGAGAAAAAGCTACTGCACTATCATGTAACCTGTGGCTCGAATCATATAAATAAATAAATAAATATTAACCAACTTAAAAAATTAAGTCGAAAATCTTTGATCAATGTGTGTTACCAGATGACATAGATCTGAGACGTGACCTCAGACTATGGGCCTTTATATGGGCTTTTAAACAAGCTACAAGTCGCACAGCGTGCAATGGAGAGGACTATGCTTGGTTTTTCTCTGCGAGATCGAATCAGAAATGATAACATCACAAACGAAGGACAGTTGATGACACAACCCAAAGGATTTTTCACATAGCTCGTAGAATTGATGGCCAATGGAGCAAAAAGGTTCTCGAGTGAAAACCATGTACCGGCAAGAGATGGACAGACTTGAGAAGACTCGCCATGGGCCGTTGGATGGACGCTGCTTCAAACTTACATGCCTACATTTAACAGTGCCATCCAATAGCCAGTATATTGATGATAATGATGAGTTTAAATTGGTTAATCAACAAATGTCGTTCTTTTTTTTATTAAGAAATAATGTTCAAATAAAAATCACAGTGCACATATTATTATCTTCAATTAAGAAAGAAAAAAGTGTTTATTATATGTATATTGAATAAAATCTTTCATAAAAATGAACATGAGAGATTTTATTAATCTAGTTCGCTAGATTGGAAGGTTGTAAGCGTATCCCAGAGGGATTATAGAATAAAATAAAAGACTTTCAATTAAATTATGATATTTATTTTTTGTCCCCAGTAAAACTAAAAATATTAACTGAACGGTTTTTAAATGAGTAGCTGCAAACTTCGGCGTAACTCATAAAGTACTTCCTATCCTATTTATATTATAAATGCGAAAGTTATCTACATCAATGGTTCCCAACCAGTGATCCGCAGAAGCCAGAATATGGTCCGCGAAATTGCGAGGATGCTTTTGAATCGATTTCACGTGAGTCGTTTTGGTGTAAAAAAGCAATTTCTTATATTAAACTTCGTGAAATCGCCTTGTGCTATTTTGTGGTTTTGTCAACAGCTTATTTATGTGAACAAGGATTTTCTGCATTGTTAGTAATTAAAAATAAAGCGAGGAATCGTTTGAAAGTATTGTGACGATTTGCGTGGAGTTTTCTGTCAGCGCTGACAGAAAACTGTCGCTGTCAGCGCTCAAAAAAAGCGCTAAAATAGCTTTTTTTTTTAAAAAAAAAGCGCTAGATTTCGCGCCAACCACAAATGATTTTACTATTTGTAGTTACAATAAATAATTACCTATTTATATAAAATATTTTTTAAGATAGCATGAAATGAAACATATAAAATCAATATTTCTTATTAGTAATTATAATAACAATGACATAAGAAACAATATTTTTCACTTAAGAACCAATCAGGGTTAAATCTTCATCATCGTCGAATTCTTGGATTTCTTCTTCGTTTATTTTATTCCAGCGTTATTTTTTTTATTCCAGCATTTCCAGCCGAAATTGAAGGTTGATTGTGGTCTAGTTTTGTTTTGAATTTGTTATCAGTCAATGATATTTTTCTCACGACGTCGCGGGGCAGTTTATAGTTTGCGCAGTTGCTTCTTTTGAATAAAAGTCCATAGTGCACATGTAAAATGGCATTTATAGTATCTACTAAGCCTAAGGAATTGCGCAACTTATTTTAAATGACATTCATTGTGCTGAATAGGTACTCTTTCAATATCGGCGTTCGAGTGGGGTAATGAAAAAAAAACACTCATTGCTAAGGAGAATATTTCTTTATAAGGACATGTACTAGAGGGATCTTTTGAGTCTTTTACTTCACTCCAGAATTTCACAGTGTCCTCCTTGTGAACCCACTCTTGTAAAATAATAGTGCGCCATTGTTCGACGATTTTATCAATTTCTTGAGGTGCATAACCGAAACTTTCGCACAGCGATGTACAATTTCTTGCAAGGATCTTGTTGGCTTTAGTATTTTTGTAACAGATAGGCAAGAACTGTTCTCTAGGCATTTCAAATTTTCAGGCAATCATTGCTGCAGTTTCTTAATTAACTTAATAACAAAATTAACACATCTTTTAATACCATTCTTAATATCATTGGGCAGATTAGATTCTTATAATTTAGTCTCAAAAATGTAACCTAGCTAGATATGGATTCGATGAAAGGTATCTTGTGACATCAAGGGAATTAAAATTAAGACAAGCATGTGATATTATAATCTTAAGACATAGTTTCTTTATAAGGTCTTGCAGGGTATTAAATGGTAATGTTGGGTCTGCTGATTTCTGTTCAAATATTTTAAGTGCTGACTGTGTTTCATCGAGAACACATCTCAAAAATTGGATACAGAGTTCATTTTGCAAAGCTTTAAACATTTGATACAGCATCTCAGCTTTGTAACAGTTATCAGATGAACGAGCTTTTTCAAAGTGCAATGTTAAATTTCTCCACTGACTTAATATTCGAGTAAATGCCGGTTCAATGGAAAGCCATCGTGTGTCACAAGTTTTTAAAATTTTTAATTGAGAGATTCATACAATTTCTTATACTCAGATTGCCTTTTTGATGATATTTTAAACCAGTTATGGGTTTCTCAAATCAAAAACTCAGTTTGACGCGGTATAGTATCTACAGAAACATGTGATACGGCGAGCTATATGGAATGACACACACATCTAACTAATATCAAATGCTTTAAATCATATTTTTCCTTCAAAATTTTGTACGCACTTGTATTGATCCCGGTCATCACAAAAGCATTATCAGTGCCTATTCCACTTAAGTTTTTGATTTGCAATCCAGCATCTTTTAATAGTGCAATCAAAGATGTAACGATTCCTTCAGCGTCAGAATTTTCTAATTCACTGAGTCCTAGAAATGTAGAAATAACTTCATTTTGAGTGCGACTAAAGTATTTCACCACCGCTCCCAATTTATTTATTTTTTTACTGAAATGTCTGTAAACTCATCTAACAATAAGCTGTAGGGCTCATCTCCTATAGTTTAAAAGTGAGGTGCCAGTACCATTTGGATGACAGCTGTACATTTAGTAGGGTAGACTGGGTACGGTTGTGACAATTTTTGTTTTATCGCCAATAATTTTGTTAATTTATTGGTAAGCTGGTAGATAAGTAATTTATATCATAATTTGTTCATTTGTCGACGTAAAAATACTAAAATATTGTCCCTAAATACGATGTACTACTCATAAGATCAAATTTAAAAAAAAGGGCAAGTGTCACAACCGGCCACACGGCAAGGACGGTTGTGATAGTGGTTGGATTCGGTAGTAACCTGCATAAACATACAACAAAATGGTATATAATAAGTTTTATTGCTATAAATATTTAACATGATGAAACATAATATTCTTGAATGTTATGTTCAGTTTGTAAATTATAATAAAAACCTTTAAAGAGGTATTTTTGGAAATAGGTCCCGGGTTCACTTCTTTATAAGCATCTTCATATTCACTGATGTCACACCGCACTCTTTTGGTCTTCCGCAAGCGTTTTCTAGGCATCTAAAAACGAAAATCAAAATTATATATATGTCACAACCGTACCCACAAAATTTGTCACAACCGTAGGTACCCGACGCACTCTTTCGAAAACAAAAAATTGCCACGACTTTGCCAAATAATCTATGTAAAAATTAATCACTTGTAATTATCTATTAATGTTCAACTTATAACGTAAAAAATACGCGGTAATCTATCTGTATATATATAAAAGTAATTGTTAAAGGTAATCAAACAAAAATACTTTTGACTGTTCAAAAGTAATGTGGGCTCCTGCTCACGTTAAGGCCAGTATATCCCAAATCACCTGTTTTTGATAGAGTTTTAAACATAGTAATATTCATTTTTTTGATCCGTTAAAAATATATGTTATAGTTTAACAAACGTTCTTGATTATTCAACGGTTCAAAACACGATAATTGTAACTTGACTCGATAAAAAAAAACACAGAAAGGATGTTTTTGATTATTTTTCTTGTTTTATTTGAAGAATATCAGATTTTAAGTTACAATATTCACATGTAAAAATAGGTAATAACTTTTAGTAGAACATTTAACGGTTACTTTTTTAAATAAATGTTTCTATTTTTTTTAAATATTAAATATTTAAATTATATAAGAAAACGGCCCGCGCGCCTCGCTTTAGTTGCCTGCGAGGCGTCATCGAAGTAGGACCTGTATCTCTGCTGTCTGGCGGCGTCCCCCCCCCCCCCCCCCCTCTAAAGATTGGATTTTTTTTCTTATAACAAAAATATCCACGGGCTTATATTTGCCCGTGCCTTTTTTTAATTAAATGTATAAGATTGTTAATATAGTTTCATGCGTACTATTTTAGACTTACATTAGCTAGACTTATTGTCAGGATCTCTATGACGCGACAATTATTTATTTATTATTATTATAATTTTTTTTAATACATATAATCATTTTTAATAAACATAATCTTTATTTACAAATATAATTTACATATACAAATATACACACATACATATATATACATATACATATACACACACACACACATATATATTATATATATATATGTATATATATATATATGTTCTTATTTTCTATGTACATGCGTTTATTCCTTGATCTAATATAATCTAATATTTCATTGTTTGTTAGTACATGTACATACCAGCCACCACATTTTTACGGCTTGTCTACATTTACATTTGGGCTCTTTATTTTTGTATTATTTATTGGAGACTCTGCCGCAGCCATCCCCCGAGGCAAGCTGTTCGAGCACATCCTCAATGACGGCGGTGTCTCTTTTATGTATAGTCATCTTGAGGGTGTGCTCGAGTATTTCCTTCGTTGTGGCCTCCACCGAGGCCGACAAAACGACCGATTGCATCATCACCGTCGTCGGTGTAGTAGACACAGGTCTTTGTGTGCCTGGTCACCGCGACCACAGCATGCGGAACACTGTCATGAATCCGCAGCCTCCTAGTCTTTGTCTGGACGATGATGACTGACTCGCGTGTCTGTCCCTGTGCCTCGTGGATAGTCATGACGCTCGATCCCTGTCCGGTGCCGTATCCCTTGTCTATCAACGTCTTCTTTTCCTCTTGTGTGAAAACCGATGTATAGGGTCCGGTCTTGTCTCTTAGGAATTCGAGCGCCAGTGAACCTCTCTATCCTCAGAGAATGGATAGTGTGGTTTGAGGAATAGATTGGATAATTTTATTTAGTACTAGCTTTGCCCCGCGGTTTCACCCGCGTTAATTTGAGGGAAAAACGTATTTAAATATTTTCGCCTCGTTGGTCCAGTGGTCTCAAGCGTTACTGCCGAGCAAGGGGTCTCAGGTTTGATTCTTGGGTCGTTCAACATATTACTGTTTTTTTTTTCGAAAATTTACAGTAAAAGAGTGATGTTATATTTACTTTAAAAGTGGAACTATAATTAAAAAATGTCTTGAGAAGAGAAATAATAAAGGACGCAACGGAAGCTCTCAAAAAAGATTATTTTTTCCCGTTTTTGTAACATTTCTTATTATTACTCAGCCCCTATTTGTCGTAGCGTGATGTATATAGCCAAAATAAGGATTTTGGCGAGGAAGGCCTCGGTATATAGGCTATCCAACGCAAAAAGAATTTTTAAATTTGAACCAGTACCTAGTTCCTGAGATTAGCGCGTTCAAACAAACAAACTCTTCAGCTTTATCTATTAGTATAGATTATTATTGATTATTTTATTAGATTAGTTTAGTTAGTACTCTAACAACGTTGGAAGTGTTTTTACTGTATAGCAGTGTAGTGTAGATATAAAATGGGGAATAAAACTAGAAAAAAAAAAAAATATCTAGACGTGAACTACGTAAGCTTAGAAAAGCGATCAGGTAAGTACTCGTAAGTTTAATGAACACTGAGTCTATTTTTAGGTAGAATATAATGATTATCATCGATATCTTAGACCGATATATTAGCATAACCAAAATTTGAATAAGTTATATTAGTATTTTCACATAACAGCGGCTAGCTAGCAGCTAGCGGCAATTGAAGATTCTTCGACGGTCAGCGAATGGCGATGGGTCCCAACCAGGCTAAACGTAGCCGACGACGCGACGCGAGACGTACCAGCGGGATTCAGCAGTGGTCACAGATGGTACACAGGTCCTGAATTTCCTTATCATCCGGAGTCCACCTGGCCCACGGAAACGTCCGCCTCGTCGTCGTCAACCGAACCTACAGGTGAAGAAAGGACTCATCACGTCACCGATCGTAAACAGCCGCGACTCAAAGAAGGGTTACCAGACTGCACACGGTGCTCCAGCTGGAACAGACTCCGCTACACGACGGCTCGAGTGCTACAGTTTATAGAACTCTGTCGAGCCAATACACAACGACTCAACTATAAAAGTACTAAGAAAAGCGCGTTAAAAGACCCAGACTGGAAAACGACGAACAAGGAGCTGAAAACATGCCCGAAAATAAGAGTAGAGCTCGAAGAAACTTTGGAGGCTCGTCCGGTCTCCGCGGAACTTATCAGGAAAGCTGAAGACCTACTCATGAGAACAGTCCAAGAAGAATCTTTTCCAAATGAAGTAGAAAGCATTAAAGACGGGAAGTCGGTCACTCGAGACAGTCGCCTCAAGCAGCTGAGCATCGAGTGTGCAGAGGGAGCCCTCCGAGTCCCAAGTCGCATTAACGCCGCGAAGCAAGTATCAACGCGATCTAAAAACTCGATGACACTAGACGGAAATCATCACACAGTGAAGTTGTGGATCATAGCGATGCATAGAACGAAGCATCACCCGGGAGTTGAGGCGACTGTGAACGAATGTCGACAGCACTACTGGATACTACGCCTGCGGCCCGTCACAAGAACGCTCTTTCCACAGTGTCTACACTGCTGGATTAGGGCAGTGATCCCGCCATACCCGAGAACAGGAGACCTACCTGTGTGTCGCCTAGCTCACCATCAGCAACCCTTCACGTACACAACGATGGACTACTTCGGTCCATTAACAGTCACCGTGGGACGCAGCCAACAAAAACGTTACGTGGCAGTATTCACGTGCCTCGCTGTAAGAGCGATCCACCTAGAGATAGCGACGTCACTGAGCACAGACTCAGTGATAATGGATTAAAGAAGAATGAAAGCGCGACGAGGACAACCTGCTCAAATCTGGTCCGACAATGGGACTAACCTGCGAGGTGCCGACAAAGAATTGAGACAGTCAATGGACAGAGCGACGTCCTCACTTTCGTCGCTGGGTCAACAGGCGGCATGGGGTGCTTACGTTTCGGCTGTTGCCGGTGCTTACCGGGCACGGTTGCTTCGGTAAGTACCTGCACCAAATCGCTAGGCGAGAAGCCACCCCTGCTTGCCACGAGTGTGGCGCGCCAATCGACTCGGCGCGTCACACCCTGGAGGAATGCGCCGCTTGGGAGCCTCAGCGCAGGGCCCTTGTGGCAGTAATAGGTGGAGACCTCTCGCTGTCAAGTGTGGTCCGCTGCATGCTTGACAGCGAGAGGTGCTGGTCGGCTGTGACCTCATATTGTGAGGAGGTCTTGGCACTGAAGGAGGCCGCGGAGCGAGAGCGGGAAGCAGCCGCACACGCTGACTCGCTCCGCTCCGAGAAGACGACCAGGGAGGAAGAGACGCCAATATGCACTCCTCCACCCTCCGCAATAGAGTGGGAAAGGGCACCACATCCTCCCACTCGCCACCAGGGCAATAGAGCGCTCACAGTACCCGCGAGTGCCTTATAAGCGAAGGCGGCCCGCAGAGGCGGGCCAACCGTCGGGGCGTCACGATTGTATGCGAAAGCGTGGCGCCCTACTACGACGATGAGGGCACCGGCACCGCTGGGTTTTAGTGGGTATTCTGGCTCCGCAGTCAGCGAGTCCCACATACCCGTCGCCCTTACAGTAGGCGGGATGCATAAATGCATTTCCCAGCGTAAAAAAAAGCAATGGACAGAGCCACCGCAGCTGAAGCAGCAAAAAAGATTTCGTGGCGCTTTATTCCCCCTGCGGCCCCATTCATAACTCGCTACTATACATACTAAATGTAAACACTAAGTATGAAATATGAACCGCGCCTTTTGGCCGATTTGGCATTCGACTCTCGGCAGCGCTTAGAACAAGAACAAGAAAATTTAAGAAACAAAGGAGTGTTTTTCTTCACAACATCCCAGCAAACACATGTGTAAATCCTGCACAAAAGTTATTAAGTTATTTTTGAGAAAAAAATTATTTATTGATAATTAATAGAAATTAAAATATTAATAGTAAAAATTATTTATTTTTTAGCTATAAACCCATAACAAATTAAATAATAGTTTTTATCTACTTCTCTTAGGTATTAAATGTTGTATTAAGTGTATTAATTATCAAAAAAAAATTTACTGATAATTAATAGAAATTAAAATATTAATAGTAAAAATTATTTTTTTTTTAGCTATAAACCCATAAAAAATTAAATAATAGTTTTTATCTACTTATCTTAGGTATTAAATGTTTATGTTGCATTTTATACTGTGCCTTCAGGATCGAGAACAAAACCGTAAAAAGTTTATTATATAATTTAATTATAAAATAACCTTAAGTAAAAAAAAAAAACCTAGTAATTATTTCCGTGCGCCGTCGCCGCGCGCGGGGTCATCGAGAGTTCATTTGATCGGAGACTTCGCGTAACTAGTCGCGCGGGGAGGGAGGTAGCGCTGAATACCTACAACGCTCGAATATACTGGCCTTAACATCGCACGATGGCTGTCGCAATGCTGGGGAACGCGTTCAGACTTGCACCCCGCTTCTCTCTCCCATAGCACCCTCTCCCGTATTCCATATAGTTTCGCTAATAAGACGACTGTCACTACCGTACTCTGGCACAACCGTACCCAGTCTCCCCTACGATGCAGTTTGAGATTTTTAGCCGCTTCAGTTCCTTGAAATGCATTCACACATAAACATCCTAAATGGTCTGCAGCAGAGGTTGCACAATGCTCTGCAATAAAAAGATACAAAGATGCCTCAGCTTCACTAGTTTGGTTTACTCGCTGCAAATTTATTTTTTGCTGAGACTTGGACACATCCAACGATGGTTTTACCTTTTTTTGATGAGATGCTGTTTCACGATGTTTTTTTGATATCATTGATCTTAGCCGAAAACTCCCGTTTACAATAAGTACATTGAGCTTTTGTTGGATCACCAGGCACAGGTTTTAACCAATGCTTAAAATCGTTAACCTGCTCCCACTCACTCTTAAAATGTTGTTTATAATTTGTACGCTTTGTTATAGGCAAATCCATTTTTGTAATGTAATGTTGTAACTACTTAATTATAGTAAATAAAACAAGCACTGCAACTGTGTAAGCCATAGGTCAACTATGAACAGATTAAAACGATCGTAATTCGTAGTAAAGTTCGCTACGGAGCAAATACTATGCGGGGAATCCCCGAGACATATCGTTCTCTTATTAGATGATGACTATGATGCAAGCATAGACATCGTTTTTTAGTTTTTCAATGTTTGTAGTAATAATTTTATTTAGCACTAGTAATTTATTATCTTTTACGCTGTATTAAATATTATAGTTTCATATAATTTAAAAAACACTAGATATAGCGCTAGGCGCAAAAACGCGCTTCGAAGCAAAAAAAGCGCTAGATCTGGCGCGAAAAGCGCTAAGTTGGTAGCACTTTCCGGAGCGTTCTTCTTAGTAAGTTGGCCACGTGGCTCCGCACTCGCTAGCAAGCCCTTAAGCTCAGAGCCAAGTAACAGGAACCTCCGATTGTTCTATCAGCAAGTAGTTGCTGGTGCTTGTTAAAGAGCAAGAAGATGGGGTCCCAGCTGCATCTTGCTGCCACCGTAAAAAGTTGTAAGTTTGTAAAAAGATTTTAAACAAAATAAATACCTACTTGATCTAAACTAAAAATTATTATATATGTATATACATATATTTATTACGATATACATATTTTAATAATAATAAAGAACAAAACAAAACGATACATTTTATTTACTTTTTGCGTTTTCAACTAGTTCTAAGTCACTCAAGTTTTTTATAGCACTTTTAATGTTAGATAGTAAGAGTAATTCTTTAAACTTATGCGGTAGCATGCACAAATGATTTTTGTTACAATCATTATCTTTTCGCATTTCTACTAGCAATCGAGGACTTACTCCCAAATTTTTATCTTCTACTTAAGTCAATCACGAACCCGAATCGTCTTATTTCCTCTCTTTTTCTTTCTTGACAATAGTTTTTGGACACATTGTATAGCAATCAAAATGATGGTTTTATTCAATTATGTGGATAGGGCCACTTGATTTTCCATTTTTCACTACCTGCACTGCTCAGGTTCATTATGATGAACCCAAGTTTCATCTCCAGTAACAATTCGACTCAATACACCATCCTTGTCTTAATTGCAGAGGTCCAAAAATGCACGTGAACACTTTACGCGTTGTTGTTTTTGCGGCGGCGTGAGCATTCTCGGTACCCATCTTGCGCTGACCTTAGTCATGCCAAGATTATCGTGCAGAATTTTAAAAATGGTTGTATCGGATACTCCAACTATTTCTGCGAGTTGTTTCTTCTTTAGTCGAGCATCGTCGAATACAAGTTTTTGACTTTTTGGATAAATTCTGGCGTGGTCACCTCGGTGCTCCTGCCCGGCATCGGGTCGTCTTCAAGGGATTCCCTTCCTTTTTTAAACAAACTGTGCCACTTGTACACCATGGTTTTTCCTGGAAAAGAGTCACCGTAAACCGATGATATCTTATCCATTATGGTCGCAACTGATTTTCCTTGCTTGGTAAGGAACTTTATAACAGCACGATATTCGATTTTTTCCATATTTCACTTTTCACTCCTGATTATGTTGCTTGGTTTGTGCAGGTGCAACTTTCTAGAATGTCGGATACCGAAACTTCCAGCCTGTACTTAAATAGCACGTGTGTTCAGTTGTATGCTTTGAGTACGCTTATTTAGAAGCATGCTAAACAAAAGCAAATGTGTCAGTTAAAACAGCGGCTTTCTTTTAAACATGCTACTTATTATAAGCATGATATTTTATGAACATGTGTAGCTGTACCTTAATTATCGCCGGACATCAGTCTCCCAATTATCTTAACAAATTATTATTAGTTGCTATAGCAACTAATAATATTGATAAATCAAAAGACAATTTATTTCTATTTACATTTTTACTTCATATTTCTTTCTTTAGATTTTATTTCAATTTTATTATAAATATTTTAAAATGGCGTGTGACGAAAATGTGATAAAAAACATGGCGAACGAAATAACCCGTAATTGTCAAGCACAAAATATTACGGTCGATACAGATTTTGTGATATATTTAATAGATTTACTGCTTCTTAATCCAAAGTATGGAAGAATGTTCTCAAAAACGATCAGTAGGAACAATTTGGAAGCTTTCGTTAATGATTGTGTTCATATGCTTACAAGTAAGTTACATTTGATGAGTATAATTTATGTATCAATAAAAAGGTACGTCAAATTTTAGTACTCTTATCTATTGTACTGTAAAAATATGTAGGTAAATGTTGAGCAACTGGGCGTATTCTCCGATTCAGGAGAAAGATTAGAGTTTTGATCTGCCACGCTAATCCACTGCGACAATAATTTTTCGCATACATGCACATTTTCTTATTTTCTTTTAATGCCGTGCTTGAGATGAATTTAAAAAATTTGAAGAATTCAATTATTGAGACCCTTCGGTTAAGATTTTGGTGTTCTATTCACTGAGGCATCTCGGCTCTAGTATTTAGTATAAAAAAGAAATAAGAATAATTTCAATTCTTAAACTATATAAAAAGTTAGAGATTCTCGAATCTTAACTTTTTGAGACTGATGTTTTTGTACCTACTTCATTTAAATAAGTATGTTAATTTCTTCATTCTGATTTATTACGTATTAACTTTTTTAAAAGTTTAAATAACGTCACAAGGTAAAGGTGACACTAGGTCAATAAAGTGTGACTTCGGGTGACAAGAAAGTCAGTTGGGGGGAAAGAAAGGGAGTTTGAGCAAAATATTTAAAATTTCAAAACGCACAATATTTATGTGAAGTCTCATCAGAGTGGCGGTCTACACTTACCAGTAACGAGGACGAAAGAATAGATCCTTAGCTAGGCTTTTTTTGGTCGAGTCGTCTGTTCTAATACGTTAACGCGAAGCAGGAAAAATTTCGTACATCGACCTTTTATTACCTGTTTCTTTCACTTCCGCGTAAATATAACGCGTCTTGCTCGCACAGCTGCAACATCTGCCGTCCAAATGGATTGTAAACCTTTTTAAATAAAGAACTATTATGTCCCTTTTTTTAGAACGTAATTAATTACTTAATTTAGGCTCAGAGCCCCGGGTAGATGGGACATCGATTCCGCAACAATTAATAAAAAATGTTTGTGACGACTGTCAGTAGGCAAAGAGGTCATTGTACGAACTTCTTCCTACTCCGCGACCGGACTTTAGAATGTAACTTCTGGATTTACTATCTAGATTTCCTACACTATCATGAAAAACGCAAGCTTAGAATACTTATATTTTATTTAAAAAAAAAATATTATATGGTAAAATTAAACTGTCTTGTAACTTACCTAAAATAGGCGGTACGACATCGATAAATACATTAAAAATGCAATTCATAATGCAAATGAATTACGATAAGTTACAAAACCTCATAGATAAACATCTAGACTCTATAGACCAATGTCTCCGACCACTCATCAATGAGATCCTAGAAGATGATCCTGATGTTGATGATGATACAGCCTTCAAGAAACTGTTTAGAAAAATATCGATTTATATTATCCTGTCTAGTGGACTCGGTAATCCTGGGTCTATTGTGGTAAGTGAAGTGTGTATATAGGTATAATCCGTGCGCGATGAGAATGGGACGGAACCTTGTCTAAGTAAATCTAAAATGACAGTTAGTAGTTCAAGTAGTGTTAGCAAAAAAGTGCTGAACAAATAAGATTAATTCTCTTTGAGCATTAGCTAGTATTAACTATTTTTACGATCTATCATAGGGTTATGAAAATACATAAAAATATTTTATTTTATGAATTTTAATTTCTCTCGTTAAAAATAAAACTCAAACAGAAATCAACGAGCACGAAAAACACAACTATAGTCGGATCGCGGAGCAGAACCGTCGTACAGATTTTATATATGATAGTTTGATATGGGAATGTAAATATCGATGGTCGATATTTATTTAAGTATTTTTTTCTTTTTAATCTACAAAATCGCTTTAAGCTTCATATACAGTACTTCATTTATGTTGTTTTTTTTTTCTTAGTTTAGGTATTTATTAACTTTTCATGTTAAAACAATTATAAATAAATATTTCAAAGTCATCAAACGCGCTCAAATTTTGGATCGATAGTAGACTTTTTACTCTCGTGCAATCAGAAATAGCTGTTGAATATTTAATTTCTACTGCTACATCAGTAGCATCTCAACGAGTTGCTTCTACAATAAATTTTTTAGTGCTTAATAAGTCAAACAGCTGAACATATAAACGAGTATTTAAAAAAAAATCATACTAAAAAAAAATGCTACACGTGATTGTCTTATATAATTTAAACAATAATTACTAACCTAACATTTTTACACATTTGTAATTTAATTTGGTTAATAAATATACTGAATTATAAAATATAAACTGTATAAATCCTTTTTTGGTCCTTACGATTATTATTTTTAAAAAAAAGCCGATTTATCGAAATATCGGTATTTTTGACGTGATAACGTCTCATAAATCGATGAACGCCGGCTGCACGCACAAAAAAGCATGGATCATTGTCACGTTCCGCGAGCAAGAGGCTTGTGACGCAT
Source organism: Euphydryas editha (assembly GCA_036937285.1). NCBI lineage: Eukaryota > Metazoa > Arthropoda > Insecta > Lepidoptera > Nymphalidae > Euphydryas > Euphydryas editha. The sequence continues at coordinate 14,521,418 of JAUPFZ010000023.1, forward strand.
CTACTTCTCTTTCACTCCATCGGCAGATACGTCCGAGTAGAAGAAAAAAATATTTAAAAAAACGAGTGCAAATAAATGTTAATTTATCGAAAAAATTGTAATTATCAATCTTAACTGCTTTTTTGTATTATACAAAATAATGATAATTCAGTGATTATAATTCAATTCATAAAATATTGCAATTTTTTTTCAATTTCACGTAAAATTATCGTCCGTAAACCGACTTTACAAACAACCATTTTTTTTTTTTTTTTCAATATATCAAGCTCTAATATTTGTATATTCAAAGATATCGAAAACCCGATTTTAAAAAAAAATATCAACATTCTTAGTTTGCCGACGCTACGGTTGGTCGACGAAACGTCTCAGTTCCAAAAGCTTGGATCCCATTCTCATCGCGCACGGATTATACTAATATTATATATAGCTAAAGAGTTAGTTCGTTAAAAGTTTTTACCACAGCGAATTTGATTTGGAAACATTGATGGACATTAAGGTTTTTAAATATACTTATTTCCACTTAACCTTAAAATATTCTTGACGTGAGAAAGTATTAGGTACCTACTTACTATTTGTAGGAATACTTATTTGTAGTTTTTAAATATAACGAATTCAATGTGAGTGTTTTAATAAGTTTAACGTACCTAATCTATACAAGTCATGATGGGAACACTTGTAAAATTACAAAGTACCTATATGTAAGCACTCAGGATTACAAGTAAATATTAAGGTGAAATTCGAATGTAAAAGGAAATCAAATATATGAGCATGGTTTTTAAAGTCACATCATGACATCACCTGGGTTCTAACTTTTAAGCTCACAATAGGCCGATCAGGATCAGGAGGTCGCTCTATCGCATCGTAATGGATGTTTTTGAAAGTTTTGGAAAATCTTCTAAATTACTTTTTACTGACAAAATAATAGATTAAAATAGACTATAAGATATATTGCAATACCAATGTGCTACTACTGAAAAACCATCGTGATAAAATTACAATTCCAAACTGAACTAAACTAATCAGCCAATGATTACACTAGAACATCTATGTCACCATTTAGTTATTACGACGATGCAAGTAGAACAGGGGCGTAATACGAACAGAACGACGCTCTATTGGTGCGCAAGAGCCTCTTTTTCATATGGACAAGCGTTGGAGCTTAATCCACCACGCTGCTCCACCGTGGTTTGGCGGATAATTTCCTTATGAATAACGATCGCTATCAGGTTCGATGATAACAATCGGGACCGACGGCTTTATGTACTCTCCAAGGCACGGTGGGGAGACCCACAAGACATACGCCCAGACAAAAAACAAATATTCGTACAAATACAAATCGCCCCGAGCGGGAATCGAACCCGTGAACGCCGGCGTTAAGGCGACTACTTGCACCACTACACCAGAATTGTTGTATCTTTGCAATAATAGACTCAACCTAGAACGATCATTACTAAATATTTTACTCGTAGACGCTAAAAGAAGGTATGGCAGCATTAGAAAGCGTGTTTTCACTAGAAGATCTTAAAGTATTCGTTGCTTTACCGAGATCAGAGAAGATGACGCAATTGAATGAACTGATGCAAATAGCGTCCGGCGTGAGGTTATTTAACAGAGACTGTAAGAAAGGAGGCGAAGGTATACCGGACCGTAAGTATTTTATATTAATATAATTATTTTTCTATATTAAACATTATCAATATGTCATTCATATTATAACACATGTTAAGCTCATGTTATCTACGAAAGTAAAATTTAGTGCCCATAATATACCTAATGGTCATCTCTGAACAATTCCGGCTCTTCAAATTGCAAGTAAGAACTAACATTGGCGGGGCAAGACCAAAATTTGATTTGATAAACGCGTACAATCGAACACAGAACCTCCTTCCCTTAGAAATTAGATAATAATAATAGGACGTAGAAGCTTCTACTGAACGTAGGCCTCCCCCGTCATGTCTTGGGTTTACCAATACTCGCCACGCTTGGCAAGCGGGTTGGTCAGCGCAGTGTGTTGTGGAAGGATATGGTAACGCTACTATCCATCACCATCCTGGTTGGTGTACAATTGTTCGTACCACTATGTCTTTAGTCACCTATGATGTAAGAAAGAACTCGGGATTATTCTTCTCTGCTGGCCACCGCACGGCAAGCTAAAGCTTTTGTTTAAATCTTTATTTAAAAAGAAATTATTTTATTAGAAGATTGTGCTTGAAAAAGTTCATCTTACTCTCAAACCCAGCCTTACAAGATTATGCAGAGCCCTGGCTTCCTTGGATAAAGGAACTGCTTAGACCAGTGTTTCCCAACCTTTTTTAGGCCATGCCCCACATTAACATTTCTAAATTTTTTATGCCCCCATGCCTTAAGAGATATAAATGATAAGTTTTAGGAAGAAATCACTATTAAATTGTTATCAAAACATCGTAAGTAAAATTTCAAAACATAATATAATGAAAAAAAAAACTGAAATTTATAGATGTAAGCCGTCAAAAAGATAATAAACGGTTGGACAAGGCATTATTGCATTTAAATAATCCAAAGCGAAAGGGTTAAAGTCGTGTCGAGTCCATTTTTAAATTGCCCCCCTTAACTATCAAATTGCCCCCCAGTGGGGCGTGGGCCCCACGTTGGGAAACACTGGCTTAGACACTGTTAATTCCAACAACTTCTCTGATAACTCTGTGGGACATAATATGTAAATATTTCATTTCGTAATGGTTCGTTCCGTATACATTCGACTACAGTATGATATACATCTCCAATTTTATTATATTCGTCACAATTAGGGTAATTACGCCGAGTTGCACGAAAAAAAATTAAAATTTAAGTGTTTATTAAACTAATTTAATCACAAGAATCGTGATTATCTGTTGCACAAAACGTACATCTGATTAAGTTAACAAAAAAATTTAGTTTAATTTAAGACCTATCTAACGGATGATTAATTCCAAGAGCTTTAAATTAATCATGAGATCAATTAATTTTAAGATTAATTGCAACTTAACTATCGGAAAATTAGCGACGGTTTCGTGCAACTCGCCGTTAGTCATATAATCAGTGGCGTAACTACCGGAGGACTAGACGGTGCCTTGCACCGGGGCCCCCAAGCTCAGGGGGCCCTCAGAACCTGCCAACAAATTATAAATTGACCTATTAAAATTTACTTGCGTGTAGAACCTGGACGGACCCTGCTGTGCATGATAAAGTAGCTTTATACGTTTAAAATATTTAAATATAACTACTTATTTATATTTTGGCTTGTATGAATAAAACTGTTTAGTTGGGGCCCTAGTTTATTTTTTGCACAAGGGCCTAAGTTAGGTCTTAGTTACCTAGCTACGCCGTTGGTCTTATTCATCATATAAGCAAATGTGTTCAATGGAATGTGTCCGGAGCGTATTATTAAAGCTATTCCAATATCTAATCTATTTAAGCTATTCCTGATGCAAGGAGAATTCATGGGTTCTGGCTGAATAGTTTTAAGCTAAAGCTTATTGCAGTAAAAAAAAATAGAATTATATTAAATTCATATTTTTTATTTATTTATCTCAGTGCCGTTTAATATCGTGGATGCTGGCAAGGCATGTTTAGCTGCACTATCTAATTCTCTGATAGGAGTGATGCAAAGAGTTAATTCATTAACCACGGCCGTAGCGGACACAATTACAATACAGGAAGAAACAGGAAACATCATCATTGATATACCAAATAACTCGGAACTGACTGAGTTAGTATTCACTTGAGTTACATTATGTAAGAAGATTAATAGAATAAATTACTTAATAAAATAATTGATTCTTGTACCTATATTATATTTATATAGGTATAATGATGGTATTGATGTAATTTATAAATGACAAAAAAATGGCAATGTAAGTATAAGAAATATTGCAAACAGTTTGCGAACTTTCTCTACTTTGGCATTATTTGCCTCGGTATTTTGAAAGACCTTTTTGCAAAAATAATTTGTACCTCTAAATACATATTTTTAAAATACCTCGTACAAATATTAAATTTTTATTTCAATATGTATTGTACTGAACTGAACTGAATCCGCCTGTAAACAACCCACGGCTGGGCAAAGGCTTCTTCTCCATATAGAAGAAGGTTGGAGCTTAATCTGCTACGCTCGACTGCGGGTTGGCGGATAATTTCCCTACCATGAGTAACGGTCGCTTTCAGATATCAGATATCTATGATAACAACCGGGACCGACGGCTTTACGTGCGTATATTATACTATTATACTAATATACTGTACGTATATTATACTAAATTGTGAAATTATTTCTTTTTCGAAAAAATTAAGACTGAATATATTCCACAGAAATAATTACAAGCAAATATTCGAATTACTAGCCTTCAATCGTCAATATGAATTGTACATACGTAAGTTACTTTCTGACGTTGAAACTATGGTACAAAACGGTACCCACTACGTAGAGAAAGTCAAGCTCGTTCTCGAAGAGTTACATTCATCTGTGAAGTATAAAGCTGCTGTGCCCGTTGTTACAGTTTTTGTAAGTTTTTATTTTTAAATATTTAATTGCTAATCAGAACAAATCAAACAAACTTGAAGAATAAGAATTTTTAATAATTTAGCTGATGATATTTGTTCTAATGCATTACCAAATAACATCTTTTAAATTTTATACACATGATTTGAAAATGCGAGATAAATTATATGGCAATTAAAAAAAATCAAAAAACCCGACTGCGAAAATACTCTTATTATAAACTAAAAAGAATAAAACAATTTACTAGCTTTCACTACTACAATTTAGACAAATCCAACGACACCTCATATGTCAAAAACCGTCCAGCCGTTTGGGCTGTAGGGCGTGCCAAAGAAATGGACATACATACATACATACATACATACATACATACATACATACATACATACATACATATATACATACATACATACATACATACATACATACATACATACATACATACATACACTCGAAAAACATAACCCTCCTTCTGTCGCAGTCGGGTAAAAACAAGGTGGTCGAACTAAGTAGTCGTCTTCTACGAGACCAGCATTAAAGCATCAATAAACTATTTTAAATATAAAAATTAAATCGTTCGCCTTCAATGTTAATTTCTTCTATGTCGTAATGTGACTTAAATTATGTATGGTATTTCGCAAATGACTTAGGCTATGGTAAACAAATATACGTAGGTAGTACTTAATCGATGAGATTTATTATAAAGATTTTTCGATATAAAGCATATCTTATTTGTATAATATAATACATAAACATATAATTTTAATTTTTTTCCTAAAAGACCGAGTAGGTAGTAGGTACATACTAGCTTCCCATTAAATATTGTATGAGTGTATAATAATTCAAAAGTGCTTTAAAAAGGTAATGAAAAAATATTTTTCTACGAACTGTTATAAAGTTTTTTTTTTCTTTCAGCCACTGTTCACAAAACTTTGGAAAGTATGGCGTTCCATGCAAAATGTCATGTACCTGATGTCAACGGTTAATCGACTGATGACCATTCTTGCTAACATCCAAGATCAGATGAAAATACCCTACGATATTGTTGAAAAGATGCTGGAAGGGAAGAACGTGATTACTGATCACGATAGAACGAGTAGCAAAATTAGCGTAACGGATAAACTGTCTTTGGGTTCATTAAAGAATTATGTGGGTTATGGCGGTAGCTTTACGACATTGTGCGACAAGAATATTCAGGTGAGTGTTCCGATACTGAATCTGTGCTAATATTAGACTGATTGAAAAGTAAAAACCATTGCATTCACTTCGATTACAGTTAGTACAGAGATAAAACATTAATAATTACAATTTGTAAAGGCGGCCTTATTAATATTAGTAATGTCTACCAAACAACTATCTGTGAAAGTAATTTAATTACTATACATGGGTATTGCATATAAACTTATATAGGTATGAGAGAAATTTAAATATAGCACAATATAGATATAAAATACGTACTTGTATAAATTAGTTCGTAATTTTTTTTTATAAATACAAAAGTATACCTATAATAAAGTAAAAACATTTTCTTTTCTGTCATCGTTTATATTGTGTACTAGCTTTCCGCCCGCGGAATTCGGTTATATCCAGGGTTGCCATACGTCCCGTATATACGGGATTGTCACCGTATTTAAGTATCACGTCCCGTATTGTTACTTGTCCCGTTTTTGTCCCGTTTATCAATATTTTAATATACACGTAGGTACTAAAGGCTAGGTACTAAATATGTATTTGCGATTCCCGCCCACAACGCAAATGTTGAGAGAATATTTTCTCTAAAGACAGCCCAATGGACGGATGAAAGAAATAGATTATTGACTGACACAGTTGAAGCCATTCTAATTTGCCATTATAATTTTAAAATGACATGCGCTCAATAATACGAATATGTCAAAACACAAAAAGACATAATCAATAAAGTCAGTCAGTCAAAATATGACTGGGCGAAGAAACTGGAACCTCTTCCTGGTGGTTCTTCTAAACAGTAATTGAATTGGTTTTCGATTCATTTATTATGATTGGAGTGAATTGTTTTTGTGGTCGTTTTCCATTGATTTTCTATTATAATTAACCGTTACTACCCTTATTTTCAGTTTTTATTTATTTTCCACTAATAAGTCCCGTATCGGTTCTCAACAATATTGGCAACCCTAGCTTATATCGCGCGAATTGGTAAGCGCGCCGCCGCCGCCGCCCCACCGCTCCGCGCCCCGCCTACCGCCCGATACGCCCCCTCCTTTCCCCGTGCACGCTTTTTTGTCTTTGTCTTAAACAATTGAACAATCTTACATGATTTTATGTTTGACAATAATGAACTTCCATACAAACTTTCGTCCCCTATTTCAACCCCTTCTACCCTTATTTTCACGATAAAAAGTATCATATGTCCTTTACCAAGTTCAGTTCTATCTTCATACCAAATTTCATCAAAATAGGTTCAGCGGTTTAAGCGTGAAAGCGTAACAGACAGACAGACAGAGTTACTTTCGCATTTATATATTACAGTAGGGAAGTAGGGATGTGATTATAATTCTGTTTTAATTACTTTTTTGTCTGCTGGGAGCAATCTCTTCTAGAGATGTGCACAGCCTTCACATTTTTATTTCAATAATTACAATTATGTTTAATAAATAAATTAAAATAATTGCTTTGTTAAAGCAAGCTTATCTAAGGATCTACCGGACTGATTTCAAAAATTATTTTCATGTTAAAAATTATTTTTCGATTAACAAAATAAGGCTTATACTTGAGATTTCATTTGACGAATATGTATAAACAAATTATTAAAAATTGTGGAGTGAACTTTTCGAGCTTTCCTTAATAGACATAGGTATGTATTTGATCTTCTTTCTTTATCTCGGTTCCTGCTAAGTTCTTATTATTCTTGTCTACATCAAAATAGGTTTCTGATTTACATACAAAATCATCTGACCGCGATAATTTATGCGAGGGAACGATTAGCTCTTAATCTAGACTCATTTAGTTAAAAAAAAAAATTGGTTGTCTGTAAAGTCGGTTTACGGACGATAATTTTACGTGATAACGTCATAAAAAAACATTGATGAAAAATTGTATACTTTTATGAATTTAATTGAATAATTATTATCACTGAATTATTATTATTTTGTATAATGCAAAGAAAGAGTTAATTGAAAATTACAATTATTTCGATATTTAATTATCATTTATTTGCACTCGTTAATTCAAATATTTTTCTCTTCTACTCGGACGCATCTGTCGATGGAGTGTAAGTGAAATAGATGCGTCACAAGCAGAACGCTTAGGCCGATCGTGTCTCTCTATAGCTTGATCCGCGCTCTCGCTCGCGGAACGTGACAATGAGTCATGCTTTTTCGTGCGTGCAGCTGTCGTTCATCGATTTATAAGACGTTATCACGTCAAAAAGTAATGTTTATCACATATTTAGTTTCTAGGCTTTTGTGCGTTATGTCTAAGCGTAGGAGCGCTCGTACCAAGTAACATGAAACTCGGACTAATTAAGTTTAAAGGAGATAACTACGGGTTCTGTAGTGTCAAAATGGCAACGCGTTTTAGTAAAGATTCTCAAAGGTAAAATACCTTTTTGTTATTATACAGAAATCTTTTTATGTATGGATTTGTTACGTTTAGAATCTGGGCATTAAAAACGGTAGTTTCTATAATAAATTCACCAAGAAAACTTTGGGTCTTTATTTTTGTTCGATTGCCCATTAATTACTACTACTATTAATAGATCGTGTATTATACAACTGACAATTAAAATAATTATATTGTTTGTGCTTTTAAGTTTTGTTCTTTTAAAAAAAAAATTCATTAATATTTTTCTTTAAAGATATGTCAATGAGGTTCTAGAGTTCGCTCGAAACAATCCCTGTGTGATCAATTTATTGAATATTTTGGAAAATGTGAACGAAGTGAAGAAAATAGATAATCTCGTGACTCGCATCCTACCGAAAAGTAGGTATAAGATCATAATATTCCGTTTAGGTCTCAATTCTCATTAGGTCGTGGGTTCGATCCTCACACGTGACAAATATTTGTATGGCTCATACAGATGTTTGTCGTGATTTGGGCGGTTTGTCTGTGTTTTGTGTTATCGAACCTTACTGTATGCGCTACGTAGGCTTAAGGCCAGTATATTCGAGCGTTGTAGGTATTTAGCGCTACCTCCCTCCCCGCGCGACTAGTTACGCGAAGTCTCCGATCAAATGAACTCTCGATGACCCCGCGCGCGGCGACGGCGCACGGAAATAATTAAATATATAATTTTACAGTAACTTACTAGGTTTTTTTTTTACTTTAGGTTATTTCATAATTCAGTTTTGTTTTCGATCCTGAAGGCACAGTATAAAATGCAACATAAACATTTAATACCTAAGAGAAGTATATAAAAACCATTATTTAATTTTTTATGGGTTTATAGCTAAAAAAAAAAATGTACTATTAATATTTTAATTTATATTAATTATCAGTAATTTTTTTTTTTTTTGTTAATTAATACACTTTACAACATTTAATACCTAAGAGAAGTAGATTTAAACTTTATTTCTTCTCTTAGGTATTAAATGTTTATGTTCCACCTATTACTGCCACCAGGGCCCTGCGCTGAGGCTCCCAAGCGGCGCATTCCTCCAGGGTGTGACGCGCCGAGTCGATTGGCGCGCTACACTCGTGGCAAAATCAGGGGTGGCTTCTCGCCTAGCGATTTGGTGCAGGTACTTACCGAAGCAACCGTGCCCGGTAAGCACCGGCGACAGCCGAAACGTAAGGACCCTATGCCGCCTGTTGACCCAGCGACGAAGGTGAGGACGTCGCTCTGTCCATTGCCTGTCTCAATTCGTTGTCGGCACCTCGCAGGTTAGTCCCATTGTCGGACCAGATTTGAGCAGGTTGTCCTCGTCGAGCTTTCATTCTTCTTAAATTCATTATCACTGAGTCTGTGCTCAGTGACGTCGCTATCTCTAGGTGGATCGTTCTTACAGTGAGGCACGTGAATACTGCCACGTAACGTTTCTGTTGGCTGCGTCCCACGGTGACTGTTAATGGTCTGAAGTAGTCCACCCCTGTGTATGTGAAGGGTCGCTGATGGTGAGCTAGGCGACACGCAGGTAGGTCTCCTGTTCTCGGGTGTGGCGGGATCGCTGCCCTAATCCGGCAGTGTAGACACTGTGGAAAGAGCGTTCTTGTGACGGGCCGCAGGCGTAGTATCCAGTAGTGCTGTCGACATTCGTTCACAGTCGCCTCGACTCCCGTGTGATGCCTCGTTCTATGCATCGCTATGATCCACAACTTCACTGTGTGATGATTTCTATCTAGTATCATCGGGTTTTTAGATGGCGTTGATAGTTGCTCCGCGGCGTTAATACGACTACGGACTCGGAGGGCTCTCTCTGCACACTCGATGCTCAGCTGCTTGAGGCGACTGTTTCGGGTAAACGACTTCCCGTCTTTAATGCTTTCTACTTCATTTGGGAAAGATTCTTCTTGGACTGTTCTCATGAATAGGTCTTCAGCTTTCCTGATAAGTTCCGCGGAGACCGGACGAACCTCCAAAGTTTCTTCGAGCTCTACTCTTATTTTCTGGCGTGTTTTCAGCTTCTTGTTCGTCCTTTTCCAGTCTGGGTCTTTTAACGCGCTTTTCTTAGTCCTTTTATAGTTGACTCGTTGTGTATTGGCTCGACAGAGTTCTATAAACTGTAGCACTCGAGCCGTCGTGTAGCGGAGTCTGTTCCAGCTGGAGTACCGTGTGCAGTCTGCTAACCCTTCTTTGAGTCGCGGCTGTTTACGATCGGTGACGTGATGAGTTTTTTCTTCGCCTGTAGGTTCGGTTGACGACGACAAGGCGGACGTTTCCGTGGGCCAGGTGGACTCCGGATGATAAGGAAATTCAGGACCTGTGTACTATCTGTGACCACTGCTGAATCCCGCTGGTACGTCCCGCGCCGCGTCGTCGGCTACGTTTAGCCTGGTTGGGACCCATCGCCATTCGCTGACCGTCGAAGAATCTTCAATTGCCGCTAGCTGCTAGCTAGCCGCTGTTAGGTGAAAATACTAATATAACTTATTGAAATTTTGGATATGCTAATATATCGTTCTAAGATATCGATGACAATCATTATATTCTAGCTAAAAATAGATTGAGTGTTCATTAAACTTACGAGTACTTATCTGATCGCTTTTCTAAGCTTACGTAGTTCACGTCTAGATATTTTCTTTTTATTTCTAGTTTTATTCCCCATTTTATATCTACACTACACTGCTATACAGTAAAAACACTTCCAACGTTGTTAGAGTACTAACTAAACTAATCTAATAAAATAATCAATAATAATCTATACTAATAGATAAAACTGAAGAGTTTGTTTGTTTGAACGCGCTAATCTCATGAACCACTGGTTCAAATTTAAAAATTCTTTTTGCGTTGGATAGTCCATTTACTGAAGAAGAATTTAAGCTATATAACATCACGCTACGACTAATAGGGGCTGAGTAATAATAAGAAATGTTACAAAAACGGGAAAAAATAATCTTTTTTGAGAGCTTCCGTTGCGTCCTTTATTATTTCTCTTCTCAAGACATTTTTTAATTATAGTTCCACTTTTAAAGTAAATATTACATCACTCTTTTACTGTAAATTTTCGAAAAAAAAAAATCAGTAATATGTTGAACGACCCAAGAATCAAACCTGAGACCCCTTGCTCGGCAGTAACGCTTGGTACCACTGGACCAACGAGGCGAAAATATTTATCAGTACGTTTTTCCCTCAAATTAACGCGGGTGAAACCGCGGGGCACAGTTAGTACTAAATAAAATTATCCAATCTATTTCTCAAACCACACTATCCATTCTCTGAGGATAGAGAGGTTCACTGGCGCTCGAATTCCTAAGAGACAAGACCGGACCCTATACATCGGTTTTCACACAAGAGGAAAAGAAGACGTTGATAGACAAGGGATACGGCACCGGACAGGGATCGAGCGTCATGACTATCCACGAGGCACAGGGACAGACACGCGAGGCAGTCATCATCGTCCAGACAAAGACTAGGAGGCTGCGGATTCATGACAGTGTTCCGCATGCTGTGGTCGCGGTGACCAGGCACACAAAGACCTGTGTCTACTACACCGACGACGGTGGTGATGCAATCGGTCGTTTTGTCGGCCTCGGTGGAGGCCACAACAAAGGAAATACTCGAGCACACCCTCAAGATGGCTATACATAAAAGAGACACCGCCGTCATTGAGGATGTGCTCGAACAGCTTCCCTCGGAGGATGGCTGCGGCAGAGTCTCCAATAAATAATACAAAAATAAAGAGCCCAAATGTAAATGTAGACAAGCCGTAAAAATGTGGTGGCTGGTATGTATGTACTAACAAGCAATGAAATATTAGATTATATTAGATCAAGGAATAAACGCATGTACATAGAAAATAAGAAACATGATGTAAATAGATGTAAGAAAAAAAAGACAAAATAAAATTATATATATATATGTGTGTATGTGTGTATATTTTTATATGTAAATTATATTTGTAAATAAAGATTATGTTTATTAAAAATGATTATATGTATGTAAATATGATTATATGTATTAAACAAGTATGCTTAATTAAAAAAATCAAAAAACCCGACTGCGTAAAATACTCTTATTATAAACTAAAAAGAATAAAACAATTTACTAGCTTTCATTTGATACCCATATTGCTACAATAAGAAAAAAAAATTCAACTTCCCCCCCTCATTCCGCCATTTGCGGGCGCCATTTTGAAAATTTATATAGCCTATGTCACTACTACAATTTAGACAAATCAAACGACACCTCATATGTCAAAAACCGTCCAGCCGTTTGGGCTGTAGGGCGTGCCAAAGAAATGGACATACATACATACATACATACATACATACATACATACATACATACATACATACATACATACATACATACATACATACATATATACATACATACATACATACACTCGAAAAACATAACCCTCCTTCTGTCGCAGTCGGGTAAAAAAATAATAATAAATAAATAATGGTCAGTATACGGACTCGCGTCATAGAGATCCTGACAATAAGTCTAGCTAATGTAAGTCTAAAATAGTACGCATGAAACTATATTAACAATCTTATACATTTAATTAAAAAAAGGCACGGGCAAATATAAGCCCGTGGATATTTTTGTTATAAAAAAAAAATCCAATCTTTAGAGGGGGGGGGGGGACGCCGCCAGACAGCAGAGATACAGGTCCTACTTCGATCACGCCTCGCAGGCAACTAAAGCGAGGCGCGCGGGCCGTTTTCTTATATAATTTAAATATTTAATATTTAAAAAAAATAGAAACATTTATTTAAAAAAGTAACCGTTAAATGTTCTACTAAAAGTTATTACCTATTTTTACATGTGAATATTGTAACTTAAAATCTGATATTCTTCGAATAAAACTCGAAAAATAATCAAAAACATCCTTTCTTTATGTTTTTTTTTATCGAGTCAAGTTACAATTATCGTGTTTTGAACCGTTGAATAATCAAGAACGTTTGTTAAACTATAACATATATTTTTAACGGATCAAAAAAATGAATATTACTATGTTTAAAACTCTATCAAAAACAGGTGATTTGGGATATACTGGCCTTAACATCTTATTGTGTATTAGACGCATATTTATTTATACTATAAATACTTATGCAACTAACGTCTAACTGTTTGAGAATCGCAATTCACAATAATATAAATAATAAATATGTTGATTGACATACACACACGGTCGTCTGTTCCTAAGGTAGGCAACTTAATGACTGTGTTTTAGGTAACAGCGGACTGATATACATTTTTTAAAATAAATATTTAAATACATAATACATATAGAAATAAGTACATATTACACCCAGACTCGAGGCGGGAATCGAACCCACGATCCTGGAGCAGAAAGCGGGGTCACAGCCAACTGCGCCAACAACGGGTCAGTCAAAATGACGATGTCAAAATATGATATGTACCTAATTGATAGAAATGTGATTTCTAGCCTAATATTAAACACTAATTATCATAGACAAAAAAAAATAGTATTTTCGATATGAATCAGCAACAACATCTTAGTTTTTTTTCTATTCCAGCTAAAATATCAGATAAACACGTACAAACAGAAACTCATCCAATTAACGGATATATAGAGAAAAACTATACTTGGGACATGTGGGAGTGGAAGCGACGCGCCTGTCAGTGGGTTAGTGTATATTAAACTTAAAGGCATTTCATTGTAGGTAAGCTTATGTCAGGTGATAATGGCAAAGCTCTTGATCTCATTAATTCTATCTAATTAATAGAATTAAACATGTCTCAGCAAAATAACAACTGCCAATAATAAATAAATTTTAAGTTTCTATTTAAAAAACTTTCATAACCAAATCATGTTATCTGTACAAGATGATATATGCAGAATCTTCATTCCGATCATCGGTGGTAGCTTCGCATTAACTTAATCAACCTGTAAACATGAATTAGAAATAGTAAATACTTATATTGCATGTAAAGAGAATTGAAAACAAAAAAAAAAAAAAAAGAAAAAAAAAAAAGTAGAATTAAGTTGTAGAATTAAATTGTAAAATCAAGTTGTAGAATTAAGTGGTAGAAATAAGTGTTAGCATTAAGTGGTCAATGTGGACTCATGTTTCCAGAACTAGAGATCCTAAGTATAGTTCATAGGTATTCAAATAATGATAAAATATAGTCTGCTGATGTAATAATGCCTGTGTAACAATTTATAAAATCAGTTAAAAAATGGTACGGGCGTCTGTAAGCTCGTAGAGGAAAATTAATAATAAAAAAAAAAAAAAAAAAACCTGTAAACATCCTACTGATGCCCAAAATCAATTTCTCCATATAGGAGAAGGGTTGTAGCTTAATCCACCACGCTGCTCTACTTCAGATTGGCGGATAATTTCTTTTCTATGAGTAACGGATCATTATGAGGTTTATGTAATGACAACCGGGACCGACGGCTCTGCGTGATCTCCACGGCACCGTGGGGATACTCATAAGAACATACACCCAGATCAGGGACAAATATTTGCACAAAAATACAAATATCGTCCCGAACAGAAATCGAACCGACGACCAGTCGAGTCAAGACCGCGAGGGCTTTGTAAAATAATGATTAGATATTACTTTTGAAGCTTAATAATATATATAATTATGTTTTTAGGCCACAATAGTCAACTGTCAAACGCATTCAACTCAAACGGACTACAGCCATCTTCGATCTGAAATACATTGTCAAACGGTCGAACCGCGCGACAAAAGTCAACAAACTAAAAAGGACACGGGGATAAACACAAATCCTCGTGATGTATTTATATGGGGTCTTAGAGGACAAATTGGTTATGGTCAACACGCTATGAAATTAAATACAGTAACTGACGGAGAAAAGCAAAAAGGTGACATTTCATAATTGTTAGGGTCGAAAGAAATTCTCGTCTTCTATTAGATTTAGTTTGATTACTTTTACTACATAGTTAATACGCTTCTTTTTTACATACATACATATGTTCAGACGTGACCTCAGACTATGGGCCTTTTAAACAAGCTGCAAGTCGCACAGCGTGCAATGGAGAAGGCTGTTTGGTATTTCTCTGCGAGATCGAATCAGAAATGATGAGATTCGCAGACGAAGGTTGCCGACATAGCTCAACGAATTTGCAAGCTGAAGCGTCAGTGGGCGGCACATAGCTCGTAGAACTGACGGCCGATGGAGCAGAAAGTTTCTCGAATGGAGACCACAGGTCGGCCACGTGTTGGCCACGTGCCGGCCACGTGACGGTCACATGTCCGCGATATGGACACACGACTTGAGGAGAGTCGCCGGAAGCCGTTGGATGGAGGCTGCTTCGAACCGGTCGCTCTGGAGGTCGAAGAGAGAGGCCTACATTCAACAGTAGACTATCTGACGGCTGAGACGATGATGATGATATATTCTGAACTGACTAAACTGAAATAGCTTACTGTTCTCTTATATTTACGCGAATATTACTCATTTAATTAAAAGTCTAAATCCAGCGTCCATGATCTCGGGGGACTGAGTCCCCCGAGATCATGGACGCTGTAAAGGGTCCGAAACGTCGGGAAATAATTTAATTTAATTAAAAATCGTTAAACTGTAAAGTTTTTAAAACAAATAAACGCGATAAAATCCGATTTAGACTTTTAATTAAATGAAATAGCTTGTAAATATTCTACAGCTAAGCGAAGGCTTCTCCTCAATATGAGTATGATTGAAGCTTAATTCATCACGATCTTCCATTCCGGGTAGGCGATAATTTCCTCATCAAGAGTTATCAGATGTTTATGATAACAAATTAACAACCGTCGCTGTTGTTAAATATCAGAGAACATCTAAAGGGTAAAACTATTTTCATACACTTTCGGTCAACGTTAATTTGCTAATTGAAAACCCCGCATTTTCATTAAATTTCCTATGCGACAGTTTCAACGATTTCGTAGACGAACTGCAGGAACCATCTCATATGTTTACTGATATGTAAGAATACATTTAAGTAAAAATAATAATGATTAATCATATGTATTTCAATAGCACAAGTGTTTACAACATGCAGTTGGCCGTGTGTGACCTCCGAGGAATAAGGATTTAATTTAGCTTTAAGTTTATCTATAATGTTTTTATTTAATCATATTTATTGATGTTTAATTTATAACATTTGCAAATCATAATATTGCTTGATCAAAATCATATTATTATATATTTTGCAATATATTTATATATTTGCGGAATTTCGCAAAGTACAAATATTTTCAGTTTTTAGTAGCATGGATAAACAAGTATGCTTAATTAAAAAAAATCAAAAAACCCGACTGCGTAAAATACTCTTATTATAAACTAAAAAGAAAAAATAATTTACTGGATTTCATTTGATAGTCATATTGCTATAGTAAGAAAAAAAAATTCAACTCCCCCCTCATTCCGCCATTTGCGGGCGCCATTTTGAAAATGTATATAGCCTATGTCACTACTACAATTTAGACAAATCCAACGACACCTCATATGTCAAAAACCGTCCAGCCGTTTGGGCTGTAGGGCGTGCCAAAGAAATGTACATACATAATAATATGTATGTACATAGATACACTTGAAAAACATAACTCTCCATCTGTCGCAGTCGGGTAAAAATGACGATTTAGAAAATAAATTTTTATTACAATTCACACTCAACAGCCCGTATTAGGATCTCATTCCTGTGTCGAGGGTCGAAAACACACACAACAAAATCACAAACCCCCGGACAACGACAAAGATCGATATGGCCAATACAAAGATTTGTCGTGTCAGGGAATCGAACCCGCCAGTTGCTGAAAACATTTGCAACAACTCGTCGTCTAAATTCTATCACATAATCTAGTTTAAATATGAAAACATTTAGTAATAATTTCCTTTCTAAATTATTCTGTTTTTCTTAATTAGTTTTCTTTACATATATGTATATAATGATAATATATAATATGATGATGTCACTATTCTGTAATATGTATGTAACTAGATCTATTACATAATATGTTTTTGATAATAATCATTTTTAGAAAAGTAATAAAAATACTTAAATTGTAAAAAAGTTTTTTTATTTAAATTTTTGTTCAGTTTTAACTAAATTATAATAAAAATATTATTTTATACAATTACTTATAGGTACCTAAATATTTCAAACTTTGATCATGATCGACGCCATAGAAATAATACTAGATTCTGTACATTGTTAAATGTATAGCTATTCACGACACTGACATTTTTTTTTTTAATTTCATAAAAAGGAAATATTTGCTTGTTTGATGGAAATCGATAAACTGTACGATAATAATTACTCATTAAAAAGTTACGTCTACGCCTGAAACCGCTAGAAATTTCTAGAATTAATTTCCTATCGCCTCAACCTATTAAACGTTTCCCTAGCCTCTTTCATTAGTGAAATATCATCGGCTCTCTGTTTCAAAGATGTGGCTTCTTCTTGAAGAGCGAGTAGTGACGTTACTTGAGATATGAGAGATTTTGGTAATACCGCCTCCGGGACTGACAAAACTGCGTACTTACTCTGAAATATTAAAATATGTTTATCACAGATACAATAGAAAACAAACTAGTTAAGACATCGCAGGGTAATATAATTAAAATTATTTTTTTAACAAAAAGTAGAAGAGTTCTTTATATTTTTCTATTTAACTCTTATTATACGTACAGAAATGTTTCACAAAGATACAAGCCATTGAAATGAATTTATAAGGGATTCATATATTTTAAGACACGAATCTTAAAATCCTATATTGAATAAAGTATGGAGCTTGTTCTATCGCTGCAGGTTGGTTCTCCATTGCAGATTTTCGAATATTTCCCCAATATCGAATACGACATAAAAGTTAGGTGTATAGAATATTTTAACAGTAAAATTCAAAATTAATAAAATAAAATAAAAAATTGAAAAATAGTTTTTTTTGAAAATCTCAAATACCGTTTGAAATAAAAAGCTGAAAATGTAACTTTATTATTATTATTTTTTTATGTAATACCATAACGATCCTCCAAGTATGAGTCAAAAAAACCACAAGGGCAGATTTCCTATATATAAACCCAGCTAGGCGGCTATACCCTTTTAAAGACAAATTTAGATCTTACTTTAAAAGCATGATTAAGGGATGTTGGTAATTTTTTTCGTCGTCAAGATTTTTTTTAATTTTTTTATGCTTTCATTTATTTTAAATATATATTGGTCTACGAAGTCTGGAAGTATTGCGTATACTATTTTCTAAAGTAAGACTCGATTCGCGTAAACCACAACAGTCAATTATATTTATTTATTTAGGAGAAATATGGTTTTTCAAGCTACTCTTTATTAGATATTTTTCACAATATAAAATACACTTTTTATTAAATTAATTTTCGTTTTATAATTAAAAATAATATCTGTGATGACGGAGAAATGTCCGCTTCTGTCATGCTTTCTAATGTAATTTTTATTTGATCGGTATTTCTCTTAAATCTCATGAAAATTTTTATTGAATGTAAAGGAAATATAAAAATATGTGTTGACGGTATAACATTAGCTTATGCAATGATAAAAAATGATAATTTAACAAAACAAACGTTTTAAAAGATTATTTTATTAGTCAAACAATGAAATCAAATCTGCAATGATGGAATTTTTCATGTTACTGGCTCCTCGTTTATAAGCTGTATACATATAAACCTTAAATACTAAAAAATATTTGCAAAATTTTTCAAATTGGAATTCCTCAAATTTTTTCTTACCTTAGCCTTTTCGTAATTCTCTTCATATGATGTTAATTTCTGTTTCAACTGCTTGATATGATCCTGTATATTATCAGGATTTGGATTCTGACGAGTCAAAGACTGTTTAGAGGATTCTAATTCTTTGCGTAATTCCTGTAATGATCTATTATTTCTGTCAATTTTCGCTTGGAGCTCTGCATTTCTCTGCTTAAGCTTTAATATCTCATATTCATCTTGGAGTTTCTCAGATATTTCTCTAGAACGGTACAGTGATATTGATACTGAATCTAAATTATCAATTTCCAATACAGATTGGCTTTCAGCTACTTGTTCTAAAAGATTTTGACATTTTTGTGGTAAATTTTCTATTGATACGTTTAGATTTTTCAATGTCTCTGACGTTAGTGTAGCTAGAAAACAAAATAATTTTTACAATTATTCACAATTCTCGTAAAGCACTGTGGGGATGAATAATTAAAATAATATAGATTTTACATTCAATGACCCATTACAATGAGAATTGTGTGTTGTGGGTCTGGAAAAGCAAATAACACAAAATCCGACCACAACAAATATGACCTATACACACATTTATCATTTGCAGGGATGTAATTCGATACCATTAGCCCAAAATCCTGTTTTCTGTGGCCGCTGCATTATCCCATCATTAAAAATAATTGTACAGTTAAAATTCAAGTAGTGCGCTGTGGTGATTCAACATTATCTTGTAATATACTTATTTAAACATAATGTTTGTTCAAGTATTTTTCATCATTAAAAGACTAAAATGATCATTAATTTTATTCTACTTTTGAATGTTTCAGTCACTAATTATTGTATGGATAATTACCATCAAAAATCATTTCATCACGCCTTAGTATTATATTTTTTCAAAATGAATTATAATTAATCATAAAATTGTCATGTAAACCTATACTAGGATTAGATATTTATAAAAATTATTATTAAATAAAATAAAAAACTTTACTTTCAACTATACAATTTATTTACATTTGTTTATTATAGAATATAATAATACTTACTATATTATTTTTTACACTTTAAGTCTAGGAAAATTAACTATACTTTCAATCTTTTTGGCCACATTTAACATTAGTTCTTCAGATAAAGTTGGACCCATTAATTGTATAGACAATGGTAAATTATTTTTTGATAATCTTATGGGTACTGAAATAGCTGGTATTCCAGCCATGTTAGCTGGCTGTGTGCAGTAATCTTGAAATGCACATTGATCCCTATTATGTTTTGAAGTAAAATCTTTATACAATGGAGCCTCAGACAAGGTTGTTGGCGTCAACAGTAAATCCACAGAATTCTCTCCATGAAAAACTTTATTAAAATCATCTGCTATCAATCGTCGTAGCTTGAGAGCTTTAAGGAAGTATTTATCATAATTTCTTGACAATAGAAAGTAATTTCCGGCAAATATACGAGACCGGACAACATTATTGAAACCTTCTGACCTCGTTGAAGCATATAGTTCCTCTGTAGAATAATCTTCAGATGCTCTCAATCCATACTCTAAGCCATCATACCTTGCCATGTTACTGGCTACTTCACACTGATTTAATATTGAATAAACTGCAATTGATACAGACGTGTGAGGTAAGGATACTGTACAAACTTGACACTTTTCATTCTCTAACAAGTCTGCGACACTCCTCCATACATCTAAAACATCTTCACTCATACCTTCACAATAATACTCACTTGGTATACCAATTTTAATCTTAGACATATCAATATCATCAGTAACTTTAATTGGTTTAAAGTCTTTTTTTATTGTAGTGGAATCCAAAATATCAGGTCCAGCAACACAATTCAATATCACAATTAAATCATCAATATTTCTAGTTAAAATTCCGGGCACGTCCATAGAATTAACTAAAGGTATCAATCCATATCTAGATACTAATCCATAAGTGGGTTTAAGACCTACGACGCCGCACAAAGCGGCAGGATTCCTCGTTGACCCACCCGTGTCGGAACCTATGCCAGCAACACAAGACCCTGTAGCCACAGCTACTGCGCTACCCCCGGAACTACCCCCCGATATCCTCCAATCTTCACTGTAACACCATGGATTTCGAGTCGGACCAAAAATTGAGTCCACCGTCCCCGATCCCATCGCAAATTCGTCTAAATTTGATTTCCCGACGAGACAAGCACCAGAACGGATGAGACGAGAATAAATAGTTGCGTCGTACGTCGGCACGAAATTTTTTAACATATTTGAGGCGCATGTCGTGTGTATATTTTTAGTACAGAAATTGTCTTTTATGGCAATTGTTATTCCGTCCAGAGGCTTACTTTTCTTTTCAACGTACACGCGTTTTTCACTTTCAATTGCATGATTCTCAGCTTCTTCATCGGTTATATTAATAAAAGCGTTTAATTCTTTCGTTTGTCTTGCACGTTGTATACACAAATCAACAAAACTTGTTGGAGTCAATAATTTATCACGAAAAGACTTATGAATTTCTTTTATGCTGTATGTTGTTAGTTTATTCATTTTGTTAACATTAAAAATAATTTGGTACTCGTTCAGGTTAGAAAAATAATTTTATGAGCCGTTGAATATCTTACTAAATAGAATAATAACAAGTTTAACCCACACGCTAATGTCAAAATAGACATCTTTTACATTTAGACGGATTATACAAATAGTAAAGCGATTTTATCTATACTTACCCAAAGCTTTTTGTTCTAATACTTCTCTCTTGGCTATTGCTTCGTACAATTTTATATGGCTTTCATTTTCTTTCATGGTTATATAATACTTAAAACTATTTTGTGAATATAATAAAATTTCTTTCTTTATTACGATTTTTGTCTAACGAAGTTTTAAATTTAAATTGTTTTTGACAATAGTAACTAAATTGCCATGTATACAGGAATTTTGTTATTTCAAATCTTTATTAATATATAAATCAATAAATTATTGAACTGAATATTTTAAAATATAATCCAATATTTAAAACAAAAAGATCTATACAGTGTTGAACAACTAAATTATATAGTTTAAACAAAAAAGTTTTTCAAGTTAAAACTGTATTAGAGATAATTTCGTAATCATTTATTTGATATCTACATCTAGGTAGGTAGGGACCTACTTTTAATTATTGTTTCAGAATTAAAAATTTATACTTATAAAAACCTACATATATAATGTTTTAACTTTTTAAGTATATACATAAGACCAAATTATTTAATATAATATTATTGAAAGATTAGGATGCATAGTTTATGTCAGCGCTATGAAAGTATTATAAAAGTCAAAAAATAGTGTTATATGTTAGGGATGCTGATTATTTTAAAAAAAGATCGATTTTTAAATCGATTAGAATCGCAACATAATGAATCGATTCTTAAAAAAATAGAGGTCTAGAATGGGTCTAGAATTCTAGATGATCGATTTCTCAAAAATCGATTTGTTTTTCAAAGTTGTATTGTACTAAAATATAAATAAAAATTTATATGAAAAACCACAAAGTGACCACAAACACCGATTAAGGTCAACACAGTCATGAAGCAAAATCTATTTAGAATAATATTCTTATTTTATATAAAATATATATTTGAATATGCTAACAAGCGTTTAGAATAATTAAATATAAATTGGTGCTGTTTATAATTGTAAAAATGCTTTTAGCATATTTAACTTCACCTTTTGTTATTAAAGCATAAAAAATCGAATGTTGATTATCGAGGGTGAAATATCGATTCACTGCATCGATTCAGTACTAAAGATCGAACTTTTTGGCTCGAAAAATCGAGTCTTCGATTAATCGATCTTAGATCGACATCCCTAGTACATGTATTAAGAAGTGTAAAATAGTGTCAAAAAGTATTTTGATTTTTCTGAGTTTAGAACACAGGTTCTGAAGAACCATATTTTAGAGATTAGAAAATAATATAAATTTGTGATTAGATTTAATTTAATGATAGTGAAGCACCTTATGATTTGTGTAGAAAAATAGAAATGGCTCATTTGCAGTATATGCCCGGTGACCCTCGCTTAGTCGATCAATTAGTTTATGAACTAAAATCCAAAGGAATTTTCGATCAGGTAATTTCGCATACAGTACAAGTTATACACTCACGGTAATTAAAAAAGTACAACTATTTTTATTAAAAATGTTTTTGCCTATAGATTACATTTTATCAGCATTAATAAAATAAAATTAGTTTTACAATTATTCTACCTGGCTTTTTTTTAATAATGTAAAATTTTAATAAAAGCGTCAGCACGTGTATGAGTAAATATTTAACATGTTAAGAGTTTTTAACTCTTCATTCATCAATGACATTGTTAGTTATATGATGGCCATTTTGGTTTACAAAGCTTTAAATTAATAAATTTAATAAAGTTAAATTATAATCGTCTACTAACTTTAACACCACATATACTTACCAAATTATTTATACTTAACTACTTTAGTTTATGAGCTATAAAACTTAATAAATATAAGCTTATAATTATATATAAAACATATCAAAATATGTTAAAACATATGTGTTATATGCTTATAAATAATGTGCTCTTTAAATAATAATATAGTTAACATCATTTCATTTAACTGTGAAAACTTTAAAGAAATTAGTTTGTTTTTTCTTTATTCGTAATGATACTGTTAACTTTTAATATTGAATGTACAAACAAGTTATACTAGTGTAATATAACTTAACAAAAAATAAACTTTAAAGAAATTATTCGATTTCCGTTGTGTATTAACCTTCCCACATGACATTGGTAAAATGATTTGTTTGAAATTGACACAATTAAAAGCCATTTAATAAAGGATTGAATTTAATTAAAAACCAATGTAATGTTTGTATTTTACACATACACTATTTAAACTATTTAAAAAATTTAAGCTAAGTGTGCATTCAAAATTTTATTCATATCTATGTATTAAACGACTGGCCCGTGGCGCATTTGGCAGTGGCCTTGTTTTCTGCTCCAGGGATGTGGGTTCGATTCCCGTCCCGAGTCTGGGTGTATTATGTATTTATTTATATGTATATTTATTTAAAAAAAATGTATATCAGTCGGCTGTTACCTAAAACACAGGCATTAAGTTGCCTTCCTTAGGAACAGACGACCTTGTTTGTATGTTAAAACATATTTATTTATTATTTAATTTATAGTAACTTATGGAAAACATGATATTGTAAGAATTCTAACAATATATATCCAAATCATTTTATTTATTTATTTTTGTGTCAATTTATACTTAAATCACTTTATTACATAAATATCCTGAAAACAAAACAATCCAATAATTAGATTTCTCATAACATATTAAACTATAAAAATAATTTATTAACAACTAATAATACAGTAACATATTAATATTTTAACTTAACTTAATTTATAACTAATTAATAAATTAAAATTTTTTAATAGGTTATTTAATTTTTTTATTGTAATGGTTATAATTATGTTAAACTATTGTAAAAGAATCTCTAAATCTATCTTCAATAATAATTAGGTAGCTGAGCCAGCTCCCATACTTTCCTCAGATATGCCTCAGATACTTTTTTTTTGTTTTTCTTAATATTTATTGTCTTAATTTCATATAATTATATAAATAACTTTGGCAATAAAATGGTTATAAATAAATCAATAATTAAATAACTGAGTATGTATATATATATACAATATGTAAACACATGTATGTTGTGTGTAAAAATAAATAATAAATATATTTAACATACATAAATGGTCGTCTGTTCCTAAGGTAGGCAACTTAATGCCCGTGTTTTAGGTAACAGCCGACTGATATAATTAAATATTTTTTTATTAAACATTCATATAGAAATAATTCCTATAACATGATTCAACGGCTTGCTGTTACTGTATATTTAGTAATATTTTTACAGAATTATACTAACAATAATAAATAATGCAAATAATTATGAATTCTAATCTTAAATAATAAAAAATAATTTGCATAAATAATGATTTTTTTAGATGATAAATTCTGAATTAGATTTAAAGTTTATTTTATTATTTAACTAGTTTATGCCTTTGAATATGTACACTGTAATCTCCACATGAAACCTTAACCAATAAGCATGTTATTAAAAGTTTGTGTAAGTGTCAATAGTCAAGTAATTTGTAAATATTTAAGTAACTAAATGGTGTGTTGCTTTGTTAGAACTAATGTTTCTTTCATTTGTTGCTTTAAATACAAGTAAGGTTGCAATTAGCCTTGCCAACTTTTTTTACAAGAACTAAAGTATATTCAGTATAACAGTATTTTAGAAAAATTAATAGTATTTTATTTATTTATTGTTTTAAAGACATATTTTTTAGAGCTTCTCGCACAACTTACTAATTTACATTTTTTTTTAAAACTTCATACGCCTCATCAGTATTATAACTGAACTTCGTTCAGAAACTCAGTGTATGTAGTGTATGTTTGTGGCTGTGCTGCACTTAGCAGTGAGCGCCCTCTGACTAAATAAAAACAAATTTGTATGCGCGTCTAAGTAACACATAATAATGTGTTTGCATTTTGATGCTGAAAACAGTATTTTGTATACTTTATTTTTGTTCAACAGTAAAAAAGTATAATTTAGTGAAAAACAGTATAATGCTGTTTAAAATAGTATAGTTGGCAACCCTAGTTGCAATCCGCAAGACAATGTGAACACAAATTCCAGACACCATGATAAATGATCCTGGTTTCCCCGGATATATCCTAGATTGAGGATAGTCTAGGGTTGACCAGGAGGGAGTTTTAAAAATTGTCCTAATTTTCTTAATATCAGCAGAAACCCAATTAAATGCAAGATTCTAATTTATTTAAAACAAGTATTTTTAATAATTCTCAAGTACATATAATAATTCATAAGAGTATGTATGAGTAGTTTGATTATATGTATCTACATCATTTTATAGTTACTGTATCTATTTTAATATATATAGATAGAATGTATGCATGACATAAACTATACACTTTATTTATTTTCTCTTGCACTATTGTGCTCCGTATTAATATTATTTTTCATTGTCAAGGATTGAATGGAAGAGATATTTTATGAGAGATAAATTCGTCCTTGCATGTTTTTGTATTGTGTATATATTAGTATTCATCTAAAAATTAGTTTGAACATCCTATTTTAGAAGACAAGTTCCACTACAGGAATTGAGATTAGGACAGTATGTATAATAAATAAATAAATAATCAATGTCATTAATTATTTAATCACAAAGAGAACTAAATTAATATAAAATTAAATAAATATAAGTTATGAATATTTATAAATAAAACAATGTTTTATTTTTAAAAATAATGTCTACAGTTCCGCAAGGAGTGCATCGCAGATGTCGATACAAGGCCCGCATACCAGAATCTTCGTCAAAGAGTCGAGAACTCTGTGTCAACATTTCTCTCAAGACAAACCTGGCAGCCTGACCTTAATAAGAATCAGTTGAGAGAAAAACTTAGGAAGCACATTCTCGAGTGAGTTGGATATATTATTATCATTTATATTTCCATAATTCCGTATTCTTTATTATGTTGCGTTTTACTAGTTTGACTGCAGATGCTTTTTTTTTGTTTAATGTCTTAGACATATGTAAAAAAGTTTTGGAAATAAAGATTTATTACTATATAGTAATAGTAATAAGAAATATTATAATACATTTCATATTTCATATCAACTGAAACAATCTGTAAACCTCCCACTACTGGGAAAGGGAATCTTTTCTTACATAGAAGAAGGGTGGCAACCTTAATCCACCACAAAACTTTACTCTGACGTTTCATAATTTCTCTAATAAAAGTAATTATATTAATCAGATGTCTATGATAATAACCGTGATTGATGATTTTAAATGTATGGAAAAACAATTATCATAAGTGGATTAATTTTTGAACTTGATCATTTTACACTTCGAGCTTGAATTGATAAAATTACCATCTTCATTAATGGAACTTATTGTATTATTGTTGTTGTTTTAAGAATATTTCGCTTATTTAAAAATATAATATAGTATATAGTATGATAAAATTAAATTTAAAAAATTTTCGTTGTTAGTAGTTTTTGTATTAAGGGATCACAAAAATATTAATTTATATATCCTCATAAACTTTCTATTTTATTATATTCATCGGATGATATTAAATATTTTATTATAAAGTTATGTTACTCACATAAATTTATAATTTTATAATGTAAATAATATATCCTTGATATTAAATAAATGTTATTTTAAAATTCAACAAGTCTAATTTATTTTCAGTGGCAACTACTTAGAGCAGGGTGTTGAAAGAATAGTAGATCAAGTAGTCAATCCCAAAGTGGCATCTGTTTTCATTCCAAAAGTGGAAGATTTGGTATACAATTATTTAGGAATCGCGAGGAAGAAAACTGTCACTGCTGAAACTTCGAATGGCAAAGTCGATGACCTTTTGCCCACTGACTTAGAAGCGGTTAGTCCTGGTTCAGTAAAAAGCAATGATGATAAAAATGACGTGATGGAAATTGACGGTATACCAGGAGATAGTAACATGGATGTGGATGAAAAATCCGTAAATGATGTCAAACAAAATAATATCACAGCTGATAATACTTCACATGAAGAAAAAGCAGAAGATATCCAGTTACCTAGCAACGAGCCCAGTACTGATGTCGATAAGAGTAATATACCTTTACCTACAGAAGAAATAAACCCTGAAAATATACCCCCACCAGAAAATAGTCCACCAAAAGTTGAATTGGAGAAAATTGAACTACCTAAAGATCCAATAATATCCACCGATATACCGCTGCCAGATGATATAAGCAAGGATGAAAAAGATCAATACTTTAAGCCGATTAATAGTGATGACGATGACTCGAGTTCTGATTCATCACTTCGCAGAAATATGTCACCATTGACACCTATACGAAACTTTAATAACGAAAATTCAAGTGATGCTCAACAAGCATTTGAAAATGAAATACCTGACAAAGATAATGATATCAAAGAACCAAATTCGTTTAAATTTAAAATCGATCCTAAATGTCCTGAAAACAGTTCTGATGTTATTAAAGCTGAAAAGAAAGATACAGAAGCCAATTTATCTTATCAGTTTAATAATCAAGTTAACATCCATAATTTCAATACACAGTTGTACGAAGACAGTTCCAATAGTAATATCTTACATATTGATTACGAAAGTGACGCAAACAGCAAAATTAATCAGGAGAATAAACTAATAGAAAACGATCCTAATTCCGAGGATTCTAGAATCAAATCGGATCGAAAGTCAGATGATAAGAAGAGCAGTCATAAGAGTTCACATCGTTCGAGAGATTCTAGCAAACATTTGAGCAGTCGAGATAAGAAGTCTGATACTAAGCAATCAAGCTCAAGAGATAGCAGTAGACATGACAAAAGTAAGTCCTCAAGAGATGAAAATAAATCCAAGTCTAACGACAAAGACAGATCGCGAGAGAAAAGCGATAAGAAAGATAGCAGAGATTCATCAAGACATAGAAGCTCTCATAAATCGAGTCACAAAGATTCAAAATCTCATCGAAGTTCTAGTTCCAGCCATAGGCATTCTAGTAAACATTCAGATGAGAAGAAATCATCTTCATCCTCTTCAAATAAAAAAGATAAAGATAAAAGTTCTGATAAAAATTCGATGGACAAACCTAGAGATTCGAAATCAAGCAGTCGTCGATCTGACAAAGATAGAAAGAGTAGCAGTAGTAGTGGTAAAAGCGATAGAAGTAAAAGCAAAAGTGATGAAAAAGACAAAAATAAAAAGAGTAAAAAGGAAACTGATGACCATTATAGTTTATCCGGCAGAGGGAATCCAAACCGGCGTTCAACAGACAGAGATTCGAACGACGGCAGTACTTCATCAAAAGGCTCGACTCTTCCTTCGAGTTCTAAAACATCAGAAAGTAAGAAAGAAAGTAAAAGCAGTTCGAAATCTGAAACTCCTACCAGTGGAGACTCGACAAGTCCAAGTGATAAAGAAAATATTGTTCGTGAACATGGGAGTAAAATTAAAGAATCTCTTCAACATAAACCGATTGTTAGAATAGATAGTCATTTAGAGCAACCCGTTACAACACCGCCAAGGTTACCCTTCGTACCCGATGTGACTATAAAAAAACCGAAATTCGCAGCTAACTTAGAAGAAGCTAAACGGTTAATGAAAATGCGAAAATTTCTAGATGAGGAGCAAAAGAGGATGAATCAAGAAGCTGCTCTTTTATTAGAATTTCAAGCTAATGTAAGGCCTAGTTTAAGTCAGGTATACTCTAGTATTCCTGGACCGGAACTAGAATTTGCATGTGTTACGAATGCAGGACAAAATCAAGATTTCGTCGTGCAGAGCAACGAAAATATTAACAATATTACTGATAATATTCATGAATCCCACTATACAAGTAATCAACTTTTAAATGTTTTAAACGATGCTAGTGTTGAAGTAGAAAAGAATGCTATAAATGAAATGCAAAGCGATTCAGCAGACGTGGAAGAAAATAATGATGAAGTCGTATCATCGGAAAATGCCGATGAATTAAATGATAACAATGAAAATAATAATGCAGACGATAATCGTTCAAAAGTAGGTAATATGGAGTCGGAATGTGTAGTCTCAGTAAAAGATGAAATATCAAATAAAGAACAAATAAGTCCTGTAAATGGAAACAGCTCTACAAAAAGTTTCAACTCACATATTGAAACTGCGAAGAATCGAGCTGGACTTTTCGAAGTCACTGTTATTGCTGAAGAACTATCAGAAACTGAGGAAACACATAATGAGAACGCAGACAGTGAAAAATCGAACAGAAATAAAAAAGAAGGATTTGAAAGTGATAAAATCTCTGAAGAACCTTATATTGGTGACGAAAATAAATTCCACTATTTCGCCGAACACGAAAAATACAACGCAGAAATAGAAAGAGCTAGGTTTGGCAAATTTTTGAAGGAATACAATACAAGATCGTCAATCAGTAACAAGATATACCTGATCAACTGCGACAGCTACGAAGAGAACCTAATTCGAGAAATATCGAGAAATTTCGGCGAATATGAAACAGTTAACTATCACAGAAACGGGCACTTGAAATTGTCGAAAGCCAGAAATGTTGTTAAAAACGTTAATATTTCAAGCGAGATATCGCTACCCATAGATGTAGATTACGAACCGACAAATTATTATGAAAGCTTCAAATCCCATGTTTTCAGTCCAGACAAATCTGAATGTTCGTTTGAATTATCTAGTGATTACAATGCTAAATTAGAAGAAATGGTCAGCAAAACATCTAGACAAGAGATAATGGAAATCATACTTGGCAGTGTAATCGATACATCGCCGAGTAAAATGCCGAAAATCGATTATTTAACAGATTCAAACATTGACAGCGAATGTGAAAATAATTTGAAGCGTAAGATGACTGATGTCGAGACTACGGTCAATAACAACAGACATGTTCTCACGTCAAATAAGATAAGGAAATTGAGTACGGAGCAAATATCGTCCACTACAACAGGTGGGTGGATATTTTTAATATTTTTATAAATATTTTATTTTAGGCGTGCTTTTATAACATACTCAAGGCCAATGTAATTAATGAACATACACTTACAAAAAGAAAAGAAAGTAAGTGAAGTGGTAAGGAGTAAAGGTGCAGACGATCTTTTCGAATCGAAAACACATTTTGAGATAAATTCAAACTCCAGCTTAATTATACTGTTTTAGTCGTGTTCCAATGATCAGTTAGAAACCAAAATATACTTTATTCAAGTAGGCCTTTTTAAAGCACTTTCGCCATCGCCATTTTACAGTAATTTATAGTTAATAAGAACTACACTAGCTAGTCGACTCACTTTTCTAACCTGTTGTGTTGTGGACCTGAATTTAAGTTATTTAATCGTGTCACATGTAAAATAAGTATGGATCAAGTACCGTCTATCAATGTCCTGTGTTTTACGGGTAATGCATTAAAAAAAAACTAATAAAAAAATTAAAAATTGTTTTACAGAAAACGAAGAAATGTCAAATAAAAATAATAAAATCGTTAACAGCGCGCGTTCGAAATATTTGGGCAAAGCGAGAAGAGTCGGTCTCTCTCGACCTAAGAGATCTGGTAAGTTACACTGATTTTACCATTGTTATTTATAAAATTAATTTAATTTTTTTTAAAATAATTTTGTTAAATTTCGCTTGTGCCTAATGTGATAGTTTAATATTGAAACTCGATTGGTTTATGTATACATTAAATATATTATTTTTTTATATAAAATTAAACTGTTTTTTTGCCTGAATAATTAAATAAATAAATAATTTTTTGACTGAGACGTTAACGTTGTCTGTATAGAGTATGGAGGGTAGTGGTAAGGAGCACACTCTGTGTTACTGTCTCCTAAATAACCTTAAAGATGTCGTTGCTGTACCAGAGGACCGTTTTTTGGTTAAATAATTTATTTAACCCGCTAGTCGTTTAAATTTCAATTATAACATATTTACACTCTTAAAAATTTCCATGGTAATTTTACAAAAAATGTATTAGAAACTAATAAGCAAAACATTTAGCCGAAATTTAGATCGATTATTGTAATTATACAAAATAACAAAACTTTTCTTTGGATTTGTTTTATAATATATTATTACAAAATATGTTTAGTAATATTTCCTAACAAGCACTACAATTTTACAATACAAGTTGCTTTTACAAAGTTTTGTAATACGAAAACAAAATATTGTATAATAATTTTACAAAACAAATTAATTTCAATAAGTTTTATATTATTACAACAAAGTATTGTAATTTAATAACATGAGTACATAATTTAAAAAAAAATAACACTATTTTTTATTATTTAATTTTTTTAAATAATATTATTTTTTCAGGTTTACTCAACAGTCCATCAAGCGACAAGTCAGTCGAGAACTACGAAGATGAAACTCAGCCAAAGACGCCGAACGGAAAAATAAAACGTACTCAAGTACAAAGATACGATACATCAGACCTTTATAAACCTAAATTACACTTTCTATCGCGGAGAAACCATGTTACTTAAATTGATTTTAAAATCAGTTCAAGAAGGCGGGAAAAAAATTTGAATTTTCAAAATTCAGTTATATTTGTTAAATTAATTATGAACATTAGGGCCAATATGGCCGGTTACTGATAAAATTTTGGGTAGTTATCGGACATTTAACGGTATCTAACATATATAAGTTTCTGATATGTTTTTTTCTGTTTTACTAGCAAACTCCGCAAACTTATCTGTATTTCTATTCGCAATCTGTAAAATCAAAAGTATATTATTTAGTTTCTATCTCCTGCTGCTAAAATCTCCCATAGTCGCTCTGGTGCAGATGTTATTCTCTGTCTTATTTTTTCTGAGTAATTAAAAATAAGTGTGAATAACTCTTCAAAACTAAAATAAGTCTTATATTCTCTAAAAATTGGGACTTTTTTTTTAAAAAGTTTTTCAGAGTTAATAAGACTTAAAATCGGAGTTTTGGAGACTTTTAATTTAAGAGTTATTTTACAAAATATTTCCACCAGGGTATGTAGTATCAGTAACTTGTATGCGAGACAAAGTTTATCATCAAACTGTGTTATTGGCCCTTAAAATAATAGTTCGCGACGTTTATGTCACTATTCTAAACAATGCTATTTAGAATGTCCGTATTTTTTATTTACGTATAGTATTCTGAGATATGTATTATTTTGACATAAAAAAGTTAAATTATAAGTAATACTGATAAATACTCAGATATTAACAAATTTAAGGAGCCTTTAGATTTATTGCCTTTTATAAAAATTATTTGTAAATTTATTTACGGATGCTCAACTTATCTGAGCGTGCGTCTGTGTGTGCGTGTACTCATTAACACAAGCAGTCAAGAACACATATAAATAAAATTGTACAACTTGGATATGTGTCAGTGACGAAGTAGACGTCTGAGTAACACGTGACTACCGCTTAGATATATGAATACAATAAAAAAGAAACGGCCAAGTGCGAGTCGGACTTGAGCACGAACGGTTCCGTACCATTATCTATAAAAACGGCGAAAAAATCACGTTTGTTGTATGGGAGCCCCCTAAATATTAATTTTATTTTAATTAAATTATGTTTAAAGTTAATAATATTACTCAATATTCTGTAAATATTTCAGGCGTCTTTCTGTTGCTGTTATCAATATCGAGAAAAAAAATCACGTTTATTGTATGGGAGCCCTCTAAATATTAATTTTATTTTAATTAAATTATTTAGTTTTAAAGTTAATAATATAAATCAATATTTTGTAAATATTTTAAGCTTCTACCTGTTGCTGTTATCAATATCGAGCAAAAACGAGCAAAATATCATGTTTGTTGTATGGGAGCCCATTTAAATATATATTTTTAATTCTGTTTTCTAGTATTTGTTGTTAAACAGCAACAGTAATACACCATTTGTGAAAATTTCAACTGTAACTATCACGGTTCATGAGATACAGCCTGGTAACAGACGGACAGACAAACGGACGGACAGTGAAGTCTTAGTAATGGGTTTCGTTTTACCCTTTGGGTACGGAACCCTAAAAATTGAAATTGGAATAGCATGATAAATAATCATACTTAAAAACAAGGAATTTATAAAGGGTGGGCCATAAATTTTTGCACATTTGAAACATGAATAAAAATAAAACTACTAATATTATTTTATTGATTATTTATTTAACGTAATAAACATTTAAAGCAATTTATTTTTTAAAAATGACATCATCGAGATGTGCTCCGTCTCGTCGCTGGCACTCCTGCAATCGACTACGTAAACTTTGGAAAACTCGTTGACACATGCTGCGAGGAATCGCGGCTATCTCCGCGTGGATGTTTTCTTTCAATTGGGATATGGTCATTGGTTTATTATGGTAAACTCGACTCTTCAGATATCCCCACAAGAAAAAATCGCAAGGTGTAAGGTCTGGGCTTCTTGGTCGCCATGGAATATCACCTCTGCGAGAAATTAATTTGTTGGGAAACATTTCTTTGATCACCGGTAAAGTCACATTTGACGTATGGCATGTTGCTCCATCTTGTTGCATCCAAGTCCTGCTGTTGTATCCTTCAAATTCATGTAACTGTGGTGTCAAAAACTCTCGCAACATCTTCACGTATTCCACTGAGTTTACAGTTACGTTATTTCCCTGACTGTTTTCAAAGAAATACGGACCGATTATGCCTTTAGCCGATATGGCAGCCCATACAGTCGTTTTAGGTGAATGAAGGGGCTTTTGGTGTTTAAGGCGAGGGTTTTCCGTGCTCCAGTACCGGCAATTGTGCTTATTTACGTGCCCATTGATGTGAAAATGGGCCTCGTCCGTAAACAATACATTCTCAAGGCTAGAGAATCGCTCCAGCATAGTGTCAGCCAATAACTTACGTTGAATGTAATCGTTTGGCTTCATCTCCTGCACAATTTGAACCTTATACAGGTGTAGTTTAAGGTCCAAATGCAAAATTCGCCGCAGACTAGTTCTTGGTATTGCTAGAGCCGCCGAACGCTTACGCGAAGATGATTCTGGATCGTTCCGTACGGAAATTTCAACTTCCCGAATGTTCTCTTCGCTTCTTCTTGAACGTGGCCGCCCTGTTTGTTTAATATTGGTTGTCGATCCTGTTTCCTCGAACTTGTTGACCCAAGCTTTAATTAAATTAACACTTGGACACTCACTTATACGCTGTAATCCGTATTCAATTCTAAATAGCCGTCGTACAGTAACGTAGGAGTCGTTGTTTTTGTAAAACATTTTTACACAAAAAGCACGCTGGTTTCCCGTGAAGCGCTCCATCGTGACTAAAATTGCATAAAGCGGCGCATCATTCCCCGTACCCCGCGCGTCCCTCCCTGTAACGGTTTTTGAGAAATCGAGTGTTGCCATTTGCAAAAATTTATGGCCCACTCTGTATCATAACTGCAACGCTCACTTAATAAAATTTTATATTCAAATATGCACCTTGAAATAACTGACGTAAGGTTGACATTTGATTCCAAATATGAATATTAATAGTAATCAGTGAAAAAATCATTCAGAGCATTTCGTTGACTACTGGTATTTTGTCTCTTTCTTACGAGTTGCCTTGAATCCATGGTAGAAAGAGATGCAATCCCTCTCCTAGGAACGTTTTTTGCGTGCATGTACGCATTCCAATTTGTATATAAATTCCTTGCTTGAAAATTACTATATAAGTTACATCGCTACACGTCAAAATTTTTTGAGCATCCGTAATTAGTGGTAATTTCCAGAAACCTATGCGAATGTTACCATCTTCAATAACAAAATATTTGTTTAGAAATATTCAATTTAAAAATTAAATTCATTTTATAAAAAATATTTAATATGATAAATGAATTTCAAATCGATTGCAATTTCGTTTGTGTGATATATAAGGTTCAATATGTAAATATTGCAATTCGCTCCGTTTGTATTAAATTAAAATATATACATTTAAGACATATATATTTATTTAATGCTTGTTCTTTATTTTAAAATGTTAATAAATTTGTTTATAATTACTATTTTTTTTTTGCCCAAAAGAGATATTTTAAAATTTTCACTTGAATGTTGATTTTTAATCTGTAGTGATTAGGTCGAAATTAGGAATTTTACTAATACCCGTTCAAAGCAGACACAAAAAAAAAGTTAGATTAAAATGCTACACACTGCCATATCATAAATACATTTATACATACTTAATATTATAACCTGGCAATATTATAATAATTGATCTATATAATGTTGCTAACAGTATGTTGATTGTTTTAAATATGTAATAAATAAATAAATACATATTGTTTGTCATTTATTTCAATATTAGAATAGTATTTTCAGGTAACATTTTTTATTTATTTAATGTTGATTAAATGTAAGTAATGTATTAATTTTATGTATATATAGACGTTGTTCGCGACTTAACACGCATAGAATTTTTAATTTATAACATTTGGATTAATTAACAGTGTATCAAATACAATAATCTTAAGATAGATCTCCAGAAATACAACTGCATCTGAGTTTTGCTTGATGTGTTAAAAAAAAAAATTAAATTTTCAAGAACTTTTTCTGTAAATTCTATTGATACCTATTACAAAGATGTCTATGTTTGCCCTAGGTTTTTTTCTTAAATATATCTTGTGAGGACATCGGTCTGTTACGATTTTATTATATATATTTTATAACGTCTTTAGTTATATTGCAAATCGTAAAATTGTGATCTGTCCTTAAGCGCCTGTTACACCGGTTGCTGATAAATTTATATTATAATATATAAATATATAATATTAATATTCAATTTATTATCTGGCACATAAGTTACTTATAGGCTTTATCTGTACGTGGTAAAACGGGCTATTTTCACGGAAACGGATGTAGCTTTTGAACTAGTTCACACATTTGACAACTTGCAATGGATTAGTTGATTAATGATTAAAAATCAAAAATATATATATATCTACATTTAATTATTATTTTGTGATTCATATTATTGTTTGACTAATTCCGTCCTTTTTTTTAACTTTTTTTGTTTTTCATTCTTTATACTTTAAATAAATAATCGTAAATACTAAGCAAAAAAGAAATAACTTAAGTTTATATCGTTATTTCTCACTATGTAATATTAAAAATGAATCAAATATTAAATGTCATCTGTTAAAGATTTATCGATTTAAATAAATAATATTGACGCATTTTTTTTTTTTTACTTTTTTTAACATAGATATAAATATGTGTAGTTTGCAGTTCTAATTGCAGGACCTAGCAGTCTTAGGGCCTGTTCCATCGGTCGTTGATAAAGTTTATCACACAGATTAGTTGCTGATAGGCTTTATCGGCAGGAGGATAATTGATGATTTGAATGTCACAAAATAAACAAAGCGAGATTTATTCGCGTATAAATTGTGTATTTTTTTTTTTTTTTTTTAATTAAAAACTAGCCGACCCAACAGAAATTGCCCTGTATTTTGCTTTTGTTTTAATCACATTTTTTTCTAATTCTTGAACTTCTGCGTAGTGGTGTTATTTAATTTTGTTCTGAATTACCACTCGAAACATTTTTTTCAAGGCATTTTGACGTTTCAGTTAACCATCATTAACGATCATTAATTAATGACCAGTGAGAACAAACAGTAAAGGACATAAAAAATCACAGAATGGAATCACCCATATTACATTTTTAATTTAAATATATTTAGGAGAGAGGTTATTCAATATACGCCGAGTTGCACGAAACAAATTTTAAATTTAAGTGTTTATTAAACTAATTTAATCACAAGAATCGTGATTATCTGTTGCATGAAACCTACATCTGATTAAGTTAACAAAAAAATTTAGTTTAATTAAAGACCTATCTAACGGATGATTAATTCCAACAGCTTTAAATTAATCATAAGATCAACTA
Organism: Euphydryas editha; assembly: GCA_036937285.1. NCBI lineage: Eukaryota > Metazoa > Arthropoda > Insecta > Lepidoptera > Nymphalidae > Euphydryas > Euphydryas editha. Next base: position 14,558,672 of record JAUPFZ010000023.1, read on the forward strand.
ATTTTAAGATTAATTGCAACTTAACTAACGGAAAGTTAGCGACGGTTTCGTGCAACTCGCCGTTAGACTTTTATAACCAGAACTGTTATTTAAGTGGGAGAACGGGGTAGTCAATGCAGTGAACCGTTTGATAAGCGTTATGTCAATAATAATTATATAGCTTAATTTATTTAACAGACTCACACGGTCGTCTTTTCCTAAGGTAACAAAAAAAAGGCTTCTAAATGCAACAATGCCGTGTTTAGGTAACACATGATAAATATAATTTAAAAAAAAATGTACATACAAATATACAAACAAATATTACACACAGATTCGGGGCTGGAATAGAACTCACAACCCTGGAGCGGAAAGCAGGGTCACTGCCAACTGCGCCAACGGGCCAGTAAATCAAATTTTACTGTTTCTAATAGTATCTTGTCAGTGTGTAAAATAGTATAAAAAATAAATAAAATATGTGAAAACATCTACTATGTTTAAAATCGTCTATCTACAAATATCTGTCCCTAGCGGGAATCGAACCCGAGACTACACACACCAGAACGGTCGTCATTATGTAGGTAAATAAATAATCGATATTTTTCGTAATGTCTCGGTTTTAAATCTAAGATATCAGCATTGGTCAAGTATTAATGTATAAATAATATATAATAAGTTCGTTCTCGGCCGCTTATGAAAAGATCGCTATGAAACCTGCAAATAACAAGTGTCGTCAAATTCTGAGAGACTTATATCATGTGGCATATCAAGCCGTTGTCTTTATCCTTCATGTTGTTACATTACAGTATCTAATTTAATTTTTTTTTACACTCCTATGGCAATATGGCAGCTCTAGAGCTTTAGTAGTCTAGTCAACTAGTGCCATTTTGGTCAACTTTTTCCAGCAGTCTTCGAAAATTATGATTGAGGTGTTATTCGATTTTGAATGGCATCTACAGGTGAATGGTGAGTTACTATCAATATTTAAGGAGAATACTCTGTATATGATTCTCATTCGAATTGTGTAAAAATATAACATAAATATTAATAAACTTTTAAGTAAAGTACTCAATAGTTATCTAGTTATTTACGCGTCGCCTGGACTCCCTAGCAGCTAGCTGCATTGTCGACACAAAACAGGTAGTTTACCTACGTCTAAACGCCGCCACATGTTAACAGGGTAGCAGGATAAACAAGCATGATCCAATCCCCCTTAATACTTTAATCCTGGCTTAGGATAGGCAAAAATACTAAGATATTTTACTCGTTTAAGCAACAAATTTGTTGACTAGGTAAATGATGTGAACTTTAGAAATTTTTTGATGTGAACAAGCGGCACAGTACAACACCTGTGCACGTGCCGCCGGCATGACTGGAAAAGTGTCCAGGCTTCATTTATTTGAATTGAAATTTATGGAAATTTAGTAAAAAATTAAGTACCTACCTATTTTTTTTTTACATAATTCGAATAAGAATCATGTACCGAGTATTCTCCTTAAATATTGATAGTAATTCACCAGTCACCTGTATAATAGATACTTTATTTATAAAAAAATATTTAAACGTATTAAATATAAAATGTAAGAAATTATAAAATTCAGGAGCTTACCGGATAGATAATTGAATAATGGAATAATCCTCCTGAATAAAATTTAAATCATAATTTTTCAATTAGTTATGCAATAGTAAATTAATAATTTTTATCTGCTTGAACATGAACATTGCAAGTGTGATAATTGTTAGAGATTTTTTCCTTTCTTAGAGCAATTCTTGAAGGGTTTCAGAATAAATCCCCGTTGGCAAAATTAAAAATAAATTATTTTTCAGTTTTTTATCAATGCTTAAAGTTGTTGCAAAATCAAAAAACTTCAATAATTAATCATCGAAATAAATTATTAATAAAAACGAGAGCGACAGAGTTGGGATCGCTTTATCGTACACGAATGGCAAACTAAATTACCTACAGACCCGTTTATTATTTATTTTTTCTTAAGTGCTTAGCTTTTTTATGTTATTTATGAGAGGAAAATAATTTTATTAAATATTAATTAAAAGTAAAAAGTAAGAAAATGCTTTAAAATAACTTTGTATAAAATAAAAATAAAAAGAAAGTATTTAGTGTTGATTATATGTATGGACATGCACAAGCAAAGTTCGTGATTTTATAAATATACATATAGATGTATATTTATAAAATCACGAACCCTGCTTGTACTGGTTGTAGCAATTTGGATAGTATCCAAAGTCGTGAAGTCAGTAAAATGATGGAGATTGAAAAATAATTGTCTACTTATTTGCACTTGAGTTGTAACGCACGTGTAGCAAAGGAAATGAACAAATCACAAAAGGCGCGCGAATGGTGCTTGCGAGGTGAGGAGTTGCGCAATTTTGTGCAGTCACTGTACAACAACATGATTCCCCGCTCCTTTGGCTCTCTTCATAACAAAAAAGAGTTTATACCAAAATTCGTTTATACGCTTGTTGAAGGTCCGCGCTCAAGATCCGTGCCGATAACTATACTATATGACTTATCCAGCCGGGGTTCACCACATTAGTTTAGTGGACGACAGGAGAGGAGTTTTAAATATGCGTAAAATGTGTCAAGAACTAATCCAATGAAAAAAACGGATAATAAATTGAAAAAAATCTTAGTTTAAAATTCGGAAAAAAAATATTTTTCGAGTTTCCACAAAAAAAAAACAACGTAATTTCACTCAAATGAAGTCAAATGTCTACGGCGTTGGGTTTATTTGCTTTTGACATTGTATAAGCGATACTACCTGACACAGCGGCTTGGCACTTACTGAAAATTGCACTAAGAGATACGATTCATATACGATAAATAATACTCCAATATTACCAACCTAATCTGTCGAGGAAGAAATAATTTCCGTAAAACGGGGTGAATAGGTACGAATACTATATTGGTAAAATAATTTATACAAATTTGGAAGTTCTTATATAATTAGCCTTGAATGGTCTTGAATATAATTATGACTTAAATAAATTCTACGTGTTATTTAAGCAAAAGTATTTGAATTTCAAAGTTATAAAAAATTCTTTAATGTTGTTATGTTGTTATTTCAATCAGTGATACCACGATTACCATTTGATTTAAATTTAAATTTTTATGTTTGTTGTTGTGGTGAACGGTATTATTAGGTATTTTATAAGAAAGTAGAAGGGGTAAGAAGTGACAAGCCGCTGCCTGACAGTTACATAGGTAGTTCGCAATTTGGCATGCCAACTACCACCACGGCATCCACTACTTTTATAAAATACTAGCTGTGCCCCGCGGTTTCACTCGCGTTAATTTGAAGGGAAAAACGTACTTAAATATTTTTAAACAGTTACTCTAAGAGTAGGTAGCCGCCTCGTTGGTCGAGTGGTCGCAAGCGTTACTTCCGAGCAAGGGGTCTCAGTTTTGATTCCCGGGTCGTTTAACGTATTATTGAGTTTTTTATATTTATTTTTTGAAAATTCTCAGTAAGAGTGATGTTATATTTACTTTAAAAGTGGAACTATAGTAAAAAAATGTCTCGAGAAGACAAATAATAAAGGACGCAACGGAAGCTCTAAAAAGAGATTATTTTTTCCCGTTTTTGTAACATTTCTTATTGATCAGCCCCTATTGGTCTTAGCGTGATGTTATAAAGCGTAAAGCCTTCCTCGTTAAATGCGCTATCCAACACAAAAACAATTTTTCAATTCGAACCAGTAGTTCCTGAGATTAGCGCGCTCAAACAAACCTCTTCAGCTTTATAATATTAGTATAGATAGACATAAAAAAGTATATTGTGTCTATGCCTAACCCTAAATAAATCTATAGTAATCTATACTAACGAGGCGGGTACTTACTCTTAGAGTAATTGTTTAAAAATATTTAAGCACGTTTTTTCCTCAAATTAACACGGGTGAAACCGCACGGCACAGCTAGTAAAATATTTTTTTATTTAAATTAGTTCATTCTTGATATGAGAAAAAAAATTTTCCAATACCTACTTCAAGAATATATTAATATACGCAACTAAAAAGTTTCCACTCCGCTTATTACGAGAGCAATTATTTGTATCATTACCATAATGCAGAATGATTTCATAACAATAAATGTTTCAAAAAAAAAAACAAAAACTAAATTATATCTGTTGCAACGAATCAGCATTATAATAAAGATAAGGAAGTGTTTTTTTTTTTCTTTTTATATATTTTTAGATTACACTAAATACTCTGTCTTAAAATATTACTATTTTAACTACACTAGCTGATAGCCGTAACATTGTCTGCGTTGCGTGTTATGTGTATAAAATGACGTCGTTACGTTTTCACTAAATACAGTAATTACTTCACTACTACATCAAGATGAATTCTAATAAATTTAAAGTTACACATTTCAGATTTCGCGTGATGTCGGAAAAAACATGCAGACAGTCAAACATTCTAAAAATGAATGTTTCGGCTTCTGTTACTCTCATAATAGATTTTTTCTTAATATCTTTCATCACCTAACATCAGCCAGGTACAATTTTATTATTGATATATAGATTTTTTATTTTACTTTGTTGGTGTTTCAGTAACATTAAAAATTTAACACTAAAACTTTTTCTATTGAGCATTTTTAAGCAGTATAATAAATAATACAAGGAATGTAAAATAAAATAAGAATACCGATGCAGAAAAAAAAAATATAACTTTATTCAACAAAATAATACAGCCTAATACATTTATATACCTAACGAGATGGAAAATAAATAATGACAATAATTTACATTTTAAAGGTGTTAAAAAATGTATGTTACAAGATTACATGCAATAATACTTTAAATTTTACTAATATTCACATAAATTTTATGATTTTAAGTATATAAAGTTAGGTAGGTAATTTCAGGTCAGTTATGATTAAGTTTTTCACCAGTTTTCTTTTTAAAAGCTTTGTAAAATTCTATGTACACTAGTACAGGGTCAAATCATAATTTAATTTTTTCTTAAAAAGTTTACAACTTCATCAATTTAATCATCTTTCGTTAACCAAATAAATTATATTTATTCCATTCGAAAGTTAATCCTTAATTGTATTATTTTTCATATCATATTGTACTTTTCTTAGTCAAATTATTGTCAACTAATAAATTAAGTGATTGGCAAAAACTTAATAGAATTTTAATTATGGCCATTATTATTAGTTTTGTGCAGATTGTTTCTCTAAGCCAGCGGGGTCTATGATGGGATCTTGTTTCTTAACAATTCCTGACAGTAGAGTTTTGATTTGGGCAATTGCTCGGCCAGGGTTTAGACCCTTTGGACATGTTCTTGTACAATTCATAATAGTATGGCAACGGTACACGGAGTAAGTATCCTTAAGTTTAGATAAACGCTTAGCTGTAGCGTCATCACGCGAATCAATGATCCACCGGTAAGCCTGCATCAAAACGGCCGGTCCTAAGTACTTGTCACCGTTCCACCAGTAAGAGGGACAGCTAGTGGAACAGCAAGCGCATAGCACACATTCGTACAAGCCGTCAAGTTTTGCTCTATCTTCTACGTCTTGGAGTAATTGGGTCTCTGCACCTTTAACTGCTTCTTTGTCGCGCTGCAGCCATGGCTCTATAGACTGGTATTGGCGGTAAAAGTTCGTCAGATCGGGAACGAGGTCTTTTACGACGTACATGTGAGGGAGTGGGTAAATCTTCGATGGCTTTGACAGGTTCTGATCGATATGGCTAATGCAGGCTAGTGTGTTGATACCGTCGATGTTCATTGCGCAGGAGCCGCAGACTCCTTCACGACAAGACCTTCTAAAAGTCAAGGTCGGATCCATTTCATTTTTGATTTTCAATAAAGCATCGAGAACCATAGGGGCGCAATCATCGAGATCAACTTCGAAGTTTTGGGTGTATGGCTTCTTATCCGGCTCATCGGGATTCCAGCGGTAAACAGCGAAGGTCTTCACCCTTTTCCCTAGAGCCGCTGACGTTGCGAAGGTACGCAGCTGCCCAAAAGTACCAGCAGTCAATCTCAAAAGTGGCATTATGTAATGTTTTTATTTATATTATCACAAAAAAATCTTTTTTCCTTATTAACAAGTAATTATTGAAAATAATTATTTACACTAATAGTATATATTACATCTACGATTAAGTCGTAGAGCGTGTCGAAATCGTAGGCGCGATTTTTTTTTTCTTGAAATAATTTTGTTTTTGATTGGTTCGAATAGCAATGATCCGAATGACATAGACTGTGACATAGACAAATCACGTTGACATTTCGCACTCTACCTAGGAAATATATGTCCAAAAATATAAAGTAACAATCGAAATTTTTACCTTATTACCTAAAATGAAAGCTTCTTAATATTTTTACTTTAATTTAAACCCTCATATATTATTTAGAATCAATGTTGACGAATTAAGACGAATCACTTCGAACAATACCTATATCTATTTTAAACTATAATATTATAGTTACACTTCAAACAATATCTATTATAGTTTTATTAATATTTAGTAATAAGTAGATGGTGTAACTATTTAAATAAATAAATAAATAAGAGAGTTACTTGGATTTCTTTTTATTATTATTTTTTTAACTGAAATAGATCACATATTTTATGTATACATAATATTATTGAACGAAGAAATGGCGGGAATATAAATATTTTGATTTGACAGATATAAAAAAACTGAAGTTCGAACTATTTACAGTGTCTAAAAATAAATAATATTTACAAAAGTAAGGTAATCGTAATACAGGTTAAGAAATGAAAAACGTATCTAAAATACAAAAAAATAATAAAAGCGAATCACCAAAAACGCCCGGTGGAATTAGTAAATCTTTGTTAACCCCTTGTAGAAGGGTTGGACTTTCTCGAAATTGGAGAAAATCTGGTTCATCGCCTTTTATATCGCCTTTGTCAGGTACAGAAAGCAGTACAACTGAAACACAGGATCTCGAACCAAGAAAAAGGAAACGTCCCATCACAGATGAAACACCACAAGAGGTATCTCAGAATAATGATAAAAATGAAAACTTACTAGAAATTGCATCTTGTGATACACCACTAACAACTGATAATCGAACACCTACACGTAGCCTCCTACCTAGAAAAAAATCCAAAACATTGCTTCTATCAAAAGATTGTGAAGAAAATGAGAATATACCTGAAATAAGTAATGTAAGTACAGAGGAAAAAGTAGACTCACCTACAATTAAAACTAAAAAGGATTCATCGGAAGATACAAAAGTGACAAAAATTTTGAGAACTAATTCTAAACATATATCTAAAATAATTAAATCTCCACTTACAATTAAAGATGTTGAACAATCACAATGTGAAGCTAATGACAAACCTAAACAAGGATCGGAAATAGATAAAAATGAAAGTATAAAAATAAGTAAGCAGAAAAGTCCAGAAAATTTAACAAAAGAATGTATAGTTGTCATTCAAAAAAAACTATTTAAATCTAAAGCTAATATAGATAATTGCAATAAACCTAAGGAAAATGAAACTACTTCACAAGTTTTATTTGACTCGGACTCCGATGACACACCTTTAAGTAATTTAAATAAAAAAGAAAACAATACAACAAATAAACCAGTACTCACAAATGATGATGATGATGAATTTCAAGATAGTAAAATAGTAAAGAAGCTGCAACACAAGACAACATCAACGACGGAATTAAAAGCAAAGTCAGAAACTAAACAAAAATCTAAAACTCTTAAAAATAAACCAAAGCCAAAGATAAAACCTGAAACTAGAGTACCATCATCACAAGAGTCAAGCGACCTTGATGATGATGATTTTGTTTGTAATAAAAAAACTATATTAATAAAAAAAACATATGATAAATTATCAAAGCCATTTAAAGCAAAATCAACAGGTTCCATAACCCAAAAAGATATTGATGAATTGAATGAAAGAATTAAGAACAAGAAAAATTTGCTCTTAGCCAAAGCATTAACAAATGAAACAGTGGAATTGAGGAGCTTAATTAAGAAATGGCAAAAAGGATGTCAAGATGCATTAACTGAACTCCTTGATTTGATGAAAAAGAAAATGCCGGAACAGCAAAATATGGAATATTCTGAGATTTTACAGTTGTTAAAAATACCTCCAGATTTAGTTGGTTATGACTCAGAAAATGACTGCTTTATTACTCCTGATGATGCTAATATTGTTTTATCTGGATTTGATATTAATTAATAGGATTCTCATAAAAATATTTATATGTATATTAAGTTAGAAGAATGTGTTATGATTAAATTTTCCTTGTTTTATTGTTCAGTGTTAAACAAACTCTCTCTGTTGAGTTTTAAATTTAATAGCTTAAGTATCATTTAAAAATGAAATTATTTTTGTCATATTCTTTTTATTTTTTTTTTTTTTGGTTAAATTGATAAAGCAATTTATAATATTAATATTTAATTTTCATATAATATTACATATTGAAAAATATTAAAATAAAAAATCTAAAATGAGAAAAAGTTTAAAAATTATAAGATTCTCCTTTTTTTTAAATATATGTAATTAGTATATAATAAAATTTATAAGTCAAATATAGATAAAAAAAAATGCTAACACAGCATTAAATTTTTATTTTATCATAGTACATAACATTTACCTAAACTACTTATAACTAAAAATAACTTAAAATCTATGTGAGCGGATGGGATTTTCAGGATCGAACAGCCTGGGATCCTTCAAAAATGTTTTGTCTTTATAGTAATATGGCATGTAGCCGCAGTTCTGTGCTTTTCTTATTTCCGCTTCAACTAAGGCTTGTTTGGATTTACAAAGACCAGTTACGTGTCTACCATAAATTCTTCCCGTATACGGACTTTGAAATTGAGATAAAAGGCGGTAATTCTTATAATCAGGTGTAATGTTTAATTTACACAAAATGCACTGTACTCTCTCCTTCTTGAAAGGGTTTTCCATTTCGACTGGTGCATCGTCATCTTCGACTACAGAAGCGTTCGATGAAGGCCGTATTGTTGATACCAGTGCTCTATGCGTAATTAAAACTGAAAAAGTAATAAATTTAATTTTAAAATTGAATTGTCTATTATATCGTATTGTAAAAAAAATACGTTATACTTACAAGCATTACGCAATATTAAACTTTTTAGAAGCGCCATTTTTAAATAATTTGTAAAGTTAATATTTAACGAAAGAAAATCAACATAACCTCTAAAACTTCGTACTTTATACAATAATCAAAGAGTATAAAAATAATACAATTGTCAACTTTACATTATATTTGACACTCTTTAACTTCTACTTTATTTCCTTTAGAGAAGAGGCAAAGGTATTATGCATACAGCCAATTGATATTTCTTAAACTTGATTTGTGGTGGATAGAGATAAGGAAAACCACATAAATTATGCGTTTGAAAATGTTCCCTGCTTAGAGTTGGTGGTGTTAACTCTGTTGCACAAGTACAAGTTTTACAGAAAGCTTTAATTTATAATATTATAAGACAAAAATGTAAGCATAGAATTTGTAAAGGTGACCTTTTAAAATAAACAGTAATTAAAAATCATATCATATTTGATTGTCAATACTTTATGAGGTAGCTTCCGAACAGTGGTGGCGTAGGGTAGATTAGCACCCGGGGCGGTTTTGTTTTGAGCACCCCTACACTACAAGAGAAACTATAGAAAAATATTATCATCATCATATCAGCCATTGGAGTCATTGGATGACCACTGCTAAACCTAGGCCTACCCTATCGACCTCCAGAGCGATCGGATTGAAGCAGCCTCCATTCAACGGCTTCCAGCGACTTTCCTCTAGTCGTCTGTCCATCTCGTGGGCGGTGGTCTCCTTTCTGTTCCATCGGCCATCAATTCTTCGAGTTATGTGCCCTGCCCACTGCCACTTCAGCTTGGAAATCCATTGGGCTATATCAGCAACCTTCGGTCGTCTGTGGATTTCATCATTTCTGATTCGATGCCAAATACATATGCCAAGTACATATAACCCTCTCCATTGCACTCTGTGCGACTTGGAGCTTATTTAAGAGGCCCATAATCAGAGACCACGTCTCAGATCCGTATGACTTCACTGGTAACACACATTGCTCGAAGACTTTTAAACTTCAGGCACTGAAAAAATATTAGGATTTACTAATAAATACAGTTCTACGATATATCGAAATATCGCAAACTATCGATAGAACATTATGATATATTGTATCGAAAAAATATCGATATTTTTTGCTTGAATATCCCTATTTGGATGTACGAGTGAGTTGTTGTTGTCTGACCCATCCACCCCTCTTTACGCCACTAATGCTTCCGAAAAAAACCCATAATGAACTAGAAATCGAACAACGGGCTCTTCTAAATGTCAGTAATTAATCCGAGTCGAGGACAGTTACTGCTGGGGTTTTAAAAATAAAAATTATTTTCCACAGGATACGTAATAAGTCGCCATAAAAATGCATTTAATTATAAAACTGTATTTCACTATGCACTGTTGTATCAGTACAAGACTGACGCACACAAAGCTGAGTTCGCCACAATTATTTGAACCTTCTTTTAATTTATTTTTATTCTACCTTATACAGACATCTGAGTTGCTTATTATGTGTGTATAAAACGACGTTGTTACGATTTCTTTACAATGTGTTTCTGTGCAATGTATTGTATGCAGTATGGAGGATATAGTGACTTTGCTTACTATCACCATCCTGGTGGGTGTACAGTGCGTCTCTTATAGGCTGCAAGCCCTAAGTCATCTTTGTCATCTTGACTGGCCCGTTGGCACATGCTGTAGTGACCCTGTTTTCTGCTCTAGGGTTGTGGTTTCGATTCCCGCCCCGAGTCTGGGTGTAATATATGTTTATTTATATATGTATTATTTATACGGATATTTAATCAAAAAGAAAATGTATATCAGTCGGCTGTCACCTATAACACAGGCATTAAGTTGCCTACCTTAGGAACAGACGACTGTGTTTGTGTGTGTGTGTTAAGCATATCTATTAATTATCTTTTAGAATCCGCGACATGGTTCTAGGTGCTATCTTCATCTCTCGAGATAAAATCTCTTGCCTACCTTAGGAACAGACGACTGTGTGTGTGTGTGTGTGTGTGTGTGTGGTAAGCATATTTATTTATTATCTTTTAAAATTCTCGACATGGTTCTAGGTGCTATCTTCATCTCCCGAGATAAAATCTTTTGCTTTCGGACAGGTCGATTTATTCGAGTTTTTTCCCTTACTGCTTTGATCGCCTTTTTCGTACGAACACTGCGTAGACGGCCAGATCTTTTTCTGTAACAAACAGAGGAGGTTTCATTGTACCTATCAATAAACCGGTACACAAAAATTTTACTAATACCAAGCGTATGGAGAGTTTTAAAAATTGTATTTGGCTCCATACCTACTTTGTGTAATGCAATCACAGCGATTCGGTTCTCTTTATCACCCCACTCCATTTTAATGTCACAAAATATTTAACAATGTATTGGCGCGAAAATGAGAAATCATAATGAACAAACATATAAAAATGACAGATTCCAAATTTAAATGTAATATTTTGTTTATTTTTAATTGTAACAGTATTTATGGCCAGACTATGTATATAGATTTTTTCTTATGTATGATTTTAGCAATACTTAGTAATCAGATTTATTTCAATTTTTTTACTAGGCGCTTCTTTTTTATTGATTTACTTTTTATTATGGTGTAGCAATATTTTATTTTATGTACATATAATGACAACATTTACATGTTCACATATCTTGTCTTGAAGAGCAGGGCCGGCCTAAGGCGAAAATTGCAAGTGTGCAAGACTCACATCTTATGCCCCTATGAAAATATTATCGAGTTTTATTATCCATAATTATCCTGTGTCTGAAGTGTACACAACAACAAAAGCCGCCAGGCTCTACATATTCCTAAAAAAAAGGTCGTTTGAGATCTACCATTGATGTTTACCCTTGTAGCCTATCCGAATTCCTAAAAAAAGGTCGTCCGAGATCAACCATCGACTGTAGCCACAGAGTCTATGACTGTAGCCTATCCGAATATCTAAAAAATATGCCCCCCCCCCAAAAAGCTCGAGTGTGCGGCTGCATACTTCGCACACCCATTAGGCCGGCCCCGTTGAAGAGTACATACTAAAAGCAAAGGCTCTCACGGTAAATATATATACTTATATAGAGACGTAGATATAGCGTATGTCTGTTGAGATGCGGAACAATAGGTATAGTAGGACAAAATGAGTTCGTCAATTAAATTCATACGAATGAAATACAGAAAAAAATGTCTTTCTTTATTTGTTAATATAATAAATTCTAAAACAACTGATAATATTTTAACAATCTTTTTTTTATATAGTTATGATGGCAAACAAGCGTACGATTACCGACTACCGTAGCCTATGGACGCCTGCAAATCACAGAGCATCACAAGCGCAAATTCTTTTATATTATATTAACTATAGTTTAAATAATATATTTTTTAAACAATAGTCATACGGTTGAAAAGATAATCCATTCTTTTTTAATTTTTTTTTTTATGTTAAGTGAATAGGCAAACTGGCAGACGTTCCACCTGATGGTAAGTGGTTAACGTCGCCCATGAACATAAACTAGTTTACCTGGAACTAGCCCAGGCAACTCATTTATGTGTTGCCTATCCAGAGACATAAGGTGTTAAAGTCTCGGTGCCAGTAATTACACTGCCTGACTTGCCATTCTCTCCGAAACACAGCAAAGCTGTTTCACGGGAGAAACAAGTCTAGGTAACACATGATGTAAAATATCTACCACCACATCAGCTGTTGGATGTCCACTACTGAACGTGGGGAGCCATCATCTCTAGGTGGGGTTTCCCAATACTCGCCACCTTTGGCAGGCGAGCTATATCAAACTGGCATGGTCAAATCGGCAAAAATCTATAACACGAGAATTTATAGTTTTCTTTAGATTCATGGTCTTCCTTTTATTTCTGATGATATGTTATTTAGCAAAAAATAGTCTTTATGATAAAGCCTTTCGATGTATATAATAGGTATGATAAAGCTACAGGATATTTTTTTTTTTGTCGTATAGCGGCTTCGAGTTCCGGTTCAACCAGGCAATTATTTAAAAAGTTATGAATGCAGTTTAAATTGTTTTTTAAATCAAAATGAAGTCTTCTTTGTAAACGTTCCATCAAGAATATTTAAGGTACTTCCCCTCCATGTGGCATAGCCGTGGGACATCCGGTACCTATATTATATCGTTTGTTTTCTTATTTGTTTTAATTAATTAATTTACTGTGAAATACGTGTGTTGTCTTGTATTTTAGCTTCATCTATCTATGTATATTATATATGTAGTTTAATATTGCCTTGTACGTCAATTTTACGTAACTCGACTTTCAATGATGATAGAAATACCATGGCGTTAAGTGATACCGCATTAAGTGGTAGTTTATTTACCTACTTATATTGCGAAAATCAGCATCCAGATACATTGCGACATGTCCATTAAGAGTGTTTGTTAATATGTCTATTACACAGACGTTTTGAAACGCGGTGAGACCACCGCGGAAATGCAACGGTGCTTGTTTTCCTACGATCGTCGATCGACTCGACCCGACTAGTTAATGCTTGTAAACAAGAAATCGACTGAGACGCGCCACAGCCGGTACAGCCACAGTCCGATCCGTACGTGGCTCACCGCATTCTTCATTTGAAACTTTTTACTTTTTTAAATCACATGAACTGTTAAAATAAAAAGTGGTCGGTGTTTACGCGCGAAATTTCGCGCCTATATCGAGTGTCGGTGACGATATTTAAGTGTGTGTTTTGAGAGTTATTTTTGTGACTTTATTTTTTTTTCCGGATCACAATAAAACTTTTGGTGAGTATTTTTTATATAGGTATATTGTATATTTATCATGATCGAATTAGATATTATTATGAAGAAGCGCTTACGGTAAATGCGAATTATATGGCCAGTGATTTTATTACGCAAGTTTCCGTGATCGTATAATAAATTTTATGTAATATGTCACTGTGAAATACAGGGAAGGTTCGGTTTTGAAAGTTTCTCCGCGATAGCTGAGGGGAAAAGTAAAAGTTTTTGTCTTGTTGGTACGAAAATGTCATCGTTTTGAAGTAATGTTAACCGCTCGGCGCAGGCGTAGTTGTAAGAAATCAAGGTTGGCAGGAGAAAGTGGCCCAGGCGCATGAATGAGGGAACGCGACGAGATGACGCGCTTTACCGCTTTAATAATATAATACTGTCTTTTAGCTGAGTATAAACATTTTTCTCATAATTTTTTCACCCAAAGAGTAAAAAAGGTAATATAATAGGTCATTTCCTAAGAAATGCATCCTTTTCTGCCTTTAAAATAGAAACATTTCTTGTTTAGTAAAAGCATGTTATACAAATGAAAAGTAGGGCCAATTTCGCCTTTACAATCGTGTTGTAATGGTAAATCATTGGTCAAACAATTAGTTTATAATCGTTATTTTACAGGTTTAGTATACTACTAACTTAATCATGTCATAATCAGTCATTTGATGACACGTTGGTGCAATGGTCACTGCAAGTGGCTGGTGCGCTAGCGGTCGCGGGTTCGATCCCCGCACATGACAAATATTTGTATCGGCCATACAGATGTTTGTCGTGGTCTGGGCGTTTGTGCTTGTGTATTGTGTGTGTTTCCGGACTCCCGACACAGGATTCACATCCTACTGGGGGCCGTTGAGTGTGAGACTTTTATTTAATTAAAAAAATAAATAAATATTACTTCACAATGTTGTTATAATGGTTTTAGAAAAAAACCTTTTAGATCAGATTAGGCTGTATTATAATCTGACAGAAGTAATTTTATTAGAACATTTTTCAATTGAGAGTAGAATCAAACAAACAAACAAGCAAACTCTTTAATTTCTATGTAATGATTAATAGTAATAAACGTTTGTTCCCAAGACATTGTTCATAATGTGTGTGTGATTTTGTGTCTGTTGATAACAATGCGATGGAAACAAGGTAAATTTTTTCTATGTCATACATGAATATAATTATGGTTATAATAAGATGCTTACATGATTCTGTTTTATGTAATAATGTGAATCAATTAATAATATTTTGAAATAAAAATTGAATATGTATATAAAATTAAGAAACGAAATTTTATATTTAAATTGTATACTACATATATTTAAAAGGCCGGCAAGGCACCTGCTAATCATCCGATTTGGTGGGTGTCTATGGATGTCGCGTGCACTTCTTTATTTGCTGAGTTTCTTTCGGTAGTTCTTCTCAGGTCAGAGGCTTCTTCTTTCCGAACTGGTGGTAGACTCATGACGTTCAGTGAATAATTGTAATAATTTTATGCTGAATAAAATATTTTGACTTTGACTTTGACTTTGACTTACCACCAGGTGTACCGACTGACCGTTTGCCCCCTCTTGCATTAAAAAAAACATATAGTAAAAGTATAATTACTTCATGTATATGTCTATGTAAATGGTAACTACAATTTATTGAACTAAACTGTAAACATCATATTACTGGGCAAAGGGTTCTCCTCCATACAGGAGAACTGCGAGTTGAAGGATAATTTACTAACCATGAGTAACGATCGTTATCAGAACTTGTGATAACAACCGGGACCGGAGAACTCACAATTTGACAAAACTCACCAGACCAGAAACAAATGTTTGCACAAATACAAATATCTGCTCCGAGTGATTCGAACCCGCGATCGTCAGCGTCGAGTCGATTATTCGCACTACTTCACCAGAACGGTTGTCCGATACTACAGTAAGGGCCAGTTTCACCAGTTGCTATTAAGTTCCGGATACACATATTTTGACAGATAACCCATACAATTACCTG
The DNA here is from genome assembly GCA_036937285.1 of Euphydryas editha. Taxonomy (NCBI): domain Eukaryota; kingdom Metazoa; phylum Arthropoda; class Insecta; order Lepidoptera; family Nymphalidae; genus Euphydryas; species Euphydryas editha. The sequence continues at coordinate 14,574,496 of JAUPFZ010000023.1, forward strand.
TCAAAAAAGTGCCAGTTAGGTTAGCCGGAACTTAATAGCAAGTGGTGAAACTGGGTCTAATTATTATAGAATATACAGAAAATTACAAGTACAGTTGATGATAAAGATGGACTTATCCCTAGAAGAGATATCTTCCATGGTCATGAGAGGTCCAATGGTCATCAGAGAGCGTGTCATGTAGTGGGGGAGACAGTGCAAGAAATAACAATGTGGAGAAAATAGCTAAAAAACTGTAATATATTACATATCAACAAGTATAAATACATGCATTTACATAGACACATATATACATACACACGTACACACATATATACATTACACAAATACAAATGCATAAAATAATATTATAGGTAATTATATACTTACATATTTTTTCATTTTACATAGTAGGTGATTGTAAATTGACTTGAGAAATAAAGTGCTCCTTTAATTTACGTTTGAAGGAAACAAGGGAAGGAATTTTTTGCAATTTAAGAAAATTGTTTTTTTTTTCTTTTATTAATTTTAGGGACTTTGGTCCTACATGGACACGCCAGTCCCATTGTAACTTTTACAAAATAATTGCAACACGCACAAAAAAAAAAAAACAAACAAAAATTCCTCAATTACTAAGAAAACCTACTTAATAAAAAAATATTCACATAATTATACAGCGATTATTAGTCAGTTGTTTTTAATATCAAGTTAGTTTTTTTCTATATTAACATCAAGTGAATATTTTAAAATGACATGAGGTTTACATGGTTCTTATATTTAAAGTTCTGTTAAGTATGTAAAGGTTTCATTTACCATGCGGTGATCAGCAGAGAAGAATAGTTCCCACCTCTTTCTTGCCGAGGCCATAGTGGTGCGAACAACTGTACATCAACCAGGATAGAGATGGGCAGCAATGTCACCATATCCTACCAAAATACACTGCGCTCGCCAAACCGCCTGCCAAGCGTGACGAGTATTTGCAAACCCCTCCATAGCCGTAGTAATTTTGCGAACAATTTTGATAGCATCGTTGCAAATTCAAGAGTTAATCTTTTTAATATACTTAATTGTATGTGACTTGGAGTAAGTATATTTTAGCGAAATATGGTACCTAATATCTATAATGACCGGTCTGTTGGAACCGTCGGCAGTGATCCTGCTTTCATTCTGGGTTAGATTCTCGCCCCAAGTCTGGTTGCAATATTTCTATAGTTATGTACTGACGACTGTTCTGGTGTAGTGGTGCGAGTAGTCACCTCAAAGCCGCGCACTGGCGGTCGTGGGTTCTAATATTTGTATTTGTACAAATATTTGTCTCCGGTCTGGGTGTATGTCCTTGTGGATCTTCCCACCGCGCCTCGGAGTGCACGTCGGTCCCGGTTGTTATGATAGACACCTGATAACAATCGTTACTCATGGTAGGAAAATTTATCCCCCAACCCGCAGTGGAGCAGCGTAGTGGATTAAACTCCATCCCTTCTCCTATATGGAGAAAAGGCTTTCGCTCAGCATTTGGTGGTTTATAGGCTTGTACAGTACAGTATTTATAACACATATAAATATGTATATCCTTCGGCTGTTACCTAAAACACAGGTACTAAGTTGCCTACTTTAGGAGCAGATAACATTGAGTGTACGTTTAAAAAAAATTCAAAAACTTGTAATAGTTTAAGATATTATATGTATATGTACATACCTACTACTTACGAAATTCGTTCTATCTTTCTTAATGATAGTATAGAAAATTTACGAAACCACAAAATCGTTAACTTAAATCACAAAACCAAGGGCACTGGGCAGGTGTTGCAATATATGTTTTTTATAAATAAACATAATTTTACTAAAATATCGGTGACAATGTGACCCTGAACAGTTATCATGAAGAAATCGTTAACGCTATATTTTATTAGCATTAGAATTATTAGAAATGTCCAAATGCTATAAGTACAAGATAAATAAAGCTATATAGGACCTACTTTATTGTATGACTAGACGACCTACGCGAGTTTACTAGAGGTTATGAACACGTCCCTCTTAGGGGTCGTCCATTAATTACGTGATGTATTAAGCAACCCCTCCCCCCCTTGGTGATATATGGTTTGGTTCCCTCCCCCTCCCCCCAAAACCCAAAATCACAAGTATTTTTTTTGGTACAAAGTATATTGAAATTTTCAGAATATTATCGTTAAATACAGGTATAACCTGATTGAATTTTGGAAAATTATACATCGTGATAAATATGTCCAGACAGAGATTAAGGTTGCAGGTGGTTTTTAATTGGCATAAGGAATATGAAGAACATATACTCACGAAAAATAAATACATGTAGTATCTCATAACACCCCTTCCTCCTTGTGATATTTCGTTAATTTTTTCTGAGCTTCAAACCTTACGTGATTACTGGACGATCCCTTATGCACTGAGTATTCTAAGTCCATAAGGTCAAATGATAATTAATGACTATTATAAAAATAGGGGTTCCAAAATTCTAAAGTGACCGCGGCTCTCATTATTCTAAAGTGTTCAGGAAGATTTTATGTTCATCTGTAGGTTTTTTTTATATGGTAAGAGCTAGCTAAGGAGGTAGAGGAATGGCCAATGTAAAAGTGCAACAGCACAGGAGCCACAAAAGTATTTATAAAATTTGATGTGTAAATTCTTAGATGAACGCATTAATACTAAAGCTAGCACTTAGTACTTTAGCAGAGATATTAATGTATTGTATGACACAATGACAGACATTTCTAAAAATGATACATATATAATTCGTGTCAACGAATTTCATCAAAATTTTCTGTAAAAAAAGGTAGAAAAATTTACAATTTTATTAATTAATTTTAATTTACCAATTTTATTATATGTATAGATTCAAATAAATACATATCATCTGTCTTCTATGGATTAGTAAATATTATAATAAAGAAATAAAACAGTCTGGGTGTAATATTAATATATTTATATAATATGTATTATTTATGTTATGTACATTACAAAAAATTTAATATGTTTATCAATAGGCTGTTTTACCTAAAAACAGTCATTAAGATGCCAACCATAAGAGTATGTAAAATATTTATTTATTTCTTAAAACTGTTTCTTCGCCAGGTGGCTTATACATATTTATTAGAATTTCCGACACATATGGGTTTTCTTACGACATTTTTCTTTTGTTTTTAGTACAATAACATTAGGTTTAAAGACTTTATTTTTCATATAAACTTTATAATTATCTTAAAGTGAGATAAGACATAATACATGAAATTGAAAAAGTTTTACAATACCTCTGCGACAATAATTTACAAATCATGCATATAAATATACTCCTAAGCTTATTCAGACTTAAATAAACATAAACTGTTTGTGACAGTTTTTTATGGGATTCTGCAACTTATTATAAAACTGTAACAATATCGACCTCCTTCCGTAACTGGTACGTGCGCTTATAAGCTGTAATTTTTCAGTATTTCTTAAATTATGCGACTGAGTTTATTTTTAATGAAATTTTGAAATAGATTGAACTGAATTTGTAAAAATATTTCGGATTAGGATACATGTATAATATTTATTTAGTTGTCTTATAATAAAATAAATAATAAATCTGTTAAAACCTCCGTTTTATTAATACACTATATATCATCAAGAAAAAATTTTAATAGCGCGTATTTTTTTGTATCAGCGCCATCTCTTATCATTTTTTTGTGTGCACGTATCACGTAAAAAGTACAAAACCAATGTAAATAACTTTAATACATAAAAATTTAACATAATTCACAGTATAATTTAGTTTTTGTTTCATTGTAGTTAAATTTAAAAATAAATATTTAAGAAAATAGAAATAGGTACCTACGCCGCCAACGCCCTCTGGTCTAAGGTGAGGTACTATTATGTTAAATGTCACTAAATATAAAAACGATATTCTACTATTATACGATAGATGGCGCATGTAGGTGATAAAAAATATAAATTTATAATTTTTAAAATTTTAGTTAAATACCCGTGCGAAGTCGGGGCGGGCCGCTAGTATTTAATAGTTTTGTTTCCTTGTATAATTGCTTTGTCGCTGTCAGATAGGGATAATGAAATAAATTTTTGATTATTTTGTTCTGAGTGGTTTGCAACTGGTTTAAATTTGTTACCGCACATTCAATTATAAATATAAATTATACACTTTACTTCATTCCGATGACATCCAACGATTTTTGTATCATATCCACGTGTTTTAATCACTCTCTTATTTCGACTGTCCCTACGTACAGTATCGAAACTGACAATTTGCGATTTTTTTTTATTGCACTAAGAAACTCCTTTTTATATATGTTTTCATACAAAAAAAGAGAATAAGCTAAAAAATACATATTAAACAACATTTTTTATGAGTATAATATCGATACTTAACAAATAAATGACAATTTTGTACACAAAATTAACTTAAAAGTGCTCTCCTGTAAAGTACCGTTTTTCAGTTTCGATAGTATACGTAGGGACAGTCGATTTCCCAAATCAATTATATCGTATTAATAGGAAATTCGAAAGTTAAGTTGTATAGGTCTGATCTTGACCTTTAGTTATCGTGTTCATTCGTAGTCCTAAAACGTTTATCGAGACACACAAACACACATACGATTATTCATTAATTTTATAATCTAACTAGCTTCCGCCCGCGGCTTCTCCCGCGTGGTTGTATTGACAAAAAGTAGCATAAGTCCAGTCTCCAGGCTTCAGACAATCGGTATAAAAATTTTAAAATAGCTCTGTAACAAAGGCTCTCATACAAAAAACGTTTCTCCACGCTCGCAGAGTGCACAGTGATATTGTCCAGTCGACACTTTAGTGAACTCTCGCGAAAAGGAGCTATATTACTGTAAAGTTTCATCTTAATTCGTTCAGTAGTTTTTCCGTGAAAAAGTAACAAACATCCAAACAAACTTTCGGATTTATAATATTAATATAATAGGATATACTGTCAGACTGATAAAAATGAAATTAATAATATTTATGATCAAAATGGAAAAGGTGTTTTTTTTTTAAATCTTTCGTCGACCATTTGTTCTTCCCCTTCTTCTACAATATAGTATATGGAGAAGAGGCCATTGCCCAGCAGTTTATTGTTTACCTGGCTGATTGAGTTCAGTTCAGTTCATCAATTTATTCTATGAATTTATATTATCGCAACATGATGGAAATGTTATTATTAGTTATTCACTAAGTTATATACTTATAGTATTGCACATTTCTTAGAATCTCTCCTAGCAAGTGAGTAAATTACTTTGAATTTTACAGTAAAACAGTAAAAATGATATCGAAAACGATACTGTCATCACCAAACTGAACACGCATTTATATTTGAGCTTTGTAAGGTTACTATTAAAGGTTTTTTTTATACATTTTTAATGTAATACAATCCGTGTAGTAGTTTTTGAGTTTATCCCGAATAGAGAGACAGACGCGGCGGACTTTGTTTTCTAATATGTTGTGATAGATAGATAACTTATTCACAAACACAATTTTAAGGTTGATTATATAAAACAAGACACGTAGGCATATTGTGCATGTGAAAAGGTTCTGGCTCTGCATATGTTTGGAAGACTGCCACAACGCTGGTTATTCTACCAGAACCCGTGGAGGATGGGTGTGCCTCAAAATTAAAGTAAATACATACCTAAATCTGGATATTATTTATTTCAACATGAATATTTTTTAAACTATAAATTTATTGATTGACAAGAATTTCGATATTAAATTTTAAATAGATGTATTATGTGTTCAAATAATTTGCAACTAAGCGCTAGTATCGCGAATAACAACGAACTTGTTCTACTTTTAAACAGCGAAATTGAAAGTCCCAGAACACTAAGCAATAATTTAAAATGCTTACATGTTAATTCACTAATAATTATCTAACAAGCATAATAAACGAAATCAACAAAATGTTTCTGAGAAGTGTAACAAGAAAATAGAAGTGACATCTAAAAATAAAACTAAACACTTTAATTGAATGCCTATATATTGTCAAATAATTAATCATACAAGACGCGTAGCAGCGAAAGTTATATAGGGAATGATTGCACACTTTTAAAACAAATGACAGTAGCCGCTAGATACCGATCTCGCAAAGTTTTGGTTATTTAATCCTGACATTCTGCAAACGAAGAACGAGGAACGGATATTTACATTAATGTATCGAAGAAAAAACAGTGAAAAGCGAGGGAGGTTCTATTGGGCTCTGCCACAGGGTACAAAATGTTACACGCTCTATCCAATATATATATATATATATATATATATATATATATATATATATATAGATTATAGATATAGATATAGTATAAGACGAAATATAAAGTTTATTAGAACATGTTTTTTTAACTTTTATAATAACTACCTGTATATTGAGAAATTAAATTAAGTAAGCGAGTCAGTTCTACGGTCACGTTCAAGGCCCGAAACAAACGCTATTGTATTCACATGAACAAACTCGAAGAAATTAAATATAAAAAGGTGAAAGTGTTAAGTTTGACACTTGAATACGTCATTTAGATAGTTCGTTCTATGTTTGAACGAATGATTTGGAAATGACGAATGAGTATTGGCAAAGTCATGCTCACACGTGACATTGAGTAGGTACATAATCTTTTTATGCTGGCAAAATTGAAAGTTAGTTTAAAATAAAAATTATTGTAAAATGTTGTTTCGCGAAGGGAAGGGGAAGTTTAGTCATATGTTTACGTTCTCCCTACTAAAATTCTCTATCCTTAAGAAATAATTGATGTTTGTATTTAGTATATGCTGTCCTATCCTTTGTACATGTATAAATAATATATTAAGTTAATAGTGACTGTACTGTACTGTACTGTATCAGCCTGTAAACAACCCACTGCTGAGCGAAGGCCTCTTCTCCATATAGAAGAAGGGTTGGAGCTTAATCTACCACGCTGCTCCACTGCCGGTTGGTGGATAATTTCCCTACCATGAGTAACGATCGTTATCAGGTATCTATGATAATAATCGGGACCGACGACTTTACGTGATCTCTGAGGGACGGTTGGGAGACTCAAAAGGACATACACTCAGACCGGAAACAAATATTTGTACTAATACAAATATCTTTCCCGAGCGGGAATCGAAACCGCGACCGCGGGCGCGCGGTCTGAGGCGACTACCCGCACCACTACACCAGAACGGTCGTCTAATTGTAAGTAGGTCGTAATAGTAACGCATGTTACTTATTTTTAATCAATGAAAATGAGAAATATTTAGTCTTTATCTAATTACCCGACTGCGACAGAAGGAAGGTTATGTTTTTCGAGTGTATGTATGTATGTATGTCCATTTCTTTGGCACGCCCTACAGCCCAAACGGCTGGACGGTTTTTGACATATGAGGTGTCATTGGATTTGTCTAAATTGTAGTAGTGACATAGGCTATATAAATTTTCAAAATGGCGCCCGCAAATGGCGGAATGAGGGGGGAGTTGATTTTTTTTTTCTCACTGTAGCAATGTGGGTAACTGGGTATCAAATGAAAGCTAGTATATTGTTTTATTCTTTTTAGTTTATAATAAGAGTATTTTACGCAGTCAGGTTTTTTGATTTTTTTAATTAAGCATACTTGTTTTATAAATAAGAATTGAACATAGTTACAACTCCTACTATTTCTAGTCTTCAAATTTTTATTAAGGTTGTAATCTGAATTGCACCGTACGATCTCCTTCGTGTACTCACCATTTTACGTGATAGTGGTATAATCATGCTATTTATATATATATATATATATATATATATATATATATATATATATATATATATATATATATATATATATATATGTCACTATTCCAAGCCATAAATACAAATGAATGAACAAAGTTACAAGGATAAGAAGTGAAGTTGGGGAGACTCGCAGCTGAATTTACCACATTAAAAATTAATTTAAATGATAATAAAAATTTAATAAATCTATATATTGACTCACCATATTATAATATTTTGTCTTTTTGTTAATGAAGTTTCTATGGAGGCCACTTTTTCTCTAATAATACAACTATATCTATGATATTAATTCCACACAGCCGTAAACCCATCAGCATTATAATATGAGTTGGAATTACTTAATGATCAAGTCAAAAATTTCACTGCAAAAGATTCATTCTTTACTCAGTATTAAGACTATTCGCATCCTTTTCACTCATATTTCATTTTAATATAAATGAAAGAGATCAAAACTCAGTGGAATTTAATCGTTAGCAATTATTTGTAAAAATAATAATGGTTTTTTTTTGCCTATAGTAGTTTTGTAAGTGGAAGATTTTTGTAGTAGTTTCTGTGGAAATCGTGCAAAAAAGACGTGTCAATACGTAAAAAAACTGCTTTATTACTCGACATGAGGAAATGAATAATTTAATTTTTATATTAAATTATTTTGTTTGTTAGGTTATTGCAGAATTTCGATTTACATAAAAACTTTAGGATCGATTTAATATCGTATCATCTCAAAATGCTCTCAACAGCATATTTTAAGAAAGCACGTCGTCACCCCAACCCTCTTATAGCAGCATATATACACCATCTAGGCGACTACTCGTACCACTATGCGAGTAGTCGCCTCAACGCTGGTAGTCGCGGGTTCGATTCTCACTCGGAGCAGATATTTGTATTTGTTTCCGGTCTGGCTGTATGTCCTTGAGGGTTTCCCCACCGTGTCTCGGAGATGATGTAAAGCCGGCGGTCCCAGTTGTTATCATAGACATCTGATAACGATCGTTACTCGTGGTAGGGAAATTATCTGCCAACCCTTCTCTTATATGGAGGAGAGGCCTTTGCCCAGAAGTGGGACGTTTATAGGCTGATTCAGTTCGGTTCATTGTACTTAATTTAATCGATACAATATTATTTTCTCACGTTGTTAGTGCCTTGGATTTAAATTGTGATTGTAATATCAAATGATATTGTCGTAAATAAACCTTGACTTTTATATAACTACCTTTATTTTCACATTATTTTTCGTGAGAATTATATTTCGTTTATTATTTTTTACATAATTGTTTTGTTATATTGTCTTTGCATACGTGGGTAATGTTAGTAAGGAATGAGGAATCCTTACTATCCTTACTATATATTAATATTATAAATGGGAAAGTGAGTTTGTATGTTTGTTCCGCTTTCACGCCGTAACTACTGAACCGATTGCTTTGAAATTTTGCAGACGTAAAGTTAGAAGTCCGGATTAAATAATAGGGTACTTTTTATCCCGAAAAAGTTTGATTTTCCCGAGGGAAAATAAAAATATTGTTAGTTCGGAGATGATGGCGATAGATGGCGCTGTGTGTAGTTTAAAACAAAGTTATGTTTTGCATACGAATATACACAATATAAACTTAGAAGGTAAATGATATGATAATTAATCCCCGAAAATGAGGAATTTGGTTTATCTTCTAAACTGGTTTTTTACATCTACTAATCCTGTGTACTTAGTAATTTTCTTTGCAAAAACTTCTGTTATTATTTACCTACCCTTTATCCTGGTATAATACTGTTCCAGAGGGTTTACAAAAGTGAAGAAATTTCAAAAAAGTAGGTTATTACGTGCAAATATGACAAATATACTGAAATAAGTATAAAGTATTAGCAGTTACGCTATTTAGTTCTTAAGGTATGCGATAGATGGCGCTTGGATACAAAGGGGGACTCCAGCAGATGAAATAAAAGCTTGCCTAAAATCGTCTAAGTTATGGGACCATGTCATAAAATTCCAATTGACAACAAACATGCGAGTAAGATTATTTAACGACTTTCACTCAGGTCATTACGCGGAAACATTGTTAAAAATCGGTGATGGGAGAATGACATGACACAATGAATGATAACTTTAACGGAAGATTTTTGTAATGTTGTGGGCAGCGAATCAGAGTTGGTAGCCAAAGTTTATACTGACTTACACAATAATATACATGATGACCAATGGCTCTGCGAACGCGCAATATTAGCACCAAAAAACGAAACGGTCACTAAAATAAATGAAAATATTTTGGATAAAGTTATGGGAGAAACTACTGAATATTTATCTGTAGACACGGTGATAGACTCAGAAAATAGTACCTCATATCCTGTAGAGTTCTTAAATTCTTTGGAATTATCTGGGGTGCCATCACATAAATTAAAATTAAAAGTAGGGGTTCCGGTGATGCTCATGCGTAATCTCGATGCCCCTAGACTGTGCAATGGTACCAGGCTGCGTGTCGCTCACCTTGGGCGGAATATTATTACCGCCACTATTTTAACTGGCGCTGCAAAGGGTGAAAGTGTACTCATTCCTCGGATTCCGATTATTCCAACAGACCTCCCATTTCAGTTTAAAAGACTTCAATTTCCTATAAGGGTTTCATTTGCTATGACCATTAATAAAGCACAAGGTCAAACTCTAAGGGTTGCTGGAGTACACTTAGAAAAGCATTGTTTTTCGCATGGCCAGCTCTATGTAGCGTGTTCCCGGGTATCCAGTGCCCAAAATTTGCATGTTTTTGCTCCCCAACGTAAAACATATAATATAGTTTACCACGCAGTTTTGGTTTAAAAACTCTAAACTCTATATATACGGGAAAACTAAGAAGCGCGATTTAACCGAATTCATAACCGAATTCCACGCGGGCGAAGCCGCGGGTAAAAGCTAGTATAAATATAATTGAATACTAGGGGCATGTTTAATCGGTTGTTGATAAATTTATCTGGCACATAAGTTACTGATATAATTTATCAGCAGGAATAAAACAGTCCTAAGGGCCTGTTTCACTTCAAATAATAAACTAAAACTTTTGGATTCGCAGGTTGCGAATAGTAATATTTGACAGATAAAATGGAATTTGGTGGTGAAAAAGAAAATTGTATCACAATCTCTTATCTGTTGGATGGCATTATATGTCAGATAGCTTTATCAGCAACCTGTGATACAGGTTCTGACGATGAATTTATGATATGAGGTTTAAATTACAAATATTAATCTGAAGAGTTCAAGATCTATCGTATCGATTAAAAAAAATCTTTCTGTGTTATAAATACTGTTTATTGTGGAAGGTTTAAAGGTTACAAAATATTTTGCTACATCTCAAAGACTCGGGTCAATGCCCACTTGAATTCACGTCAATGCAGGTGACGTCACGCTTATTGTTGGCTCTACTTAAACATTTCCTAAAAACATATCAACTTTTATTGTGTAGTAGACACTTATATGTTCTTATACGTATGACTGGCCCGTGGCGCAGTTGGCAGGCCCTGTTTTCTGCTCCAGGCTTGTGGGTTCGATACCCGCACACGATCGTCGTCGATATACACACACGATCGTCTGTTCCTAAGGTAGGCAACTTAATGCCTGTGTTTTAGGTAACAGCCGACTGATATACATTTTTTTAAAATAAATATACATATATAAATAATACATATATAAATAAATACATAATACACCCAGACTCGGGGCGGGAATCGAACCCACAACCCTGGAGCAGAAAACAGGGCCACTGCCAACTGCGCCACGGGCCAGTCCATTGATTTTGTTCCCGTAGGACAGAAGTCTCGGGTAACAACTAGTGAAATATGAAGTAAATAAGAGGATAGAGGTAGGGAAAGAGAGAGAGAGAGAGTAAAAATAAAAAGAGAAGAAACGTACATCATCGACACTTTTTAATTCGATTTTATATATTTAATGATTTTATGTATTGCATTGTTATGTAACCCGTGTCCGTCTTGCACTTATTATTTTCGCATCATAACACAATAGGAACTGTTAATCGTACCGCATTCGTTTCACCCTCATTCCGATCTGTCACGCATTATATTCACCGTTTATTGATTCACTTCTGTAAAAAAAAATATAATTGCTATATGTTTATTATTTATTTATTTATTTATTTATTGTTATATTTATTGGTATTTCTCTGCGAGATCGAATGTTGCCGCCATAGTTCAACGGATTTGTCAGCTGAAGTGGTAGTGGGTAGAGCACAAAGCTCGTAGAACTGACGGCCGATGAAGCAGAGAGGTTCTCGAGTGAAGACAACGTACCGGCAAGCGCAGCGTCGGACGGCCATCCGCTAGATGGACAGATGATTTGAGCAGAGTCGCCGGAAGCCGTTAAATAAATCGGCGGCTTCGAGCCGGTCGCTTTGGAGGTCGATGGGGAAGGCTTTATTTCAGCAGTGAACATAACCCAATGGCTGATATGATGATGACGATGATGATTTATTATTAATTTAAAATATCGTTTCGGAATTAAAATTATAAAAAAATATTATTTTTAAATAAAGAAAAGAGAGATATAACTTTCTAACGTAACGATATCTCTACATATACAGTTACAAAATACTCTATTTTCTAAAAATTAAATTGAAACTAAATCTCTTTACGGTGTAAATAGAAACAAATATAATGAAATTTAAAGACGTTCACGTTTAGAAATTTTAATTTTTTCGAGGGTGAAAGTGGTGTTATTTTGTGTATATTCAAATTAATTGCGTGTATATAGATCGTTATTTTTGAATCGAAAACTAACAAATGTATAGTGAATCTTATTTTGAATGAAATAAAACTTAAATTACTTGGTTATTTTAAAAACAAAAAGCATCGAACGGTGCCTTAAACCTTTTATTTCATTAATTCGATAGAAAGTGCAGGCGTGTCGTATATATGGTACAGTTCACAATCAACATTTTTTTTATTGTGTTTAGTGTGTATATGATTAGGTTTTTTTTTAAATTATTATTCTATTAGATACTTATATCTTTTAATTTTATTTATATTTAATATTCATTAGTTAATAATAGAGATATTTATTATATTTTCATCTACATATGTAATCTTGCATAAGTATTAGTATATAAGCTTGTTATATAACTGCACAACCTACCCATTTCGTTGTTGAACTCTCCTTTTCCATTTGGGTTGTCTGGAAGAAATGGCTAATTAGCCATAAAACCGCCTGTTGTACTACACAGTCTTAAACTTTACAAATTTGTAACTATTTTCTGTAATGTGTTTGTGGAGTGCAATAAAGAATAAACAAATTAACACTAAGGAACATGACAAGACCACGTTTTTAATAAATTTATATTTATAATAGACGAATATGAACTCTTTAAAGAAATATCTGTCTGAACTAAACTGAACCTGCAGTAGATTTCCGCCACCATATATCGCGTCGAAGTTCCAAATTTCACCCACATCGCCTCGATGTCCGGAAGTCTACAACAACCCGATTTTTACCGCATTTTCTGCCTCGCACGACCACTATATGATGACTAGGTATATGAGTGCAATAAAGTGTTTATCTATATATCTATATGGAACCAGCTGACACCTACAGTATCGAATCGATACGACTTATGGACCTTCAAAAAAAGAACATATTCCTATTTGAAAGGCCGGCAACGCATCTGCTAATCCTCTGGTGTAGAGGATGTCTATGGATGTCGCTTTCAATTGCCACCAGGTAACTGTCCGTTTGCCTTTTATTACATAAAATCAAACATAAAACTGAACTGAATAAGCCTGCAAACGTCTCACAGCTGGGCAAAATTCTCTTCTCTACAAAGGAGCAGGGATAGACCTTAATTCACCACGTTTCTCCACTTCTACTTTCAGTAGTGATCGTACTCAGGTGTCTATAATAACAATCGGAACCGACGGTTTTACGTGCTCTTCGAGGCACGCTGGGGAGATATACAAGGATACAAACTAACAAATACAAATATCTGTCCCGAGCGGGAATCGAACCCGCGATCGTAGGCGTTGAGGCGACTACTCGCACTAGTGCACCAGAACAGTTTTCTGAAGTTGTCTGTTAAGTGTGAAGTAATGAATATTTTTGTAAACTCTAGCTTTTTGGAATTAAGTTTAAAGCTTGGTCTTTATATCGTCTGCTAAGACTAGATTGCAAAATGAAACTAGGTACTTCAATAATCTATATATTATTACGTGACGCAAAAACTTTTTACCCCTTTTTACGAAAGTTACGCGGACGGAGTAGTATAAAATTTGGCACAGTTAAAGTTTATATGGAGAAGAAGTGCAAAATGTATATATTTTATACACTACACACACTACGGCACACACACACACACACACATACACACACATATGTACAATGACATATATACACAAATTTTGTTTATTGTCAAAGTTTGTTATCGACATGGTCTTAAATACAGGTCTTGCGACGAATTTTTTATCGAAATTTATTATCACAGATCAGTTCCAATAACTGCTGCATATGCTCACCATGTTATGCGCAATCATATATTTATGATGTTGACAATGCTGTAAATTATAGATTAGGCCGAATTTCGACCACTGGGCGACAACTAGTCTCATTAATAAATCTGGATCACATTAATAGTTTTTCTTTTAATCAACACGCAAACGGATATCACGAGCAATAATTACTGATTTATACGATAAGAGTAGTGTGTCATATTTAATTATCATACAATATAAACACAGTCGGACATAAGATGTGTGTTTCTCAATGTTTTTGGTAAATAAACCAGCGGAATTCCACCTGTCCTAGTTCGAGTCCGGTTAGAGACTGGTTTCGTTATGTAACTCCTTTCACTGTTGATCCTTTTCTGTCAACGCTATATTTGACTATTTGATAGTCATTGATTGATAACTATTTGACAGATTAATTTTTTTATTGTATCTTCTGAATGTCTGGAAGAATTAAAAAAATAACGAAACCTTACCGAAATGGGGTTGTTTATGCCTAAAAAAAATAAAACATCTATAGTTATATTGCTTAAAGAGCTGAATTAATTTAATGCTAAGTTGTAGTATTAAGACTGAAGTACATCAGATTTTTTTATAATAGCGTAAAAAAATGCATTTAAAGCAAATTATTGTTTGATATCATGCCGAAACGTCTAGATTAAATCAATGTTTTTTTTTCTTTATTTAAATTATAAATAAGGCAAATTGTCTGTCCTCTTAAGGTGTATATTGTATGTTATTTTGCAGACTATTGTAAAAAATTGATAATTTGCTGCATCAATAAAAAAAAACTTACATAAAAATATCATTAATCAATTTTTGGAATGCTACAGAAATATTAGAAGCGAAGTAATACATTAAAAGCATAGGTAGATAATTTTTCTAGGGTGGACAAAGATACTTCTTTATCTCCCTTTAGCTACGGCTATGATGCATTTTTTTTTATTCAGCACTCGATCAAAGCCCTAAGTTGTACGATTACTTACTTTATATAAGTGATTATTACGTAACAATAGGAATACAAATTAAACATTTTTTACGTTCTTTTTGTTACATTGCATACATATATTCAGACTGAATTGACTCAATATAAATTCTACTATAATTATATTATAATCAATAATAATTATTTGCGGATAATATTTGAAATTATATATCTTATAATTATACTTAATAAAGTGTCATACAGCCATTTACGCTCTTGAAATAATTATATTTAAAAACTGGGTCTAAAATTTATATTTCATGAACTATCGCCAAGTAAAACAGCACAAGTGAATTTATATATGCAAGGTACTACTTATTAATGTCTTCGTAGTTCCCATGACTTATTGACAGCAGGAAGACAATTATTTACAAGAATAAGGTGCACGCGTAATTACAATTTTGACATTCTGAACTTTAAGCAAGCGATCAGACGGATATGGCAACCGATGATTAAGGTACAAGGTACATAACTTTGACTAAAAATTCAAGGGAAAACAAGCATTTAATATTATTTCTTCAAGTTGTTATGGCTTGTAATGCCATATAGATTTTGGTTCGCAGTCTAAATAACAAGAGTTCTAGATTATACTGCTCCTTAGCGTAACTGAAGTCGCCTTGAAACAAAAATTAAGTTGTTCTTAAATATTCTTAATTATTTTAGGGTTAGCTAAAGGGTTTTGACGAGAACATTATTAAAGATCATACATAATCTTTACAAAACAATTTAAATTTTAGTTATTTATATATAATATGCTTAAATCCTTTGAAAAATTATATCACATCCCAGACACAATATGTAGAGCGTGTCTTTCAATTAGCGCAAAAATATATCTTTAAGGTAAGTTTAACAATATGATTTTCTCCAAAACTAATTGATGAATTCAGCCACGCCTTACGTGTACCTATTATGGTAGTCCATTACTATATTTTCTTAATTTCGTAAGAAGCAATTATTTTACTTTTGACCTCTACACAAGTACAACCAAGTCTTGGCGTCGTCATTTTATTACCACACATATAACTTCTAAAAATATTTTCTTTAAGAAAAATCTATTCACATTATTGAGTGTAAGTAGCCGATATGTTTTTTTTTTAATAAATAAATATTTATTTAATTAAGAATTAGTAATAAATATCTATTGTTATGCAGTATTACGAAATCGTTTTACAATAATGAGAATATGCTTCCAGTATTAGATAATGAAGATACAGAACTGCTTATGTAACTACATTTTTATTAACGTTTTACGTATGTTGTATACTCGTACTTTTCTCTCAAAGTATTCTCATTTACCTATGTATAATATGTACATACATATGAGTATATTCCACTAGATATTGAGAACGACTCTAACGATTTTGTCAAAAATATAGAAATAGATGAATGAATTGAATTCGATAGATTTATAAATACATTAGGCGTTTATGTAGGGCTTTAATGTTACTATATATTTATATATAATTTAGATATTTTAATGTGTTATAAATAAAGAAAACGCATTACACTGGGCGACATCAGTAAGTTGAATTCCTTTGTTGGAGACTTAGAAACACATTTTGTAATTACTTTTCTGGAGGATAATAAGCATTTTTCTAGCTTAAATAAACAATTGTTATTAATGTCGGCATCATGGCATGAGCGGTAATTAAAAACGAACCCACTAGTGTAACAGCCAATTGCACTGACAACACGCTAACCTATCGTAAGATTGAAGTTTTCGTAATAATGGAATCTTTAACTTGTGGCGTCATTTTTTTCCGAGTAGGTGAAATGAATGACATTGGAACTGATACTTAATAATATTACACAATGATAGATGGCGATTGACAACAACAAATACGAACGTGACTGTTCTAATGTAGTAATGATATTTCTTTTAAAGCCGACGGTCGCTGGTTCGAGTCTAGATCAGAGAGGATATTTATATTTGTACATTAATTTGTTTCTAATCTGGGTGCTTACAAGGGTAAGAACACGTAATGCCATTGGTCTCGGTTGCTATCATAACACATGGAAACGATCGTTATTTTTGGTTGAGAAATAAACTTACTCCTAGTTACTCTTGTTTGGGTGGGTCAACGTTGCAAAACAACAACGTTGAAAAACTTTAAGAATAAAATCATTGCGATATGTGTTAATCTTTATATGTATATATATAAAGTTTTATATATTATTTATTTTTTAATTATATACCTATATAAACGTAGTTCAATTTTATATTTATGAAAATTGCATACAATAATTTTACACTAGCATAACGTAATTTCTACGTCCGTACATTTCTAACAGGATGCTGCTTTCCTAACGCGATATCCCGTGTAATTTCGGATACTACTGGAAGTAAGAATCGTGAAATAAATACCTGTCTTAAGTCGTATCTAAGACCTGTTTTTTATATTTTTTCTTTGTTTTTTTTGTTCTCGTATTCAAAAAATTCGAGTAAGTTCGGGAATTCGATACGAGATTATATAAATCTATACATATAATAAAATGGTAGAAAAGTCAAAACTGTACATTGAATATTTTTTTAAAAGAATACTTGGGGTGTGATCTACAATCGATACCGAAGCCAAAAATATAGTTTTTAGAATTTTTGTCTGTTTGTCTGTTTGTCTGTATGTATGTCCGGGATAAACTCAAAAAGTACTGCATGGATTTACTTCAAATTTGGTACGAATATTATTAAGAAGTCGGGTCATAACATAGGCTACAAATTATCACGCTATCACCTACGGGGAACGAGCAGTGAACCTTTATTTCTTCAACGCATTCTGTAACAGCGTGTAATCTAGCGACGCATATTTGAATGTTGTTATTATGTTAATAACCATGCTATAAGCTATCTTCACACTAAAAAAATCACGAAATATAAGTAACTTAGGCTGATAAACATAATGAATGTAAGAATAAATGTAATATAAGAAATGAATATAAGT
Organism: Euphydryas editha; assembly: GCA_036937285.1. Classification (NCBI taxonomy): domain Eukaryota; kingdom Metazoa; phylum Arthropoda; class Insecta; order Lepidoptera; family Nymphalidae; genus Euphydryas; species Euphydryas editha. The sequence goes on from JAUPFZ010000023.1 coordinate 14,592,645, forward strand.
AGTATCAAGACAATTTTAGAGCAGCGCCATCTATGAGATTTTAAAAACATCAAGTCGAATTACATGTGTAAACCCTTTTTGGATATAAATAATTTAAATTTGATCATGTTGGCGAGGTTAATAGTTGTTCATAAAAGTCATAGATGGAGTTGTGCATTTTAATAAAAATTGTATCGTTGATTCGTTTCAGAGATGAGCAAGAGAATTTTAAAAAAATGTGTTTATATAAGTTTTAAGTTGCTTCATCTATGTCTTATAAAATTCATCGAGTTTTTCTGTATGTAATAACAAACAGAACTCAAAAAGAACTGCATAGATGTATAGCAAAATTTAAACTCGAAAACGGCACGCTATTGCTGTAAACAATTTGAGTTAAATAACGAAGAAAGAGGAAAATTAAGCATGCCATATATATCATAAAAATAAGAAATGCTTATGCTTCCGCCTTAAAGTCATCTCGCTCCACAGACACACCATTGAGGCGGAAATTCTTACGGGTTGTGGCGTCGGCGAAGCAGTATTTATACGCATTCCGCTCATACCTCAAAACTTCCCGTTCCAGTTCAAGCGCGTACAGTTCCCCGTGAGTGTTTGCTTCGCGATGACCATCAATAAGTCGCAGGGGCAGACACTGAGGGTAGCTGGTGTCGACCTCAGGACGAGCTGCTTCACACGGGCAGCTGTACGTCGCTTGCTCCCGCGTCACCAGTCCTGACTCTCTTTACATTTTGGCTGCGGAGAGCCAAACTACTAATGTTGTTTATCGAGAAGTCCTATAAATATGTATTTTTACCATATTCTGTATTCCTTATTTATTATTTTCTCCATCCGTTTCAGTCACAACTTATGACTTAATTCAGCAGAATCACCATAAAGTCATTTATTCAAAGCAGGCTCAAAATAAGCACTTTTTGAAAGTCAATTTTACAAAAGACAGTCTCCCTCTGTTACTGTACTTTCTTTAGATATGAAATGTAAAGAAGAAACGGGTAAATGAATGTTATTTTAAAAGGTATAATAGTAGGTACTTTTGGTGCTGTATAGCGTTCACGCAGACGACGTCGCGGGCAGCAGCTAGTGACAAATACGTGTGGGGTTATAGAGATTCAGTATTTCATTCAGGACTTCATCTTTATTAAATGTATAGAATTGGATCGGTTACATATTAATTATAAGTTTAGATTATGTGACGTCATCATATATTGACAACTGGTGGTATAGCAGTTAGAGCAACTGGTTGTTGAGTAGCGGTCGCGGGTTCGATCCCCACTCATCACAAATATTTGCATTGGGCATAGAATGTATTGGTCGGCGTTTGTTATTGTGTTATGTCATATGTGTTTCCGGACCCCCGACACAGGATTCTAATCTTTCTGGGGCTGTTGAGTGTTGAGTGTAAGGTGCTTGATTATACTTATTATTATTTCTGCTTGATATTTGCACATGTTATATATAATATTGGAAATCTGTATTGTTTTATGCGTCAGTCCTGTGCTGAAACTAGCATTTTGTATATCGTATGTAAGTGTTTATACAAAGGCACTAATCTTCCTTTGGTTTTAAGATAAAATGTCTTCCGTTTCGATAATGGGCGATAACCATGAGCGTAGTAAATAATAATTTATTCGATTAAAAAAAAAAAAAAAATTACCAAGTATAAATTACCACCGAAAAAGAAGATATGTGTTTTTTAGTATTCATAGATTTCAACGCGCTCAAGGCTGCGAATTTTAATTAACTTTGGAGTTTAAATTAACAAGCTTTATGAAGATATTTAACAGATTTTCATTTTAGATAATATTTTTTGGTTTTTTTTATTTTTATTTTAATGGTGTAATTATTAACCAAAAAAAAAATTGTAAATTTATTATATTACTACTTAAGAGTGTTGTAGTTTGTTAGTTAGAAATAGACATTCGCAAATTATTTATTATATAATTCGCATAATATTATATAATATTATTTTCCAATTTTTGTCGGTTTTACAACGCACATCGATGTGCTCGAAACTAGAATCTTTGTGTCCGCATTTGTGCGATTAGGGCCGATTCTACTATTCCATTTGTGTAACAAAGTTAGCATTGGCTTCAAAATTATTGCTTTTGCTGTTTTGGTGTTATATAATTCTACCCACGCCATTGACATTAATGACTTGTTGATATGTCAGTCTAAAACGATTCGTTTTTCTTACGAACCGTTTAATTTAAAACGTGCTAATTGTAATTATACGTTTTTTCTGATTTAAATATGAACTGAACTGTATAAGCCTTTTTTTTTGTCGCAGGGGAATCCATTTACGGATGATATCCAGGACGCCCGGGTAGGCAGTCCTAGACCTATGTCGGACTCGGCACTTTGGGAGTGCAATACCGTACTAAACCCCTGCGGGAGTTTTCAGCCGCTTTAATTGGAGGGTCCCAGATCTGCAGGCAACAGGATCCCTCCAGCGACAGGCTGGCCTCGGCGAAAAGGCCAGACTTCTCCTCCATGGGGACTGTCCGGCTCACCTCTGAACAGTCCCGACGACGCCGTATCTAGCAGGACCGGGTTTCCATCCCGGCCCGACACGGGCACAGGGACGTTACTGGAGGCGCATTAAGTAGCGCCTCCTACGTACCCCCATTCGTCGCCTGCGGATGGAGGCCACGTCGGCGGCCTCCTCTCTCACTCGCTCGTCGACCTCCTTCTGGGACATTACTGTCTCGCAGAAGGAGACCATCGCCTTCCAGGACTCGTCGTCGCCGAGCATCGCGATGATAATGCTCGGGAGCGACAAGTCCCCTCCGAGGATCCCTCATTACACCAGAACGGTTGTCAATTTTAATATACTAATATCAAAATACTATACGTTAGTACCGAGTGTCGATACAATAGCAGACTATATATTATATCTTGTTCAAATTTTACTTTTTATTCAACCGCTCAAGTTCAACTTTTTTTTTTTTCTAAACTTGTAGTATATAATTACACTTGATGTTAATACAGTTTTTTCAAATAGTTAATAAATTAATTTTAGTTTTATATTAAAGAAAAAACTATGTTTTCCTACCTAGGCCGAAAGTTAGAGTTTTGTTCCTGTGAAGCGGGGAAAAAAGTGTCACTTTTGTCCCGCTTCACAGGGACAAAATTAGAACTTTAGGCAGAGCTAGGAAAAACAATATGTTTTTCTTTTTTCACCTAAGTAGGAATTTACTTTATTTTTTTAATATTACTTGTTAATTATACTTTGCATGCTATACTGAAAGAATATATGTATAAAACAATATGATTTTGCTAGTCTGTCTCATCGTATGTAACGTACGCAAATGTCTGACGGCTTTTCACGTGTGCGCTAATTCGTACAATTTACATAGGTTGGTGCACGTGTGAGTGACCACGTTTATGTACGTACTTAGTGTGTTATAGCCTACTATATAAGTTACCTAAACTCTTGAGGTTTTATACGTGTTAGTATATACCCAGCGTTTTCTTACGCACTCGAGACTTGGAAAGAAAGCATTCAGTATTCGATTCTCATTCTAAATATGTAAGAAAAATAGGTATTTTAAATTTGGACTAATTATCGTATGTCCTAAATATCATAATAAGTGCAAACACTCACAGCACGCGCTTACCACTAATATTAAATTGTCAAGTCCTCGAGTGTTTCATATTTTATTAACAGTTTAAAGTCACATGCAGTTAAATGTGAGTTGACGTATGTAGGGGCCTTTATAAACCACATGTACAATAGATTCAAAATAATCTATACTGGTACTAGGTCCTGATGAACTATATTTATATAATTATTAAGAAAAACGAAATATTTATCATTTAATACACTGTGTGAGTACTCGTGAACATAGTTCTTTGCATCAGTATTAAAATATCGGAAACTCAGAACGATTAAAGGATAACATTGTAATTCTATCCGTTGTACAATACATTGACTGACGACTTAAAGAGAATCACCAGAAGCCGTTGAATAGAGGCTGCTTTGAACCGGTCGCTCTGGAAGTCGACGGGGGAGACCTACGTTCAACAGTGGACATCCAATGGCTGATGTGATGATGATGATGATAATGACATCTTAATATTAGTGTTATATTATATTATATACTATTTTGCACATAAAAATACGTACAGAAACATAACAATAATAAGGTTTATGGCAAAGGTGGACCTATGGTCAAGAGTAAGTTTTTTTATATAGCGAGCAAACAGTGCAAGAAATATTTATTTAAGAGGAAGAGAAAGAACTATTAAATTCATAACAACAATATATATGTACAAAAATTATAATAAATATATGTATTTAAAAAAGTCGGATAAGAATACTTAATTAAATATATACATATATACACATACACAAATATACACACACACACACACACATATATATGTATATACACTTAAAATGTAACATATTACGTACTAACAAATACATATAAAGATACATACCAAAATACAAATACACGTATACAAATACATACTACTATAAAATATAAATAAATACATACATATTCCACACAGATGATTAAACATTAGCTAGTGTTATTGACCATGAAAGTTTAAAATGTTGTATGATAACATATTTACATTTGGCTTTTACTTCATTGATGTTTTGTACTTCAACGACTACAGTTTCAACTTGAATCCAGACAGTATATTAGGCCAGCCATACATGCACTGCTCGAGCAGTTAGCCAGTGATCGATATAAGCGGACCGCTCTTGCAGTCATAGGCAACAGCTTGAAGCTTCCATTGATAACTGCTTGGAGCAGTTGATACCAAACGCAGCATTTAAGGGAGGCGCGAGTGACTTTGAATGAAGAGCGCTGGCGAAGGTAACTGCGCGAGAGCAGTCGACGGCTCGAGTAGTCAGTGTATGCCTGGCGACTGCTTGACCACAAGATGAAATTTCACCGCGCTGAAGCAGTCGCAGAAAATTACCAGAAGCAGTCGCAACTGCTTGAGCGGTTTCGTGCATGTGTGTACATAGAAATCTGTAGTTTGCTATACGGTCGCAGCTTGAAGAATAAGTCGATACGCTAGTAGCTATGCTTGAAGCAGACCGTGTATGGCCAACTTTACACTATTATTCCTACGCGTTTCGATTTAGACGTATAAACGTATCAAAGGGGGTCAAACGCACGCCTCGAAGGATGCATTAATTCGTTCCGTTAGAAACCGGTTCAGTGTGCGTGCTCCACAAATAATCCTTGCTTCGCTTGGAATGAGCATCGAAGGTTTTTTTTTGTTATAAAGTTCTCCAGTAACAAAGTATTCTAATAATTTTGTCGCTTTCGTTACTTCGTTAATACTAAATTTTTGTTCTATTCTTGTTATATAGAACTTGATTTGACAAATTTTATGTATTTAGTATCAATAGTTTACACTTGGAGATGATTAATCTGATGATTTCATTTATTAATACATATATATTATTTAATATCTTTATAAATAGATTTGAAAATACTCATGAGTGAAATAGATCGAGTCTCATGTTATTTCTCAATCCTCATTTTAAATTGATTTAAAAATCGTATCCATTTACCATAAGAATGGGATACGATTTTGCTGTTTTGATCGTGGTATTTCTGGGTATTATATTACATCTTTAGTTTCACTTGTATCGGAAAATCATTATAACACAATTATGACATGATTGAGTTTGTAATATATCATACCTGTTACAAAAACAACCCTTCTCCTATATGGAAATACCTTTGCACTGCAGTGGAACGCTTACAAGCTGTCTCAGTTCAGTCAATCAATTAAAAACAACCATATTGATCGATTATAGTAATATGATTGTAATAGCAGATAGGAGTAACAATTAAAAATATTTATGAACTTTATAACTATCGTTTTTTGTGTTACTTTTATTAGTTTTAGATTCTATAGGATTTCATTCCCCCTTCTCCTATATGGAGGAAAGGCTTTTACCCAGCAGTGGGATGTTTATAAGCTGATTCAGTATATGGTTTTATAGATATAGTTTTTCTATTACCTATCTCTATACCTAAGTTAGAGTTTTCCTAGTTTACTCTAAACATACATTGTATTTTATTGTCGATATTAAGATATCTTTATATAAAAATATACATTCGAACGGAGTTTTAGATACTTGTGAACAAGTGTCTATACTGTGTATATCATTGTTGTTTTTTTTTTTTTAAATTATTTAACATAAATACACACGGTCGTCTATTCCTAAGTAACGTAATGCCTGTGTTTTAGTTAATAGCCACCTGGTATATGTCATATGTCTCTCTTTCTCCGGTTCCTCGACACGGACAATGGCTAGGTGGACTTATCCGTCAAAATATTAAATAGCACTCTCTAAACATAAATACTAACTAATTTTAAGTGACTATTCACTTTTTATTAATGTGACAAATGATACCACATAGAATAAGTGACTATTCAATGTATGAATATGTGAATATCAGAATTCACTGATTTGATCATTGAATATGTGTATGTTTATTAGTGAGTATTCACTAACTTATTATTTAAATTCACTGGTATGTAGCGAATATAGTTTCACTAAAATAATTAATGAAAATTTAATTGATTCATGTTTAGAGAGAATAAAGAACAAAAGTACATAGTGTGTATAATAGTCATCTTGCAAATAGTTATTTTCCTTGTAATTATGTTAATCGCAAATTACGATAAAAGGGTCGGTTCGAAGATAATGATCGCTTGTGTAATTATTTAATGATTCTGTTGGAAATGGGTATTTTTCATTAATTGATTAGTCATTGTTCCGCAGCTTCGCTTATTGTTGAAGATCCTTAGTAAAAAGCCTGCGTATTATTGATATTAAAAAATTGTTTATATTTTTGTATAGCCATCATTGAATTGTTACTTTATTATATTGAGTATATAAATGTATTTATATACAGGTGTAGTGTTTTTTTTAATCAGTACAATAGAAATGTAATTTATCGTAAGCAAAGTAGTAAAATTATAAGGTACCAGCTGTAACTGCGACTTGCTTCGCGATTACACATTTTGACTTTCATCCCCTTCCCTGAATTTCGGGAAAATAATATCCAGTATCCTAGCTCGTAATCATTCCCAGCTTCATTCAATTCATTCAGTAGTGTCGTTTTTGTTTAGACAGATAAAAAATATATATAATATTCGGTATCAATTACAGAGTGCTTTAAAAATTTTAAACTATATTATATGTACAGAGTTGGACCTGGTATTTATTTTTTACTTTTTTTTATTCTTTATTACACACCACAAATATATAACAAAGCATAGAAAATTTAACTTAAATTTTATTATAAGAATAGATAATTAAACGTATCGAAATATCTGTTTTGCTATCTTCACTTATAACACTTCAATAAACGTTCTAATTACCCGTAATTTTGTACTTAATAGACCTTTTTTTTTTTGAGAAATTTTCTTCGTTCTTTTGTTTGGAAAAATTTTCTTTTTAAGACAGGTTTTTCGAAAAATAAAAAGGTCCATTCAATTAATAATGACTCTCATTAGTTATATTGTAATACTTTGCTGTGAATGATTTTCATCATATTCTATATAAAAAAAAAACATAGTTATAATAATGCTATTATGTGTACGTTGACAGATATTAAATCATAATTATAAGAAATACGTATAAACAAAAACAAAAAATTTAATTTAACGAAACGCAAAAAATATCTAATTATTGTAGTTGTTAGTCTTGTGTATTAATTGAAAGTACGTACGCTTAACGATATCTACAACTTCTTTTGCATACTTATATTAATTTGTATCTGTGTCCTAAAAAACATAATATTGTTGTGTGAAGTATAGATTTAAAAATAAATAAATATGGCATATAAAAAAATCATACTTTGATTATAGCAATCACTTTTATAGTTGAAATGTAAACTAATTTCCTGATATAAAGGAAGATATGAGTTAAAGAAAAACATCGCGAGAAAAGCTGCGTGATTAGGAAGTGTTTCTTATAAGTGTGTATATTATAGTAATTTACTTGGAGCATGTTTTAAGGATTATCAAAATCAAAATCAAAATCAAAAACAACTTTATTCAAATAGGGCCCATGAGCACTTTCGAATCGTTATTTTACAAATTAACACTTTAAAGTGATTATTATTTTGTAAAAATAAAGCTACCACCGATTCGGAATGTAGATTCTGCAGAGAAGAATCGGCAAGAAACTCCGCAGTTACTCTTTCGAAAATAATATATAAACTGTACTGTGTTAGTATAAAATTAGTAATATCTTGCATGAAATACAGCGCCACTGAGTCCACACATCTTTATCGACTAAGTAATCCTGCACCGAATAATACGGTTTATCTATTAATTTTTTTTTTAAATAAAATCTTTAAATTTATTATGAGACAATTCGAAAATTGTTTGTGGTATTTTATTATACATGCGAATACCATAACCCAGAAAGGAGACGTTTACTTTGCGCAGTCGGAAGCGGAAGAAGCAGTCGATGTATGAAACATACTTAATTGAACACTATAGGACATGCACCAAAATAGCTACAAAAAAAAAAAATTAAAAGAGGTAAACTTTAAATATATAGTCATTCTTTTCGCTAAAAGAGCGACTTCTTCCAGACAATGGGTTAATCAAAAGGATAATATAGAAATAGTTTTTTTTTATCAAAGATGTACTATATACTTTAAATGAATTAAAATAATGAACACAAATATAGTCGCTAACTCCATTACATTACTCTTTAGCCTTCAGATTCTTGTTGGAAATTTACATGGAGTCGACACTTGTATAATATAAATGATCTTATTATTTCTAAGGCATGCAAATAGTCGATTTTACGCCTACTGCTATAAAATTATTCTTTATAGTTTATTTTTAATGTATTAATATAAAAATTGACTATGAACAAATAACGGATGAAAACAACAACGATATAGTTTTTTGTCGATATTTCTTCTGAGTTTTTAATAGTGTTTTAATCTGAACTTATTATTATTATTATTAGTCGATTATTATTCTATAAGTTACATAGATTATCTGTAATTTCTCTATCCATATATGTGAATCGTGTTAGTTTCGCCATATGTCTGATGATATATTTTGAAATGATACAGTTGTAGCTTGCTTATTTTTTTTTGACCTTATCGATTTTAAAAAAACTAAAAATTATAATACTCGTACGATAAGATTCGAAATGAACCACTACACCAGAACGGTCGTCGAACTATATATTTTATTCTATATTAATTCATTCATTCATACCTTTTAGTTAATAAGTAAATATATCAATAATCTCATTAATATAATGTTATTTTTATTTTGTGTTCAGATAAAATGGCGACGAAGGACTTCCGGCCAGAGAGGGTCAAGCAAATGTTCAGTTGGACAACTGGGTAAGTAGCGTAGAATATATTTTATAAATAAAAAAAAATACATTTTTGGTGTAATTTATTATTGGTTAGGGGCCATCCATAAATTACGTGAGGCGTTTAGGGGGGAAGGGGGTCCAGCGAAATCTTACAGAATCTCACGTTTGGTCTCGGTAAATATCACGTAATTTTTTTTCGGTCATTAAAAATCTTAAATAATTTCATGTACCGGTGTTGACCTTTTTTTAGGAATATGTATAGGCTGGAGGTAAAAACATCGGTACGGGGAAACAAAAATATAATATATACTTATAGCAAAATTGTGTACCTAAATTTGAGAAAATTTAATAATAATTCAATTTAATATATAATATACTTCCTACATACTTATTCTTATTTATATATAAGTAATACATATATAATTCTAATGATAATGATAGTCATAAAATTCTAAGCAAATAATCATTGAAAAACATAACGCTATGATGCAAATGTTATGAAACGCTGACCGCTGACGTAAGTGCCACTTTCGCGAGCAGTCAAGATGCTTATGGACTGGACCTGTTAACCTACATGATACCTCTCGTGTACAATAATTGCGATCTTATTTAATTTTTGTGTGTTTTCTATCTATCATATAAATTCGAATCAAATTCTCTTAGGCCCTGTTTTAGTTATTGCTAATAAAGATATTTATCTAACGTATAACGGTATTCAACAGATAAAGTTTCTGATATGTTTGCTATTTCACAAACAAAGTTCAATTTTTCTGTCAGACATTTCTATTTGCATCCCGTGAAAAGAAAGCTTTAGTATATTAGTTGAGGCGAAACTAGGGATGATCGATATTAATCGATGTTTCATAACCATCGATGTTTAGCTAAAAACATCGTTGTTTTGACTTCGATAACATCGACACATCGATGTAAAAATAATAAAATTTCGAAAAGTCAATATCCTTTAGAGCGCCATCTAACGACACTGACACACATCAAACTTTTTTTAAAAATTATTTTTTGTTTCAAATACATATTTTTATTTAAAAAAAACACATTTCATAAAAAATATAGACAGTTTTATTTCTTTGTTACCAAAAACATCGATGTTTTTCAATCGATATATATCGTACATCGATACTTTTGATTCGATGTTGACATCGATGTTTTTCTAATATCGATCATCCCTAGGCGAAACAGTCAAAAAGTGACTGTTTTTATATCCTCTTGATAAAGTCACTAATAGTCTATCAGTGACTTACGTACGAGAGAAATTTTATCAGCACCCGAGTTGGCCCTTAAAGTCTATAATAGACTTGTTTTCTATTAGTTTAGTTTTAATTAGGTGAAATAATACATTATTTGATGATTCGAGATTTGAATTTGAATTAATAATAAAATTAATGGAACAAATTCTTTGAGACTGAGGAAATTTAAAACTTACAATTTTTTATTATTATAAAGCGACGTGTTATTTTGTTCAAGATTAACTACATGAAAATAAATCAGAGTAGATTTGATATGCGTTGAATTTATCGCACACTAGCTGATCATACTTGCATTCAACTATATTGAATAAAATTATTAAAAAATACCTGTTGGGTTCCTTGCTGGCTCTTCTCGATAGAATCTAACTTCCAAATCGGTGGTAATTTTACTACCTTACGTGACGATTCAAAAGTAATTACAAAAATAAAAATAAACTTTCTTGTATAAAGTATATTGCGTGTTGCATTCACTGTTCGTTCGTTCTGAACTTCGTCGTTCGAACGTATCTTTCGATTAAGAATATTTTTTTATAACGTGACAGAAACGAGAACGAATCGTAATAGGCATTGTGTGGGTGTCGACTGTCGATCTTAATTTCCTAAAATACTATGTTAGTCTAAGGGCACCCTTAGACTAGTATTTTGCAGAGCCCTTGTCCACTGGATCTGAGGCACAAAGGGACAGGCAACCTAAAACTATTGCCCTTTGCTGGTCTGATTTACTGACAGTCCTTATAATATATTTTCAATCATGGATAGTACGTAGCGTCATCTATTGATGTCTTTAAAAAACATTAGTGCTTATACCGCCATCTATTATACGTAATTGAAACTATCATATAGAGGTGACAGATAACATTTTTGTTTTGATGATCGTTTGCTAGATGGCATCAGTAGTTGTAATATGATTTTTTCAATTTAATGAAAAAATTCAAATATTGTTTTGATTTTTTGCTTTAAGGTTATTAATTGATGATAAATATGAGTAGAACTGATAAAAGTATTGGTATTAAACTCTTTAAAATTGTCTAGACCTAAAAAAAAATACAAATTATGCATCGTAGCCAACGTCTACTTATATTAAATCTTTTTTTTAAAATGTTTTACAAATTACAGTAGCCATATACATAAAGGATATACTTACATGCCATTAAAAATTATTAAATACATTTTAAAGAAACATTGTAAAATACTGAGCGTTCTTACAAATTAAATACAAATATGTATGTAGTATTAACATAACCCTCGTCTTTACAGTCAGGTAATTATAGTTATTACTATTTTCCACATATCTGTATAAACATATAATTAATAATAATGTTTGAAAATAAATAAATGATATTAACAAAACTTGAACGATTGAGTTTCTAACAGTAGGTATTTTATTTTTTTCTTACATTGTTATAAAAAAAAAATCTCAAAATAATTATTTATCTGTGATACTATATTACGAAAGATTAAAAATACGTTGAAATTAGCAAATAGCATTGTTAATAATAGTATGAGGACAAAGTCGCACGCATCTTATGTGTGGACACAAAAACCTTTTAAAAGACTCCACGGCACGAAAACACATCACTGAACGCATAGGTCTTATTACGACCGTTGTTTCTTAAAACTTTTTCTCTTTCTAATAAATTTATATTAAACGAAGATATTGCATTATTTATTTTAGATAAGATCCAAGTGTCTAACAAATATGACTTAATTGAAATCTATATAATAAAGATTTTTTTTTTCATTTATTTATTTAAGGAAATTTTACAATATTATACTATTTACAATTCAAAACTTAAAATAATTATTTACACACAGTTTTGGTATAAATCATGTCCGCGTGGAATGGTGCCAAGAATACTAGCAGCATTTCCCCGTTCAATCGCAATTCCGATTCTTTGGGCAAAAAATGCATCAGCCTTCCTGTCACCAGTGGAGGCTATGAGACGTGGGGTTAATTCTTTTAGTTTTTTTTTTTGCACTACTACTCCAAGGTCCAAGTGTTTCGACTGCAAACGGCACAAAAACATAACTTTGGATAAGTGACGAATATTTGTGCCGTTTAGTCATTTCAGCCTTCTCCGCAGCGGCTCTCATTCTTACAGCCGTTTCCCTGACATGAGACGGAGCCAATGTATCGACGCAGGTTGCGTCCCACAAAAGCGCCCGTCCCATTTCCTAGGGAATCAGTGTTAAACCATCAGGCCTCTTGCCATCATCGCGACTAATTCCAGTAGACTCAATAAGAGCAGGAATGTCGAACGTGGCGGGAAAACCTACCTGAACTCTTGTTGCAAGAAAGGCCGTGTAGTCCGAAAGAATCAACCTCCTTTCCGCACGGACATCTGTGTTCAAAACACAGACGTGCTCCCAACCGGAGACCTATACAAATTCGAAAACTTTCATTATCTAAAAGTGTCCCAAGGTTTTTTGACGGCATTGCATGTAATCAGTACTTGTTAAAGCTAGAAGCCTTGCACGGTTTTTGTCACTTGTAAGATTTTGCGTCAAATTTTCACGAGTATTGTGAACTAATGGCGCATCCCAAAGTTTTTGTTTTGTATTTTCCTTGGGGATATCGTCATTAGGACACCTCAACTTCCAGTTTTCTACTGCGTCTGTAGCATCTGTAATTTGAACTGAATTTGATTTTAAAATTTCGGAACATAGACCTTTGATACTATGTACAGAAGCAAGAAAAGCAGGAAGAGCGACACTAGAAATTTGTCTCACGCCGATGCCACCATCTCTAATTGGTAAAGTATAAAGAATTAAAATCATTACATTGTTATTTATTTATCTTTAAAATACTTTTTTTTTAATGCCTGTGTTTTAGAGAACAGCTGGCTGCTATACATATTATTATAATTTTTTTTATTAATAAATATATATAATATTTCTACTTTAGCAACAAAAATTATAATAAGACAATCAACCCCATGACGCACATAGTTAAATGACGTGTGCTTACAAATTGTAAGTTACAATACATCTTATACTGTAATGCGCGGGTATGATTCAGCAAAATCTGTTACCAAGCAACATGAATCCAGCCATGTTTATAATCATAGTTTAAACCGCTAAAACCTGTTTAGTTTCAACATTTTTTTAAATTTTTGTTTTACCTCTTAGATGATCCACAGTAAGATATTAATATTCATGTTAAAAGTACTTGTAAAGATACGAACTCATAAATCTTAGGAAAGGGAACAGTGACCTGATGAGGTTTCTGATACAAGGGGACCCTGTATGACTCTATCACTCGCTTTCTATTATTTGTAAATTATTACGCACCACTACACCAGGAACGGTTATCACTTGATTAAAGTAGTTAAAAACTCTCACAGACAATCCACCTGAAACAGTTGATTTAGTTTTCGAAGGTAACTAAGAGTGAGACAGCAATATCTCTATTTTTCCATTCTTAGCAATCTATTATTTTTTATCGTTTTATTTTATTTGTTTAAGGACTATAATCGTTTAGCATCAGTAATGGGTGACAAGTAAGTTGGCTATTTCCATTAAAAAAATATTCTTTTTAATATTAGTAAAAATACGCACGTGATGGAATTCAAGAGTCATTAGAACACAAGCGAGAAGTAGTCGTGTGTATAAATGTTATATACACACGTTTTATACACATTTATAACTAATTACAGTATAAGTTATTATTGAAATAGTTTATTTATATTTTAATTGCTATTTTTTATTACGGGTTTTTTATTATAATTTTGGCATATTTTGTTTTTATTTTTTATTAATATTAAATTTTTTAGTTATGTATTTTAAGAGTTAGATACGTATAAATATTGTACATTTTTTTTTACTGCATATGTTTGTTGAGTTAGCTTATAAAGTGACGTATACGTGAGTATGCAATTTTTATTTTTAGGTTTGTGGTTTACACTAAGACATAATAATCTATACAAATAATAAATCTGTTAAAACCTCCGTTTTATTAATACACTATATATCATCAAGAATAAATTTCAATAGCGCGTTTTTTTTTTTGTATCAGCGCCATTTCTTATCGTGTTTTTCTCTGTTCACGTATCACGTAAAAAGTACAAAACCAATGTAAATAACTTTAATACATAAAAATTAAACATAACTCACAGTATAATTTAGTTTTTGTTTCATTGTAATTAAATTTAAAAATAAATATTTAAGAAAATAGAAATAGGTACCTACGCCGCCAACGCCATCTGGTCTAAGGAATCTTAAAAACTCACAAAACTTATTTTTGAGTTATTATTTTGCTAAATATATTGTTTTAAACTAACGCGATCACTATTCATATTTAAATTTATATTTGTACGGGTGCTTACCGCGTTTATAACTTTGTTTAGTTCCGCAATTAACGCCTTAAAAAACGGTTTGAATTTTTCACCTACCCCCTTGCGTTTGCCATATGAAAAAATAATCGGCAATATTGAGGAAACGATTTATCGCAATAAAATTCCACCTAGTGATGCCGATACCTTGAGACAAGATATTGCTATTATCTTGCGCCGTTCTCGACCGCCACAGAGTAATTTAACATGCGCTGAAAGGGTGGCTTTAAGAAACCTAAGAAAAGACAAAGACATTCTAGTACTGAAGGCTGATAAAGGTAACGCAACGGTGGTGATGGACACTGAAGCATATGAGAATAAGATACTCGTACTGTTAAACGATGAAAACACCTATCGTAAGGTTGATTACAACCCAACCGCCAGGGTGTCACGAAAGACCGCTAAATTAATAAAGGAATGCCAACACGCTCTCCCTGATGATGTGGTTAAATTTCTATTAAGGCCAACTACACCACAGCCTCCGAAAATATATGGTCTTCCGAAAATACACAAACGTGATACTCCCTTACGGCTTATAGTGAGTCAAATTGGTTCACCTACGTATGACCTTGCCAAACACATCGCGCTTGTCTTGAAGCCACTTGTAGGAAACACATCATCATACATCAAAGACTCTAGACACTTTGTACAGCTTCTACAGCACACCCGGGTGAATACGGATGAGATCATGGTCAGTTTTGACGTTGAATCGCTGTTCACAAATGTGCCGATAACGGAATGCTTAGAGGTTGTCAAGTTAAAACTGAAAGAAGAAAACATCCCGCTGGAGTATGTGACACTATTGGAGCACTGCCTCATGTCATGCTATTTCTGTTTCCGAGGTCAATATTATCTTCAAGTAGACGGGGTGGCAATGGGAAGTCCGGTCGCTCCAGTAGTAGCCAACATCTGGATGGAGTGGTTCGAGGATCGATACGTTGCCACTATACCGTTACCGATAAAACTATGGAAGAGATATGTTGACGACGTGTTTTGCATTTTGAAAGGAGGGCCGGATGATGTCAATACGTGTTTAACCTATCTTAATAAATCACACAGCAAGATCAAATTTACATTGGAGTTAGAGAGCAATAGATCTTTGGCTTTTCTGGACGTTTTAGTAACAGTACGAGAAGATAACACCTTGGGTCACACTGTATATAGAAAATCAACACACACGGACAGATATTTACACGCTACCTCGCACCATCACCCACGCCATCTTCACTCAGTAGTGACGTCGCTTACAAATCGCGCACACGATCTATGCGATAGTACAAGTTTACAAAGAGAGTTAATACATGTACAGAATGTATTAAAAAGAAATGGCTACAACATCGACGTCACTAAAATAAAAACTAAAAACAGGGAAAATACAAAAAAGCCAAGCGTTGAACGTCAAACTGCGTATTTGCCGTATGTAAGAGGGGTGACAGACAAGATCAGCAGATGTCTAGAAAAATATTCAATAAAAACCGTGTTTACCCCTCTTCAGAAGGTTGCCAGCATCCTACGTTCACCAAAGGATTATTTTCCGCTGGAACACCCTGGTGTCTATAAGGTGGACTGTAGTTGTGGCAGTTCATATATCGGCCAAACTAAACGAACAATATCGTGTCGCATCAATGAACATATCAAGGCCGTCACAAAAAATGAACCCCAAAAATCGGCTATAGCTCAACATCTGCTGGAATCAGGTCCTAATCACTGGATTGAATTACAAAGGCCACAGGTTTTATCGTCCGAGCGTCATCATTTCCCTCGACTGGTAAAGGAAGCGATTGAAATTAAAAAACATCCGAATTTCAATAGGGAAGACGGTTTCAGAATACCGAGTATGTGGAATCCGGTGATTAGTTTGTGTGAAAGTGCGTCACGGTATCAGTGCTCAGAGTCCAAAAAAGACACTGTCAGTATAGTGTGCCGTAGTGAACAAGTGCGTCCGTGTGCCGAAACTAGTCGACCGAAACGAACAAGAAAGAGGGTAGACAGATTTTTCTGATCTGCCACCATCCACCATCTCCGTACGTCAGTCTCCCCGTGATCACGACGATTGAAACATTGCCGAAATATAGGGAACTAAACAAAGTTATAAACGCGGTAAGCACCCGTACAAATATAAATTTAAATATTTTGCTAAACTTAAAAGTTTACTAAATGTGTCGGATAGGAATAGAAATCGTTTTAATATTTTAGATAAACATCATTTTCAATTAATATAGGTACTATTATGTTAAATGTCACTAAATATAAAAACGATATTCTACTATTATACGATAGATGGCGCATGTAGGTGATAAAAAATATAAATTTATAATTTTTAAAATTTTAGTTAAATACCCGTGCGAAGCCGGGCCGCTAGTAATATAAATATATGTGTAATAAATGTAATAAATGTATAAAGTCTAGGCATAATATTAAAAACAATAAAAACTTGATGATGATTGTATGTAATTAATTTTCAACAGCGATAATCTCTGATCTCCAGTCAGATTTTATTGACATTTTAAAAGAAATCTTTATCTTTTTTATATAAATATTTAATGTAAGAAGTATCCTAATAGTAAATAAATATAATTATATTCATCATTATCATCATATCAGCCATTGAATGTGCGAGAGTGCAACCGGGGACTGGAGGCCTGGCCTCTTTATTGCTGGTCATTGGGGTTTTGCCAATACTCGCCACATTTGGTAGGCCAGTGTTTTGTTCGCACTATTGTGGTCTTAGGGTGCCTGTCCATTTATGCGGAGCGAGATGGCGGAGCGGAGAAACGGAGAAATATTAACCAATAGAATTGTAAAAAATCTCCCCTCCGCTCCCGTGGACAAGGACTCTGCAATCCTATTGGTTAATATTTCTCCGTTTCTCCGCTCTGCCGCCTCGCTCCGCATCAATGGACAGGCACACTTATTCGCCCTTTTACGACACCTCGGTAAGAAAGAGGTCGGGACTATTCTTCTCTGCCGATCACCACATGACTGTAATTATAATAATATATTATGTTAGTGCTCAAAGAGATGCTTGCTAGGGTTTAAAAAATACCCTAGGTAATACAATAAATAAAATACGTGTACCATCATAAATCAGAGAATGGCTGCTTTTAATTTACACATTTTATTCTTCTTAATATTCTACCTCAAACATTTATTCGATTTCGATTTACCATATTGTTTCAAAACAAAAATATATATTTTTTAATAAAATAAAATTATGTATATATAAATTAATTATTTATTAATTTACTATTTAAATTAATTAGTATTTAATTATTAGCTTAATATTATTAAACACTCAGATTCCTCTCTTTGAGTGATGAAAATTACATTGAAGTAATTACTTACGTAACCCTTAAGTGTTGTTTACTACTAAGTATCAACGACACAAAGATTCACATCTATAAGTTTTAGAATGTATTCAGAAAGCGAAACAATGTATATTACCTGTTTAGGCATCAGATAAATTAAGATATGAGTATATAGGAAAGATTTTGGAAGCTTTCCAAATCAGTTAATTTTTTCATAACTGATTTGAAATATCTTTGATATCATGTCTATTTTTTTGTATTGACATTGAAAAAAATTTCCTAATTTAGAAGACGGTTAAATATCTTTGCTTATCAAATCAACAGTTGCAACCCAGATAATTTAAACAATCAAGAGCCCCTCGGGGCATAGCCGGTACCCTGGGTGCTCTTACACGCTCGGTTTTTGTAAACCACCCACTGCTGAGCGGAGGCCTCTTCTCCATATTGAAGAAGCGTTGGAGTTTAATCCACCACGCTGCTCCACTGCGGGTTGGCGGATAATTTCCCTACGATGAGTAACGATCGTTATCAGGTGTCTACGGCTTTATGTGCTCTCCGAGGCACGGTGGGGAGACCCACAAAGACATACACCCAGACCGGAAACAAATATTTGTACAAATACAAATATTTGTTTTGTTAGTATACATATATATATATATATATATATATATATATATATATATATATATATATATATATATATATATATATATATACTACAAAAATAAATATGTATAATAATGTCATTTTATTTAAAGTATATGTGTATTCTGTTATATAAAAAAATCCAACCTTAACCTCTATAATTCCAACTTAAAATTGTGGTTTGAAACATAAAATTTACCTAAACAAAATGTTTTTTGTTTTACTAAATATTTTAATATTCATCATAGAAATATTTAAATAATAGGAAGCCATTTAATAATCCTTGAAGGCTTAATAATCCTTGAAGAATATGTTTTCTTAAAATAATTCTTTGTATTAAACAAAATTCATAAAATTTTTTTGGAAGGGGAGTCACCCAGGAAGGTTAATTACTCGTATTTAAACAAATAGGTTTTTTTTTTCGACAACAAACACCGAAATATTTTTGTAAATATTTCATTATTTACCAACAACAGACCTTGAAATTGTGACAACTTTGTTTAAATACGTTAAAAAAAACAGGAAAAAGATACAGATATAAGTATATAAAAATATTATAACGTCATAGTTGTAGAATAGTGACGGATTTTGCAGATTTGAAACTTTGCAGGGCAGACGTTTCAAACAGTTATGTTGTTGTTGTTGTATATTTGTAATGTTTGCCCTGTGTGGTTTTGAATTTGTGGGATCCGTCGCTATTCTACGACTATGACGATAAGTTCGCTCGCAGCCAGGATGCTCAAGACGGTATTGCTCGACTGGGCTAGGATTGTCCGCCGATTTTTCAGCCTACAGCCCTAACCCCCGGCCGTTTGATCTCCCTACCGGGGCGTAATTCTCCACCCGCTTATATTTATCTATGTAAGTTTATGTAAATTTATTATATGCCTTATATGTATAAATATTGTTTTATATTATGTATATCTAAATATACTATTGAACGGGTAGAGTAAACTAGTTAGATAATAACAATAAACACCTTACATTCAACGGCCCCCAGTAGGATGAAAACCAGGGGCTGGGGCAAGGGTCCAAAAACGCACACATACAAACAAACAGCCAAGAAATGCATCTGTATATAAAAATACTATTTGATAGGTATTACTCTTGGAATATAATTCAAAAAATATTCGTAAAATCTTGAGCGTAAAATTTTTATAAAGTTTCTAAACAGGTTTTATACGGATTTAATCCTAAAATTTACTTTTATATTAACATTTAAAATGATGCAGTAAACTGTTGTTCAGATTCAAAAAGGTATTTTGACCCCTCTTTGACGCAAACTATGACGTCATACGGATGGATCACGTTTAATTAACCAACAACTTGATAGTAGAGATTTTATCTTTTTAGTTTGTAAAATTGGGTGTCTTTGTGTTAAAGACTGTGGAACCAAGGTGCTGTGGCATGAAAATAATAATAAATAAAAAAAACAATATGATACACCGATTCATATTGAATATATTTATATTATTCTAATTTTATTAAACATGTTAGTTTGTATATTTATATGTATATAGATGTAATAAAAGTAAATAAATAATATGATTACACTTCATGTCCTCCAGTAGATAAAATATTCTTAAAAATACGAATAAAGTCGTAGTATCGGTGCGTTCTCTAATAATTATGCGATAACTATAATTTAACATTTTATAATGAACAGAAATAAAACAATAGTTTAAACGTATTTAAAATGTTTTTTTTTTAAAGTAATTCTTTCGATACAAACTGACAAAATTTACTGAATATCTATGTTTTATTATACAAATTTATCTAAAGGTTACTAGATTATTACAGTATTCTGTAATTAGGAATTATTAGTTTTTTGTTTATTATCGATAAATTTTAATATTGATTCGATTTTATTAATAAATCGAAACTGTCAAAAAAGCCTTAACAGCCTTAAATGATTCCACTGGGTATATGGCTCTTGCCCTATGAAAGAGGAGGGTTGGAGCTAATTCTACAAGCTGCTACAGCGCGCGTTAGCGAATGACATTGTCCAAAAATAACATAATAATTATAATATATTATGTCAAGTTACGATTAATACTTTAATAGCTAACAACGTAGTACTTTGATAAAATAAATCTCAATAAGGATAAAAGAGTCAAATATTTACAATGCATCCATATGTAATAATTATTTGTCCATATTTGTATGTTTGTGGGAGTAGTTGTAAACGGATACCGAGCTAATCACGTCGCAAGGATGCACCGAGTCAACACCTAAAGCCGTATGCACCAAGCCAATATTCTAGGAAGTATCAATAAGGCTTATTATTATTAGCGATTACGCGAAACGATAAGCAGGTGTCCGGGCGTTCTAACAGTAGAATAAGTTATAATATACATATATACTCTGTTGCACACCACAAATACAAGTAAAGCATAGTTGAAAGTTAGTTAAAAATTGTGTAGTATAGTACACGTTTAACGTTTATTTACTAAATATTTATTGAACACATAAGACAAAATATATATTTACGCCAGTGGTCGAAATTTGACCTAATTTTTAATTGACAGCATTGTCAACATCATGAAAATATGATTGCGCATAACATGGTGAGCATATGCTGCGGTCATTGGACCTGATCTGTCATAAAAATTTTCGATAAAAAATTCGTTGCAAGATCTGTATTTAAGACCGTATTGAAAAAAGTACAACAACAAAATTTGTGTATATATGTAAATTGTACATATAGGTGTGTGTCTTAGTGTGTGATTTTTTTTAAAATTAAGTTAATGTATTTTTTGAGTATTATTATAAAAAATATTAGCATTCTGCACTTCTTCTCCATATAAACTTTAACTGTGCCAAATTTCATACTTCTCCGTCCGCGTAATTTTCGTAAGAAGGGGTACAAATTTATTATAATATATAGATAACATAAAATATGACGTGTATATAATAAATTCATTTTATATAGCTTAATCTGTCTATCAGGTATTCAAGTATTGGCGCTGAGATTATTTTTTTTATTCTTAATACCTGTAAAAACATATTTACTACGACTAACTAAATTGATCTTGCTCTGTCGCTTACGTCAATGTGGAAGACGTAGTTGTTGATGTTTTTTCTTGTACTTTTTCCCCTTGTGTTATTGTGCCGCATAATATCTTAAGCATGTATAATTGATTTAAATAACGACATGTTTTTGAAATAATAATGCAGGTTGAATTATCAATTTATTATTTTACCATATTTAAAATAATACAGAACAAATTATTTGTGTAAAAATGTCTTTAATATTCTTTTCTCTTCTATAACAATGCGATAGAAACACGTATTGCTAGAATGACGATTGTTGTGTCACTGTCACAAATTTTAAATAAGATTATTACAAATTCACGCACACATGCATCCAAGATGAGCTGAACGATCTCTATCTATACAAGTAATGCTCTGGAGGGATAATGCATGTAATAACGGAGGACTAAATGGAGGTACCCATGGGCGTAGCGAAGTACAGGCAGTGTGGGGGGCAGGTGCCCCCCTCCCCAGAAGAGCGGTCGGTCACTGATAAAAATGATTTTTATATCTTTTCTTACTCTAAGCAATGTCACTAATAACGATAAGTGAAACGAATAAAAGAACACCTCCACTACTTATGTGAAATACTGATATAATATGTTAAAACCATGATTAAAACAGTACAGTCTAGGATTTTCTTTATCTGCAATAGATAATCCTGGCTACGCTCTTGGAGCGACCCAATCTAAATAATGGTTGCAAGGTAGAGGAAAGGCGCTAACATCTTTCGGCCTGTTGTAGACATCTACTTGTTCAGTCATTCAACGCATGTATAGTTCCTTTTTGACTCTGATGAGTTTCAGTTACTTAACGCTAAAATAATTAAAAAATACTGCATTCTGTGTCTACTATTCTTTAATTATTTAAATAACATAATTGCCACGGAGTGGAGACCGCGTATCGGCAAACGCAGTGTGGATCGTCCTCCGGCCCGCTGAACCGACGATTTACGCATGGTCATACGCGGGACTGCGGACAATCAAGATATTTTACGCAAACTTGTGGAGGTTTATGCTTAGCTGAGCTAAAACCATGCTGTAGTTCATGTACAGCTGGCTGTACCGGAGTAGTTACCGTCGCTGTAGATTGAACGACGAGTGAGAGAGTGCTACATCATCAGTGTTATCTGGGATGTAGAAAACACAATATTTAATACTTCTTTCAGTTCATTAAGCACACAGAGAGACACATTTCAGGATTAACATGGACTAAGCGAACTATTTCAAGTTAAATTCATATTACTGCAAACAAAATGGCGTAACTAATTGAACGTTGAAGTAGTGACGTCAAATGACAGAAACAAATATTGAGACTTGATTTATACTTTGATTTGTACATGAACTTCTTCTTCTTCTTCACGGACTAGTCAATTTTACTAAATATTATTCTGATTTGAAAAAAAAAAAAACAAAAAAAAACTGGACTGGAGTAGAATAACCTGCAAACGGCTCTACATAGGAGAAGGTTAGGAACATAATCCGCCACGCCCATTTATTTATTTATTTATTCTTTATTGTACAATACAATATTGAATTGTACAAAAGACGCTTAATAAAAGCATTCTCTACCAGCCAACCTTAGGATGTACAGGAGCGGACGTTTGTTTGATCCATTGCATTTATTTACCTACCAAGAGTAATTATTTGGTATTTATGATAACTAATTTAATAGACGGCTTCAATACATAAGTATTTTTCGAGGCATGGTGAGAAGAACCATAAGGACCAATCAAAATGAGATATTTATATTGTATAAACACAAATATCCGGTCAGAACGGGAATCATCCCGCGACGGTTGCTGGTTGTGGAACATTACAGCAGCACTATTCTTATTAAAGGATACTTACTATTCATTTCGTGTTCACAACAGGAAATATCGTTGCAGAATCTGTAACCTTCAGATGTAAGGTTAGATCTACTCTTAATAGATACAGACATTTAGAGTCCCCTCGCAATTCCAAATTAATTTCATTTGTGAATAGTCGCGATAGTAGATAGCGAGTTACAGTGGAATGCCTCTTCATAAATCCATGCTGTTCATCTGGGACTTATAGATCGGTATACTAATTTTTCAAAGATTTTACAAAATAAGTTTAATTTCGAGATAGGCCGATAATTCTTAATCCGACCTCGGGAACCACTCTTATAGATTTTTGATGTGATTTGAGGAGTATTACTTGCTTGATGTATTTTGATGACTCATTAATTTTTCAATATTTGTAATGTGGGTTGACGTTTATAGTGACTGATCCGTTCCTATAAGACGTAGCGTGAAGGTTTAAAGCCTATAGCATTAGTTAATAAGTGAGCTACCTAACGCAAATAATGATTAAACAAACGAACACTTCTTTATTATAGTAGTTTATATTTGTAGTTTTAAATTCTTCGTGGATCTCAAGTTATTGTCACACGTTTATACTTGAAAAATATGTTTTTAATTTTAAAATACCGTTACATAGATAAATATAAATTCATCTTGCGCTCAGTAACGAAAAACTTTAAACGTCTCAGAGGATATTCTTATGTTCTAGATGTTTCGATATAAACAATTAAAAAGATACCTTGTTCGTTTGAACGCACTAATTATGGGTTCAGCTGGGCCGATATGAAAAACTATTTTCATATTAGAAAGTTTATTGAGGACTATAGGCTATATAACATAACGATAGACAGAATCGGAACAGTTAAATCATTAATTTATAATTTACATATTATTTATAAAATATACAAAGCCAAGTTTATTGTTTTCAATTATTTATTTATTTTCAAAATACGTTTTACATATCAGATTTATCTTGTTCAATCGATCTTTTTTAAGTTAAAATATATTAAAATAGTTATAAACATTTTCTTTAGTAGTAACTCGGTGAGTTTGAGTGATTTTAATTTACGTGGTCGGCGTGAAACAGGTTTGTCGTCCTTGCGTCGACCACGGCGGTTGGACTTTAACCCAAAAATACAGTCTCTATGTAACTGTTCGCTCTGTTACTTCATACGTATTAGTTGGGTGCGGTTTAAGCGCAGTAATCTCGAGAAATACTTCTTCGATTCGGAAAGAAATCCTTAAGGCTTCTATTAATATTAATAGTACATGTACTATTTCAGGTAGAGAATATAAAAATAAATTTATATATTATGAAATAAATAGTAAGTAGCTGTTATAACATTTAAATTACATTTAATTTGAGACTGTCAGTAAATAATGTTGACTTATACGGCAATATATCGTTTTTACGGATGAATTTGTACGTCGAAACTAGCATGCAATTAGTATTAGATAAATTATATATCTACTATCTAAATGAATCAGTGAAATTTTCATTAATTACGTTATTGAAGCTTTATTCACTACATATCAGTGAATTTCAATAACAATTTTGTGAATACTCACTAATACACATACACATATTCAATGATCAAATCAGTTTACTCTCATATTCATTAATTCATACATTAAATAGTCACTAATTGAGCGTGGTACTATTTTCAATTTGATAAAAAGTGAATAGTTATTTAAAATTAGTGAAATTCAACTGATTATTGTTTAGAGAGTATATATACTCTCTAAACAATATATACATATATATATATATATATATATATATATATATATATATATATATATATATATATATATATATATATATATATATATATATATATATATATATATATATATATATATATATATATATATATATATATATATACAGGGTGACTGGTAAATTACTATCAATATTTAAGGAGACTACTCGGTACATGATTATCATTCGAATTATGTAAAAAAAAACAGGTAAATATTAATAAACTTTTAAGTAAAGTTATTCAACAATTATCCAATTATGTACGCGTCGTCTGGACACCCTAGCAGCTAGCTGCACTTTCGACACAAAACAGGTAGTTTACCTACGTCCAAACGCCGCCACGTGTTAATAGGGTAGCAGGATAAACAAGCATGATCCAGTCCCCTTTAATACTTTAATCCTTGCTTAGGATTGGCAAAAATACTAAGATATTTTACTCGTTTAACCAATAAATTTGTTGACTAGGTAAATGATGTGAACTTTGGCAATTTTTAGATGTGAACAAGCGGCACAGTACAACACCTGTGCACGTGCCGCCGGCACGACTGTAGGGTGTCAACGCTTCATTTACTTGAATTGAAATTTATGAAAATTGGGTCAAAAATTAAGTACCTATTTTTTTTTACATAATTTGAATAAGAATCATGTACTGAGTATTCTCCTTAAATATTGATAGTAATTTACCAGTCACCCTGTATATATATATATATATATATATATATATATATATATATATATATATATATATATATATATATATATAAACTCTTTTGCAAAAAAAAAAACGGGCACTTAAGCAAAGAACTTATAATTACCATTAGTTTGTTTGACAATTTTAGGTATTGTTATCCTCAGAATTTTATAAATTAATTAGGAATAGTTTTCATCAGTTTTATCATAACATTTTAATTAAATTATTAAGAAATAATGTTTAAGCTCAAAACACTATGATTGTACCTGCTCGCTAAATAAAAATGAAACGCGTTAATTTCTTTGTTTTTCTTGAATACATTAAAACATATATTATTACAGATAAAATTTAGTATTGAGTGTGACCCCCTCTTGCTGAAATCACAGCTTGCATTCGTCTGGGCATGCTAGTGAGTATATCTTTTATGGTTTCTTGGGGAATACGTTCCCACTCCGCGGTAATCACATTCTTTAGCTCTCTGATGGTCTGCGGAGCCGGCTGCACTGATCTCACTCGTCGCTTCAGAACGTCCCAGACATGCTCTATGGGATTGAGGTCCGGACTTCTAGCTGGCCAGTCCAAACGACGAATTCCGACTTCTAGCATATACGCATCCACACCGCCAGACCGGTGGGAGCGAGCGTTGTCGTTCATAAAAATTGAGTTTTCGGCAAGAGCGGTTAAAGCGGGTTGTGCATAAGGAATTAGAACTTCCGTTATGTATCGGTGTCCAGTCAGTGTACCGTTTTCGATGAAGACTAACTCCGTACGATCCATAGAATTTATTCCTGCCCAAAACATAACAGAGCCCCCTCCATAAGGTGTGATTTCTTCAAAACATGCCTCTGCGAAGCGTTCTCCTCGTCTACGTAGCACTCGCCGACGTCGGTCTTCACCATGCAGAGATATCCTGGCTTCATCGGAGAACAATACCCTATCCCAGTCTTCATGAGTCCATGACACACAATTTCGAGCGAAGCTAAGCCTGGCAACTCGATGTCCACGGAGTAATTTAGGGCCGCCTGCCGGGCGATGACTGTGTATATTAGCAGCGAGAAGCCTCCTCCTGACCGTCCATAGACTAATTTGCACATTTCTTACTTCTTCGAGGGTGTTCTTGAGGTCCACATAAGAAGATTTGCGATTTCTCAACGCTTGACTAACTAGAAAACGATCATCCCGTGGTTCGGTACATGTCTTTCTGCCAGAACCAGGCCTTCTCTTGACGGAACCGGTCTCTTGATAGCGCTGCCAGGTCCTTTGAACTGTCGACCGACTCACATTTAGCCTCTGAGCCACGAAGCATTGACTGCAACCTTCTTCAAGCAGCGCAATAATTTTGCTCGCTTTTATCACTTTATCTACCATTTTCGAGATTGCTAAACAGCAATAACAATACTTTTAAATGTCAAGGACACCAGATAATTTAATAAAAATTGACAAAAAGTTAATTAGAGTCGATATTAACTATTCGCTGGGTGCGTAAGGCATAGTGGGGGACACCAAAGTGATGTCAGCGCCCGTTGCGGACAAAATAAAACTACGGGTGGCTCTTTATTTTCTATGACCATAAAAATAACACGTGTGTCAGTTTAATTAAATAAATAAAATAAAGTGGGTCATCAAAGTTGTTGTGTAGTCGATTGCAAAAATACTAGTAGAAATAGTAATTGTAAATTTTTTAGAGTTTCCGGTTGCCAAGTGGAAATTAAATCAGCGAAAAAAATGGATAACTGCTGTTAAAAGGTAAAAGTAAGTATTACTATAACCTACAACCGTATTATATAGAATAATGTCATATACATGTGTATATCGTGTAAGAAAACGGAGTAATAATTTAATTAATTTTAAAAATTTATATGCAGTGAACACTTCATTGGCGGTGAAAAATCAGATGTTGAATCAAGTCCTAATTACGCTCCAACTATTTTTCCATCAGTTTATAGAAGACGTAAAGTCAACGAATCCGCAGTTTTGAGTAGGTACGTAATATAATTTAGTTTTGATTAAAATATTTAGATTAATAGAAATAATCGACTAAAAACTTAAGACATATTATTTGATATAGTTAATGATTTAGCAATACCTGTTTTATTTAATTTTATTTTTATTTATATTATCGTAATTTATTTATTTAGACACAAACGCTTCATGGACAGGAGAATAATAAAAAAGTCAACAGCTGAGATAGATCTGGTGATGAATATTATAGAACCGTCTGAAATAACTGATCAACCTAATACATCCATGAATCAAACGGTGGATCAAGCCTGTGACGCTTAGATTGTTTTTTAATATAAATAATGATTTTTTATTCAATATTAATTTTACAATAAACATTTTGACTGATTTTAACACTGCTTAACCTAATTCACTTATTGAGACTTGTTTTAGTTGTTGTAATTATTTTACTTGCTGTTTTTAGCTGACCCATGGAATTTTTTTTAATTTAATATTCACTCTGTGTAATATATCACATTTTACATTGAAAAAATTTTTTGTTCAAGTTTATTTTATTTTTTCAATAGCTATTTGACATACAATACATGTTTATTTTCTCAAAAGAGCCACCGTAAGTTGTATCGTTAGATGGCGCTAGGGTCACGCACCCAGCGAATAGGGAATTCGCGCCACAAAATGTAGTTAAAAGTTATTTTCTTTGAAAACCAGGCTCAGTCAAAAATTTGAATTTGGAATGTACTCTTATAAACATTATGGCACTTTTATAACTGCCCAGTAACATGTTCAAATGATTAAAACCTTTTTGGTATTTTATTTTTTTCAGCCAGGAAGAAAATCGAAACCGCCCGTTTTTTTTGCATATATATATATATATATATATATATATATATATATATATATATATATATATATATATATATCTTTATGGAGCTATGTTTTGTGAAAGACTTCACCACGAAGAGTCGGCTACATTTACGTTGATAAATAGTTACAATAAACTTAGGAGTCAGTGAAATCGCGCGATACTATTAGTTTAAAATCGAATAATATAAAGAGACCAGACTCTACATACTATTACAATCGTATCAAATTGTAACGTGGGCGATTAGAAACTTTATAATTTATGTTTTTTAATAATTAATATATTACCAAGGAATTTATATACAAAGTGGAATGCTCACGTGCACTCCAAAACCGTTCCTAAACCCGGGATTGCATCTCTTTCTCCCATGGATTCAAGGCAACTCTCGTAAGAAAGAGACAAAATACCGGTTGTCAACGAAATGCTCGGAACGATTTTTCACTTTAAATGTTATAAGCCAATGTCAACCTTATGTCAAAAGTTTCAAGGTGCATATTTGAATATACAATTTTATTAAGTGAGCGTTCCAGTTATGGTAGAAATTCCTTGTATATTACTGATTCAATAATGTCATAATAGCGTCATAGTGACGTGATAATAATCTTCCGTTAACGTATTGAAATTAAAACTTTATATCAAGAAATTCGAAAAGTAAAATTCATAGGTTATTGAAAGACGCTTCAAATAATAGAATAGCACCCTGGTAAACATGAACGCCGGAGAAACGGACCCCTTTAATTTATTATTATTACTTAATGTATTATCTACTCGTTGTATAATGTAAGCTAAAATATATTCTAGAACCGTTCTGAAATTCTTTGACGTCAACAGTAATAGAATAAATAGGTTGGTTGCCGGAAATATGAATCGTTGTAGGTGGTATTTTGCGTCTAATAATTATTGACGTTGATAATTGTATAACAAACTGGACGTTACTCGTGATTTCGCACGCAGAACAACACAATTAAAAGCTTCAAATCCTTGTTATTCTTTTAAACTTTTCAAATTGGAATCGTTATTCCTGAGGGTTTAGTTTAAGTTTTTATATTGATCGAATTAGCAAATTCTTTAACCTTAGTAATAGAAAATATAATATGTTATAATTAACACAAAAATCGAACAGTAATGTTATATAGAAGTTTTTATAATTATTCGATTGCTTCGCTCGAGGGCAATGATCTCAACGCACGAAAGCTCTAAAGCTCTGACCTCAGAAGCGGTATTGAGTGTACGTATCAAGGAAATATAATAAAATGGTAGGAAAGTCAAAACTGTACATTGAATATTTTTTTAAAAGAATACTTGGGGTGTGATCTACAATCGATACCGAAGCTAAAAATATAGTTTTTAGAATTTTTGTCTGTTTTTCTGTTTGTCTGTATGTATGTCCGGGATAAACTCAAAAAGCACTAAATGAATTTACTTCAAATTTGGCACGAATATTATTAAGAAGTCGGGTCATAATATAGGCTACATATTATCACGCTATCACCTACGGGGAACGAGCAGTGAACCTTTATTTCTTCAGCGCATTCTGTAACAACGCGTAATCTAATATCGTTCAGGCAGATGACGTCACAGGCAGCAGCTAGTCAGGGAATAAGCAAGCTTACTAAATTATTTCAAAGTTAAAAATGGGCTTTTTATAACTAATGTAAATCTGAATGTAAAAATTTAACAGAAAATTATATAGTAATAATAATAAATAAATGCCAACACTCAGCGATACTCAGTTGGATAAAATACTGTGTCGGGTGTCCGGAAACACATAGAGCACAAACACAAACGGCCAGGTCACGAAGAACATATTTATGGGCTATAAGAATATTTGTCATGTGCGGGAATCGAATCTTCGACCGCTAGCGCAACAGTCAGTCGCTATGTCCACTTCGTTAACACGTTGTAAAATAATCTCAAATGTAGGTAGTTGAAGAAACAGATTACATAGGCTAATTCACATCTCGAAATTCTTACAAAGCAGGCCTTATACGTGTGAAACCACGGGTGAAAATTAGTTATGATATAAGTATTGCAAAATTAAATAACCGGTAGTTGCACTAAAAGTAGTATAATATTAGGTTCTATTATAAACCGGATTTCCGTAACACTTATAGTAAATTGAGACATTTTTAATTTATCTGAAAGTATATTCATCTGTATAATTTATCTGTATTAAGTAATATTCTAGAGATTTGTTTGTTTGTGGTCAATTAATTATGGAATTATTTAAACTATTCTTTTTTTAAACAAGCCGTGTTTTGAATTTTATCTCCTCTAAAAAAGGAACCCGAATGTATCACCGGATAAAAAGCACATAGTATCCTACTTAATAGTACGATTTCAAGTCATACTAAGATTCATTCAAATCCATTCAGTAGTTGCAGAGTGATGCGCGGCCACACGAACAGACAGACAAAAATTAAAAATTATATACATATGGTTTCAGTATCGATTATAGAATTTACTATTATTCCTATTACAGCTCTATTAAAAGTATATAAATTATTTATTTATATATATTTTTTTAATACTTTATTGCACAACACAGTATTGAATTTCACAAATGGCGGGCTTAATGCTAAAAGCATTCTCTACCAGATAACTATAGGAGTAGGACGTACTAGAGGACATTTGTAGGTGTGCAAATTGGAAATTGTGAAAATTCATTTTCAAGAAAGGAAAAATAAAAAATAACAATCATTATATATAGTAATATACTGAAAGAATTTTTTTCAAGATTTTTCCTTAACAGTTTCTCTACTAGGGCCTCAGGGGAAAAACCGCTCAGATCTCATAAATAACTGTAATTATTGTCAGACTAATAACATCTTTCATTTATTTTATTGTTGTATAACATTATACATCTATGTGCAGTACGACTTGATACAACAGTTATCTCAAATTGATAATCAAACCCATCACATATTTGTGACAATGGCCCCAGCTAAGAGAATCGGGTCGTCACATACGAGTATATGTGGCGCTGGTAGCGAAATTGTTAATACAGCTGATGGACATTCCTTTTCGGGGAGATTACTCTAAAGGTCTGTTTCAAGGGTTGTAACATTATCTGATAAAGACGAGATCTGACATACAACGGTATCCAACGGATAAAGGTTCGTGATATATTATTTTCTATTTCACCATTAAAGTCCACTTTGTCTATCAGGTATTTCTATCTCATCATCATTATCATATCGGTCATTGGATGTTCACTGTTGAACGTAGGCGTACGTACCTCCAGAACGACCGGTTCAAAGCAGCCTCCATCCAACGACTTCCGGCGACTTTTCTCAAGACGTAAATCTAGCGGACGGCCGTCCGACGCTGCGCTTGCCGGTACGTGGTCACCACTCGAGAACCTTTCTTCTCCGTCGGCCGTCAGTTCTACGAGCTATGTGTCCTCCTATTTCTATTTGCAAACTGTAAAACTAAACGTTGTAGTTTATTATTTAAGGTGAAACAGTCTCTAAGTTTCTCTTGCTGATAAATTCTATCAGTAACGCATGTGTGAGATTAACTTTAGGTCTTTAGGCCTTTGAGGCCTTAAGTTTCAGTAAACTTTGTATCGTTATAAATATATAGATAAATATAAATATGTTTAACACACACACAAGGTCGTCTGTTCCTAAGGTAGGCAACTTAATGCATGTGTTTTAGGTAACAGCCGACTGATATACATTTTTTAAAAATAAATATACATATAAATAATACATATATAAATAAACATATATTACACCCAGACTCGGGGTGGGAATCGAACCCACAACCCTTGGAGCAGAAAACAGGGTCACTGCAAACTGCGCCAACGGGTCAGTTATTTTTTTTTTGTTTTCATTATTTTTTTGTTTGTTATTTAAATCACTATTTTTCATTTTAACTGTTTCGGTTATTAATTTATTTTATTTTTTATTTTGATTTAAATGTTAGGCTCCGTATAAAACGATTATATCATACATCACGATATGATTAATATGACATCTTGGACGTAATTGCGAACGACGTATATTCTATAATATACCCATGGTTAATGCAGCTATTACGAACCCACCAACAAAAAATTTGCTGCTAATCAGACCCATTCATTCCCTGCCATATTTATATAATATGTATATAATTTTTTTTTTTAATAAATTATAATAATTAAGTACTAATATTCTTAGTAAGTGTTAATCATCGGACCGAGATAATCCATTGATGACGTGTCAATGATGCACGATTCTCAACACCGATTTGAACCTTGTCTTTTACACAAAAATTAAAATTTCCGTTTTATAAACAGCGGAATCTTAATGATAGGGTTACGCTTAACCTCTTTAAGTATTTTATGAAACCTTAAAACTAATCTAATGCCTAGAGGAGAGGGGTCTCAAACACATGCTACTGCTCTATCAGATTAATATTTTCGAACAAACAAATTTTATTAAGTTTACATGTTATTATATTAATGACAAGATGTCTCCCATGATTTTGCCTTTACTTGTTTATAATCGACAAAATCAATCGAAATCGATTTTACTGAAGTTGGTTATTCACTTCACTTCTAAATCATAATCACTCATTTACAAGTCATTTTAATTCGTAGAAAGTGAAGCTACAACCGACAGTAGTTTCTTAGAAGAGATGTCAATAAATTAAATAGTAACTTTTTTAAAATAATAAATAAATATAAATAAATATGTTTTGGCATACACACACGGTCGCCTGTTCCTAAGGTAGGCAACTTAATGCCTGTGTTTAGGTAGCAGCCGACTGATATACATTTTTTTTTAAATAAATATACATATAAATGATACATATAGAAATAAATACATATTACACCCAGACTCGAGGCGGGAATCGAACCCACGACCCTGGAGCAGAAAGCAGGGTCACTGCCAACTGCGCCAACGAGTCAGTCATCAAATTTGATCAATATACAATTTTGAATATAGTAAATTTAGATTTAAAAAAACCTAGAAAAATATTTGACTCAAAAATGTCACTTTTGTGACGACTGTACCTTTATATACTCGTTATTAATTGTATTGAAAATAAAATAAATAAGTATGAATTATGAGGATTTAAATGTAATTGAATGTTACACGTATAATATTGTCATTTAACCTTATTTATAATAAAGATTTACTTATTCAGATGATTGAACA
This sequence comes from Euphydryas editha, assembly GCA_036937285.1. Lineage (NCBI taxonomy): Eukaryota > Metazoa > Arthropoda > Insecta > Lepidoptera > Nymphalidae > Euphydryas > Euphydryas editha. Next base: position 14,626,810 of record JAUPFZ010000023.1, read on the forward strand.
AATATGCATGTCCTCGTGTTTTCCTTCCTTAACCATGTGACGGAGACGCGTTCAGAGCAAGGACAGTAGCTGGCTGATTACTATCTACACTGTTTTACTGTCACGGCCTGTAAGTGTCAAACTTGAATCTTCTATTAAGAAGAATGAATAATATATATTTTTTAACTATATAAGTGGTGACGAAGATTAATGGTGAAGGCGCATGCCTAGAAAATACCTATTCACTCTTATTTTGAAAGTTCCGATATTGTATCTGATATGGAAAATTGAAGCCGGGAGGGCATTCCATATTTCTAGGAACTGAAGCCACCATATTGCAGATTAATGAATATATTATGATGCATTTGCGCAATATTTATTTATTTATTTATTTATTTATTAAATAGGAAGCCAACGTTGCACACAATTATTAATTTCTTATTCTAGAGCACACTTTTAAATATCTATATTAAACATTGTATGCCTCACTTATAGGCTAACTCAGCATGTATGACAAAAACAGTCCTTCTTAGGAACAAGAAATCAAAAAAAAAAAACTTATATAACTAAAAATAAGCACAAGAAAAAAAATATACACACATATGAAAACAATTTTAAAAAAAAATTAGTCACAACTGCACGGTGATGCGCTAGCGGTAGCGGGTTCGATCTTCACACAAGACAAATATTTGTATAGACCATATAGATGTTTGACGTCGTCTAGGCGTTTAAGATTGTGTATTGTATGTGTTTCCAGGCCCCCGACACAGAATACACAATCCTACTGGGGGCTGTTGAGTGTGAGGTGTTTATTTATTATCTCAAGATTGTTTTTTAGAGGAAGAGGATTTTGGCCAGCTTTGGAACACTGTAAGTGTCAAACCGAGGGCAGTAGCTGACTGATTGATTACTATTTGTATTAAAGTGTTATATACGGTAAATAAGGAAAGTCGCCGGAAGGCGTTGGATGGAGGCTGCTTCAAACCGGTCGCTCTGGAGGTCGATGGGGGAGGCCTACGTTCAACAGTGGATATCCAACGGCTGATATGATAATGATGATGATGATACGGTAAATATCACAAACTGAAGTGTTATAATAAAGAATGATAGGAATTTATTCCGCCATATTGCAGATTAACTCCCTTTTTTTATAGTGGAAGAGGTTTTAGGCTGCCTGTCCATTGATGCGGAGCGAGGTTGCGGAGCAGTGAAACGGAGAAATATAAACCAATAGGATTATAAAAAATCTCCACTCCGCTCCAGTGGACACGGGCTATTGGTTAATATTTGTCCGTTTCTATGCTCCGCTGCCTCGCTTCGCATCAATAGACAGGCACCCTTAGCCCAGCCTTAAAATATTTACAGCCAACTCATCATATACACACACTTATGCTTTAAAATAAAGTAGTTAATACATTGTTTGTGTGGAGCTTATGTTAAAATATTATCTCTAGGAAAAAAACTTAGTTTAATACAAATAGACACGGATATAGCTGTAAGACTATACGTCAAAGCGTAATAAATTAAATAGCTAGACGTTTTATGTACGTATTTGACATTTGAACTAAGTAATTTAGTTATACAATCGAATAGAACATTAAAGAAATATCATCACACATTGAATGGCAATCGAAAATAGTATAGGCAAATACTGTGAATATCTATGAATCCTGTGAATTAACACATAATGCATGAAAATATTTTTGATATTTTAATAAGGTATATTAAGTCATAATCCTATTTTGATTAAAAATGAAAATTATAATTTTTTAACGCAAATGAAACTTCCACACCGCTTACTATTCTATGACATCACGTTTCCTTATAAGACGTCTTTACACTAATAATTACAAAGAATGAGCACTGCATCTGTGGCAATAAAAAAACCCCAATGAGTTCGAGTTTTGAGTTGCCGAAACTACTTGCGTCACTACATTACGAACAAGACAGTCGCTGGCTGAACGCTCAACGCACTGGCCAGTTGAAAAAAAAACTAGCATCCGCGAAAACGGAACGCAGGCAGTACGAAGTCGACCGCGTACCAATCTGCACGCTGAGTGGTCGCGGAGCTGTCAAAAATCGCGCTAACGATTAGAAAGTTAAAAAAAAATTAAATTAGTCATATTTTTAAAAAGTGCGCGCGTGTTTTCGATATTAATTTCGAATTGAGTGATTTAGTGAGTGTTTGAGTGATTGTATGATACTGGAAGGCCGCTGAGATGCTTATAACGTAAGTTATTCAAGCCGTGATTAGAATTCCAATTAAAAATATAGACTTTGACTTTGTGTTGACTAAGTTGCATAACAACGTTCACCAACTACATGAGATCAAAGAAAACTCTCGAACGTGCTAGGTTAATGATTTTGCAGTTCCTACTTGAATATTCAAGCATATCATTCGCTTAAAATAACTCGGTTGCATACTTCGAAGAGAATGGAGTTTTAAAATCATGTTTCGTTAAAGGATATAATATATATATATATAATAACTTTATTTTGATCTCGAACATCTGTTGTATGTATATAAGTTTTATATTTAAATAATTAAAGCGTTTAAATATTATATTTTAACCATGTGACTGTACGGGAATATCTATAAATAAATTTTGACAAAGGACAATATCATACATTATATACCTACATATATATATATATATATATATATATATATATATATATATATATAAATAATTGTTTCAACCGAGAAGTCCACCAAAACAAAACCCCAGGTACCGCTTACGTCGATTTTAAATTCTATTAAGCAATTAATTAAACGTTAACGTAATTATATCTTTTAGTCATATTTTTAACCTCAATATATAAAAAAAACCCGTTTTCGATGTTGATAATGAATTCTAAAATGAAGTCCTCATAACTTACATCCAGGATATATGACTTGAGTTTATATTTGTAGAGTTATGTATTGAGGGTTTTTAAAAACTGTTGAGTCTCTTGCCGATTCTTCTGAGCAAAATTTAAATTGCGATTCGGTGGTAGCTTCACATAAACTATAATTAATTTAAAAAAAAATGTAATATATATTTTAAAATAACAAGCCAAAAGTGCTTTTGAAGTCTCCTTGTATTAATTTTTTATTTAAATTGAACTCTTACAATAAACATTACTATGGTATTGTATTGTATAAATTGTTTAATAGTGTATTCTATATAGTAACAGTGTTAAGAAATTTATTCGTATGTTTGAAAACGTTAATCACAAAAGAGACCCGTAAGTAAGCAATAGTAGAGCAGTAAGCAAGCAATAGTAGAGAAGTAAGTAAGCAATAGTAGAGCAGTAAGTGAGCAGTGAGTATAAGTTCGTTGTCATGTGTGACCTGTTGCTGTGACCACTGTCTACCCGTCAAAGCCTTGTTAAAGATCGCCTCCATATTGTATAATACATATCTTCTTCTGCTTGGCATTATTGATCACGACTTTTATTGCCAGAGTCTGACTTCCGACTATGACTTCTCCACTTTTCACGGTCTTTGTAGAATTTATTGTGGAGCAGAAATGAAAAAATAAGTTTTTCTATTATATTTTAAAAGTAAATAAAAACAAACGATTAATAAAATAAGACGACTATAAACTTGAAGCATACATCATGTCTATTTTGTTGTACGAGTAGGTTTAAAACTTTAAAATTCATTCGTCTTGAATACTAATTTTAGTTGTGTTCACGGCGTTTGCCGCGTATTTTGATAAAGATATACCGTGTTTATGCTCTTAAGAATGCGATCTATTATTTTATTGCTGTATTTTAACATAAGTTTGTTATCCTAGCAATGATACGTATTCAAACAGGCAGATATACTTCTAAGACCCAGTTTCACCACTTACTGTTAAGTTCTGGCTAACCAAACTGGCACATTTTTGACAGGTAATTGTATGGGTTATCTGTCAAAATAAGTGCCAGTTAGGATATCCGGAACTTAATAGCAAGTGGTGAAACTGGCCCTAAAAGTAATAGCAACGTTAACAATATTATTATTTTGTGTTTTTGAAATGTACAAACCTCTGGAACGTACAAATATATAATATTACATTAAATTTAAATTACCTTATATGTATGATAAAATAATCAATTATACTAATAATGGTCGAACTTTATTCACTTCCGAATTTCGACCGTTTTGATAATTAATATCGATATATACGAATGCTGATTCCGCTGAGTGAAAACGACAAGAAAATTAACAGTAACCCTTAAAACTTATCAATATAAAATTTTATGAATATTTATTAGACGGTCTGCATTACAACTAGTACTACAAAACAAACATTTTTTAAACTTATATAAACTTATACAAGTTACATACACATAAGTTTTTAGTTAAACCATGTCAAAAACCAAGTATCATTCAAGTTTGTAAACAAAACATTTTTTTTTTCAAAAATATTATACAAATAAAATATAATATTTACATAATCTTGTGTCTTAAAGTCCTTCAATATCGTTCTATTTTGCGATAGGAACCAGTTTAAGAACACGTTTCTGATTTGTATACGTTGTCTTTCTGTTTCGTAATCTATCAATACTTATATAGTAAACTATATTAAAATATTTGATCGTGTTTGTACGTCTGTTTAAACGCGATAATAAAACGCGTGATATATTAGAGAGATTATAAAAATAGATGTGTTAGTTTAAAGTGTTAGAAGGCTTGCTTGTCAAAGCCTATAATATATCAGGTTAAGAGTGATTGAATATCGTTAAGTAGTGTAAATACTTCTATTGATAAATCTGTCTTATAATTCAATACTTTGCGTGGAACAAGACGTGCCTATATTGAGGTAAATCACAAATATCATAACTCTACGCAATTACAACCGCGAGAGAAAAGTCAAAAATATTTATGCATATTTGACTTGACTTTTATTTGACTGACCCGTTGGCGCAGTTTGCAGTGACCCTGTTTTCTGATCCAAGGGTTGTGGGTTCGATTCCCGCCCCGAGTCTGGGTGTAATATGTTTATTTATATATGTATTATTTATAAATATATTTATTTAAAAAAAATGTATATCAGTCGGCTGTTACCTAAAACACAGGCATTAAGTTACCTAACTTAGGGACAGACGACCGTGTGTGTAAGTTAAACATATTTATTTATTTATTTATTTTTATGTTACTTATAGTTATCTCTTTAAATGATTTAAGTTCTATATAAATTGTAGTAAGACAAAAGAGTCCGAAATACCAAATGACAATCTTTTAATATCAATAATTTGAAACTTATGAGAAATACATAATTATAGGCTTGCGTGCAAATAGTAAAAATAGAATTGAAAAAAAAATCTATTGAATAAATAAGAAATTATTAAAATACAAAATGTATTTAGGTTATAACGTGTAAGATATGTTACATGTCAGAAATTTTATTGTGTTTTTTTTTTATTCAAAAAATGTTAAATTTAAAACACATATAAGAAATAAATTCAGCCAGACCAAGACAAACTCTATGGTCTATACAAAAATTTTTAATGAGCGGAGATCGAACATATAATATCGCAACTACCAGTTCCTGTGACCACAACGCTATCACGTTGTCGTTGTAGTAGAGTACAGCTAGGCTATATCTATTTATTGACTCGACCAGGCTATACCGGTCAAGCCGGATTTAAAAAAAATAACACATTCTAACACAATATTAGTGTAAAGTAATATTAGGTTTTCTGGTTATTTAATATTATAAATGCGAAAGTTTGTTACTCTTTCACGTAAAAACTACTGAACGGATTTAGATGAAACTTTACAGTAATATAGCTTATACATCAGAATAACACACGAGAATTCACTAAAGTGTCGACTGGGAGTATTTATTAATATAGACTCTGTGAGTGTGGAGGAAGGTTTTATGTATGAGGGTCTTTGTTACCGAGCTGTTGTAATAATTTGATACGGATAAGTATGAAGTCTGGGGCAGGATATAGTCTACTTTTTGTCAATAAAACCTCGCGAGCGAAGACGCGAGTGGAACCTAGTTTTCGTATAAAAATAGAATACGTTCGTTAAAGGTCGATTTTTGTTACTTGTATTTTATGATTGATTGTATTAATATAATTTACTAGATTTGCTTTTGTGACAATAGTTTTAGTTTCTTTTACCCTTGTTTTGTAACTTTTGTACATTTTTTTTTAAATTCAAAACTCTTTTACGACTTGTTTAATTTTCAATGTTATCCAAATATATTTTAATTTTTAAATCATGTGACAGAGTTTAAGGTATAAATTCTAATGTTTGTTGACAGTATTTAATAAGAATATATAATGAGAAATAAAAGTTAACGACATTGATCGTAACCAGTTTCCAATCAAAGTTCATATTAACAAGAATGTATTAAATTGGAATATTTTTAATATACAACTAATATAAAGGCATAAAAAAATATTGAAGTGAAACTTCTTTAGAATCGTTGTGATTTGAAACGGGATGCGACGGAAAAAACGACAGGTAAGAGACACAAATAAAAAAATGTGTAGGAGAGAATGAGATAGTATGATATCGCGTATCCTAGCAACGCGTATCCTAGCAACGCGTAAATATGTTTGCCAAAGATGTTTCTCTTTTGACATTCATACGACTTTTTTTTTGTCTATTAATTTTCATTATTTTAATTAAAATAAATAAGTAAATAAAATAAAAAATAAAACGTAGAAATACTAAAATGTATTAGAATTATTTTATCTTACTAGTGTTATAAATGTTAAAGTTTGGATGAATGTTTATTACTCAATCACTTCAGGACGGCTAAACGGAACTGCAAGAAAGGCATAGAGATAAATTATAGTCTGAAATAGCACAAGACTACTTTTTATCATGGAAAAATGTAGCATTCCTGTGGGTTTTTTTTTTGTAGAACAAATATTCAGTGCCAGATTGACCACATAGCAAGAGTAGCAATTGCTAGGGGCCTCGCGCGAAAGGGGGCCCCGCGTTCGCGTGAAATGAGGCCCCGCATATTTTAACCCACTCATCTCTTACCTGAGCGTAATTTTTGAAGTGGAGACTTATTAAGATGTGATAATTTCCTTGGCGTAAATAGAATACCGAATTTTATATTCTTTTTTTAGGTATATGGTGAAGCGATGATCTTTTTTTAGGAATACGTATAGCCCCTTTTTTTTCGTGTGCACTTACTACAAAGAACAGATAAGGGAAATTTATCGGTACTATCATCCAGAAATTGCTACAGTCCCCGCGTTTACTTAATCCGGTACAGAAAGAATCGACATAATTTTTTGCATAGTGTAATTCAGGGGTCAGAGAATGACATCGGTTACTTTTGATACTAGAAAATTTCACGGTTAATATTGAATAACATAACATATGGGATAACATTAAAATTTTAACGCAAACGAAGTCGCGGACAATATCTAGTAGCATGATAATAAAGCGTTGTAATAAATTACGAGTAAGTAATCAAAATAGTTATATCACTTCCGGTTGTAATTACATTGCCATTTCGAATATTGTATCATTCAAAAATAATGAAGCAAAAAACATTTTTATAGTATGTGACCCCGTAAAACTTTTTAAATATATAATGTTATTAAATGACAAGGGCTTTGGTTAAACCTGAACTCGAGGTCGGTTTGTTTTTCACCTTGGTCTTACTCGAAATGTGAGATTGAAGGATATTTAAAAACCTTTAGTAATTAACTCGTTAAGATAGTACGGTATCGTATCTATAATATCATATCATATAATTATAATAATAACGTTAATGGGAAAACATTCATTTTGCCGTGAGATTAAAAAAAACAACAATAATTTTATTATTATAATTATAAAAACAGGATTTAAGTAAAGGGACTTAATAAAATAAAAATAAAAAATAAGAAGGAAGAGATCCGATTTCAGAAAGTGTGAGTATAAAAAAAAATTGTTTTAATTTCACACTTCTTAAGGTAGATAAATAAACAGATAAGATAAAGTATTTTTTCAATGTAACACTTACCAGCAGCAAGAATTTTATTTTTTTTAAATTACTTACAGCCATTAAAGAGTTTTATCACATACATCAGAACCTTAATAGTATATTTATTTTATTTTAATTATTTATTATAAAATACAATTATATTCCACAAAAGGCGTTTTTAATGCTAAAAGCATTATTTATCAGCCAACCTTAGGACGTACAAAAAAAGACGTTTGTTAGTGTCCAAACGAGGAAAAAAATAATTAACAAATTTTTAAAAGGCAATAAAAATTAGATAATAAAATAAGCAGGAAACTTCGATAAATACACTAGCAAACAAAACATACATCGCTTTAGCCTATCCCAATGCACAGATTAAAGAAAATTAGCTAATTTTACATATATCGATAGTAATTTTCACTTTTGCTGTTACTTGTTGAAATTAAATATTTATGATTTAAAAAAAAAACTAAAATATTAGTGTAAGGTCCTATATGTATAAGTAAAATAATAACTATAAGACCCCAAAATATATATTATAAGTAAAATACCGTAGTAAATAGGAAACGACTAGAAAGAATTAGTATGAAAAAACTAGAAAGAATTAGTATGAAGAATAGAAATGTGAGAGGCATAGTAGCGTGAAATAGTATGGATGAGTCGAAAACTTAATTGTAAATACAAACTCCGATCCTGTTGGAGGGAAGGCTTAAAAAAAAATTATGATTTGGTGGCGTTGGATTAAGCCCCTTATGAGAGAAGAGGTCTTTGCCCAGCAGTGGGACGTCTACAGTCTATATACAGCTGCTGCCTCTAGCGCTTGCGGTCGCTGGTACGATCTCCGCAACAATTTGTAATAAACAGATGCATGTATACTCTATGCAATCCTCGTTCGATTTCGCGCTCCGCGCAGCGCCTCCCTCCACACCGACGACGTTCTAAGCCGAGGTGCTATCTCGCTAGGAGACCTTTGAGATGAACGTCCATTCTGAGCCCTAGAGAGGGCTCCCAATTTTCACGACTGGGTCTCAGTACTTGGCTCCCCCCGATGACGCTGTAAGGGCCAACAGTTATACGCATTTAGAAAAAAAAAACTCTATGCAATGATTTGTCGCGGTCTGGCGGTTTGTGTTTGTTGTGTTTGTTTTAGATTATATGTTTCTGGACTGCCAACACAGAATTCAAATCATATTGAGGATTGTTTTTGTGTTAAATGTGTGAAATATTCGTGAAAATAAAATTATACCTTTTAAAGATACGATGCGGAAAATCCATTTAATTCTTCCCACCCGTGTAACAGATCTTAATGTAAATAACTAAGTAAATATGTAACCTTATTTCTTCACATTCATTAACATAACACGTAAGAGGTTTATCCAACAGAAGCTAAACTTGGAAAAAAAACTAGGAAGAAAACATCAAGGTTTTGTTTAACATGAAGCAAAAAAAAAAAAAAATTACTCGTATATCGACATAAAATCATAAAGATGCTAAATGTCATTTTTGACGTGGGAGGCTGGTTTCTGAAGTTTTTGTGTTCTCGTTATTTCGTATTCGTTTGCGGTGGAAAATTTTCAGTTAAATCGGCTCAATGACAATACACATTATAACAGAGATATGTAGCATAAACTATTGAGGTTATATTTTAGTTTTGTAATGACTTCTGTTTTATTTTTTAATTTTTTTGATGTTAGAGAACTAGGAAGTGATGTATGCATTTTAAATTTTTAATAGTTATAAAAACTGTTTAGCATTTTTTTAAATATTAAACATAAGAGACTCGCGTTGCTTCGTTTCTTATCAGACTTTATTTTTCATAATTGGTTACTACTGCATCATAGTAAGATCACATTAGAATCAAATTAATAAGAAAAAACTTCTTAATGAATAGGTTTTCTGCTAAAACAATATTTTTCTTAGAACACACGGTCGACCTTTTACTATGGTCGGCAATTTAGGTAACGGCTAACTGATAAACACGTTTAAAACTTTAAAAACATAAAATATGTAAATATCACACTCAGATTCTGGACAGAAATCGAACTCAGGATCCTGGAGCGGAAAGCAAAACTAATTACACCAACAGGCCAGTCAGAAGTATTTTTTTTTTTAAATTAAGAACTCCTTTTATTCATATAGGTAAAATACAAGAGAATCGAATATAAATCTCAAGTCCCACACACAACGACGCTGACGTTATATAAGAGAGAACGCGTTCTCGCAACGAGAACACCGCGCTCTGATTAGTCTGGTACTGATAAAGCGGAAAGAGATATATTACTTTATAGTTTATAATATTGTGCAGTTGAGTAATATTGTAATGTACTAAAGGTGAAAACCTTTGACTAGAAGTGGTATAACTGCATTGTTTCAGTAGCTTAAAATATACATTGTAGAGTCATAATTTATAACATTAAGTATCATAATTATGTAAAATATGATTTGCGTCGTATTTGAGTTTTATTAATTTATGATAATTCAAAGAACAACATCAAACGAATAACAATAGTTAGTTAATTTAAAAAAAGACATTTCCACGAGTTCTCGAAAATAATATTTATTTTTAATGAATTAAGATTACGAATTGCATGACTGCCGTGAATGTTTGACGTCAATGATCATTATCATTATTTCAGCATTTATAAGTAAGTGTGATCACTTCACAGACATCTGCAACTTGGTTTATATTCCCATATACATTTAGACAGTTTTATAACAAGAGTTGTTTCCTTCTTAAAAAAAGACTGGTATATCTTGTATATTAACTAGCGGCCCGCCCGGATTCGCCCGAGGTATTTATATGTACTTAAACCATTCTCATGAATCACTCTATCTCTTGGTAAAAACCGCATGAAAATCCGAACATTGGTTTTTGAGTTTATCGCGAACAGGCAGACAGACGTGGCGGAAGACTTTGTTTTATAATATGTAGTGAGTACGCATGTACGTTTGTTTAGACTTTTAGAGTATAAAAAAATAATTTAAAGATAACGGTTATGTTAATGTTTTGTATAGTTTGTATATCTAACTATACCATCGAAGTTGATAATTAAAACTCCTCTTTATAACAAAATATATGGAATATGTGTATGGATTATTAATGCTAATAACTTTGAAACTAAAAACACATACGTGAAAATTAAAAGTAAATGTTAATTTAAGGGGACTAAAATTTTTTTATTATTTTAAATTTTTTACGTTTGTTTTTCGACAGTTTAATTAAATGCAATTATAGTGTATTGTAATAATCTATTAAATAAATAAATAAAATTAATTAATTAATTATCCCCAGTAGGTTCCTAGTAGGATAAGAATCCTGTATCGGAAAGTCCGGATACACAACACATAGGAAAGGCCGTTTAAGAAAGACTAAGAAAGACTATATAGGATAAGTAGTCTAGCTAATAATCATTAAAACTGAACTGGTTAAATTCGTGTCAAAATAGAGTGAAATGTTAGAATGAAAACACATTTGCAAAAATTATGATAATAACATCAACAACAATCCATAGTAAAGACATCAACGCGTCACACTCAGAACTTATTTTTTTTAATAGTGCTTAAAAAATTTTAATAAACAGCTTTTTATATAACATATTACTAATTTATTACATATTATTATGTACAACATGATTTTTTTTGTATTTTTAAAATATAACCAACGTTAATTCTTAATTAAATTCTTACATTTATATCTACGAGCAAACTGAATTATGAGATATTTCTCAGTAATCATATATTGAGGTGCTGCTGAGAACGAAGCTAAATTAATAACAAACTAACAATCATAATGTTAATGTATAAATAAATAAAAAAACATAATAATAGTAATAGATAATTGGGTAGGTATGTGTGCATTCATTTGTTTAACTATTGTTTTTTTGTTTTGTTTTTTGATGAACTTAACAATTCCAAAAATACAAATTGTATAATTTTTAAATAAAAATCATGTATAAAAAAATATCTTGAAAATGTAGAATATTATAAATAAATAAATAAATAAATAAATATGTTTAACACACACACACGGTCGTCTGCTCCTAAGGTAGGCAACTTAATGCCTGTGTTATAGGTAACAGCCGACTGATATACTTTTTTTTTTAAATAAGTATACATATAAATAATACATATATAAATAAACATAATATTACACCCAGACTCGGGGCGGGAATCGAACCCACAACCCTTGGAGCAGAAAACAGGGTCACTGCAAACTGCGCCAACGGGTCAGTCAAATATGTTATAATAATGGGCTCTATTCCCGCTCGGGGCAGATATTTGTACTTGTGCAAATATTTGTTTCCAGCTGGGTGTATGTTCTTATGGGTCTCCCCACCGTGCGTCGGAGAACTCGTAAAGCCGTAGAACCCGGTTATTATTATAGACACTTCGTAACGATCATTACTCGTGGTAGGGAAATTATCCGCCAACCCGCAGTAGAGCAGCGTAGTGAAGGCCTTTGCCCAGCTGTGGGACGTTCATAGCCTGATTCAGTCCAGTTCAGTACAGTAGAATATTACATACTTTTTCATATAGGAAATAAAGCTTTAAATATTTGAATTGTTTTCGAAACCCACTTAAAGATATTTTCAAAAATAATTACATTTATACATTGAAATAGTGGTTAAATTTATAGCTCACATTAAAGCATAAACAAGTAAATAATTTGCAGTTTACGTTAAGTGAAATATAATGTAGGTAGTGTTTAATCCTTTTTAACCGTTTCCTTCAAACAACATACGTACTCGAGCAAAAAAAATACTCACAAGTAGCTCGTCTATATACACGCAGTATTTCAAAGCAAAATGAGCCTTTAAGTATTAAGGATTTAAATGCTATAATCCTGTGAGATTATATTTCAACAATAGACTAGAATATATTTCATTAATAAGGCTTTAAAGGATAAAAGTCTTTATAAATAGGGGCTTAAGTATTAATATTATGCATCAAATCAATTTTATCATAAGGCCATTCACCTGTATCCTGTTCGTTCGAGAATATTCGCAAGGGGGAAATACCTAGTGAAAGTTTAATATTGACAGAATAATTTACGTAATCATGAGGATGTGTTCATTTTAATTTTAAACTCGTCCATTATTGATATGTAATAACACCATTGTAAAAAACGCCATCCATCATATTATAATTTGTATCTCATACTTGTCTAAACAAGTTGGCCCGTGGAGAATACGTGCATTAACCAAATCTGATTCAATTAACACCCTTGAATTTTCAAGTTCAATTAATTAATTTTACTGAAACATGCTGGATATTCTGCGTTATCTTTGTTCATAATTTTTTTTAAATTACTACATATATGTATAATTTGATTATAGTGATATAAATTTAAAGTAAAAAAAAACTCATCAGATTATCAGATATTATAGAGGTAATGAAATATATGTATGTAATTTGACAATAGAGACTAACAATTTAAACACTTCACAAACAAAACACAAAAACAATCTCTTGAATGTGTCATAAAATTTATGTTATACTAATATGACGCTTAAATTTAATATCAAAATAATTCATTTGTTTATATAAATGAAAAAAAAAATGTAACATTAAACAAATGTAATTTGATTAAAATATATAACAAAAAAATATGTAGTTTCCATTTTGATCGCCTGTTTCACATTTATGAGTTTAGACTTAATTAATAGAATTTTGACTCGTATATAACAAAATACGTCCTGTGTTTAAATTTAAATGAAAAATGACAATGTTTTTAATTTTAATTTTTATTTTGGAACTAAGTTACAGTTTATAATGCTAAAAAATCACAATTGTGAGATCAGCGACCTTTTGAGTTTGAATTATACACATACAACATGACTTATCGATATGGTCTCTTTAATCTTAATTTAGTTTAAAAATAACCGTACTTGATTTTTATGGAAATACTAAGAGCATAATTATGTAATAATATGTAATGTAATGAAAAAAAAAAATAATTTGTTAACATCGGCTACGAAACAGGTATACTCCATTCGGATTATGGACAAATAATCAATTTTATAATTTAATGGTCATATTTAGTAAATTTTATACTTTAATAGTCAGTTTTTTTAGTTGTTTTTTTTTAATATATTTTAATAGTCAGTTTAGTATTATAAAAAATCTAAATGTAAGATTTTTTTAATAATGTTACAAAATGTAAATGTTGCTTTTATTAATAAATATCGCATCATTTTTCCATTTAATTATTAGTAATAAAAATACTTTATTTAATAATTACTTTATTAGTAATTACTTTTCTATTATTAATAATTACTTTATTTTTCTAAAAAAATTGTGCAACTAGATATTGGCTAAAAAACTTAAAGCTACTTTGGTACATATATATCTGAAACATAACATCTGCAACTAGGAACCTGTTCATCACCTGTCACTGTTAATCTACATAAGTACTAGGGTGCAAGCAAAAACTAATTACATATCATCATATTATGTACTTTGTGCTAATATAACTTACAATATAATTAAATTTATTTTAAATTATAATATAGATGAAAGCATACTTTGAATGTAAATTGTAATAGAAGTGTCTGTCACCAGATTATATCTTATATTGCAAGTCATGTTAATAAAATATGCAGTCGGTCTTACAAGTGTGAGACGAATACATACATTTATACGAGTAAGTAGTTAATTTTAAAACTATTTTTAATTTATGATATCTTCGATAAAAATATACGAATTTCAGTTATGATGTAAAGTGCTTTAGTTGTTTCAGTTGAGTCTAAAATGACATGTTTTAAGGCAAAAACATTGGTACTTGTAAAAATTTAAATAGTAAAAATGAAAAAGGACATAATTCTAAAGAAAATTATGATAAATTTTCATGTGAACATTGTGTCTGAATTCCCCATAAATCAGCTGTCTTGATCTAAATTATTGTCTTTATTTAATGAAAAAAAAAAAAGAAACAAATATTAATAATAGTTAAAATGTGAAGCTTAAAAATTGTATGCTACAGTAAAATACACTATTTGATTTCCATTGAGTTCCAAAGCTTAATAAAGATACTGTTGCTAAGGGTCATAACGTCATTACGTATATACTCGCATCTAGCCTACCTTCCTTAATTAACAGGCTTTATTGCTAAAAGATCTTATAAAAACTGGATTTTAAATTGCGTTCAAACATAATCTTTACCGATGTAAATATGAATTAACATTTATTGACAATTGTCTGTTTTATAGCAAAATTTAATTCACTCTTCAAAGTATAGAAAACCAAATACAGTTATTTGTGTTCGATAATTATTCGAAGGTCCTTAAGGTGCAAATAGAATTAAAAACTTATCACGGGCCTTGTTTCTTTAACTCAAGAGGTCGATGTCTCAAGGTCCAACGTGTGCCAATATTAGCATAATTGTGGTCGTTCGTGTATCAGAGGTGAATATTAATGTACCTCTTAGTATGTATTAATTTACTTTTATTTTAAATTAAAGTAAATAGCTTTAAGTATTTGGTTTAAAAATTCGCGTTAACTTTACTCGCGTCTCCTAAATTAGTAATAGGTATATGCAAAGTTATGAAAAATATAAAGTTATATATATATATATATATATATATATATATATATATATATATATATATATATATATATATATATATATATATATATATATATATATACATATTTTATGTAGTTATAGTTTCATCACCATCATATCACCATATAAGCCATTGGTTGTTCAATACTGAACGTAGACCTCCCTCATCGACCTCCAGAGCGACCGGTTCGAAGCAGCTTCCATTCAACGGCTTCCGGCGACTCTCCTCAAGTCATTTGCCCAATACATTTATGTACATAAAATAAATGTATTAGATAATTAAAAATTAATTACACGTGCGTCAATATCGCAACGTTGCGAATCGTACGCGTGCGAGTGTGCCGCAATCTGCAAGGCCGGTGAAATTTAGTCGCACGACCTATAACTATCGGAAGATGGTCGTCGGTGCTAAATAATGTCGCAATCTTTAATTACATCATAAATTCGTTGTTTATGTAAAGTATGTTGTTTTATTGATTTCATTCTAAGTTTTGTTAACACACATGCAAGATACTGTTACTTCTTTATCTTTTTTATAAAAATAGAATGACGATAGTATCAACATAAAAACAAATTAATTAAATTGAATTGAAGGGAGGAGAGCTGTGGTACTTTATTGTTAAAAATATATATTACCAGTTTCTGCCCGCGGCTTCGCCTGCGTGGATTTCTGTTATCACGACCAAAAAAAGTATTCTATGTTACTTCTAATACCTCTAAAAATATGTGTGCAAAGTTTCATGATGATCGGTTAAGTAGTTTTCGCGTGAAAGCGTAACAAACAAACTTACATTTCACATTTATAATATAAAAATATAAGGTAGGGATGTAAAAAAATTGCATATTTGCCAAACTTAAATTAGGGTAGATAAATAAAATATATAAATGTGACAACTCTATCCCAATGACAAAGCATCAATTCGGGAAACTTCAAAAGCATTGGACCGCAAAGTTTTTGCGCTGTGCTTATAATATTATGAATGTGAAGATACTCGTATCTTTGGCTGTGTATGTGATACGCTTTCATAACCATACCGCTTTCAATTGCAATGAACTTGGACATAGCTTAAAACTTTTAGGGAAACGCTTAATATTATAGTTTAAAATTTTAAAATTATATTTGAAAAAGATTGTTCTATTGATGATCAATTAATGATTTCAATGATTCATTATTACGGTTTAACACAATTGGTAATCCAATTATAATTGACTCTCACATCAAGGACGCGTGATTGAGAGCGGATGTGATTTTTGGCACGTGTTGGTGCTAAGTTGGCAATGTTAACAAACGTTGGGCCAACGTTGCATTATGTAAGGGACACACTTACCCACATACGACGGCCTCGGTTCACGTTTGATGTGACTTAAAATATTTATTGCATGTCTGGTTATAATTTAGTCCAACATATAATTATATGAAATGAGGCTTCCTTGAGTCCATTCATTACTTTCGATTTAGATTATCCTGTTATAAAAAATATTGTAATATAAATTTTAGTATTAATAAATATTGCTTATGGTGTTACATACATTTTTTTGCGTCTTTGTATATTCAATGTTCTATAGCGTAGAAGGAATAAAAATAATATTTTTTAAATATATTAATTTACTTCAGTACGTTCAATGGCCCCAAACTGCTCCATTGTAATTGTTCTCGAAATTATGTAAAAGGAACAAAAATCTCTACAATGTGACATATATTTTGTCGAAACCTGAATATAAATTTAATGCAAGTACTACAATATTTGACAAAGTAATAAACACAATTAATTTTATTAAATTAATAATAAGAAAAGCAACTCTATTGTGAAGAGCATAGAGTCGCTTATTACCTATTTTGCACAGCAATTGCTTCCTATTATAAATTATTCTTCCTTTATTAAATATAAGGTAGTTAATTGTCCATCAGGTGACGCAATCATCATTATGTCGTATTACGTTGATTTCGGCGCTTGCGCAAGTTATGTGGGTCATGATCTCGACTGGTTCGACTTCTTCCGTTCGACTAGAAAGTGAATATTTTTGCGAGTCTTAATCATTTCGTTACATATTTTTTTGTCTTCGATCTTTGTAAAGTCTTGTTACGTGACTTTTGTGACTGCGTGCTTAATGTGTGCTGCAGAGAGAGTATTTTAGAGCTACACCCTTACGTAGTCTTGACGAATTCGAAATGCGAGTATATTCACAGTTAAAAATAGCTCTACTCTTGATCATTTTGGTTCTTGAATATTGATACTTCGTTTAATTTCTATTTCTGGTACTGCGTCGAGTCTAAGATAAGAACAACTATTAAGAAATTACCACAAAACGGTAAAAATTATAAGTTCGACGTAGATCGACGTCCCGCTTTTACGAAGAGTTTCTTGTTCACTGTTTTGATACGAATCAGATAAGATGTTTAATACCCTCCCAACATCCGTATTTCCTGCCACATACAACTTATGCACTTTCGAACAAAGAGTGATTAGACATTTTTCTATAGGTAAGCTCGCTTCAACCTATATCTTATATCTGCTTGCCTTCTCGCGGTATTGTGGTAACTGGTCTATGAGGTATAAAAAAAATCTTTCAATATTTAAAATATTGTGATAAATTTATTTTAGGACCATTCTGGTGTAGTGGTGCGAGGAGTCGCCTCAAACAGCGCGCCGGTGGTCGCGTGTACGATTCCCGCTCGAGACGGATATTTATATTTGTACAAATATTTGTTTCCGGTCTGGGTGTATGTCCCTGTGGGTCTCCCCAACGTGCCTCGGAGAGCACGTAAAGCCTTCTTCTATATGGAGAAGAGGCCGTCGCTTAGCTGTGGCTTGTTTACAGGATACAATAAATGTATTTAAATCTATAGTTAATATTGTTATATCACATGTTGTCTCGTTATTAAAATGTATTATTCTGTTTACAAAGTCAAGATACTGGTAATATATCCTGAATATATATAATATCCTGGGGTTAAAAGTACGTTGACCTCGTTTAGAACTTAATAAAGAAAGTGTGTCACAGTTAGATATTATTTAATAATTGTTAAATAATAACAATATCCACAGCCTAAGCTATTGACGTTCTAGAGCATTATAATTTAAGTGTAATAACAGTGAAAGTATTATTAAAATCAGTTCAGTTTTTTCACCCGATGCGGTAACAAATGTAACTGGTGATTCGTGCTGGATTTTTTTTAACAAGTGTGTATGATGTGAGTACTGTTTAACAATATTTATACTTCAATCTTAAATATATGACTAAATAGAATCTAATAATTTGTGTTCTGAAAATGTAATAATATAAATTTAAGTAAAACTTTAATGTTGTCCGTTTGAGACAGGAAAAACGTGTTTTGTTGGATTTGATCTAAATTGTATGGTTACAAGGAACAATTGCGTTCGCTTATTAATAAATTGAAATAAGTCAAAATTTGTTGATTTCTACTTTTAATAATAAAATGCACTAACTCAGCTCAAAGAGTTACAATCTGGCCGCCACGCGAAATAGCAAACTGATTTTATGGATCACAGAGACGACAGAATGCTTAAAACAAGATAGAGGCTAAAACTTTGACAGCGATTTCCCACAAAAGTGTTTTTTTTGACTTATTTCGTATTATTAACAAGCGTGCGATTTAACTAATATTACATACTTATTATAAAAAGACTATTGCAGTACTTTTTTATCCTAAGAAAGTTGCGATTACGTAATAAACTTTATTGTTAATTTTATTAATTAATTATTCGAACTTCTAATCATAATATATCTACAACCATTCTTGACCTTATCAATGCACAAAATAATATATCAATTGAATATCTTTTGACAAAACTGTTATCGATTCTAAGCCTGTAACTTAGAGATAGTCTTCTAACTCCTAGAATTTTGATTTTAAATAAATACAAATTTGGTTCTGTTTTGAGATAAAACAATCACAAACTATATAAGGCTTTGTGAACGTAATAACACCGTCTCGAAGGTGACTGTGTCATTTCGAAAATTGTAGAAAGTGATGTAACTGCTAGGATCGTAACCGCTTGACATTTTCCTGGGAATCCAAATGCCTTTCAACTTAACCTTTCAAATGTACATTCAAACTAAGTTTGTTGTTAATTTTTTTTTAATACTTAACATAGACATACGGTCATCTGTTACTAAGTAAGGCAACTTAATGCCTGTATTATACATATAAATAATACATATATAAATAAATATATATACACCCAGACTCGGGATATTAATTGAACCCACACAGGAGCAGATAGCAGGGTCACTGCAAACTGTGGCAACGGGCCAGGCAAATTAAAAACCTTGGGGTAGCAGTGCAAAAAAAAATCTAAAAGAATTGACCCCACGTCCCATAGCCTGCACTGGTGACAGGATGGCTGGTGTACTTTTTTCTCAAAGTTCCCTAGTACTTAAAACATTATGTTCTTGTTCTATTTTATACCAAGTAACTGAATAATTTATACAAATATTTGTTTTTGCTCTGGATATATGTACTTTTTGGTCTCCTCACCGGTATCTCTCCTGTCCTTAAGTAAAGCCGACTGTCGGGATAACGATCGTTAATCATGGTAGAGAAATTTCGCCATCCACTGAAAACCTACGGTAACCCGCAGTGAAGCAGCATTACGTATTAAGCCCCAATCCTTTTCAGGCTTTTATATTTGAGCTCAGTTTTTTTTTTCAAAACAAAAATGCTGACTCATTTCAAAAAAAATATATAGAGACGAGCTGAGAAATGTATCTTTGTAAAATAAGCGTTTGACCTCAACCCTATCATTTTAACGAGCACATTAAATAGACATCAAAGTACACGTGGACAGTTGCCAGTGTTATATATATAAAAACGTGATTAACATTACTATTAGTCGTGAACATCTTACTTACCATTCAAAATATAAACTGACCCGTTGGCGCAGTTTGCAGTGACCCTGTTTTCTGCTTTAAGGGTTGTGGGTTCGATTCCCGCCCCGAGTCTGGGTGTAATATATGTTTATTTATATGTATATTTATTTCAAAAAATGTATATAAGTTGGCTGTTACCTAAAACACAGGCATTAAGTTGTATACCTTAGTAGGGACAGACGACCTTGTGTGTGTGTTTAAACATATTTATATTTATATTTATTATAAAAAATATATATATTCTAACTTAACAGCAGCCTTTAGTGTTAAAATATTAATGTATTCTTAATATATGGATACACACAACCAAGCAAAATTTCGGTAATTGTAAAGAGATCCTGTGAACTAGAGATGTATTTGTGTGCACGTGTTCATAGTGCTATGTGTGTGTCAAACTTGTACAGACATAGTAACTGTGTATGCGTGTCAAGATATACATTCAAGGGTATTTTAAATAAATATGTAAATTTGTTGCTATTACCAAGTTTACAATAATATAAAAACTCTGCATCAAAACATCAAGTATTAATTTTTTATTGACTCAAAACACATGTCAACACGACGACCGTCGTGTCACTGCCACACAAAATCAACGCTTAATTTTTACAACAACACTCTTACACCCTTACTCAACACTCATACATAGACGCGCCAAGATGAGTTGAACTATCTATATCAATGTATATAATGTGTAAACGATTACATAGAACACAGTTATTTGACTACAAAATACTACTGACAGTGTATCACTCTTATACTGGGTACACACTAACGGGAAATGCCGTTTAACATCACGATGAACGTAGGTGTAGCCACGACTCATCGCGATAATTTGACAACGGTATTCACATTGTCGTTTGGCGTTAGGTGATAGTTCAACTGGCGGCATAGTATTAGCGCCAATTGTATCGCAGAGAATGGGCATTCACGTTGAACGTTCAAGTGCAGCCACTCACTTTATCACGTTAAAATTAAGGCAATATTTATCGAAATAATAGGCATTGACATTTCCCGTTAGTGTGGCCACAGTATTAGAAAAAATCGGCGTGAAGCAACTTATATGTAACGCAAGTAGCGTTCCATACATACGTACCTGTGTGAAAGGATCGAAAGCTTACCTTCTAATTAGCTTTATTTATTTAAGTAAATAGATATCTTAATATCAGGAGCACAATTCTGCTAATGCAGTACTGAATTGGAAGATCACCTAAACCGCAAAAATCCACTATGATTTCAACGATCGACTACTGGCCAGCTATTATAAAACAATTATTATAACAGTTTCGGTTTCTGAGTTAATTTAGCCTACTCTTTTTTGTTTTGTTTTTAAGTGATACCATGTATATCAAAAATATACATATATATACAAAATTTAATTTTATTACATAGATTAATCGCGTAGTTAGTTGCACAGTGACCGAACCTTTATAATTATGTATTCGTTTCAAAGCTGCAGCCACACCTGTATCATTTAGCAAAATAGCACCAATTTTGCAATCGTTTTATGGCATAATTGTGACGGTAATTTTGTAAATCGCTGAACAATCGCTTCGGCTTTGTATAGCATTAGTCTTGATTATGTATTTTGTAATAAGACATCCTTTTAATAAATAAATGACAAAAATAATCGTTCTTGTCTATTTTGACATAATTTCTGATGAACATTTGTAATAGAAGTGTCGATCACACTGGTTTTAACTGATTTAAAAAGAAATGAGAACATCATCAACGAAGTGGAAGTCAATTAAATCCCAATTATTAGGAATAACTCAAACAACCACTCGTCAAATCTCGCTCAAATTGACACCACCATATGACAAGCACCGGCTTTCGAATATAAAAAGAATCAAGAAAGAATAAAAAGCAGTAAAGTGTCCAGTTGCCTGACCACTCGACCAGCCGGCCGTCAAAGTATAGTATATAACAAAATAACGGTATAACAAATAGCTTCATAATTCATATGATATACCTGCCAATCGTGTATTTTTTTATAATTTTTGTATTCCAAAACATATGGTAGTTTTATTGTACCGTTAGTCTGCAACATTCAAATGTATAATATATTTTATCTTGAAATATAATATACAATCATTAAAACAAACCAGGAGGAAAACGGCTATTGATTACGTTGTATTTCATAACACAAATAGACATACAAGAAGTGTGTCGCTCAGTGGGAAGCAGGAAGAATATTGTATTGTTACAAACATTATGTATAGACATTAGAGTACATCGAGATAGTTATGAAGACGTAAACTACAAATGATAGGTACATATGGTACTAAGAAATAATTTGAAGTTTTTTTAAATGTTGAATACAAAAAATAATATAAACTTTATGTGAAAATAAATTCCACAATAAAAAAATCGATATGATATAAAATTATATAAATGATATAAATGACGAAGATGTTTTGGCTTAGTAACGTTGTTTTTTATGGAGAACATATGACTGAAATTATAGTGTTTCTTTTAATTAATTTAATGTATTTTTTGAGCATTATCATAAAAAATATTAGCATTCTGCACTTCTTCTCCATATAAACTTTAACTGTGCCAAATTTCATACTTCTCTGTCCGCATAATTTTCGTAAAAAGAGGTACAAGGGGTACCGCTATTAGTTACAGCGATAAAGTAAAGAATCTCGGAATAATTTTCGATAGCCATCTCTCTTGGACACCTCAACTGAGTGAGTTGAGTCGAAAGTTATTCGCAGCTGTCGGATCACTTCGAAGGCTTCAATATTTCCTTCCACTGCCCACTAAGATTGCGTTAGCACAAACACTCCTTCTACCAATCCTTGACTATACTGATACTTGTTACCTTGACCTCAATGAGGAGCAATTAAACAAGCTTGAGCGCCTCCAGAATCTTTGCATAGGGTTTATATTTGGTCTTCGCAAATATGACCATGTCTCTAACTTTCGTAAACATCTCAAGTCCAATCCAATCCGTCTTCGCAGGAATACTCACATCCTCTCATTACTATACTGTGTACTGTTTCATCCTGACACACCTCACTACCTCAAAGAACGCTTTAAGTTTCTTTGTGACACCCATAATCTTTCTCTAAGATCTAACTCAAGTCTGATTCTTAAGACTCCACATCATAGTTCTTCCTTCTATGCTAACTCCTCTGTTAAATCTGTTAAGCTCTGGAATTCTCTGCCTCTCTCTATAAGACAAGCCCAATCACTCTTCTGCTTTGAAAAAGTATCTTAAGGCTCATTATTTGTCGCTAAATCCGCCGTGATTGTCGTTATCATCTCTGGATGATATAAATGAGTATGGATTGTATGTATGCCTATGTTACTTTGTATAAACTCGTACATATATGTTACATGTGTGTGTGTGTATGTGTGGTTGTGTGTGTGTGTGGGTGTGTATGTATGTGAATGTGTATGTATGTATGTGAATGTGTATGTATATTCTATTATATTATTATATTTACTTATATATTATATTATACTTATATTTACTATTATTTATTATATTATACTTATATTTACTTCACAACTACTTGTACACTTCTTAACCGCTTTTCTCTGCCTTGTCCTATACCCAAAGGTTGTCTGGAAGAGATCGCTCTTTTCTAATTGTATCTTCTCTAATTGTACTACTTTTGTTCTATCTTTTATTGGTGTACAATATATATGTATATAATATTGTTCTCATGTTATGTAACATAAAAATGTGAACTGAAATTTTGTAAGAGCAAGAGATCTTTGTCGTCGTCATAAAAATAACCATGTGTGAAAATCTTGACTAAGCGTTTATTGTGGTGTCGCTCACGTTGTTATTAATATCCACAGTTCCGAGCGGGTCATAGAGCGATGTTATACGGCCTATAAAATTTATGGGTAATGTGGTTTCCTTATAGAGAAAGAATTATTATAGTCGGTTCAGTACTTTAAGATTTTTTCGATTATAAACAAATAAACAAACCTATATTATAGTATGGATATTGGATAGTAACACAGAAGTCAACCAATATATCTATATATAAGGCAAATAATAAAGTATATACATGTATGGTTGCGTATAATTCCGTAAATTTTTATTCTTCCAAATTAAAACGAAATATGTTTTTTTAAATATCAATTTTGGCTAATTGATAAGAATTTTGTTTTTTAGTCTTACCCATAATTATTCATATATTAATAAAAAACATACGAAATAACTAAAGTAATTTTGTTAAATCATACACGTTTTCCTTAAACTGATATTTAAATAGATATTCATAAAGAATTTAACAGATTCTAACTTTATTGATATCAATGCAATTACAAAAAAAAAAAAGATTGAAACATCGGTATTTACGACAAAAAATACATACAAGCAGACATAAAAGCCACGACTAAGATTTATTACGAGAATTGAACTCGCAAATGACAAGTCACTATAGGAGTCTGTAATCTAACTCCGTTAAAGAAACTATTCATGATAAGACAGTCTAACAATAAACATGGACTGTAATCGCATGCGACAGTAGAATAACGTTTCATAATTGAATCATATCAGCAAGTATCTGTGTGGTAAACATCACTAACTCATTATTATATTTTTATATTTTAAGTGGCTCCTTAGCTCTTTATTACGATATCGGTATCAGAATATCAACGACAACGATATCAGTGTAATTTTTTATAGAATAATAACTCCACTTTTAGACGGTGTATCAAGATGAAACCTACGCTAGATTTGAAGTCGGACCTCCTGGTTTATTATTGTGAAAACAGATTTTATGTGATGCGTAAACAAACATACAGACAGACAGATAAAAATTCTACAATAAAATTTTGTATTCCTATTGCTCTCATAAAGACCCTTGCAATTCGTTTTTCTTTCATATTTCACATGTAGAGACATCGGTCGCTTACAATTTTATTACATGTATAGATGTTTTCATAGCAAGAGAGTCACCAAAAAATTGTTATAACTTATTGTACTATAAACAAATCATACAACTTGAAATAAGTCTAGTACAATGATATTTTGTGACGGTTTCGTTATATCTATTCCTATATGCTTATTTATTTGCAGCACTAGCTAATCTTGAGATATACTGCTACGATTGTAAAAGATTTTAAAATCTATTTTTGTTTTAAAAAAAAAAGCTTCACACTTAACGATTGTATATAGGGCGTTTGTGCATTACAAGGAATTTCACTGTTCAGCAGTCCGATTTTTTAAATCCCGATAAAAAATTCAGGTAAAATTACGTATAGTGCACAAACTAGTATATAAATACATTTATATGGAGTACCATATCGGACCGTAAAAATCGGACTATCAGACAGTAAAATTCCTTGTAGTGCACAAACGCCCGTAGGATGAAAATCTTTTCAAGGTATCCGGAAAACACAACATAAACACTAACGCCTATAGTCTATAGTCTATATAAATAATTGCCATACTGGGGTTCGAACCTGCTACCGCTAGCGCA
Organism: Euphydryas editha; assembly: GCA_036937285.1. NCBI lineage: Eukaryota > Metazoa > Arthropoda > Insecta > Lepidoptera > Nymphalidae > Euphydryas > Euphydryas editha. The sequence goes on from JAUPFZ010000023.1 coordinate 14,652,612, forward strand.
ACAGCTGGTGCTGTGGCGGTGTGCGAATCTATGTGTGGTGTCTGTGTGAGTGCGTCAACTTATCGTCGTATTAAAATCTGTTCGTGCAACTGAAGTAACGTGAATGGCCCGTTGAATAAATTGCTGATGCGAATCGTGGTACCGGTATAAAGTGTCACGTCTCGAAACAATAGCTTATCGGTACAGACGGTGGTATTTTTATCACGTAACGTGAATATTATTATGATAAGAAATATTTCTATGTAACAGTAGTGAGAGTTCCATCTACTAGAATAGAATAAAGTAGTATGAAAGTTTATTGTAGGAAGTAGCAGGAGGTAGATGTTGATAGGGCTGAATTCGAAGGCATTAATGACTTACTAATTTAATCTAGATTACAATGAAGAAGCAAAGTACATTTGTGACTGGTTTTATCGTTACATAACTTTTTGAACAGCCAGATCTACGATTTTTTCGAACCAGGGCATAACTTGATAGTGGTGCCCCCTCCCTTCAGTGTTCGAGAAAAACTGTTAAAACTGACAAATGAGTGACATTTTTGTGAAAATTTGTCAAATAATATTCCTTTAACAAATTAATTATAAGATTGTAGGAAAAGAGGCTTCACTTGTTCGACATTTCGAATTCTTATCTCAAGGATTTGGCGCCCCGGTTCCCCCCGTTATATCTGGGGCTGGTATGTTGTTACAAACATGTACATATCTGTAGTTTCTGATAAGGTTTGTCTGGCACAAAAGTTACTTATAGTCTATATCAGCAGGAGGCCTTTAGGCCCTAGTTTCACTTTAACTAACATACTATAACTTTTTGATTCCCATGTGACAAATAGGCATATTTGACAGATAAATTTAAGTTTGATGGTGAAATAGAAAGAAATATTATGAACTCTTATCTGATGGATACCGTTATACGTCAGATAGCTTAATCAGCAATCGGAGAAATAGGTCTTTAACATCTCGTCTACGCAATTCCCAAAAATTTGATTTGTGATTTCATTATTTGTGTATATATTGTAGTAATAAATATATAATTTATTATTACATGGAATATAAATAGATAGTCTTTGAAAAAGTTGTTTCGAACTACATATTTGATATTCCAGCCAGCAAGCAAATCATACATGTTATAGTTATATTATATATCTCAGATGACAGGCGGACAGACAATGGACAATGTACATTATACGTAAGCGACGTGCCTGGACACTGACTCAAGCATTGTATGCACGAACGATGCAAATGCAGTTAATCAGCACGTACGCCTAACGTGGGAGTATTCAGTGATTGTTAAAATCTTTAAATATTTTTTTTTTATTAATTAAGCTACGGTATGTTATCTTATAACTAATCTTTGACCCCACCTTATACATGGATAAGAGACTTTCGTTCAGCAGTGGGTTGTTTACAGGCTGATACAGTACAGTATGGTATGTTATATGACAATTGTTTTGGTGTAATGCTTCTAGTAGTTTGACGGGTTCAATTCTCACTCGGAACAGATATTTGAATTTGTACAAATATTTGTTTCTAGTTAGGGTGTCCCGGTCCCAGTTCTCAACACAGAAATCTAGTAACGATCGTAATTACTCATGGTATGAAATTGTCCGCCAACCCGCAGTGAAGTAGCTTGGAGCATTGAGCTTCAAACGAGACACAAAAGAAGCCTTTACCCAGAAGTAGGACGTTTACTGGCTGGATGGAGTGTGGCACTTCAAGATATACGATATTGTTACATATTTCTAATGTTATATTAGTATCATGTCCAAAATAAAGTTAAAACACTCGGTAGTTTATTCACAATAAGACATATTTATATAAATATTATACAAAATTTTAGATCGGTATAATTCTGTTTGAGAAAATAAGGCATAAACCATTATTTATAAAGAATAAAGATTTATAAATATAAGCACGCCTGATAACTGTACTGGATTCTTGCAGTTTTACCGTTAATTTTCTTGTTTTTCACTGTTATTATCATACTTATTGACATTTATGAACATCGGGAGCCCCATGAGTCACAGCGAGATGTTTCATAGCCATTTGAAGTGGATATCTGATGACTGACCCGTTGGCGCAGTTTGCAGTGACCCTGTTTTCTGCTCCAAGGGTTGTGGGTTCGATTCCCGCCCCGAGTCTGGGTGTAATATATGTTATTTATATATGTATTATTTATATGTATATTAATTTAAAAAAAATTATATCAGTCGTCTGTTACCTATAACACAGGCATTAAGTTGCCTACCTTAGGAACAGACGACCGTGTGTGTGTTAAACATATTAAAAAAAAAACATATTAATTGATTAAAAAATATCAATAGATGGACAACCATTCTGATGTAGTGGTATGAGTAGTTGACTTAACACCGGCGGTCGCGGGTTCGTTTTATAAAAATATTCATGTATGGTCTTGGTGTATATCCTCATTGGTCTCACTGCCGTGCCTTGAAGAGTACGTTCAGCTGTCGGTTACAGTTGTTATTACGTGAACGGTTAAATTATTCGTCATTGACGATTTACTTAGTGTTTTACGAGTAAATAAGTACGGCGTAAAAAAGGTATTTGCTCTATCAATTAGGATGAATTCCTCAATTTAATTAACACGTGACTGAAGATCAAATTAAGGATAACATATACCTATTGCGTAAAACTTTTGTGATTTTTTTCCATGCCGTTCCGGTCAAATCGCAGGACGAGACTATACTTAAACGGTAATAATTTAATTTAAATTAATTTATTACCTGCTTACATTGCTAATTTTAAAGCTATTTCAAGTTAAGTACTCTCTATCATGAATCAATGAAATCTTCATTAATTACGTTAGTGACGCTATATTAACTAAATATTAGTGAGTACTCACTAATAGATGAACACATATTCAATGATCAAATACGTGGACTCTGATATTCACATATTTATACATTGAATAGTCACTAATTCTAATAATTAATTAAATAATTTAATATATTGAAGCTGCACGCTTATGGAATACCTTACCGTTGTCCATTAGACGTGCACTGGCATCCTTTTAAAAAAAGGATCAAACAGTACTATTTACATCTTTGAGACTTTTGTCGTCCCCATCGTTAACTATTGAATTTATCTATATGTATATTTGTTTATATGTACCGTTGTTATATGTATATTTATGTATATGTGTATGTGTGTATGTATGTATATATATGTATGCGTATATATGTATTATGCTAAGTTATATATGTAATTGTATTTATTATTGTTACGTATTTATATATGTAGTGTACGTATACTATTTATGTAATATGTTGTTTTATATTATAGTGATTTGTATTGATTAGTTGTTTATGTATAGTTTGTTTTTCTTTTTACTGTGTTTTTTTGTTTACTCTGTACACCCTCACCGCTTTTTATCACATTAACTCCTTGACGTTGGTTGTCTGGAAAAGATCGCTGCTTAGCTATAAGACCGCCTTTTGTACATAAGTCTTTTATTTTATACTTAAACAGTTTGTTTCTTGTATGTGTACAATAAAGAGTAAATAAATAAATAAAAAAACAATTCTGCGTGGTACGATTCTCACATTGATAAAAAGTGGATAGTTATTTAAAATTAGTGACAACTTAAAATTAAATAGTCATGTAAAATTCCACTGAATTATGTTTAGAGAGTATCAAAATGAAATTATGGTTACTTTACTGTACTACTAAGTCAAAATTTCTAGTGTAGTGGTGACGAAAGTTCAATTAGAAAATTAGACTGCCGCGAGTATGATTCCCGCTCGAAGTAGATATATATGTATGTATTTGTATAAATATATGGTTTGTCCCTGTGGGCCTTCCCCTAAGCCTAGCGCGTAAAGTCGTTGGTCCCGATTGTTATCATACACCTGCTAACGATCGTAACACTTGGCAAAGAAATTATCCGCCAATCTGTATTGGAGCTACGTGGCGAATTAAGCTCCAGCCATAAGGTAAGAGATTTTCCTCAGCAGTGCAATATTTATAAGCCGTTTTATTTTCAACTTGTTAAGAGCAATTTTTAAACAAATTCTCGTTCAAAACTTACTATAGATTCAAAATGTAGTAGACTGCTGGAAAAAAAACCAGTACATATCTTTTAAATGAAGCATATGAAATTTTTAGTCTTAAACTAGTGGGAGGGATGCGCTGTGCCGCGCTCCCGGCTGCATGGGTACCATCATCTTGCTTGCATCTCCCGTGAAACTGCTTTGCTGTGTTTCGGAGAGAAGGGCAAGACAGGCAGTGTAATTACTGGCACCGAGACTTTAACACCTTATGTCTCTGGATAGGCAACACATAAATCAGTTGCCTGGGCTATTTCCAGGTAAACTGGTTTATGTTTAATGGGCGACGTCAACCACTTACCATCAGGTGGAACGTCTGCCAGTTTGCCTAACCAACTAACATAAAAAAAACTACGTTTAAGTATGAACACTAGGAAATATGTAATAGTGTAATTTATTATTTAACCGGAGTCGAGGTGGCAGGTCAATGTTATACGCTATTGTCACATCTTAATACATTAATACAAGATTTTCCGTAAGTTTTTTTGTATGCTCTTTGTCTTGTTTTTGCTTATGACGCGCGAATATTACACAGGTTTAAAATTAATTGCTAACATTAAAAAAACATGTTACATGTTATGGAAATATTTAATATGTGTAAAATTTAATTGTAAAGGTATGTAAATGTTTTAATAATATTTTAAAAGGATTTACTTTTATAAAGAATTGTGTATTAAATTTTCTTATATTTGACTTTTAATTTTATTTACGCGGCTCTTTTAACATGTATTTTTACCCGACTGCGACAGAAGGAGGGTTATGTTTTTCAAGTGTATGTATGTATGTATGTATGTATGACCATTTCTTTGGCACGCCCTACAGCTCAAACGGCTGGACGGTTTTTGACATATGAGGTGTCGTTGGATTTGTCTAAATTGTAGTAGTGAGATAGGCTATATAAATTTTCAAAATGGCGCCCACAAATGGCGGAATGAGGGGGGAGTTGAATTTTTTTTCTTACTGTAGCAATATGGGTATAAAATGAAACCTAGTAATTTGTTTTATTCTTTTTAGTTTATAATATGAGTATTTTACGCAGTCGGGTTTTTTGATTTTTTAAATTAATTATTCATAATGCTTGAATTCGTGAAAAAATATCGTTATTCCTAACCACATCAGCTGTTGGATGTCCACTGCTGAACGTATGCCTCCCTCACCATCTCTGGGGCGATTTGCCAATACACGCCACGCTTGGCAGGCGGGCTGGCGAGCGCAGTGTGTTGCGGCAGAATGTGGAGACACTGCTGCCCATCACCATCCTGGTTGATGTACACTGTACAGTTATTCCACTATCCGGTTACCGTAACTTTGCCGTACGGTGACCGGATAAACGGCAAAACGCTATTCGTAACAATAATTATATTTTTATTCCGGGTAACATTTCGAGTTATTAAATTTAAAAAAAAAATACATTTTTATTTCTGAAAAAGAAATACGATATTTCAAAAAAGAACTCAAGGCAACTATAAATATACGTTTTTAATATTTATATTTGACAAAGTTGTCTTAAGTTGTTGCCTTGAGTTCTTCTTTGAACTATCTTATTTCTTTCCCAGAAATAAAAACGTCATTTTTTTAACTTAAGACAACTTTGTTATTTAAATTTGTTAAATTTTGAAAATGTATGTGTATTTAAACATTAAAAAATATGAAATAAAAAAATTCTATTATTTTGTGCGTTACAATGTTAATATTAACATAGCATATGTGTAAATATATAATCTATGGCCGGATACAAAAAAAAATGTTCGTTAAAGTATTTACCATCCTGTGCGTTTTAAGTTATTCCTTTTAAGTTCACGAGGTAATGATAAGAAGCCATACTTAGAAACTCGACATCATATTTAGGTCACAATAAATCCAATACGACTTCACACGAGAGTTACTAAAGAAGAATAATAATGGGTACGTTCGCGGCCCTCTTCTAATGGAAGATTTTCTACACTTTGAAAGGAGCGCATGCGCACGTCATACATTCAACATGCGCGGAAATAGAACGACATAATGTGCGCTCCTATCAAAGTGAAAAAAATCTTCACTTAGAAGGGTGCCGCGAAAATATCCAATAAGAGTTTAGTAAAAATATTAAATATTTTTATTATAATTATAATAGTCTCTATGGCTAATGTTTAAATCTGTGCGTTGTCTTTCAGTCATATCATAACTGTCAAACTGAACGTCCAATTATACATATGATTTGGAAATTGTTATTTACACTGATACTGACAATTGCGCAAGGAATCCATAGCCAAAGAAGAAGAATAATAAAATTGTTATTTAATAAATAAATAAAAACATTCGTTTTTATACCGACTTCGAAAACAGAGAAGTTTTCTTCGAACCGCCTCATTTAAGAACCGATATTTTTTTTGTCTAGGTAGGATATAATCATACGGACACGGCGCGTCACACTCTCGAGGAGTGCGCTGCCTGGGGGCCCCAGCGCCATGCCCTGGTGGCCGTGATAGGCGGAGACCTCTCGTTGTCGAGCGTGATCCGCTGCATGCTCGGCAGCGAGAAGTGCTGGTCGGCTGTGACCTCCTTTTGCGAAGAGGTCATGGCTTTGAAGGAGGCTGCGGAGCGGGAGCGTGAAGCAGACGTTAACGCTGACTCGCTCCGCAGGAGACGACCGGGGGGAAGGAGACGCCGCTACGCGCTCCTTCACCCTCCGCACTAGAGTGGGAGGGGCACCGTTAATCCTCCCACCCGCCACTAGGGCAATAGAGCGCTCACGGTGCCCGCGAGCGCTCTATAGGCGAAGGCGGTCCGCATAGGCGGGCCAACCGTCGGGGCGTCACGGTTGCATGCGAAAGCGATCCCGTGGCGCCCCACTACGACGATGAGGGCACCGCTGGGTTTTAGTGCGGTATTCTGGCACGTTCTGCGTGCCAGCGAGTCCCACATACCCGCCGCCTCTCCGTGGCGGGATGCGTAAATGCATTTCCCAGCGATGAAAAAAAAAAAAAAGGATATAATCATACATTCCGTTCGTTCGTTCGTTCCATTTTCCCAGTTAAATTTGGAGAAAATATACCACCTACAAATTTTATGTTTCAAAGTCAATTTTTTTCTTTATAAGTTTTTATTTTGTATTATTTAGTATACATAACATCACTTATCTAACACACTCACATATATATCTAGAGTAATATTGATATAAAATCGATTAGTATTATCTTTATAAGTTCATTTACTTATGATGAATCTTTACATTCCAAGACGCCAGCGTCGTGAAACTCGTGAGTACGTACTGTTACGAGCCTCGTGGATATTCAGTTTTTAAAAAACAACTTTATTAAATTATATTTAATTATTTATAATATTAAATAAAATACAGAATTAGTTGGTGAGACAGCCGTCCGGTATGGATGTTGGATCGAGTTCGAGACTGATGATTCATGATTGGGTGTTTCATGCTTGGGACAGACGGCTATGAGTTAGGAATGACTGAGTCACCAGAAAAGGGATGCGTGGTGAGCGAAAAGGGGTGCAAATACTATCTATAACAGTACATATGTATCGAGGAGAAGGAAGTGATTGTCGGCGTCCTTGCAGACACGTCTAGTGTTATATAAACACTTACGTACGTTATGGTACAGAGACAAGCGAATATTTACCATACATTTAATAACTGTGGAATGACGTTGTTGAAGAGTTCCGCAATTTTTATATATGCAATTATATTTAACGCTGTATTTTTAACTTAACTTTTATCATTTGTATTCAAATATTATAAGTTTTACAATGATTTTCCGTTGATGCTGCTTGCAGTGACCTTTTCTTTCGCTCCAGGGTCGTGGGATCGATTCTCTCTCAGATTCTGAGTATAATGTTTATATATTTAATATATCACTACATATTATCAAACAAAGTACTCCCCGCGTCTGTCTGTTCGCGATAAACTTCAAAACTAAGGCACGGATTTTCATGTGATTTTTACCAATAGATAGAGTGAATCATGAGGAAGAATTAGGTACATATATATACTCCGGGCGCAGCCGGGACTGGCCGCTAGTTTATATATATTTATAAGATAGAAAAATATATATATGAATATGTACATCAGTCAGCTATTATTTAAAACAAGCATTAAGTTGCCTGCTTTAGACATACGACTGTGTGTGTATGTGAAACATACTTAAACATGTTTATTTATTTAAAAAATGTTATGCAAAATAGTATCTAAAGTTATCTGTAAATATAAATAATTAATGACGTCAAAAATTCGTGAATTGCGCGTGCGTACATGCTTCTAGTTCGACCGCTTTAACGAATAATATAGACTTGAAAAGTCATAATTATGTTTCAACAAACTTACACTGTCCGCCGGTTTCCGTTTGCTATGCTACTTAGTTTGTAGTTTTTAAGTATAAATAAACTATAATTATCAGGGTTCTGAGCTATATCCATCTCAAATATTAAACCATATTTAAATATTAAACCATATCACGCGTATATTGCGATAACTAGAAGCGTCTTTGGTGTCACCTGTCTTTAATTTTAATTACGATTAGTTGATGATCTTGGTTACTGCTTGGTTCTCCTGATTCGGAACGTGATAAAGTTTATATAATATTTTTAAACAACAAACTTTGTTAGTTTTTTTTTTACAAAATCAAAAATCTATATATTCAAGAAGGCTTCAAAAGCAATTTCGAATTGTCATTTTATTAATTATAGTTATTGTAAAGCTATCACCGATTCGGAATGTAGAGTCTGCTGAGAAGAATCAGCAAGAAACTCAACAGTTACTCTTTTAAAAACCTTATGTTAAAATGTCCTGCATGAAATTTTTTTGTAAGAGGTAGTGCCATTCTGCTTTGCAGCCGTATTTGGCCGGCACGACCGAGGTGGTACCTCTCGCTCATATTATGATACCGGCGTAAAGTGATAGTTATGCTGTTGGGTTTCATGCGGTTTTCGAGTATCCGGTGGCCTATTGAGGGGGTTTGGGGAAAAAGAGGGCAACGCATCTGCATCATCTTATGCGGATGTTTATGCGTCGGTAGTCACCAAAAGGCTCCGACTGCTGATTAAAAAAAAATGATTAAGCCATCAATCAAATGCGTAAATACCAGAAAGAAATAGATTTACGGTATAAAACATTGACGTCATAATTTCAATGGACATCGAGGCCATAAGAATTAAGTGCAACCAGTATATTAACACAAGTTTTTTTTTTTAATAAATATGTTTAAGAACTGGTTTTTATGCTCTAAATATCGTGTATTATCGTTATTGAGTGTGGAAGTAAGCGTGAAACAAACTAAAAAATATTTTTAAATTTATATTTATTTATTAAAATTATATTCTTAAAAATGTCATTACAGACGTCAATGGAAAAAAAAAAAACTAAACTGACATCACAACAACAAGTATCCTAGCGAATTGCTTATAATATTAATACTAACTTTTCTATCATTGCAAACATAAGCTGAACTGAAGTGCCTTAAATATATACATAGTTATAAATGTATATATATATATAAAAATATACTGCTGTTCTGTGTTCCTTTGTATGTAAGTACAAACGAGAATAGCGGTAAGTTTGACGGCCGGCTGATCGAGTGGTCAGGCAACTGGACACTTTACGCAGCGGTCGCGGTTTCGAATTCCGCCAATTGCAGATAATTTGTATGACGAATACAGATGTCTGCACCGGGTCATGGACGTGTATATATGTATTTATATAAATTTGTTTCAGTTCCTAGTACCTGTAACACAAGTTCTTACGAACTTAACACGGGGCTAGGCTAACGTGGTGTGATTGTTGGTTAATATTTTTATTTATTTTATTTAGTAAAGTAGCTAATTATAAACTGGCTTAATGCGTCGGAGTTGCACACATAGAGTCTCATTATAATTGTGTATTATTGGATGTATTTTGTGAGATTGCGCTGAAGATCCTTCTTATGAAGATTCTTATGAAGGGATTTCTTTTCTTTATTTTTTACTAATTTTATTATTTTTCGCTATAAAGGCCAAAGTAGTAAATACTTAACTGTTGCGGATCCAAAAGTGGTTGAAAAGAATGTTCATCCATCAGTCTGTTACAGATCTGTAAGAGAAGGACAAGCGATAAACAGCGGAGTCTTGACAATAGCTTTTCATCATTAAAAAAAACTATAATTATAACAATATTATAATATTTTAATAATGATAATAGATGTATGTGTGTGTGTGTGTGTTTATGACTAATAGGGAATTTTCCAAATCTAGACATTTTTAGAATTTCTGACGTATCGCACAAATCAAAGAAACAATAAAATCGTTTCGTTAACTACATGATCACGACAATATAATATCATACAACAATCATCTCTAATTTACAGCGATAAATTAGCCTGACGAAATGAAACAGCGATACGTAATATAGTTAACCAAGGCCGTTGTTAGACAGAGATGGGTATATTTTTGTGTGCTCCGTCGCGTAATTTATCGTAACGATTTCGCCACGCTGACCGTGAGCGATGTGTCAAAACAAGGAATCCCTATGCTGGCTGAATATGAATGTCTATGCCATTTGAATTAAAAATGTATGAACAATGGCGGTAAAACGCAATTCAAAGATTTGTATCGTAATAGGTGGTCTATACCCTAGGAGTTATTTCGACCTTTGCTGATTTGCGTGAGGATTATAGTTAAATTATATTATGATTCATAAATAAGCAATACGATTCGTGATTAAATCGCGTTATTTTAATAGAAAGGTTTAGGTTTAGGCTTTTGACCTTTGCAATTGCTTAAAGAATATTTTCGGAAAAGTTGCGTGTTTGAAGGTTTGTGATCGATCTACATTTCTATTTACGTTACAAAGCCTGTCCATTAGAGTAGACTATTCGACCCGCTACTTATTTCATGGACGTAAAGCAGACATAAAGGCAGATGAAACCGCGCGAGTCATCTAGTATGGGCGGGTCTTAGGGTATATCAATGTTATTTTGTAAAAGATTTTGAATTGACTTCTATGTAATTAGGTATAATATATCCTATATATTATTTTTGACTTCGATTTTTGAAATTGAAAAAAAAATTGGAGCGACCTTTCTGTCCTTTGGAGAGGGCTCTTAAAATACCCTACTACACGTATATATACTACTACTTATATACTTTTTTTTAATGTCGATATTTCGGACAAGTTACATGATGCGTGGTTGTGACTTGATGAACTATTCTTCGTAGGTGGTTTATTACCACGAGCGTCGAAGCTAAAAACGTTAATGAATTGATATATTAATTTTAATAATTATTTTTTTATATATAATTGTTTCAACGTAAATCATTCTAAAAATAATTTAAAGATTGAAACACAATAAAATAAAATTTTAATTGTATTTGGTATATCGTAGTAATAATTATTTTTATAAACTTGTTTCAACGCAAATCATTCTAAAAATACTTTAAAAATTGAAACACGATGAAATGTAGTATTTCTAGATTTCCTTACAGAACAAATCAGCTTCAGTATAATTTTAGCCATTCAATTTACATACATGTTAATAAAAAATTTTTAGATACTTCAATATAAACAAATCCAAACATGTTTTTGTTTTACAATAAAATTATCATTACATATGGGAGTTGTAGCTAAAATATTTAAATTCAATAATTTAATAAGACTTTGTAGTTATTATGTAAACAGTGAAACAATAAACTGACACGCGTGCATAATTATAGCTTTGTTTGATCTTAAGTTATAACTTGAAGGACCTATTTCATTTTGCTGATAAACTCTGGCACATTAGTTATCCATTTAATTAAAAGTCTAGATCGAATTTTATCGCGGTTATTTGTTTAAAAAACTTTACAGTTTAACGATTTTTCAATTAAATTATTTCCCGACGTTTCGGATTCTTTACAGCGTCCATTAAATGAGTAAAATTCGCGTAAGTAAATATAAGAGAACAGTACATTAGCTACTGAAAATCTTTATCAGGAGGAGAAAAAATAAGCTCTTAGGAACTGTTTCAAGTCTAATAAACTAGAACCTTTGGATTCACGTGGAGTTTAATGGTGGAAAAGAAAAATAATATCATAAACTTGTGTGTGTTAGATATCGTTATACGTCACATAGCTTTAACAGTAACCTGTGAAACAAACTTTAAGGTTTTATTAAAAGGATAGCAAATAGGATTATTCATAGGATATTACTTCTCAAACTTTCATGGTCACTAAGTCAAATATTAACACATAAAACAGGATACTTATCATCTTATTCGTTATAATAGTTTCCGATATTTTAGCACTGTTGTGACCATTGTAAGGTTTACTGACCATATCTAGGCTACCATTTTTATTTGTGTCGTAAGAGAATCCATTTACGGATGATATCCAGGACGCCCGGGTAGGCAGTCCTAGATCTATGTCGGACTCGGCAATTTGGGAGTGCAATACCGTACTAAACCCATGCGGGAGCCTTCAGCCGCTTTAATTGGAGGGTCCCGGATCTGCAGGCAACCGGATCCCTCCAGTGACAGGCAGGCTTCGGCGAAAAGGCCAGACTTCTCCTCCATGGGGACTGTCTGGCTCACCTCTGAACAGTCCCGACGATGCCGTGTCTAGCAGGACCGGGTTCCCATCCCGGCCCGACACGGGCACAGGGGCGTTACTGGAGGCGCACTAAGTAGCGCCTCCTACGAACCTCCATTCGTCGCTCGCGGATGGAGTGACAAGTCCCCTAGTCAAGGTCTGACGTCGGTCCTCGGAGAACAGGAAATAAATGTTCCTAGTCGACACTTTAGTGAATTCTCGCGAAAAGAAGGTCCTAAGCACCGTGGTATAGACGTCGTTTACGCGTTTTCGTGTGATAATTTTAAAACTATGTATGGCCAAGTTACATAAAAGCGTGAAAGAGTAACAAAAATCCATCCATACAATCTTTCGCATTTATAATATTAAATAATAGGATCTACACTCTTAATAATTTTAAAAACTTACGTGTTGACAAATTAGCCGATATATGTAAATTTGTCCATTGTTTAATCTTGATGAAATGTGTTAATATATTATGTACTTATCTTATATATTTTTATATATAAAAATATTTGACGTTAAAATATACTGTAAATATTCAATGTCATCTAATAATAGTAAATTACCGAAATTACGTATTTAAGTGAGTGCTGTTGCTAATCTCGATAATAATAGGTTATTTATTCTTAAACATTTATTTCAAATTATATATTTTAAAATATTAAAATATTTTTATCTATTTTTAAATATTTAATTTAACCTCACGTTGGAATGTGTTTTTCAAGACCCCCGATAGGATTGCCACAGAGGGTTGTTGTGTATGAGGCGTTTATTTATTATAACAAAAAGAATGAAAGATTTTTTATTATTATTACAAAATCCACGAATTTCACACAATATGTCCCTAATTCCTAAAATAGTAATAACTGTTTTTTAGGAACAAGTAACTTCCTTAAAACTTATTTCATCACAGTCATGTTATGACTATTTTACAAGAAAAATGAAATAGAAATTGGAAGTAATATTTACCCGAAAAAAGTTTAACTTTTCGGATAAATCTATGTAATCTAAATGATTCTATTTAAAGATATCAGATGGCATTAAACGAGTTAGAGACATAGAGTGACATAGGGTTTATAGGCATTTGTTTTATTTTTATTTTTATGCAACGATATTTATTTCTTTTTTTTATTTATACTTTATTGGGCAATACTTTATTGAATCGTACAAAAAGCGGGCTTAATGCTAAAAGCATTCTCTACCAGCTAACGTTAGAACGTACACGAGCGGACGTTTATAAGGTGTATAAAACCAGAAATTGAAAATTTTAATTTTCAAAAAAGATAAGAGAATATAATAAAATAATTAAAATTATATTAATATTAAATTAAATACACGAGCAATAAATACATATACATACATAGATAGATAAACAGTTTTTTTTTACCGACATACATTTTAATTTGTTAATTTTTTGTCCACAGAGAGACCTCGCCTACGTCGCCCATCGGCGACGAGAAGGAGTCTAAGATGAATCAAATACAATTTTCACCACCACTAGAGAAACAAAATAGTACTGTAAGTAATTATACTTATAATAAACTAAATATTGTTCGTTTGTTTGTTTGAAACTGTCATCACAGTATCTACTCTGTATTAATCACTATTAATCAGTGGAATTTTCATAAATTACGCTTATTAGCTGTATTCATTACATATCAGTGAATTTCAATAACAAGTTAGTGGTCAGTAAAAGACATCCACGTATTCAATGATCAAATCAGTGGACTCTGATATTCACATATTCATATATCACACGTGTGACGTGGGACGATTTTCACATTAATAAAAAGTTAATAGTCACTTAAAATTAGTGAAATTCCACTGATTGACTGTGAAGTCAAAGTAATTTAAAAAACTAAAAAACCCGATTGCATTTCTCTGTAATTTTGAAATGAAATAATTTTTTTTTTAAATATTGATATACCCAGTGTCACTCTCTAAATACGAATCTAATAACACCTCTCAACCTAAAATCCATCAATTCGTTCAGGCTGCAGAGCGACACAAGCAATTATACATACATACTCTCGAAAAACGTAACCCACCTTCTGGTGCATTCGGGTAAAAAGTGTCTAAAAAAGTTGATTTAAATTTTGAAAGTAAGACCACAATGGAACTTTCATGTGCTTAGTATTCATTATTATAACGCTTTCTTTAACCTAAATGCTTCAAAATTACGCATAAATGAGACAATTGTATAATTTTCTCTATAATATAGTAAATATATATATTTTTAATATTATATAATCGTACAGAATTTCGTGATAAAGAATATCCAGTGTCCTAGCTCGTAGTATGGACTCAAATCATGTTAAGTCATTCTATTATATGTATAAGATGATAAGACTATGGTAGACGTCGAGTTGCGGATACAAGCCCGTGTATACATATACATATAAGTACATATCGCCTCTTTAAAAGAATAACGTGATATTTTATAAACCACATCTTTACAGGAGAGCAATTTCAGACATTTAAGACTTGATAAATTCTAAAATATTGATAATTTTACTTACTATTAATTGTTTTCCTACAGTAAAATTATCAATATTTTAGAATTTATCAACTCTTAAATGTTTGAAATTGCTCTCCTGTAAAGTTGTAAGATGATAAGCCGATCTATTATTGCCTGTATAAGGCCGCCTCTTGTACATTTCTCTTATAAACATTATACAACGTACAAAACTTTTTTGGCGTGCTTGAATTGAATTGAATTGAGTCATTCAAATTAATTCAGCAGTTTCGTCGTGATGTGTGGTCAAGATATAGACAGAGAGACAAAAATAAAAATAATATAGTTTTCGCTTCATTATCGAGTGTAGTATAACCTCCAGAATTTTTTTTCTATTGTAATTATCTTCAATCTACAGAATTCAGTATGTATATATATATATTTTAAGTTTATTAGGTCATAAGACTTATTTTGGCATATTAATGAAAACTTTATATGAAAAGTTTTAAAATATGTTTTTTCATAAATAACAATTGTATAAAAGGTTTTTAAAAATACTAAAATCTAAAAAAAAAAATAAAAAATAACTCTTATATAAATATTTGTAAGAACATTACGTTATTTTGTTATCGTATTACAAAGTTGCAAATAGACATAGCACATTGCAACTTGCTATTAAAATTATGTCGCAAACTTTTGCTTTTAAATTTTTCACAAAATGTTGACTTCGTATAAAAGACGAAAACAAGTTAACACATCGCTCATTTGGAGCGACAGTGACACAAATGCAAATTAGTTAACTTTACACCAGATCAGAATAAAGATTATTTCATAGTTCAAAAGAAGATCCTGAAGCATTATTACGGCTAATTATTATTTTAAAATTGTTTTATTATAGCTGGACATGGCATTTTCACTAGCAACGCAGATGTTTATGCATATATTGTTTTAAACTAACGCGATCACTATTCATATTTAAATTTATATTTGTACAGGTGCTTACCGCGTTTATAACTTTGTTTAGTTCCCTATATTTCGGCAATGTTTCAATCGCCATGACCACGGGGAGACGTTAGTCTCCCCGTGATCGTTATAAACGCGGTAAGCACCCGTACAAATATAAATTTAAATACATATGTTTATGCATAGTATTTTGGAATTAATAAGTCATTTTCGCGTATTTTTGCAAATGTGTCACTGTCGCTCCAAATGAGCGACATGCTGAATATTTAAAAAGAGAAATTTAAAATATTTAATACTTACTGTGTATCAGCTTGTAAAAATTCTTCGTTTCAAGCTCGAGGCAGATATTGTATTGTATGTACAAATATTTGTGACTCGGAGAGCACGTAAAGCCATCGGTCCCGGTTGTTATCATAGACACCTAATGCGTTACTCATAGTAGGAATATTATCCGCCAACCCGCAGTGGAGCAGCGTGGTGGATTAAGCCCTAACCTTTCTTCTATATGGAGAAGAGGTCTTCGCTCAGCAGTAGGTGGTTTACAGGCTGATACAGTACAAAAATTTATTTTTATATGGGAGGAAAATATTCTTAGTTGACCTAAGTAGAAATTGACTTCAATTTTTTTAAACATTAACTGTTAACATTTATTCTATTATATATTATACAACAAAATTACATGTAATTTTAACTCAACGTAGACACTTCGACGTACACATTTTAAAATGTAATTACATACAAATATGGTATGTAATTGTTAATATTTATTCTTAAGCAGTAACTATACAATGATCTATAAAACGAAAATGGTTAAGAACAAATATTATATAGGAAGGATAGTTTATAGTTTTTATAGTTGTGTGGTGTTGTTTAATATAATTTAATATAATTAATTTTAATATAATGTTAGTTTTTCCTCCTTACATATGAATATATTATTGTTATAATTGCGACTAGTTACTGTGAATTTATAATATGTCGCTAAATGAAAAGTCATATAAAATAAATAAAGCGGCCCGAACCCGGCTGCGCCCGGTTTATTTATATGTACCTAAACCTTCCTCATAAATCACTTTATCTATTGATGAAAACTGCATGAAAATACGTGCAGTAGTTTTTTTTAATAATAATATATAGTGACTTATCAGAAGGAAATATATTAATAATAATTCAAAACAAATGAAGAAAGATGGTCTTATCACTAGTAGAGCGATCTCTTGGGTATAGGACACGGTATAGTAAACGCTGATTATGAAGTATACCAAGAGTTTGACGTTATAATGATAAATATAATATGTAGTTTTGTCTGTAAATAAATACATAAGGATCTGTATAAACTTCTATATGTTGTAATTATAAGATTTTTTTTTGTGGGAATACTGTTTCATACTCCATTCCTAGGAGTAATCTAATTAAATTTTTAAAAGTGAAATTATCTATTTTAAATTTTAAAGTTGTTGAGAAGAGTTTTGTGCATACTTGTCCTCTTTTTGAAAAGTAGGTAACGCTCTACTTAACATGCATTAATATGTGTAAGCCTAAGATATTTTTTTGATTTGATTAGTTTGATAACTAAAAA
The DNA here is from genome assembly GCA_036937285.1 of Euphydryas editha. Lineage (NCBI taxonomy): Eukaryota > Metazoa > Arthropoda > Insecta > Lepidoptera > Nymphalidae > Euphydryas > Euphydryas editha. The sequence continues at coordinate 14,670,204 of JAUPFZ010000023.1, forward strand.
AAATTAAAATATTTTTATATGGCAGGTTTTTACTAAGCAAATTATATACCAACAAATATTTTGATTCTGTAGATAATAAATATTATTTAGTGCCTTAAAAAATAACACAATTTTCTAACTATACATAAAATAATAATTTGAGAAACTAAAGAGATGGATCAGGGTATATTATTATCAGAGTGACGACCGTTTGGTGTAGTGGTAAAAAAATACATTAACGCTGACAGTCGAGTAGTTATAACAATGTATGAACATATGTCATGAGCGGGAATCAAAATCACGACCCCTATCGCTACAGTCAGTTGCTATGCCCATTGTGCCAACTCATTATCGAATCATAGAATTACATATTAGGCTCATATTAGGCACATATTAGGGCCCATTTTACCGGTTGATGATAAAATTTATCTAGCAAATACTCTTAAATTAAGTATAGGCTATCGAAGACTTTATCAGCAGGAAGTAAAACAAGCTCTTAGGACCTGTTTTACCAAAACTAATAAACTAAAAGTATTGTTTTCACATGTTGCTAATAAAAATATCTGATATCGGATAATGTGGTGAAAAACTATATATTTACATTTTACAGACACTTGTGGTATGGTGGTGGTATCATGTCTGCGTGGAATGGTGCTAAAAATACTGGCAGCATTTCCCCGTTGAATCGCAATTACGATTGTCTGGGCAAAAATGCACTAACTCTCCTGTCACTAGTATAGATCATTATTATTATTATGAATATAATATTATTTTATTGTAACTACAGATGTGGCAGAAGCGACAGCAAGCGGTGTGCGTGCGGCACGCGTTCAAACACTACGGTTCCAACAAGAGACCGAATCATGTTCTTAGCAACCTAAACATGTCCGTCGCCAAGGGGACCATGTAAGTCCTCGTATTCTATCCTTATTCTTTACATGTTTTAAAGTAAATTATAAATATAGTGTACAGATTCACATAGATTTCACTGACTGAATATTTTCCAATATTGGGCGGCATCTAGAAAAACAAGTTTATGTTGGTACACACGTACATTTCTTATAGTTGACAAGTTATTTAATTTTACGCTTTACTTTTGCAGAACCTTTTCCAAGCGTTTTAAGGTTATTAAATATTTTTTTCAGATAGTAGACTTAATTTTATTTAATGTGCCGATGAAATGAACTTCATCAAATTTACGCATTATCTAAAGTATAAATAATAATAATAATGTATAAAATATATTTCTTCATATATATTTTTTTAATCAGTGTGAAATTAGATATTTAATGAAACCGCTAATCATATATTTGGGTGATTCTTTTCTAACTGTGACTTTTTTTATTAATAATTTTTGGATATCACAATTATTTTTTTTTTATCTGTTTATGGATGTTATTACTCTAAATTATTGTAAAAATGAAAGTCTGAGACGATTTCGCTACAACTTGAAAATTTCGAGAGCGACAATCAAATTTCAAATTTTTCGTTCCACGGTACTGACTGATTTGTCCACGGTACTGACATATAATAAATTTGACGAACATTCTTTAGAAAAATCGTTTAATTTATTGTTTTATAACACTTTTAAACTCTTTAATATTAATTAACGTTTAATTATTGAACATTTTTATAATGAATAATAGTAATCATAACAATTTATTTTATAATTTATAGCAAATATTAATCAACTACAATTTAACTTATATTTGATAAGAAATTCAATGTTAAATATTTACATTGGAAAAAAAGTGATGAAATATGTTCATGAACATATAATTAACCCAAAAATTTCATTTATAGATCATTAATTAATGACCAGTGAGAACAAACAGTAAAGGACATAAAAAATCACAGTTAGAATGGAATCACCCATTTACTATTTTTCCCGACAAACCTTAAATTAAATTAAGCTTAAGTTTAATATTCTAGAACAATTTCGAACCGCTGTTACATATTCATAGCTACACATGTCTATGTAATAAATATGCCACATAATGACGGTTTGTACCTGACTAATGACGTTAGTAAGAAGGAAGGGTGGCAGCATGCCAACATATAACCTCGCCGATGAACAAAAGATTATTAACCTTTGACAACCATTGTTTTAAAACTCATTGTGACCTACAAGACCTTATGTCTTAGAAAATAGAGATCTTAGTTCCTCATTTCGATAATTGTGACGTTCGTATGTTGAGCTTAAAAAGGTTGTTGGTTCTTAAGGCACGTTACAAGTATATACTGGTATGAGTGTTTAGTATATCTTTTTGACACGTCAATGTGTTGAAGATTTTATGGTAGATAATATCTTATTATACATTCGTTTTAAAAAATTAAAATGGTGAGCTATAGGTGCTAAATACGAGTAGTAAGGATCTAAGATATTTTTTTTACTTAGATGTCAAAATAAGTGGCGATTACCAAATAAAATTTTAAGGTTAAATTAATTGGAAAAACAATTCTGAAATTATTAAAAAAATTGTTGAGTCGTTCTTTAGCTATTGACAATATTAACGTTGAATAGTCTAGCGCCAAAATTATACTGTGTAATTTCAATTTAGTTGAACTCTTTTTTAGAAATCTCTTTAAAAAAGCTCAAGCGGCGTTGTTCTTTAATTGGGTTATCCATAGACCTGTATAATATAATAGAGGTATATTATCATTAGCCGTGGAGTAATTCTGAGTACATATAAGGTGAGCTATTTAATTCTCTTTCGACTGGAACAATGTCGTTGACGATTCCCTCGTGGATGTTAAATCTTGCACTGCCCTTGACCAGTGGGCCACTTTCCCGGCAATATAGGGCAATGTTTGCACGTTAATGCCTTAGTATAATAAATAAATTATAAATAAACGTCTCACACTCAACGGTCCCCAGTAAGATGTGAATCCTGTGTCGGGGGTCCGGAAGCACACAATAGACAAGTACAAACGCCCAGACCACGACGAACATCTGTATGGCCTTTCTCAATTTTTGTGACTACATCTTCTTTCGGACTATTCTATCTAAAACTCTTTACAAAAATAATCACAGGTAAAGCAATAGACATTTACTCGTAAATATAAAAAGTAAATCTAACCATAGTTTAAGGCTAGTCTGTTGGCCTCATATTCAAAGCGTGACGCAGGCGCAGGTCGCCGCGTAATATAATATTTACGATGTTACGCAACGTTGTATCAAGTGACCGATGTAAAGTTAGAGTCACATTAATAAAGGTCTTATGACTATGTCTATAATGCGTTCTTAGTATTCTGCATTTGTCACGTTAAATGAAAACCCAAAATATGTGATATATCAGTAATACATTCCCAAGTTACAGAGGTTAACTTAAGGAGTCAAACAACAAAGTGGGTTAAACAAATTATTAGTAATTTATAGATAACCTGCATAAGAAAAAAAAAAGGGAAATCTGGATCCGTCTGTCCTTAGTATTAGGCTTTTCTATTTTTGTAGATTTTATTTAATATCTGAAAATACGTAATTAGGCTTTTTATTATGTTAGTTGGATAGGCAAAATGGCAGACGTTCCACCTGATGGTAAGTGGTTGACGTCCATGAACATAAATTAGTTTACCTGGAACTAGCCCAGGCAACTCATTTATGTGTTGCCTATCCAGAGACATAAGGTGTTAAAGTCTCGGTGCCAGTAATTACACTGCCTGTCTTGCCCTTCTCTCCGAAACACAGCAAAGCTGTTTCACGGGAGAAATAAGCAAGATGGTGGTAGCCATGCAGCCGGGAGCGCGGCACAGCGCATCCCTCCCACCGGTAAAGTAAAAACGTATTGTTATGGAAAAAAGTTATACGTTTTCCTTGGTGTATCAAGTATTAAAGTATTTGAAATGTGATGTTTTGACTCTACATTGTTGCTATTACAAATACTACAAACGTCCTTAAAGGTCATACAGCTGTTTGTAATTTACTGAGCGTTTTTGTTTGTGTGTGTGTTTGTTTCCTTAACACAAGATCTGTTAGTAATAGGGGCCGGTGTGTGTTTGTATTATATGTGAAGACCGTTCTGGTGTAGGCGTCCGTTATGGTGTAGTGGTGCGAGTATATTGGTCTGGGTATATGACCTTGTGGGTCTCCCCACCGTGCCTCGGAGAGCACGTAAAGTCGTCGGTCCCGGTTGTTATCATAGACACCTGATAACGATCGTTACTCATGGTATCTATTGGTATCCGCCAACCCGCAGTGGAGCAGCGTGGTAGATTAAGCTCCAACCCTTCTTCAATATGGCAAAGAGACCTTCGCTCAGCAGAGGGTGTTTACAGGCTGATATAGGTGTATTTATTTTAAGGAAAATATTCACAATCTTTGTTAAATGCGTAGGTACACGAAATAATGCAATGTAATCGCAACGGTCTGTTTCATCGTTGCTCGATCGCTGTCGAAACTCACATTCTACAATATAAACATACGTACAAATGTATTTAAGACTTATCACTATATGTGTATAGTTAAAATTTCTTTGCACCTTATTCGCAAATATCAAGACTTACTGATTCGCGACGTTGAAGTATCATATATACGATTCAAAACGTTTTAATACTTGTTTACTTTTTGTTTACTTTTAAATCAAGGTATTTTATTTTTATTGTCATATTAATAAGTGAAAGGATTTGCATATGACCCACGGACAGTTACAGTGGATATACAGCTGTTAATAACGAAAAGTCAGCTTATGTAACATTGTGATAAATCATTTTAGAACGTGGTTAGGTATTTGTAAAAAAATAGTTTTGTCTATTTTAATAAACATATTTTTATGGATGAATGAATGAATCAGCCCGTAAACGTTCCACTGCTGGGCGAAGGCCTCTTCTCCATATAGGAGAAGGTTTGGAGCATATTCCGCTATGCTGCTCCACTGCGCGTTGGCACGGTGGGGAGACCCACAGAGACATACACCCAGAACGAAAACAAATATTTGTACAAATACAAATATCTGTCCTGAGCGGGAATCGAACCCGCGAACGCCGGCGTTAAAGCAACTACTCGCACCACTACACCTGAACGGTCGTAGACATATTTTTACTAACTTCAAAATACTAAAGTTTTATTGGTTAAGTCAAACTTTAATGAGCACACTGGCAAACGGTTCAATGACCTCTGCAAAATCATTTTAACAATGCCGTGTTAAATGTTTCGTTACAATCTTAGGATCTCCTTTCGTGTATGAGATTATATTTAATTTGTTTTATTTTTTAATCCTTAATCTTAAATTATAATAGCACTTGTATTAAAATTGGTTGTCTGTAAAGTCGGTTTACGAACGATAATTTTACGTGATAACGTCATAAGAAAACATTGAAAAAAAATTACATACTTTTATGAATTAAATTGAATTATTACAACCGAATAATCATTATTTTGTATGATACAAAGAATGAGTTAGTTCAATTAACATTTATTTGCCCTCATTAATTCAAATATTTTATTACTTAAATTATACAGATTAATTACAAGTAACAATGCACTATTAACAATTTATTTACAACTTATATACATGTGTGATACTTAAGATCTTCCAATCTGCGTTATTGTTTTTCATTTACAAGCCGAACGCTTAGGGCGGTCGTGCCTCTATCGCTTGTTCCGCGTTCTCGCTCACGACACGTGACACTTCTTCGTGCGTGCATCCGGCATTCATCGATTTACAAGACGTTATCACGTCAAAAAGGTCTCTAATATAATTATAGTAGCTGAGTTTAATTATATATAAACATTCTTATATGTATCTCTGTTTAAAGAATAATAATTTATTCTTTATTGCACATAAATATACAATGTTTTTTAGATAATGTGAAATTATTTCTAGTAGAGATCTCATCCAGCCAAACTGCGATAATGAGAAATAATGTCACAAAGCAGGCTTAAAAAATGCAGTGGTGTAAATAATATACAATTGTTAATCTGTAATCGATACTGATCTAGTTTGTAATGTATTTGTTCCGAGAAGGTGCTCCGGTGCTATCTTTTTAACTGTATTGTACTGTACTGTATCAGCCTGTAAACAACCCACTGCTGAGCGAAGGCCTCTCCTCTATATAGAAGAAGGGTTGGAGCTTAATCCACCACGCAGCTCGACTGCGGGTTGACGGATAATATCCCTACTATGAGTAACGATCATTACCAGGTGTCCATGACAAAAACCGGGACCGACGACTTTACGTGCTCTTCGAGGCACGGTGTCGAAACCCACAAGAACATACACCCAGACCGGAAACAAATATTGGCATACATACAAATATCTGCCCCGAATGGGAATCGAACCCGCGACCGCCGGCGTCGAGGTGACTACGAGTACTCGTAAGACTACACAAGAACGTTTGTCTTTTTAACTTTTTAACTATGATATATTATTAATTATTATAAAATGATGGTTTCGAAGTGGTTTTAAGGCTTTATTAACAAGTTAGAATATTTTTTGTTTTAATTATATCTTACGATAAAAACAATTATATTCCTCTTTGCTATTAATAGTGATTGATTGAAATATTAAACTTTATTGTTGTTATTACGTTGTCTTTAATTTTATTAAATAAATTATTGAAATAAATATATATAATTATACTATATAAAACGGTCTGTGTTTATAAACTGTAAGGTGACCTCGTTTAAATTTCTCTATCTGTTTTCCTGTTGTATCGCCTTCTACGGCCAATTCATTTTTAATTGCATGCATTTATTATCGAGAATAGTGTATTAGCCAACGACTTATTTACACATAACCCGTGAATTCTTCAAATGTTATACGAGTATCTATAAAATTAAAGTAATTAGTTTAATGCTGCCTTGATTTAATTCTTTACCTACCTGTTTCTGTACCTACGAATAGTCATTTTGAATATCAATGCCTACATTTTCTTTATAATTAAACGTTAAACGTTGGGTTTTAGGTTTTCATAAAATAGTTTTAGGTACATAAGTATGTTATTTTTATTAATTAGCTAAAAGTGTAAATAAAATCGTGAAACCAAGGAAGTAAATGGGTCGCGACTCGATATCTCGCACTCGGCCGCACTGTGTCCGAAATCCAAATCGTAGCGGCATTATCACACTCTTAAAGGGTAACTATTGAGAATGCATACGTTTATTAAGTAGCCATAAGCATATTACTCGGTACAAGGTTCAATAAATGACGAAGATGTGTGGGTTCAGTGGCGCTGTCTTTCATGGTGTATGACTGAACTTATAATGGTTGAGTTTCTTGCTGATTCTTCTCAACAGAATCTACAATCTGCATCGGTGGTAGTTTCACATTAACTATAATTAATAAATATAAATATAAATATAAATAAATAAATATTAACCAACAATCACACCACGTTAACCTAGCCCCGTGGTAAGTTCGTAAGAACTTGTGTTACAGGTACTAGGAACGGAAATAAATTTAAGATATAAATACATATATAAATAAATACACATCCATGACCCGGTGCAGACATCTATATTCGTCATACAAATTATCTGCACCTGGCGGGATTCGAACCCGCGACCGCTGCGTAAAGTGTCCAGTTGCCTGACCACTCGACCAGCCGGCCGTCAAAAATAAAATAACATTATGTACTTTTTAAAATGAGTCACATTGACACTAATTCAAAAGTGCTTTTAAAGCGCACTTGAATATAAACAATTTCGATTTTGATTTTGATAAATTTTATTATATCCACAACGCAGTTGCAGGCGTCCATAGTCTACGGTAACCGCTTACCATCAGGCGGACCGTACGCTTGTTTGCCACCATAGTGGTATAAAAAAAGGCATTATAGATTTAATTTTAACATAATATTACGTATATTTACTTCACTACATTTTATATTAATTTAACATTTATTTGAAATTATTGGAGCGTATCGTTAATAAATAAATACATATGTTTTATTCGTATCAAAATCATATTAGGTATATAAATCAGGTATATAATCATATTCGTATCAAAATCATATATTCGTATCAAAATGAAAAAAAATATTAGGATCATTTCCGTATAACAATGATTATTAATTTTTTTAGAAATGTATCTAGATTATTAATTTTTGACTTAGGATTAAAGAACGTAATGGTTTTATTAAAGAATCATATTTTCATGTACAGGATACAAAAAATGTTTAAAGAGAATATATATATACACATGTGAAAACCTTACCTTAAATACCTTGATCTTTACGACCTCGGTAGATCTTAGAAAAACAAGAAGCAGTATCTAAGATCTAAATATATAATTTATTTCAAGAACAAATTACATTTACTTATATAGATATAGCTATTTTATCCTTAATCAGTTGTAATTATATAGAACTAAATAAATAAAATAAATAAACGCCTTACACTCAACGACTCCCAGTAGGATGTGATTCCTGTGTCGGGATCTAAAAACACGCACAACACAATCATAAACGCCTAGACTACTATAAACATATGGATGGCCTACAAACCTATAAATATTTGTCATATGGGAATCGAACCCGCAATCACTGTCGCATCAACCAATTACCCAACCACTGCACCACAACGACTACTCTGGGCACGGAGCCGTAAAAAAATGCAAATTATTTTAATCCTGAGTCAACAGTTAAGTATTTTCATTTTATTTATAAGAAATTGTTATCCAGATTGAGGAACAATAAAATAATGTTTGTTTTTTATTTATTTGCAATTACTTACAATGAGTTGTTAGATATTGATGATTTATAAACAGTGCATCATCGATTTTGAGTAATATTTATATAAAAGTTGCTTATAACTTACTAAATTCGTTTTAAAATGATTTTTCTTAGAAGAGATTACTTATTGATTGCTTAAGAAATATTATAAATTATGCATTATTTATTAATTTTGCTAATAGATAAATTATAGTCATGGGTGTAAAAGGGGGACTCTGAAGGGGAAAAATGGAGTGTGTTAAAAGTACTATATATAATAAATATACTATAATATACTATACTATATAGGGCAATAATACTAGTGTAAATATTTCTTGCGACGAAAAGCATCTGTGTGTGTGACGTGATTTCTCATGATTGTCTACGACGATTTTTTTTTACGGAATTATTGATTTTTTACCGTATTCTAAACGACGAATAATTATTTTTCAACGATATTATATTACATACTACTTCTTACTATCTACTTCACCTAAATCTCCTCCATCTCTCCTTCCTATCTCCTAGGAAAAATAATGCGCAAAAAAACCCACGTTTGCTTAACACGTGTGATTTAACCATTTTTTCCCCTTACTTAGATACTTATATACTTAGTTACTTATAGTAATCTTCGTTAGTGACAATAGTTACCTTGGTAATAAGTTATTTTTAGCGTTAGCGTCACTTTCTATAGTCGCACTATAAGTTCTAACAAAGAGAGTATAAAAAAATCATTAAGAAAGTTTAATACTTATCGAGTTTTTTGAAAATGTAAATCTGAAAGTGTAATTTTATTTAATTAAAAGTCTAATAACGGATTTTATCGCGTTTATTTAAAGTTACAGTTTAACAATATTTAATTTAAATAATTTCCCGACGTTTGGTAGCATTATTCGGACACCCACCACCTCAGTCCCTCGAGATCATGACGCTGTAAAGGGTCCCAAACGTCGGGAATTTATTTAAATTAAATATGGTTAAACGTGAATAATATATTTATTACAGAAATTTTACAATATTATACATATTTACAATTCAAAACTTAAAATAATTATTTATAAACAGTATTGGTATAAATCATGTCCGCGTGGAATGGTGCCAAGAATACTAGCAGCATTTCCCCGTTAAACTGTTGGTTAAACTGTAACTTTAAATAAACGCTATAAAATCCGTTTTTAGACTTTTAATTAAATGAGTAAAATTCGCGTAAATATAAGAGAACAGTAGTGTAGTTGTTATTTTAACTAACTAATTAAACAAATAAATAAAGTAACATTTTTCTTACAGATATGGTCTTCTCGGCGCGTCAGGATGTGGAAAAACTACTCTATTGTCTTGTATAGTGGGGCGGCGGAAACTGAACCGGGGAGAGATATGGGTGCTGGGAGGAAAACCTGGAACTAAAGGTGAGGCCTTTGAAAATATTACCACATCATAATTGACAATTATGTATGGGTTTAGTATCGCTAATTTATTCACAAGAATCACAACATATGACTTTTATAATTATTCTTATAACTTTTAACTTTCTTGTCGGTTCATTCATTCGTTCATTGACATTCAAATTCAGTGGTAGCTTCATAATGATAATAAACATTTTTAAGATATATAATATATTGTTGCACAGTGATAATTCAGAAGTGCTTTTAAAACCTTTTTGAATAAAGTGAATTTTGATTTTGATTATTTTTAAATTTTATTAGATAGAGAGACATTATTAATTTCTCTGTCTTCGAAAAAAATTATACTTAAACTAATCATATAAAATAGAAAGACGTCGTTGGATTTTAATATTTATATATATTATATCGAACAAAAAATGAATACAAATAGATAAATCACGCATTTTTTTACTATCTTAAAAACTCAAAATCCCTTCGAAAAATTGTTTTAATGAAAAAAATGATTTGAAAAAATTGATTTGAAATATATTAAAAAATTGGTTATTGTTTAAAATTGTGTTTTAAATCGACATTCATATTTTTGTGGATTGATTCATACTTCCGAGCCACCTCCGTTGCGCCTTATATTTATTTTTTATGTACAATATAATATGTTATGTATATAATTTACATTTGAAAGAAATATTCTTTTAAGTAATATTTTCAAGAAATAGTTCAAATATTTGATACATAATAAACTTTATCAAAAATCAAGTTATTTGTGTTCTGCTCTTATTATCTTGTTAAAAATGTTAAGTACAAACCGTATTAGAGGCTAATGAATATTAACTAAATTAAATTTGGTTACATAATCCAAGTCGAGTGTTTCATAAGATAGTCTTATGAAACAATCTTAGAAGCAGTGTTACAATCCTTCCAAGGTACCAACTTCCGGTAATAGGCCGTCCGTCTTGAAATCCATTTAAAATATATATATTTACTTATAATAAAAGTTACATAATTATATTTTTTTTTATCACAGAACAGATTTTTTTATCACAGATCAGGTCCAATGACTGCTGCATATGCTCACCATGTTATGCGCAATCATATTTTTATGATGTTGACAACGCTGTCAATTATAGATTAGGTCGAATTTCGATCACTGGGCGACCACTGATTAAATAAATATATATTACACCCAGATTCAATGATTGAATCAAATTAAAATCAATGATTTTCTAACAAATTGAAGTTTTTGAAGTTTCAGAGGTTCATTTAAGTTATTTTCACGTCAAAAGTATGGTATTACTGAAAGGTTAATAACAATCCACGTGTATATGCACTTGATCAACTCAAACCAAAATCAAAGAATTAAAAATAATTAAGACCTTCCACCGATTTTGAAATTCAATTCTAATTAAAAGAAGCGAAAATTAATACACTGCAAACAAATTTAAACGTCCTGCTCGATATTAAAGATTTATTAATTACAAAAAATATAATACATGTATAATAATATTTATTTAGTTATTTTATTATTAATTTACCTACCGGTGGGAGGGATGCGCTGTGCCGCGCTCCCGGCTGCATGGGTACCACCATCTTGCTTATTTCTTCCGTGAAACAGCTTTGCTGTGTTTCGGAAAGAAGGGCAAGACAGGCAGTGTAATTACTGGCACCGAGACTTAACATCATATGTCTCAGGATAGGCAACACATAAATGAGTTGGCTGGGCTAGTTCCAGGTAAACTGGTTTATGTTCATGGGCGACGTCGACCACTTACCATCAGGTGGCACGTCTGCCAGTTTGCCTATCCAACTATCATAAAAAAAAAAAAAAAAAAAAAAAAATTTTCTCCGTCGCTGTGTATTTCCATTATATACAAGGCCAGAATGAAAGGATATGAAACTATACGCATAACTTTTTATTAAGTTCCCACAATCTATACAGAGTACGCATACACTCGAATATTGAATCTTTTCTAGTGCCTTAAGTAAATACTTGGTTCTGTAATATATAATATTACACGTGTAAACTAATCGTGTATATCTAGGAAATGACTCGTCACACATGATTAAAAATCATTTGAACTAAACTGAATCAGCTTGTAAACGTCCCACTGCTGGGCTAAGCCTCTTCTTCATTTACGAGAAGAGTTAGAGCTTAATCAACCGAGCTGCTCCACTGCGGGTTGGCGGATAATTTCCCTACCATCAGTAACGATTTTTATCAGATGTCTATGATACCAACCGGGTCCGACAGCATTAACAACTATTTATACAAACACAAATATCTGCTCTGATCGAGAATTGAACCCAAGACCGCTGGTGTTGAGGTGACTAATCGCACCACTACACCGGAACGGTTATCATATATACTATAATTAAATTTATATAACTTTTTATGCTATACATACACTCACACTAATGCATATTAAATTTAATAACAACATCTTTTTTTGTTCATTACGCTGATAATGGAATCTATGAAAAAACGTATTAAAAAAATATAGTAAATAAAACATTAAAATATATACCTTAAAGACTTTTTGCTAACGTATACTTTAGTAATTATTTGTTTCAAATTAATTTATTATATTTTCTGTTTTTACTAAGAAGATCGTGATAATTATAAAAAAACAAAACGTCTTAAATCAACGCCTAATTGGATTGGATTGGACGCCTATGGACACGTCGACTTTGGACATGAATTATGTCGTCTTAAGTCCTTGTCACATATTTGTGTGACACTAGATTTGAAATCACATTAACATACCGGTGGGAGGGATGCGCTGTGTTACCGGTGGGATGGATGCGCTGTGCCGCGCTCCTGGCTGCATGGGTACTACCATCTTGCTTGTTTCTCCCGTGAAACAGCTTTGGTGTGTTTCGGAAAGAAGGGCAAGACAGGCAGTGTAATTACTGGCACCGAGACTTTAAAACCTTATGTCTCTGGATAGGCAACACATAAATTCGTTGCCTGGGCTAGTTCCAGGTAAACTGGTTTATGTTCATGGGCGACGTTAAGCACTTACCATCAGGTGGAACGTCTGCCAGTTTGCCTATTCATTTAACATTAAAAAAAAACATAAAATTAATAGTCAATAAACAGATTTTACAAAAATATATTTATATTGGAGAACAAAGCCAAACTGGCTACTAAAAAGCTCGAGGTTCTGAATAGGGCGGGATGGTACTTCATGACATCATTTCCTTTACAAATCTCAGGTCTGTCCCTATGTGGAGTACTGTTTGCACATTTGGGCAGGCCCCTCAACACTAACTACAACCCCTTGACTCCTTTCAACAATGGGAAGTTCGCACTGTCGACGATCCCAAACTCACAGACGAAACTTATTTTTTTTATAGTGGTTACATATATGTATATATATTTGATTTGAAATGATATAAAATAAGAAAATTTTATCAGGTTCTGGAGTACCAGGCAAGCGTGTGGGCTACATGCCTCAAGAGATAGCCCTGTACGGAGAGTTCACGATCAAGGAAACAATGATGTACTTCGGCTGGATCTTCGGCATGGAGACCAAGGAGATCGTGGACAGACTGCGCTTCCTTTTGGACTTCTTGGACTTACCCAGCGAAAACAGAATGGTGAAGAACTTGAGGTTAGTGTTGTTTTATTATAAGAAATTAAATTAAGATCGATCGCGCTTGTGGGGCTCCTGGTATTGCAGACATCGATAGGCTAGGTTAACCGCTTACGACGATGGTACGTTTGGTGGCAAACATTTATATACATATATACACACATATTAATTTCTTGTCATTATATATAACATTATACAAAAACTTACTTTTTTCACCAAATATAAAGTCATTTGAAAAAAGTTTCTATAACCGCCGTTATAAAAAAAAAAAAAAAACAAAAATATAAAACGAAAAAAAAAACATATAATTTTCTTGTTTTCTTTAATTACAATTACCGAACTATATCTTTAGGGGTTCCTCTTTTTAAATACTTTAAATACGAAAAAAAAGAAATACATGTGTGTTGTGTATGTTTTACAATGTGTTAACATTGTAACATTGTGTGTAACATTTAAACATTGCTATAAACATTGACGTTGAAGTTAATATATTGTCGGTTCCATATATGTATAAATAATTATTTATTTCATAAATAACCATTTCCTTACTTAATATTCGAAAAAAATATATATCGTTTGTAAAATATTTAACTTGAAAAATGCATAAGCTTTCAAGGAAGTGAACAGTGACTGTCAAGCAATTTTACATAACATTGTGTTCACGGACGTAACATTTAAGATGCTATTTTCCTGTTCAAAATGATTTATGAAAGAAATTTATGAACTATAGAAATTATTTAAAGATTTCCTAGAACAAGTTCCGTTAAAGTAACGTGAAATCTTTTCCCACTGCAATAAAGAACAAGTAGGTATGCTTAATTAAAAAAAATCAAAAAACCCGACTGCGTAAAATACTCTTATTATAAACTAAAAATAATAAAACAATTTACTAGCTTTCATTTGATATCCATATTGCTACAGTAAGAAAAAAAAATTCAACTCCCCTCCCTCATTCCGCCATTTGTGGGCGCCATTTTGAAAATTGATATAGCCTATGTCACTACTACAATTTAGACAAGTCCAACGACACCTCATACGTCAAAAACCGTCCAGCCGTTTGGGCTGTAGGGCGTGCCAAAGAAATGGACATACATACATACATAAATACATACACTCGAAAAACATAACCCTCCTTCTGTCGCAGTCGGGTAAAAATGTCCAACATAAAAAAAACCTCAATTCCGTTTTTGACGAGTAATTTCCACATATCTAGTTAATATTATATTAATTTAACGATGCGTTGGTGTCCTCGTACCAACACGTAGATGCACTAGCAGTCGCGGGTTCGATACCCGCTCGATACTGGTTTGTCGTGGTCTGTGTGTTTTTAATTGTGTTTTGTTTCCGTACACACACAGAATTCACCTCCTACTGGGTGTCGTTGATTATGAGGCGTTATAAACATTATAACGTACAAATTTATTCATCTTGCTAGAACTAATATTATTAATGCGAATGTTTTTCGAGAATTTTTTTCTTCTTCTTGGCATTATTGATCCCGGCTTTTTTGCCAGATTCTGCCGTCCAACTATAACTCCTCCACTTTGCATGGTATTTTGCATCAAGACTGTATGAATAATGATTGCGGTAATACTAAGCATGTGGGTAACTGGAACTTCAGAATAATATATTATGCTGTTTTTATTCTTAATGTTCTATAGGATAGTACGTTATGCGGATAAAAACGCGATACACAATAAGATATAATTACGAAAATAGTAGGTAATAAAAGTTTTATTATTTTTCCTACTTCATTGACGTAGTAATGTATATTTAAGCAAAACTTACATTTATTTAAAACGATTTCTTGAAGATAACCATTACGGGTTTTTAAATTTTTTAAGTGTAAAATAATAATACATAATATGGCGCAAAACCGGATTTTAATTATTTCGCATTAATTTATCATAAAAATTATGTTAAAGTTGTAAAATTGACAAGAAGATATTATACAAGTTTTTTTTTTTTTTTAACTTAAAAACAAATATATTAATGATATATAATTGTATATTGTATAATGCGTGACTAAATTAGAATGTTTAAAAATATATGAAAATTAACACTACCGACTAAAATATGAAAATTATGTAATTGTATCGTTGTCTTATATGTCAAAAAAATAATTTTTCAATGCCACCTGGTTCAAGTTACGAAAAGAAAAAAAAAATCTAAAAAAAAATCCAATTTTTCGTCGTAGTATCTTCAAACATTAACTTCAAAATAAATACGTATACATACATATCAATGATATTAATATATTTATATATTCTTTATTGCACAGTAAAAAAAAATTGTTTACAATATTTAGTAATAAGTATACAAAGAGTTTTGGCAAGGGCGAACTTATCTCTAGCAGAGATCTCTAGCAGAGATCTCTACCAGTCAACCCATGATGGTAAGAGATTAATGTTACCCCGGGGTTTGTTGTGCAAGAGAAGAAAAGAGAAAATAAAAAGACATTAAACTAAAGTTTAAAACATATGCTCAACATACTTATATAAATTAAGATACATACACTACGTATACTATATAAGTACATACAAATACGTACATACATTCATTCGTACATAAACATACATACATACATACATATATATTTTGGTGAACATGTTTTTTTTAAATTGTGTACGCGATTGAAAGCGTGTTTATATGAGTCACTCAAGACGAACGAGCTTAATCCGCCACGGACCACGGTGCTTTACCTACTGCGTGTTGACATGTAATTTCTCTTCTAAAAGTAAAGATATCCATCAGGTGTCTATGATAAAAACTGGAACCGACGGCTTTACGTGCTATCCGGTTTTTTTTTTATTCTAGCAGTACATCCACAGGCTTTATTTGCCCGTGCCTTGTGTGTGTGCTATCCGGTTTTCGGTAGAAAGACCTGCAACAACAGATAAACAGATAAGAAACAAGTATTTGTAAAAATATAAATATCCACTCAGAACGAGAATCGTACTCGTGACGTTAATAGAACTTTATTTACCACTACACAAACGGAACGATTTTCAATCTAAGACAATAATAATATAAGAAGAAGCATTACCTTAATAATGGGGACAATTCAAATTATGTTTGTTTTTTTTTTACTATTATATTTTTCGGTGTAATTTATAATAAGTTCTATGAGATACTTTTGGTATATTTATAAGTTTATTATACTATATGTACATATATATGTATAGTGTACAAGTATTAATGTGTAGATATTTGTATGTAAGTTTATTATAATATAACTGCACCACCTACCCGTTTTCTCTTAAATTAATTACTCGTTACTCGTACTAGTTGTCTGGAGGAATGACTAACTAACCATAAGACCGCCCCTTGTACTTCACAACTTGTAATTGTCATAAACCTCTCTTGTTTGTATTTTATATATTTTTGTGGTGTACAATAAAGTTTAAATAGATAGATAAAATATAATATAATTACATATACATATACTTCTTCATAGGTCTAAAGCGAAAGTAACAATCTCACAGTTGCATCTGTAACGCTGCGCTGACTTCCGCATCTAAATTACAGAGAGTACTGCACTTATGTTGTTTTTTTTTTTTGTGTTACCCTAGTTCAACTGATAAAACGATAGAGTTAAATTATTTTATCCAAATCTCAAAGAAACCATTCTGGTGTGGTGGTGCGAATAGTAGCCTCAACAAAAAAATTTCAAAGAGCCCTCTCGCGCTCCCGTAAATTTGACTACGTACTCGTATACAATGAGTAGCGCTTCAAAAGTTATTGGGTCTTTATGAATATGGTTATTAAATTCCTTAAACAAGTCCAGTCCTCCTTGTTCATCGTAGTCTGTCAATTAGACATAATAAAAAAATCGATAACAAAACCCTAATGTACTGTTCTCTTATATTTACGCGAATTTTATTCATTTACTTAAAAGTTAAAAGTCTATAACGGATTTTATCACGTTTATTTAAAACTTTACAGTTTAACAATATTTTAAATTATTTCCCGAAGTTTCGAACGACGTTTAGAACCCTAATGTGATAGATTCCAGTTTCTTAGTTACTGAGGATTAAAAAATATGTTTACAACAACATTTATGAAATTTACTATCTATAAAAAATAATTAAAAATAAAACAGAACCAAAACAAATTAAAATATAAACAGACTAATTGAGAATCCCTTTTAAAGTAGTTAAGTAAGTTCCAGTCTAGTAAATATATAAAAAATATAAATCATATATTAAAAAAAAAAAGAAATACCAAAACAATTATAGGATATGCAGTAATATGAAGTTGTATTCAAGCGGCTTGAAAATAATTGAAAAAATATGATAATTATTTTTGTTTTATAGTAGTTAAGTAAGTTCCAGTCTAGTAAATATATAAAAAAACTAGCTGACCCGGCAAACGTTGTTTTGCCATATAAATAATTTTTAAGTAATAAAAAAATAGGGGTTGGTGATAAAAAAGTAAAAATTTAGGGTTGTATGTATTTTTTAATGCAACATTAAAAAAATAAAAACAAATAATTTCGTCCAAAAATTAAAAAAAAAAAATTAACGGTGAACAACCCTTATTACTTAGGGGTATGAAAAATAGATGTTGGCCGATTCTCAGACCTACTCAATATGCTCAAAAAATTTCATGAGAATCGGTCAAGCCGTTTCGGAGGAGTTCAAGTTCGAACCCCGTGACACGAGAATTTTATATATAAGAAGATATATAAATCATATATTAAAAAAAAAGAAATACCAAAACAATTATGGGATATGCAGTAATATGAAGTTGTATTCAAGCGGCTTGAAAATTATTGAAAAAAATATAATATCATTATTTTTGTTTTATTTATCAGTAAAAGCCAACGCAAATACAATTTTTTTTTCAAGCCATGAAGCTGGTTTTAAAATCTACTTACAATACTATATCTTATGTACCTGTTACTTGTTAAGTAAGAGAAAAAATTATGTAAGCACGCGAGAGTACATCATATACATAACAGTCCATAGAGGTTGAGTTTATAAAATGTACATAAAGATCTGGTTGATTGATAACTTAATGGGCGAAAGTTTATTTTAATCTGTGTAATAATATACAATTATATTATTCTATCATTCAATTACCTTATTCATAAAGTTTTCCTCGAACTATTTTAACTTAAGGATCATTAATGAAAGTTTTGCGATAATCGCGCAATCAACTTGCGTTCACTTGCTATATGTCGAATATAACCATATTACGTTAGAAATTAATTTCTGGTCGCTTATTATTTGTCGCTTTTAGAATTGAAATTAGCGGTAAAATAATTTAATGGTGATGTGAGATAAAGTGTTGTCATTAGTTTGATATCGCTTTTTAATTTAAATTTGATAGCAATAATTGCATCGTTCTTTCTATCGCTTGGCTATCGCTTGGCTATTGTAAGGTACTATAATTGTAGTTTGGCTGTTCTTCAGTTCGTATGATTTCGAAATTATCTTATTTTAATTGTAATTATAAAATCTAAAATGTAATTATAATAGGTACATACATGTCCAGTAAAGATATCATGTTATTGTATACTCATAAACATGCTTCTATTATTTATAATTTAATTTTATAATTTAATTATAATACCTAGAAGAACCAATAAAACGTTCATTAAATTATTATTCTCTAAGTTAAATAATTTACATAGAAAATCGTGGTTAAGTAAGGTACGTTCTTGTGGTTATTGTAGAAACGATTCTTATAAGAATCACTGGTTTTAAAGGGATTACAGGAATTGTAATATCTATGCATAATAATACAAAAGCTGTACTTTTTTTTTTAAATACATTTTTTTTAAATTATATATTTTATATTTTTATGTTTACAATTTAATTTTCTCAACTAAAAAGTGCGTTTAGGCTAGTAAACTATCAATTATCACGATACATAAAAACGATAAAGTATTTACAAGTAAATTCGTAACGTCACTTAATATAAGTGAAATCGGAGTATATATAAATATTATGAATATGGTTTTTTTCTAGATACAATTTTTTAATTTTATTATTTGCTTTATTGCTATAACAACAAAATAAAATTAAATTATAAATCACAAGTAGGTAGTTTCGATACAAAAATGTACTTTGAACGTTGTTATCTCGATCTTAACATCTGTCGTTAAATATAACTATATCGTGTGGACTCCGACTTGTTCTTAGTTTAATATTTACTCTTATATATATGTAATCCATAACCATTATGGTGCATTGGTGTGAGTAGTCGCCTTAACGCCAGCGGTTGCGTGGTCTATTCTCACTCGAGACTGATGTTTAATTTTGTACAAATATTTGTTTCTGGTCTGGGTTTATTAGTGGGACTACCCACCGCGCCTCGGGAAGACATAAAGTCGTCAGTCCTGGTTGTTATCATAGACACTTGATAGCAATTGTTATTCAAGGTAGAAAAAATTATCCGCCATACCAAAGTGGAGCGTCCTAAAGGATTAATCTCCGATCTATTATATGAAGAAAAGGTCTTTTATCTGCAGTGGGACATTTATAGGCCGATTCAGCTCAGTTCATTACCACTAACAATCTCATTAAAGATACAAGTTTCCATAATAATACCTCGACACCCATAGCTTTCAAAACAATAACTTTCCTCCGGTCATTTGTCAAGCATTAAAGTCATTGTTACTTCAGAACTTCTGGACGTTTTCAGTTCATTTTAAAGTAAATACGAGTTCCGTCACGGCTCGTAAGGTGGAACATTACATTTGTCACACCATTGTGGTCTAATAACTATAACGATGGCCATTAAAGTGTTTGTGTACTGTGTAATTTGTTTAGCATTCCTTTTCATTGTTTAGCTATTAGTGTGAATAATTGATGTTCATTCGTTGTGTTATATATGATTTATTACGGTATATCTTCCATCTCTCCATCTAGAAGAAGGTTTGGAGCTTAATCCACCACACTGCTTCACTGAGTTGGCGGATAATATCCTTTTTTTCATTTATTTATTTTTTAATGATGGGAAATGCATTTACGCATCCCGCCGCCCGAAGGTGACGCGGTGTACTGTGACGCGGTGTTGTATGTGGGACTCGCTGACTCTCACCGCTAAAGCCAGAATACCCACTAAAACCCATCGGTCGTCTGCGCCGTAGTGGGGCACCACGGGATCGCAAACGCATACAACCGTGACGCCCCGACGCTGGGCCCGGCGGCCCCTCCGTATGTGACTAGAGTTACTCGACCGGTCCACTTTGCTAGTTTAGAGACGTACAGGGAGTGGCCCAACCACCGAAGTGGATGGAGAGAGTACCCTCGATCTCCCTCCATCCTCCTTCTACCGCTCTACCAGTCCACTCTGCACGAGGCAGAGAACACAAGGAGCCCCTCCTCCCCTCTCCGCGCCCTCCCGGCGCCACGCCCTCACCGACCGCACCTTCCATGCCAACACACTCCATCGCGCCTCCGCGCCCCGCCGTATGTAGTTGGAGCCACTCACCGGTCCACTCTGCTAAGTCAGAGAAGTAGTCAGGAAACAATCGTTACCAGGTGTCTATGTTAACAATCGGAACCGACAGCTTTACGTGCTCTCTGAAGCACGGTGGCGAAACCCACAGGGACATACATCCAGACCGGAAACAAATATTTGTACAAATACTCGTAATTGCCCCGAGCGTGAAAGCGGGAGTTGAAGCGACTACTCGCACAACTACACCAGAACGGTCATTTACTTAGTCAGCGATTAATTTTATATTCATATTTAAATTATTTCCTCGATGTAATTTTTACAAATCCTTTTGGCGTCAATCGACTTCGTTTTAATACGACGGTAAAAAGCCAAGGTATCTTTATATAAAGCCAAAATAGATTTAATTTTTAACATCATTTTAATTATATTAAACATCAAGGTTAAATTAAAAAGGTTGGTTCATCTATTTGTGACATCTTAAGCGTAAAAGAAGATATTCAGCATTTTTTAGTAGTACATGTTCGGTATGGAGATACGAGAATTAATTAAAAAAAATTATGTAAATTTAAAATGTATAAGAATTTTTCAAAGGATATTGCCGTCTCCAATGTGTGAGGCAGCCAAGATGTTTTATAATTTTAAATTTAAATAGTACGCGTGAGTGTGAGATATGAGAATAAGAGGTATTTTTTGATCTGTTGACTGTGGTTATACTTAAGGGCCATACATTAATTATGTAATAAAACAAATAACAATATGTATATAAGAAAATTGCTTTTTTTAAAAATAAATCTAATGTAATCGAGCACAGATTAACTTATTTACGTTACAAAAATCTTACGTGAGATTAAGAGACGAGGGAGGGATGTGAGCGAAATCTCACGACATCTTCAATGGATGAGGGGAAAGAATCGCCAAAATTGTCTCACGTAATTAATAAATGTCCCATTATTGAAAAAGTTCTTAAATAAATTTATAAAATAAAAAAGGTTATAATATATGTTATACTATAATCAATAAAAAATTACTATTATATTACTCATATATATTTGTATTTACTAACATGTATTAAATATTCACTACCAGTGGGGGTCAACAGCGTCGAGTATCGTTCGCGGTGGCGCTGATGCACGACCCAGAGCTGCTGATCCTGGACGAGCCCACGGTGGGTGTGGACCCCCTCCTCCGGCAATCTATCTGGACCCACCTGGTTCGCATCACAAGCTCCGGGGACAAGACCGTCATCATCACAACGCATTACATTGAGGAGGCGAGGCAGGCGCACTGTGTGAGTATACATTATTTATTTATTTATATACGAGTTATATTATATATACTAAGTAATACATAAGAACAAAAAAAAAACCATACAAAATAGAGTGCAAAGGCGGTCTTATCACTGATAGCGATTTCTTAGAGACAACCTATGTCTATATTAGACATATAGATAATAAGATAATGGCAAACGGGGTTGGAGTTTATATATTATTATAGGTACTAGGTGATAACCGAAATTTCGTCCGCGTTCTGGCACTATTCTCGCTCTACTAGCAATAAGATCGTTTTTGTACATATTTCTTCATTTGTTATAACTATTGTGCTCTTCATAGTGGTGTGCAAAACGAGTATTATTATATTATGGGGCAGATGTAGAAGATATTTACCTTCTCTTACCGATAAACACACATTACTTAACACGTAGCGCTTTTATAAAATAGTCGTTTCTTAAAACTTTAATTACTTTATATTAACTAGCGGCCCGTCCCAGCTGCGAACGGAGTATGTATATGTACCTAAACCTTCCTCATTAATCACTATTGGTGAAAATAGCATGAAAATACGTGCAGTACCTATTTTTTGACTTTATCACGAACAGACAGACAGGCAGATAGACAGATAAACGCGGCGGAGAACTTTGTTTTATAATATGTATTGATAGTGATATAAATATATCATTAATTTTTACGCGACTGCGACAGAAGGAGGGTTATGTTTTTCGAGTGTATGTATGTATATATGTATGTCCATTTCTTTAGCACGCCCTACAGCCCAAACTGCTGGACGGTTTTTGACATATGAGGTGTCGTTGAATTTGTCTAAATTCTAGTAGTGACATAGGCTATATAAATTTTCAAAATGGCGCCCGCAAATGGCGGAATGAGGGGGGGTTGAGTTGAATTTTTTTCTTACTGTAGCAATATGGGTATTAAATGAAAGCTAGTAAATTGTTTTATTTTTTTTAGTTTATAATAAGAGTACTTTACGCAGTCGGGTTTTTTGATTTTTTTAATTTATTTATTAATTACATTGAATTATAATATTTATTATAGTACTTAAGTCTAAGCAATAAAATTTGGATAGGTACTTAAAATTTTAGGTATTGTTACAGAGTTTCATTATATTGTATTATAGCTCTCTATAGCTACTAACAATAATAAGAGGATATTGTATAAGTTCTTAGTTCACGAATTTAAATGTAACCACCACCATCACATGATCTGTTGGATGTCCTCTGCTGAACGTGGGTCTTCTCATCATCTCTTTGGGGGCGTTGCTAATACTCGCCACCCTTGGTAGGCGGGTTGGCGAGCGCAGTTGTTGTAGCAGGTTATGGGCAGTAGCCCATTACCATCCTGGTTGGTGTAGTTGTTTGCAATTCAAATATTAAGAGTTATCTAAGTTACCATCCAATTGAAAAAAAAAATTAATAATAATCTGACGAGTAAAATGATAGCGAGTAAAACCGCAACGAACACTATAGCTATTATTAAAAACAAAGTATGTTATAATTATAACATAAGTCTAACTATTTAAATAAACGGTTATTGTATAAAACCCACGAACCTGACCAGTGATTAGTGGGCTTCATCAAAATGCGTATATAATTAAAAAATGTTGGCATAAAGCACAAAACTAGTTTTAAGATAAGTTATTAATTTTAAATGATATATTGGTATAGTTAATGAAAGTCGATAGTTATTGCGTTACCAAACAAAACTTCGATACAGTAGGTATATTGTTTAATTGACGGCCATAATATTACACATTTAACTTGATTGCTATATAACCTGGCATAATTGAAATAATAAATACAATGAAATACACTACTGTTTTGTTTCGCACATCTAAAAAATAGGCATAATGACGGCTGGCTGGTCGAGTGGTCAGGCAACTGGACACTTTACGCAGCGGTCGCGGGTTCGAATCCCGCCAGGTGCAGATAATTTGATTGACGAATATAGATGTCTGCACCGGGTCATGGATGTGTATTTATGTATATATGTATTTATATAAATTTCTTAAATTTATTTCCGTTCCTAGTACCTGTAATACAAGTTCTTACGAACTTAGCACGGGGCTAGGTTAACGTGGTGTGATTGTTGGTTAATATTTATTTTATTATTTATTTATTTATAATAAAATATAATTACCTTTACATATCGCGTTATAATAGGTGAAATATAATGAAAACAAAAATTTATATAACTAGGATTTTTTGAATTTCAAAAGCATTTTTGAATCTACATTTAACAAACTTATTTTTAATGCGAAGCCTCCACTGATTCGGAACGTAGAGCCTGCTGAGACGAATCGGCAAGAAACTCAACAGCTTTTAAATATCATCATAACCTCATTGAATAAATAAGGAAATACATTGAAAAATACAAAATTATTAAATAAAATTACATACATAGTTAATATGAAATTAACTTCCTTGAGAAACAGAAAATTAATTTATTTTGTAAAAAAGTCAACACAAAAACATCTCAATCACAACACTACTTGTAACCACGGATTAATTTCTAAAATAATAAACTAATGGTACATAATTCAAAATAAATATCGAACATTATTATTGGAAAATGACAAAGAAAAATTTAAACCAAAACTCTATTATTATACGATTTTACAGATTAAACACATGAAATGTCATTAGAATGGTCATAATAGTGCGAGTGACATAGGGTAAGGTATATGGACAGTCGGGTTTTTTAAATGTTCAAATAACTGGTTTAATCTAGTATACGATGACGGCTTAACTCAGTCGTGAGTTCGATTTCAGCTGACCAAAATTTGGTTATACATAGAGATGTTTTTGTATGTGTTGTATGGAATTCGCAATTTTCAACATAGAATTTCATCCCACTAACATTCACACGGACGCTTGTTATCAGTGGGGATCAAACCCACGAACGCTAGCGCAATAACCATTTGCTTTGAATAATTTTTACGTTTTTATAAATATCATTTATTTCTCACAGCATATATCAAGAATCATCTAATGGTAGTTTTTTTGGAACGAAGCTCCATACGGCAGGCTTGTTATTTTCGAAGACGCTAATTATGCATAAATTAATAAATAGTACTCTTTTCCGGGAAATAAACCTTTATTGTAAGACTTTAACTACTTCGCGTTCAAAGTTCACTTCAAGATACGATAAAATATATTAATATCAAACATTAAATGACATTGACATTAAATTTATTCGTTTATAATTAATTGTATAAGTGACTGGAATTTTCTACTAACTTAATAAACTATGTCAAAATGGATAAAGTACGCGGTAACACTTGGTTTAATTTACAAAAGATTAGCGAACTGGTCATAGCAAATTGTCAATAATATATGTAAAATAGGTCGAATTACATCTAAAACAAACCCATTTAAACAATTATGAATCTTCTATTTTATGAAATTAATTTAAATTAAATATTAAATAGTGGG
Organism: Euphydryas editha; assembly: GCA_036937285.1. Taxonomy (NCBI): domain Eukaryota; kingdom Metazoa; phylum Arthropoda; class Insecta; order Lepidoptera; family Nymphalidae; genus Euphydryas; species Euphydryas editha. The sequence continues at coordinate 14,695,964 of JAUPFZ010000023.1, forward strand.
TAACAAGTTATCTGATAATTATATTATATATGTTTGCTATTGTATGTAGCCAATAAATAAATATCAACACACATACGCATATTATATATGTATATACACATACAAACACGCATGTTTGTCGACCTCGAACACTGGTACTTATTTTTGCTTTACCGCGTTTAAACTTTCCATTCCTTGATAAATATATCCTCTCTCGCGTCTCCTATGACGTTGTAAACGTTTATGTATGACGGTAATTTTTCATTTCTCGTTTTAGTATAGAATAAAATAGGGTAGAATAGTATAGGATAATAGAACAAGACAGGACAGGACAGGACATGACAGAATAGAATAAAATATAGTTTATACTATGGGCGTGGCGTGGATTTTATTAAGGAGGTGGGTACAAGCGAAATAAAAATCAGATTATTCATGCTGTAAAAATCTTTATTTATAAATATTTATTAATGAAGGAAATGATTGCCCAACCTAAAATATATAAACGAACCTCCATCTAGCAATGCACCTTGCTGGGGTGGGGGAGACCCCATTGCCTTTACCTCGTTACGACCGTGTACCATATTTATTTTCTAGAAAAATCTATACAAATAATAAATCTGTTAAAACCTCCGTTTTATTAATACACTATATATCATCAAGAATAAATTTCAATAGCGCGTATTTTTTTGTATCAGCGCCATCTCTTATCGTGTTTTTCTCTGATCACGTATCACGTAAAAAGTACAAAACCAATGTTAATAACTTTAATACATAAAAATTAGAAATAATTCACAGTATAATTTAGTTTTTGTTTCATTGTATTTAAATTTAAAAATAAATATTTAAGAAAATAGAAAAAGGTACCTACGCCGCCAACGCCATCTGGTCTAAGGAATCTTTAAAACTCACAAAACTTATATTTGAGTTATTATTTTGTTAAACTTAAAAGTTTACTAAATATGTCGGATAGGAATAGAAATCGTTTTAATATTTTAGATAAACATCATTTTCAATTAATATACTATTATGTTAAATATTAATTATGTTAAATGTCACTAAATATAAAAACGATATTCTACAATTATACGATAGATGGCGCAGTATACAAAATATAATTTTCTGAATCGCGCTGACCAAAACTTCGGCCAGAAGAATGACACTCGCCCGTATTTAAAAATCTGTTTTTCTTTTTTGTATATAATTAAATACTTCAGGGTACTACGGTCTTGATTGTTTGTTCGTTGTTAAAATTTAAAATATTTGGTCGTTATTTGTTTGTTGATTGTACAAAGTTGGATGGTTATAGCTATTTAAGTAGTAATCTATATATATATATATATATATATAAAGTCGGGTTAGTTACACCGTTTATAACTCGAGAACGAGTGGAACGATACGTACGTTTCATCCGTACTATCTATATACATATATATGTATGTATGTATGTATGTATGTATGTATATAGATATAATAAATCTGTCACTCAATCCGTCTATTATAAAATATTTTCCAGTATCGACGCAGGTGTAGGTGATAAAAAATATAAATGTATAATTTTTAAAATTTTAGTTAAAGACCCGTGCGAAGCCGGGGCGGGCCGCTAGTACAGAATAAATATGTTACAAAGTCAACAATGTTAAGCTATGATTTGTTCATTCATTCAGTAAACACTTAACATCAAAGTATGTAACAAAAATTTAAAATGAGATTTTTACACCTATTTCAACAAAGACCTCTTCTCCATATAGGAGAATGGTTGGAGCATAATTCGCCACATTGCTCCACTGCGGGTTAGCATATAATTTTCCATAACGCTCATTTGAAGCGACAGTGACACATTTGCAAAAATACGCGAAAATGACTTATTATTTCCAAAATACTATGCATTAACATCTGCGTCGGTAGTGAAAATACCACAATATCCAGCTATAATAAAACTATTTTAAAATAATAATTAGCCGTAATAATGCTTCAGAACCTACTTTTGAACTATGAAATAATCTTTATTCTGATCTGGTGTTAACTAATTTGTATTTGTGTCACTGTCGCTCCAAATGAGCGATATGTTCTATATATATTAGAGTCCACTGATTTAATAATTGAACATGTGTGTGTATTAGTGAGTGTTGACTAACTTGTTATTGAAATTCATTGACATATCGTGAATACAGCTTCTCTAACGTAACTAATGAAAATTCCACTGATTCATGCTTAGAGAGTAGGGTAGAAGAAATGTTATAATGTACAGTTTTAATATATACATTTGTATAATTGTATAATGTGATAAAAAATATATGTATAATAACGATTATAAACATAGTTTTATATATTTATAATATTTTCAGATCGGTCTGATGCGCAGTGGACGCCTCTTAGCCGAAGAGTCACCTCAGGCTCTTCTCACGATGTACAGCTGCATCTCCTTAGAAGACGTATTCTTAAAACTCTCCAGAAGACAGGGTAAGAATACAAAATGATTATTCAAGACCTATTAATAAAATGGAAATTTTTTCTAATGTTATTGAAGAGTTGACGAATAAAATTGAGCAATTTACCAACAAATTACGAGCAAATAGCAATTTTTTGTTTTATTAAAAAATGATGTTGCTTATTTCTCGAATAATGAGTCAAGAATATTTAAAAACGATGAAGTGCATTATTTTTTTACTTCTACAGTTTTAATAATCTTTCGATCGCTAGTTACTTAACTATTCAGAAAAGTTAACTACATACATAATACATATATAGCAAACTTTTTGCAATATTTTTAAATATATATATATATATATATATATATATATATATATATATATATATATATATATATATATATATGGTTAAGTCGCCGGAAGCCGTTGGATGGAGGCTGCTTTGAACCCTTCCCTCTGGAGGTCAATGGGGGAGGCCTACGTTCAACAGTGGACATCCAACGGCTGATATGATGATGATGATGATGTGGTTAAAAAATGAAAAATGAAATGTTACATTTACTTATTCTAGTTAAAGATTCTTATTAAAAGTTGAAAAAGAAATTAATAACTTATCGATTGTTATCCTTTTATTTTAGTTAATATTTATTAACGGAATCGAACTGAATCAGTCAAGAAAAGTCGGTTGAAGAGAAAAAGACCCACCGCTGAGCAAAGGCCTCTCTCCATATAGGAGAACGTTTTGAGCTTAGTCCTCTATTACATGTTGGTACGGTGGGGAGACCCAAGAGAATTTATACACAGACAAGAAACAAATATTTTCAAAAAAAAAAATGTTTCTACGGAATACACATGTCAGAAGTGAAACATCTTTGGCAAACTCAGTTTAAAATTTATTAATATTAATAGTTAAACATTCTATTACTTATTTACGCGTTGTTTACGCGTTACTAGGATACGCGACATCACACTATCTCATTCTCTCCTACACATTTTTGTATTTGTGTCTCTTAATTGTCGTTTTTTCCGTCGCATCCCACACAGTTTCACTTCAAAATATCTGCCCTGAGTGGGAATCGAACCCGCGACCGCCGGCTTTGAAGTGACTACTCGCGCCAAGACACCAGAACGGTTGTATATAGATAGAAAATATTATATCTTCTTTACAAGAAAAGGTCTCAATGTTAAAAAAAAATCTTGATTTCCATCTATATTAGTTTAATATCCCATAACCGAGTTATGTTGTTTTTGAAACTAGCCAAGCGACGACACGAGAGGCCACTCATATAATTTTAGTTACAACATATTTCAAAGAAATTCAAAATTTTATTAAACAATATATCACATAACACTGCGACGTGTATTTAAAATACTATTACATAATTACTTATTGTAAAAACTTAATTTAAGCTGATTTTGTAACTAATTTAATAAAAACTCAACATATTGAATCGAAATATTTATAAGACAGCTGATTTGATGATAGTATAGTGGTGCGACTAGTCGTTCGCGGGTTCGTTTCCCGCTTGCGACAGATATTTTTATTTGTACAAATATTTCTTTCGTTGTTTATGTGAAGGAAAATTTCGTGAGATAATTTTCAAGACAATTTTAAGAATCAAAAAACCAAAATCAAAAACTTTATTATTGAGGTAGACTTCAAAAGCATCCTTGTCATTTACACAGTATGTAATACATATTTAAAAATAATTATCTATAGTTAATATGAAGCTACCACCGATTCAGAGTGTATATTATGCTTAGAAGAATAGGCAAGAAACTCAACCGTTACTCTTTTAATTAAAGGCATGTACTTATGTACCTACATCCACCAATACGCAGTGGCATCAATTGTTTTTAATAAAATTAACATTACATATTTACAAAATAAATTAACTGCGAAAATATTGCGTAAACAAGAAAAAAAAATCTTTAAACTAAAAAAATAATAATAGACGAACGTATAACCTCTTCCTTTTTTGAAGTCGGTTAAAAACAAGTTAATGATGTTAAAATCGTTAACCTTGTGATTTCGTATAAGCCAACGGATTAGACCAAACACATTATTTAAACAGTTTTTGCTCATAAGACTACATTACCATATTAAATTTATATATATATATATATATATATATATATATATATATATAACTTATATAGTAATAGTACACCACCTACCTTTTCTATACATATTCCGTGTAGTCCGGGTTGTCTGGAAGAAATCGGTATTTAGCGATAAGACCGCCTTTGTACATTTATCTAATTACTAAGTATATTTAAGTTATGTGTATAAAAATGGTGTACAATAAAGCATAAATAAATAAATAAATGCTAATATTAAATAATCATTTGTATTATAAAATTAATATATAATGAATTTCCCATTCGGTATTAGATAATGTTTTATGTAACTTGACGTAAGGTACGTTTATATCTTTCTTAAGTTAAATTTGTATTACATAAATCTTTATTAACGTTAATCGTTGAATTTAATCATTTTTGACCTTTAAGATTATTTGAGACATGTGTTATTTTTAGATTCACGTTTTTTAAAACGACACAGAGAACAGGAAAACTTTTGTAAATGTATGCTAATCTTAAGAATTTAATTTGAGAACAGTTTTAATTACAAAATGAAAAATTATTTAATTATTTTTTAAAAGAGTAACTGTTGTAGATATTGTTTTTCTTGTCGATTCTAATCAGCTGAATCTACATTTCAAATCCGGTGGTAGTTTCGGATTAACTAATTCAATTAGAAATATTAGAAAAATTATTAGAAAATTAATTTGATTCAAAAGTAAACCTTCTTGAATGATGTAAATTTCTGATTTCAGGTTTCAAAATTTGTGTTTGTGTAACGTCGCCAGTTATGTAAAACAAATCATATAAATGTTACAGTAGCTAACAATTTAAATAAAATATAAAACATATATTATGTTATGTATAAAAAATTATAATACATAAAATACTAAGCGATAAAAACATAAGACAAAACAACAATAGCTGCTAAAATTACGTTATTTTATTTTTTTTACGAAATAAAGTAATCATCTGATGCAATGTCATGTCTATCTAAATTGTTCGAGACTTAAGTAATATATTAACATAACTCTATACAAATTATATAAAATATAAAATGTTATGTATATAATTATATAACGTACATAAAAGCATCTATCATTAGTTTTAACGCCGCCGTCGTTTCCCAACCGGATGTACATTTTTACACACATGCTACATACGCACAACTTTTAAAAAAGTGCCATCAAAACTAATAGTTTGAAAAATACTATTTCGTCAGTGAAACAAGCCCAAGGCTCGCGGTGATACATCGCTCGCTGCAACCTTGCTTTGTTTCGAAATGAGTTTGCACGCGAATGATGTTACTGGTTCAATTTACTTGCTTTATTACTGACGGACACTTACGTTACGATGCGTGGTTTATAGACTTTTTTATATAAATATGCGTATAAACGACTTCAATGGTCGTTTTTTCAAGCATAAAATTATTTATTCTCATTTGAAAGCATGCTTAAGGTTGACGGGATATTATGTGTTACGTGCCGAGCGATAGCAAATATTGTGCAATTATTGCTGTCAAATTGCATTATGAAAACGAAAGTCAAGGAAGTAAAACCGCAGCTTTTAGATCTCTGTATTTTCTCTATTTCTCGAGATACTTACAGCTACTAAATTTTTATTCCCATTCTGGTGGTCTCCATGAAAATTGTATTATTTTAATGAATAGCCTTTTATTGTTTTATAAAAAGAAAATAAGATATATTTTATTCAAGCCAGTCTTTTAAAATAACTTTTGAACTTTAGACAGGAATTTTTTTTTTTTAAACATACATACACGGTCGTCTGTTCCTAAGGTAGGCAACTTAATGCCTGTGTTTTAGGTAACAGCCGACTGATACGAGTATACATTTTTTTTTAAATACATATACATATAAATAATAAATATATAAATAAATATATATTACACCCAGACTCGGGGCGGGAATCGAACCCACAATCCTTCGGAGCAGAAAACAGGGTCACTGCAAACTGCGCCAACGGGTCAGTCAAATATTACAGGCACCGAGAGCTTTACGAGCTATTTTAAGCAAGATGAGGCAACCACAAAGGCAAATATACATATAAAAACATAAACACACAATAGATCTTGAAAGGAATCCTATATCAAAACCAGGACTGTTGTGAATTTTATGAATGGACACAAATATTTGCTATGCGTTTGACATTTTAACAAATTATCAAATTAAACACTATTAATGAGCCAATGTATATGTCTGCCTATGCGTAAACATACTGTGTGTAAAATTCGGCAAAAATCGACCGAGGTGTTAAGGCGTAAAAAAAAAACATTAACAAACTAAATGTGAAAAAGACGATATACGTAATCATTTATATTGTTATTTTCTTTTTGCCCTATTTATTATATAATGTCTTAGTTATAAAAAAACGATACGCTCTTCGGTTTTTTTTTTTTGATTTTTTAAGTCAAGAAACTTATATTTTTATGCGCAGAATTTATTTAAATGTCTATGAAAAAGTAGATAATTATTATTATGAATTTTGTTGTCCTTTATACAAATCACGTCTTTACCTACCTATGTAGTGGAGACGTTTGCAGTTGTTTCGGTTAGGTAATTATCATAAAATGCTCAACACGATTTGTGTATTTCTACTAAACGAAGATTTGATCATATTTCCGTTGACGTTTCTTTATATATTTATATTTTCAAAAACTTTCAATATTTACTTTATTTAAAACTTTTATTTATATATGCTACTGTAGTTGGAGGTAAATTTTGAAATTTTTCAGTTTTATGTTAGTCTGTAACGTCAATGTAATATTGATATTTCAGGTCAAGCAAACCAAGTGGTAGAGCTGAACGTATCTGGGGGCGCCCTTGGTCTAAACAAGATGTCCAAACGTGAAGAGGCGCCGTACGCGGCGGAGGACAACCAAGTCGTCGGTCTGAACTTCCACCAGAGCAAGGAGGTGCTAATTGTCGACCACGCCGCTGGCTCTAATGGAGACGTAAGTTCCCCATACTATTATGTACACAATGATTCTTTCGCCTGCCGCATTTTTAATCTTACGGGCTAAAAGTAATCTGTGTGTTTATTCAAATCTAATAATACAATAATCTAAGGCCAAAACTTCAATCAACAGGTCATTGAAACGAAATATACATTTTTTTTTCACAGTACAGCCTTATAACAATATCCAAGAATTACCTTAGCTATCGGGGAGGCGTGTTGACCGTTTGCACTCCGTCCGGATAATGCTCCTCAACTCATACTTACGATCCTTTTATTCCTTCTTCCAGAAACATCAATATCGTTTAACCGGTAACGTCAAAATATCGACAATAATCTAACACAATAATAAATCCGAATTATAATTGAAATAATTATAAATATCCTACAAAATTAAAACAATTATAAATCCTTTACAATACCATTGATTGAATAATCATTTATGTTTAAAATTGTACATTTCATTAATATAAAACATAAAATGACTACCGGAAACAGTATCAAAGCACAAAAGATTACATAAATCTAATTTAATGCAATAACCCTAACACTATAGTCTATATACCAAGTATTATTTATTACAAATAGTTTAAGGGTGAAAGTGTTCATTACAAAGATATGCATTTATAATATTCATAAGAAATTATAGCGTACCTAGGAGTTTTTCTAAGCAATCAACCTTCCAACTGAACTAACCGCTGTTGCTTAATTAACAGATGAAAAAAAAATTACAACGAAGAATAATGCAGTTCATTCAGACTCCTCATTACCGCGTAGTCTTACATAACTCCTTTTTAGTGTCAAAGTTTATCGAAGCTTTTCTCTTTATATCACTATAGAAGTATAGACAATGGCTGGCATGCTTTCTAAAACATCTTACAATATGTGATTAAAGTTGACTGCAAAAAATATGCTATACAATATTAACAGCTAATTATTGAACTGTTTTATGGGTGAAAGTAAAATTTGGTTCAGATTTGATATGTTTTAAATGCAAATTGTATTATAAACAATACAATTTTATCTATATTGAAAGATAAAATTTTATTACAGCTTCCCGGTAAAATGACAGAAGTAGTGAAATCGGAATGCGAGGATTGCGGTGATTGTTTCAATGTGAGTTTTTTAATTATTTTAATACTTTAAGGATTTCTTTTGTACATTATTATATTTAAGAACCATTGGTCTAAACGATGATTGTAATTTGTTAGACAAAAACATATAAATGAATAAGAAATTGACCAAGTACGATACCTTGTGGGACACCAAATTTATTTATTAAATTAATTATTTATTTTATAAAAATAGTATAGTTATTACACGTGTTTTTTATCAACGTGTTTGTTGTTAATGTTAAGATAATTTGCTACACGCTATCCTAACACTAAACTAAAAATCTTTAACATCTATGTAGTAATTCTTAAAACATGCAAAAGTGGTTCACGTCCCACTTGACGGGTCTATCAGAAAAATGTTTGGAAATCCACCACGCTATTCCACTGTAGATAGGCGGATTTTTACACGATCTCTGTTCGCTATACAGTTCACGTCTCGAGGCAAGATAAAAGCGTTGATCCAGAAGAATTTCCTCCGGATGTGGCGCAACATCGGCGTGATGCTGTTCATCTTCGCTTTGCCGGTGATGCAAGTTATTCTCTTCTGTCTCGCCATCGGCAGAGATCCGAGCGGTCTTCATCTGGTATGTGAACACATAATTTCTTTTTACTATTTCTTTAGTATTCAAACTATTCTTAGACCTAGTTTTTTTTTTTTTGCATTTAAGTATTTTGATTTACAAATGTATGAATGATTGAATGTATAAATCCGTGAATGAATGGAAGGTACTTTATTATACACTAAGGACTATATAGTATTTGTGGGAACAAATATTTTTTGGTTCTGTCTTCTTGAACAGTTATAAAGTTTACTTTTATGTAATGTAACACGAATTCAAAAAGACATTTTATTAAAACGAATTTTTATATCATTCTACTTTTAATCTTATTTTCGTTATATTTAATAGTAAAAAACTAATGATCTTAATGTAATTTGCTTTCTTACTGTATATTTCACAAACAGTTTACCATAACTATCTACTTCCGCATTTTCTCTAACTTCTTCGATCGTTTTTACAACTTAAATCCAATAGGGGTCGTCCATTAATCACGTGATATTTTTAGCAACTTGGTGATAGGTGGTGACGCTTTAGAATACAGACATGTGGTCCATCGTGGACATGGGTATGATACCCATGTCCCCACCCATATCCAAATAAAATTTTGAAAAGTTAGGCACCGTGATAAAAATGTCCAGACAGACATTAAACTTGCAGGTTATTTTAACTGGCATAAAGCATATGAAAAACATATATTTACGAAAAAATAAATACACGTGATATCTCATTACACGCCCCCCGCATCCTTGTGATATTTCGTGATTTTTCCGTGATTTCTCCCCCCTCTCCTTTCGAGCCTCAAGTTGTTTATGGACGATCCCATACGGCAATATATATGCAAATTGCAAGGTATCTTCTCCACTCCGCAGGCGATAGTGAATGATGACGTGCACGTGTTGGACGGATACTGTCCGTACAACACTTCGTGTTCCTTCAAGAACCTGTCGTGCCGGTACCTCGCGAACCTCAAGAACCAGACCATCATCAAGGATTACTACGCGGACCTGGACTCCGCCATCCACGCCGTAGAGGTGGGCAAAGCCTGGGGCGCTATCTACTTCAACGAGAACTACACGGACTCCTTGGTCGCTAGGCTGGCTTTGGGTGAGTGGGCCTTTGATGGGAATATATTGTTTAGTTATTATTATTAAATATAATTGGGGCTCTACGAACAAAATGACATAACTGCAAAATTTTCTCGTTCAACACTTTTATGCTATTATAATATTTACCAAATCTTACCATTAATAAAAGCAAAGGAAGTATATGAAAAAAATCATCTTAAATACATCTTAACACATGTTCAATAACAAAGAATTAACAATTTTTTGACTCTTTAGTAAAATTGTAATAATAAAAAACAATAAAAATGTTATAATCTTTATATGTTGGTAAATCACACTATTTTGAAGTTTACTGGACTTTGATTAAGAAGCTAAACTTATTATTAGTAACTGTAAAACATATATATATATATCTTAAAGTTGTTTCAAATTCAAAGGTTTGACTTTAAGACAAGGATATTTAGAGATGTTAAAACTTGTTCCCTCAAAGTTGTTTGCCATTTATACAGTGTCCAAGATTCTGCGTCATATCTGGTCCAAATATTCTGAACTATTTTTAATCTTTAAATGCCTGTTATATTTTGGTGCTAGCCATTTTTCCCTATGATCGTTCTAGCTACTGGCTCATCTTCCATATAATCTTACCTAGATATTTCTTATTTTAAATCTAGATAAATGCTAAATACTAAGAAGATATTTCCTAAGTACCTAATCGTCACTTTTCCAGCGGACACGGCTGACAACGAGACGATATCGTCGTCGGAGGTACAAGTTTGGCTGGACATGTCAAACCAGCAGATCGGACTCATGCTCAACAGGGACATACAGTTCTCGTACCGGGACTTCGCTAAGGTAATATAATAATTATTATTGTAAAGCAAGAATAAGCAATAGTACAAAAAAAAGGAAAAAAGTACAAAAGGCGCCCATATTACCAGGTGTCCAATGACAACAACCGGGACCGACGACTTAACGTGCTCTTCGAGGCACGGTGGGGAAACCCACAAGAACCCACGGGTTCGATTCCCGCTCGGGGCAGACATTTGTATTTGTGCAAATATTTGTTTCCGGTCTGGGTGTATGTCCTAAATATATATACATAGATGCAAATGCAAAGGCACTATTGCAAAACATAAAGGTTTTGCAAAAGAGCACGGATGATTTCTCCAATGTCACATGAAATGGATAAGACACGAAGGAATTTGATTGAAGCGGTCGAGATTACAACCTCAATAGAATTTCGAAGACCGATCTTTGTATGGGCCATACAGTTGTTTGTCGTGCTCCAGGCGTATTTCTCGGACAGATACTTCTTCAATAGAATTCAATCCATATTATCACGAATTAAACGCAATGGCTAATTAGCCAATTAATGTCTAGTTGTTATATAAATTCATTTCTTCCTTCCAGGATCTGCTGTCGACGTGCCACTACAACCCGAAGGTGGGAGACATCCCCATCGATTTCAAGGACCCCATCTATGGCGACAACAATCCTTCTTTCACAGATTTCGTCGCTCCTGGCGTTATTCTTACGTATGTATATTATAAAAATTTAAATATTTTAAAAACTTAGACGCAATTCAATGTTTATGTAATAATTTATTCACGGAAAATTTTAATAAGTTATTATAATATCTTTGTTTCTGCTAACCGGAGAAATATTTCTGACTCAGTTTTTTTACGATTTGTGCCAGGAATCCAGTCGCTTAGTAAGTAGAATCTGAGATAGATCGAGCTTTAGACCGGTTATTGAGGATCACCATTAGTCTATTATGAAATTAAATTTATTTAGTTTTATTTTCCACGTCTCATCCATTTTTCCATTTATAAACATACAAAAAATGCATATAAATTTGGGAACATTTTTGAACTCCACCTTTAAAAACCTTTTAAAAATTCCACAGGATCGTATTCTTCTTGGCTGTCGCCCTTACATCATCAGCGCTAATCGTGGAACGGATGGAAGGTCTTCTAGACAGATCCTGGGTTGCTGGAGTGTCCCCTGGAGAGATCCTGTTCTCGCACGTGGTCACCCAGTTCGTGGTGATGTGCGGTCAGACCGCTCTTGTGCTGATCTTCATGATCCTTGTCTTCGGGGTCAAGTGTAATGGAAATATCATATACGTGATTATGTTGACACTGCTTCAAGGTAAGTTTTAAATGAGTTTCTTTTTTTTTTTAAATGGAAATAGTCAATTTTAGTAACATCAGGGTAGTTGCACTTGAAGATATGACGCTAGCTGTAGCTTCCTCGTTACATTGATGGTTGAGTCAATAGTTAATAAAAGTGCACTAATATAGAAAGCCGTACCGTATTTGGCCGTGCGGTGACTGGCAGAGAAGAATAGTCCCGACCTCTTTCTTGCCGAGGTGTTGTAGAAGGAAACTAAGGCCATAGTGTTGCGAACAACTATGCACTGACCGGAGTGGTGATGGGCAGCAGCATCATCACACACTGCGCTCGCTAACACGCATCCCAAGTGCTGCGAGTATTGGCAAATCCTCCCAAATGACAGTACGAAATGAGCCCAGGCCCCCAGCCCCGGCGGCCCTACTATTCCCAGCTACGGCAGCGGCTCGGGTAACGGTGGGGTAGGGAGATGCTAAGAATCTCCGGGTGACATTCCGCTGCCACCCTCGACGACACCTGGCCTTGGTGACACACAACATTCGCACTTTTAGGTCTGATGAAAGGATTGTTGAGATTGAAAAAGGAAATGAACAGGTTACATTGGGATATACTGGGTTTATCTGAAGTCCGAAGAGAGAGAGAGAGAGGACACGATAACCCTGGAATCCGGTAACCTGTTCTACTACCGGGAGGGCGACCATCAGTCCCAAGCAAGTGTCGGGTTTATTGTCCACATGTCCCTCATTGACAACATTGTGACCATCGGAAGTGTGTCGAACAGGGTTGCGTATCTAAGAGTACTCGCTGAAGGTCATACAGGTATACGAACCGACCTCGGCATACCCAAATGAAGAAGTAGAGGCTATGTATGAGGACATCGGTGGGACTATACATACAAAAAGAGTGACGTACCTGATACTCAGACTATCTAAGAGGTATTCGCTGAAGGTCATACAGGTTTACGCACCGATCTCGGCACACCCAGGTGAAAAGTAGAAATATGTTTAAAGACATCAGTAGGGACATACATACGAACAAAACTCTTCAATGTTGTCATGGGGGATTTTAACGCGAAGACAGGCAAAAGATGAGACAAGCTGAGAGTGGGGCAATTTGGATATGGACATCGGAACCCCAGAGGTCAGAGGCTACCGATTTTCTGGAGGAGAGACTATGATGAACTCTTTCTTCCAGAAGCCGCCTCATAGGAAATGGACCTGAATGAGCCCTGACGGTTGAACTATAGAACTACACTAGGAATGAAATAGGCTTCACCATGACCACCAGGCGACGATATTCAATGACGTCTCCGTGATCCAGAGGGTGAAAACCGGGAGTGATCATTTATTGGCACATTGAATGCCAGTGTTAAATTGGAACGATTTCGCCTGCTGAAGTCTACACTCCGACCATCTAACGCACATATCCAAAACCCCGAGAGCTTTCAGTTCGAATTATCAAACCGTTTCGATTGCCTTGACGATTACGTTTCTGTGGACGATATAAACAATAGGTTGGTAAACACTGTCCGTACAGTCGGGAGCCGATTTTACATACCCGACCGTAAAAGCGGACCCCGAAAGCTCTCTGACCAAACTGAAAATCTTATGGAGCGTAGATCAACAGACAGATTTGGAAATCTGAGACATGATATGCGTGTCTTTGATACAAAACATATTAGATACGATAGAGCGGAATCGGGAATCCAAAGTGTTCTCAAGGGATTCGTCTGTTAATCAAAGCCGGTTGTTGAGGCTGAAAACAAGGATAGAGGTACAGCGTCGACCAGAGCGGAGGTATTGAAGGAAGTCGAGATGTTTTACGGTCAGCTGTATACCTCGGTCAATCAACCTGTTCGTGACTCGGCTGAATATCCAAGAGACGAGCCTATCCGACATTATTCCGAAGATGTCCCCGACAACAGCTTGCATGAAATCAGTAAGGCTCTGGGACAGCTTAAAAACAATAAGGCACTAAAACAAGAAGGTGCGGATGGTATTACGTCTAAGCTTCTGAAAGCGGTTGGAATACCGGTACTTAAGTCCTTCAGAGGCTCTTTAATGCCGTCTTGCTCGAGGGCGTAACGCCGGAGGCCTCGAACAGAAGAGTGGTGATACTCTTATTCAAAAAGGGTGATAACAACCTGTTGAAGAATTACAGGCCCATTTCGCTTCTGAGCCACGTTTATAAGCTGTTCTCTAGGGTAATTACGAACCGTTTGACGGGCAAGTTTGATGACTTCCAGCCTCCCGAACAAGCCGGTTTCCGAAAAGGCTACAGTATCATACATACCACATACATACGCTGCGGCAGATTATAGACCGAGGAGTATAATCGGCCATTGTGCTTGACGTTTGTGGATTATGAGGAAGCCTTCGATTAGAGATGATCGATATTAGAAAAACATCGGTGTCAACATCGAATCAAAAGTATCGATGTACGATATATATCGATTGAAAAACATCGATGTATCTAAAACATCGATGGTTTTGGTAACAAACAAATAAAGCAATCTAAATTTTTTATGAAATGTGTTTTTATTTATTTTTATATATGAAACAAAAGTAAACATCGATGTTTTTGGTAATAAACAATTAAAGCAGTCTAAATTTTTTTAAGAAATGTGTTTTTTTTTTAATATATTAAACAAAAGTAAACATCGATGTTATTGGTAACAAACAAAAAAAAACTGTCCAAATTTTTTATGAAATGTGTTTTTATGTAAAAACATCGGTGGTTTTCAGCTAAACATCGATGGTTATGAAACATCGATGAATATCGATCATTCCAACCTTCGATTCAATCGAAACTTGGGTGTTGCTACACTCTCTACAGCGGTGCTACATTGACTACCCGTATATCAGTCCGTATAAGTGTTGCAGTGCTTGTACAATAACGCCAGTATGTCGGTTCGAGTACACAAGTTTAGCACGAGAGCGATTCCAATGCAGCGAGGTGTGAGACAGTTACTCTCGAAGTTGTTGACGAGTAGGTACATCTACCTAGGACAAAATGTCCATCTTGGTAGGTCCAATTTAGAGAGAGAGGTTAATCATCGAATCCAGCTAGGATGGGCAGCGTTCGGGAAGTTAAAAAACGTCTTTTCATCTGTCATATCTAAGTGCCTGAAGTCGAAAGTCTTCGACCAATGTGTTACCAGTGATGACATACGGATCTGAGACCTGGTCTCTATTGGCCTTTTAAACAAGCTCCAAGTCACACAACGTGCAATGGAGAGGGCTATGCTTGGTGTTTCCCTGCGAGATCGAATCAGAAATGATGAGATTTGCAGACGAACGTAGGTTGCCGACATAGTCCAACGAATTTGCAAGCTGAAATGGCAGTGAGCGGCACATAGCTCGTAGAACTGACGGCCGATGGAGCAGAAAGGTTCTCGAGTGGAGACCACGTACCGGCAAACGCAACGGCAGCCGTCCGCGAGATAGACAGACGACTTGAGGAAAGTCGCCGGAAGCCGCTAAATGGAGGCTGCTTTGAACCGGTCGCTCTGGAGGTCGATGGGGGAGGCCTACGTTCAGCAGTGGACTTCCAATGGCTGATATGATGATGATGAATATAGAAAGCATTTCTGTTGACGTTGAGTGATCACTGTCTACGAATATTAGAGGAGCCAGAAATGTTTCGTAGACTAAAGGAAGGGTAGTAGGAGGAAGTGAAGTATAAAGAAGGGGCGGATGTTAGGTTTCGACTTATTCACTAATATCTATGAAATGTAGCTACAGTAGTCATGTTTACATGATGGAGTATAGAGGTAAAGAAGCACTATCTCATGTGGTTGTTTTAATACAAAAAGTAATAAATAAAGGGGGCGCTGGTGTAGTGGAGAATATGATCAGAACTAAACAATTTTAAATGACTTGAAGTTTGCTGAGTGGAAGTAAGTATAATTTCAAGTATTCTCATAGTGCAGAGTAGATAATAAATATGTTGTAAATGAAAGTTAAACGGCTAGCGAGTTAAATTATCTGACCTAAAAACGGTCCTCTGGCACAGCAACGCTATCTTTATTTAAGGTTATTTCGGGAATACTTTTCATAACACAAGATAGTGATCCTCTACCTTTATACTCAGTCGTTCCAAACCGATACGACTTAGGACCCTTCAAGAAAAGATCATACTCCTATTTGAAAGCCCGCCATGCACCTGCTAATCATCTGATGTAGCGGGTGTTATGGATGTCTCTGTCACTTACCATCAGGTCAACCGACTCTCCGTTTGCCCCCTCTTCTATAACAAAAAATCCTCGTCCTCGCGGACAGAGAGGCTACATACAAGTGTGTCGCGCAGGTCTGTGCGGCATGTGCTTCGGGTTCGTGATATCGGCGGCGTGCGAGCTGGAGCGGAACGCGATCCAGCTGGCGCTGGGCTCGTTCTACCCGACGCTGCTGCTGAGCGGCGTGATCTGGCCCATCGAGGGCATGCCGTGGGCGCTGCGCGGCGCGGCGCTGTGCCTGCCGCTCACGCTCGCCACGTCCGCGCTGCGCGCCGTGCTGACGCGCGGCTGGCCGCTCGCCGAGCCCGCCGTCTACCTCGGCTTCGTCGCCACGCTCGCCTGGATCGCGCTCTTCCTCTCGCTCACGCTCATCATCCTGCGCTTCAAGCGCGGCTAGCGACCGCCCTCCGCTCCCCCTCCTCCCCGCCCTCGGCCCCGCGCTCCACTTGCTCAAACGATACACGAAACGACGTGGTGCCAATCGATATAATAAAAATGCAAAACTGACAGTAAATATTTCTCACCTTTACCTATAATTAAAAAAAAAACAATGACATAAATGTATCGACTGTCAATATATAAAAAAAAAAAAAATTACTTACTTGAAACTTGGCCTTTTATTATATCGGAATGAAATTTACAAATTTAAACTAAGCTGTATGGACTTTAGTCCTTTCCCTTTCGCCCTATCGGGGATCAATTTTAAAACAAAAACAATCAAAAAAAAAAAATACTGGTAGTATATAATGCTATTTTTGCTTCAATTAAAAAAAAAACTATCACAGATAAAAAATATCGATTGCGTCGTCCACCGTCGTGATACTCTATTACTTGTAGCTAAATGACTGTTAGTCGACGTGTAAATATTAGATGTATTTATGATAGAGTACATTAGTACGCTAAGGTTTAGGGAATGTTAGCAATAATGACTGGTCCTGCGCTTTCTGGGTACCTTTCGAGGTAGAGGTAGTGTACGATACCTGATTAATGAGTTACCATAGAATAGGATGGTGCCATAGACGTAATGGTGATTTATTTCAACAATAAAAATTATATAAAAAAGTCTACCAGTTTTGACCATGAACGTGGCAACACCAAAACATTTATGGCAGTTTAGTTTTTATCTATGCTTCTTTAAGCGCCATCTATGATGTCGATCCGTATATTTTTATGGGAATTTTCGATTGGTTGTTTTAGTATGATATATATTTGTACAGTAAGTATAAAATTGTTTAGTAATAAGCTATGTTTAAGGTCATTAATATAATGAATATATACATTTATATTTCGAAACATATAACAGGCAACATTGGATTGATGTAATTTTTTTATTTATTTCTTTTCGCTGAGTAATAAAGGTGCTTGCGTTAAAAATTGCAATTAACAAAACTTCTATTTATTTTCTGTATGTAGAGTAAGCTGGCAATACTGTATTTCTATTATAACGAGTAACTAGAATAGAAGTGTCAGACTGTGATTATTTTTGCTAACATTGACATTTTTGTAATGAAAATTATACAATAAAACTGTACCAAATAATAATTATGTCGTTTTATTATCTCTCTGTTTAAATATATTAAAATATTTTCTGTAATAATTATAAATAAAGGCGTTTAATTTTTTAAATAAATCCAGATTTACCAGTTTCGTTTTTTTAAATAGCAATATTTAAAAATTTTATTTCAGTTTTTCTAAATTTTGATAAGGGATATTGTGTAACCGTAACCGAATCAAATATAAAAATTTCGTAAGTACTCGTGTATGAAAAGCTCATAAACAAAATAATAATAAAAAGAAAAAAAAAATCTATATAATAAATATATTAACAGAAAAGAATGTTGCTTTATCAAATTTTACAAACAATAAAACATGTGTATCGCAAGGACCGGTTTCTATTTAATTACCCGACTGCGACAGAAGGAGGGTTATGTTTTTCGAGTGTATGTATGTATGTATGTCCATTTCTTTGGCACGCCCTACAGCCCAAACGGCTGGACGGTTTTTGACATATGAGGTGTCGTTGGATTTGTCTAAATTGTAGTAGTGACATAGGCTATATAAATTTTCAAAATGGCGCCCGCAAATGGCGGAATGAGGGGGGGGGGGGGGAGTTGAATTTTTTTTCTTACTGTAGCAATATGAGTATCAAATGAAAGCTAGTAAATTGTTTTATTCTTTTTAGTTTATAATAAGAGTATTTTAGGCAGTCGGGTTTTTTGATTTTTTAAATTATTTTTATAAAATGACTCTGATGTTTACTTATGAGTACTTAATTACCTATGTAATTTGGCTATAAGTTACGACCTTCTTTTCACGAGAATGCACTTAAGTTTCGACTGAGAGCATTTATTACTGTGCACTTTGCGAGCGTGGAGGAACGTTTTTTGTAAGCGAGTCTTTGTTACCGAGCTGTTGTAAGAATTTAATATATGTGAATACAACCAAGCGGGTGAAGCCGCGGACGGAAGCTAGTAAATAATAAAAACGCTTTAATTAAAATAACAGTTTATTATGATACAATATTCGCATTAAAATAACTTACAATATGTAGTTAATAATTATTATTATCACACACAAAGACACACAACTACTTACTTCTTAGTTAAAATTTCACTCAAAACTTTCTTCTTCTTCTGCCCCTTGTTGAACTTTTGTTTCTGAAAATTAACAAATAACAATCTTTTACAAAAGAATTTCACATAAACAAAAAATAGACCAACTTAATAACAACATTTTTGTAACACAAAAATATAATAAAATGAAAAAAACCGTAGAAAGTTTTAAAACCTGATTTCGATGTTAAAACTATTTATAGTATTTATGATTTCAGTATAATTCAAATAAAATGTAAATATGGCCAATATACAGCATTTGGCATTACAATATACCAAAGTTTGGAAGTGAACAAATTTTCATAATGTTTCTGAAGTTAATTACTAATATATATATGTAAAGAGTAAATATTTCTTTATTTGTAATCAATAATCTCTAAAATTATTAATACACATTCCTACACATATACAATCATATGTATGTATATGTGTACTTATGTAAAATTTGGATATTATGTATTGTTATTATAGTTCAGGGATCTCCAAACTTTGGAGCTTTAAAGCCATAATAATTTTTTCAGTATATTTCAAGGGCCAAAACAGTTTTAACTTTTCTGCCCTCAACTATATTTCTAGTCAAAAAGTGCGCGACCTAAACAAACATGCGCTTTTTTGCTTTTCAATTACTATTGTGTTTTGTGACACTTAACGACATCTAGTGGCGAATAGTGTAGTACTATACAGGTCCTTGGGCATGTGTTGGAATCGCGATTGGGGAACATCTCCCGGTACAAATTTATAGCACCCGGCGAGCTATCATTCGCACGCGCATTAGCACGAACTATATCCAAGTACTCTGCATTAGTGTATTGATAAGCCATACCTAATTACTAATAACGGGTCACACTCACACACGACAGATTAGGTATACGCGTAAGATCGATTGCTAGGCGCGCGCGCGTGATTATGGATGTAAGAACCTAACGACGGTGCTGGCTTGACTAAGGGGACTAATCGAGTGTCGATCGAATTAGCGGGAATTAGAACTAGCAACGGGGCGGGTGGTGCGGCTGGCAAGCGGCACAGTACAACAGCTGTGCACGCGCCGCCGGCATGACTGAAAATGTGTCCACGCTTCAGTTATTGAAATTTAAATTTATGGAAATTTGGTCAAAAATTAAGTAACTATTTTTTTAGATAATTCGAATGAGAATCATGTATCGAGTATTCTCTTTACATATTGATAGTAATTCACCAGTCACCTGTATATTGTACTATGTACTTACTATCTATTTCAGCTACCCGCTAACAGATGGCGTTAGTTGTAATTAGATATTTGTAATTTTATATATAAAATATATAATCTTTACTTGAGGTTTTTGTATATGTTAATAATGTTGTATTTAACTTATGTATCTATCTATCATAATTATGTAAGTACGCACTAAGTTCGCCTTTTTTTATAAGAATTCATCCCAAAGGCCTACCGGAAGATATTTCTTTAAGAAATAAGTTGTGCCCTAATACAAATATTTTGTAATTCTTTTTTCCTACTATTGTTATGCTTGGACTAAAATATAAAATTTCAATATTTACTGTTAGAACAACTACCAGAAAAAAAAACAGGCCTATAAATATCATGCTTCGACTTACAGATGAAGCAGTAACCATAAATATATACATATCTGTTGAGTGTATGAACTCAAAGCTGATAATACCACGGGTATACATCTGACTGACTAGTCAGTCAGGCTGATTTAGTCAGTCGACTAAATCAGCCTTCAAATTTCCCACTGTTAAGAAAAGGCCTCTTCTCCACATTGATGAAGGTTTGGAGCTTAATCCACTACACTGCTCCAATGCGTGTTGGCGGATAATTTCCCTACCATGAGTAACGATCGTTATCAGGTGTCTATGATAACAAACGGACTCAATGGCTCTCTGAGGCACAGTGGGAAGACCCACAAGGACATACGCTCAGACCGGAAACAAATATTTGCACAAATATAAATATCTGCCCCGTGCGGGAATCGAACCCGCGACCGCCGGCGTTGAGGCTACTACTCGCACCACTACACTAGAACGGTCGTTTAATAAAATATAATTATTGCTCACAAAATTAACTAAAATAATATATTTATTTAAATAAATATTACGATATTTAAAAAAATTCTTACCTTTTTCTTCTCTGCAGTCATTCCAACGAACTCCTTCCTCTCTTTTTTGTCTCTGTGCGGCTGGTTCATGTTCTGACGTTTGTTGGGAGGCCCGTCGTTACTCTCCTTTCAGATTTAAATAAACAACACGTTTATAATGTAATTACCAATAATCAATTATTGATTAAAAGATTGTACACAAGCAAGGATTGGACAACTGTACTGATGTTATATCAATTATGACTATCGCTTGTATCACCAAGTTCTTTATAATTTTTAAAATCATACTAAGATATACTATAGTCAATTATGTATATTTATTTACTTTATTTATATTTTTATTTAGATGCTTTACATTCAACGGCCAACAGTAGAATGAATTCTGTTTCAGGGAGTCCGAAAACACACTACTCAATCTAAAACCAGACCCAGACCACAATTAACATTTTTGTATGGCCAATACATACACTTGTCATGTGCGGGGATCGAACCCGCGACTGCTATCGCACCAGCCAGTTGTTGTGACCACTGCTCCAACGCATCGTCACACACATGAGAAACAGGAACGTTTTTCATCGCTGTTTTATGATACAAGTAGTCAAAAGTCATTGATAAATTATAAGACGTACGATAAATCGTGATGAAATAGTATAGCTACTATTGAAAATAGTTTTCGATAGTAATTATTCACAAACTTAATTGGTGTTACAGTTTTATGATAAAATAATTTATATCATAATAACTCATGTTGGAGATATTATCCGCCGATCCGCAGTGGAGCAGCATGGTGGATTAAGCTCCAACCCTTCTTCTAGACGGAGCAGAGGCCTTTGCCCAGCAGTGGAACGCTTATTCAGTTCAATTCATAACATAATGTTTCCTAATCGTGAATGTCTCATAGCTGGACAAAGGCCTACCATGCCTTGGCCTGGGTTGGTACTACCTACGAGAGGCATGAAAGCGAAAGGCGGGAAGCCACCCCTGCTTGCCATGAGTATGGCGCGCCAGTCGACTCGGCGCGCCATACTCTGGAGGAATGCGCCGCTTGGGACCTCCAGCGCAGGGCCCTGGTAGCAGTAATAGGCGGAGACCTCTCGCTGTCGAGTGTGGTCCGCTGCATGCTCGGCAGCGAGAGGTGCTGGTCGGCCGTGACCTCATATTCCGAAGAGGTCATGGCTGTAAAGGAGGCCGCGGAGCGAGAGCGGGAAGCAGCCGCACATGCTGACTCGCTCCGCAGAAGACGACCAGGGAGGAGGAGACGGCAATTCGCACTCCTTCACCCTCCGCAATAGAGTGGGAGAGGGCACCACATCCTCCCACTCGCCACCAGGGCAATAGAGCGCTCACGGTGCCTGCGAGCGCTCTATGAGCGAAGGCGGCCCGCAATGGCGGGCCTACAACGGTCACGGTTGCATGCGAAAGCGATCCCGTGGCGCCCCACTACGACGATGAGGGCACCGCTGGGTTTTAGTGAAAGAGTAACAAGTACAAAACTAGAGTAGATCTCCGTACAATAACTCGGAGGTGTAGTGTAAAAAAATTGGTTGTCTGTAAAGTCGGTTTACGGACAATTTTACGTGATAACGTCATAAGAAAACGTTGATGAAAAATTGCATACTTTACGAATTTAATTAAATTATTATGAATGAATTTATACAAAGGAGTTAATTGAAAATTACAATTGTTTCGATAAATTAACATTTATTTGCACTCGGTAATTCAAATATTATTTCTCTTCTATTCAGACTCATATGCCGATGGAGTGGAAGAGAGATAGACGCGTCACAAGCCGAACGCTTAGGCCGATCGTGCCTCTCAATCGCTTGTTCCACGCTCTCGCTCGCGAAACGTGACAATGAGTCATGCTTTCTCGTGCGTGCAGCTGCAGCCGGCGTTCGTCGATTTATAAGACGTTATCACGTCAAAAAAAGGCCTACCACGAGTAACGAATGTTATCAGGTATCTGTGATAACAACTGTATGTATTAATTAGTAGGTACACTTGTTTAACTTTTTAATATAAAAGATAAATCAAGTGGGTAGAAGAAATATAGCACACAATGTCACTTGTAATTTGGATACCTAGCACAATAAAGTAATTTCTATAAAATGTGTATCATTTAAACACAATAACAACCAGGACCAACGGATTTACGTGCTCTCTGAGGCAACGAGGACATAGACCCAGACCAGAAATATATATTTGCACAAATGCAAACATCTGCCTCGAGCGGGAATCGGAATCACAACCATCATTGAAGCGACTTCTCACACCACTACACAAGAACAGATATATATGACAAATATATACATATTACGTTGCAAATTGCATCAAAACTAGTCATTAAGAATATATTAAATATTACATAGGTACACAAGAGTTTGTGAGTATGGACGGACGTTTTTAACTGTTTCACCATTAAACTACTGAACCATTAGTGATAAATTCAGTATTTAATAAGATAGCTATACATTTTATCCTAAAAATTCACATGGAATGGGATAGTATTTAAATTAATATGATTTAATATTTACCTGATGTTTCCTTTTGTTAAATACACGTCTGTATGCTCCATCTATTCTGTTATCTTTCTGTTTTCCTTGAAATTTGCTTCCGAAATTTTGTTTTGAATTACTATTGTACCCTTGTGTGTGTGTGTTTCTATTAAATTTATTATTATTTTGTTTTTTCTGTGTAGGCTGAGTGCATCTCTTTACTCTTAATATTCTGTTCTTTATCGTAAGGTCTTCTTCTGTCAGTGCTAAAGCTAATTCCACACCATCTTTAGAAACGAAGTTGACGTAACCGAATCCTGTAAAATATAATTGAGACATGTTTAAAAAAAAATCTATTCAAATTAATTTAAATTTATTAAGATTTTTTTTTTTTTAATAAACAAAGTTAACAATTTTGTTAGATGATATTTAAAGTATTTTTTTTAATTAAGTAATTATGACGACCGTTCTGGTGTAGTCGTGTGAGTAGTCGCCTCAACGCCGGCTGTCGTGGGTTCGATTCCCACTCGGGGCCAATATTTGTATTTTTACAAATATTTGTTTCCGGTCAAGGTGTATGTCCTTGTGGGTCTCCCCATTGTGCCTCGGAGAGCACGTAAAGTCATCGGTTCCGGTTGTTGTCATAAACACCTGATAGCGATCGTTACACATGATAGGGAAAATTATTTGCCAACCCACAGTGGAGCAGCGTTGCAGATGATGCTCCAAACCTTCTCCTATATGGAGAAGTCTTTGCCCAGTAGTGGGTCATTTACAGGCTGATTCAGTTCAGTTTAAATTATTAATATGAGATTCATAACAATTCTCACCAAGTTTTTTTTACATAACATTATTGTTAATATTAAAAAAAAACATTTTCATTACCCTTTCCAGCATTAGTCTTCGTGTCTCTAACGATCCTGACAGAGTGTATTTCACCGCATTTCTCAAACTTAGCTCTCAAGGTCTCATCCTCCAAAGCGAAGGGTATGTTCCCGACGAACACGGCACACTTGGGGTCGTGTGTCGCGCCTGTCGTATCACTGCGGGTCACGCGGAGATGATTGCCGTTCAGGACCGTGTTATTAGCTGCCAAGGCCTGAAAAAAATTTTTATTTAATCCTTGAGTGATTTTTAACATAAAAAAAATACTAAGATTTATCATGCAATTTTTGTGTCACTGTATAGTATAGGGGGGTTGTTAAAAATTCTACATTGTTAAGCCCAAATTTTGTCTCACTTTGTATTTGCATTAAAATAAAATAATATTTAAAATAAAATAAAAAATGTGACAATTGTTCCCAAATTACTTATTTGTATTATTTCTTACTTTTTAATATTACTTTTAATATTACTGCTACATATATTATTATATTACTGCTTGTTAAAAATTTTAATACAAAAATACACAGAATTGTTAAGTATTAGAAAAGTCTGGACAATATTTTTCTACATTAACTAATGACCATTTTAAAATAAACACTTTTTATACAGTATGGTTTCATATTATATACACTGGAATTCTAAGAAAATATTAAAGAAAAAAAGGGAAAAGACTAAAAGTTTTTAAAGTTTTCTATTTATAAAAATCTCTAAAGAAAATCATTAGAAATAGAAAAATTGCAACAATAAAATTTAAAAACAAGCAGTTTTAGTTATTTACATTTATATATAAAACATAACATAAAAATATTACAAAATATCAAGTTCGGGAATCAGTTAATCTTACCCTCTCCACACAACTTGGATCTGCATATTTCACGTAAACATTAACTGTATTACGGTCAGGATGTAGTTCATTCTTGATCACAGCTATCTTGGGAGTCACTCGCGCATCTTTGACTGGTATTGTGCGAATCCTGTAAAAGTTAATATAAATAAAATAAATACAAATAAAAAAGCCTTTTATTTTTTGTACAAAAATAATTATAAGTTTAGGTAAAAAAAAAAAACAATTTGCTGTTGGTAAAAAATGAAAACAATTATCTATTTATAAAAAGTAGTTGTTTGTGCACCAGAACCCTCTATGAGGTGAAGGCCTCTTCCAGAGATTACCATTTATTTCTATCTTCCAAGTTAATATACCCACTATTAACTCAAAAACTTTTGATATTTTTTTAAATTAATGTTGTTTTTTAATTATAAAATCCGTACTAGCAATTGTGGATTGAATATTTTGATAAGACTTAAATTTGGTACGGTAATAATTTTCATCTCTATATCAAAACAATATAAGCTGCATCATCAAGTACTATTATAGGCTGTAAAATCAAAATCAAAACAACTTTATTCAAATGGGCCCCATGAAGACCTTTGAATCATCATTTTACAAATTTTAAAGTGATATTAACAACTTTAAAGTGATATTACAAACTTTAAAGTGATATTATTTTTGTAAAAGTAAAGCTACCACCGATTCGGAATGTAGATTCTGCAGAGAAGAATCGGCAAGAAACTCCGCAGTTACTCTTTTGGAAATAATATATAAACTGTGTTTTAGTATACAATTAGTAATATCTTGCATGAAATACAGCACCACTATGTCCACAAATCTTTGTCAAGTAAGTAATCCTGCACCGAATAATACGTTTTATCTATTATTTTTTTTTAAATATATAGTATGACTTAAAATAGCAAACCAATACTGAAAATGTCAATGTGAATTAATTTGCAAGCGACGTCTACTGTAAGTAGTTAATCATATTGATGCTAGAAGCATTGTTAGTACATCCTGAACTGAACTAAACTGAATCAGAAGGGGGGTACTTTATATAGTACATTCATGAAAAAATATTCAGATGACAATAAAGCTATTGTTAACTCATACATTGTACTGAAACTCTCTGCTGGGCATTTGTCTCTTATGATAGAGAAGAATTGAAATACGAATGGGGAATAACTGAATGAACAAAGACGACAAGAGGAGGACAAATTGTCATCTATAAAAGTATAATAGTCATATTTGATGACAAGTTGAAATATTTGAGTTGTTGACGTTGAACGAGAGATGTTTATTTATTCATTGTTTTTTTTTTGTGTGTACATCATACAGAATTTTGTCGTGTGGGTATTCAGGATTGTTTGTTTTCCCATTAATTGTGAGACTTTTATTTGTCACCAAGTTACTTCTTACCTGACTGTTTCTATTTGACCATATTCACTGAAGATTTTCTTAATTTCCTTCTTACATTTACTGCTAAATGGCACATTGCCGACAAAAAGTGTCCTCTTGATTTCATCCTCCGTGGTAACATAGGTTTCTTTCTTAGCCTCTGTTTGAGCAACATTTTTCTCTTTCTTTTTTTCTATTTCTGCTTCGTCCTCCGAACTATCAGATGGAGTAGTCTCTAAAGCTTTTTTATTAATTTCATCATCCTCTGATTGTACTTCATTATCCGACTCATGTTCTGAATCAGTATCTTTGTTTGTAATCGAGTTTAGATTTATGCTTTCAATGATTTCATCATTGGATCTTTTTTGTTTTTTGTTTTTCTTTTTACGAGTTTGTGACTGTGTTTCAGTTGTGGCTTGTTCATTAATTTTTTTGTTTTGTGATTCAATTTTAGTTTCAGAATCATGTGTAGAATCTGTACCTTCATTATTAACCAATTCGGATTCAAGTTGGACTTTATTCGACTTTTGTTTTTTGTTTTTCTTTTTACGAGTTTGTGACTGTGTTTCAGTTGTGGCTTGTTCATTAATTTTTTTGTTTTGTGATTTAATTTTAGTTTCAGAATCATGTGTAGAATCTGTACCTTCATTATTAACCAATTCGGATTCAAGTTGGACTTTATTCGACTTTTGTTTTTTATTTTTATTTTTTTTGTTTTTCTTTTTAGGACTTTGCGATTGTAATTGTGTAGGTAAAGGTTCGCTGTTTTCTTCAACTGAAGATTTGTTTGCCTTGATTTTTTTCTTCTTTTTACCATTTTCTTGGTCATCATTAATACTATTTATATTTGATTCCATCTGAACCACCTCTTCGGATACAAGCTTAGATTTTTTCACCTTCTTTTTAGGACTTACACTTTCTGTTGCATTTTTATTTGTTGCAATATTTTCTTTTTCATTTTCTTCAACATTGTTTTCATGATGATGTTCTAAATTTTCCTGTTCAGCAACTGATTTACGCCTTTTCTTTTTTTTAGACGGACTTTCATTCGCATTTACAATATTATCTTTACTTATTTTCAATTTTTTCTTTTTTGATGGCGACTGAGGTACCTTCTCTTGATCATCATTCGGTGATTTGGGGCTTAACATAATCGGAGCAGCTGCAGAATTAGCGTCCAGTTCTTCTTTAAGATGTTTCTTTACTTTGTCCGCTTTGGGGCTAGTTAAAGTCGATTCCTCCTCATCTTTAGTAACATCTAAATCTGGGTTCTGGAATATTCTTTTAGGTGATTTTTTAATTATAGCCTTCTTCTTTTGCATTGAAGGTGATAAAAATATAGATCTATCATCTACAAATTCACTTTTAGGTGTAACGTTAGGTGAGGGCTGGTGTTTCATAGGTGTATCCGCTTTTTTTAATCTCTTGGGGCGGTTTGGCGTTACGTTACCTGATATTAAGGCAGCGACACTGCCTACTACATAATCCATATTATTTCACTTTTATATCACAGATTTATTATCAACACGACAATAGGTAAACCCACATGGCATTTTTGACACTACAAAAAGTCAAAAACACATTGTGACTAGCCGGGTGTAGGGGTGTGCGATAATTATCGATAATTCGTAAGTACTCGATAATTTTTCATTCGATAATTATCGATAAGTGTTATTCGATAATTGTGATCCGATAATTATCGATAATTTTTCATTCGATAATTATCGATAACTATCGATAAGTTTTCATTACACAATTATCGATAATTTTGTTTGATCGGATAATTATCGATAATTGTTTTTGGATCCGATAAGTATCGATAATTGTGATTCGATAATTATGGTTATGTGTCAGTCGATTGTTATTGAGTAATAATTTGATAGGGAGAAGCGATGACCTTTTTTTTGGTATTCCGATAGGGTACTGCGGTAAATGTTGATACTGTATGACAGATGCCCTTTTGTTAGTTTTTTAGGTATTCGGATAGGAACAGGGCGTAAACGTCGGCACTGAAGGCCGAATGACCTTTTCTTTCGTCGTCCGATAACTGTACCGATAATTATCGGTAAGTGACGTCAACTATCGATAATTATCGATAACTATCGCCAACTATCGATAACTTTCATCCGATAATTATCGATAACTGTTCATTCGATAATTATCGATAACACGATACGATAATTATCGATAGTAAAATTATCGATAACCTTTTTCGATGAACATCCCTAGGCGAGTGACTTCTAGCAACAGATTAATAATTTAAAATTGCTCTTGACATATTTATAGAAATTGCCATTCTTGAAAAAAAATATTATTACGCTTAAGATTTATTATTCGAGACAATAAAATTAAAATTACCTGCACTTTTTTGTATAATAATAAAATTATATTTTTCATTTCTTAGTGATTTTTATCGTCATACACATTTTTTTTATTTTTCTTTTTTATTAATTTTATTATTTTTCATTTTTAAATACATTAAACGTTACGTTGTTACGTCTTAATAAAACATGAAATATATTTTTAAAAAAATAGAGGCTAGAAAATTATATTTTGAAACTGATATATTATAAATATTTAAGCAAAACTAATTTTATCAACAGCGTAGCAAGCAACATTATCATTATTTCGTTTGTGCCGCTGAGATATAATGAACTGCAACAACGCTTTTAAATTTAAGATTTATTTTATTTGATATTTTCGGAGATATTTTGTGATTGTTGAGTGTTTTCATTATTTCAGTGTGGATTGTTTGCTGATTAAACGTAAGTGCATTGTTTTAACATTAATATGATCGTAAATCTAGTCGCGCGCCATGTTATGCCGCCCGCCATTCTTTCAATAATTTTTTTTTGTTTATTAATTATTATTAATTTTTTTTTCTTTTAATCTAAAATAGTACCTTTATTAATAATTAGAACTAATATATCACGATATAAATTCTACGTAGTCCAAACAAATAGAGCTAAAGATAAGGTTATGAAAATAACTGCGCTTATATTTAAAAAAATCACCTAGAAAAGACGTTTAGCAATATTGTTTATATTTATTAGATTATTCAGAGACAGCAATGTAGGAATATTCATGTGTTCCATGTACCGCCTTAAAACTGGTTCAATAGAATCCTTAACAAAAAAAAAAAAACAAGGAAGTATTAAGTATGTTTTTACCCATGACCTTAGTCGGCGAAGTCGGTGAAATAGTTATATTATACAAATTGCATGTTTAGTTTTTACGAACTAGACTCGAAACCTGCTCGCGGACGGAATCAATAATCATATCCATTTTAAGTTTAAGAGAAATCTAATGTGTACTCATTTTAATGTTATTTACCACTTGTTTCACCAAAAAATACTTTAAATATTTTACAGTTTTTGTTACAGTTTTACAGTCACTTAGGTACTAGTTTTGTACTTATGCAATATTATTTATGACATTTTACTTAAAATTTAAAATATATTTTTAATTTTGGTTAAATATAGAATTAGAGCAGTGGTTCCCAACCTTTTTAGGTGCGCGCCCTACTTTTGAGATTTTGAAATCGAAAATGCCCCCCTAGCCCATGCAAAGACATAAAATGCCCCCCTAGCCCATACAAAAATTTAAAATTTCCTTAGTAAGAGGGGGTAATTTTAACTGAAAAAATTCGAAAATGCCCCCCTCATATACCAAATTGCCCCCCAGTGGGGCGTACGCCCCACGTTGGGAATCACTGAATTAGAGGCTTATTATATACTTGTTTTGATAAGTTATGTGTAGGTTTTGATAAATAAATAATCTTAATCCATGGACAAATTTACATGCATTTATTTTATGCTGTATATACTAGAGATGTTCCGACTAGTCGGCGACTAGTCGGTTAAGCCGACTATCCGGCCACTTTTGTAGTCGGCGATTAGTCGGCGACTATCCGGCAAAGAGCGCCGACTATCCGGCTTAAAATTTGTATGTATTTTATCAATAAAATGTATATACTTCAGAGGAATTAAATTAATAATTACCTTGATTATTAATTAATATTTTTATTTTAGAATTAGTTTAATACATTTTGAAATATAAAAAAAAATTTTCCTTTGGTCTTTAA
This sequence comes from Euphydryas editha, assembly GCA_036937285.1. NCBI lineage: Eukaryota > Metazoa > Arthropoda > Insecta > Lepidoptera > Nymphalidae > Euphydryas > Euphydryas editha. The sequence continues at coordinate 14,726,932 of JAUPFZ010000023.1, forward strand.
AATCTCTAAAGTCTCTAAAATTACTTACTGTAATAAAATATCTATGATAATGATCAAACAAAATTACTATTATTATTAACAAACAAAACAATATAATATCTTGTTATTCTTAAACATTTATAAATATTTCTTTTTATTTTTGAATAAAAGACTAGATTTTAACAGACTAGTATTAAACCAAGACATGTACCTATATGACGTACCTAATGTACAAAAAATTCGAAACATCGATAGCTTGTATCCAACAATGTACCTAGCCAGGGTGAAGACTTTGTCATGCTCCAAGTCGAACCTACTCTTCAAAACATTGTCCAGCAAGACTTTCATTTGCATGGTTTCTTGGTTTTCTTCAATGTACATTTCTTCATATTTCTGTTACGTTTTCAAATGAGGTATTACTTCAGACACCGAAAAGCAACTTGTACTTATAATATTCGTAATCTCTTCAAATGGCTTCACCAATTCAATGCTTTTTACGAGTACTTCCCACTCTTCAGTAGATAAATTTTTAAAATTAACCGATGTTTCAACCAAGTATAAAGAAACAACCCACTTTGCCGCCGCCGAAACCATTATCGGCTTAGCCGACTAGTCGGCGACTTTACAACCGACTAGTCGGCTAGTCGGCTAGTCGGCCAAAGTTATAGTCGGCACATCTCTAGTATATACCTATTTTATGGCGTGTGATCTAGAACACTAATTGTGTTGAACTTTCAAATAATTTATATGTAGGTACTTTTCGATGCAAGAAAAATCAGTATTACTATCTATTGGGATAAACAATGTTTTTTTTTTAATGTGATTAACAGTTATCATATTATATTTACTATTCCAATCTAGTTTTACAATAGTGTTTTAAAGCTTATACCTATATACAACTTAAATAAAAAATAAAAACATTTAGAGAAAAATAAATATTTTAGTTAAATTGATAATACCCAAGATTCATGTGTACCAACAAACTATTTTACACATCTTAAATGTAGTAAAGTAATTTTAGCAACAAATCAAATGAATGAAATGAAAAGTTCATTGACCTTTGATGAAATTTGTGATTAATCTCATTATAGTCAATTCATAATGTTATGTTAATATGACATTTTCATAATTCTAATAGAGAATCAATACAATAATAGTATTATACATTTTTTTTTCACAGGCTGCTCTTAAAGTGAGAAGTAATTTTTTGTAACGCTTAAAATTTTACGGAAAAAAATTCATTGCTCGTTAAATTTGGTACCAAGAGCTGCAATACAATTTTTTTCGTATTGATACATTATCGAGTCATAGTAAAACACTTTTTGTTTTATTGTTTTTAATCAATTTAATTTTTTATTGATTAAATTGTTAAAAAAGTCGGTAATTACCACTAATACTTCTGTAATTTTTATGGCTCCATAAATTAAAAGATTGTAATGGAATTAAGTAAGGTAAATAGCTTAAGTTTTGTGAAAAGGGATCAAATTTCAAAAAAAAAAACAATTGAGTGTATGATAATGGTGAAATAACAATTTCATTAAGCAAATTCAAAATTTATAATTTTTTAATGTTTTATTATACAATTATCTCAATAATATACAAGAGGTGGGATCTAGTCATATGAAATAAGAGCTTAATTATAAAGGAAGCATGGTCCCTTACACAAAACAACTGATGCATAAAAATCATTCAAGTGTGATCTATGTCGTAACGTGAGCCTTGCTTTGATAAAATTTGTGTTCAACTACGTACTTTACTTCAACAAAATTTATTTATTTATTATTTAACATGATGTGTGTTTTGACAAAGTAAAAAAAAAAAAAAAATGGTTGTCTGTAAAGTCGGTTTACGGATAATAATTTTACGTGATGATAACATCATAAGAAAACGTTGAAAAAAAAAATGCATGCTTTTATGAATTGAATTACTTATTATCACTGAGTTATCATTATTTTGTATAATACAAAGAATGAGTTAATTCAATTAATTACAATTTTTTTCGATAAATTAACATTTATTTGCACTCGTTAATTCAAATATTATTTTACTTAAATTATACACATTAATTACAAGTATTAATGTGCTATTAACAATTTATTTACAAGGTATATACATGTGTGATTTTAAGATCCTCCAATCTGCGTTATTGTTTTTCATTCACAAGTCGAACGCTTAGCCCGATCGTGCCTCTATCGCTTGTTCCGCGCTCTCGCTCGCGATACGTGACACTTCTTCGTGCGTGCAGCCGGCATTTATCGATTTACAAGACGTTATCACGTCAAAAAGTTAGGACAAGGTGGACTTATTTCCTAGTAGCATTCTCTTCCAGTCAATGTTTAGGAAAAACAAAAAATAATGTAAGCGATTAAAGTTATAATTAGAGATGTGCCGACTATAACTTTGGCCGACTAGCCGACTAGCCGACTAGTCGGTTGTGAAGACGCCGACTAGTCGGCCGACTAGTCGGCTAAGCCGATAATGGTTTCGGCGGCGGCAAAGTGGGTTGTTTCTTTTACTTGGTTGAAACATCGGTTAATTTTAAAAATTTGTCTACTGAAGAGTGGGAAGTACTCGTAAAAAGCATTGAATTGCTGAAGCCATTTGAAGAGATTACGAATATTATAAGTACAAGTTGCTTTTCGGTGTCTGAAGTAATACCTCATTTGAAAACGTAACAGAAATATGAAGAAGTGTACATTGAAGAAAACCAAGAAACCATGTAAATGAAAGTCTTGCTGGACAATGTTTTGAAGAGTAGGTTCGACTTGGAGCATGACAAAGTCTTCACCCTGGCTAGGTACATTGTTAGATACAAGCTATCGGTGTTTCGAATTTTTTGTACATTAGGTACGTCATGTAGGTACATATCTTGGTTTAATACTATTAGTCTGTTAAAATCTAGTCTTTTATTCAAAAATAAAAAGAAATATTTATAAATGTTTAAGAATAACAAGATAATATATTGTTTTGTTTGTTAATAATAATAGCAATTTTGTTTGATCATTATCATAGATATTTTTTTACAGTAAGTAATAGGGGATCGGACAAATTTTCAAAAAGTGTTTTAAATTGATCTTTATGGATACTTATTCCCATAAAAAATAAAACTTTATTTTTTTATAGCCGTTTAGGTACTCAAAATCATGTTTTAATATTGTCTGTTTAAAAATCCCGCCAAAACGCCACGCTATATCATCTGAGAGCGCGTGACGTCATCTGGGGTTATAACAAAACAGCTGCATGAGCATAAGTTCACGAGAAGTTTTGTTTCGTGGAGTAGATTTTTTTATTTGTTCTTATGGAACGCAAAAATATCGTTGGTGTGCAGTACCTTAACGTACGAACACATCAAAAAGTACCCCAAATAAAATATTCATTTCATATGCCAAGAAAAGCAGTAAACGAAAAAAAAAATTTTTAGACTTAGCGAGTAGAAAATGCAACGAAATGAATTTCACCAATTTACTTTTGTGAAGATCATTTTGACGTAAATATTCATTAATTACTACAAATAAATAGAATGAAATTTGCTTAAATTAATTTTTAGTAAATATATTATATTGTTTTCTCTCTACGGTCAACTACTATTATAGATTTTTTCTTTTTGTATTTTTTTTGTAACACTAAAGAATGTGATATAGTGTTGACAGTATTCTACTTGCGACGACCGTTCTGGTGTAGTGGTGCGAGTCGCCTCAACATCCAGCGCCGGCGGTCGCGGGTTCGATTCCCGCTCGGGACAGATAATTGTATTTGTACAAATATTTGTTTCCGGTCTGGGTGTATGTCCTTGTGGTTCTCCCCACCGTGTCTCAGAGAGCACGTAAAGCCGTTGGTCCCGGTTGTTATCATATACACCTGATAGCGATCGTTACTCATAGTAGTATATTATTCGCCAACCTACAATGGAGCGGCGTGGTGGATTAAGCTCCAACCCTTTGTCTATATGGAGAAGAGGCCTTCGCTCAGCAGTGGGTGGTTTACAGGCTAGTACAGTACAATAAGTACAATACATATATTGTGTAATATTAGAGGTTATTTTTCAAGGAGGTATTTTTTCAAGTACCTAGGTATTTATGGCAAATAATATATTACTATATATTTATAATAGTAATACAGAAGTTTTCACATTTTAAAACACAAGTTTTGTCACAAAAGTCTGAATTACTTGCAAAGAAATTGCAAATCAGAAACGTATTCACTCTGGGAAGATTTCGATTGTCGGCTTTCGTAAACCCTGTTTTCATTATAAGAAACTGGTTAAACACTACGTGACAGCTTTTAAATCGATTACCGTATCCTAATTTATCAATAATCTTTTAGCAACCTTTATAATTTCAACAAAATTATGGAAATAACTGAGTAAACTAAGTAGATAGTACCCACGCAGTCAATGATTTTCCACAGATGACGTCACGCACTGTGATTGGTGTTTCAGTACAGTTTGAAAATATTGAAAATAACAACATTTTATTTCTTCATTTAAAAATATTTAAATGAATTATATTAAATTATTATTAGGTAAATAATCGTAAAACAGTATATTTATTTTATCTAAGCACATTTTAGATTTTAATCTGATTACTGTCCGATCCCCTATTTTAGAGACTTTAGAGATTTTAAAGACCAAAGGAAAAATTCTTTATATTTCAAAATGTATTAAACTAATTCTAAAATAAAAATATTAATTAACAATCAAGGTAATTATTAATTTAATTCCTCTGAAGCATATACATTTTATTGATAAAATACATACAAATTTTAAGCCGGATAGTCGGCGCTCTTTGCCGGATAGTCGCCGACTAATCGCCGACTACAAAAGTGGCCGGATAGTCGGCTTAACCGACTAGTCGCCGACTAGTCGGAACATCTCTAGTTATAATATATATAGCTTTGTACAAATTCTAAGTATTTAAATGTACTGTAACAAAGGAGGGCTTCACGCTCAGCAGCTTTTTTTGTTTTATTTTCATTTGTGTATTTAGTTGCTAAGTAAAATTCATACATAAAATAACAATGGTTAATTAAATAAATTAACGTAATTGTTACGTTTTACTATTTTTTATTATATTTAATTTAAAAATTTCAGAAAATAACTATGAAAAAAAGTACTTATAACATATTTAACTACGAGAAAGAAAAAAAATTACGCGTTCATGCGCGATATATTTACGTTCGTATTTATAATATTATTATGGATTTGAATGGAAATTGAAATAAATATAATATAAAAGAAAAAAAAATGCTTGTTTCTTATATTACTGTTATAGCACGTAAAGCCGTCGGTTCCGGCATTTTAGGAAAATTATCTGTCAACCCGCAGCGGAGCAGCGCGTTAGATTAAGCTCCATCGCTTTTATATAGAGGATTTTGCCCAACAGTGGGACAGTTCATCCGGCAGTAGGAATCATAAATAAACAATTATTTATAACATTATAATTAGTGTAATATGCAAATTAAAATTGTATGAAACGTATCAGGTTTGTTTATAGAATACTAGCTTCTGCCCGCGGCTTCACCCGCGTGGAAGTCACTTATCGCGACCAAAAAAAACTATCCTATATTACTTCTAATATCTCCCAAGAATATGTGTGTGTAGTTTTATGATGAACGGTTAAGTAGTTTTCGCATGAAAGCGTAACAAACAAACTTATATTTCACTTAAAAAACTTATACTATAGGTAGGGAGGTAGGGATAGTTAAAATTAGTTATAATATATAATTCTATATTGTCTCTTAAATCTTATAATAAGTTTCCAATGAATATTATAATTGAGCTGTCTTTGTTAATAATATGTTACTTAGCATTAGCAAAATTAACATGTTAAGTTAGTCATATTGTATAGTAAGTTCTATTCAGTGGTTGTTGAACCTAGGTTTCTCTAAGGGTCAGGTGAGATCTGTGTGAAATTTGAATTGCAAATACACACTTTATGAAATATTCTGCCATCTTCAGACGAATGGGGGTAATGAAGAGATGAAAATTCTTGACGGTAAAGTCGTTTAGAAAATATGTTAAATTATTATATTAAATAATTATATATAATATGTATATTGTAATCACTGGAAGTTATCTAAATATAATGTAATTGAAAAAAAATTGGAATTCCTGGCACTTACACACATTACTATATATACACTATATCAGTCGTTAGATGTACACTGCTGAACTTAGGCCTCCTCCAATGTCTCTGGGGGTTTTTGCAATACTCGCCTCGCTTGGCAGGCGGCTTAGCTAACGCAGTGTGTTGTGGCAGAATTTTGTGACGCTGCTGCCCATCACCATACTGGTTGGTGTACAGTTCTTGTATCACTATGTCCTTAGTCGCATTTTACGTCACTTCCGGACTATTCTTCTCTGCCGGTCACTACAAGGCAAATGTTTTATTAAAATAAAATAATAAAGTTCTTTAAATCAATATACATTGCCTAGGATGTGTGTTACGATTTCATCTGCCATATATTTCGGCACCTACTAGAAAGATTGACATTACCATATAGCTACTGCCACGATGTTGTTTTTTTTTTCACCAATTAATCTCCTTCAATGTCTTCACCATTCTACGTGACATTGGCGAAATTATCCGTGCTGTTTTGGCAATATTGGAAACCATTAATCCAAAGGAATGAATGTATGATGTTTCCTTTTTTCTTTTTTGGTCTTGACATGGTGATAGCTTCACATTAACTATAGTTAAAGACTAATGTGTACTTTACTGTTCTCTTATATTTACGCGAATTTTACTTATTTAATTAAAAGTCTAAATCGGATTTTATCGCGTTTATTTGTTTTAAAACTTTACAGTTTAACGATTTTTAATTAAATTAAATTATTTCCCGACGTTTCGGACCCTTTACAGCGTCCATGATCCAGCAGTCCCCCGAGATCATGGACGCTGTAAAGGGTCCGAAACGTCGGGAAATAATTTGATTTAATTAAAAATCGTTAAACTGTAAAGTTTTAAAACAAATAAACGCGATAAAATCCGATTTAGACTTTTAATTAAATAATATGTACTTTGTTAAATAACAATTTAAAAGTGTTTTTGATCTCTAGTCGAAAAAAGAAATTTTAATTTTATAAAACTATCAATAAACGGTATAATAGCCGTAATACGGGATTAGTGCGTCTAAAAAGTTAAATTTCATCGTTATGTATGAATTTTATACATATTTATATTATAGTAGTGTCAAATGATTCTACAGTTGTGTAATACTAAACTTAACTATGTTAGTATGTAGGCCAAGAAAGGATTATTATACTAGATACAGGCGTCGCGAAACATTGTACTTACTTGATGTGAATTAACAATTTTTTTTTATATATATAAAAATTAATTTATGTACGTAATGAAGTTTGATCTCATGTATGATGAAATTTTTGTTTTAAAAAAGAAAAAAATTGAAATATACATATAGATGATGAAACCTACAACTCTAAAATATGTACAGAAATTAATATTAAGTATTTCTGGTTCTATAAACGTATCCATTTAAAAAATGAATCTGCTAAGAATCATTTATTTTTGACGTCTGTAAATAAATTTTTCACATACGATTAATGACATGTCTGGTATATATGTATTAGTTTTTTATATATGTATATTTATTGGTTCTTTATCTCTAGCTGCTCACCTTGAACTTGTACAAGTTGGACAAAAATTGTGTTAGTCGTATTTTCACAGGAATGTTTTATTGTACGGTACCTATAAGCCGTTATATCATTTGAAGAATATACAATGCTTTTGCAGTAAACAAAAACTCAGCTACATCCCTGGTTTTGTAAATATTATAAAATATAACAAAATTTAAATTATAAATAAAGATTTGACATAAATGATATACATACATGAAAGACGTTCAACAATTACAATAAATAATTAATTTATTGATATCTTGTACTTTTGTAACACACACACATACACACGTCCGAGAAACCTGTTTTTTTCTGTCAGCATTCCATTCACATACAAAACCTGATAAGCCGAAATTTATTTTGCATATTTACATTGTAAAAACCATAGATTTGTTGTGTCGAGTTCAAGTTCAATAAAAAACTTGTTATATTCATTCTTACCCGATTCCCTTAAATGCGAGGTAATGTTTTGAGTATCTATTAATATTTGGTGCCAGTTACTAGATGAACTTTAATGTATAAGATGTCTTTTAGATATGTAAAGCTAATATGATAAAGAAAAGGTTTTTAAAAAAAAACGAAACGAAAACGAAACTAATTCCCAGAACGAATCTGCTCATAGTCTGGCGACTGATCGCATGATATACACATTAAAAAAAAAAAAAAAAAAAAAAAAAAAAACGAACCCAGTCACTAAAACAAAGTCTTTTTTCTTTTTCTTTTAACAAAACAACTATTAAATAATTATTTTTCTCAAAATTCTTTGTAACATGATATACGCCGAGTTGCACGAAACAAATTTTAAATTTAAGTGTTTATTAAACTAATTTAATCACAAGAATCGTGATTATCTGTTGCACAAAACCTACATCTGATTAAGTTAACAAAAAAATTTAGTTTAATTAAAGACCTATCTAACGGATGATTAATTCCAACAGCTTTAAATTAATCATAAGATCAACTAATTTTAAGATTAATTGCAACTTAACTAACGGAAAGTTAGCGACGGTTTCGTGCAACTCGCCGATAGTCTATTTATTAAAATAAGAGCTAATTAAATATATTCCTAATTGTTAAAGATGTCACAATACACACATAAACACACACACACACACAAATTGCTTCAAAATTTAAAACCTTTTTTTAATCGGTTAAATAATAAAGTAGGCGCGACATCTTTTGTGTATCGTTAATTATGATTCCAAATGTGTTCGCGTATTGGCAGTGGGTATCGCATATCCTATGTGCTTATATTGTTCTGTTCAGTACATTTTTATATAACTATAGTTTATTTTGAAGACCGTTTAGTATAATATCATAATTGTAATAACGTCTTTAATTATAAATATATAAAAGATATCAGGAATCGGTCTTCAAAAACCTCGGTTAAATAGATTGAAATGACTCTTGGTAAATTAGGTGTGAAAGATGTTTTAAATATTTTCGCATTACTCTATATAACTACGCTATTTTTTTTTTTGTCTCACGGTGATGGGTAACATAGTGAACCTACCTGCATGTCTCGTGAGTAATCCACAAGTGGAACAGCGAAGCGGGTTAATCTCAGACTCTAGGATCTCTCCTTTTGTCCACTAGTACGATGTTCGGTATGCAGCTAGCTGTAAGATTCCGACATGTTAAACAAGTGCCGATTACGACAAACATACTAATTGTAAACATTACTTTAAAAAAAAAACTTTATTGTTTGTCCAAAAAAAGCGAAAGTATGAGGTTTTACTTTTTCTTTAATTTAAACTTGAACTAGACCAATAAGAATAAGAAAGGATACTATTGTAATTTTCATAATTAGTGTAGATTACTTCAATTTGTGTATGCGTTTAGATTAGTCAGCGTTTTGCTGCTTTACCCTGGTAATTCCCGATCCCGTGGGTATTTAAAGAAAAAATCCTCCATATATGCTATTCTAGATGTCCAGCTATCTACATACTGAGGTTCATCCAGAATCGTTCAGCTGTTGATTCGTGATTGAGTTATAAGCATCTATCAAAACTTTTGCATTTATAATGCTACTGAATCAGCGTATAAGCATCCCTGGCCGTTTGAGGAGACGTGTCCCGGAGTAGAGACCGCGAATCGGCAAACGCAGTGTAGGGCGCCCTCCGGCCCGCTGGACCGACGACTTACGCAAGGTCGCCGGCGGAGGCCAGCCTCCCGGTTTTCCGCAATCCTCATCCAGATGAGGATTGCGGATATTTGGCGCGAGCTTGGAGAGGCCTATGTCCAATAGTGAACAGCGATAGGCTGATGCGTATAAGCGCCCCACTACCGGGCTATGGCATCTTCTGCATATAGGAGAAGAGTTGAAACTTAAATTTATTTACCTACTCAATCGTGAACTCGTGAGTAACGATCGCTATCAGGTGTTCATGATAACAACCGGGACCTATTGGTTTATGTGCTTTCCGAGGCACGGTGGATGAGACCTACAATAACATACACCCGGACCAGAAACCAATATTTGTACAAATACAAATATCTACCCGGAGCGAAAATCGAACCCGCGACCGCCGGACTTGAGGCGTCTACTCGCACCACTACACCAGAACGTTTCTCGTTTATTTATAATGATTAATAAAAAGAATTCCATATCAAGAAAAACATTAAAAGCTTCGGGAAAACAATTAGAAATTATTTTAGGTAGAGCAGACGAGAATACCAGTTTCGAATGTTATACATTTAAAACGTCATTACGATCGGTTCCGCTTCCGGTTGGTAAAAGATTAATAAACAACAACCATTTATCGATCCATCCTAACAAAGTCACATTTATAATATTAGGATTAGTGGAACTGCACCAACGGCCAATTATGCAATGCTTCTTATGTCTGACTTTGCTTAATATCAATAGAATTTTGACAAAATTACGGAGTTCATTTCGAAACTATCTGTAGTACCCAAAGTCATTAATATATAGGAACCACACCATATATATGAATTTTTCTGCTTGTCTGTCAATAGTTAACTTACATATGTATATATAATATAACAAGGAATCATAATTATGTAATAGAGGAGAACATGTGTTTTTTTTTAAAAAAAAAACGAGTTCAACGCTTCGTACCTACATTGTTTGTCCACGTGTCGGCTGGCGTACATCCAACAATCATTTCTCACACGAATTGACAATATTATGTGAATATTGAACCGTTAAATATTATAGTTGTGCTAATACGAATACACCTATTCATTATATTGAATCCATTATTATTTATTTTAATGCTTTATTTTTTGTGCAATACACTTATGTTAGTGTTAAAAAGGCTAAAAAATAAAAACAATCTCTACTCCATTTTCTAACAACCAACCTTAGTATATGCGAATAAAGAATAGCAGTGTCTAGGTGTAACAATAGCAATACAATAATGAATTAAAATATAGTCTACTTCATGAGAATCCCTAATATTATAAATGTGAAATGTAAGTTTGTTTGTTACGCTTTCACGCGAAAACTTACTTAACCGATCATCATGAACCTTTGTATCCATATTCTTGGAGGTATTAGAAGTAACATAGTATACTTTTTTTTGGTCGCGATAACCGACATCACTAATACCTACTGCCTTGATTAAGAAGATGTATATATATATATATATTTTTTTTTTACTAAAATATTGAATGAATTCCTTGAGGGCGTTTTACTGATCTCTTTAAGTAACTTATTTCATATACGGAGGGCAGTGACAACAAACTGGTTAAACATGAAGTCTCAACGGGATGTACTCGTATTTACGGCCGGTTTCTCTTATATATATCTCTAAATTTTCTTATTAACGTTAGAATTCTGACGACGGTTCTGGTGTAGTGGTGCGAGTAGTAGCCTCAAAGCCGCGCGCTGGCGGTCGCGGTTTCGATTCCTGCTCTGGACAGATTTTTGTATTTGTGCAAATATTTGTTTCCGGTCTGGGTGTATGTCCTTGTGGGTCTCCCCACCGTGCCTCGTAGAGCACGTAGAGTTGTCAGTCCTGGTTGTTATCATGGACACCTGATAACGATCGTTACCTATGATAGGGACCCGCAGTGGAGCAGCGTGGTGGATCAAGCTCAAACACTTCTTCTATAATATGGAGTAGAGGGCTTCGCTTAGCAGTGGGTGGTTTACAGACAGTTACAGTACAGTTACAATTCTGGCACAAGTCATAAATAATTGATTTGAGTATATGTATAAACATATACATATATAAACGATAATAATTATTAATAGAACTGCTTAATACGAAAAATAAAGGTTTATTTAATATTTTATTTATTATTTTATACATTACGGGACTATAAACAGCGGGAACTACTAATGGTATAACTTTAAAAAAAAAAATGTTTTTTTCATTAGAACGAATTTATCAAAAATTAATTAAAAAAATCAAAAAACCCGACTGCGTAAAATACTCTTATTATAAACTAAAAAGAATAAAACAATTTACTACCTTTCATTTGATACCCGTATTGCTACAGTAAGAAAAAAATTCAACTTCCTCACCCCCCCCCCCCCCCCCCCCCTCATACACTCTTATTATAAACTAAAAAGAATAAAACAATTTACTAGCTTTCATTTGATACCCGTATTGCTACAGTAAGAAAAAAATTCAACTTACTCCCCCCCCCCCCTCATTCCGCCATTTGCGGGCGCCATTTTGAAAATTTATATAGCCTATGTCACTACTACAATTTAGACAAATCAACAACACCTCATATGTCAAAAACCGTCCAGTCGTTTCGGCTGTAGGGCGTGCCAAAGAAATGGATACATACACTCGAAAAACATAACCCTCCTTCTGTCGCAATCGGGTAAAAATTTAATTTATTTTAATCACGTTTATGATTCATAAATAAAAACAGCGGTAAGTGGGTGAGATAGCGCGGTTCATCTGTTGAATGTTATTATAAATAAATATTTAATTAATATTCTATTTCAATTTATTTAAAAACAATTGACTTCTCTAATTTCACATAAATGTGTTTAATGAATTCCACAAAAATTCTCTGTCATAAATTTTTGTAATGTATTCAAGTGTTAACATTAAATAACCAATATTAAACACATACATACATACATACATAAAATTTAAATACACTTACACACACTCTTGAATGAGGCCCATTTTAAATAAAAAGTCGCCTCGTTCAGTACCTACTATACTTTCTAAATGTAAATAAAATCAACTTTTATACAGAACCAGAATTGGTATATCAATTCTCACGTATACTTGACTCTATCACTACATAGTATAAAACAGTGATGTTATAGATAAGAAATTTCGGATACGGATTGGATACGGATATAGAAATGATTATCATACCGGATTTAGATACGGATACGGATATGAAATTATTTCGGATTATCCGTTATTTTTGGATAATTTCGGTTACGGATATTCGATTTTTAAGGAAAGTTAGCTAGTTACGTTACGAATAGGATAAGACGACAACAGAAGAAAACAAATGCGCGTGTGTGTCGGCCGCTACCCGGCCGATCAACAAAACAACCTGTTAAAATGTGTCGCAATTAGGCTCCGCCCCTATCCTATATTATCCGAAACTTTTATTTCGGATTCGGTTACGGTTATGGATATTATTTTATATCGGATATCCGATAGTTTCGGTTACGGTTACGGAGCTCCCTAACATCCCTAGTATAAAACAAAGTCGCTTCCCTCTGTCTGTCTCTATGTATGCTTAGATCTTTAAAACTACGCAACGGATTTTGATGTGGGTTTTTTTAATAGATAGAGTGATTCAAGAGGAAGGTTTATATGCATACAACATGCATAATATTATAGTAGATAAACACTGATAATTTCAGAGGTTTCTATTGTGATGTTGTAAATAAACACATTTTTTTAAGCTTACATTACAAACGCTGGCTGAACCCTAAGAGATAGATCAAAATAATGTATTACATTATTGTACTCCTTAAAAAGTTCTACAAAAAAGTCCGCGATGGTATATCCCTTAGGGATAACCCACAATAACAATTTTTGATCCTTTACTTTTTACGAGAAATAATGGCTTATTTACGAAGCGATTTTAAGCAATACAGCATTAATCTTTATCCAATTAAGTACCTTAAATACACTTTGCATTTAATATAGATCAATATGGCCCTTTACAGCATGTAATTTAAATTAATATTATCGAAGATATTACAGTTTTAAAATGCAACGACATAGCGCTTGCGGAGGTACCGACCGATTTGTATCAGACCGATTATGTATCAGCATTGCACCCGTGCGGAGCCGGGGCGGGTCGCTAGTATTACATATTTTCAACTTGTCGTGTGCTCAGATTACGAATAACCAAAATTATGATTACCTATGAGTATGATTTGAACTGAACCGCTTGGGAAGTCACAGGTTCATTCAGTGCAGTTGAGTGAGTTCAATCAATCAAAGTAAGTTATTGATTTATTTTTAAGGGTTTTGGTAGTCATCTAATTTCTAATACATCATTGTCACGTTCGTGTCAATGATCGTCCACTGATCGACGATTGTGACACCATTGTATTGGCGATATATTTTCATTTCAGTTCGTTATCATTGTTAAAATTTCACGAAATATTTTATTATAAAGATAGTTTTATTTTAAACAAATAGTTCTTGACCTAATTATTCGATTACGTCTCGAGTGCGGAAAGTAATGCGATTGTATTGTTTATACATTTATAACCTAGACCTTGATTTCGTATCTCCGCTCTTTGAAAAATATTTGTTTTAGGCTGTATTTTTATTATTATCGTTTATCGTGCGTTTTGTTTGTTCTTAACTTATTCCGATGATATCCGTTCTGTAGTATGAGTTTATCGCGAACAGATAGACGGACAGACGCGGCGGAGTAGTTTGTTTTATAATATATAGTGATTACGTAGTTCTTAGATGAATGTATTACCTTTTAAAGTGAATACCACAGGCAATTTAGGTTGATATGTTTTTTTTTAAATGCTGTTATTAAACTAATATTAATTACTAATCACAATGTAAAATTATCTTAATTTATTATTAGTGTGTATATTTACTTACATTTATTCCATTAATTAGCCCCCAATCAATAAAAAAAAAAAATACAAAAAAAATATCGTGGATATACCTACATTCGACGTTTTGAAATTTAAAATCATTATCCAAAAACTAGATCATATTTGTTGATGTGTCAGCGATAAACGCGGCACACCTTTCGCTTGACAGCGCACCGATAAGGGAGATAACGTTAAAATTATTACGAATATTTTAGAACATTTTTTTTTCACTATATTCACTACTAGCAATATTAGTATTCGCGCCAAGGAAACCGTACTGACGACCTTTCTGGTGTAGTGGTGCGAGTAGTCGCCTCAACGCCGGCGGTCGCTGGTTCGATTCGGTTCGATCGGCGGCCACGGGGCAGATATTTGTATTTGTACAAATATTTGTTTCCGGTCTGAGCGTGCCTCGGAGAGCACGTAAAGCCGTCGATCCCGCTTGTTATCAATTAATAAGCAAATGATAACGATCCACCCATGATAGGGAAAATTATCTGCCAACCCGCAGTGGAGCAACGTGGCGGATTATGCTCCAACCATCTCCTATATGGAAGAGGTCTTTGCCCAGTTGTGGGACGTTTGTACGCTGATTCAGTTAAGTCATTCAAATTATTAATGCCAAGATACAGATTACAGACAGACAGAAAAAAAGGAAAAAAATTTTTGGCTTCAATATCAATTATAGAACGCCATCCAATAAAATGTTTCAAAATATCTTCAATGTACAGAATTGGACATGTAACAGTGTTATTATAAGTACATATATATATTGAACATTAGTCATTAGTAACTACATAAGTATATCACCTCCATAGTTAAATATTTTAATACTTACAATAAAAAATCATTACCATTTTCACAAGGTCGTATAAAGATCTTAAACAGTATGAAATTTTATTCTTTTTGGTCTTGAACCACCGGTTTACGCTGTGTTGATTAATTTTTATCATTATAAAGGCCAGTTTCACCACTTGCTATTAAGTTCCGGATAACCTAACTGGCACTTATTTTGACAGATAACCCATACAATTACCTGTCAAAAAAGTGCCAGTTAGGTTAACCGGAACTTAATAGCAAGTGGTGAAACTGGGTCTTAGAATTGTTACATATTTTTACGATAGGTACTTTGTCTCGAAAATATTTGACATTTACTTTATGATGTCGGAAGACCTGCTCCAAAAATATTTTTATTGTTTTTATAAGTCATTAATATTATAATAATATAGTCATTAATATTATAATTTAAAATATTTTTTTAATTTGATTTCATTTTAAATATTGGTTAGAATAGAATAACTTAATTTACTTTTAGAATATAATACATTTTTTTTTTTTAATTTATTATGTCACGTATTTTGTGTTTATTTTTATTTTGATTGAATTATATGAATAATGAATCTTTCACAACTTTTTTTCCGTTGACCTTAAGGCTTTGGGGAATTATTTCTTTAAATTTAAACGGTATTAATCGTATTATTTTTAAGATTTTTAAATTTATTGATTACCTATGGATAGAGTATTAAAATGTAAGAAGTTATTCAAAGTCATTTATAAATAATATACATTATACGCGTCGAATTGGGGAGCTTATAATTTTTTTCTTTTTTTGAAAACATGATTTTTTACCATATCATTTTCCCTGCACCCAGGATATTTGTCTTTTTCATTCCCTTACTATTACGGGTATTACGAAAAGGAGACACACGGAATTTGCTAGTTTGCAATAATTTTTACAACAAAATCCGCGCAAAATTGTTGCAAACGCGCAAATTTGTCTAGCACAAATTCTGTTTTTTTTTTTTTTTCTTATTAAATTTTGTGTTGTAAATATTATGTAGTTGTTTTTTATTTGTATTCATTTTTGTTCCATTTAGTATATAATGTACTATTTAGATCACCTTTTTTTTTTCGCTGGGAAATGCATTTATATCCCGCCGCCCGAAGGCGACGGGTATGTGGGACTCGCTGACACGGCAGAACGTGCCAGAATACCGCACTAAAACCCAGCGGTGCCCTCATCGTCGTAGTGGGGCGCCACGGGATCGCTTTCGCATGCAACCGTGACGCCCCGACTATTTAGATCACCTGACTTAACTATTTGCTTAAAAAAAAATATCTGCAGCATTTAAAAATTAATTTGACATTAGTTACATATTTAAAACATACAATCTCCAAATACATAAATAGTTTTCTTATTGTGACTTTAACTTTTAACTTGAAAGTTACCACAAAACTTTTCAAATAAAAATAATTAAACATCGATGTCATCGAAATATCAACAATGTCACTCAACTCAACGTATGCGTTTTTACGTCAACGCAATACGTTTTCAACGTAAATATTACGCGTTAACGACGAGCGGCTCGGCCAGTCATTGACAACACTATTTTATGTACAGGAGAGTAAGTACAAAAAATGAAACAAAGATAAAATCACTCTGTTAGGATGGACTCCTAAATTCTTGAAGTTAAATAATAATTTAATGACTGGCCTTGGTACTGGCCATTCTCCAATCAAGCTATCGTCTAATTTTACACTAGTGTTGGTGATCACTCACATCTGCTCGTAAAACTAATGACGGCCCTTATGTTGTGTCTGTGTGCGTGTTGTTCGGTACAATGTATGAGATGTAGCGATTAATCTCAATTTATTACATTGATAATTTTTAGAATAACATGCCATAAAAAAACTCTAACAGTGAAAGCTGAAGTGGCGAGAACGGAGGAACGTAAATAAGTTTTTTTTTTAACATTTGGTAAGCTATCAGATACATTTTTAAGTATATATTGCCATTTCTCACCTGTACTTTTCTCTGAAAATTCTTTATAATTATTAGTAAATCTTTGGGATATCTTCAAGTCTTATTGACTCGAAATATAAATCGTCCATCTTAATATTCAATATGTCTTGTAAATTGTCCTTTGTAATTACCATTTCAAAATATTCACATTTAACCTCATTTTTCAAAGACATGTTAGAAAGTATTGGAATCCAGTTATCTTCGTTAAAATCAAACCATTTTGTCATATAATTTAAGTTCATATCAATAAAAAGTGAAAAATCAACACAACTTTATTGAATATTTCGGGTTATGACTTTTCAAATTAATCTCATTTTTGATTCATGTGATTGATGTGTTTGATGATGTACTGTTAAATAATTTAGTAAGTAATAAACACCCATAGTTAGTGTTTTGTTTTACGCATCACAAAAGAGGTTGAAAATAAAGTATTTCCACATATTTGTATAAAGTAGGATACGTTATTATAAAGTATGGTTGGCAACCCTAACTGGAAGTGCCATTGTTGTGGTCAGTGTTAGACGTGTTGTTCGCTAACATGGCTTTTGGTACCAAGAATTCCGGACATCCGATTAATCTGAAACATAAAACCGGAACGGTTTCCTTAAAAATAATACACAAAGCAGTTCGCCTCGTAAGATTTTTCTGAAATTTTCATTTTCGACGGAATTGCGACAGTTTTAATTTGACATTCGCTTTTTGTTGGCAATTTCCGACGATTTTGATTGCAAAAAAAAGGAATGATTCAATCAAATGAAAAACCCCTTAGTGGCGAACGAGGAAAAATATTAAAGAATATTGTTTTCAAATTTGGATAAAATCAGTTCTGTCACCTTTTGCAGAAACTTACAACTTTTACAATATTGCTAATTTCTTCTACTAATAAAGTTTATACAAAGTATTCTTTGAACTATTATACTACAAGAAAACCCAAGAAAACAAAAATGATTTTTTAAAAAATGTACTTGGGTACCTCCCCAGTATTTTAAATACTTAAATCGATGACAAAAACGAAACGGTATTTAAATTCAGATTTTTATTCAATTTCATAATATTACATTCCTATTCGACCATTTCCGTATACCACCTAAGCATTTTTTTTAGCCCACAAAAGATGTTTTGTAGTGTGCGTCAGCGAGTTCGTTCACCCCGAGGTCTATTCATATACGACGATGTAGAGCACTGCAGTGATAGACAGTTCATATTTTTATGAAAATAAATTTAAATATATAAAATAAACTTTAGTAGTTTTGTAGATTCGTAACAATTGTAAAATACGATAATCCTTATTTAATTAAGTACAATAAAAACATGTAGAGATATCTATTCTAATATTGTTAATTTAAGGTTTGTTTATTAGAACGCGTTAACTGCAACCTCGGCATTTGCTGGGATTTGAATTTAAATATTTTGTAAGTCATGTAATATGATCGTCTTTTTATTTATTATTCGTCATTTCTATTATGTTTACGGAGTTAATCGTCAGTGTTTACCTAACTTTATTTAAACCTAAAATCACAGGAATACGAAAAGTATTAAGTAACTTAATCATTTTTAAATAATATTTTAAACAAATCCAACTAATATGTATGTTTTTTATTACTACTTATATGACGCGATGTTTTAATGATTTTATTCAATTTTTAATAATTTTCGTATTTTTTAATCACCATTATTACTCTACGGTTACTAAAGTCTATGAAACTATTATATTTTAAAACACGGTATCTCTGTGGGGCTTAATTATTTAGAGAACTTTAGGGCTGTTTTTTATATCGAATAATGGTTCAAAATCGTTTATATCGTCGATTTATATATATGTAAAACGGGATATATATACCAACCACCTCTGTTGTTGGTTGTGTTCCCGATATTTCGGCGCCATTGCAAGTGCCATGGTCACGGGTACACTGGAATGTACCGAATTAAAAATAACCAACAAAAACATTGTAAATATTCGTTTTTAATTAAATTTATTGATGCTCTATTTCTTCCTTTTTAACCGACTTCAAAAAAAGGAGGAGGTTCTTAATTCGACTGTATTTTTTGTTTTTGTGTATGTTATATCATAACTTTTTACTGGGTGTATCAATTTTTAAGGATTATTTTTATATTCGAAAGCTTGTGCTTGTCATGTGGTCCCATTTGAATTTGAGCGGGATCCGACGTTTAGTTTTTGAGTTATTCCTAATAAGGCGTATTTAATTGACTTCGACTACGTTGATGTTCTCATTTTATTACTTGTCGACAGAGACTTCTCTAGTATACATACTCGTAGAAGTCTTTGCTTATCGATGTAAAATTAACAAAAAAAAACATGTTTAGGATGGTTTGGACGAACATCGTGGTATTTCGAGGTGGTCCCTTTCAAGTTTGATGATCTTCTGATGAAGATCTTCGGAGACATGCAACAGAAGTCTTTAATAAATGACAGCAAATCGGCGGTGATTACTGCAATCATATGCATCATTGTTTACATAATCACACAATATAACACCATTCGTTTTATTTTTATTTTTTTTGTTTTATGGTAAAAATTTTGTTTTACACATATAAATTATTGTATTAAAGATACAACTATCTCATTGGTGTCTAGATTAAATTCAAGCAAGACTCATTACTCTCTCTTTCCTGTTAAAAATGACAAGTTTATTTCGCAAGTTATTTAATTCAGATCAGTATAATGAATGTTCACTCCTTCGCCCACGACTTATCATACACCAGTCACTTGTTCGTAATATAGTGATCTCAATTTGTATTTCTTTGTCCATACAATTTTTATTACATAATTATCGTGCGTTGTTTAAGTTGTACGAATCGAATGATTTATAATTTTTTTTTATTTTGATTCATCAGTCAGTCATCTAAACATTTTTTTTTTGTCAATTAAGACAGTGTAAGTACAGTACGCGCGCGAGTTCATGTCCATCGGGGCCTGAGGTGAAGGGCGGGAGCAGCGCGCCCCGCCTCGCCGAATTCGTCCGAAATCGAGTGTTGTCCGTTGACGGTGACGCGTGCTTGTCGATACTAAAAACTATTGACCGCTATTGTATTATTTTTTTTTACGAAACCATGAGTACTTCGCCTTCAACAATTTCAAATAGAAAAAAACTTTTATAATACATAAGCATGATAAGGCCGCCATTGCACATTTACTGTAAATTTTTTTTCTTCAATGCTATTATTTAATAACGTGTGTAATAAAGTATTAAATAAAAATAAATAAATAAATAAATATTTACTTACTTAAATTTGCAATAAATATGGAATAGATATTATGGTTGACCAAATGAGATTATCGATATCGACATTATGATAGGTCACAGAACTACCGCATTCCTCAGGATGGACATGAACTCGCGCGCGTACTGTAATTATAGAACAAAGATTCTATAGTTTTAGAAAGTTATCGGAACTGAACTGAGTTGAAACAGACTGTAATCGTCCCAATG
Source organism: Euphydryas editha (assembly GCA_036937285.1). Classification (NCBI taxonomy): domain Eukaryota; kingdom Metazoa; phylum Arthropoda; class Insecta; order Lepidoptera; family Nymphalidae; genus Euphydryas; species Euphydryas editha. The sequence continues at coordinate 14,747,829 of JAUPFZ010000023.1, forward strand.
CTGGACAAATTTCACCTCCGTATTAGAAAAAGCTTGGAGCTTTCTTTTTCGTACTCTTTTTAAGCATTTGTGGTTCATATTAAGATAAAGATGATAATTATATTGAACATTTGAACCATCCATATGCAGTAGTAATAATACAATATTGAAACCTGCCTAAAAAGTGGTTAAGAGAAACTTTTGAGAAACAAGTATGCTTAATTAAAGAAATCAAAAAACCCGACTGCGTAAAATACTCTTATTATAAACTAAAAAGAATAAAACAATTTACTAGCTTTCATTTGATACCCATATTGCTACAGTAAGAAAAAAAATTCAATTCCCTTATTCCGCCATTTGCGGGCGCCATTTTGAAAATTTATATAGCCTATGTCACTACTACAATTTAGACAAATCCAACGACACCTCATATGTCAAAAACCGTCCAACCGTTTGTTCTGTAGGGCGTGCCAAAGAAATGGACATATGTACATACGTACATACACTCGCAAAATATAACCCTCCTTCTGTCGCAGTCGGGTAATAAATCGTATATTAATTTGATAGACAATAATGATTGATTCATAACTCAATATACATATTTAATTGTTATTTTTCATTACAGGTAAATCATGAGTCAGATAGTTACGCGTAAAGGACCGGTGGGAGAAGACAAAGATAAGGTAAATATACTGTAATGCTTATAGGGTTCCGTTCTTAAAATATAAGTACAAACGGAATTCTGTTAATGTATATATTGTACTTACAAACGGAATTCTGTTAATGTACTGTACTGTATCGGCCTGTAAACCACCCACTGCTGAGCGAAGGCCTCTTCTCCATATAGAAGAAGGGTTAGAGCTTAATCCACAACACTGCTCCACTGCGGGTTGGCGGATAATCTCCCTACCATGAGCAACGATCGCTATCAGGAGTCTATGATAACAACCGGGATCGGTGACTTTACATGCTCTTCGAGGCACGGTGGGGAGACCCACAAGGACATACACCCAGACCGGAAACAAATATTTGTATAAATACAAATATCTGTCCTGAGCGAGAATCGAACCCGCGTCCGCCGGCGCGCAGTTTGAGGCGACTACTCGCACCACTACACCAGAACGGTCGTCTTTTACTAATATTCTGTTATTTTGCCTAATCCCTCTGTCCATTCGCCCGTAGGTAGATACAGGGCTGTATTATTAGAAGTGTTTTAGGTTAGTGCTCAGAATTTTAACATAATATGTATTGTTGTTTTATCTATAAAGAGACAAATGTTAATAATAAATTAAAGAATGACATAATAAACGTTTTTTCGGTCTTTTAAATTCCATTTTCTATTTTAATAGTAGGTATATGTTACAACTCCCTTTTAAAGTTTCAAATTGTATTTAAAAAAAAAAGAATTAATCCAGAACCTTCTTTTTAAAATTCAGTTAACTATCAAACATTAAGTGAACTGGTTAACTACACTTAAATAAAACAATAACAAGTTTTCCAATCTCCGTTAATATCAACAGGAAACCATTATTTATTATAAAAATGTTATAATAATCGTTAATATTTTTTTTCAACAGAGGCAAATAGACAGTCCGGTAAAAGAAATGAAGAAAAAAATTGCCGCAAACGCAGAGAAAGAGAAACAAGCGGCAGAGAAGAATGCAGAGAAAACCGCTCAAAACGACAAAAAGACGGAGAAATCAACAGAGAAGACTGCGGAGAAACCTGCTGAGAAGAAAGATAAACTAGATAAGAGTATAGAAAAGAGTGCAGAGAAAAAAGATAAAGCAGAAAAGAGTACAGATAAAGCAGAGAAGAGTACAGATAAAGGTCCAGAAAAGAAAGATAAATCCGAAAAGGTTACTGATAAAAATGCAGAGAAGAAGGATAAAGCAGACAAAATAGATAAAGGTGGTGACAAGAAGGAAAGTTCTGACAAGAAAGATACTAGCACAGAAAAGGTTACTGACAAAAAAGCGTCCGATAAAAAGGACGCTCCAGCTGAAAAAGCTAGCGATAGTAAAGAGAAGAATGGCAAGGTAAGGCAACACTTTAAATATAATGCTTCACTTATGATGTAATAATTGTTACACATAATGGTATACTGAATAATAATAAAAGGTCTCAGAAAGTATGAGAAATTATCATGGCTTATTGAAAATGGTTTTCAGTTCGACATTTATTTCAAGTTTTTTCTCATACAGTATGTCAAATATACTCATGTACCTAAAATTCTCTTCATAATATATTTTCGCAATATTATCGGATAAGTAAATTATTGTATGATAAAAAAAGACAAAGTTTAGGTTATTTATTTAAAATAAAAATTTCTAATAATACGGAAATGTCTACTGCAACGTGATATTACAATTAGAATGACTCTATATTTTAATTTCCCACAATCCGAGAAACTTGGGATCGTACCGGCAATGCATCCTTAGGCTAGCACTATATTGAAAGCTATGCGCTTTAACTAGTTTCTAAACAAGTCTGTTTGTCAATATCCAGCCCGAAATCCCCGACGAAAAGACAAAGAAACCGGATACGAAAACGAAGGAAAATGGCGTGAACGGGGAACAAAACGGTGACACGGTGAGTTCGGACGAGGAGATCGAGTCTGACGCGGAGATGTTTCCCGAATTGGCATACGACGACTCCGACGAGTGCTTCGAACCCAACACCCCCGAGGGGGTGCCCAGTCGCAGCTACACGCGACGTTCGCAGGTCAGTAATCTACCCTCAGGTGTTGGTCGGGGTTGCAATTTGCCGGAAATTCTCCGAAATTACCCAATTTTGAGACCGTTAGAATTTGGAGTTTTGCCCAAGTAAAATCTGGACATTTTTTGGGTCGAAAGAAAAATAGAATACAAATAGAATTATGATTTTTACATTTATCGCTTTGTCGGTAATGCTCGGAAAATAGCTTCAACCCAGGGTTTTGGATGATTTTATCTAGCTTCGATGTTTTTGATAATGGTAGCTCTAAATGAAGGTTTCTCAGATAAATCCCAATGGTCTCTACGTCATGTGGTACGAGTGAGTCGACTTCGATACAGACAACTCGTGTAATATAAGGTTTTAACAATTCATGATAAGAATCACATGTTAGTTTTTTTTTCGACTTGAGTTCTATAAATTCTCTTCTTCCAAAAAACGATTCGATTGACTAATATATATTAGGGATGTTGCGAATATTCGCATCCGCATCCGCAACTGCGGACCTTCCGCATCGATTTGAACATCTGCATCTGCATCCGCATCCGCATCCGCAATAATCGATGCGGATATTAATGCGGGTGCAGATGTACCCCAAGTCACGACAAGAAAGAAAAAAGGTGGAGCCATCGACGTCCGCGAGCGCTATGCACGTGTGTATTGACCAATAGTAACGAAGATTTCGATAACGAAGATTCAATTGTGTCACAATGGTCTCACAATGATTTGATTTTGACAGTTGTATTATTATTAAACTGTCAAAATCAAGTAATTGTGAGACCGTTATGACACAATTGAAACAGCAGACTTAGGGCCCAGGTTTATATGGGATCGTTAGCGTGAGTGGAGTGGCAGAAGATAAGCAGATGATAGTTCTTATAAAATATTCTAAGATCCGCATCCGCATCCGCGGATGTTTGCCTTCAAATATCCGCCTCCGCATCTGCATCCGCGGATGTGAAAAAATATGCATCCGCAACATCCCTGATATATATCTAAGGGTTTATTCGTATTAATGAATCTTTCTCCGGTACTGCTGTGGTCTAAGGTAAGGTAATCAAGTCTAACTTTATTTCTATCTTGAAAATTGGAGGAGTTCAACGTGAATGTAAGTATTTTTCGTTACTTTTAAGATAAAAATATATGTATTGAGGTATGTTTTTCCGAAGATATTTATAATGTTTCTGTTCTTTCAAAGTTAACAAAAATACCAAATACAAAGAAATTGTCTCTCGCTTCGATTTATAAGTAATGTTTTGACATGAACAACAATTTAAAATTAACCAATAAATAAAACTCGGTGAAGGAATGATTCGTTAGATAAGAACGCACTGTTTATTGTTTTATATATTTGCATAATCATACATTTGTTTATATTTTAATATAATATGAGGTAATTGTACAAAATTCCATTACAATGTAATGACAATTGACGTTTGTCAATCTTCATACGAAATTTATGAACAAACTAGAATCCATTTGACTGCTAACAATTAAGTCCAAAATCTTTTGCTAATAGTGTAAATGTAAAAATTTCGTTTGTTTGTTTGCTTTTGGTTAATTTGTGAGTCCTAGTGGTTCTATTTTCGAAATTCTTTGAGTTATAAAACCTGTTTATATAGCACATTTTATGCTATGAAAATCACACACAACTACCTGTCACAGCTTTAGGTAAACGCCGGTGATACCGCATAGCTGTCTATACTAATAAAAGTCAATTTGTGTCCGTCTATACTAACTTGTGTGGTGATAGGTGAAGGCGACTCGCACGCCCGAGACACCGCGACCGGCGTCCGAGAAGAACGTGGACAAAGACTACGTACCGGATGACGTAAGAGTCATTTGTTTTTTTTTACTATCCGTAACATACTAAACACTTAGTCGTCTGTTCGTAAGGTAGACAACTGAAAGCCTGTGTATAAGGTATCAGCCGACTGATATCGCACCTTTAATAAAACAAAGATGTAACTCAAAATTTGTGGATTTCGCACCCTTAATAAAACAAAGATGTAACTCAAAAATTACAATTTGTGGGAATTGACGTTTGAAGTTTAGCACTTTTTCCGCATTGTGTTTGATTAAAAATTACCGATTATTTGTAAAGCTCTTCATGACTTTTACTATTGATATAATTAGTTTAAACTATAGAGATTTATATAATAATAGAAAAAACACTGTGTTAAAATCTATAATAGCTGTAAAATGGTGACGAAAAAAAAATGCCGACTTAAATCTTTTTATGGCAAAAATTACTTATTAGACGAACAATATTTTAGGTAGTAACCGAAGTAAATCCAAATGTTACACATCATCATCAAACGCATTTTCTAAGAGAATGAAGTATAACAAAAAATCATCTTTTTATTTTTAAATAATAAAATATTCCATACTTTCCTTTTAATCCAATACCGAATTATTTGATGTTACTCAAAACCACAGCACTTCAATCTCCGCTCACTGCCGGTGCATCCCTGAATCACGCCACTTTATAAGAACTGACTTGTCAGTTCCTGTTAATTGAAAAGAGATTGAAAGAGAAAAAAATCCACAAATTTTGAGTTACATCTTTGTTTTATTAAAGGTGCGATTTGGAGATTTTACAATAAAACGCGTCTTCGTCGCGTAAAGAATAGGTAGACTTCGACTCCGGCGTTTTAACTATAATATGGAGAAAGATTTTTCTCTTTCAATCTCTTTTCAATTAACAGGAACTGACAAGTCAGTTCTTATAAAGTGGCGTGATTCAGGGATGCACCGGCAGTGAGCGGAGATTGAAGTGCTGTGGTTTTGAGTAACATCAAATAATTCGGTATTGGATTAAAAGGAAAGTATGGAATATTTTATTATTTAAAAATAAAAAGATGATTTTTTGTTATACTTCATTCTCTTAGAAAATGCGTTTGATGATGATGTGTAACATTTGGATTTACTTCGGTTACTACCTAAAATATTGTTCGTCTAATAAGTAATTTTTGCCATAAAAAGATTTAAGTCGGCATTTTTTTTTCGTCACCATTTTACAGCTATTATAGATTTTAACACAGTGTTTTTTCTATTATTATATAAATCTCTATAGTTTAAACTAATTATATCAATAGTAAAAGTCATGAAGAGCTTTACAAATAATCGGTAATTTTTAATCAAACACAATGCGGAAAAAGTGCTAAACTTCAAACGTCAATTCCCACAAATTGTAATTTTTGAGTTACATCTTTGTTTTATTAAGGGTGCGATATACTCTTTGTATAAATAATACGGGGGCGGAAATCAAAATATACCAGAAACCTGAAGCAGAAAGTAAGATCACTGCTAACTGCGCCAACGGGCCATCATTACTTGACATAGATTAATTATCATAATTCGTAATCCTATGAATAGGGGCTCTATTTTTGATTCACTCGTATCGCGTCGAGCGCTCGATTTCTACTGATTTTCGTTCGCCATCTGAAATTCCGTATTTTTGAATCGCTCGACTGCAACGAATGATCCATACCACTCGTCGCGTATGGCGATCGGTATCGATATTTTTTTTAATTTCTACGTGGAACGGATAAAATACAATACTTTTCAAATTGTAGTGGCAACATTTCAGGCGAACGATTCAAAAATAAGGAAAAACGAGATCATGCGACATAAATGACGTGTGACATAAGTCGCATTCGACGATACAATTTCATACGAGTGAATCAAAAATAGAGCCCCAGGTGGCATAAAATGCTTCGTTTTGAAGATAATAGCCATAATACATAACTATTAATTTAAATAAAAAGTGTGGTGTTTTTTTTAAAATCAAAAATTTGAGTGCGTTTGACCTCTATCTTGTCTGATGGTAAACAACGATGAAGTCTAATGTGGACCACGTAAATTCAAATAATGCCTGTTCACTCTTGCCTTATATTTTTAATAATTTGATCTGTTTATTTATTTACAACTAGCGGCCCGCCCCGGCTTCGCACGGGTATTTAACTGATATTTCAAAAATTATAAATTAATATTTTTATCACCTACACCTGCGTCGATACTGGAAAATATTTTATAATAGACGGATTGAGTTGTCAAACGTGTCAAAATAAAATGTAATTTAAATCAAAAGCACTAAGGAGTATTGATCTTCAGCAAATAACTTTCAACCCCCTTTTAACCCCATTAGGGGATGAACTTTGATAAAATACGAAACACGTCTTCAATCAATTCTGTTAAAGAATATTTATGCAAAATTGGAAGTAGATTGGACCAAGGAATCACGTTGTCCCATAGAAACTTGGCCCCCCTTTTCACCCCCTTAGGGGTAAAATTTCATAAAACCCGTTCTTAGCTGATCTCTACTCGGCGAAAGGAATATCCCTACCAAATTTCAAGACTACATTTTATTTAGAAAACGTTTATATGGGAAATGAATAGGGCTGTTTTTAGGGCTTTTCCGGCAATTATTCGAATTTTTCTCACCTTTTAAACCTTCCCTAAACCTCCACGAACATTTCAAGACCAAGATAAGATAAATCCGTTCAGCCGTTCTCGAGTTTTAGCGAGGTTAACGAACAGCAATTGATTTTTATATATATAGATTTCTGTACACTAATACAAAACTAAAAAAGGGAATTTATAACTTAGTTGCATCAGTTTGCAACAGGCGGTCCTATTACAATCGTAAACCAGGTAACAGTAAATAATACGATTTTCTTTTGTTACGAAAACTGATAGGTTGACGTTATGTTATTGCTATTACATTTTTTGTGTGAAATATTATTTTGGTCCTTCGAGCCGGACTAAATTAATTTAATGTACATAACAACCGTGGTAAGCGTTTAGTCGATCAAGTAAGGTAACTTATGGTAACTTTTAATATTAATTTCGGTAGTATTGTTAACAATAAATCAATTTGAATATGTTTCTTCCTATGATAATAATAAAAATCTTTATGTCGTATATCGATGTAATTATTATTCTATTAATTTAATGATTTGAAACATGCACAACTTAAACACACCAGATCATGATAAATAGTTATCCATAAAATCTACGCGAATCCGTCACGGGACCATTATCTCAATTACTTTACTTCTAATTAAATATTCTAATAAAAAATTGTAATTCCACTAAGCAATATTGACCATTCTTGTCAATTAATATATTAATAAGACATTATTAGTTTGTCCATTATATGTGAATAAAGAAGGAGATTAACTAAATCTTAAAATAAAAAAACGACGAATTCACAGTTTATTTATTAACAAAGGTGCTTTGTGGGTATAAGTTTTTTAAATTGAAAAAAATCGATTGAGGAAAATTTCATTATTTTGTGCTATTCGCGTCGGGAAAGAGGTGGAATCACAGTACTAATAATAATAATTCTTGTTTTAGTCAAAACTACTTAAACTTAAAGATGACAACCTATCGACGGACCGCAAGCTACGCTCATCGGATTCACCGAAACCTCAGGACAAAAAGATTGAGAAAGTTCAGGAATCCAAGAAATCTGAATCTCCTAAGAAAGATACCCTGAAACCGGTACAAGAGGAACCGAGCAAGCCAGATGAGGACAAAACTGAAATAGAAATTGAAGTCGAAGTCGCCGAATTGGAAAGTGAAGGTAAACAAATATAAATGAGATTTCATTTAGTTATAGTAATTTAGACAGATTAGTGTATGGCAGCCAAAAAATGATCGATTCTATAATTTTTAGAAATTGTTTTGCCATATTTAGTAATTTTAATATAACTTTAAATAGATTTTGTCAGATTTCATTGTGATGAGGAAAGCATAAGTAAAAATAGAGATATGAATTAGATTTTTAGATTTTTAAATAGGTCTTCAAAAAGGAGTAAAGAAGACTTGCCCAGAAGTGGGACATTTAGGGACTGTAAGAGTTAAAATTTAAAAAACTATATCTAAATTTTAGCGCGAATGAAGAAATCTAACCTTGCTTGGCTTCAATTAATTTTTGGTTTGGGACAATTTTAAAATATGTAAACATAACTTTATCTTAATGATAAATTTAAGATCGTATTTAAACGACGTCAGCATAAACAAGAGCGGTACGACTATAAGTGTAGTGTGACATGTCGTCTCCACAGAGTCGCGGCGCGTCAAGTCGGACACCAACTACTCCAAGTCGCGAGTGAAGGTGTCGCCCTACCGCCGCAGCCGCCTCGACCGCACCGACCACTCGGACGTGTCGCTGCTGGCCAACTATACCGGTACGTGTGCGCATGTGACGACACGCCTGGCGTGTCAGATTGAAGGTTTCCGCCCTACCGCCGCAGCTGCCTCGACCGCACAGACCACTCGGACGTGTCGCTGTTGGCCAACTATAGCGATACGTGTGCGCGTTTGACGACACGCCTGGCGTGTCAGAGTGAAGGTGTCGCCCTACCGCCGCAGCCGCCTCGACCGCACCGACCACTCGGACGTGTCGCTGCTGGCCAACTATACCGGTACGTGTGCGCATGTGACGACACGCCTGGCGTGTCAGATTAAAGGTTTCCGCCCTACCGCCGCAGCTGCCTCGACCGCACTGACCACTCGGACGTGTCGCTGTTGGCCAACTATAGCGATACGTGTGCGCGTTTGACGACACGCCTGGCGTGTCAGAGTGAAGGTGTCGCCCTACCGCCGCAGCTGCCTCGATCGCACCGACCACTCGGACGTGTCGCTGCTGGCCAACTATACCGGTACGTGTGCGCATGTGACGACACGCCTGGCGTGTCAGATTGAAGGTTTCCGCCCTACCGCCGCAGCTGCCTCGACCGCACTGACCACTCGGACGTGTCGCTGTTGGCCAACTATAGCGATACGTGTGCGCGTTTGACGACACGCCTGGCGTGTCAGAGTGAAGGTGTCGCCCTACCGCCGCAGCCGCCTCGATCGCACCGACCACTCGGACGTGTCGCTGCTGGCCAACTATACCGGTACGTGTGCGCATGTGACGACACGCCTGGCGTGTCAGATTGAAGGTTTCCGCCCTACCGCCGCAGCTGCCTCGACCGCACTGACCACTCGGACGTGTCGCTGTTGGCCAACTATAGCGATACGTGTGCGCGTTTGACGACACGCCTGGCGTGTCAGAGTGAAGGTGTCGCCCTACCGCCGCAGCCGCCTCGATCGCACCGACCACTCGGACGTGTCGCTGCTGGCCAACTATACCGGTACGTGTGCGCATGTGACGACACGCCTGGCGTGTCAGATTGAAGGTTTCCGCCCTACCGCCGCAGCTGCCTCGACCGCACTGACCACTCGGACGTGTCGCTGTTGGCCAACTATAGCGATACGTGTGCGCGTTTGACGACACGCCTGGCGTGTCAGAGTGAAGGTGTCGCCCTACCGCCGCAGCCGCCTCGACCGCACCGACCACTCGGACGTGTCGCTGCTGGCCAACTATACCGGTACGTGTGCGCATGTGACGACACGCCTGGCGTGTCAGATTGAAGGTTTCCGCCCTACCGCCGCAGCTGCCTCGACCGCACCGACCACTCGGACGTGTCGCTGCTGGCCAACTATACCGGTACGTGTGCGCATGTGACGACACGCCTGGCGTGTCAGATTGAAGGTTTCCGCCCTACCGCCGCAGCTGCCTCGACCGCACTGACCACTCGGACGTGTCGCTGTTGGCCAACTATACCAGTACGTGTGCGCGTGTGACGACGCGTCTGGCGTGTCAGAGTGAAAGTATCGTCTAGGGGTATTTGTATATAGGTGTATGTGTCTTCTTATTGTTTATAATTTTTTAATGATAATGTTACTCCACAGGTAACAACACGACAATGGAAATGGACATAACGGAGTCGTTTCTAACGGAGGACACCCCCGAGAGCCCGTACCTCAGCGGGCTGCGCAGCATCCGCGCTCGGCGCTCCTACCGCCCGCTGAAGGAGATGACGCTCCGGAACATCTCCTTCAACCGGAGCACTCGCTCCACCGCCGGCTCTACTGGTTAGCGATGTTTGAAGTTTTGTTTTAGTTGTAACGTGAAGGATTCAAATTATTTCTCGTAAATTTTTATAACATGAAAATAGTATATTATATAGTTTTTAAAAATATCGTTTCAAAGATCTCAGATGGGATACCTGTATAATTTTATAGTTTTATTAAATCCGTATCCCTCAATCCTTAAATTATCCTTAATAATCCTTATTACAAATGTCAAATGTAAGTTTGCTTGTAACGCTTTCACGCGAAAACTACTTAACCGATCATCATGAAACTTTGTACACACTATATTCTTGGACGTATAAGGAGTAACATAGAATACTTTTTAATAATTTTTTTTTTTACGAAAGATAAGAAAACTGATTGTTAAAAAATTTCGAAATCTAGGTACTTGAACACCATCTAGCATTCCATTAATTGATTCATTTCTATTTTAATGATCTCTGATACTCGTTTAACAGCTTCAATGCGAGCGAAGCCGCGGGTAAAAGCTAGTTAGAATAATAAAAATGTAAATTCTTCAGCAGCGGAGCATCCGAGCCGGCCGACGGGCACGGTGGTGGGCCGCAAGCGGCGGCCCGAGGCCGACGAGTCCGTCGAGTCCGTGGAAGTGGGAGCGGAGGCGGACAGCCTGCTGCGCGGCAAGCGGCCGCGCCTGCTGGAGCGCCTCGCGCGCCCCTTCCGCCTCGTCTCCACGCCGCTGCCCGCGCGCCGGAACGCGGAGGTCGGTCGCGTGGCGCCACGCCGCGCCCTACCACACCACACCACTACCACCACCACCACAACACACCACACCACACCACACCACACGGTCACCAGCACCCCGACCGCGACAAACATCTGTATGGCCTACACAGATGTTTGTCGAGAGCGGGGTTGCAATTATATTCTTCAAATATTTCAAATACTAAATAAAATCTCTAGATATATTATACTAGTTTTAGCCCCAGGTTGTAAATACCGTTTCAGTGAGAATGTTTGGACTTTATAAGCCAATATGCTACATTGACTCGTTAACTATCCACGTTACCAGTTTATTTCAGGTTTGGTTCACTAGCATGGAACAAACATTCATCTGTCTTTTCTCACAAATTTTAATATTTATGCAGATATACAAAATTTGAAAACTAAACTAAAGCTATAAATTATACAATGAACTTTCTTTTACTAGATCATGGGGATCAACACAGACCTACCTCTAACCGCACCAGTCGCAGCAGCAGACACTTTCGACCCAGAAGCCATCAAACCAATCGATGACGTCACCTCCGTCGATACCAACATCTCAAACATCTCCAATATCTCCAACACCCCCCAGCCCACCATAGACAAAGACAGCAAGAGGTGTATTGTCATGTAAGTTTTTATATTATACTACTTGTGATTAATGGAAACTCTATTTGAAATAACTGATGCTGTGTTTAGTTCTTTATTAGAAAAGAGGCCTTTGCCCAACGTGTGGGACATGTCTTGCCCAACCGTGGGACATATATATGCTAACAAAAAATATACATGATTTAAAATAAATTTGTCTTTCAAAATTCCATAGAATAATTACTATATTATATATTATAGATTTAATGAAAAATTATCATCTGAAATTTATTTTTTTAAATTATGAACAAACTTAAACAATTATTTTGTTAATTAAAATATTCAATACTACAATTTTATAAACAAAAAGACAACATCAGCATCAGTTAAAGAGTTGTATATTATTCACAAGAAGATTATTTTCAGACTTTTTTATGAAATAGAACTAAAACGACTGGTCGTAGTACAAATGCTGTACTTTAAAAAATTGTCTCGAAGTGCGTTGAGAATTGTCAAAACGCCGTTGTTTTATAAAATTAGACGATATTCGAAATGTCTAGGTTAACATTTAATATATAATATTGCTTAATTATTCGTTAAACCTGAGTTAGTTTCTTTAAAAGAAACGAATAAGCATACAAATTATTTTATATCGGTGTTGAAATATTTTTAAACTAGGCGTTTCAATATAGTTCTAATTTTTCTGTTAAGTGGCAGTACCGTGGTTGTTACTGAATTTTTCTATCATTAAGATTATTAAAAGGAAATACAAAATTTGTTTTTCGACAATTTCTTTTAAAGAGCTTCACAATGCAATTGTTAAAATAAAGATAATGTACGTACATACATCAATAAAGTTGAGTTTTATTTGTTTAAAAGTATGTATAATTAGTTTGAACAAAAAATATTGTAAAACGTCACAAACAGCTTACATTTAGGATGTGAAATAATTAATTATCGATAAATAGTACCTACTCGATAATTTTTCATTCGATAATTATCGATAAGTATTCATTCGATAATTATCGATAACACGATACGATATATATCGATAAATTTTTTTGCGATGAACATCCCTACTCACATTAAACTGTCTTTAAGTTAGACATACAGACACAAATGACTCTTTATACTACTGATATAATTTATTCAAGTAAGCATTTAAAAGCAATTTTGTAAAGTCGATTTACAGTAATCAACATCGAATTCGACTGAGAACTGAACATTTTCATAAGAATCTTAATACATTAAGACCCAGTTTCACCACTTGCTAATTGCAGTTCCGGCTAACCTAACTGGCACTTTTTTGACAGGTAATTGTATGGGTTATCTGTCAAAATAAGTGTCAGATTACCCGTAACTTAATAGCAAGTGGTGAAACTGGCCCTTAATATATAACGGAATTAGTTAATCATGTAGAGAATAAAACTAACCTCTCTTTTCATAAAATTAATATATATATTATATTATATGTTATGAAGTATATGCATTTGTGTTAAAAACTTAAAATCAATAATATGTTTTGTACAATTGAAATATCAAGCATTGAAGATGTTAGTGGCTATTTACTGCTGTTGTAAAACTATTGTATTATGTGTCTGTATTACTCGTTATATTTTGTTTATCTGTCATATTTTTTTCTTTTTTTTTTTGTCAAAAATTAATATTAAAAATGAAAAAAAAAAAATTAAAATAACACCACTTTGCAATAAATTACCAGTATGGCAAAAATTTAAGGTAAATTGTAGCACATTTTTAATATAACTAAACAATCTTAGGCACCGTATGTACTTTGTGTGTTCAACCACATTCTGTCTGTTTTGTCCTGAAAAAAATTATCAATTAATAATATAACACAAAAAATAAATTTTTACACACCAAAGACAAAAAATCTTAATATATATATACACATATATAATATAATATAATTAACGAGTAATACATATAAATATGAAATGTGTTCACGGAATGTTTATATATATTATGTACTACGATGATAATCGTTATGTACCGAGCGAGGTACTGTGTTTTAAACTCGGACTTGTTCTAGCTAAGTTTTATCATGTGACTTGTAGATATATAGGACTTGTTATTTATTGATGTTTTATAAAGAAAATTAATACTTTTTGTCGTTACAATCGGCATCATTAAGACGTAGTCTAGCATTTTTGTACACATTTTTGGCTGGAATTTAATAACGATGCGTTCACTGAAAGCTATGTAATCATCAAAGATCAATGTACAAGCGGCGGCTCGCAGTTTTACCCGCGTTACTTCAGATCCCTTAGAAATATCGGGATAAAAATGACCTATGACTTATTATGGGTCTCCAGCTCATTTACGTACCAAGTTTAATTGGAATCGATTCAGTAGTTTTTGAAAGAGTAACAAACATCGATTCAAACTTTAGCATTTATTATATTAGTACGATTAATGCATACGTATTTTTGTTGCCGATTGTGAATAGGTAAATTTTTTGAGAATAAATTTCAAAACAGGATAAAACAATAAATATTCAATGAAATAGAGTTAAGTCTTTAATAAATAACATGTCCCTAGTATTTTTTTTTTAAGATCGGATCATCGAAAATTTTATCTTCTAAATTTTGAGATAAATCTTGATTCGATTTTAAAAATTATATTAACATTAATTAGTCGATAAGTTTTATTTTATAACATTTTGGTTGATAAATGCGGTTCTCGTGCATTTTGAAACCAACTCGAGATAGTATTCAACAAAACGGTAAATAGTGTAAAAATATACTTGCATTTCGAAATATAAAACTGAAAATATGAAACGTTTTTTTTTTATTATTATTATTATTTTATATTATAGCTCAATAATATTACGACCAAAAATAATTAAGATTCTATTTACTTTGTATTTGTAATGTTTCAAGTAACTTGACCGTTCTGAAGTTAGCATAAGACAATTCTAGACAATCAATTGTGAGCTGTTAGTTAATTAGCCGCTTGAGTGTCCAGACAATGACCTTTTAGTTTACCAACTACACAAAACTGCCCAAGGCCTCTCACGTTTTGTTACGTAATTTCTCGCCAGTGATAATGTAATATACGTTAGTCAACCCGTAGTTGACAGGTGCACTTCGTGTACTAATGCCCGTGTCGAAAAGTCGACATGGGCAATATAGCCATGGCGACCATTACTTGACACGGGCGCTTGCGGTTATTGTGTTTACTTTGTAAACTCTTGTCAACTAGTAGTTGACACGGGCAGTGGAGCGATTAGACCAATACTGACACTATATCCGTAATAATTTCAGAACGGTAAAGTAATTCTAACCTATTTTAATATGTAACAGATATTTTTTTGTAATTGGACTTTTTTTTTACAATAAAATCATGACAATAGATTTAAACCACCGATGCGACGCCATATTATCAACTTCGCTAAACCCGCCATAATTATATTTACAGATAAGTAACCGTTTCAATTCGATGTCAATTTTTTTTTGTATCGAAAAACGAAAAATGAGTAATTAAAAAACTTGCCAGTTTTATGAATTTGTTTTTTTTTTTAGCAGTTTCAAATATATTATATCATAATTAACAGATTTAATCCTTAATGACTAGATAAATTGGTTGTTCTAAATTAATATTAATTAAATATTTTCAACATAAAAGTAATAATTTTTTCATAAAAAAATCCTGTCACAAACTTTGCTTTATATCTAATTGCTATTTATATAAAAACTAATAACTGAGATATGCGAATAAAAATATAATATTCTTAATTCGCTTCACTAGGACACGTCAATACCTTTCGATACACTTGATCATTGGACTAATTAATTAGACGCACTAGTAATATGCAGAAAATTTCTTAAACGTAATTAACTTTTATCATAAAAACCTTAATATATAGAATAGAAACTACTCCATACATTTGAGAGAAATTTTATAGCATATAATTTTGTTTAAAGGAGCATATTATTTTCGAATGAGAAAAAACGAGAAAAAATAATAATCGACTTCTTATTTTAAGAAACCTTATAATTCATTTAAAGTATTATACTGGTGCGATAAATTTAGAAAATAAAAATACTTTTTGTCAAGTGAAGTATGGATCTAACAATTTATCATTTCCTAATTATAATTTTATAATATTGCTTATTTATATAGACAATTATACAGTTTAATTTTTTTCATGAGTATTATGTTGATTCAAATATGATATATTTTTATTCATTTGCAATATTCAATAATGTGAAAATTGCTTATAAATAATGCTTCAATCAATGTCTCTTATTGAATGTTGTTAAAATAAATTAAGTTTTGTAGATCCTTTTTCATAGAATTCAGTTTATTTAAGGCGTTGGAAGTATTAAAGTATCGTCCATTTATTTCTTAATCGGAAAAAGGAAATTTTTTGTTATTATTTTTTAATGTAAGTATAATGTAATTTCGTATAATGAAAATTTTATTATTATAATAATATAGAATTGATAATTTTTGTTAATAAATCATTGAAATCGATACAATTGTTTTATTTACAACTCGTGTCTCATAAAATGTATGTTTTATATTGCTGTTCTTAGAAAATCCGTCTGGTTTTGGTCTTGATCTTACCAAAAAATGTTTTTGAGAAAATCACAAATACTAAGAGTGTGTTTTTTTTTAAACTTTACTAACCAGTCTTAACTAATATTGATAATTGTTGAGTATATTATTTGATACATATATATTGTGTTTTCGTCAAAGCTTTTAAACGTATATTAAATGAGGAATTTTAGATTTAAAAGATGAAATTTTTAAATAAACTTGTCACTTGACGACCTCTTTAAGTTGATCTTATAACAATCTATACAAATAATAAATCTGTTAAAACCTCCGTTTTATTAATGCACTATATATCATCAAGAATAAATTTTAATAGCGCGTTTTTTTTTCAATCAGCGCCATCTCTTATCGTTTTTTGTTTATCACGTAAAAAGTACAAAACCAATGTAAATAACTTTAATACATAAAAATTAAACATAACTCACAGTATAATTTAGTTTTTGTTTCAGTGTAATTACATTTAAAAATAAATATTTAAGAAAATAGAAATAGGTACCTACGCCGCCAACGCCATCTGGTCTAAGGAATCTTAAAAACTCACAAAACTTATTTTTGAGTTATTATTTTGTTAAACTTAAAAGTTTACTAAATATGTCGGATAGGAATAGAAATCGTTTTAATATTTTAGATAAACATCATTTTCAATTAATATAGGTACTATTATGTTAAATGTCACTAAATATAAAAACGATATGCTACCATTATACGATAGATGGCGCATGTAGGTGATAAAAAATATAAATTTATAATTTTTAAAATTTTAGTTAAATACCTGTGCGAAGCCGGGGCGGGCCGCTAGTATATCTTAAGAACAATTGATATTTAAAAGTGATTGAAGAGACAGAATTATTGAGAGTTTTGAATAATATAAATATTAAAAAAAAATAATAGATCAGACCTTCCCGGGGTTAATAAAAATTTGAAATTTTATTTTTAGCATATTGATTAAAAATAAATAAGCATATGTTACAGCATTTTTGGAATAAAGGCCCCCTTAAGGGGACTAAAAGCAGGTAAGCAATTTCTTATACCTACATGATTTTAAATTTCGAAGCTATAAATATAACCATTTAATTATTTTTGAGCTTTTGATGATGAGTAAACAAATGTATTAGCGTTTTAACCATTTGAACGCCAACGACGTTTATAAGCGACAAACGTAAACGGCCGCTAGAACGCCAACGACGACTTGAGGCGACAAATAGATGTGCTACTTTATAATCTAATATAGAAAATATGTAAAAGGATATATACTTTTTAATTTTATCGTCTTATATATCACTTAATGAAATTATCCGCCAACCCGCAGTAGAAGTATGGTGGATTAAGCTCCAACGACTTTTTCTATATAGAGAAGAGAACTTTGCTCAGCAGTGGGTTGTTTACAGTCTTATACAATACAGTACAGTACAAGAACGATAACCGATAAATAATACAATATGATGTCATAACTAATAATTAACGCACGCATCGCAATGAGACAAGTCGTAACATGTCACGCACGAAATACACACATCTCGTGCATTTGGTATAAAAGAATTCAAAGGGTTCTAAGTGACAATTTGATGAAAAGTTCAAATAAGATGCAAAAAGGTTCTATATTTGCCCTAAAATATCAATATTCAAAATACCTAACGCGATCTGTTGCATACCTATGAAAGTAACATAAAGAAAAAGTTCTAAGAGCAACATTGTTCAAGGGACTTGAATTAAGAAAAGTTCTATTTATTAAAAGTTTTTGAAATTTTTGTAGGTCGATTATACTAACCATTAAGACAAAAACCTTCTTTGTTTTAATGGTTAGTGTAATCGACCTACAAAAATTTCAAAAGTTCTCTAGTAATAAATAATAAAATAAATACTCATTCATAAATAACTCATTTTCTTACTTTGCAAATCTTAACAATAAACAAATACAGGTTTGCAAAATTTTTTCTTGAGAACACTCAGTATATCACAAAAACCTGTTTACAATGCATATAAAGAAAAAATATTGCCAATAATCCCAATTTGGATGGTAGAAGGCCGAAATAGCAGCCGTAGAATTGCATCACATGTGATTGATATTGTCAAAGATCATATTAACTCATTTCCCAGAGTCAAGTCTTATTATTGTAGAAGCACTACTACTAGGGAATACTTAGAGTCTTGACTATCTTTGAGAAAAATTGATAAATTATATGTTGAGAAAGTCAAACAAACCCAAACTGTGTCTGAAGAGCCTGTGAAATAATTATAAGATTCATAAAGATGTTTAATTATTTATAATAGTACTAGCGGCCCGCCCCGGCTTCGCACGGGTATTTAACTAAAATTTCAAAAAATATAAAATTATATTTTCTATCACCTACACCTGCGTCGATACTGGAAAATATTTCACAATAGATGAATTGAGTTGTCAAACATAATATTTTAGCCCGCGATTTTGTCCCTCCCGGCGCTACGCCCTCGCCGACTGCACCTCCCGTGGCCATACTCTTACCGCTCTTTCGCGCCCCTCCCACCACTAGACGCCCAGCTACCCCAGACAGCGAACCCCCGCTGATGGGTCCACACATCAACTGGTCCAGGGGTCCCACGGTGGCTTGTGCACCTCCGCGCCCAAGCTACCGCGCTTTCGCGCGACCGAATGGAGGGGGAGAGCGAGTCATCCCCCTCCTGTTGCTGGTATTGGTCCGCGGGGGTGGATAATATCTCTACCATAAGTAACAATTATTATAAGGCATTCATGATAACAAACGTGTCCGACGGCTTTACGTGCTCTCCGGTGGACGGTGGGGAAACCCACTATACACCTAGATATACACCCAGACCTGAAACAAATATTGGCACAAATACAAATATCTGCCCCGAGCGGGAATCGAACCCAAGACCACCGCCATTGAGGCGAGGCGTTGAGGCGACTACTCGCACCACTACATCAGAACGGTCATCAATGCATCGTTAGTTTTTTCGATTTTGTCTTTTTGATTTGAATAAACCCGCAAGTAATTATTTTTTAAATTTTAATTGACTCGGCACAGTTGGTAGTGACCCTGCTTTCTGCTCCAGGATCGTGAGTTCGATTCCCGCCTCAAGTCTGGGTGTAATATATATTTTTTTCTATACCTATGTATTATTTATATGTATATTTATAAAAAAAATGGATATCAGTCGGCTGTTACCTAAAACACAGGCATTAATTTAAGGAAGTTAAGGAACAGACAGGAAAGTTTATATTTAATAATAGTCCAAGACAGCTTTTATCTTCTCATTCTTAGTTTTAGTGTAAGATAAAGTTAAATGGGTACATGATTTTTATAATGTTTTCTGATCTTGTTCCAACATTAGTCCGTGGTGCCAAACTGTACTAATTGGGGTGTTAATGCCGTATAATTCAAAAATGTTTCCAAGTTCACTTCGGTGTCTTCTATATCTGTATCATTGTGAACTACAGATTCCTTGCTGATGAGTCATTTAGTTTAAAACCCTTGACTTAACACAACACCAACATTGAAGTAAAAAATATTATATAAGACACTATTTTACAATAAAGCGATCACACGTTATATTTACAACTCAATTTTGTTACGTTTATTATAGTCTTGCCTGTTCCACCAGGAGCACCCAAAAAAGATATTAACTACACCTGCGTCAATACTGGAAAATATTTTATAACAGACGGATTGGTTGTCACACATGTGTCAAAATAAATTTTAATTAAAATCAAAATCACTATGGAGTATTTACATCAAAATAATTTTCTCCCCCCTTTTAACATCGTTAGAGGATGAATTTCGATAAAATACGAAACACGTCTTCAACCAATTCTGTTAAAGAATATTTATTTATGCGAAATTTGAAGTAGATTGGACCAAGGAATCATGTTGTCCCATACAAACTTTGCCCCCCTTTTTTACCCCCTTAGAGGTAGAATTTCGTAAAATTCGTTCTTAGCTGACCTCTACTCGGTAAAAGGAATATTCCTACCAAATTTCAAGTCTCTGTGCCTTATAGTTTCAGAGATATCGTGATGAGTCAATGTATACGTGGAAATCTCTTATATATATATATATATATATCTATCTAATATATATAAATCTCGTGTCACAATGTTTGTCCTCAATGGACTCCTAAACCACTTAACCGATTATAATAAAATTCGCACACCATGTGCAGTTCGATCCAACTTGAGAGATAGGATAGTTTAAATCTCAAATTATAGTCGCAATTTTAATTTATTGCTAATTATTTGTCTGTTATTATTTGACAGTCACAATTATCTGTTAACTCCAAATGATTCTAACAGATGTCGATAACACCTTTCGACTGGGTTGAGTAAATAATCAATAGATGGCGCTGCTATGGTAAATCTACGAACGTGTCATATAAGCTACATTTTAACAGCATAATTACCACGTGTTGTTGAGGCTAAAGTATAAATTAAATTTATTTTTATAATTTTTAAAATTTTAGTTAAATACCCGTGCGAAGCCGGGGCGGACCTCTAGTATATATATATATATATGTAGATAAATACAACAACAAAAGAGTTAAGTTCATGATATTCTGCAAATTGCTTTATTATAAATCTTGATTTGAGCTTTTTGTTTTATTTCAACACATAAAACCGCACAAAAAGGGTGCAACTACATTACACTTAGGGATATTTTAAATAAAAAGGTTCTATAAACAAATAGAACCTTTTTAAATTACATATTATACTTTGACTGAGTTCAACAAGGTTCTATTCAACATTTCATGATTAATGGGTTTTGTTAAAATTAAACAGTTAATTCAAAGAAAAATAAATCTTGTAGTGACTTAAAATATATCTGATGATTATCACAAAATTTATATTTAGAAATAGACAGTCGAATTAATTTTACGGCCATTCAAAACTTTGCGTGTGTTTTTCTCGTAATGTATGTAGAAGCACATGAAACCCTTTTATTCCTAATGCACGATCTGTTGCCGAATATTATATATATAATATTTTTCTTTTTTAATGTAAAAGAGGGTAAACGGATAGTCGGCTCACCTGATGGCGAGTGAAAGCGACATCACTAGACAACCGCTACACACATCAGAGGATTAGCGGGTGCGTTCCGGCCTTTCAAATCGGAGTATGCTCTTTTCTTGAAGGTCCCTAAGTCGTATCGGTTTGGAAATACCTTAGGTGGCAGCTGGTTATGCGCCGCTTGGGAGCCCCAGCGCAGAGCCCTGTTGGCAGTGATAGGTGGAGATCTCTCGCTGTCAAGTGTGGTCCGCTGCATGCTTGACAGCGAGAGGTGCTGGTCGGCACAGGGCACCACATCCTCCCATTCGCCACCAGGGCTATAGAGTGCTCACAGTACCCGCGAGCGCTCTATAGGCGAACGCGGTCCGCATAGGCGGGCCAACCATCGGGGCGTCACGGTTGCATGCGAAAGCGATCCCGTGGCGCCCCACTACGACGATGAGGGCACCGCTGGGTTTTAGTGCGGTATTCTGGCACGTTCTGCCGTGTCAGCGAGTCCCACATACCCGTCGCCCTCGGGCGGCGGGATACGTAAACGCATTTACCAACGAAAAAAAAAAAAAAAATGTGGCAGCTGGTTCCATATAGTGGTCGTACGAGGCAGAAAATGCCGTCGGCGCTTCGGCCAAGAGCGTAGCCAAATATTCGGTATTCCGTCAAATTACTATTCGCGGCATGGCTAATGAATACAATATAAACGACAGACTCGTTGGCACAGTTGGCTGTGCTGCTTCAGGGTTGTGGGTTCGATTCCCACCCCGAGGTAAAAAAAAACATTTTTAAATAATTTTCTAGTATCGCACATCTCTTCAACAGACACAGAAGACGGTTAAAGCGGCAGCGGCAGCGGCTGCGGCAGCGGCAGCAGCGGTTCTCAAAACTACAAAGCACAAAAGATTGTGGAAAATTGTATATTTTACGTTGTGCTGATGTTATAAGACTAATCAATTAAAATCTTAATATCTTCTGAACGTACGTAATACGTTCTGAAATCCTGTCTATTCAGCAAAAAATCGCTGCTGTCGCTATAACCGTCAAACAAACCAAACAGTATCATTATTAACATTATATTGTTTGGTAGTTTATCATAATATTGATTTTAATCAGATTTTATTCTAATAGTATTCTAAATGTTACCATATTTAAATTATAATCTTGCTAATTAGTGGAGTGCCTGGAGCATTCAAAACCGTAAAACCTCGGATTAGAGTTATAGTGAATGAATTAATATGACCGATGTGGGATATTGTTTTTTAAACTATAAATTGCAATGTTTACCCAAATTTTTTTTGTGCACTCTATTGTTTCATTGTTTAAGCAAATTATTATGAAAAATTAATGTTTGACCATATATTTTCACTTTAAACAGTAATTTTTTTTATTTATATGTTAAATCTTACCTGAGTAGACATATAGGAACATTTTTCAAAGATACCTGTGTATAAAAATAGCAGTAGGGATCTCGAACAGGTAGAAAAACGTGGAGGGGAGAGCGGAGCGACAGCTACTATGTAAAATGGAATTTCTCGGCCAGTTTAATTATAAATGAAAC
The DNA here is from genome assembly GCA_036937285.1 of Euphydryas editha. Taxonomy (NCBI): domain Eukaryota; kingdom Metazoa; phylum Arthropoda; class Insecta; order Lepidoptera; family Nymphalidae; genus Euphydryas; species Euphydryas editha. The sequence continues at coordinate 14,770,895 of JAUPFZ010000023.1, forward strand.
GTACTCTATTGTGTACATTAAAAAAAAAAGGTAATTAATTACGACTAATGAAAAGAAAAAAAATTATTAGTACAAAATCTGTTTATTTAAATATATTACATTGTTGTCTACATCAAATATTTTCTTCTACTTCATCTATCTGTATAATAGGTTAAGTATTGGAACAAAGATTTCCGCTGCACTGTAAACATGCTACACTGCAGTATAAACCACTTTTTCGGCATCCACACGCAGCTCCACATCCCTTTTTGCAATTACAAAATAACATTTGCAATAAATTATCCGGAGCAGGTAATCGATTCATTGTTATTAGGATGTACATGTTATTGGAAAATTCTTCTTCTTCTTTACTACTATATTTTTGATTGTACCAATTTTCTGTTAATACATCATGGTTAATTTATTTAAAACATATAATGGTATTGGACCCAAATTTAGTTGAAATGATAATATCATCGTGAAAGCGTTCTATTAGTCGTTTTTTAATAGTTTTTTCATCCGGGATATGCTCTGTAGTGATGACGTTTTTAAACTTTTGCATGGTAAATTGGCAATCATCATTCTCTTCTATGTACTTGTTTATTTGCTCCATTGCTGCATCTACCATCGAAATTCTCGGATTAATTTTCTTTTCAACATTACTGAGGTGAATTGAATTTTTCAGCAAATTATAACAATCCGAATGATATTTTGCTGCAAGTGTCTGTAAGTCGGTTATACCAGAAATCCTTTTATGGATATATCGATAATAATCAGTTTTCTGGACGGCTATAAGATTCGTGATGAATTCATTTAAAGTTGGAGTGTTGATGTATGGAATCTGCCTACGCCGAGCTTTATTTAATTTTGCTTCTTTTGTTTTATCAGCTTCTCGTCCGCAAAGAAAACAGTTTTTTTCCTAATTGAAGTTATTGAAATTCATGCTACTGCGAAGTTTTTTTTTTCGGAGGCGATAATGAGAGATTTTCACGGACCTTATTTTTATACATTCCGATATACTTTTTATTAATATATTTTTGTCGACAACTTGAATGAGCATAAACAAATTCAGTTTGTAGGTGAGGTAACAATCCATCTTGTCGTTCGGTTGAAGCAGCTTGTAAAGAGGTTACTCTTCTACTAATTTTTATAATTTTACCTAAATTTGAATTTGTTTCGGAAGATGAACCCACGTGTATACATAATATGCAGCTATTTTCATCAGCCATGCTGCTAGCCGTTGGTTTATCCATTGTTCGAAATCTAATAAAAACAATAATTAATTAATTGCATTTGATTCATTATTATCATATATTTTTTTTTATTGAAACTGATCTTTAATATTCGATTTATTTATTATTTAATTAATTCATTAATGAACTGTAGTTTTCAATCTAATCACTTACCAAATTAAGCAATACAAAATAATTTGTAGTTCAATATCAAAACGTCGTCTTCAATACACCTTCCAGTACAAAAATATACCATATATATAAAACCAAATTTTCACTGTTATAGAAGCACAATATTCACAGAACACGTGTTACTTCATTACTTGCAACTAAACTAGCCGAGAAATTCCATTGTACATATCAACTGTCGCTCCGCTCTCCCCTCCACGTTTTTCTACCTGTTCGAGATCCCTACTGCTATTTTTATACACAGGTATCTTTGAAAAATGTTCCTATATGTCTACTCAGGTAAGATTTAACATATAAATAAATAAAAAATACTGTTTAAAGTGAAAATATATGGTCAAACATTAATTTTTCATAATAATTTGTTTAAACAATGAAAAAATGGAGTGCACAAATTTTTTTTGGGTAAACATTGCAATTTATAGTTTAAAAAACAATATCCCACATCGATCATATTAATTCATTCACTATAACTCTAATCCGAGGTGAAAACCCCCAGGCGCTCCACTAATACCTCTGCGTGGGAGTGCTTAACAAAAGGTGTAAAACAAACCTACATCACACTAAATGGACATGACGTTATCAGTAGTGTTGAATTGTATATCATTATGTGCGATGTAGGTTTCCATGTCACTTAATTTATATATGTATTTCTTAAATTAAATTTTTATTGATGTATTGGAAAATTTTTCAACAAGTTTTTATTGAGTTTCTCACTATTCTTCACGGTAGAATCTGGATTCGGAACCTTTGTTTATTTATTTATATTTGGGAAACAAACAGTACAATAACACACAAATAATATTATAATAACAAGATAAAATATAAACTAATCCAGTATCCACCAATAAATAATACATACAAGAAGCAGAAAGTAAAAAGTGAGATAACAATAATTAAGATCAGAATTTAAAACAATTAAATACTAATATAACATTATGAACCATTAAATTAAGTAATTTATAATTAAAAATTAAAATTCGAAGTTTAAAAAACAAAAATTAAAAATTAACCTTAAAATTAAATTTGAGAATAAAAAGCAAAGAAATGATTACACGAAAGAAATTAACAATCATTCATTCAATAATTAATTGATGCTACTTTTAAAACTTAAAATTATGTACATTATTATTTTTTTTTATTCTACATGTTACAGGTACGACGAACAAAATCATTTTGGGTATATTTTGTCTTAGTACAAGGCAAATCGAAAAAAGCATTTTTGCGTTTATAAAATGTAGGAACACTAAAATTATTTAAGCAACCTAATAGGTAAGGGATTTACCAGCTTAAATAGAAAAATCTTATCTCTTAGAATACGGCGAACTTCCAACGAACATATTCTCAGGCTCTGAGAAGAGTGATCAAATTTATGGTGAACACAGAACATGTTTCATAAATTTAGTTTGTACCTTTTTGATGGAGTCGATGTATGTTTTATATTGAGGGTTCCAGACTGCCGAACCAAACTCCAATAAAGAGCGCACCAGGCTATTGTATAAAAGAGCAAGAGTATAATAGTTTTCAAACTCCCCGGGAAAAAATGATTAGGCCTGATCATACATGAAATCAGACCTGATCATTTTTTCCCGGGTCCTTACTAACCCAACCATTCGATCAGCTTTAGCAACACTGCAACAATACGATCTATGTGAAACCCAATTGTTAATTTGTTATCCAGGTAAATACCCAGGTCCCTCACCTCAGAAACGCAGTCAATAATTTCATCATTCAGATGATAATCGTAAGAAATCAGCGTTTGTTTACGTGTGAATGATATAACTCTATAACGCTAACCTTTGTATTAATTAGAATAATTCTTGTTTTGACTATGCATTCAAAAACGCTTGAAGAGCTAGACTTTACAATAAAACTACTTAAACTTAGTTAAATTTATTTTGAATTTGAAGTAAATATATATATATATATATTTTTTTTTTTTTTTTTTTTCTTAAATCATGTTGAATTTCTATTAAAAAACGCGGGTATTAATCCTGCCTCGGTATAAGCAACATTCTCAAATATCCTTCAAGTACTTAAATAATAGAAGGACATAAATAATATAGACGTTTTATATTATTGTATAAAACAGGTTTACCAGTTACCGGCTACGTGTATAGTATAACTAGTTAAATATTCCGTAATTTGTCAACACTTGTAGGTAAATATTGGTGATGTCATTTTAACGTTTATCACATTTTAAATTCGAACTTTAATGCGATTGTTTTATTAAGAGATTGTTTTTCGTCGTAATAGGTGAATGAAACGATCTGTATAGAATTCCCATTATCTAATGAATATAAGCTGATTTTTAAGGGATAAAGAAATGGTTGAATTAATTAAAACAAAAATAATATCGACGGTAGTTGTTCAAAGCGAGTATTAGCAAAAATTAAGCAGTTTTTTTTTTAATCACGCGGTCCTTTGCTCTATATCGCGATTACGTAAGATATTTATTGATTGTTGAACGCTTCGTAGCCAATGTATTGTAGATGCACTAGCGCATATTTTTAGTTAAAACCTTGCATTTGCTCGTAATAGCATTTACTGTCAGAGTCAGCGTCTTCGTTATTTAGAGATTTCAAAATCTTCGTCCAGTCTTGTCTGGTAGATAAAGATTTGAAGAAGTTATTTATGCGTTTTTTTATTGCTACATTAAACTTTACTATGTAAACGAAGAGACGGGTGTGGCGATACTTGAAATACGCATATCAGATTAGGATGAAATTGAGATGTGGATGAAACAAAAAGATGTGCCATATCTTTGCATCTCATCTATTATGGTATTGGGTTTGTTTCTTTTCTATCTCTCGAGCTGTGAAACATATTAAAAAAGATATGTCCTGCAATGGCTTACTTGATACAATTCTCTGACGTCTTTCAATGGCAAGAGTTTCATGATAAAAACAAAGCTGCAAAGCAATAGGAAAAAGTGGAATAGGACGTGTTCGTAGTCTGTAACAGCATGGAGCTTGTATTCAATAACAAGTTTTTGTAGAAATATGTATGTATTTGCCAGTTTCATCCTAATGTATAGATGAACATAAAAAGTATGATTTTCATTGAAAGGTGATAATATATCCTAAACATATAATTAATTATATAGCGGGGCTGTCGTGAAATAAAGTGAAGCACTAGCTGAACCAATGTCAGAGATTCACTGCGTCAGCATTGTGGAGGTAAGACTGCGGGCCATATTTAGTTTATTATGAAATTATGATTCATTTATTTATTTTATTTATCAAATTTTTTTTTTTATAATAAATAATTTTATTTTAAGACATACTTGTTTAACGTAACATAATTTAACGTAAAAAAATACGTCCGGTCGAGGGTAAAATAATACGTCCACCACTTGCTTGTTATAAAACTGACGATTAGGCCAACACGGCTAGACTCGTTCCGATGTTCAACCAAACTATCACTTTAGTCTCGTTTACAGCACACGATTTTATTTTGTACATTAAATATTTTTAAAATATATTATTAATAAGTAACATGATAACTAAATAGTATAAATATATATGTTTGTGATATTATTAATGTTACCTGTTTTAATCAATTTTTTTTCTCCTCAAAGTCACCTTAAGTCCTATGTCCAAAGACCGTAGATAGTAATTTTAGAGAGCGATTTTCATTTCTATATCTGTATTTTGTTATTATTTTATTTTGCATACTCATAAAAGTATTATTAAATCTCGACTGACACTGACACAAATACATGGTTAAGTCGATACTATCTACATATAAAATATTTTAAAAACATATTTAATATGAAAAAAAAAAATACATAATATGTAATAAAATATATAATTTTAACATATTTCGCTTTCACTTTTTTTTTTAAACCTATTTCTTGCCGAGGTGTCGTAAAACTAAGGCCATAGTGGTGCGAGCAACTGTTCACCAACCAGGATGGTGATGAACAGCAGCGTCACCGCACAGTATGCCCCAACATACTGTGCTCACTGCTCGTCAACCCGCCTGACAAGCGTGAGGAGTATTGGCACCCTGAGATAGTGGACTACGTTCAGCAGTGAACTTTCAAAGGCTTATGTGGTGGTGGATTTTTTCATTCTACCTTCAAAGATTTAAATACATTTACATTAGCAGACTGAATCAATCATTCAAAATATTATATAAATTTATACTTTAGTGCTACTAAATATAAAACCTTGTGTTGTGTTGTCCTTTAGAGTTTTAGACCTATACTATAGTTAATATATATTAATAAAATAATTAATGAATTAAATAAATTTATATATTATTTAATTGTTAAATTAAAAAGTCTTAAACTGTAATATTCTGGTAGGTATTCAAATTGAGATGTACCAATTACACAACTTTGTCCTTTTGGTGAAAGTCCTTTGCGTTATGTAAGCATTGTAAGCGATGACGATGTCAGTTAAGATAAAGATCGCGACTTACCCTCAACCATTTCTGTCACGATTTACTAAAATACATAATTTACATTAATATTATCTTATCTTATAAATTATTTGACGACGGGTTGTTGCAGTGATCTCAGAAACTAGCTGTTGCACTAGCGGTCGCGGGCTCTATCCTCGCTTTAAAATATTTGAACAAAAATTTCTATAGCCCTGTCACAGGATACTCATCCTACTTACCATTGAGTGTAATGCGTTTTTTTTTTTAAATTTGTTTCAATCAATATTAATATAGAGTGGTATCTGTAAACAGAATTCTTGCAGGTATCTGTAATCAGAATTATTGCTTTGTAATATTATTATATTACAAAGCAAAAGATTTAGTTTCTTTTGTTGATTTGTTTACGCGCCTGTTAGAGAATCTTATTTTCTAATTTTTAAAACTCTTATTACATTAGAAGTTGTGGAATATTAACGCTGTAGAATAAAATACAATGTATGTATAATATACTAGAAACGGTATAGTAAGGATTAATATGGATGAGACCGCACTGGTCATATCTATATTATAAAAATAAGTCGGGTATTCCTTCCTGACGTTATAATTCCAGAACGCACGAACCGATTTCTACGGTTTTGCATTCGTTAGAAAGGTCTCGGGCTCCGTGAGGCTTATAGCAAACAAAATTTAGGAAAAATTTCAACAGAAAAGCAGGAAAACAGGGAAAATCATTTTTCACATACAGCGCCATCTCTGATACATAGCATGTACTACTTCATCTTATAATCCCCAAACGAAATGTTACAAAAAACGAAGTCATCTGGTGGCGAAAAGGTGTTCGCCGGGTTTGCTAGTACTTTATGAAAAATTATATATAATAAAACATCTTAACCCTACTAATGTGCACATTTTTTTCATATTTGACGACAGATTATAGCATCGGTTGTTACCAACAGTTGAAACCATTGTTGTTACCAACAGTTGTGTAATAGCCATGAGCCAGTTGCTGTTGCAACTGGTTGTTACTGTTGCTGTTGCAACAAGCTGTTACGCTTGCGCTTGTGGGTTCGATCCCGTTCACGATAAATGTATGTATGTATTGTATGTATATATACAGATGTTTGTTGCGGTATGGGTTGTGCTTCTTTTTTGTCTTTCCGGACCCTAGACGCAACATTTACATCCTACGGGGAGTCATATAACTAATATTTATTATTCTTTACTAATACAGAGATATAGAGATAGCTTACAGTTTCTTTTACACTTTGGAAAAGTTTGTTCATTCTCTTCTTTATTTTTACGCGCTTATTTGCGAATATTATTTTAAAAATTCTTTTTGGATAAGAAAATAAGCGAACCAGTTAATATAAATGAGAAAATATTTCATTATAAGCAATTCCCTATAATAAATCAATTTGGAACTATTAATTTTCCTATTCTTAATAATGATAAATAAAATTTAACTTACAACTAAATTTTATTTGTATGCGTAAAAGTGTTAACAAAAGTTTAATATTTATTTTTTTATTAATCCTTTTTGCATATATTTAGATATTACTATCTATATAATCTGTGACAATTTTGACGATTTAAAAAGGCGGGAAAATAAAATATGAACCATTAGGGATTTTGAAATTGAAAATTAAAAATCTTACCGTAAACGTGATGTCGTAAGCATATAAAACGTCATAATTCTTTCGACGTGTATTACTTTATTATATAATAAAACAACTGTCACTCGTCAGTTGTTGTTTGAGTGTCGTACTGGTGTAACGCTAGTGTACACAGGTAAGTTGTATTACGCGAAATATTATTTTATTCTTGTGAGTTACAAATGGATATTTTGTAAAACGTAAGTAGTAAATAAGTAAGTAGCTACTATTTTTTTTAAATTCAAAAACTAAAATGAATTATTTATTTATGAAACCATGTGTAGTTTTTTAATGTATAAACCATAGTAAACTTAATTATTAATCGGAAATTACCTGCATTAATTGATTGAATGCATGCCTTTGCGCGTGACAATTTCGAAATTGAATATCGCATACGTACTGTTGTGGATCTCCAGCTATTTCCAAATTTCTTAACAATAATGTTCAATAGCTTTTGCGTAAAAGTAACAAACATACAATCTCGCAAATGCATTTATATATTAGTAGGATTTATTAGTATCCCATTTTGTGTCAAATAAAAGTTTTTTTTAAATCACATTTAAAGTTAATTTTTTATTTTTTATTGATTGCGAAGCTTAATTATGTTTGTTTGTATTTTTAACCGAAAAGGTTATAATTATGTCCGAGGACATTTAAGCTTAAAAGTATAGTTACGATAATATTTCTATAAGCAAGTTCTATCGCCTATTTGATTTATTTTTGGATATGATGTGTCGTCATTTATATTATTTTTGAAGATCTTTTTTTGATTTATATTTAATTGTTATTAGTTATTTTAATATAAATGTGTGTTTGAACATGGTTCATTGTTTTTTTTTTTAATTTCTTTAAATAACAGATAGGCATATAAGATGCATGTTACGATTATTTTAAAACTGAATCGTTCGATTCGATACAAATACTGTGTCATGTTGTCAACAAAACAATTTTTTATCGCTCTTAAAAAACAGAGATATATACAAGTTTGACCTTGTATAATTATTAAATAAAGTTTTGACGATTATTGTGCGAGTGACTGTTGAGTTTCTTGTATACATTCCGAATCCGGTGATAGCTTTACATTAACACAATACATGAGACACAATGAAAATTTAAAATTGCTTGTAAAGCACTTGAATTGACACTTGTAAGCCTACTTGAATAAGGAAAAATTTAATTTTATTTGATAGATTTGACGCTTATTTTGATTGATCTTTCGGTTTATCTGCCTCATAAAAACAGGACCTGTATAGAGCTGCCAATCGTACTATAGGTAATTATATTGTATTGTACTGTATTTCGGGACTTCGTACTATATACTGTTGAAGAAATATATAGTACGCGAAAATACTATATTTCAGGCTGAAATTTTCAGTACAATAAATCAATGTTTATATTTTGCAACAATAAACCTAATAATATAAAAAAGACAGATTCCGCAATTTTTTACCGTACCGTACCGTACCGTAAAGAATGCAAAAGTGCAAAAAATATAGTTTTTTATAAAAAAGGTGTGTACTTCCGAAAAGTGGATACCAAATTTTCTCATAAAATTTGGCGCGAATATTCCATTTGACTATCTAAGAGTTCCTTTAAAAGGATTTTTGGCGACTCGCAATATTTTTCGAAATATTGATATTTTTAAATTCGCTGCTTAGCACGCTCTATATAAGAAAGCGAGTCGATCAAAAGGAGGTTGGAGTGTCTTAAAAGCAAGCTTCAAAGTGCGTATTTACATTAGGTTGTTAGGTTTTTTTTTTCTTTCTTTTTGCATGTTTAGGTTAGGTTGTTAATTTTTTTTTGTTTCTTTTATTTTGCATGTTTAGATTATTATAACACATGTATTAAGTTGCCTACCTTAGGGACAGACGACCGTGTGTGTGTGTTAAATATATTTATTATTTATATTTGAAAAAAAAAAATGGAAAACTTTAACAGTCAGACATTTTTATTCGCAAAAGTTATATTTTATTAGTTGAGGCGACATAGGGCTTTCTGATAGCCTATCAACAACTAAAGTGCAAAATAAACTATATCAGCAATTTTAAAATTTGATCAATTTGAAATTTTTTATTCTTTTTTTAACACGACTAATTTCATTGTTCGCTCTCTGCATCAAATACTACCTACTCCTTAGCAAAAACAGAAACGTTATCGTGATTTGACTGATTGGAATTGTTCCAATATCTTGGTAGATGGTGACTAGGGTCTGATGATGGAGCAGGAAAGAAAATTTGATTAAATCAGTGATACATTATGATTCTCGGCAACATTTACTCATAAGATTGATATGTCATATCGTTTGTGGTGACTTATTTAACCAGTGGTCGCCCAGTAGTCGAAATTCGAGCTAATTTATAATTGACAGCATTGTCAACATCATAAAAATATGATTGCGCATAACATGGTGAGCATATGCAACAGTCATTGAACCTGATCTGTGATAATAAATTTCGTTAAAAAATTCGTTGCAAGACCTGTGTTTAAGACCGTTTAACAGATTTTAACAATAAACAAAATTTGTGTATATATGTACATTGTACATATGTGTGTGTGTGCCGTAGTGTGTAGTGATTTTTTTTAAATAAATTTAATGTATTTTTTGAGCATTATTATAAAAAAATATTAGCATTCTGCACTTCTTCTCCATATAAACTTTAACTGTGCCCAATTTCATACTTCTCCGTCTGCGTAATTTTCGTAAAAAGTGGTAAAAAAATTTGTTTCACGTATTAATATATAGATTATATGAACCATTCGAAATTTTTTTTGTAAAATCATTTCAATTCTAAATGAACCGAGTAACTGCTCGGAATACAGATTTTGCCACGAAGAATCAACAAGAAACTTAGTGTAAGCATCCCATAGTTAGGAATAGACTATATATTTTTTAGAATATTTTTGAATTTAATAATAAGAAACTCTCTTGAATAATTTCGCATTACTGTCCACAATTGTGTAGGCTTACCGTTATTTCCATTAGAATATTTTATGTATTCTAACACTTAAAATTCAAATAGTCTTATAATTATTATCTATGAGGACGTTGAACTCGCATCTAAAAAATATTTATTTATTTTAATAAGTTATTGAAAATCTCGATTTTTTTTTTGTATCGCGCTTGCTGTTTTATACGTTAATTTATAATCTATATAATAAACATAAATAAGAACTTGTTTTTTAGAAGTTATTTATCACAGAATTTACCAGAACGATTTAAAAAAAAATCGGTTATTGATATTGTTTTTAGGCTGTAATAAATCGTGACACAACTACCTGAACAGTAGCTGTTGTCGAAGCGGGTGAATACTCGAAAGATGTTTTATTCTGTTCTAAAAAAATCAGATACTGAATTGTAGCTGTGACGTAAAAAAAAACCTAATGCTATACTACGTGTAATGTCATAACATAGATCTCAATTTCTCTTTATAAATAGTTAATATATTAACTTATTTAACTGAAAAGGCCTTTTCTCAATATTGGTGAAGGGTTGGAGCTTAATCCAACACACTGCTCCAGATGCGGTTTGGCATATAATTTCCTTATCATGAGTAACGATCGCTATCATATGTGTATGATAACAAAAGGGACCGAAGGGTTTACGTGCTTTCCGAGACACGGGGAGACGTACAAATATTTGCACAAATATCTGCCTCGAGCGGGTATCTTCGAACCCTCGGCGGTTACCTAAAACACAGGCATTAAGTTGCCTACCTTAGGGACAAACGACCGTTTGTGTATGTCAAGGAATTTATATCATAACTGGAAATAAAATTGTATAATCCAATATGCACCTTGAAATAACCGACATTATGTTGACATTTGTTTCCAACATGACTACTGGTATTTTGTCTCTTTCTTACGAGTTGCCTTGAATCCATGGTAGAAAGAGACGCAATCTCTCTCTTAGGAACGTTTTTTTGAGTGCACTGCAGTTTGTATATAAATTCATTGGTGTATGTTAAATAGTATTTATTTATTTGACTACCTACGACTATTAAGTTTTTATTTAAATTTAAAAAAAAAGTTGATATAGAATAATTTAACCTGGCATCCGTTAACAGAATGAATAAATTCGTTTAACAAATTCTCCGATCGTATTTCACGTTGTTAATTTTTATATTAAGTTAATCTTTATTGTATCTATATATTAATACGTGAATCAAAAACTTTTTCCCCCTTGTTACGAAAATTACGCGTACGGAGAAGTATGAAATTTGGCACAGTTAAAGTTTATATGGAGAAGAAGTGCAGAATGATAATTTTTTTTTATAATAATGCTCAAAAAATACATAAAATTCATTTAAAAAAAAAACACTACATACTCTACGGCACACACACATATATAGAATGACATATATACACAAATTTTGTTTATTGTCAAACTATGTTATCAACACGGTATTAAATACAGGTCTTGCAACGAATTTTCGATCGAAATTTATTATTACAAATCAGGTCCAATGACTGCTGTATATGCTCACCATGTTATGCGCAATCGTTGACAATGCTGTCAATTATAGATTAGGTCCAATTTCGACCACTGGACGACCACTAGTATTTAATAAACATAATTGAATAACAAAAAAGGTTTAACTTGACCCTAAAACTAACAAATCGATACTCTAATCAATTAACATTTTGACATTTTAGCCATCTTGATCTCATAATATATTATATTTTATATATCGTTATCTGTGACATGTGAAAGTGAAAGTGATTACGTTACATTTGATTTAATGTTTATTTGTAACAGGTAAATATTACTCAATGTATTTTACGTTATTATATAATAAAGAAGTTATTTTTATTAGCTACTAGGTGCGCCTTACGGTTTTACCCGTGTATCTTCTAAGCATTTGTACGGCCTATCAATCTGCGAACCGCTCGCGTTAAGGCTGTGGCCATACCGTCTAAACTATAATAATTAAAAGCACACCAAAATATTTTCCTCTCAAGCGTTAAACACAAAATCATATTATAAACATTTCTTTTTATGGCTTTTAAATGTGTTTTATAAATATTAATAAATTATTATTTAGTCGCCAATAACATTAATGAATAAAGACGAAATTCTTTTTTAATGAGGGCGGTGATCCTAATCTTAAAACTTATATCAAATTCATAAATAACAAATAAATAAATAAACGTCTCACACTCATCGGCCCCCAGTAGGATGTGAATTCTGTGTCGGGGGTCCGGAAACACACAATACACAAGCACAAACGCCCAGACCACGACAAACATCTGTATGGCCTATACAAATATTTGTCATGTGCCGAGATCGAACCCGCGACCGCTATCGCACCAGTTTGCTGTGACCACTGCGCCAACGCGTCGTCATTATTGGAACTCATCATCAAAATAATACGGTCTACTACTTACCTACGAGTATACCCGTAACTATATTGTTGACTGGCTGTACTGACGAGTTTATTTGCGATTGCCACACCTTTCATTAAGCTTATAAGATAAATAATTTACTCCAGCTTAAAGTGAGCCGTAGCTTCAAAGGTTTCTATACATTCCGCGTCTCAAGTTACTTGGCTGTGATATCTGTAATTTCTGAATAAACCTTGAGAATTATATCGAAAAATGTTTAAACAAACAAACAAAAAAAAAAAAAGAAGAAGAAGAAGAAGAATGAATGTAATTAAACTACGCGTAATAAATTCTAGTTACACATGTTGACTTTTATCGCCAAACATAGAGACAGACAAAAATGAAAATAATTACATTTTTGGCTTCAGATTAGAATGCCCAACTGTAGAGTGCCTTCGAAAAAAATTATTCAAAATATCTTTTATATATAAAATTGGACCTGTTACAATTTTATTATGAGTATAGATAATAATAATTACGCATATAAACAAATATATGTGATTTCTTAACGTGATATAATTTTATTTCACAGTTATCCTTGTTGTTTATGATGACGTGATATCAACGTCACCGCCTTTCAAGTATTAAAACATTCCAAGGTCTGCTCCACCAAAATACTCGATTAATTTCGTTAAAAGCTCGTCTCGTGTTTGTTCAGATATTACCTGATCTTATTCGCCTAATGACGAGTTTTCCTAGAAAAGTATTGTTTAATTTACTATATAAAATAACTGTCTGCGTCGCTTTGTTAGTGATATTTTATTGAAGCCTGTTTTTAAATAAAAAAAGATTTTTTTCAATTTTACAAGCGGAAGAGTTTGTTTGTTTGTTTGAACGCTCTAATCTCAGGAACTACTGTTTCGAATTGAAAAATTATTTTTGTTTTGTTGTTTAGTTTTGGATAGCCCATTAACCGATGAAGGCTATAGGCTATATAACATCACGCTACGACCAATAGGGGCTGAGTAATAAAAAGAAATGTTACAAAAACGAAAAAAAATAATCTTTTTTGAGAGCTTCCATTGCGTCCTTTATTATTTCTCTTCTCGAGACATTCTTAACTATAATTCCATTTTTAAAGTAAATATAAGATTACTCTTTTACTGAGAATTTGCGAAAAAAAACTCAATAATACGTTAAACGACCCAGGAATCAAACCTGAGACCCCTTACTCGGCAGTAATGCTTCCGACCACTTTTAGAGTAATTGTTTAAAAATATTAAATACGTTTTTCCCTCAAATTAACGCGGGTGAAACCGCGGGGCACAGCTAGTTTACTATATTTTTTTTTTTTTTTTTTTTTTTTTTTTTTTTTTTTTTTATAGTTATAATGGAATAGGCGTTTGTCTTCCATCTCACCTGATGGAAAGTGTAGATGAAGACGAAGGTGGTACACACCCATCCAAAAGAAACCTGTTCACTCTACTCTTAAAGGCTCCAGAGTTAAACCTATCTGGAAAAATAGACCTAGGCAGGTCGTTCCAAATCTTGGCGACTCTCATCAAAAACGAGCTGCCAAACCGTTTAGTTCGACTTTTGGGTATCTCAACAACGTAAGGATGAAACCTTTGTCCGCGTCTAGTAGTACGATAAAGGAATGGAGATGGCTCAATCAGTTCGAAAAGAGCCTTCGAGCACTCTCCAAAGTGTATTCTATAAAAAACCGATAAGCTGGCAACTCTACGACGATGCTCAAGAGTGTCTAGTCTGCTATTTGTGAGCTCTTCGTTGTTAATTAGCCTACGGGCTCTTCGGTCAACTGAGTCCAAAGCTTCCAGATGATATTTGGCTGCACCGTCCAAGAGGTGACTGCAGTACTCCATGCAGGATCGAACTTGGGCAGTGTAAAGATTAAGCAGCTGTTCAGAGCTGAAGTACCGCCGTACCTTTGAAAGAATTGATATTTTCTTGGACGCCACTTGTGCCATAGACTCAATTTGTTGGCCAAAGTTGAGGTTAGAGGTGATGGTAATACCTAGAAGCCCTAGATGGTTAGTAATCGGTAAGGATACACCTTCGAAAGTAGGTGTTAAATCGAAGCTACTCTTTTTCGCGGAGAAAAGACACGCCTGTGTTTTTGAAGGGTTGAACTGGACAAGATTGGCGTCGCCCCAATCGGACACCCACTGCAATATCCCGTTCACCCGTTCAATCATAGACTCTCTCAAGGACCGTATCTCCTCAGGACTAGCTCGCGGGTTGGACATGTATCTCTCAATTACGGTGCTGTCATCGGCGTAGCTAATAATACCGGGTGTTAAAAGGTCGTTTATGTGCAGCAGAAACAAGGTTGCAGAAAGAACAGATCCCTGAGGTACCCCAGCATTGATTGCCATTAGATCGGACGAGCAGCCATCCAAGACAACTCGAATTGACCGTTCCCTCAGGAAGTCACATATCCAGTCGCAGAGCTCAGTAGGTATGCCGTATGCTGGAAGCTTACCAAGCAGCGCCTCATGCCAGACCCGGTCAAAGGCCTTTGAGATGTCTAATGAAACGGCTATTGCTTCGCCGTGACTCTCCAAGGCCTCGCTCCAAAGGTGGGTGGCATATATCAGCATATCTCCGGTCGAGCGTCCCCTGCGAAAACCATATTGGTTATCACTAAGGAGCTCGTTTGCCTCAAGATATATCAGGAGACGGTTATTTAAGATACGCTCCATAATCTTACAGATTATAGAGGTAATCGCGACAGGTCTGAAATTGGCCGGGTCTGCACGGCTTCCCTTCTTAGGTATAGGCTGAACATTAGCAAGCTTCCAGGATCTCGGAACTTTGCCAGTTTTTAGAGAGAGTTGGTACAGACGAGTCAGAATAGGAGACAACTCAGGTGCACAACACTTCAGTACCACTGCCGGAATGCCATCAGGACCACTGGCCTTATTAACGTCCAGGTTCAGCAAACATTTAAGTACCTCTTTTTGGTGGATTTTAACGGCGCTCATTTTTGGGCCAAACGGAGGTAATTGAGGTGGACATTTGCCGGTGCTGTCCAGACGAGAATACTCTGCGAAGAGATTGGCAAATAAATTTGCCTTCTCCTTGGCGCTGTGGGCCAGGGATCCGTCAGGTTTGCGCAGAGGAGGCAGCGAAGAGCGACAGAAGTTTCTCTCGACCGACTTGGCGAGGCTCCAGAAAGCTTTGCTCCCTGAGGGAAAGGAAGCTAACTTTTCCCCTATACGGCCAACGTGGTCAAAATGAGCTTTTCTTATCGCTTTTTTACAAGATTTAGCAGCTGCGTTGTATGTTTTCTTCTTAGCCTGGAGATCCATAGCTTTGCTTTTACGAGCGTCAGCCCAAGATAAATAGGCTTCACGCTTACGCTTTTCAGCTAAGAGGCATTCAGCATTAAACCACGGGCGAGCTTTGGTCTCAAGGGATACTTCAGCAAAAGGAATAAAATACTCCATAGCTTGATAAATCACACTCGAGACAGCATCTGCGCAGCACGATGGATCTCTAGAAGAAAAACAGACCTGTCTCCAAGGGTAAGAGGCGAAAAAGTGACGCATCTCATCCCAATCCGCTGACTTGTATCGCCACACTCGCCTAGTGCCTTTCGGGCTGGTGTCAGGAGGCGAGTAGTGCGACACAGATTTCACCACACAATGATCTGATGTCCCGAGTGGTGGTGAAACGGAAACTGAATATCTGTCAGGATCGGTTGTCAGCAGAAGGTCCAGGCAATACGCAGTGTGGCCCACGACATCAGGAATACGAGTGGGTTCGTGGACGAGTTGAGAGAGGCCACAAGATATTGCAAATTTGTAGACCTCTCTTCCAGCGTGGTCAGAGTCACTATATGGGTACAGCCACTCTTCGTGGTGTGCATTAAAGTCCCCGAGGAACACCAACTGCGCAGATGGAAATTGTCGATGGACCAAATCTGCAGCTTCACTTAGATGGTTCAATAGCCTTGTCGTCTCCTGGTCTCCGCTATGCGAACGGTAGACACTGGCGTAAACTATTTGATCAAGGCCAGTATTCACAAGAACCCATAAAACAGAAAGGTCAGGAACCTCCAAGTTACGAAGACGCTGACAGCAGATCACGTCCCTAATGTAAACGCACACGCCTGCGTGGGCACGGAATTGGGTCTCCAGGATGTACCCTGGGTAGTGTAGGTATGTTAGATCAGGCGGGTTACAGATCTGCGTCTCCGTTAAAAAGAGTAAGTGCGGTCTCTCAGTCTCGAGATGGTGATGGACATCATTAAGATTTGAGTGCAATCCTCGGACATTAGAGAAATGCACTTTAAGGGAGAGGAAGTGCAACCGCTGGTTAAACTTACTTTTCTTTTTGGTTCTTTTCATAGTTAGAGTGAATAGGAGAAGGGGAAAGAAGTTGGGAAAAAGTACCGCACTAGGAGCCAAGCAGCCCGCAAGGAACAGTACACCGATGGGGAACTTGTATGGAGAGCGCGGGGACGCCCGAACCCCCCCGGGAGTCGCCATCGGGTCCTCTCCATCCGGTCGCCAACCGGCACGATGGAGCAACTCCGGGATTATGCGTGGCCGGCGGGGCAGCCTTTCACGTGGGGCTAGCACGCTAGTTGGGCCCCCTACAAACCACGGGCGGCTAGCGGAGCACCGTTTCTTCGGATCCCGCTGACCTCCAGGACAAGTGACCCAGTGCACCGATAACCTGCGAGCTCAAGCGGCTGTCTAATATAGCACAAATACCCAGACCAATCCCCATTTATGGGCTTATAAAATAACTGTCTGCGTTGCTTTGTTGGTGATATTTTATTGTAGCCCTTTTATAAATAAAAAAAGACTTTTTCAATTTTACAAGTTCATTGATATTTAATATAGGCTCTAACAAGTGTCACGCGCGGATATTGGTTAAGAACTGAGCTCATTTCATTATTTTAAATATAGCCCGATTACCGATAGTCGGCTATCAAAAGTGCTGATTAAGAAAATATTGAGAAGTAGGAATAAACATTATTACATATACTCGTATAACTAGTATATAACAGTACGACACGACTTCGTTACGATTGAACTACAATGGTTTATAAAGTGATAACTCCACTTTTAGACGGTGTATCCAGACGAAACTTACACCAGATTTTAGGATAGACCTGTTAAAATCGTATCGTGGAGCAGATATTACGCGATACCAGAAAAACATACAAACAGACAGAAAAAACTAATAATAATTGTTTCGGGTTCTCTTTCTCTCATAAAGACTTCTATAATTCGTTTTTTTTTTAATATGGGATGTACAGAATGCTAATCAGAATGGCTGACATTTAAGTTACCTTTAATTACAGCGCGTTTTTTTAGAGCCTATAATATTTATCCGGTTGGTCCGTTATGATTTCAAAACATCATAACTAGTGTTGTTATGATGGCGCATGACCTTTTTTAACCTAATTTTTTTAAAATTGTCGTATATATTCGGTATCGCGTCACCAGCCATAATGGGGCTGATTTTTTTTAGAGGTGCTGTATG
Organism: Euphydryas editha; assembly: GCA_036937285.1. Classification (NCBI taxonomy): domain Eukaryota; kingdom Metazoa; phylum Arthropoda; class Insecta; order Lepidoptera; family Nymphalidae; genus Euphydryas; species Euphydryas editha. The sequence goes on from JAUPFZ010000023.1 coordinate 14,789,175, forward strand.
ACTTCAAAACATAACAACTAGTGTTTTTATAATGGCGCATGACCTTTTTTGACTTAAAAAAATTTTTAAAAAATTATCGTACGAATAATTATTTTTTTATACGATTATCGAAAGATATGTTTTTAATGTTATGTTGTTACGTTTTTTTTTTATTGATAGGTTGTTAGGTCTTTTTTTTTTGAGCGTTACTTCTAGTTTTAACAAAGGCATTTAGCAAGAACTAGTTTTTTAACTAGGGACGACGCTTTGTAACCATAGAGGTATAAATACCTTTATGGTTGTAACTAAAAAAAAAAAAGACCTAACAACCTATCAATAAAAAACAAACCTCTAACAACATAACATTAAAAAGAAAAATTGAAAGATTTTATTATATGAATATTTTATTATATAATCGTATGAATAACGAAAAAAAATTTCGTACGATAATTTTCTTAGATTTTTTTTTACGTCAAAAAAGGTCATGCGCCATCATACCAACACTAGTTATGACGTTTTGAAGTCATAAAGGACTTCTACAAAAAAAAATCAGCCTCAAAATCGGTGGTAGCGCGATACCGAATAATTACCAATAATTTTTCATATCAGATTTTTTTTAATGTAATATCTACATTTCAACACAGACAAACCAACAGTTTCCAATTATAATATATAGAGGTAAGTACAGACATGTAAGAACTTAAATCCAGCTTAGTAGCGCTTGACTGATTCACCTTGACTTGGGAAATCACTGCTTGAGGTAATAAAATAATGTCATGGCTGAACGTCGTTTAGAGAAAACTCAAGTAAGATAATTGAACCCGAAATTTTGTCCATCTACCTATGTGTCGGTCTATTTCAATGTACAACGGGACAGAAATGAAAAAAAAAATCATAACGATGCAATCATCATGGTCCTTAGGAGCATTACAGAAATGTATTAAAAATATTTATAAGTAATATCAACAACAACGATTAATACCAATGATTATAATAATAAATAAATAAATCTTATTGTTCCTTATAATGATAGGTTCTTAACAGCTTCGAACAGTATGAGTAATTAAGTAGAAACGGAACTGGTACCATGCTCTCGCGTTTGGCAAAAACAAGTAAGTCAAAATTGTTATTTATTTTACTTAGTATATTTAACGAAATAAGGTTGTTTTAACTGTCAAAAAGTAACACCAAATCTTTCTGAATACTCTTTTAAAAGTTTAGTAAAAGATAGTTAATTTTTGAAATGTTTAAAGTTTTTAAACTTTGATTCTTGTGGTTTTTCAAATCGCCCATGACTATTAAAAATGTCGGATATGAAAAAAAAAAACTTTACAGGAGAGCGATGCAAAGTGTAAATTGCATGCGTCTTTTTACATATTTTTTTAAAATACCGACATTTATAAATTAAGTAATTAAAGAACTATGCATAAAATAATATTTTTCTTTTCAGCTGATGTTAGACTTGGTTATTTAGGAACGTTTTATGAAATGAATCAAAAACAATCGATTTTGCAGTTCCGACGATGTTAATAGTCATGGCCGAAATATATTTATTAATCCATTGTCAGGATGTGACTGCTGTAGAGGGATGTGCTAATTGTCAGTTCTGACCATGTAAGTGGTCTGAAATATCGACATCTACAAGAAGTATGTCGTTGTATGTAATCGTGTTATGCAGTTCTCACGATATCTGGCGTCTTTCCAATTAAGTGATTCTACTTCAAGTTACTTCTTAGTCATTTGGTTGATTACTTTGTTGATGTTCAGTTATATTGGAATAATTAGATAACATTAATTGACATTGTATGCAAAAATGTCTCGAATATGCAAAAAACGTCTAAATTCTATTTAAAAATATTGATATAAAATCAAATACCAGCATTAGATTGTTCGCATTTTAGCTGCAATCCGTTAAAAAAGTCTGAATAGGAAAAATCGTTTATTTTCTCCTTACCAAAGCAGCATACCAGCAGCAAGAATTTGCCAAATCATTAAAAAAAATTAGTTTTAGTAAAAGAGAAGATTACGGAAAAAGAATTCTCAGGTTTTCAAAAGAAATTTAAATGTTAATGAAAACGATAGAATCACGGATATAACCTGTCAAGTGCCAATTCCAAAAATCAATACTTTATCCATTCTTTATTGTGGAATTGGAAGAATTACAGAAAACAATAAAATACCTCGTCTTGTAAAGGCGTTTTTAAAAACTATGCTCTAGAATACTCTAGAATCTAGATTATCAGGCAAATTTTCTTCCAGTGACAAAAATATTTCAAGAAAAACTAAAATGGCATCTAAAATAAAACAGTTAAGTTGAGAGTGGAAATTGTTACGTACATATGTTATTATTTAAACGAGGTCAGCGTCATTTTTACTGCATATAATACGAGCTATAATAAATAAATAAATATGTTTAACATACACACACGGTCGTCTGTTCCTAATGTAGGCAACTTAATGCCTGTGTTTTAGGTAATAGCCGACTGATATACATATTTTTTTAAATAAATATACATATAAATAATACATATATAAATACATACATATTACACCCAGACTCGGGGCGGAAATCGAACCCACAACGCACAACGCAGGAAACAGGGCCACTGCCAACTGCGCCACGGGTCATTCAAGTCAAGCTATAGATTTTGTTTATTTGAATAGTTTAATCTTAAGATCTGTCGCTCGGATTTTAAAAGTTCTTTTTCTGTTAGAAAGCCTTTTTATTAAAGAAAATTATAGGCCAAAATACATCATCTTCGTGTAAATGTGGGTGAGATTGCAAAAAAATTTGTGCTTTTAATACATCGTAATGTATAAATGGGAACTGCCCGACGTTGGATGTAGTCTAGAGGTCGGAATGGATATCGGCTGCTCAAAGGTGCGAACAGTACTCCATATGGAGACGGACATGAGTTTTGTACAGCAGAAGCCGTTGTCCCGACGCTAAGTATCGTCCCACCCTGTTTAGAATCCCAATAATAAAATTCCTAATAATAATTATAAATCTGAAAGCTCGTGAGGATGGAAGGATGTATAGTTGAATGTTATTCTTTTACGCAAAAACTACTCAACCGATTACGTAAAAACTTGGCATATAGATAGCTGGGGATAGAGAATAACACATATAATATATTTTATTAAAATTCCCCATGATATCAGAAGTTACGCAGGTAAAACTGCAAGGCGCAGCTAGTTCTTTATAAACCAGAAGAATGTCGCTCTATATATTATGAGGGTGCTTAATTATAAATCTTATTAACATAGTAAAGTCGTATAAAAACCGGGCCAGCATTACAGTTAGCATAATACTAAATTCTAATACATAATCCTCTTTCACACTGCATTTGATTTACGATTAGACTTTAGATTAGACAAAAATAAATAAATAATCGCAAACATATACATACATAATATGTTAATACTTCTAGAGATGTGTTTATCATTTTAGAAACGTCTCTTATAATATCAGATGGTAATGATTTAATTTGATTTTTTTTGTACATTTAACTATTTAATATAATTTAGCTAACATTGCATAACTTATTGTAGGCGGGTTGCAGAATAATTACCTAATGTCAATCAATGAATTTTTTGTTACGTTTGAAGCGAGTGAATCCGCATGAAAGTTTAGTATGACTTAATAAAATAAATAAATATGTTTAGCATACACACACGGTCGTCTGTTCCTAATGTAGGCAACTTTTTTTTGTAAAAAAATATAAATAATACATATATAAATAAGTAAAAATTACATCTAGACTTGGCGCAATTCTGGAGCAGAAAGCAGGGTCACAGCCAACTACTCCAATGGGCCAGCCGAATTAATGTTTTGCAAATTGCAAATTTTCATATATACTTAAATATAAATTTTACATTATAGTACGAGTTATGTAACACTGTCGTTATGTACTGCGTGTAACCTCAGTCATGGTTATGATAATTATTTTCATATGTTAATTAAATGCATAAATATGTGTGTCGTTATTGACAGCCATCATTTGATCTCCGATTGTGAAGAACAAACATTGTTGAACAACATTGTTGCTTGTAACTCGGTGAAAGTTTAGTTGCACGAGTACATATTATTATATGTATAGTGTATTAAAGAAGATTCCTTGAACAAAATCTTTTTCGATTCAGGTGACATTTTTGTTTTTTTTTATGTTAGTTCGATAGGCAAACTGGCAGACGTGCCACTTGATGGTGAGTGGTCGATGTCGCCTATGAACATAAACTAGTTTACCTGGAACTAGCCCGGCCAACAGAACTCATTTATGTGTTGCCTATTCTGTGACATATGATGTTAAGTCTCGTTGCCAGTAATTACACTGCCTGTCTTGCCCTTCTCACCGAAACACAGCAAAGCTGTTTCACGGAAGAAACAAGCAAGATGGTGGTACATATGCAGCCGGGAGTAATAATTGATTATTACATCATTTCAATGTAATTATAACATTACATTATTTCAATGTAACTGAACTGAATAGAATCTCTAAACATTCCACTGCTGGGAAAAGTCCTCTTTTCCATATAGAAGAAGAGTTGGAGTTTAATCCACATAATTTTTAATACATTATTTCTATATAAACAAAAAAATAATTTTAATTAAATAAATTACTTTCTAAAATCGTAAATAAATCTACTGGGACTGACCCAAATCTTTTAATAATAATGTTTAGATATAGTGCTTCTATTAAGCTCGAAAATTTTTATAAAGACATTTTTAGGCTTTCTTATAATATCTACAACAGTTTTAACCTCGCTTCACTTTTCTTACCTTGAAGATCCTGTTGCGTTGGCGGTTGCGGATTCGGTTCCCTCTCATGACTATGTTTGTGTAAACAAGATGTTTTTCGTAGTGAGGACATTTGCTTGTGTCAAATGTGTTTTCGCATTACTGACACAGAATTTCATCCTACTTGGGATAGACAAAATCCCATAGGACATTTTGATTAATAAGTAACTTAATTGATTCAAGACAATTAGTATTTAGATAATAAACAATAACAAAACGAATTTAACGCCAGGATAATAATCAATACAATTTAAATATATTGGTGACTAATTAATAAATATTCCTTTGTTTCAGACGACATAATGGGGCGGTATATAGCCCTCTGTATGCTGGCAGTAGTCCAGCTTAGTTCTCAGTATCTACTGCCCGGTGACGTCACACCTTTCCACTACGACTTACGATTCGCGTATGACATCGACCCAGCGACCAACTTCAGCTTCTTCGGCGTTGCTGATATCCTGGTAAGTACATGTTTACAAATAGCTACCTCTGCGATTTCGTTCACGATTGAAATCCGATTCTTAGCCTATATAATAAATTACGTAAGCCAGCTTAACACGAGCCGTAGGTTCAAAGATTTCTTTACATTCCGAGTTTTAAGTTATATAGGACCTGATACTGAGGGTTACGATGCCTGTAATTTCTGAACTGTGAAACAAAACAGTGTTAAATTTACCGGATAGTATTTAAAATATCTCCTTTTTAACGAAAAAATAATAAATGGAAGTAGACTACACGTTAAGGAATTATAATTGAATACACATTTTAACTTTCATCCGTTCTCCCAAAAAGCTTTTAAATACTAACAAACAATTTTGCCAATATTTTGCCGTCGGTTGGACTTTACGATGGAATCAACATTAAGATAATATGCTTCTAACGTAATGAGATTCATTCAAAGGTTCTTTATAAACAGATCTGGTTTTAGCCTCCACCTAGGCTTTAAGTTGTTTATTCATAAAAGTTTTATAACAGTGACTGTTAAATTTTAACTGTCAATGCGGTGGTCTCTCAACTTCTTAAACCTCTCATTAACTATGAAAGTGCTTTTATAAATCTAGGTGTACTTCCGAAAAGTACCGATTTTTCGATACCGAATTTTCTCATGAAATTTGGCATGGACATTCCATTATAATATTCAATTCCATCATAAATGTGCACTTTGAAGCTTGCTTTGAATACACTCCAACCTCCTCCTTTTGATCGACTCACTTTCTTATATAGAACGTACTAAGCAGCGTACTCAAAAAATTCAATATTTCGAAAAATATTGCGAGCCGCCAAAAATCCTTTTGAGGAGACTCTTAGATAGTTAAATGGAATATCCGTGCCAAATTTCATGACGAAATTTGATATCCACTTTTCGGAAGTTTATCCATAAATCTTAATAAAACATAATTTTATCTGAAAAATAGCTTTTTTAATTGACGACACGGCTTGACGCGGCGCAACTAACAAAACAACAAAAATAAATTGGATAAATTTGTATATTTATTGTGACTACCGTAATGTAACTAAACAACTGCGTATCAGAACTATATAATATTATTTTCCTCATAGAATGTTATTCGTTGTAATGTATCGCACGCTCTCGACGCCGTTGGACGGCTTTATGCAATAGACGCAAGCAGAGTAGCTCGTATAGTCAAAAAAGGCTAAGAAATTCATTTTCATCAAAACCCTTTTAAAGGACGATATATAGAAGCTGGATGTTCTGTATTTGCCATATAAGGAATATGTCTATGTATGAATATGTATGAATATGTGGTATTTAAGTTCGTGTGTGTGTTTCTGGATTCTCGACACAGTATTATCACCTTACTGGGGGCTGTTGGGTGGAAGCGCTTGAATGAGATCATTGAGTCCTAAAAGTTATTATTAGAGATCAGTGCCAGATTAAGCAAGCACGGGCCCCGTAGCATTAAATTCTTTCAAAAAGCCCTTGATCTGCTATGGGTTCTTAAGTATAAAGTCGTAAAAAAAATTCAATACTCAATACGTTTATTTCCCATCTATAGATTACAATTTTCTGGGTAATTAATAATTAATCTAGTAGATTAGTATAGGCCCTACTAGGCTCTGACAAGCGCAAAAAGCCAGAGATGAGATTGCCTGGCACCAGAGACGAACTTTTTGTAGAACTTGTGCGTTTACCGTACGAAATTCGGTGTTTTATTTACGCCAAGGAAATAGTCTAGTAGGAAACATTATAACGTTTCACGTTTTTGTGACATCAAGTAAATTCAATATTCCACATTCTAATAAGTCTCACTAAAAAAATTATGCTCAGGCAGATATGAGTGGGTTTAAATATACGGGGCCCCCTTTCGCGCAGGGCCTGTAGCAATTGCTACTCTTGCTACGTGGTTAATCCGGCCCTGTTAAAGAAAAAGATATAAGCAAGACTATGGTATGTTACACTATAAATATAATGTTTTTTAAGTTACATCTAAGTTGTCAAGTTGTAATTATGTACTACACAAAGCCAAGTAAACATAACAGGTGTGTGTTATCAGTTTTTTTTTTAATGGGTGTGTGGGTATTTTTATAAAGTAGTTTTTAACAGCATAATTTCAAATAATTGCACCACTTAAAACGTAAATTATAAAAATAAAAAAATATATGAAAAATAGAAAGAGAAAATATTACTTACTTACTTTACTTAATTTCATAATGTGATTTATATTGTATTGTATTTTTACTTGAATTTACAATGATATAGAAGTTAGTTATAGAAACAGTTGTAAAATATCATATTTAAATAATATAATTTGGTCTATTTTTTATTACGTAACAATAGCTAATATATATTAATAGCTAAAAAAAATGCACGAATATACTCCTTGTATATTATGTAGTTTTCGCGTGAATGCGTAACAAACAAATTTAATTTCGCATTTATAATATTAGTATGATTAAGGATTAAATGATTAAAAAAAGATTTCTCTTACACAAAATTACAAATATTCTTATAATTATATTATTAAAAGAATAACAGAAAGACGCAAATAATTACAACAAGAGTCGCTTCACAAAATTATATTTAAATAATATAATTAGCATTCAACAAAAGTATTTACTTAGAAATAGTTAAATAATGGTGTCCAGTCACTGGGTAATGTTCAAGCGAACGAAGCAGTCACTTTCAAAGACTTGCTTTAGTCTTTTAACAGTCAATTCGGTAGTCTATAGTCTATACATATAATAATAATACACAAGTCATTGTCTGTACATCAAAGATATTTGTTAAAAACATATTAGGTATTAATAGGAATCTTTATGAGTGCAAAAGAAGGTAAAACTAAACCTACTCTCTAAACATGAATTAGCAGAATTTTAATTAATTACGTTAGTGAAGCTGTATTCACTAAATATCAGTGAATTTCAGTAACAAGTTTCAATGATATTCAACAATATTCAATGATCAAATCAGTGGACTCTGATATTGACATATTCATACATTGAATAGTCACTAATTCTGCGTGATACGATTCTCACATTGATAAAAAGTGAAGTTACTTAAAATTAGTGAAAATCCACTGATTCATGTTTAAAGAGTATCAGAGCGGTCAAATGACCGTTTTTAAGACTAATTAAAATTGAAATTCTAGGTTAACATTTTTCTTATTTAGGGTTACGGGTTTCTTAAGTAGCTATATGTATATTATAGAAAAAGTCGTGTGTAAATTCAAGAAAAACGTAAACGTGGAATTTAACAAATTTAAATGAAATCTTGAAGGTTTAGTGTCAAATCAATTATTTCTAGAAATTTCGTCTGTTCGTCTGTATGATTGTTTCGGTATCACACAAAATTTGCACCACGAAATTGTATAACACAGTTAGAATTTGTACTATTAACTTGAAATATGGTGTAGGTTTCATTTCGATACACCGTCTGGAAGTGGAGTAGATTACTTTATAAACAACTAGCAAACCCGGCGAACTCCGTTTCGCCACCAAATAACTGGCGCCATCTGTTCCACCACCATGCAAAACCATATTGGTTTGTAGTACATGCTATGTATCAGAGATGACGCTGTATGTGAAAAATGATTTTCCCTGTTTTCCTGCTTTTCTGTTGTAATTTTTCCTACATTTTGTTTGCTATAAACCTGGAGCCCGAGAGGCTCCATGAGGTTTCCTTTCCAACGAATGCAAAACCGTGGAAATCGGTTCGTGCGTTTTGGAATTATAGCGTCAGGAAGGAAAACCCGACTTATTTTTATATTATAGATTAGAGTGAAATCGTAACGAAGTCTTTTGAACTCATATACCGCGGGTGAAACAGCGGTATGCTGTGCTAGTCTATACGTTTATAATCACTACATATTACCTATAAAACAAAGTCCTCTGCCGCGTCTGTCTATCTGTTCGCGATAAACTCAAAAACTAATGCACTGATTTTCACGCGGTTTTCACCAATAGATAGTGTGATTCATGAAGAAGGTTTAGGTACATATATATACCCCGGACGCAGCCGGAGCGGGCCGGAGGAAATATATATTGAAAATATGAAACAATTCTAAGATAGTCGGTAACGAAATACTTGTAATTATAAACTATAAAAACCGGTATCTCTTTTACCTGTCTGATATAAAATAAATGGTCAAAGTGTATATTATATACATATTTAACCGACTCAATATAAAAGTAGGTAAAAGAATTAGACATAGACAAATTTTCTATAGGTACTTGAAAAAGTGAAAATTTTTATGTCACTTTGGTAGTTGTGAATTTATAAATAATTATACACTATGAAAGAAAAAGAACGAAAATAATATAAAAATATGGAAATTGTATGCTAATGTCCATACATTTTTATTGATTACTGACATTGATTGGTACCGAAGACTTTACGTGCTCTCTGGGGCACTTCGGGAAGACCCACAAGGACATAATTATATACATATAGGTACCTAGACTAGATACATTTATGAAAATACAAATATTTGCCCCGAGCGGGAATCCGAACCCACGACCGCCGGCGTTGAGGCGACTACCCGCACCACTACACCAGAACGGTTGTCAATATGACTAATAAATATTACTATTGCTAAAAAAAGTTTAACTACTATTACAATAAAATAGTTTATTAATAATGTAAGTCTATCTTCATTTATATAAATAAAGGTCGGTGTTTGTTATTCGCAAGGCGCTCGAGGCAATGTTACTGTGAAGGTTTTCTAGTCACACGTGAACGAGGTTCATAATCGTTTCTATATGTCATATGACCACCGACCATGGTTTGACGATTACATCGAGAAAATATAATTAACAGTATTATATATATATATATATATATATATATATATATATATATATATATATATATATATATATATATATATATATATATATATATATAATATTATAGTGATAAACGTTCAGAATGATTTCACAAATAAAATATTGACTCCAGCCCCGGATCTACGATTTTTTCGAACCGGGGCAAAACTTGATAGTGGCGCCCTTCCCTTCAGTGTTTTTTTTTTATGTTAGTTGGATAGGCAAACTGGCAGACGTTCCACCTGACGGTAAGTGTTCGACGTCGCCCATGAACATAAACTAGTTTACCTGGAACTAGCCCAGCCAACTCATTTATGTCATTTATGTGTTGCCTATCCTGAGACATATGATGCTAAGTCTCGGTGCCAGTAATTACACTGCCTGTCTTGCCCTTCTTTCCGAAACACAGCAAAGCTGTTTCACGGAAGAAACAATCAAGATGGTAACAAGCAAGATATTAACAGTGTTCGAGAAAAACTGTTAAAACTGACAAATGAGTAGCATTTTTTGTGAACATTTGTGAAAATAATAATCCCTTAATAAATTAATTATGAGATTGTAGGAAAAGAGGCTTCACTTGTTCGATATTTAGAATTTTTGCCTCAAGGATTTAGCGCCCCCATGAAAGTGCCGCCCAGGGCAAGTGCCCCGGTTTGCTTCTCTTAGATCCGGAGCTGATTGACTCCACTAATTTGTTTTTGTAACCTTAATGCGTACTTGGTACTTAATACATTAATTTAAGTTTTTAATTATTTTTTTATTTATTGATACACCAATATTAATTTTAAATAATACGATATAGAAAACGTTTTACAATTTTTCATTCATATCAACCATTGAATGTCCACTTTTGCACGAACGCCTACCCCTATTGACATCCAGAGAAAACTAAGGCTAGGGGGAAGGGGCTGCCAATACTTGCACATAGAGGTATTATAGATAGAGTATGGAAGACATACGGCTGCCTGTAAGCGGAAACGTCCAACCGTTAGAAAGAGAGAAGATGGCGGTATCCCATTGGCCTTGCGGTCTCAAGTTCAAATCTCGATAATTCTTTTTTTTGTGAACATCAATTATTTACTTCTGTTTTAATTTTTCTAATACAAACAAATCATAGAAACAACTCTAATATGCACAGTAATATTATATTGGTATGTAATTCAACCTATTTATAACCGAGGGACAGCTGGAGGCCTGGCTCCCCTGCTCTATCTATAATAACTCTATGTACTCGCCACGCGTGACAGGGTATGGTGATGCTGCTGTCCATCACTATCTTGTTTGGTGTACAGTTGTTCACATTATTATGGCCTTTGTCACCTCTTACAACATGACGAAGGAGAAATTTACCAAATACACCTACAAAAGTTCGGTCTTGTACGTCCTAAGGTTGGCTGGTAGAGAATGCTCTATAATATATATATTGTTTATGAATTACTCCTGTTGGTGTAAATAAAAGATGTAAAACAAGTGGACTGTATTTAATGTAGAAATAGATTGTATATAAGCTTTAATTAATTGATAATGTTGAGCCTGGTGCGGCTAGTCGAAAAGTGACCGCTGGTAGGGTGGGGCGCGCGGGGAACGCTCCGCCAGCCGTAGACGTAGCAAGCCACCGCCCTGTGCGCTGTACCGGTGTGCGATGTCGCGAACAACTCCATTTAGATAGTCTCTCATTCTTATTATCTGCACTAAAACACGGCGTCTTTCGTATCTGTGAACATAGAGGAAAAGCGCCCAGCCAGCCGGAACCAGAGAGGTTCCGGCTCGCATCTTTACATCCACGCTTATCAGTGTCTCCTTAAAATATTGAACATAATTTTGAATATAGTACAGATAATGCTTTTAGCATTAAACAATTTTATTTATATTCATTCATATTGATCTCCTAATAATGTATTATTTAACTAAATAATTCTATTGTAATTGTTTTTTGTCCTCGATTTTTATTAGAGTTGGCATTGTTACATTTTATAACGCTTTGTAGGCCTGTTGATTGTTAATATTTAAATATAATAAAATGCGGTTTGGTGAACGACAAAGAGGAATAGTCCCCCACCTCCTTATTTATTTATTTATTCATACTTTATTGTACATTATAATATTTAAATATTAGACTACCATTATTATAATAACAAAATGTCTAATTTAAATAACATGTAATTTTGTTGGTAGTTCTATTACAAATAAATAAATAAATAACCCACTTATAAAAATATACATAACGTTCAGTTAGATACTATCGCTTTTAAAATCTACTAGATAAATAAAATCTACTAAACGCATTAAAAATACAGTCGACTTTTTAAAAACCTCTTTTTGAAAGTCATTTATAATATTTGTAGTCTTAATTATTCATAAAATTGTTTTATAAATTTATATACACTAACTGAACTGAATCAGCCTGTAAACGACCCACTGCTGGGCAAATGCCACTTCTACATGTAGGAGAAAATAGGGCTGGAGCCTATTCCGCTATGCTGCTCCACTGCTGGTTGGCACATAATTTTCCCATCATGTGTAACGATCGCTATTAGGTGTTTATGACAACAACCGGGACTGACGGCTTTACGTGCTCTCCGAAGCACGATGGGGAGACCCACAAAGACATACACCCAGACCGGAAACAAATATTTGTACAAATATAAATATCTATCAATATTCGAACGCACGACCGGCGGCGTTGAAGCGACTACTCGCATCATTACACCACAACGGTCGTATATATACACACTAAAGCACAGCGATAAACCTATAAGATTTGAGTTGTGTGCTATTCAGTTTATAATAACGGACCTATTATTATATTAAAATTGTCTATAACCATACCACAATAAGTAATTGTCCTTGACCGTCCAAGCGATAAAGTGAAATAATTTGCCATTACACACAAAAGAGGTTAAATCACTATCGACATATAAAAACGATGTCAATGAATACTATATTAAAAGGGAGACGATTTGATTAGGTTGACTGGACCCATTGACACAAATGATTTTTCCTCCATAATTCTGATACGAATGGCTAAGGTGTGGTACATATTAATAGTGTTATTTTCCCTCCTACTTATAACCTCGGTATCTTCAAGAGAAGAGTAAATAGACTTTATCTAAGCAAGCTCACTTCACTAGCCTAGTGGCGTAGCTTGCCTTAGACGGTCCCTGTATCAAAATTTAGTTTGTTGCCCAAATAAAGAAACAATTCCGAAAAAAAAAAAAATTATTAGTTTACAACTTACAATTGATACTCCTTGGAAGCTTGTCTCGGTTGTCGTCTTGTGTGTTTCTTTGTTCGGCGAACTTATTTTTTTAATACTATCATAATTAAATCGTTCATAGTTGAAGACGATTTCAGTTTTTCTAAATTTTCTATCACTATAGATAATAGTGATAAGTCTGATAGCTTTTCCTGTCTTATAGAAGTTTTCAGACAATTTTTTTAAGTTCTTGGGTAACATTTTACGAATTTTTGCTTATACACGTTCGGGGGCATCGTAGGTCGAGGCCCTTGTAGGTCGAGGGCCCCGTATCATTGATCCCGCCGTTCAGCCGTACTGGCGTAATTGAGTAACAAACCCCCATCCATGAAAACTTTCCCATTTATTATATTATATATAAGTGGGATTAATTCTTTGAAGTACATAGATTTTTTTTAATAACTTACGTCGTTTACGACGCTAATTTAAGTATTACAGACTCGTTCGTTATGTGAACAGTCTTATATAGTCTTCAATTAAAATTCTTTAACATAATATATACAATTATTCTCAATGTTAATATGTATACGTTAATTAGATACTACATTGAATCCTTGTTTTAAATAGATTCATTTATTTGTCTACAATGTAAACTTAATTGTCGAGATATTCCATTGCATAGAACATTGAGTTTTAAACAAGTATTAAATTTGCCTGACTGGCCCGTTGGCACAGTTGGCAGTGCTGCTTTCCGGTTCAGGGTCGTGAGTTTGATTCCCATCCCGAACCTAGGTCTAATATTTGTATATTATGTAAGTTAAAAAAGTACGTATATCAGTCGACTGTTACCTAAAACACAGGCATTAAGTTGCCTACATTAGGAACAGACCGTGTGTGTATGTTAAATATATTAATTTATTCACTCAACATGAATTAGTGATTTTTCACTAATTTCTAGTGAATGCTCACTTTTTATCAATGTGAGAATCGTACCACTCAAAATTAGTGACTATTGATTGAATATGTGTTTGTCTATTAGTGAGTATTCACTAACTTGTTAGTGAAATTTACTGATATTTATTGAATAGAGTTTCAATAACGTAATTAATGAAAATTTCAATCATTCATGTTTAGAGAGTAGGTACACTGACTTGTTACAATATTGTAACGAATTTTTAAGAAGACTGTAACAATTATAAAATTATATATTTTTAATAATATTTTAACATTTCCTTGAAAATTATTAAGTAAGTAAATATTTAATTTGTTTATTTTAATATCGTTTTATTTAATTTTTCATAGTAACAGTTAAAAACAAGAATGTCTGCAAGTTGCTAAATTCTGTCGCAACTTCTGTTAGCCTTTATGAAGGCTGAAAAAAAAAATATACGAAAGTTACAATTGAATCAACGAAATATTTAGTTTAATAATTCTGAAAAAAATATTTATTGTAATATTATAATAATTTAATTAAAAGTCTATATCTAATTTTATCGCGTTTATTTAAAACCAGCGGCTTGGCACTTACTGAAAATTGCACTAAGAGATACGATTCATATACGATAAATAATACTCCAATATTACCAACCTAATCTGTCGAGGAAGAAATAATTTCCGTAAAACGGGGTGAATAGGTACGAATACTATATTGGTAAAATAATTTATACAAATTTGGAAGTTCTTATATAATTAGCCTTGAATGGTCTTGAATATAATTATAACTTAAATAAATTCTACGTGTTATTTAAGCAAAAGTATTTGAATTTCAAAGTTATAAAAAATTCTTTAATGTTGTTATGTTGTTATTTCAATCAGTGATACCACGATTACCATTTGATTTAAATTTAAATTTTTATGTTTGTTGTTGTGGTGAACGGTATTATTAGGTATTTTATAAGAAAGTAGAAGGGGTAAGAAGTGACAAGCCGCTGTTTAAAACTTTACAGTTTAACAATATTTTCTCGGGAGATTGAGGTGGTGGATGTCCGAATAAAAAGTGTCCGGTGGTTATTCGGACACCCACCACCTCAGTCCCCCGAGATCATGGACGCTGTAAAGGGTCCGAAACGTCGGAAAATAATTTAAAATATTGTTAAACTGTATAGTTTTAAATAAACGCGATAAAATCCGATATAGAATTTTAGTTAAATTAGTAAAATTCGAGTAAATATAAGAGAACAGAATATTATAATAAGTAAAAATTAATTCATACTACTTGAACCAAGTGATTTAACATGCATTATTTTGATATTCACATTTAATAACATCTATTTTTACTGCTCATAATTATGTCTCAGTGCGTGATATTATTATAGCTTAAAATACCCTACTAAAAAAGCTATTATACGCAAAAGAAGCAAACAAATATTAAGAAACAAAAAAGATCAATAAATAAAATATGTTTAATCATATATATATTTCGATCTTTTTGGCTATCTGAAGTATAATGGTATTCAACAGATAAAAGTTTATATTTTTCTTTTTCTCACCATCAAACTCCACTTTATCTGTCAAATATTTCAATTCGAAACCTGTGAATTTATCAGCAAGTGATGAAACACATAAGTCTATCAGAAATTTTGTGAGCAGGTGGTAAAACAGGCCCTTAGGATCTGTTTCATGAAATGAATTTTTGAAGTGAAACTTCTTTATCGACGTATGGGAGAAATCTTATAGCAATGTTTTAAATGCATCGTCACATTTTTCGACGCCATCTTGAAAAAAATCGTCACATTTTCTATCACTTTGGACCCTCACGGCGCCATGCGTGTTTACTTATTTTAATAAAAAGTGATATAATAAATGGACTTATTGAAATTAATTTAAATAAATAGTGAAAGTAAGAGATTATTTTTTTTTAAATCAACACGTGATTGTGATTTTGGTGTTATTTTTATATTAATCTCACTTTCGTAAAAAAAAAAACATGTATGTTGGTGCTTCATTTTAGAGTAACTTTTTTTGTTTCTAAAAAAAATTGAGCTATAACAAAGCCCTTAATTTTGAATAAGCCGTTGCTCATCAAACAGTAAGTTTTCCATATAAAAACCATTGGAAAACCATTTTTTATTCATTTCATCTTCCGCTCGCGCATTTTTTTTTTTTTTCGTATTTTGCTACTCAATTCTTTAAGCAATATTCAAATACCTTAAAAAAATCCAGCGAGACCAATCTCTAAGCTTAATATTTTTTTCACAATTAGGAATCGTCAGAAACTGAATTTTTGAGAATTTTATGCTTTAAGTAGCTGTGCTAGCTAAACTATGGTGAAAAATGTTTTATAACTTTGTAGAGCACAAAATTTCCTACAAAGTCCTCTAACTTTTTTTCTACCATCAATAGTTTAATCACAAAATACAAATTACTGTTAGTTTAGAAATTTTTCGAGTAGAACGACGACTATTATAGTAGGTACCTATCCTTTATTATTAACCATGGCTCGCTCTGTTCGCTAAACTTTTTGACGTATTTCAAGTATGACGGGTAAATAGATAAATAGGCTCTTTGTAATAGTGCGAGTGACATAGGTCGTAGGGGCAATAAGCTTTTTGTGTTTTATGTATAAATAACACGTTACCATTCGACTGAACCCCGCCCCCGCTCCGTTCCCGCTCCAAGTCTGTATGTATTAATTATATGACTATGTAATATGTATAATACATATATTACAAAAATATTTATAAATTTGTATACAATTCGGCGGTTACCTAAGTCTTTCTACTTTTTTATTGCAAAAGAAAGGTAATGAGTTAACGTATGCAGTTCAGGTTCATTAGTTCCATTTATAACATAGGAAATGTCTCTGTAGGTGTATGTGCATATGCAATAATGTACATTCGAATTAATTTTAAATAATATAATATTAACAATGGATTTTGCATAAATTTATCAACCGGTAGAGATCGGTGACCTCGAAAATAATAGAAAATTAATCGCCTTTATTCATAACCCAAATCGGATGCATTGTGTCGCCTACACTACCTTGTACCGAATAGCGTATTGTTACGATATAATCGTCAGTAAAATAATAAGGTTTTTTCTAAACTATCACCGCTCCGTTTCATCAGCGATAGACGTGTACGTACGAAATGATTTCAGTGCAATTGTTTATAGAATAAATAACCCCACGATAGACGGTGCGTCAGGATAAAACCTTCACCAGATTTTATATTAGATCTCTAAAATCACGACTGTGATCAATTTCATGCAACAGATTTTGCGTCATGCAAGCAAACATACTGACAGACATACATAAATAATAATAAAAAAAATGTCGTGTGTACGGAGTACACGTGTCAAAAGTGAAACATCTTTGGCAAACTTAATTTAAAATTTATTAATATTAATAGTTAAACATTCTATAATCTATTACTTATTTACCCGTTATTTACGCGTTGCTAGAATGAGATAGTATGATATCGCGTATCATACTGTCTCATTCTCTCCTACACAATTTTGTATTTGTGTCTCTTACCTGTCGTTGTTTCCGTCGCATCCTGTTTCAAATCACAACGATTCTAAAGAAGTTTCACTTCAAAAATATTTTGCCTGCTATTAAATTTATAATGCATACATTATGTATTGTCGGTTTTTTTCAAAGAATAACTGTTGAGTTACTTGCCGATTCTTCGCAACAGAATCTAAATTCCGAATCGGTGGTAGCTTCACATTGACTATAATTAGTTTAAAGAATTTTATATTCTTTGTAAAATGACAATTCAAAAGTGAATTTGAAGCGTACTGGAATAAAGAAATTTTCAATTTGTATTACTTTCATAAATAAATGTACAGACATCGGTCGGTTACAATTTATTATGTATATATCTAGACTGTAACGTCACGTTTACAGCGAACGAATGGTTCGCCGAATAATTCAAATTCTACCACGTAGACCACGTTTATACTATATTATGCCTGCGAACAATTATCTTGATTCTTATTGATTTTATTTATCTTTCCATCACACTAACATTGTACTATATTTCGTTATCTATACAAATAATAAATCTGTTAAAACCTCCGTTTTATTAATACACTATATATCATCAAGAATAAATTTTAATAGCGCGTTTTTTTTTTGTATCAGCGCCATCTCTTATCGTTTTTTTCTGTGTTCACGTATCACGTAAAAAATACAAAACCAATGTAAATAACTTTAATACATAAAAATTAAACATAACTCACAGTATAATTTAGATTTTGTTTCATTGTAATTAAATTTAAAAATAAATATTTAAGAAAATAGAAATAGGTACCTACGCCGCCAACGCCATCTGGTCTAAGGAATCTTAAAAACTCACAAAACTTATTTTTGAGTTATTATTTTGTTAAACTTAAAAGTTTACTAAATATGTCGGATAGGATTAGAAATCGTTTTAATATTTTAGATAAACATCATTTTCAATTAATATAAATTATAAATAAATATTAACCAACAATCACACCACGTTAACCTAGCCCCGTGCTAAGTTCGTAAGAACTTGTGTTACAGGTACTAGGAACGGAAATAAATTTAAGATATAAATACATATATACATAAATACACATCCATAACCCGGTGCAGACATCTATATTCGTCATACAGATTATCTGCACCTGGCGGGATTCGAACCCGCGACCGCTGCGTAAAGTGTCCAGTTGCTTGACCACTCGACCAGCCGGCCGTCAATATAGGTACTATTATGTTAAATGTCACTAAATATAAAAACGATATTCTACCATTATACGATAGATGGCGTATGTAGGTGATAAAAAATATAAATTTATAATTTTTAAAATTTTAGTTAAATACCCGTGCGAAGCCGTGGTGGGCCGCTAGTTTCTAATATAATGATGATGGAGATACTTGATTAACCTTTGTAATCGTCGGTGGCGGAGACAAATAGGGCGCCACACAGACGTCTGTCAACACACACAAAGATGCCGTTTGAACGCAAAATTATATTAAATTTATGAGAAATCAGTTCATTTAAATATATTTTCACAGGTTCCAATAACAGTGCCTTGAACGGGGCAGGCAATAGAGAAAAACTTGTTCATAGACTCCAAAAGATGGCGTTGGAAACATAGAGGTATTATAGATAGAGCAGGAGAGCCAGGAAACATATTATTATATAAATTAAGAGTATAGATACAGGAGAGCTGTCCCTCGGTTAGAAAGAGAGAGAAGATTGCGGTACCAGTTGAATTATATACCAATATAATATTACTGTGCATATTAGAGTTGTTTCTATGATCTCTTTGTAGTCGAAAATTAAAATAAAATTTCATCAATCAAAATTTCAACTGTCTAACTATCACGGTTTATGAGATACTGCCTGGTGAAGACAGAAGTGGACAACGGAGTCTTAGTAATAGGGTCCCGTTTTACCCTTTGAGTACGCAACCCTAAAAAATAGATATGCGAAAGTTATAGGTGTAACAGAGATAGCTGTATGCCAAATCATATTAAGTTTTTACAAAACGCCTGTGATACTTTCTAGTAAAAGCCATTAAGCCTAATTAATAATAATATGATACTTTCAAGTAGAAATAGAAACGATAATTATAATTATAATTTTATATACAAAAAAAGAACAATTCGAGTTTACTTTCTTAAGCGTGGATGAAAATATTATATTCAATTGTATCATTGTCAATAATGTTAGATGCATTAGACACACATTATCATACATTGCTTTAAAAAATATAATATAATATATTTATCGAATACACACGGTCGTCTGTTCCTAAGGTAGGCAACTTAATGCCTGTTTTTTAGGTAACAGCCGACTGATATACATTTTTTTTTTTTTTGGAATTACTATCTGTCTGTATCTGTATCGGCTGTAAACCACCCACTGCTGAGCGAAGGCTACTTCTACATATAGAAAAAGGGTTGGAGCTTAATCCACCACGTTACTCCACTGCGGGTTGGCGGATAATTTCCCTATAATGGGTAACGATCGTTATCAGGTGTCTATGATAACAACCAGGACCGACGCCGACGGTTTAACGTGCTCTCCGAGGCACGATAGGGAGACCCACAAGAACATACACCAAGACCGGAAACAAATATTTGAACAAATCAAATATCTGTCCCGTGCGGGAATCGAACCCGCGATCGCCCCGGCGCGCGGCGTTGAGGCAACTACTCGCACCACTACACCAGAACGGTCGTCGCAATTACTATACATAATATGTAGGTATAAATAAATATAATAATATATTACACTCCAACTCGGGGCGGGAATTGAACACACAATCCGCGAACAGAAAGCAGGTTCACCGCTTACTACGCCAAC
Source organism: Euphydryas editha (assembly GCA_036937285.1). Lineage (NCBI taxonomy): Eukaryota > Metazoa > Arthropoda > Insecta > Lepidoptera > Nymphalidae > Euphydryas > Euphydryas editha. The sequence goes on from JAUPFZ010000023.1 coordinate 14,809,717, forward strand.
GGGCCAGTTATATGTTGTTTACCTGCTCGTATTTATTAGTATTCGCCGAATATGTAAACGAACTATGTTATTCAACTCAATGGACCATATTTTACCGTTTCATAAATATGGATGAAATATTTTAAAAAAGATAGGACAAAATATATGTATGACGTGATGTGATAAATAGCTTTTGATAATTCTTTTTTTGTAAATTTTGAGTAACTTTCCCTGCGGGCATGAGTAATGTGTTTTGTTCTTCAAAGTTTCTTATTTCTTTTGGTATTTTATATATCATAATTTATTAAATTAAATCTTTTAAACCTATATAACTTTCACCACAACCACCTCATCAGCTGTTGCATGTCCACTGCTTAAAGTAGAGAGCCCCAACATTTCTGGGAGTTGCCAATACTCGCCACGCTTAGCAGGTGTGTTTGCGAGCGCAGTATGTTGTGGCAGGATATGGTGACGCTGCTACCATTACTATCCTCGTTGGTATATAAGCTGTTCGCAACACTATGGCTTTATTTGCCTTTTAAGATACCACCGCACGGCAAGTTATAAGTATTCGTTATTATTACCCGTTAGGACTCCTTCAAATTAGAGTCATGCAGTGGCGCTTCCAATGAGAAGCGCTGCAGTAGCGCGACTGTGGCGCAGCAGACGTGCGTCTTTAATGCTTTGGAAAATGTGATGAGGATTTGGCAATAATGATTTTTAACTTCCTCAATAAATACTTCAATGTCAAGTTGATCTGCATTCATATTGAGGTTTAATATTAATAATTAAAAGTGAGTCACTGTCTCACGCAAAATTGACATGCGCGTGTCGCGGTAGTGGCGTTGCGACTGCGCTTCTAGAAATTGTATGAAAACATCGGAAACTAATAGTGGCGCGGCTGCAGCGCTTTCTCACGCCTCTCCTATAATCTTAAATCGTATTTTAATGGTGGATCACTCTAAATATATATATGAATACTAGAAAAAAAAAAACGAAAGAACTCTTTCTCTCCATTTTTAAATTCAATTAAAAATTAATCTGACAATAATAAAAAGCTTTTTCGATTGTTACAGCTAACAGCAAAGAAAAATACACCGAAAATCGTGCTCCACGCTGAAGACTTTTTAGTAGACGATGAAAAAGTATCAGTCACTGGTTCGAAGGAATCGCCGAAAGTGACTGCAGTCAAACTAAACGACACATTCAACTTCCTGACGATATCTCTGGATAGGGATTTGGAGGAAAATGAGAACTACACACTTACAATACCGTTCTACGGAAACCTGGTCAAGGGTTTGGACGGAGCGTATATTAGTTCCTACGAAAATAAAAAGAGCAAGGAAATTGAGTAAGTCGATGCTTATATTTTAATGATGGTAAATAAATAAATAAATAAAAATATATTTAACATACACACACGTTCATCTGTTCCTAAGGTAGGCAACTTAATGCCTGTGTTTTAGGTAACAGCCGACTGATATACATTTTTTAAATAAATATACATATAAATAATACATATATAAATAAATATATATAACATTCAGGGCGGGAATAGAACCCACAACCCTGGAGCCGAAAGCAGGGTCACTGCCAACTGCGCCAACGAGCCAGTCAAATGGTAGTCTTAAGAATTGTTCTAGATTTCTAGAATGTAACTGAGCATAATAATTGACATGCTCAATGGAAGAGGCGCTTTTTTAGATGATGTTATTATTATTATTATTTAACCAAAACATCTTTTCTGATATTTTATAATCCTGTATGTATGTATATATTTATATGTATTTATTGTCTGTGTATTAAAAATAATGATTGTTACTTTATTATCGTCTTTTGCCTTTTTCGAATATTAATTTGGTCAGTTTCCGGTTTTTCACATTCAGAAACATCCGCTCTTGTACGTCATAAGGTTGACTGATAGAGATTGCTTTTAGCATTAAGCTCGCCTTTTGTACATTTCAATAATGTAGTGTGCTATAAGGTTTTAATAAACAAATCCCAAAAACTCGTCTTAGTTTTGAAATTAAGATAGACTTCTGGTTTCTAAATATATTATATAAAACGTGTTATTCGGTAACTTCAAAACTATAAACATTTTTGTGGATAGTGTCACTCTTCTGCTGAGAACTTCATTTGTTAGTTCAATTATTTTATTTATTTATCATTTTTAATTCATTTAATGTTCAACATTATCCATCTTCATCCTAATGAAATTAAGTACTAATATAATAATAAGCCTATAAAAATAAAATATTATCTTTTAGAAGCCAAAAATATAGATTATGCGTAAAGAAATAGCTTAGATTGTTTTATTTTATAAAACTTTTATAACTTTTCCATGATATATAAGTAATGAATATTGTAAGGATCTTGGAAACTACTAGACCAGACTTAAAATATTGAAAGGGGGCATTCATTCATTATGTGAAGGTCAACCCTTCGATGGATGGTCCGAACGAAATCTCACTCAATCTGACCAAATTCTCGGCAAATATCAAGTTATTTTTTTCCGTCATAAAAAATCTTAAATACCTACTAGTCTTAACTAGTCTTAAATAAAAAATATATATAAGAAAACTGTTTTTTTTTTTTAATAAATATAATATAATCGAGCACAGATTAACTCATTTACATAAGGGGGAGGTGGTCAAGCAAAATCTCACGATATCTCGCCAAGGGGGGACGGGGCGTCGAAAATCGCCAAAATTGTCTCACGTAATTAACGGATGAACCCTTAGCTCCTAAAAATCCTACACATTCGGAAAATATTTTTAAGTAAAAAAATGTGTTTTTCTTCCAGGTACTTAATATCGACCCAGTTCGAAGCTATATCAGCTCGTAAGGGATTCCCATGCTTCGACGAACCCATGTACAAAGCCACGTTTACCATCAACATCGCCCACCATAAAGACTATAACGCTGTGTCTAACATGCCATTGATGAGTTCAAGTGGTACCAAGTAAGTTGGACTCCTATTAATATTTAAATAAATAACTTTTTAAGGTCAGTGTTGGACACCCGTCCCTTATAGAGATACTAATATAAAATTTAAGTACTCGCTGTATTGATCAAAACGCCTGCATCCATAACAATAACTTAATAATTAGAAAAAAAGGCACGAGCAATCGAGTGCCCTAGGATGTATGATATTTAATAAAATAAAAAAAAAGTAAGTTGGACTTCTTTCATAGAAATGTCAGGAAAACGTGGTGGCAGACTCTTCTGGTGTATTGGCGACGAAAGATTCCATTCCATCCGAAGATCTTCAAAAAATATTCGCTCGCTATTTGTACAAATATTTATAGGTACTGGTCTGCTTACATCCTTTGGTTGAGGAAATTATCCATCAACAACAGTGAAGTTAAGTTCCAGTCTTTATGCCCAGCAATGGGATATTTACAGGCTGTTTAAGTTCAGTTTAGTGTAGGCAAGTCATGTTTTAGGTCTTTACTTGCTTTACTTACTCATGAATATGTGTAGTTGTATCTTTTTTTTCACCATCAGACTCCACTTTATTTGTCAGATATTTCTATTAGCAACTTGCGAAATTATATTAGTAGTTTATACGTTACCTACGTATAAACCAAATAATAACAAATATAAAAACATGCCTTTTGTAAGCCTGAGTGCAAAATTAATTATGCTATTTCCCTACCCTTGTCATTTTTTCTAAAAGGTTGGGGTCCATTTATAAAATATGTCACGCAAATTTGATATATCCGAGCTCGCCCCCAACATTTGTCACGCTGAGTCATATTACGTCATTTGAATAAATTGTCGTTCCCACCTCCTCTTTTAAGGGACGTAATTTATGGAAAAATTTTGTACATAAAAATTAACTTTGTTTCTAGAATTCAAAAGCCATTCAATTAAACATATTGGCAAAAATACTCGAAGTTAACATAAATTTCAGATAGGGTAGTGTTTAATTATTGTAATTGGTTTATGCATGTCAAAAAATAAGCATATCCTACGTGCCCTAGTTTATTTAAATGTTATCGTTTAAAGCTGCGTATAAATTTTTTTCCTTGTATTTGTCTCATATTATTTATTGTTTCTTTCTTTTGCAGTGCTCTTGAAGATTATTGGCCGTGGGAGACAATCGGAAAAAAGTTTAAGTGAGTTTTTATGTAAAAGAGTAACGGACTTAAAGAATTTTTTGAGCCTCAAACACAAGATAAAATATTCGAATAACAATTCAAATATTTTCTTTTCTATCGAAAACAGTTTGATTAAAACAATAAACAGTTTTATGCCTGTTAGCATTATATATTCTTCTTTTAACCTGTTTTTTTTTTCTATTCGGGTTGGCAATATATTTTTTATATTTAAAAATAATCATTTGGATGAACATGACAAGCAGTGCAACAAAAACAACAAATGGTATTACTGTACGCTGTGAATTCTATATGGTTATAGTTGTTCAACATCATTGAAATAATAAATTACTCTTAATTTGTCAACCCAATGTTAACCAAATTTTTGTCCTTTTTCCTAGAAAATCCCAATCAGACTTCGTATGGGATCAATTCAGCAAGTCCGTACCGATGTCCACATACCTCGTCGCTTACGTTATTTCTAAGTTTTCGTACGTGGAGAGTCCACCAGAACTTTCCGACACTAAGTTCAGAATTTGGGCCAGGAATGATGCTATTGATCAGGTTGGTACCAAAATCTTATACGTAAAGTTTAACATGCATTTGGAATAAATATACATATAAATAAATATATTACACCCAGACTTGGGGTGTTAATCGAACCCACCCCTTGCAGCAGAATGCTTTCATTGCTAACTGCACCAACGGGCCAGTCAAAATCAATATATAATAGACGTTGGAATTTCATTCGCATTTATGGTTATCGCTTAGGCCCTATGAGTCACAGATTTTTATAGTCTATAGGCTTTCCCTTTACTTTCTTTCTCTTCTTTCTAACTTTCTGGGTAAAATTCCTCATTATTGTGAAAGATTATACCTTGCATAATATGCATAGATAGTTGAAGATCTAAACAAACACGGGCTTTTATCCAGAAATTCTCATGGAATAGGAACCTACTCGGATAAACCCACGGGTTGAAGTTATATTATTGTGTAATTTACTAACTTTAATGCGAAGTTGTTACTAATACATTTAAATGGGTTCAACTCTTAAATAATTAAATTACCATTAATAATATTGACAAAGCGTGATAAATATTTGTATGGGGGCAAATATTTGAAAACATGCAAATCGCGCGGCGGTTATTAAAGAACGAATGCGGAGTTTATATTTTTACTTTTGTGAATTATTTCTTATGTAAAAAAGTATCTCAAATATGGACCGATAACTAAAAATCTTATTTATAAATTGAGTTTAGAGATATTACAAATCAAAGAGCCAAAATCTAATTCCCATTCGTGTCCAATTCTCCATTTTCAATCAATAATTATCCTAAAATTGTTAAATTCTTCTTGAAGATTATACTTTTGGTAAGATATTCATAAACTTAAGTTGTTAATGAACACATAAAACCATGCTGTAACACGCAAAGAACATAACTTATTAAAAATAAGATCAGTTAAAAAATGTCCATGGACAACTTGCTAATTACCATTTGGGAACATTCCGTAATGATTTTTCTTGTAAAAACTGGAATATTCCAACCCAATAGTACATAGGCGCGTGGGTACCAGTTAGAGCTCGAACACCGAGCGAAGGCTAGTGTCAAAGATCAGTCTTTTTGGCGCCAATTGTGATTATCTCAAAGTGTTTTAGTAGAAATATTATCTAATAACCATTTATTGTTTTTTAGGTAAGTGATCAATTACATATTTTTGATAACATGTTTTATATAGTCCCTATAGTGACTCCTTTTGGATTTTGAGAATAGAATTAGAATGTTTCTAACACAAGACTGATTTATTTAAGAAAATAGTTGAAATACTACTTACCATTTGTCTCATTACCGATATTTGCCGTTCGCACAAGCGAATGGTAATTAGTTTTTTTTAGAAATGGTAATTATGTTGAAATTTCGTCTTAATTTGTGACAGCATTTTTGATGTCTGTGCGGAAAGGAGGTGATTCTTGTGACAACATTTTTGGTATATTTTGAAGTCTTGGTCTATTTTATTATAGAAGCAGCGGCCTAATGCAAGCCTTTTACAGCCAAATTGGGCGGCGCGCCGGGGAAGTACTTCTCTTTCACTTAACTTGTGGTTTTTAGCCACGTTTCGGACTACACGGCCTTTCTTGCAACAAGAGTTCAGGTATGTTTTCCCGCCAAGGTTCCCTGAATGAAACCATTAAAAGGGCTCTTGCCACCATCGACGTTCCTGCTCTTATTGAGCCTACTGGAATTGGTCGCGATAATGACAAGAGGCCTGATGGTTTAACACTGATTCCCTGGGAAAGGGAACGAGCGCTTTTATGGGACTCAACCTGCGTTAGCTCCGTCTCACGTCAGGGAGACAGCTTTAAGAGTGGAAGCCGCTGCGGAGAAAGTTGAAATGACTAAATGGCACAAATATTCGTAACTTATCCCATGTTATGTTTTTGTGCCGTTTACAGTCGAAACACTTGGACCTTAGAGTAGCAGTGCAAAAAAAATTTTAAAAGAATTAACTCTACGTCTCATATCCTCCACTAGTGACAGGAGGGTTGGTGCATTTTTTGCCTTGCACGGATTTTGTCACTAGTAAGATTTTACGTCAAATTTTCACGAGTATTGTGAACTAATAGCGTATCGCAAAGTTTTTGTTTTGTAACTTCCTTGGGGCTATCGTCATTAGGACACACCAACCTCCAGTTTTCTACTGCGTCTGTAGCCTCTGTAATTTGGACTGAACCTAATTTTAAATTTTCGGAACATAGGCCTTTGATACTATGCACAGAAGCAAAAAAAGCAGGAAGAGCGACACTAGAAATTTTTCTCACGCCGATGCCACCATCTCTAATTGGTAAAGCAGCTTTTATATCTTAGTTATCATCTCTAATTTTTTTTTCATAATTACTATTTGAAAACTATTCATTACATTGTGAGTGACCTAATTACCAATTATTCATGTTTATCACTACCGTTCGTATGAATTTTGAATTGCCTATCATACAAAAAGTAAATATTTTAAGGCATTCCCTTAGATACTATTTTAAAAAGAAAGTACCTGAGATTACAAAAATCATATAAAGAATCATTTTCCTCACCTTTTTTTCTTAATCTCCGAAACTATGCCATATGCGCATTTTCAAATATTTACCCATGGGCCATACAGATGTTTGTCGTTGTCTGGACGTTTGTGCTTGTGTATTGTGTGTGTTTCCGACCCCCGACAAGTATCCCACCTTACTAGGGGCGGTTGAGTGTTTATTTATACATATATATTATGTATATTTAATATTACGTAATTTATTTCATTTTATTTCTAGACATCCTACGCAGCTCATATCGGTCCCAAAGTGCTCTCCCACTTTGAAAAGTGGTTCAACGTGTCCTTCCCACTTCCGAAGCAAGACATGTTCGCCATCCCGGACTTCGCCGCCGGTGCTATGGAAAACTGGGGACTGATCACGTACAGAGAAACTGCCCTGTTGTACGATAAGGATGAATCGTCTTTCCTTAATAAGGAGAGAGTAGCTGAGGTGAGTACGGCTTAAATATATTTCTTTCTCATAAATAGTACAAAAATTACTATAAAAACATGAATGTAGTTAAGTAGTAATTAAGCGTCTCGAAATATAAATACAAAAAAAATTGAAGGTAGTTATAAAAAAATATATAAAATTATGAAGGTAACACGTTATCTAGTGGTTTATGCAGTCTGCTTTAACTGTGAGCTATTTTGCACATATTTAAAAAGGCGTTACTTCTTGATTTTTAAGTCTGCTGTTAGAATGATGTCACAATTATTGTCGACCAGTGGTCCATAATGACATGACAGTGACGATCTTATAACGACTTTGATTTAATTCAATACTATATCACCATCATTAAATATCAAGAGCAACCATTATGGTTTCAACTAACTACCATAAGTTACCATTGTTTTATAATTATAATATTATTCAAGAGCTATGAAAGAGCCAAAAAAATATTGTCATTATTTAGAAATATATAACAATCTAATATTATAACATACCTCACGCAGGTGGTAGCCCACGAACTCGCCCACCAGTGGTTCGGCAACCTGGTCACCATGAAATGGTGGTCAGATCTATGGCTGAACGAGGGTTTCGCGACATTCGTTGCTTCGGTCGGTGTTAACGCTGTGGAAAAGACCTGGAAAGCTGATGTCGGCTATGGCCTGGAAAATATACTGGCAGTTTTGGGTTTGGATGCCTTGGAATCTTCTCATCCTGTGAGTTATATTTAAAACAATCATCTTTTAGTAGTGTTAATAATGTTCCTTCCCAATTTGTCTAGTATTATGCCATATCTTCTTATCCATTAATTACGTGATACAATTTTGGTGATTTTTCGAACCCCCCCCCCCTCCCCCCTTGGTGAGATTCCGTCAGATTTTGCTCGACCCCCTTCCCCCTACCATAATCTCACGTGAGATTTTTTAAAATCCGTATCCGTAATCTAAATTAGTTAATCTGTGCTCGATTACATTTGATTTACTTAAAAAAATTACCAATTATCTTATATTTTTTTTTATTTAAGACAGACCTCCTCGTGAGATTTCGCTCGACCCCCTCCCCCCTTAAACGCCTCACGTAATTAATAGATGAACCCTTATATTCAGCTTATAGTTACCATTTGATTATTTTTGTTCCCCTTTGACCAAAATTTCATTCTACCGTCATCATTTTACTGTAAAGTTTTTTGTCGTAACTTGATCTATTTACAAAACAGCTGACTAATTTATTGGAGTTATTAAGCTATGTTGAGTAAATTCTTTCATACGAGTATAATCTGGTGGATTAAAGGCTTGTTCGAAGCTAAGTCGATAAATAAGAGATTTAAAAATGAGCTCCTAGGATACGTCTATCTAATCCAAAGCTTAATGTCCGTGTCGTAAGACTTGAGGTCTTAGGACCCTTCACCTTTTCAACGTTCACTTGATATTCCTGACCTATCGGCTGACGAATAATTTCATGATAGTAAAATTTTCAATTTCTCAGGTATCAGTACCATTAGAGGATCCGAAGAAAATATCGGAAATCTTCGACACGATCTCGTACCGGAAGGGCTCCAGCGTCATCCGGATGATGCTCATGTTCCTCGGAGAGGACGTCTTCCGGAAGGCGCTTCATAAGTATGTACCGCTACCTTGCTTTTTGCTTTTATTGTCACTGATCAGACTGTGATCAAAGTGTTTTTATATATTATAATTTACTTCAGTCATTAGGCTATTTAACGTTAAAAAGTTTCATTTAATCGGACTATTAAAGTCCGGACGCGAAGTAGAAACAATTTCGTACATTGACCTTTTATTACCTATCTCTGTCACTTCGCGTAAATATAACGCGTCTCGCTCGAACAGATGCAATGCTTGCTGTCGAAAGAGATTGTAAACCTTTTACCTGAAAATGTAAGATTATTTCTTGTTTGCATCTGGTTTTTGGTTGGCCTTGAGTCACGATTAAAATCCTTGGCTTGCTAAAACATAATTAATAATTTTTAAATAATGAACTGTTATATCCCTTTTTAACAACGTAATTTATTACTAACTTTTTAATATTTTTTGAATATATATATTATATTATTGTATGTTTTTTATCCTAAAATAAAAATAAATAATTTATATGAAAACAATATGTAATTTATTTAATAAAATAGTAAATTTATTTTTTCTTCTTCAAATATTTCATATAAACTTCACTTAATACAAAAATGTTTGTGACAACTGTCAGTAAGCAAAGAGGTGATTGTGCGAAATTCATCCTTTTCCGCGACCGGACTATAGTTTCTGTTGTGGACGTGGTCTCTGACTATGGGCCTTTTAAACAAGCTCTAAGTCGTACAGCATGCAATGGAGAGCGCTATGCAAGCATTGTATATGCAAGCATAGTACGTTGCACGCTGTACGCTGGTGTTTCTCGGCGAGATCGAATCAGAAATGATGAGTTGCCGACATAGCCCAACGTCCGCAAGCTGAAGCGTCAGTGGGCGGCACATAGCTCGTAGAACTGACGGCCGATGGAGCAGAAAGGTTCTTGAGTGGACCTTGGTGAGAACACGCTGGCCACGTGCAGGCCACGTGTTGGTCACGTGCCGGCCACGTGACGGTCACGTGTCCGCGATATGGACAGACGACTTGAGGAGAGTCGCCGGAAGCCGTTGGATGGAGGCTGCTTCGAACCGGTCGCTCTGGAGGTCGATGGGGGAGGCCTACGTTCAACTGTGGACATTCGATGGCTGATATGATGATAATAATGACTAGTTCCTTAGAGCGATTTAAAAATCATTCTAGTAATATTAATGTAGATTTGTTTTTATGTATCACTGGGTCCAAGTAATATGATTCCTTTAATGTTAATAAATCAAAGAACCATTTTTAATAGAATTATATTTAATTCCACCATTATGGTATATATAGCTTAAGCAGATCGAGTTCAATACCTTAGTTTCGGTATTTATTGTTAATTATCTTTATTTATTTAACGGACACTCAATAATTATTAAATAATATTTTTCAATTATTCAATATATTTATTTCAAAATATTTGTTTCTAATCTGGGTTTGTGGGTCTCCCCACCGTGCCTCGGAGAGCACGTAAAGCCGTCGGTTCCGGTTATTATCATAGACATCTGATAACGATCGTTACTCATGGTAGGGAAATTATTCGTCAATTCGCAGTGGAGCAGCATGGTGGATTAAGCTCCAACCCTTCTCCTATATGGAGGAGAGGCCTTTGCCCAGTAGTGGGACGTTTACAGGTTGATTCATTTCAGTTCAATCATTATCCCCTAACTTGCAGCTACCTGACCAAGTACTCGTACTCAAACGCGGAACAAGACGACCTGTGGGCGGAGCTGACAGCTGTCAACAGGCAGTACGGCGGGCTCGCCAGGAACGTGACTGTCAAAGAGGTCATGGACACCTGGACCACGCAGACCGGATATCCGCTGCTCACCGTCCACAGGGACTACAGCGACCGGTCGCTCACTATTACTCAGGTGGGTTATTTCGGTTTTTTGTCTTTTATTACCCGTGTCAACTACAGCTTGACTAACGTATATTACGTTATCGCCGGTTGGCAAATACGCAACAAAACGCGTGAGGCCTTGGGCAGTTGGTAAACTAAAAGTCATTCATTGCCCGGATACTCAAGCATCTATACAGGAGAAGAGTTAGTCCTCAATCCGCCACTGTGTTCTACTGTGAGCTGGTGTGTATACAAGTCTCAGAATTTCTTTCGATATATTCAAATTTGACTGGTAGAGAATTCTAACGGGTATTAAATCTACGTGTTGTTTCCTTGCTATTTTATTGGCCAATAAAGTTTTTAAATAAAAAATAAAAAAATAACCAGCCAAGTGCGAGTCAGACTCGCGAACGAAGGGTTCCGTACCATTATCTATAAAAATGGCAAAAAAAATCATGTCTGTTGTATGGGAGCCCCCCTTAAATATTAATTTTATTTTAATTTAATTATTTGTTTTTAAAGTGAACAATATAACTGATATACTGTGAATGTTTCAAGTGTCTACCTGTTGCCGTTTTTAATATCGAACAAAAACGAGTAAAAACAAATCAGGTTTGTCTTATGGGAGCCCTTCTTAAATATTTTTTTTATTCTGTTTTTTAGTGTTTGTTGTTATAGCGGCAACAGAAATACATCTGTGAAAATTTCAACTGTCTAACTATCACGGTTCATAAGATACTGCCTGGTGACAGACGGGCGGACGGAAGCGGAGTCTTAGTAATAGGGTCCCGTTTCACCCTTTCGGTACGGAATCCTAAAAATGAAATAATGAAGGCACCGGTATCCTCGTCTCCCCCAGAAACGCTACCTGTCGCTGGGCTCGGACCGCTCGGACGCGTCCTGGTGGGTGCCGCTGAGCGTGCTGTGCGAGGGCGAGCGCGCCCCCCCGGGGGTGCAGTGGCTGGCGCGGGGGGAGGGGGGCGCGGCCGAGCACAGGTTCGAGCACGGCGCCCGACCGGACCAGTGGGTGCTGTTCAATTACAATATGATCGGTGAGTAATTATGTACATATGTATAATATAAGAACTTTATAGGTAGGTACCTATTTATGTTATTGTTTGTTGTATGAAAATAGTTCTCCAATGAGGCCGCGGTGTCAACGGAATTGAAACACCGCGCATTTCCAGGGTTTGTCTATTGACTCTCATGTCCTGCTTCACTACCTCAAGTCATAGTTTCCTACGGCGCGTGACAGGTTCAAAGACATAGTTTATTTATTTATTTTAACTCTTAGTTCCCTCTCCGATCCCGGCTGTAACCCATACAAAAATAGCATCCTTGGTCTACGTTCCGGCTGGAATCCATAGAAAAATAGCATCCTTAGTCTCCGATCCCGGCTGGAACCCATACAAACTCAAGAACAGTATACTCCCGGTGGAGCTTGAAGTCTTATCACACGTTCGATGAGCATCATTCTTCATCTCGTGACCTATCTTGGTTCCTATCATATCATCCCATCCTTTGTAACTACCACAATCTTGAACACTGTCCCTGGATCTGTAATGCAATATTTTGGCTAATTGTAACATTTAAGTATTTTATTTTTTGTTATTTGCAGCCCCGTACCGTGTGAACTACGACGAACGTAACTGGAAACTACTGACAGCTGCGTTGAACAGTGACTCGTTCACCGACATTCCGGTGGAAGGGCGGGTTCAACTCCTATCGGACGCGTTCGAGCTCGCCTGGAACAACAAGCTGGACTACGGCACTACTATGCTGTTAGTAACATTATATTTGACTGAGTATTCCACTGTTGGGCAAAATCCTCTTTTCCTATGAAAGAGTATGATTTGAGCTTATATACGCCTTGCTACTCTCTAAGCATGAATCAGTGGAATTTCACTAATTTGAAGTGACTATTCACTTTTCATCAATGTGAGAATCGTACCATGCAGAATTAGTGACTATTCAATGTATAAATATGTGAATATCGTGTTTAGAGAATAGCAAATTTATGGAAACTCATGTCTCTGAAATCCCGTGACTTCGAGTATTTATCACAATAAACAGTTCTCAACAAAGCAAGAAACGATGCTAGTGCGAATTTGAACCGGTGATATATTGTTAACGGCGCATATTCTATTCAATAGTCCGTTACGTCTTAAATACTAAACTGAACTGAACTTAATCAGTCTGTAAACGTCCCACTGCTGGACAAAGGACTCTCCCCCATATAGGAGAAGAGTTGGAACTTAATCCATCACGCTGCTCTACTGCGAGTTCGCGATACCAAACTATGCCAAATTAATGAGAAAACATGGAAAACGGGATATTTACCATTTTTATATCGTTGGTTATTTTGAGATTTCGATATTTCAGCACCATTGCAAGTGCCATGGTCAAATTACACATTTTTATTTTACATATAAATCGTCCTATTACATAATATAAATGCGAAAGTTTGTTACTCTTTCACGCAAAAGCTACTGAACGGATTTAGATGAAACCTTACAGTAATATTGTTTATACATCAGAATAATACATAGGCTGCAATTTATAAAGATTTTGTGTTATTTGTCCATAATATAACAGTTTTAAAATTATCATACGAAAACGCGTAAGTGACGTCTATACGACGGCGCTTACGACCTTCTTTTCGCGAGAATACACTTATACCCTGTACAAGATAGCTTGATCTTTTTGACAGATCTAAATTTTCTGGTAGGCATAACTTTGAAATGACGAATATATTATTCTCTTAATTTAAATGATTTTAAAAATTGTAAAAATATTAAAAAAATACATATAACACAAAAGTCCCTAAAGATTCAAGCGTCGTCCGAAAATTTTAAGACTTTTCATTGCTTCAAAGTAAAATTTAATTAGGAACACTGCAAATAATAGACGCTTGTACAATGTTACATCGGTGGGACGGATTTTTGTTTCGACCGTTGTAACATTGTACAAGCGTCTATTATTTTCAGTGTTCCTATTTTCGGACGACGCTTGAATCTTTAGGGACTTTTGTGTTATAAGTATATTTTAAATATTTTTACAATTTTTAAAATCATTTAAATTAAGAAAATAATATGTTCGTCATTGCAAAGTTATGTCGATCAGAAAAATTTACATCTGTCAAAAAGATCATGCTAACTTGAACAGGGTATAAGTGTTAATTGGGAGCATTTACTACTGTGCACGTTTTTTGATTGAGATTTTTTGTTACCGAGCTGTTGTAAGAATATGATACGGATGGTCTGAAGCCTGGGGAAGGACATAGGCTACTTTTTGTAAATACACCTGCGCGGGCGAAGCCGCGTGCGGAAGCTAGTCCCTAATATTATAAATGTGAAATAAAAGTCTGTTTGTTACGCTTTCACGCTTTAATTACTTAACCGATCATCATGAAACTTTGTACACATATTCTTGGAATCTTACTACTTCAACGCCATCTAGCATTCCAGTAATTGATTCATTTCTATTGCAACAGTCTCTGATACTTATTTAATGGCTTTAATGTGAGCGAATCCGCGGGTAAAATCTAGTAACATATAAATGGTCCCAGGCTGGCCAGTTACCTGAAGCGCGAGAACGAATACCTGCCGCTGTACACCGGTCTGTCGGCGCTTGCCAAGATCGAGAACGTCTTGAAAAGGACACCAGATTTCGGCGCCTTCCAAAAGTTCATGAGAAGACTTCTGACGGGCATCTACCAGAAGTCTGGGGGACTGGCTGCCAAGAAGATTCTGAATGGAGACGACTTGAACAGTGTTAAGTTACAGGTATGTAGAGATGTTTTAGATTGCAGAACAGATATTCTAGTATACCTAATATTTTCCTAATTTTATATTGAACAACCAATGTAAAAAATATAAAAATAAAGTTAAATCCTACTTAGAATTTGTAATACGTACCATATTACAAATTATAAATTACTTTGAAAAAAATTGTATAACGTCAACGTTCACATCTTTTTAAAGTTAAAAATGATGGTCATTTTCTCCTTCAATTTTCACCCATGTTTCTTCATATATTATATAGGAGTCAAATAGGTCAATACGTAAGATATCGATCGGATCTGGTGAGATATAGTAAAAAAATTGTCCTGTTATATCGGCTTAAAAGAAAACTATCAAGATATTTTTGTTCTTCTATTGTTTTAATTTAAAAAAAGACATATATGCACTTTTTAATCATTTCATTTTTAAATATATCCAGTTTTTTTAATATTTTTAATTTTTGGAATGTCGATTATCGATAGTGAAGACAAAATCGTTTTTTTTTAAATTTAAGCCTACTATTATAACCTTAACTATCTGTCTGTATTTTGATCGTGCGTTACGCTAAAACAAACAAACCAGATACTTTTTATCCTGAAATTCAGTACGGTTCCCTTGAGAAGAGGATGAAAATTAAAATGTGTGTAATATGTAATGTGTGTGTAAATAGCTAATAAAGTCGCGGGTTTCAGCTGGTATACTATATAGCTTTTATGCCAGATACCATTTCTACACGATAAAGTCCCCTGAATGTTAGTTTGTGTTTTCACAAGAATACCTTCTTCATCTTACCACCATCTTCTTCATTTATAATGTGACCTGTCGTGATCTGTTGTGACTTGTCGTGACCTGTTGTGACCTGTTGTGACCTGTCGTGCCTGTCGTGGCAGGTGACGACGAGCGCGTGGGCGTGCAGCGTCAAGGTGGCCGGCTGCGAGGAGAACGCCGAGCAGATGTTTCGCCGGTGGATGGACAGCGACAACCCCGACGAGAACAACCCGTGAGTGTTACTAACTTTAACCCTTTGTTTTACAAATAAGGTAAATATACCGAACCAGGGCTGAAGCTTGAAATGCACAAAAAAAAATTCTTAACGTTTTTTTATCATCCAATAAACGGATCAAATGCAATGTTATTGTGGGGGACGAACTCAATAAAATAAAAAATCTAACCTAATCTACGTAACTTATTATATCTTATTGTTTCTGATAGTTTCGTTACAAGTTACATTCTAGGGTCTTTCTCAAATGTCACAACGGGATCACTATTATATTTTGATGAATATAATACGAATATTTTTCGTAGAAACTTACCTTCTCGCAATCTTATTATTTGGTGTTACGTAAGTTTAGTTTTTTTTTTTTACGGGTTTTCATGGCGGATATTTTAATGATAAAAAACGTTAAAAAAAATTTGGACCTCTTTTGAGCTGCAACTCTGATTCGGCATATTTATCACAAATAATTTCGGATACGACGACAAATTTTCTCTTAGGTATAGTTTTTATTTATTTATTTATTAATACTTTATTGCGCAATACATTATTGAATAGCCGCGTCCAAACCGACCGAGCACGGCCGGCAATTGGCTCGCGAGGCAGCCTCGGACGAGGCAGCCGGTGTGGACGGGGCTCGGGCTGCCTCGGGCACACATTGGCTCGGCCGAGCGGCGCTCGACCGCGAGCCATAATTTGTCGGTTTTTGGCGATGCTCAAAGGCGCCTCAGTCTGAGCTGCTCGGGCGGTGTGGACGGATATAACGACGCTCGCGGGCCAGTGAATTAAAAATGAATAAATAATACTTTATTATTAACTTTGACATAATGTAATTTAATTATTATTAATTTAAATTGACCGACATTACCTATATTGAATTACATGATTTTATTTAATTCAATGTTAAATTATATGTTTTTTTTTATTTATCTTTGCTTACTTCTGCTATAATGTTGTTGTATTTTATTTTCTGCTTTCTTTGTTCTACTTGTGACTCCTACTGTAAAATAATGTTGATTTTTATGGACAAGAAGTCCGAAATAAACGTTTTATTTATTTATTATTATTTATTTATTCGCTTAATACCAATTTACGGAAGTTTCAAAATGTTGTGGGTTTCAAAAGACCCACATAATTTAGCAGCTGAAAACACGTGATTTATCATCGTATGCCGGAAAGAAACTAAATGCTCAAAATGGCTCACCTTGGCTCGCGAGCCACGCTCACAACCTTTCAAATTTGCCTCGGGGCCACGGCTCGCGAGGCAAAAGTCCGAGCGTGGCTCGCGAGCCGTGCTCAGTCGTTCTGGACGCGGCTAATTGTACAAAAGGTGGACTAGATGCTAAAGGCAATCTCTACCAGCCAACCTTAAAACGTACAAGAGCGGACGTTAGTACCTAAGTGTGCAAAATCAGAAATTGGGAAAATTCATTTTTAAGAAAGGCAAAATAAAATAATAAAATTAGTAACAATCATTGTATTAAATACACAGGTAATAAATACGTACTCTCCCCCATGTAACGCGCCGTAATGTTTAAGTACCCCCCCCCCTCCCCCTTACATACGTAGTGTATGTTACGTAACACCTAAGTTACCATTTTAGCTAAAAGGCACAATTATGTTGTGAAAAGTCACGAAAAGTCGCTAAAATACCTTTGTTATTGTTTTAATCGCGTTTGCGGTAATAATAAATAAAACGACCCCTAAAACATAAACGAAAAGGGCTGCCAACATAGGACACTTTAATTTTTCACTTTTAACGTTACCTAACAAGTTGTATGAACTCCGCTCCCGCATTATGTAATACTTGAACGCCCCTAATAGGATTCTGTGATATTATTAATTTTTTCATGATTTACAGGGGAAATTATTTTTAATAATTTTAACGACTTCTGTTACATACTTACAAGACAATTAAAGAAAATACGTATGAAACGTTACGAATAAAATAGTTTGTCTTTGAATTAATTTAAATATTAGACAAGTCAGTGATTCATTGTTTACACATGACCTTAATGTCGTACTTTCTTGTCTGCATCGCCGTACGTGAGTGAATGGTGAATAATTTAATAGACTTCCTGTTTCAAAAACGAGTGCTTAATAGTGCAATATCCAAATTCTATGCGTAAATTTATTAATGCAATGTAACGTTTTACACTTCCTTGATCACCAATACTATTACTTAGACGTGAAACAAGATATTTAACATATTTATTGATTAACAGGATTACATGATGTCTCACCACTGGCATGCGCCATGGTCACGGTACACAATTGCATTTGTCTAAACATGTACTTGTTTTTTGTAGTTTTACTGTACATGTACACAAGAGCGTAGCCAGGATTATCTGTAGGGGGGAGGGGAGAGGGGCAGGATTCTCTGTTGGGGGGGGGCAGGATTCTCTGGCAGATAAAGAAAATCCTAGACTGTACGGTTTTAATCGTGGTTTTTAACATATTGTATGAGTATTTCACATAAGTAGTGGAGAGTCACTTATCGTTATAAGTGACATTGCTTAGAGTATGAAAAGATATCAAAATAATTTTTATCAGTGACCGACCGCTCTTCTAGGGGGGGTAGCTACACCACCCCCCCTGCCCATACCTCGCTACGCCCATGCATGTACAGTATCGTTATTTTATACTCTAAATCAATGTTCGATTGAAGAAACGTTTTTGCTAACCTACACCTCTAAATTATTATTACATCATTTTACTCTAGTATTAATATCCATGTCTGTGTACGTGTATGTTTGTGTGTGTGACGAACTTTAAAAAAAAATTGCGAATTCATTTGATTACAATCAAGTGACTGATTGACAATTTATCACTTGAAATGTATGGTCGATGTTGCGTACTGTGTTGTAACAACTTATAAATGTCCCTCTATTGGGCAAAGTAATTCAGGATTTTGTGAAGAAAAATAAATTAGTGAGTCTGGAAGAGTATTGCGTATTAAAGCTATGCACGACAGTTCTATTTATATTATAGGACAAGATTATATATCTTAGGGGCCATTCATTAATTACGTAAGACTAATTAGGGGGGGGGGGGGGTTTGACCATGTCTTATTTTTTCTTACAAGGGCGTGGGAGGGAATCACGATAGTTCTTACGTAAGATCACAAAAAGTTAAAATTATACTTTGAAAAAGCGCGGGCAAGCGCGGACACCAAACAAAAACTGTTAGAACCTTTGTAAGTACAAATAAACATTTCTAAAAATTGTCGCTTTGAAAAATAAACATTAAAAAAAACCAAACCTGTTATTATTTTTCCTTTAGATTCTTACGTAATAAATATTAAACAGGGCGGAGGGGGTTAGCCTATTCTTATTTTTTCTTATAATGGGGGGGGGAGGGGGTCGAAATGTAGCAAAATTCGTCTTACGTAATAAATGAATGGCCCCTTATAGGTCGGGGAAAAAGTCTTTTCATTATTTGTATGAATAAAATTGAAGAAAAGTCTCTTTGTTTGTACTATTTGTATCTGGCTGGTTTTAATATCAATAAATATACGGGACATTAAGAAAAATGAAAATATGAAATAAAAAACACTTTTCCGATATTTTTCAATTGTTTTTCTAATAGTTAAAATGAGTAAATCTAACGAAGAAATTCGATACATTCTGAGGTTTTATTAAAAAAAAGGGAAAAATGCGACTCAAGCTGCGAAAAAAAAGTGATATTATTGAACCTAATGCAGTGTCAGTAAGAGAAGCACAAAGTTGGTTCAAGCGTTTTCAGTCTGGGAATTTTGATGTCAAAGATGCAGCTCGTTTTGGTTGCCCTCATACGGATAAAGTTCATGCCATTTTTGAAAAAGTAGAGCAAGATCGTTATTTTAGTAGTTACGATATAGCCGAAGAACTGAGGATTGACCACAACAGTATTGACCCATTTTAAAAAATATACAAAAAACCTCGATATTTGAGTGCGAACGAACACACTGAAAAAAAACCAAATGAATGGTGTACTAATTTACGATTCTCAATTGAAACGTAATTAACTGAACCACTTTTGAAAAGATTGATCATTGGTGATGAAAAGTGGACCACCTACAAGAACGTGCGAAATATCTTAGTCAAAGGGTAGTCAAGCTCCTCAGACTGTTGCAAAACATGGATTAACACGTAGTAAGGTGATACTGTGTGTATGGCGGGATTGGAATCGTTCATTATGAGCTTTTACCGTCGGGCAAAATCATTGCTTCGGATCTTTACTGCCAACATCAAATTAATGAGACTCCAGCAAGAAATTGGGAAAAATCGGCTGGAATTGATCATCAAAAAAGAGGAGGTTTTTTATCATGATAATGCCAGACCACATACATCTTTGGCCACAAATCAAAAATTGAGAGAGCTTGTTTGGGAAGTGTTAATGCATTCACCATATAGTCCTCACCTTGCACCCTCAGAGTTTCACCTGTTTCGGTCTCTTCAGTATTCTTTAGGTAGTGTTAGCTTAACATCAAGACAGGACTGTCAAAATGACACGTTACATTTTTTTTTATCAAAAATCCCGAGGTTTGTACAAGAACGGGATTATGTCAGTACCTACAAGATGACAACAAGTTATCGAACAAAATGGCATGTTTAAACTTTGAAAAAAAGTCTTGAATTTGTATATGAAATACGAAGAAACTTTTTCTCTGACCTAATATTTCAGAGAGGATATTTCAAAGAGAAATTTGTAGGAGATTATATAGGAAATTTAATATGCCAAAATTCGGAATAAATTATATAAATTAGAATAGAATTAGGACGTAAATAATGGGTTTATAGCTCGGCAATCGAGTCTAATGCTGGCGGTTCGCGCCCACGACAGGAGAGACAGAGACAAGAGATCACGACAAGTTATATCATTGGTCGTCTCGGTTTTGTTGTCCTGTCTTTCCTGTCGCGGTCGCGTGTCACGGGCGCGAACCGGTACCATAATGTATGGATGTCCATCGGAAAATATTATCGATAATTTTATTATTGATAATTATCGTATCGTCTTATCGATAATTATCGAATGAACAGTTATTGATAAGTATCGGATGAAAATTATCAATAGTTTGCGATAGTTATCGATAATTAATGGGATGAAAATTATCGATAATTATCGCATACTCCTACCATAATGTAGTTATCGACCAACAAAGCACAAACCGGTCCCCAGGATCCCGGTGGACCTGCGGCGCACGGTGTACTGCGTGTCGCTGCGGCGCGGCGGAGTGCGCGAGTGGCGGTTCGCGCTCGCGCGGCGCCGCGCCTCCAACGTGGCGGCCGCGCGCGACGCGCTGCTGCACGCGCTCGCCTGCTCGCGCGACGTGTGGGTGCTGGCGCAGTGAGTACACTGAACACTCCTCTCGCTCGCCTCCAACGTGGCGGCCGCGCGCGACGCGCTGCTGCACGCGCTCGCCTGCTCGCGCGACGTGTGGGTGCTGGCGCAGTGAGTACACTGAACACTCCTCTCGCTCGCCTCCAACGTGGCGGCCGCGCGCGACGCGCTGCTGCACGCGCTCGCCTGCTCGCGCGACGTGTGGGTGCTGGCGCAGTGAGTACACTGAACACTCCTCTCGCTCGCCTCCAACGTGGCGGCCGCGCGCGACGCGCTGCTGCACGCGCTCGCCTGCTCGCGCGACGTGTGGGTGCTGGCGCAGTGAGTACACTGAACACTCCTCTCGCTCGCCTCCAACGTGGCGGCCGCGCGCGACGCGCTGCTGCACGCGCTCGCCTGCTCGCGCGACGTGTGGGTGCTGGCGCAGTGAGTACACTGAACACTCCTCTCGCTCGCCTCCAACGTGGCGGCCGCGCGCGACGCGCTGCTGCACGCGCTCGCCTGCTCGCGCGACGTGTGGGTGCTGGCGCAGTGAGTACACTGAACACTCCTCTCGCTCGCCTCCAACGTGGCGGCCGCGCGCGACGCGCTGCTGCACGCGCTCGCCTGCTCGCGCGACGTGTGGGTGCTGGCGCAGTGAGTACACTGAACACTCCTCTCGCTCGCCTCCAACGTGGCGGCCGCGCGCGACGCGCTGCTGCACGCGCTCGCCTGCTCGCGCGACGTGTGGGTGCTGGCGCAGTGAGTACACTGAACACTCCTCTCGCTCGCCTCCAACGTGGCGGCCGCGCGCGACGCGCTGCTGCACGCGCTCGCCTGCTCGCGCGACGTGTGGGTGCTGGCGCAGTGAGTACACTGAACACTCCTCTCGCTCGCCTCCAACGTGGCGGCCGCGCGCGACGCGCTGCTGCACGCGCTCGCCTGCTCGCGCGACGTGTGGGTGCTGGCGCAGTGAGTACACTGAACACTCCTCTCGCTCGCCTCCAACGTGGCGGCCGCGCGCGACGCGCTGCTGCACGCGCTCGCCTGCTCGCGCGACGTGTGGGTGCTGGCGCAGTGAGTACACTGAACACTCCTCTCGCTCGCCTCCAACGTGGCGGCCGCGCGCGACGCGCTGCTGCACGCGCTCGCCTGCTCGCGCGACGTGTGGGTGCTGGCGCAGTGAGTACACTGAACACTCCTCTCGCTCGCCTCCAACGTGGCGGCCGCGCGCGACGCGCTGCTGCACGCGCTCGCCTGCTCGCGCGACGTGTGGGTGCTGGCGCAGTGAGTACACTGAACACTCCTCTCGCTCGCCTCCAACGTGGCGGCCGCGCGCGACGCGCTGCTGCACGCGCTCGCCTGCTCGCGCGACGTGTGGGTGCTGGCGCAGTGAGTACACTGAACACTCCTCTCGCTCGCCTCCAACGTGGCGGCCGCGCGCGACGCGCTGCTGCACGCGCTCGCCTGCTCGCGCGACGTGTGGGTGCTGGCGCAGTGAGTACACTGAACACTCCTCTCGCTCGCCTCCAACGTGGCGGCCGCGCGCGACGCGCTGCTGCACGCGCTCGCCTGCTCGCGCGACGTGTGGGTGCTGGCGCAGTGAGTACACTGAACACTCCTCTCGCTCGCCTCCAACGTGGCGGCCGCGCGCGACGCGCTGCTGCACGCGCTCGCCTGCTCGCGCGACGTGTGGGTGCTGGCGCAGTGAGTACACTGAACACTCCTCTCGCTCGCCTCCAACGTGGCGGCCGCGCGCGACGCGCTGCTGCACGCGCTCGCCTGCTCGCGCGACGTGTGGGTGCTGGCGCAGTGAGTACACTGAACACTCCTCTCGCTCGCCTCCAACGTGGCGGCCGCGCGCGACGCGCTGCTGCACGCGCTCGCCTGCTCGCGCGACGTGTGGGTGCTGGCGCAGTGAGTACACTGAACACTCCTCTCGCTCGCCTCCAACGTGGCGGCCGCGCGCGACGCGCTGCTGCACGCGCTCGCCTGCTCGCGCGACGTGTGGGTGCTGGCGCAGTGAGTACACTGAACACTCCTCTCGCTCGCCTCCAACGTGGCGGCCGCGCGCGACGCGCTGCTGCACGCGCTCGCCTGCTCGCGCGACGTGTGGGTGCTGGCGCAGTGAGTACACTGAACACTCCTCTCGCTCGCCTCCAACGTGGCGGCCGCGCGCGACGCGCTGCTGCACGCGCTCGCCTGCTCGCGCGACGTGTGGGTGCTGGCGCAGTGAGTACACTGAACACTCCTCTCGCTCGCCTCCAACGTGGCGGCCGCGCGCGACGCGCTGCTGCACGCGCTCGCCTGCTCGCGCGACGTGTGGGTGCTGGCGCAGTGAGTACACTGAACACTCCTCTCGCTCGCCTCCAACGTGGCGGCCGCGCGCGACGCGCTGCTGCACGCGCTCGCCTGCTCGCGCGACGTGTGGGTGCTGGCGCAGTGAGTACACTGAACACTCCTCTCGCTCGCCTCCAACGTGGCGGCCGCGCGCGACGCGCTGCTGCACGCGCTCGCCTGCTCGCGCGACGTGTGGGTGCTGGCGCAGTGAGTACACTGAACACTCCTCTCGCTCGCCTCCAACGTGGCGGCCGCGCGCGACGCGCTGCTGCACGCGCTCGCCTGCTCGCGCGACGTGTGGGTGCTGGCGCAGTGAGTACACTGAACACTCCTCTCGCTCGCCTCCAACGTGGCGGCCGCGCGCGACGCGCTGCTGCACGCGCTCGCCTGCTCGCGCGACGTGTGGGTGCTGGCGCAGTGAGTACACTGAACACTCCTCTCGCTCGCCTCCAACGTGGCGGCCGCGCGCGACGCGCTGCTGCACGCGCTCGCCTGCTCGCGCGACGTGTGGGTGCTGGCGCAGTGAGTACACTGAACACTCCTCTCGCTCGCCTCCAACGTGGCGGCCGCGCGCGACGCGCTGCTGCACGCGCTCGCCTGCTCGCGCGACGTGTGGGTGCTGGCGCAGTGAGTACACTGAACACTCCTCTCGCTCGCCTCCAACGTGGCGGCCGCGCGCGACGCGCTGCTGCACGCGCTCGCCTGCTCGCGCGACGTGTGGGTGCTGGCGCAGTGAGTACACTGAACACTCCTCTCGCTCGCCTCCAACGTGGCGGCCGCGCGCGACGCGCTGCTGCACGCGCTCGCCTGCTCGCGCGACGTGTGGGTGCTGGCGCAGTGAGTACACTGAACACTCCTCTCGCTCGCCTCCAACGTGGCGGCCGCGCGCGACGCGCTGCTGCACGCGCTCGCCTGCTCGCGCGACGTGTGGGTGCTGGCGCAGTGAGTACACTGAACACTCCTCTCGCTCGCCTCCAACGTGGCGGCCGCGCGCGACGCGCTGCTGCACGCGCTCGCCTGCTCGCGCGACGTGTGGGTGCTGGCGCAGTGAGTACACTGAACACTCCTCTCGCTCGCCTCCAACGTGGCGGCCGCGCGCGACGCGCTGCTGCACGCGCTCGCCTGCTCGCGCGACGTGTGGGTGCTGGCGCAGTGAGTACACTGAACACTCCTCTCGCTCGCCTCCAACGTGGCGGCCGCGCGCGACGCGCTGCTGCACGCGCTCGCCTGCTCGCGCGACGTGTGGGTGCTGGCGCAGTGAGTACACTGAACACTCCTCTCGCTCGCCTCCAACGTGGCGGCCGCGCGCGACGCGCTGCTGCACGCGCTCGCCTGCTCGCGCGACGTGTGGGTGCTGGCGCAGTGAGTACACTGAACACTCCTCTCGCTCGCCTCCAACGTGGCGGCCGCGCGCGACGCGCTGCTGCACGCGCTCGCCTGCTCGCGCGACGTGTGGGTGCTGGCGCAGTGAGTACACTGAACACTCCTCTCGCTCGCCTCCAACGTGGCGGCCGCGCGCGACGCGCTGCTGCACGCGCTCGCCTGCTCGCGCGACGTGTGGGTGCTGGCGCAGTGAGTACACTGAACACTCCTCTCGCTCGCCTCCAACGTGGCGGCCGCGCGCGACGCGCTGCTGCACGCGCTCGCCTGCTCGCGCGACGTGTGGGTGCTGGCGCAGTGAGTACACTGAACACTCCTCTCGCTCGCCTCCAACGTGGCGGCCGCGCGCGACGCGCTGCTGCACGCGCTCGCCTGCTCGCGCGACGTGTGGGTGCTGGCGCAGTGAGTACACTGAACACTCCTCTCGCTCGCCTCCAACGTGGCGGCCGCGCGCGACGCGCTGCTGCACGCGCTCGCCTGCTCGCGCGACGTGTGGGTGCTGGCGCAGTGAGTACACTGAACACTCCTCTCGCTCGCCTCCAACGTGGCGGCCGCGCGCGACGCGCTGCTGCACGCGCTCGCCTGCTCGCGCGACGTGTGGGTGCTGGCGCAGTGAGTACACTGAACACTCCTCTCGCTCGCCTCCAACGTGGCGGCCGCGCGCGACGCGCTGCTGCACGCGCTCGCCTGCTCGCGCGACGTGTGGGTGCTGGCGCAGTGAGTACACTGAACACTCCTCTCGCTCGCCTCCAACGTGGCGGCCGCGCGCGACGCGCTGCTGCACGCGCTCGCCTGCTCGCGCGACGTGTGGGTGCTGGCGCAGTGAGTACACTGAACACTCCTCTCGCTCGCCTCCAACGTGGCGGCCGCGCGCGACGCGCTGCTGCACGCGCTCGCCTGCTCGCGCGACGTGTGGGTGCTGGCGCAGTGAGTACACTGAACACTCCTCTCGCTCGCCTCCAACGTGGCGGCCGCGCGCGACGCGCTGCTGCACGCGCTCGCCTGCTCGCGCGACGTGTGGGTGCTGGCGCAGTGAGTACACTGAACACTCCTCTCGCTCGCCTCCAACGTGGCGGCCGCGCGCGACGCGCTGCTGCACGCGCTCGCCTGCTCGCGCGACGTGTGGGTGCTGGCGCAGTGAGTACACTGAACACTCCTCTCGCTCGCCTCCAACGTGGCGGCCGCGCGCGACGCGCTGCTGCACGCGCTCGCCTGCTCGCGCGACGTGTGGGTGCTGGCGCAGTGAGTACACTGAACACTCCTCTCGCTCGCCTCCAACGTGGCGGCCGCGCGCGACGCGCTGCTGCACGCGCTCGCCTGCTCGCGCGACGTGTGGGTGCTGGCGCAGTGAGTACACTGAACACTCCTCTCGCTCGCCTCCAACGTGGCGGCCGCGCGCGACGCGCTGCTGCACGCGCTCGCCTGCTCGCGCGACGTGTGGGTGCTGGCGCAGTGAGTACACTGAACACTCCTCTCGCTCGCCTCCAACGTGTCTCCAGCTATTGTATAATGGTGGTGGTTCGCTCCCGCGACAGGAGAGACAGAGACGACCTATGATATAACTTGTCGTGGTTTCCTGTCTTCGTCTCTCCTATCGCGAGCGCGAATCGCCACCATAAGATGGACGTGATACATTGCAGATTTTCCTAAACGCACCAAAAGAAATATAACTTCAAAAATTTTAACTAATATCAAGAGGCTGGTTTCACTATATACGAGTATTTGCGTTCCACTGCATCAAGCCATTTTATCTATTTTTATTATTCCTAGATACCTAGAGTGGGCCGTAACAGATGGTTCAGAGATCCGTCGACAGGATGCTGGAAGTGTCATCGCAGCCGTCACTCGCTCAGAAGTGGGCTTCTACATCGCAAGAGACTTCATATACAATAGGATAGAAGATATTTATAACGCGTGAGTTCGAATTCCGTTCATTATGTTTTAACTCGTGGTTTTGTTCATGAGGGTTATCTTATTTCTGATAAAAAGTAAAATAGAAGTCACGAAAAAAAGTTTAAGGTACATAATCTTGTGACTTTATATATAACAGGTTAAAGAATGACTACAACGCATGACTTGGGTTTTACACAAGTTTTAATTTAATATATATTATTATTATTACAGGCTAGGCCCATAGAGTGGTGATCCAAAAGTAATGAATATGATAATGAATATAAAAGAGAGATTGTTGTTATAAAAATAATATATTTTCTACATAGACTTCTAACAAATCAGTACATTTAGTCCATCTTTTTCTAAACCTAGGATTCCCTTAGAAAAAAAAATCTTTGTCTTGACTGACGACCATGACTTCGCTATCGTCATCAAAATTGTTGTTTTCAAAAGGTGTCTTTTGGACCAACGAAAAAAATAAAAGGCACTGGAGGTTCGGGCGTGTAGGTTGGGTGATCAAGTAATTCGAATCCCGTTTCTTGAATGGCAGCTATGGCAACTGCGCTTTGTAAGCGGTTGCGTTGTCTTGGTGAACCAGCACTTCAACTCCCAGATTGTTGCCTCTTTTTCTTTGATATCCTCCCGCAATCTTCTTATTTGGTCTGCGCAATGTGAGCCTGTAATAGTGGCTCCCTTTTGACCTTTCTTTTGACCTTTTACCTTTTTCAAGTATCCCACCATAACTATTCCTTCAGGGTCCGAAAAAACCGACGCCATAATCTTTTCAGCCGAATTTGACACCTTGAATTTCTTGGTGTCACTGAGGAGGCTCGTTTCTAAGTCATTAGCTGTTGTTTCAGGATCAAAATAGTAGATACAAGTCTTGTCTATGGTTACCAATACGCGTCGAAAAATTTTTCTACTTGGCTTTGAACTTCTCGAGATTTGCTCTCAAAAGGTCGAGTGTTTGTTTTTTTATTCATCGCTTAAAATTCTCGGTACCCAATGCGCAGAGACCTTTTTTATATGCAATTAGCTTGTAAGTATTCTCTGAACAGTGCCATATGAGATTCCTGTATTCTATACGTGTATGCTACTCTTCTATCTGTCATAACAAAATTTTCGACTTCATTTTTTACGTTATTTTCAGTGAGAGATACAACTTTTTTTTTTACTTGATTTGTGAATTGGTGTGAACTTTGCTATTTCGACGTATCCGGGAATAAATCATCTATCAAGACCAACACTGATGGTAGAATCAAGTTGACTAAAAAATTAGAATTACTTAAAATTTATTTGTCAGTTCATATTTCAAGAGATGACATCTGTGAAATTAGGACAACAGTTGATGTGGGTAAAGCTAATATATTATTATTCTGAAATTTTTTGGGTATTCGAGCTGCTAAAAGTTCACCTAATGTCGAAAATTATTTATTAAAAATATTGCATATTTAAATGGAGTCTTTTATTTCATTAGAATCTACTAGGAGTTTTGGAGGTGAACAAATTTGTTTTAAGTTGTTATTCGCTAAGGTGTTCGCTAAATTCCACATTGACTTTGGATTTAATTAATTAAAATTTAAAATAAAGCACGAATGTGTTTCCAGATTCCGTGGTCAAGATCGCCGCATCGGTGGCATCATGAAAACATTGTTAGGACAATTCACTACTGAGAAGGAACTCGATGAGGTAAAATTTGTATCAATTACTTTTAAATAGAACTTAAATTTAACACTTTATAAAATAACATATTTTTATTGTTTTTTGTATTTTGTTGTTCTCTATATACTCCTCAAAAAGATTGCCTCAAAATTAATTCTAACGTATCATTGAATAATTTAGACAAGCAATAACATTAGAAACCAGGAATGATAAAAGTAAATTAATGAATAAAATAAGTATTAATTCTGGAAATTGATTTGTAAATGTATAATTTTATGCCAATTTAGTTCTTATCATGGAAAGAGAAGAACGAGAAATATCTATCCAGTTCGAAGATAGCGGTCGCTCAGGGAATAGAGAACGCTCGGGTGAACATCAACTGGCTCAAGAAGAACAAACAACTAGTGGTCGACAAGCTGCGAGAATACTCCGTGTAAGACAGGTTTGAGCGTAGACGGGGCGTAGCATATGTATGTGTCATGAGGAATAAAATATTTATTATTTTTATAAGAAACAAGCTGTATCCCGTAATTTTAACATTAGGAATACGGGATTAAGAACAATCTGTATAAATCTGGGTTATAACTATCAACATACAAAGTTCTATCGCAAATAGCTTAGTAGGTTTAGTGTTAATTTTTAAACAGAATTGTCACACCATTATTTAAAATCAATTCAATGA
Organism: Euphydryas editha; assembly: GCA_036937285.1. Taxonomy (NCBI): domain Eukaryota; kingdom Metazoa; phylum Arthropoda; class Insecta; order Lepidoptera; family Nymphalidae; genus Euphydryas; species Euphydryas editha. The sequence goes on from JAUPFZ010000023.1 coordinate 14,838,803, forward strand.
TACTTTATTTGATAAAATCAAAATAAAAAAGAGATAGTATGCCAAAGACACATATACACATACTTATATTTATATTCGAAAAATGTACCCATCTCTAGTTCTTAAAGAAATTAAATATTTATAATTATCTTCAAACTCACATTTCATAATATAACATATATGTTTTTAGTATATATTATATTAAATATATATATTTCATTAAGGGTCCTATGTTTTATTACCCGACTGCGACAGAAGGCGGTTTATGTTTTTCGAGTGTATGTATGTATGTATGTATGTATGTATGTATGTATGTATGTATGTATGTATGTATGTATGTATGTATGTATGTATGTATGTATGTATGTATGTATGTATGTATGTATGTATGTATGTATGTATGTATGTATGTATGTATGTATGTATGTATGTATGTATGTATGTATGTATGTATGTATGTATGTATGTATGTATGTATGTATGTATGTATGTATGTATGTATGTATGTATGTATGTATGTATGTATGTATGTATGTATGTATGTATGTATGTATGTATGTATGTATGTATGTATGTATGTATGTATGTATGTATGTATGTATGTATGTATGTATGTATGTATGTATGTATGTATGTATGTATGTATGTATGTATGTATGTATGTATGTATGTATGTATGTATGTATGTATGTATGTATGTATGTATGTATGTATGTATGTATGTATGTATGTATGTATGTATGTATGTATGTATGTATGTATGTATGTATGTATGTATGTATGTATGTATGTATGTATGTATGTATGTATGTATGTATGTATGTATGTATGTATGTATGTATGTATGTATGTATGTATGTATGTATGTATGTATGTATGTATGTATGTATGTATGTATGTATGTATGTATGTATGTATGTATGTATGTATGTATGTATGTATGTATGTATGTATGTATGTATGTATGTATGTATGTATGTATGTATGTATGTATGTATGTATGTATGTATGTATGTATGTATGTATGTATGTATGTATGTATGTATGTATGTATGTATGTATGTATGTATGTATGTATGTATGTATGTATGTATGTATGTATGTATGTATGTATGTATGTATGTATGTATGTATGTATGTATGTATGTATGTATGTATGTATGTATGTATGTATGTATGTATGTATGTATGTATGTATGTATGTATGTATGTATGTATGTATGTATGTATGTATGTATGTATGTATGTATGTATGTATGTATGTATGTATGTATGTATGTATGTATGTATGTATGTATGTATGTATGTATGTATGTATGTATGTATGTATGTATGTATGTATGTATGTATGTATGTATGTATGTATGTATGTATGTATGTATGTATGTATGTATGTATGTATGTATGTATGTATGTATGTATGTATGTATGTATGTATGTATGTATGTATGTATGTATGTATGTATGTATGTATGTATGTATGTATGTATGTATGTATGTATGTATGTATGTATGTATGTATGTATGTATGTATGTATGTATGTATGTATGTATGTATGTATGTATGTATGTATGTATGTATGTATGTATGTATGTATGTATGTATGTATGTATGTATGTATGTATGTATGTATGTATGTATGTATGTATGTATGTATGTATGTATGTATGTATGTATGTATGTCCATTTATTTGGCACGCCCTACAGCCCAAACGGCTGGACGGTTTTTGACATATGAGGTGTCGTTGGATTTGTCTAAATTGTAGTAGTGACATAGGCTATATAAAATTTCAAAATGGCGCCCGCAAATGGCGGAATGAGGGGGGGGGGAGTTGATTTTTTTCTTACTGTAGCAATATGAGTATCAAAGGAAAGCTAAAAAATTGTTTTATTCTTTTTAGTTTATAATAAGAGTATTTTACGCAGTCGGGTTTTTTGATTTTTTTAATCAAGCATACTTGTTGCTTATGACAATACAATAGCTATGTCCCTGAATAGATGGTAGTATAGTATTGTTGATAACTGCAAATATTTGCATTATTAACATAATTTTTGTACACTTAGAGTTTGTAGATTGTATAATACGTTTATTGTAACTTAATTTTTTATTTGTATTTTGAAAATTTTATTAAATTAACTTTGATTTTGATTTTTGTTTTTGAACTTGGCCGTAGAACTGCTGTGCACGCGGGAATTTAATAGAAAAATATTTACTTATTAAAAAATTATAGTCGATATTTAGTGTTAAAAGTTTAGTTATAATAATTACTGTGAGTTTGTTTACTTATTGTGACACGACTTAATTTAATTAGATGACGGGTGTGTACTTATCTATATAATTGTAATAAATTCTCATAATATATATTTTTAAATGTTACTAAATATTTGGTAGTCGATCAAATATATTATTACTTTTATTAAATGTATTCTATATAGAATTATGTCTTAGTATTGATTCACATAGCTTTGCTTGTTACACAAATACGTAGTTGTTAAACATATTGGCCGTGTTCCGATATACACTGCGAGCACTGCTCAGTGCTGTCTCTGGTGAAAAAATTGTTCCGTTTTAGACTGTCAGGACATTGCCGCAGTACCATAGAGAAATATATGACGTCATAAATTTTTGCGCTGAGATCACTGGCGCTTTCGAGGTAAGGTGCTCCCAGTACTGTGATCACGTGATCAAACATATAACAGCGCGAATGATTTTTATTATTATTAATTAATATTCTTGTTCAAAAATGTCAACAATATTCAAATATATATATTTTTTTGTAGAATATGAAAACGCGTACATGATAAATATTATCATTTGAAAAAAACGTCGAAAAATGAGGATGATAATATACTGGACTGCGTTCCATTATAAACCGTAACCAGTATAGCACAGTATATAATATAGAAAACTAAAATGGAACATCTTCGCAGTATACTGAAATGACGTCACACCTTCCAGTGCTCGCAGTGTATTTCGGAACACAGTCATAATATAAAACAAATGCTACCCGTTACAAAATAATATTTAAATGCTTAAATTTCATTTGAATCGTGAAAAAAAAAAACGTTTATTACATTGCATTGTTAATAATCATTTAATAGTTGTCAGTGAAAAATCAATTTGTATGTGAATTGTTTTACAATTTTTTTTATTTTTTTTTTCTACTAGCTCTCAAACGTCAGTTACATCTTGGAAAGGAAGACCTGTTTTCATGCAATCTCTTTACGCGATACATAATATAACGCGAGCGAAATTAAATATACCGCATTGATATTATTAATATAATATTTTATAAGTAATATTTATAGTAATTATTGTAATGTATGTTAGTGTTAACACAATCTAAAGTAGTTGAAAATATAAAAAAAGATTTTACTGATATTGCTATTTTTTATATTGTATAAAACAAATTAATTTATGTATTTTTAATGATATAGTACAAATATTTTAGAAACATAACATACAACATTGTTAATTCCGTCCTTTTTTTTGACCATGGAATATATTTTTTCTTTCTTTTTTTTATAAAATGGCTCTTGAGTTTTTTTTTTATTGTTTTTATACAACTATGTGAAGTTTTACAGTGACGATTATCAATTATAAAAATGTATTTTTAATGACTCCTTATTTTTTTTTTTTACAGTATTTTAAAGCACTCGTTGATGTCACAAATAAAGACATATTTTTTTAATATATTTTTTTTATTTTCTTTTTACATTAGTGTAAGCTATCAATATTGTATAAGGATAATATTAGTATTCACTTAAAGCATTAGCAGTTTTATCCTTTGACCAAAAAAAAATTTTTTTAAATGTATCTACTAATTTTTTTTTTTTGGAATGTAGTCGACTCTCGATAATTGAAACTCACGGGACCAGAGATAAATTTCAAATTAACAAGAGTTCAAAATATCAAGCGTTTAAATAACCACGAGGGGGAGGGGGTGATTCAAGTAAATAAGAGTTTGAAAAAAAAATCGTGATTTATTATTTCTATTATTAACAATTAAATACAATAATACAATTATTCATAATTTTTTATTTCGAAAAGAAGTCCGTAATCTTTTTTTGAGTAAGTGACTTCCGTCTATCATTGTCCAAAGAATTTTCGATAGTGGTGAGAGCTGCGAAGAAATCGTCATTCGTGTCTGTTCCGAGGGCGTAGAAGCGTAGGGTAGTAAGACATTTCCTTGCCTCACTCAATGTGACTGAAATTGGTGGTTCTTCTTCTTCATTTTCTTCCTCATCCTCATCTAGAGAGACCATATTCATCAATTCGGCGTCGGTTAGGACACCGTGGACACTGATGTCATCGTCAACACGAGCATAATCATCAAATGTTATTTCTCCACAGTTAGGTAGAAGTCCCCATCTTGAGTCAGAATTTATAATTTTGGGCGGCTCCGATGATTGCTCTACATTTCCGACTTGCTTAAACCCGCATTTTATAAAGCAGTTATAAATAAAGGTAGGATTGACATTTTTCCACGCCTTATCAATCATAATTATTGCGGTCAAAACAGTTATGTTTTCCTTTTCACCTTTTTCCATACTATCCAGCACAAGAGAAATAATTTCTCTACGATAGAGAGTTTTAAAATTTTGAATTATGCCTTGGTTCAATGGTTGCAATCTTGATGTGGTGTTGGTTGGAAAGAAAATCAATTTTACATGGTCTAATTGTGGTGGGTTATCATGCACGGTGCAGTTGTCTAAAAACAGTAAGATTTTGCGTTTTGCCTTTTTCATATCAATGTTCACCGAGATGAGCCATTCATTAAATAGCTCTGTTGTCATCCACGCTCTTTTGTTCGATTTATAAGCTATGGGCAGCGATTTTATTCCTTTAAAACTGCGTGGTTTTGCATATTTTCCTATAACAAGTGGTTTTAATTTTTGAGAACTGTCCAAGTTGCAAGCTAGCAGAACAGTCAATCTATCCTTGCTGAGTTTCCCGCCATGACATTTTTCGTCTTTAAACGTCAGAGTGTGATCAGGAAGACATTTATAAAAAAGCCCGGTTTCGTCTATGTTGAATATGTCGCTTGGATCATACCCATTCAAAAGCTGGATTAATTCGTTAATCCATTGAGAACAAATGGAAACATCCACGCTGGTAGTTTTTCGACAGATTTTTTTAAATGTGATGCTATTTCGATTTTTGAAATTTGAGAGCCAACCCTCACTTGCTGCAAATCCTTCAATTCCAAGAGACTGTGCAAAAGACTTGGCTTTTTCCTTCAACATAAAACCACCGATGGGAATGTTTTTCCCTCTACAATGACGAATCCACTTAAGCAAGCACTCTTCAATACAAGGAAATTTACCCTGGCGTGATCGTTTTCTACTCGCAATTGAGGCACTCCCCATTATATAATCTTTCTTCTTCAAAATCATTGACAATGTCGACGGTAAAATACCAAACTGTTTAGCGACATCTTTTTTTAATTGTCCATCCTCCACAGCTTGAATCACGCGCTTTTTTTCACTTATGGAAAGACATTTGTTTTTTCTTGGATTCATTTTATTAGCACAAATCAAAGACTAACAATGCGAACTTACTCATATTTCATTTATGGAAACAACCGACATGTCTGTACATATAACAAACGAGATGTCTGTGCATGATAAACGCTTCAAATTATGGAGAGTAGAGAAGACCGGACTTCAAATTATCGCATGTTCGCGAGCAAGACACTCGTCGCGAGTAGGGACACGAAAAATGTATCGATACTTTGTGGTATCGAGTGCGTTTCGTTTCGATACCGATACTTTTGTACTCGATACTTTGTATTTGATACTATTAGTTTTTACTCAATGAGTGCTTTTTAAGAGGTATCGTATCGAATAAATCTTGGAAGGCAACGTCATTTAGTTCAATTTTTTCTGCGGCTGATCACTATTGTTCTTGACTGTAATTAGATTTATTGAATTATTACGGTATTACCTATAAAGTTAATGAATTTGAATTTTGCCGACTCCAGGATTGCGACAACCTTCTTTTTTATTTTATTTTTTTTCGCAACGAAGTCGTGATGACCTTTTTTTAAATGAAACTTTTATACCGATGTATAGGAGAAATCTTATAGGTGTAAAAATCAAAAATCGTCACACTACGATCGTCACTATGTCGGACCATATATGGTATTGTACTGTATTTTGGGACTTCGCACTATTTATGTTCCCCCCTGTTTGACGTCGTCCTAAGCCGAGGTGCGATCTCACTAGGAGACACCCTTAAGACGAACGTGCACTCTGTGCTCCATTCTGGGAGCAGCCATTGTTTTCTCAGCCGGTGTCTTCGTAGACCCGGTGACGCTGTAAAAGCCGTTAGGGCCAACAGCACTAGTCATTTCGAAAAAAAAAACTATGTAATGAAACGACGCAACCCCATCGAGTTTCGGCTGGTGTTTTTAGATCGATACCAGGGTCTGATTACAGATGGCGCGCACTACCCAGTAACTCAGCGCATCGTTTTATTATAACTTCTTACGTGCGTTCATAAGTACACACACACACTTTTATTTCGTAAACCTCACTTGAGTGTTATTATTAAATATATAAAATAAAAAGTTTCACTTCATACGTGTGTACACTAATACACACACACACACATACACATTTTTTTTCGGAATCGGATAGGATACACAGGTAAACGTTGTTACGGATTCGCGACGACGTTTTTTTTTCTTGTGCACTTTCGATACAAAAAAATTATCGATACACTTCGTCCGATAATTATTATCAAACCCAAAACTACTCGACACTTTGAAGTATCGATACTTTCTAATCGATATCGTGTCCTACTCGCGAGCAAGGTCATTCAACTTCAAATTACTGAGGGGACCAATATTAATATTGATTTTTTTTCAAAGAAGCGGAAAAAAATTTCAAATTATCGAGATTGAAATTAACGAGTATCAAATTATCGAAAGTCGACTGTAAATATATCGTATCATGGTTTTATTTATTAACCTTCAGTTATGACTTCTATTCTTTCAAAAGTCTCTAATTTACTTATGGCCCGTTTCACCGGTTTCTGGTGAAGCTATCTGACGCATAACGATAATCAACAGATAAAAGCTTATGATATATTTTTCTTTGTCTCCATTCAACTCCACTTTATCTTTCAGATATTTCTATTCGCAACCTGTGAATGTGAAAGTTGTATTTTATAAATTGAAGTCAAACAGGCCTAAAGAGCCTATTTTATCACTTGCCTATAAACCCCATCAGTAACTTATGTGCGAAATAAACTATATCAGTAACCGTTCAAACAGGCCCTTAGTCTGAAGAATAAAAAAAAATATTTTTTAATAATTTTTTATATGTAAGGGGCCGTCCATAAATTACGTGAGGTGTTTTTTTTAATTTTCTGTCCCTCCCTCCCCCCCTGGTGAGATGTGGTGAGATTTTATTCAACCCCCTCCCCCAACCCCCAATCTCACGTGAGATTTTTCAAACGTCGTAAAAACGTGTATAACGTCGAAGTATGAATGAAATTATTTTCTTTCGAACGAATTAGTGAATGATCTTAATCGTATTACGCGATTACGCTCAAGATTAAATCTTAAGCATGTACAATCTGGATTAAATTGACCAAAATAGTATAATTTTTTTTTTGTTTCAATCAGAAAAAAATTTGCGTGATATTTGCCGAGACCCCCCTCTCTCCAACGTAAGATTAAATGAGATTTGACTCGACCCCCTCCCCCCCTTAAACACCTCACGTAATTTATGGACGCCCCCTAACCTACTTTTTTTTTTTTAATACTAAGATAGGCTTGCGTTTGACCACTATTTCACTTGATGTTAAGTGAAAATGCAGTCTAGGATGGAGCACGCTGACCTAGAAGTAACCTATTCACTCGCGACTTAAATTAACTGATGGACCCTGATAACCTGGATAACTGATGGAAAATTATTTGATAGACCCATTAACTTTACATTTTTCTTATAGGGCAGGGTCAAGAAGGAGACCACAGATAAAACATAATACAATTGTCACCACATAACAAACAAACATAATTTATAAAATTCCTTTCAATCCATTTTTTTCTAACTTTTGACTATAAAAATTATTTTACAGTGATTTCACAGATTTAGAAGTCGCCTTGAAGTCCAGTGGTTCAAAAATAAATAGCTTTTTAGTTATTAGTGTAGTTTTGTGTTTATTGTGAATAATATTTAATTCAAGTGGAATACCTATGTAATGTAAATATATAATTTTAATTTTATCGCAATTTTATTAATATATAAATTAATTTAAAAAAAAAGATGATTTTTATACTAATATTAAAACATGTTGGTTTTGTTTTTTAAACGTTATAATATCGGGAACGATTAGTCGATTTAGAAATTCTTATAAAATCATTCCATAGCTATCAAACGTGTCAAAACGTATCGAAATTTAACGCGGGTAAAACGGTTTTACTATGGTAGTTCAAAGTAGTTGTATATTAAAATAGTAATAAATAAAAGTGTTAAAAACAAATAATTAAACAAAAAAAATTCATGTGATATTAACCCTTTCCCAGCCGTCACCGTAATATTCCGTGTTTTCATGTTAATGCCTGTGGCGCCAAGCCCGTAATATTACGTTCTATTTTTTCCATATCTATTTCTTGACTAGATATAAAAAATATGAAGAAATTTTATATTATTTATAATACTTCAGGATGTGTACTTTACAATAATCCAACTTTAAAACAATAGCCTTAACATTCTGATACATAAAAATGCAATTTAAATGCAATAGTCAACTTAGGCGCTTTTACAACCCTAACACACAGCGCCGAACCCGTAATTTTACGTAGGCTAGTGATGCACTAGTAAAAACTAAATAATAGAGAAGAAATCCTTTTGAATTATTAATTCTCTTGTTAATACACGTCTAGACTATAAATTAATTATTTAATGTGTTTTTTAAACCTTTTATTTGAATAATAAACCATAATTAAAGAGAATCGGTAGAAAATTACGAAACCAAAAAAATATATATTCTTGATCTCGATATTATTTTGGGACGTCACTAATACAGTTACTGCCCGACGATCACTTGCCGCCATCACCGTGATTTTCCGTGCGGCGCAAGCGACACGGTCGGCATAGTTGTGGTTGTTTGTAAACATTAGTACCTGCAGCGCCGTCCCCGTAATAACACGTTAACTTCATATGCCTAGTGCTGTACAACATTATGTTGGACGACGACGAATTATTGAATATATTACAATATTGAATATATTACAAATTGGATGGTTATAGCTATTTAAGTGTAATATATATATATATATATATATATATATATATATATATATATATATATATATATATATATATAAAGTCGTGTTAGTTACACCGTTTATAACTCGAGAACGAGTGGTACGATTTTTATGATTTTTGTGTTTTTGGATTTGTCTTCGTCGGGAATAATACTTATTAAGATATGGTATTCATCAATGAGAAAATAATTAATAAAAAAAAACAGTTCAAATGTTTCATCCATACTATATATATATATATATATATATATATATATATATATATATACATATATATATATATATATATAATAAATCTGTCACTCAATCCGTCTATTAAAGAATATTTTCCAGTATCGACGCAGGTGTAGGTGATAAAAAACGGGGCGGGCCGCTAGTGTGTAATATCGATAAAAATTATTCAGATGTCCCATCACTGTTTGAAATTATACCTAAAGTTGTCTGGCCGTGGGGGCACGATTACTGTACCAAAATCTGGCAGGGAAAGGGTTAAAGAGAAACTAGCGTGATAACATCCGCAGAATTATAAGAACTCATACTCACCGGGTCCCAGTAGCGTCAAATCCTGTGTCGCGTACCAAAACACAGACAATACCCATACAACCAGATCAAGACAAACATCTGTGTGCCCTATACAATCATCTGTCATGTGCGGAGATCGAACCCGCGACCGCTAGCACATCAGCCAGTTGCTAAGACATCGCTATCCGTATATTTAAAAAAGAACTGACATATAAATTCGCCGACCCGCACTAAAGCTGTATGAGAATAGTTTACAACTTTTTCCGAAATAGGTCTTTATTAGGAATACATGAATTTAATTAAAAGTCTAAAAACGGATTTTATCGCGTTTATTTAAATTTACTGTTTAACAATATTTAATTTAAATTATTTCCCGACGTTTCGGACCCTTTACAGCGTCCATGATCTCGGGGGACTGAGGTGGTGGGTGTTCGGACACCTATTGTTAAACAGTAAATTTAAATAAACGCGATAAAATCCGTTTTTAGACTTTTAATTAAATGAATAAAATTCGCGTAAATATAAGAGAACAATACATGAATTCTTAAATTTATACTGTTAATTATTTTTTTATTTTCAGTACGAGACTAATTCATATCCTACTCTATAATATTTTAAATACGAAAGTTTGTCTGTATGTTTGTTACTCTTTCACGCAAAAACTACTTAACGGATTTAGATGAAACTTTACAGTAACATAGCATATACATCAGAATAACACATAGGCTACAATTTATAAAGATTTCGTATAATATGGCAATAACATAGTTTAAAAAATATCCTACGAAAACGCGTAAGTGACGCTTGGTGCTTACCTTTTTTTCGCGAGAATTTACTAGTCGACTATGCAATATTACTGTGCACTCTGCGAGCGTGCAGGAACGTTTTTTGTATGAGATTCTTTGTTACCGAGCTGTAGTAAAAATTTGATACGGATATTCTGAAGTCTGGAGAAGGACATAGGATACGTTTTGTCAATAAAATCAAGCGGGCGAAGCCGCGGGAGGAAGCTAGTAATTAAATAAATTAAGAGTACTTTGGGAATAATTTAAAAATAAAACAATAATATATTCATAATATTTATTATAAACTTACTTTCTAAAACTAATAATACTATAAAAAAATCTAATACCAATGAATTTACATCAATGGTATCGACGGTAACTAGCGGACTGTGTCGCACCGCTCGAAGTATACGCCTTAGTGCCTTAGAGCATATACTACTGGAGGCAGCTTCCCGTAGGTCGAAAGTGTAGAAGAGCTTGTAGAGAGAGATATATATCGGACTACATGCTATCTCTCTTTAGTCACACGCGATTGGCTCTTAATTTTCTCCCTTTATGGCGTAAACCATAGCTATTGGAGAGTCAGTTGTACTGTGACCAATCGCGTGCGACTAGAGAGATAGCATGTCGTCCGAAATGTCTGTCTCTCTCTACAACCTCATCTACACTTTCGGCCTCCGGGAAGCTGCCTCCAGTACTACATGCTCTAAGGTATACGCAATAATTAAAACATACATACAATATATATCAGGCACTATAAATATCTCAGTTGTGTCTTAAAAACACAATTTACAGTATAAACTCAATTATCCATATTGTATTCTACTGTAAATTATAAATTGAATCTAAAATCTTAAATCCGATAATCTGTACTTTAATTCATTTATAGGGCCTTTTTCACCGGTTGCAGATAAAGCTATCTGACGTATATCGGTATTTAACTGATAAAAATTCCTGATATATTTTTCTTTTTCAATATCAAAATCCTCGCTATTGTCAGATATTTCTGATCGCAACCTGTGTATCCAAAAGTTGTGTATTAGTCGAGATGAAATAGGTCCCAAGGACTTGTTTTACCTCCTACTGATAAATATTATCAGTAACTTAGGTGCGTAATAAACTTTATTAACAAGCGGTGAAACAGGACATTACAATATCAATATTAATATAAAATAGGCAAGGTTTAAAGATCTATTTTCAGGATATGAAAGATTTTACACCGCATATCGAAGACGGGCGAAGAAAATTAAATATTTATGTTAACTTTTTGTCTCAGATTGATATGTATTGTACATTTATTATAGGATCAAATAATAAGGGCACTAAATCTTGTTATTTTATCTAAAAACACTCCTAAAAATATAATAATATTTTTTGTGAAATTAAACGAGTAATAAAAGTTTATGTATATTATCAATATATAAAACGAAATGCCTCCCCTCAACGTGAGTGTGTTTTCGCTCGAACCCCCTCCCCCCCACCTTTAAACGCCTCACGTAATTAATGAATGCCCCCTTTTCTACACACAACCAATTATATAAACTACTTTTATTTATAATTAAAATCATCGAAAATTTGAATTACAATGCATTCGTAATATTATTATTACTTACGGACTTACTAATAAAACTTTTAATGATAATTACTTTATAAAAACTATCTATAGTCAAATTTAATGTCTTTAATTTTCTATATGGTAATTTATATAAATGCAAGAAAAATATCAATTTTTATCAAATTTTGATCCCTACGTAGTAAAAGTTATTAAGAACATTTTCTGGTAATTCTTAAAAATATTTTTTATAAGGCACATTGTTATATCAAAAGTCAATCATATAATATTAATATAATGAAGGCATAGTTAAAACATTATAATTATAACTGTAATACGATTTATTTGTAAAATATCACATTTTTCAATCAACATTGCTTAATTAACTAGGAAATCACGAATTTATTGACACATTTTAATAGAATTTATACAAAAAAGTATAGTTCTTTAGAGATTATTAAAATAGTAACTGTATCTTTACACAATTTATATTAAATATTATAAAAAATGTACTCATATTTTCTATGTATCATTACAATTCTATTAAAATAAATCAAAAAGACACTTTAAAATATTTTCAATGGCAACTGAATTATTTAATATGACAATTAATTTATTAAAAAAATGTCTATTAATATAGTATAAAATGTTATAACAATTCTTCTTCCAAAAATTACAATAAAAATACTTTCATTATAAGCTTAACACGTCGAACTTTTTACCTTATATACTTTACCTTAATGTAAATATTTATTATATAATTTATATACAATTATCTATATATTTGTGCGATATAGCAATTATTGTTGTCTATTAAAAAAAAAAAAGATTTTTTTCTATATTTGTCAAGTTAATTTACTATTTTATTATTTATTTGTTTATATTATATTATGAAATATTATCAGAATTGTTATGTCAAAGTTTAAGTATAATAAGCTATGTCTATATACTAGTGAGATAGGTAAATAAATGTAAGAATATTTTATTTTGTCTTATTATATACTCCATGTATATATATTTTTTAATATCAATTAAACATTAAGAAATGATTGAAGAATTTTTTAACGAAATAAGTGTTGCAGGAAGTTTTTAATCTTCTTGCAGATTAAAAAACTATACATATATGTATATACTTAGTTTGATAATTAGTTTTAAAAAAAAAAACACAGATTTAAGAGTCATCCACAAAATGCAACCGAGGAATGATTCAGCATAAAAGAAGTTTTGTCATGTCTCTTTTCTACACAATTAGTTTTACATTACTACGTACTACGTAGAGTAACCCAAGAAAATAAAATATCCTTCTGTCTACGTATTAATAAATGTCCTTTGCAACTTTTTTGTGTATTCTTAGTAGTAATCTTCTAAAATTTTCAGCATTAAATTTTAAGAATCCTGCAGTTCGTTTCGTTAAAGTATTTCTTTTCCAAAGGTTTAAACATTTTACAACTTGTATTTAACTTATTTTTCTTCTAAGCTGTTCAGCCGCTTTATGAATCCTGTTCGGTTATTAAGTTAGGTCGGTTAACGCGTCTTTTCCTCAACGTTCCGAGTATTTGGAGCATTTCTTTGACGGCTTCGGGTTGGTCATCCTTGGGTTTTTTCTCCATGAAGTTCTGTTCGGTGGATTTCAGTTGGAACTTTCCGCCCTTTATCTGGTCTACTATCGCGTCTATTGCACCGCCTGAAATAAGAAATGTTGGTAGATTTAGGCATTTGATATGAACAGAGCAGTATATTTCAGTAATAATATATAATCTATTCTATCTATATGTATATGTATAATCTATTCGGTAATACTTTTGAAGTCCTTGTAAATTAATTGTAGCATTAGTTGTATATCTTTGATATACAATATTTGTATGCGGGTATATTTTTGTTATTTCTGGTGTATTGGTACCCATACATAAACATTGTCAGATTCAATGTGTTGAAAATATTGATAATTTAAATTTTAAAGAATTATTGAAAAAACTTTCAACTTGGATTCAGAGTATGTCTAATTCAGTATACTACCTATATTATAGATGTGAAATGTAAGTTTGTTTGTTACGCTTTCACACGAAAACTACTTAACTGATCATCATGAAACTTTGTACACATATTCTTGGAGGTATGAAAAGTAACATAGGATACTTTTTATTTAAAAAAAATATTTTTTACGAAAGATAAAAAATGTTGTTTGCCAATAAGTCTCAAAATCTAGATACTTCAACGCCATCTATCATTCCAGTAATTGATTTATTTCTATGGTAATGATCTCTGCTACATATTTAATAGCTTCAATGCGAGAGAAGCCGCGGGTAATAGCTAGTTAGTAATACTATAACATACCACCATTCTGCTTCGTCTTCTTCAGCGAGGCTCCCTTGCTGGCCAGCAAGTCCGCCATGCCCTCTGCCGAGGGGATCGGCAGAACAGCTGGTGGCGGTGGAGGGGGAGGGGGAGGAGGGGGCGGCGCTAGAGGTGGCGCGGGGGGAGCGGGGGGCGCCGGGGGGACTGCGGACTCTGCGGGTACGGGGGGCTCGGGGGGGAGACATGGGGAGGGTGGGCGCTCGGCTTCTAAATCTAGAAAATGGGAAATGTAAATAAGAGTCGATTGGTTGTTATTAGTTATATTATTATCTATACTAATATACACAAGAAAGATTTGTTTCTTTATTTGTAGGAAAAAAACTTTGAAACTACTGAACTGATCGTTATAGTTATTTTATACTTTAAAATATATTACTAACAGAAACATTATTGATAAAATATTTGGAACGTTATAATTTAAAGTTATTTTTCTATAACCCATGATCATAATAATAAACATAAAAATTAAAACTATACTTAGGCCAAATTCGATATGGAATTTTTGTACACAAACCAAAGGCATCGCATGTCACATTTTTCCTAGTTATACATCAAAAAATTTATTTTAACATTGTTTCCTAGAATTTAAGTTAACCGCCCAATACGTAATACGCAAGAAAATTTGCTTGAAAAAAAAATTATTACTAATATACATCACCCTAAATTTGAGCACTGCTAGGAAAATTTCGCTGATAAGTATAAATTTGTTTCTTTTTTTTTTTTGATCAGTCGTTATATTGTTGAAGGTAAATTGTAATCGATTTTTATACACAACTTTAAATATTATTTTTATTCAATGTAAGTAAAGTAAAATAAATAACAAAAGAGAGTGAGTGTCTGAATACAGATTTTTAATCGTAATAAATCCATTATACGGTTACCTGTAACCGTATAATGGATTTATTATGATATAATGGATTTATTATATTTAATGGATTTATTATATGGATTTATGTATGTTAGTCATAAGCCTATGATTAAATAAATAAATAATTTTTAAAACAAATGTTTTATTTTGAATGCTATTCAAGCATAGTGTAGCTTATTATGAAAATATTTAGAAATCATTCAGTAGGAAATTAGTTATACCCACGTTAACAAGTATATTTTACCTCTATAACAAATAATTATAGATAAAATATAAATATATCTAACTCCCTGATTTATTTATTTTAAGTTTTGTGTAGCTTGTACGACTGTGTATAAATATAAAAAAATTAAATTACATTTAAAAATTATTGTAATTATTTTCCAATAGTTTGTTAACATCTGCCTATGGTTGGTTGCTAAGCAGCGGTTTGTTGGTAAACATTCCATATCGGATTTGGCTTTAGTAACAATATAACATTATTGTGACTGACGAGGTCTGAATTTTTTTTTTTTTTTTAATAAAATAATATGAATAATAATAATAATAAAATAATATATTTTTAATAATATGGGTCAAAACAGCGGAATATTACTTCGTTTACTATGGCTATCATCACAAGTCTAAGCAAAATAAAGAATAATTTTCAAAGTAAGTTACTTTACTTAATTCTTCTATTAATTCAAAGATACTCACCAACTCCCTTCTCTTCTACTACTGGAACCTCCTTAATCTCTTCTTTAATAACTTCTTTAATCTCTTTCTTCTCATTTCCGCCGTTTTCGAAGTAACTTATCCTCGACATAAGATTAGATTTCTTAGGCGGTCTACTTCTCTCTAATTCTGCTAATTTCTTTTCCGCTCTCTCGGCTCTTTCTAACGCCTTCTGCGCATCTTCTTCCGCTAGTTTTATCTTCTCCTCCCATACTAGAATGTCTGTATCTTCGTGCTTTTCTGCTAATTTTAACTGTGGATGAAGATTAATTAAAGTTAGTTTTAAGGTTCTATAATATATTCAAAAATTGCTTAGTGAGTAAGATAACTAATGTTTCCTAAGACAACTTTCTTGTATATCAGATTCCCATTTTCTCCATTGTCCCCATGTCCACCAACTTGTAGTTCTCTCATTTATTCCATGTCCCTGAAGGGCTGATCTTTCAGTGCATCTTGCAAGTTATCCCCCTCATTGAGTAGTAAACCTGGTTTTTGCATCATTTTTCCTGATGAACTACCCAGTGAACACATGTGTGACATTGACTTTAAAATGACGTGATGAGGTGAAAAAAAATTACGTAAGTCTGACATAATATTTACTATGTTGGTTGACTTTCATTTGTGGTCGGGTTGTATTGCATCACTGACCTAATATTGACTTGAAACTTAACTGTGACGTCATATCAGCTTAACGTCACACGAAGTCACACACATGTCACATGAAGGTAAGTTTTACGGGAAAATCTCGGCGTCACTATGATATCATTATTATATCAGATTAACATTCATATATTTATTACGTTTTTATTACGTTAGTTTTACGTCAGGAGGTATGAAATACTAAGTCACATATGACATCTTACGTAAATGATGTCATCCTGGCATAAGTTTTAGGTTAATGTGTTCACTGTGTAACAGTTGCTTATCCTCCCCACCTGCAATTCTTCCAGCTGTTCCTTGTGCCTGCAGGACTGCTGCTCCAGTGCGTCCCGCAGGTTGTCCACCTCACTCAGCAGCAGGCCCAGCCTCTCATCAGTGTCCAGCTCTCCCATCAGTAAAGCACTTTGATGAGCCAAAACTTTGGCTCGTTTCTTGGCATCTCGGGCTTCAGACTTGTAACTGAAATGAGATATTATCACAGATAAATTATTTTATTGATAAACTTATATTATTTTTGTAAATCGTTTGATCTTCACTATTCTCAGAATTAGGTAGAGACAATCAAAGATCAAATTTTAATACTAAGCACGCTTTTGAGACTAACATTTCAAGTATTTT
The DNA here is from genome assembly GCA_036937285.1 of Euphydryas editha. Taxonomy (NCBI): domain Eukaryota; kingdom Metazoa; phylum Arthropoda; class Insecta; order Lepidoptera; family Nymphalidae; genus Euphydryas; species Euphydryas editha. The sequence continues at coordinate 14,856,138 of JAUPFZ010000023.1, forward strand.
AATAGGTAATGTATGGTTCACTATAGAACAGTACTATACAAGACGAAGACACTACAGGTTAGTGAATAATTCCCCTAGAGAGTGATGATCGCTATCAGGTATTTATGATAACTGGGACCGACTGTTTTACGTGCTCTCCGAGGCAAGGTGGGGAGACCCACAAGGACATACACTCAGACCAAAAACAAAATTTTTAACAAATACAAATATCCTATAATTATAAATTATTTAATTTTTCTTTTTTTTTCACTCACGTTTCAGCCATCTCCCTGTCTTTGTCTGCATTGTTCTTCAAGGCGCTCATCTCTTCCATGAGTAGTTTGGACACGCGGTTGTGTCTCTCTAACTGATTCCTCAGATCTTGTAGTTCTTTTTCCTGCTTGCTGCATTTTTCTTTTTCCGCTTCGAGTTCCTGTAAAGTTAATTTACGTTACAATTATTAAAGGTTGAAATTTTTATATTACCCTTACATCATTCTGAGACCCCTACAGCCAGGAGCTTTTGTATAATGAATAAGAGATGGATAATGTTAGTTTTGTTTGACAGCAAGAAGAAAGACCAAACTTAAATCATATTTGATACAAGTGTTTTATCTTGTGCGCGTGCGCGCGCGTGCGTGAGCGTGCGAGCGCCAGCGTGCACGTGCGGGTGCGTGTACGTGCGGGTGCGTGCACGTGCGGGTGCGTGCACGTGCGGGTGCGTGCACGTGCGGGTGCGTGCACGTGTGTGTGTGTGTGTGTGTACCTGCGCCAGCTGCACGTTGAGCTCGTGCGCCTCGAACTCGTGCAGGCGCGCGGCGCCCGCGTCCGTCTGCAGCGCCGCCACCTGCGTGTGTGTGTGTGTGTGTGTGTGTGTGTACCTGCGCCAGCTGCACGTTGAGCTCGTGCGCCTCGAACTCGTGCAGGCGCGCGGCGCCCGCGTCCGTCTGCAGCGCCGCCACCTGCGTGTGTGTGTGTGTGTACCTGCGCCAGCTGCACGTTGAGCTCGTGCGCCTCGAACTCGTGCAGGCGCGCGGCGCCCGCGTCCGTCTGCAGCGCCGCCACCTGCGTGTGTGTGTGTGTGTGTGTGTGTGTGTACCTGCGCCAGCTGCACGTTGAGCTCGTGCGCCTCGAACTCGTGCAGGCGCGCGGCGCCCGCGTCCGTCTGCAGCGCCGCCACCTGCGTGTGTGTGTGTGTGTGTGTGTGTGTGTACCTGCGCCAGCTGCACGTTGAGCTCGTGCGCCTCGAACTCGTGCAGGCGCGCGGCGCCCGCGTCCGTCTGCAGCGCCGCCACCTGCGTGTGTGTGTGTGTGTACCTGCGCCAGCTGCACGTTGAGCTCGTGCGCCTCGAACTCGTGCAGGCGCGCGGCGCCCGCGTCCGTCTGCAGCGCCGCCACCTGCGTGTGTGTGTGTGTGTGTGTGTGTGTGTACCTGCGCCAGCTGCACGTTGAGCTCGTGCGCCTCGAACTCGTGCAGGCGCGCGGCGCCCGCGTCCGTCTGCAGCGCCGCCACCTGCGTGTGTGTGTGTGTGTGTGTGTGTGTGTACCTGCGCCAGCTGCACGTTGAGCTCGTGCGCCTCGAACTCGTGCAGGCGCGCGGCGCCCGCGTCCGTCTGCAGCGCCGCCACCTGCGTGTGTGTGTGTGTGTGTGTGTGTGTGTGTACCTGCGCCAGCTGCACGTTGAGCTCGTGCGCCTCGAACTCGTGCAGGCGCGCGGCGCCCGCGTCCGTCTGCAGCGCCGCCACCTGCGTGTGTGTGTGTGTGTGTGTGTGTGTGTACCTGCGCCAGCTGCACGTTGAGCTCGTGCGCCTCGAACTCGTGCAGGCGCGCGGCGCCCGCGTCCGTCTGCAGCGCCGCCACCTGCGTGTGTGTGTGTGTGTGTGTGTGTGTGTGTACCTGCGCCAGCTGCACGTTGAGCTCGTGCGCCTCGAACTCGTGCAGGCGCGCGGCGCCCGCGTCCGTCTGCAGCGCCGCCACCTGCGTGTGTGTGTGTGTGTGTGTGTGTGTGTACCTGCGCCAGCTGCACGTTGAGCTCGTGCGCCTCGAACTCGTGCAGGCGCGCGGCGCCCGCGTCCGTCTGCAGCGCCGCCACCTGCGTGTGTGTGTGTGTGTGTGTGTGTGTGTGTGTGTACCTGCGCCAGCTGCACGTTGAGCTCGTGCGCCTCGAACTCGTGCAGGCGCGCGGCGCCCGCGTCCGTCTGCAGCGCCGCCACCTGCGTGTGTGTGTGTGTGTGTGTGTGTGTGTACCTGCGCCAGCTGCACGTTGAGCTCGTGCGCCTCGAACTCGTGCAGGCGCGCGGCGCCCGCGTCCGTCTGCAGCGCCGCCACCTGCGTGTGTGTGTGTGTGTGTGTGTGTGTGTGTACCTGCGCCAGCTGCACGTTGAGCTCGTGCGCCTCGAACTCGTGCAGGCGCGCGGCGCCCGCGTCCGTCTGCAGCGCCGCCACCTGCGTGTGTGTGTGTGTGTGTGTGTGTGTGTACCTGCGCCAGCTGCACGTTGAGCTCGTGCGCCTCGAACTCGTGCAGGCGCGCGGCGCCCGCGTCCGTCTGCAGCGCCGCCACCTGCGTGTGTGTGTGTGTGTACCTGCGCCAGCTGCACGTTGAGCTCGTGCGCCTCGAACTCGTGCAGGCGCGCGGCGCCCGCGTCCGTCTGCAGCGCCGCCACCTGCGTGTGTGTGTGTGTGTGTGTGTGTGTGTACCTGCGCCAGCTGCACGTTGAGCTCGTGCGCCTCGAACTCGTGCAGGCGCGCGGCGCCCGCGTCCGTCTGCAGCGCCGCCACCTGCGTGTGTGTGTGTGTGTGTGTGTGTGTGTGTGTACCTGCGCCAGCTGCACGTTGAGCTCGTGCGCCTCGAACTCGTGCAGGCGCGCGGCGCCCGCGTCCGTCTGCAGCGCCGCCACCTGCGTGTGTGTGTGTGTGTGTGTGTGTGTGTGTGTACCTGCGCCAGCTGCACGTTGAGCTCGTGCGCCTCGAACTCGTGCAGGCGCGCGGCGCCCGCGTCCGTCTGCAGCGCCGCCACCTGCGTGTGTGTGTGTGTGTGTGTGTGTGTACCTGCGCCAGCTGCACGTTGAGCTCGTGCGCCTCGAACTCGTGCAGGCGCGCGGCGCCCGCGTCCGTCTGCAGCGCCGCCACCTGCGTGTGTGTGTGTGTGTGTGTGTACCTGCGCCAGCTGCACGTTGAGCTCGTGCGCCTCGAACTCGTGCAGGCGCGCGGCGCCCGCGTCCGTCTGCAGCGCCGCCACCTGCGTGTGTGTGTGTGTGTGTGTGTGTGTGTACCTGCGCCAGCTGCACGTTGAGCTCGTGCGCCTCGAACTCGTGCAGGCGCGCGGCGCCCGCGTCCGTCTGCAGCGCCGCCACCTGCGTGTGTGTGTGTGTGTGTGTGTGTGTGTGTGTACCTGCGCCAGCTGCACGTTGAGCTCGTGCGCCTCGAACTCGTGCAGGCGCGCGGCGCCCGCGTCCGTCTGCAGCGCCGCCACCTGCGCGCTCAGCTCGCTCACCGTTCGCTTCAGGAACTCGACTTCCTCGTTGCTGGCGTCCGATGCTGCGAGGAGATAAGGAAGCATTCAAGTATTGTGTAACGCAATTTTTGTAAAGTTTTGACCCTCCCTCCCCCCATGTAACACTCCGTAACATTTTTCTGTACCCCCCCCCTCCCTAGACGTTACATCACACCAAAGTTACCATTTTTACCTAAAATACACAATTATGTTGCGCCACGAACCGCAAAGTCACTAAAATACCTTTGTTATTGTTTTAATTGCGTTTGCGGTAATAATAAATAAAACAAGAGATTTCTAACTCGTAATACATGGAGAAGCCTACGTTTAGCAGTGGACATCCAATGGCTGATATGATAATGATGATGATGAACATATGAAGAACAAAATAACAATGACGTGCAATACAATCACGGGATTCGCCGTAAAACATAAACAAAAAGGATTGCCAACTCAGGAGACTCTAATTTCCTAGTTTTTTATTTAAATTAAAAAAGAAAACAATGTTACATAACGTGTTGCATGAACCCCCTACCGTTCTTGTAACGCATCGTAACGTTTTACAAGACGAAGTTGAAGGGGTCCACCCTAAATTGCGTTACGTAATATTTTAACGCCCCCTAACGGGTGAGTGGGGTCAGGAAATATACGTCGATAATAGCTATTGATTTGCTAAATTATAGTAAAGTTTTGCCAATTTTTAAAAAGGGACATCGTAGTGATCCCAGTAATTAAAGACCCATTTCAATCTTACCGTCCTTAAGTAAAAATTTTGAAAAAATTATACTAAATCAACTTGTTTTTCATTTTAATGTTAATGGAATTTTTCACAGTGAACAATATGGTTTCACTAGAGGTTGCTCTACGACAGATGCCGGTGTGGCACTTTTCAAACATATATATGATGCTTGGGAGAGGTCACAAAATGCTATTGGTGTATTTTGTGACTTATCAAAGGCATTTGATTGCGTAGACCACGGGATTTTATTAACTAAACTAGAATAATACGGTGTTACTGGTAAACTTGATAGGATGGTAACTCTTGATCTCATTGCTTCATATCTATCTAGTAGAATGCAGCATGTATCAATAAACGGGACGAAGTCTTCTGGATTTGTGCTAAAAATGGGCGTTCCACAAGGATCGATTCTAGCTCCTTTTCTTTTTTAAATATATATAAATGATCTGCCATTTTATGTTAAGGATATTTGTGATATAGAATTAAACAGAACAGAATTGGTTTAAACACACAACCTCGTTTTGAACGCCAAAAAAACCAAGTGCGTTGTATTTTCGTTGCCTAATGTTAAACATCCAAAATATAATTTAGAAATAAATAACGAAAGGCTTATTGTCAATGATACTACAGTATTCTTAGGGATAAATTTGGACTCAAAACTTCAGTGGAGTTCCCATTTGTCATCCTTGAATGGTAGACTCAGCTCCGCAGCATTCGCAGTAAGAAAAGTGCGACAACTGACCGATGTTGCTACTGCGCGTTTAACATATTTTAGCTATTTCCATAGTATTATGTCTTACGGTCTGTTACTGTGGGGTAATTCTACAGATATTGAAACTGTATTTATTTTGCAAAAAAGGGCTATTCGTGGCATTTACGATCTTGGAGCTAGAGTCTCCCTACGGGATGTTTTTCCACAGATAGACATATTAACAATTGCGTCGCAGTATATTTATAACAATATTATATATATTCACCAGAATATTCATTGTTTTGAAATAAATAGTATTAATCGCGCTGTAAACACTAGAAGGAATAACAAAATTGTAACTCCAAGCTTCCGACTGCGCAAAGTAAACGTTTCCTTTCTGGGTTATGGTATTCGCATGTATAACAAAATACCACAAACAATTTTGGAATTGTCTCATAATAAATTTAAAGATTTTATTTAAAAAAAAAATAATAGACAAAGCTTATTATTCGGTACAGGATTACTTAGTCGATAAAGATGTGTGGACTTAGTGGCGCTGTATTTCATGCAAGATATTACTAATTTTATACTAAAACACATTTTATATATTATTTTCAAAAGAGTAACTGCGGAGTTTCTTGCCGATTCTTCTCTGCAGAATCTACATTCCGAATCGGTGTTAGCTTTACTTTTACAAAATAATAATCACTTGAAAGTGTTAATTTGTAAAATGACGATTCGAAGGTGCTCTTGGGGCCTATTTGAATAAAGTTAATTTTGATTTTGATTTATTACGTAACTTACATTAGCAATAATTGTGAAATCTTTGCTGTCAAATTGCAATTTTGTGAATAAAAATATATTATTACACTACCATATATATTAAATATGTACAATTTAGTCGAGAAAATAATATTACATTTTTTTTATAATTATTTTTCATAAACAATACATTGTTTTATACATTATTTATTAAATTGTATTGAATTTGTTATTCTGATATTTTTATTGTAACATTTCATCAGCTGTTTTAATTTTCCATATTGTCATTTTGGGAAATTTCCTTAAGATGGCATTGTCGTGAGTCACATTTGTCTTGAAAAGAATCATCAAACAGTTTACACACACAGATGCTTACTACTACGCCTCTACAATATTTCATTATTAAGTAATATAACTTTAGCTAACACTAAAATAAGTAGTTATTTAAAACAACCTTATCAGTAGGTGTGACTCAACGTGTGATTATTAATGTTGTGACTTTGTTCAGGTTTTTTTTTTTTTCGTTTTAATTATATAAATATTATTTTATAAAAAAATATACTTTGTTTACTTTAATAAATAAAAAAACTGATATAAATTTTTGAATGAAAATTTTAGTTACTTTATAATAATATGATATAATAATAATTAAATATTCTTATTTAATTAAAAGTCTATATAGGATTTTATCGTGTTTATTTAAAACTTTACAGTTTAACAATATTTTAAATTATTTCCCGACGTTTCGGACCCTTTACAGCGTCCATGATCTCGGGGGACTGAGGTGGTGGGTGTCCGAATAATGAATTCATTGTTACATACCCCGCTTTTTATACAATTAAAGCTTTTTATACAAATTTCTTTATTGTAAACCAAAACTAAATAAAATAAATCTGACCTGAACTGAATCAGCCTTTAAGCGTACCACTACTGGACAAAGTTCTCTTCTCCATATTGGACAAGCGTTGGAGCTTAATACACCACGCTAGGTAAACGTACGTAACGATCACTATCAGATGGTTTTGATAATAACCAGGATCGAATGCCTAACTTGCTCTCCGAGGCACGGTGGGAAGACCTAGAAGAACCCAGACTAAAAACAAATATTTGAACAAATACAAATATCTGAATTCTGCCCCCAGCGGTAATCGAATCTGCGACCGTCAACGTTGCGGTGACTACTCGTACCACTATCAAAATTGGTTGAAAATAATATACATATAAAAATGTAGAAAAGACAGTCTTATCGTTAAAAGAGAGAAAATTTCCAGACAACCTTTGGGACAAGGACAAGAGAATGAAGAGAATAAAGGGGAAATAATGTGTACCAATGATAATAATTACATGTATATATAATTATTAGGGAGCAAATTAGTCATGTGACCATTCAAAAATATTCCCATAATAAACTTTCATATTATATTTTGTATAATGACGTTTAATTTTTTAAAAGAGTACTGAGAGTTTTTTTCCTCTCGACCAACACTTGGGACATTAGATTAAGTTATTTAATTTATTGTAATATTTAATAAAGCCGGTGATACAATAGTAATAATTATGATGTCTACCAAGACTTTAACATGTAATAATTGGACGTATTTATTTTAAATGATTTTTTTTGACATTCGTTAGGTGTGTAAAATCACCTTATGACAAAATAAATATTTTAATTTCATTTCATTTCATACCATTTCATACGTTTTAACAAACAAAGTCTTGATGCATAGTTTTTTTAGTCAGAAAACTATGTTCTTAACAAATTTCCCTATTGATGAAATCTCATAGAATCCCATTAAAAGCGACAAAAGCCAAATAGAAACCAATAAATATTTATGGGATTCTACGAGATTTTTTCAAAAGGGTTGAACTATTGATCGCTATTACTAGCAAAAAAAAACTATGATAGTTTTAACATTAAGGAGATATCATCATTCTATTGTTTTCGTACTGAAATACAGAATAAATTAAAAAATAGTAAGTAATACTGATTGTTCAAAATTGCTTTTAATTCAAAGAAATGTGTTAATGTGTGCGTGCATGCAGCACGGTGTGCGTATTTTTGCATTCCTACTCTTTAAAAATGAATCAGTGGAATTTCACTATGTTTAAGGGACTGTTCACTTTTTATCAATGTGAGAATCGTACCATGCAGAATTAGCGGCTATTCAATGTATGAGTATGTAAATATCAGAGTCCACTGATTTGATCATTGAATATGTTTATGTGTATTAGTGAGTATTCAATAACTTGTTGTTTACGCATCATGTCCAGACAATGAAAATTTTATTATTATTATATTATTAAAACAAACATATACTTTTGTTACTCACTTATTACTTATAGTTATTGCCAGTATAAAAATTATTATCATTACGTATTATTAAATTATTACGGCGGTATTTTACATTTTTCTGACACTTTTGATCTCGTCTGTCTTCCTTTAAATCTTTTATGTTTTGTAAGAGAATAAAAATTTATACTAAATTACAAGTAAACGAGTTTCACTAAAGAAATTCCATTTCTTGAGCTTAAACACTTGTTATTGAAATTCACTGATATGTAGTGAATATAGCTTCACTAACGTAATTAATGAAAACACTGCTTCATGTTCAGAGAGTACGTGCGTATGTCGATGTGTGTGTGCGTTGCTTGCACATCACACGTGCTTAAATATACAACAATGAAATTATAGGTCTTTCCAGTTTTCCTGTAAAGTATGCCTTTGTCTTAGTACAAGTGTGAATCAACTTACAATTACGTACGCCTATAAATAAACAATGGTAATCAATAAATGGTAAAAACGTACAAAATACCGAATTGTCAGTATAAATGGAAAAAATAGTTTTTCATTGGAACGATTCTGCTATTTAAATCGTGTTCCAATTATCGATTAGTGACATTTAACATGAGAATTTTTTAACAGACTTAAAAAAGAAACACATTTCCAATCCGCTTGTATTTTTTTGTTTGTTACCTCAGAGCTCCGTCATTTATGAACCGATGGGGTACACAGGGTGGAATACACACTTTCCGTTTGGTAACAATTAAATTTTAAAAAACGACATCATCTATGAAGTTAAAAAAATGGCGATAATTTTTTTTTTTTAGCTCGAAGTTTATTTTTTCAAAATCATTTTTCAATCTAGTTTGGTACCAATCCCATTGAAAACAGTCATTATGAAATTTATGTCGACCATTGATCGACCATTACACGAAAGTGACGACAGAATCGCGCTCCTCATTACCAACAATACTCCATCGGAAATTCAATACGAAACCATTATGACGTGACTAAATTTGCCATGCCAAAAACAAGTACCTACATGTTATAAAGTTTTTGTCGACCATTATGATACAATAGTGATGTGGTACCTACAGAATGCCATATTTATTATACATTGTTACTATAAAATACAAAATAACCAGTAGTTTACCTGTGTCTGTAGCGTCAGTGAGGTCGATGTCAACAGCTGTAGCCGGCAGCGCGTGCAGGAGAGCCGTGCTGCGTCTCTTCAACTGCTTGTTTTGCTTGTACCACTCTCCGGCCTGTTGCATAACCCTGGAAAGAAAACGTTATATTACAACAATATCTTTATATAGATACTCTATTCCTCTTGACCTCTTTTTTGCTGAGGTGTCGTAAAAGGTGACTAAGACATTAGTGGTGCAAATAATTATTATTTTTAATTTTTTTGACGTGATAACGTCTAGTAAATTGATGAAAGCTATCGGGTATTTTTTTCAAAAATGACGCCATTTTGTCACGTGTCACAAGTGAGCGAGAGCGCAGAACAAGCGATAGTGAGGCATGATCAGTTCTTATGATGCATCTCTCTTACACTCCATCGGACCGCGTTCTAGCACATCAATTCTACATCTATGTTTTCTTATGACGTTATCACGTAAAAATTATCGTCCGTAAACCAACTTTACAGACCAGACAACCTTTTTTTTTTAACTCTATAATCGATACCGATTTGCCAAGCGGTGACTGGTAGAGAATAATAGTCTCAACCTCTTTCTTGCCGACGGACGTGTCATAAAACGCGACCAGGATGGTGATGAGCAGTAGCGTCATTATATCCTACCACAACCCATTGCGGCAACCCGCCTACCAAGCGTGGCGAGTATTGGCAACCAAGAGATGATGGGGGTAGCATACATTCAGCAAATGAACATTTTGATGATATTTTTTGTGTATGAGTTCCTGAATGATTTAGATTCACAATTGCACCCAATAGATGGCGCTGGCTGTCTGTAAGCCAATTGCTTTTAAGGACTTTTTTTTTGGACAAGACTTCGAAAACTAAGTCTAGTTAGTAAATATGTAAATTAAATAATGTAAATAAAATATAACCTCAACATTGAAAGTCAGACCACGAAGCGTATTAAAATACAGGGAATTCGCTCATAATTGATATTTTCGAAACGAAATTGCACAAATAGAAACATTAAATAGGATAAATAAGACTAAATAATTTAGTTCAAATATATATCACGTGTAAAGGGACTTAACACACATAGGCTTAACAAATTATTTTATTATTAAATTTATTTATTTTTATACGAGTTCTTTAATCTATGTTACACTGATTACAATTAAAAACCCTAGAAGCAATACATATGTACTTTTCTGGTCGGTCATGTTAAACAAGAAATGTATTAATAGCTTCATTAATGCTTATAATTGTCGGAATTCGATCAAACTCATACCAATTGTATATGTTTTCACTAGCTGATCCGCGTGGTTTTACACGTGTGGACGTTAATGGTTAAGCTCCACTTCTATATGGTATATCAAGATGAAAACTACACGAAATTTTAAGTTAGACCTTCAGGATGACAACTATGAAAGTTGCATCCAATTTAATGTTGCAGATTTTGCGTAATGCCGGAACAAATATAAGACATGCGGACAAAAATTCTAAAAATAATAGTTTAGGATTCTAATGCTCTCATAGACACCTTTCTAATTAGTTTATGCTAAATATTGACGACCGCTCTGGTGTAGTGGTGCGAGTAGTCCCTTCAACATCGGCGGTCGCGGGTTCGATTCCGCCTCGGAGCAGATATTTGTATTTGTATAAATATTTGTTTCCGGTCTACGTGTATGTCCTCGTGGGTCTCTCCACCGTGCCTCGGAGATGCTCTCTGATAACGATCGTTAGATAAATTATCTGCCGATCCGCAGTGGAGTAGCGTGGTGGATTAAGCTCCAATCCTTCTCAGATATGTAGAAGAGGCCCAGCCGAGGGAGCCCAGCAGTAGGATGTTTACAGGCTGTTTCAGTTCAGTAAAAATATTTCTCTTGTACAGACCTCGGTCGGTTAAAATTTTACAATAGGTATGTATTAGATGACTTCATTATCCGGCTTTTTTTTCCCTCTCGGCCAACACTAGGGACACTAGATTAAGTTATTTATTGTAATATTTAATAAAGCCGATGATTTATTAGCATTTTATGTCTACCGAGACTTCAATGTTATTTATAAATTTAAACATGTAATAATTTGACGTATTTATTTTAAATGATTTTTTTTTTTTGACATTCGTTGTGTGTAAAATCACCTTATGACGAAATAAACATTTTAATTAAGCCCCCTCCCCTTCGCTCCACTGCAATATTGATTTGAACTTGACGTTGCGTAATTGAGAACACAATCTTGATGAAAGATGATCACGGAAATGTGATACTATATATATCGACTTACAGCCTATCTAGATACGCTGCTAGCTAAATATAGGTAAGACTAACATAAACATCCGATTTTACCTGTAATCCTTATTATTTTTTTTATTTGAATTGAATTTGGGTCCAAACTCCACTTCTAAAAGTCTCTAGAAGAACGTAGAACGTAGTTACGTTCTTTTCGTTACGAATTCACTAATTGTAGTAGTTTTTAACCGACTTCAAAAATAGGAGGAGGTTATCAATTCGACTGTATTTTTTTATGTGTGTTATGATTCTTTTTATGTTCAAAAGCTGGTGCTTGTCAAGTGGTCCCATTTAAATTTAAGCAAGATCTGACAAATAGTTATTGAGTTAACCCTGGTAATGCGTATGTAATTGACTTCGACTACGTTGATGGTAATTTTTGTTTTTGACGTCAATACTTCTTTTATGTACATACATTATTTTTCTTAACATCGACTATGAATATTGTTGTCTATCTGTACTATGAATATTGTTGTCTGTCTGTCTGTAGACATATTAATATCTGCCAATATAATTATATTATCGGTATGTATTTTCGTGTTTAGATTAGCGAAAAGAAAGCAAAATATACGAAGTCGAGAATAGAAACTAGTATGTAACAAAACAAAAGACAAAAAAATATATATTAACTAATCGGCATGTAATAAAGATAATGTGCTTTTACTCAAGCTTTAAATGCCCGTACAGTTTGATCACACCTTATAGGTACTCACTGAAAGAGAACTCCAATGTGGACCTAATTTAACAGAAAACGGATTTAGTATAAAAGTGGAAGAGTGAGAAAGAGTTTTGAAAAGATTTTCTTCAGAGCGTAATGTGCGTTCATTTAAATGCCATATAAACATTATAGTAGATATAAAGTGGACATGGACAGTAGACCGTCACCTATGAATGGGAACTGAAGCTACCAGTAACCAGTAGTGTTACTGAGTAAAGAATATGCACTGCATCTATCTTCTAGCCTGGGATGTGACCTATGACCAGACCAAATTTTCTTTTGATCCGTTTTTATTTAGGTTATTAAAACGTTAATTTCCATACAATATTTTCTTGAGGAAGTTTATTATAAGCAGTATCCTGTAAATACTTAATATCCACATAATTCTTTAGTAAGTACACTTTAAATTTGACATAAATCTCAACTGTCTTTTCTTTTTGAGATACAAAATTAAAAATAAATAAGTAATAAAAAAAATATATTTAATTCTATCCCAACTTAGGACAACATAGATAAACATTTTTTTACAATTTTCATATAAAACTAAAATTAATTAATTTAATTTTAATTAACGAGTTAATATTTAAAAAAAAAACTGTATTAACATCAAATGTCATCCACTATAAGTTTAAAAAATTTATCTTAATAACAATTGAAAATTTGAACAAGAAATATATATATAGGAAGAGTGTGAAATAATAATAGTAATAATCTTACTCATTTAATTAAAAGTCTAAAATTGATTTTATCTTCAGGTGACCATGGACGCTGTAAAGGGTCCGAAACGTCGGGAAATAATTTAAAATAAAATATTGTTAAACTGTAGTTTTAAATAAACGCGATAAAATCCGTTTTAGACTTTTAATTAAATACATAATAATAGGAATTGAAAAAAAAAACTTTTGAAGTCCGTTAGTAAAATAGAAAAAAAGCACTTACATTTTAATTTCACAAAAATACGCACCGTCATCGTTTTTAATTTTTACTTTTTTTAAAAAGTAAATAAAAAACACATAATCGATATATTTGATCATAATTCAAAAGTATACAGATCCGCGACGGAGTCGATATGAAACTGATCACTCGGATCGAGAGGTGAAATTTAATTTGAAATTATAATATTTAACTAAATATCGATAAATAACGCACGTAACGAATTCGAGCTTTCTAAATGTTTATTAAACTATCGATATACTGTAGTTTTGTCTATTTTGTACGTGTATATAGGTATGTAAAGTATTGTTAGTTTTAACCAATTGCAAATGAAGATTAATACAAAGCTTTTTATCTTTTATGGGAAAATCAAACGACTCATTTTAATTTTATATTATGTTATCGTTGATATAATATACGATTTGCTGTCTCGTGTTTATCCTGATAATTTCATGGTCATATTGTGCATTATTTATATATTTTGTATAATGATGTTCAATTTTTTAAAAATAGTACCGAGAGTTTTTTCCTCCGGCTTTTTTTCCTCTCGGCCAACACTAGGGATATTATAGAGTAAGATCCCAGTGCCGCCAGACCTACGTCATTTTAGCAAAGCTGAAATTTTCAGTATTTCTAGTCTACTATGTAGTTAAGATAGTATGCGTACTTACTAGCTCGAAAGCGGGGCCCTTTCACAGGTATCGCGAACTAAAGGTATATAAAAACCTTACTCACCTACGTTAAAGTAGAAAGGCTCATATTTAAATATGTTTTTAAGAATATTATCAAAAACTGATATTTATTATTGCCAGACCATTTCCGTGGGCCATTACTTCCGCCAGACGTTATAAAGGTCATTTAAAAATTAGGTAAACTACGTTATACTAGCAAGCCTAGTATTTACATATACCACTCATGGTACTATTTCAAGATCCTTTGTAAGCAGCCAGACCAATCCGATGGGCCAATCATTCTCCCAGACGCCTTAAAGAAAGCCTTAGTTGACGTAGATGCTGCGCGATTTCAGCATTTTATTAATAAATATACAGTTGTCAATGTAAATGAATAATTCAACCGGAAAAATTGAAATGAAAAATGAAGATGAATAGTTTGTAACATAATAGATAATATTTTTTAAATCATAATTTGTAAACTGTAACAATTTCAACAAAAATTTTAATAAATAATGTACATCATTTTTTTTTAGTTTTATCATTCTCTTATTTTAGAAGTTACAGGTGGGGGACTTTGGAAGTGTCTCTGGCGCAAACTATTCGCTCCACTGCCCGTGTCAACTACTAGTTGACAAGAGTTTACAAACTCTTATAATAATAACCGTTATATTTATAACCTCTTATAGCAATAACCGCCAGCGCCCGTGTCAAATAATGGTCGCCATGGCTATATTGCCAGTGTCAAGTTTTTTTTCGACACGGGCATTAGTACGCAACGTGCACCTGTCAACTATAGGTTAATTAACGTATATTACATTATTACCAGTGGGAAATTACGTAACAAAACGTGAGACTCCTTGGGCAGTTTTGTGCAGTTGGTAAACTAAAAGGTCATTGCCTGGACACTCAAGCGGCTATTCAGTTTAGAAAAAAATGATATTAGAAACCTCAATATCATTTTTGAAGATCTATCCATAGATACCCCACACGTATGAGTTTGATGAATTTTTTTTTTTTTGGGTTTTACTTCTAAGTACGGGAAACCCCCACAATTTATTGATTTTTTCTATTTTTGTGTGAAAATCTTAATGCGGTTCACAGAATACATCTACTTACCAAGTTGCAACAGTATAGTTCTTATAGTTTCGGAAAAAAGTGGCTGTGACATACGGACGGACAGACAGACAGACATGAAGAATCCATAAGGGTTCCTTTTTTGCCATTTGGCTACGGAACCCTAAAAATAACCATAAAATTATTTACACTTCTATTGTTTCCAATTTATTGCATCTATTTTACCGAAGTAGCGCCATGCTGCTTGCAGCTGAATGGGCCGGCGCGCCCGGGGAAGTACTTCGCTCTCACTTAACACCGACGTGAAATGACGGCACTGTCGTCGTTTTTCGTTCGGTTTGTGAGAGATACGGTAGCCCATCCCTTGCATTCCCTCCAGGATCCGGTGGAACATCCCTCCCCTCCCTAGAAGGCCGGCAACGCACCCGCTAATCCTCTGATCTAGCGGGTGTCTATGGATGTCGTTTTTATTTACCACCAGGTGAATCGACTGTCCGTTTGCCCCCTTTAATATAAAAAAAAATCTAAATATCAGTGAATGATCATAACTATATTTATTTAAAATTTTAATCAAGATGAATAAATAATAAAACCATAATTTCAATTATCTGTCTTATAAAACCATGTAGTGTTCTCACTCGCATTCATGCGCAAGAATAATGCCCTCACGCTCGCACTTACAGGGGAAGCTTTAAGGCGTCTGGGAGAATGATTGGCCCATCGGATTGGTCTGGCTGCTTACAAAGGATCTTGAAATAGTACCATGAGTGGTATATGTAAAATGTAGGCTTGCTAGTATAACGTAGTTTACCTAATTTTTAAATAACCTTTATAACGTCTGGCGGAAGTAATGGCCCACGGAAATGGTCTGGCAATAATAAATATCAGTTTTTGATAATATTCTTAAAAACATATTTAAATATGAGCCTTTCTACTTTAACGTAGGTGAGTAAGGTTTTTATATACCTTTAGTTCGCGATACCTGTGAAAGGGCCCCGCTTTCGAACTAGTAAGTACGCATACTATCTTAACTACATAGTAGACTAGAAATCCTCAAAATTTCAGCTTTGCTAAAATGACGTAGGTCTGGCGGCACTGGGATCTTGGACTATTAGATTAAGTTATTTACTGTAATATTTAATCAATCCGATGATTTAATAGTAATATGATGTCTTCCACGACATTAACTTGTAATAATTTGACGTATTTATTTTAAATGATGTTTTTGGCATTCGTTAAGTGTGTATATTCACCTTATGACGAAATAAATATTTTCATTTCATTTCGTTCGAGAACCGAGACGGTATAATGGATAGAGCACGTGAATTAGCAAAAAGGTCATAAGTTCAAATCCGAACTAGCACCGCTGAATTTTCAATCACCTAATTTATTTAATTAATTCTTCCTTGGCATTGAATATTAAAAGTAAACCTGCATCTTGGAGCCACAGTGCAACCGAGAGCGGAGACCAAACTGAGACTAAAAGGTGTCAAATATGCGAATAAAGAGGACATCCCTGTTACGAGTCAGGTCTTGTCAAACAGGGACCTTTCTATGCTGGAGCCGGCGGATCGGAACCCTCTCGTATGTGGAAGAAAAATGAAGTTACTTCATACTTGGCTCCGGCCTTTTGTTATACCGAAATGAAATTTACAAATTTAGACTAGGGTGTATGGACTATAGTCCTTTGCCTTTCCCTATTAAGGATAAATTTTAAAACAACAACAACTTCTCATATTCGTACTTATTGTCGTGCTTCAACAATGACGAGGTAACTGAATATACGATAACAAAATCATCTTGAGAATTAGTCATGTACATTTCAGTTATTGAGTTTCGATGACAACCATCGGATGAAGAGTGGGACCGCTTATATTTTCATACTTTATATTATTCGTACGGGAATGAGTTACGGTAATTCTTTTTTATTCTGGAGGATGAAGATCTTAGTTAATCAATTACATAAATTAAATAAATATAAGTACAACATAAGATTCGATTTTTAAAAAAAGATACTGTTTGTCAATTCGTATGTTTTAAGTTGTATATTTTTGATCTGTTCGATAAATCCCTAATCCCTAATCCTATATTATATAATTATGTGAAATGTAAGTTTGTTCGTTACGCTTTCACGCGAAAACTACTTAACCGATCATCATGAAACTTTGTACACATATTTTTGGACGTATTAGAAGTAACAGGATATTATACTAGGATATTATGATAGGATACTTTTTTTTTCTGGTCGCGATAACCGACATCCTCGCGACCGAAGCCGCGGACGAATGCTAGTATTTAATAAATAAAAAAGTCTTAATTAGACATATTATATCTTCCATTACATATAATTATATTTATTAGTATAGTACTTCAAATCATGTAATTTCGTACGTTTAATAAACACAAAAAATTAAAAAAAAAAACATTCCACAGACATACTGTTTTCTAAATTTATTTTTATATATGTATTTATTTACGTAATAATGCGTAACGCAACTAAATGAATATTAAATATTAATTACGATACGACACGATTACACAGTGGGTTCAAATCGTAACTTATGCCAGTTAAATAATAATTGAATAAATAAATAATTATTAACCTCCATATACTACTATAAATAAATAAATAAATATGTTTAACATACACACACGGTCATCTGTTCCTAAGGTAATAATAACAATAAGGTAATAATAATAAGGTAATAATAAGGTAACTTAATGCCTGTGTTTTAGGTAACAGTTGACTGTTATACATTTTTTTAAAATAAATATACATATAAATTATACATATATAAATAAATACATATTACACCCAGACTCGGGGCGGGAATCGAACCCACAACCCTGGAGCAGAAAACAGGGTCACTGCCAACTCTATTAATTCTTGTATTCATTCGTATCAGACTTTTAGATGAAAATTTTAAAACAGGTAATAATATAGAGTTTTAAAACTATTTAGAAATTTATATTAAAAAAACTCGTTTAGTTACTAAATATATTTGAAAAAAAATTAAAAATATACTAACCCCATATTCCCTCACATAAACATTAAAAAAAATTATATTTACTCCAAAATCTCAAACTCCAGACCACGCAGCACTAATTACGAATGACAATGAACGCTAATGTCCTGTTGTTATTATATACCTATTATCTATACATATAATAAAATGGTAGAAAAGTCAAAACTGTACATTGAATATTTTTTTTAAAGAATACTTAGGGTGTGATCTACAATCGATACGGAAGCCAAAAATATAGTTTTTAGAATTTTTGTCTGTTTGTCCGGGATAAACTCAAAAAGTACTGCATGAATTTATTTCAAATTTGGGACGAATATTATTAAGAAGTCGGGTCAAAATATAGGCTACATATTATCATGCTATCATCTACGGGGAACGAGCAGTGAACCTGTATTTCTTCAACGCATTCTGTAACAACGTGTAATCTAATAGCGTTCACGCAGACGACGTCGCGGGCAGCAGCTAGTATTCAATTTTTTTTTATAATTTTTCATGAATAATTACTACAAAATTAACATTTATTACACATAATTGATATATACTCGCAAAATTGAATTTTATATCATTGACATAATGTTTATATTTAAATGAATGAAAAGTGCTGTGATGACACATGATCTAGGGTTACTAACAGACAGAATAAGTTTTAAAAATAATATGATAATTTTCCAAGTTTATAATAAAAAATTAAAATAAAAAGAACCTAAAACTAAACCCTATACTGACACCTGACTTGGTCTGCTTTGATAATAAGCAATTTGATAATTAACAATATATTTTGTACTAATTGTAAGAGAAAAATTAATTATTAACAAATTAAGGCAAAAAACATAATTTGCTAACAAAAGCGCACATCACAGAACTAAAAACTTATAAAAATCATTGTTTCCTGAAAATTTAATAACTTTTTTATTTATTTATTGATTCAGCCTGATGTTAATGTTTACCCTTTGAGGGTAGAATGGAAAAACCCACCACACCATCAGGTGTTGTATGACCAATGTTGAAGATAGGCCTTCCCCATCTCTGTAAGGGTTTGCCAATACTACGTTTGGCAGGCGGGTGGTGCAGTTGGTGTACAGTTGTTTAGTCACTTTTTTGGCCTTTTTGGCCTTAGTCACTTTTTACGACACTTCGGCAAGAAACAGGTGAGAGAGAGGCGGCAAATTAAAATTAAATAAAGTTATCGCAACTTTTTTTTTAAATAAGCGCTTGGCGTGTCTAGTAAATAAAACTTAGAATATTTAATTGTAATCTATCCAGTCGTTTTTCTGTGGTGCGTGAACAACGTCGGACATCTATCATTAACCGACTTCAAAAAATGAGGTTCTCAACTCACGTGTATTTTTTTTCAATGTTTACATCAAAACTCTGTCTGTATTTATAAACCGGTAAGTAAAAATATTTTCTAATTTAGGAATAAAGTGTAAGCTTTGCGTTTAGTCATAATTAAATTTAAGGAATAATTACCATCCAAGAGGGGTAAAAATTGGCGATAAAATTTGTATGTGCTCGAGTTTTATTTGCTTCAAAATTATTTTCTTTGAAGTATATTTTTTGACAACCGTTCTGGTGTAGTGAGTGATATAGTAACTCAACGCCGGCCGTCGCGGGTTCGATTCCCTCTCGAGGCAGATATTTGAATTTGTACATATATTTGTTTCTAGTCTGGTTTCTTGTGGGTCTCCCCGTCAGTCAGGATTGTTATTACTAACACGTGATAGCGATCGATATTTATGGTAGAGAAAAATATCGAACCCAGAACACAGAAGGAGAAAGCAGGGTCACTGCCAACTACGCCAACGGGCCAGTCAGAATCAGAATAAAAATCAGAATTTACAATAAATGGCAATGTCCCGTTTAACGTCATAATAATAACCTCGTATATTACGCGCTGAACTGGCAGCCCTGCAAGGACCCTACATCAATTAGCGATTCCCGTCATCTCCCTTCTTGTAATTATAATTTTCCGTCCTGATGCTCCGACGGTGCTTGCAGGAAATCAACAAGGTTTATTGTGAATTGTGTTTCTTTATTGCGAATTATCACCTAATTACGCTTTCATTGTATTTTTATAAAGTTTAAAGGACTTTTACGTATAATTTACTTATTAGTATAGTAAATCTAACAGGTTTGTATGTTAAGCTTTAAATTAACATGGTTATTTTTATTATTGAGATTATTTAAAACGGGATATTTATCATGTTTTTTATTTTTATTTTGCGGAGCTCTATATTTAGATATTATCTACGAATGTCTTGTTCACGAACAACAGAAAAATAAACAGAAGATTTGAAAGAATCAAGAGGATCTACTCACTTTTGCATGACACCAGTGTCAATCTCATGCTGGTTCTTAAGCTGCTGGTATTCCTTGAAGAGCTTCTCCGACACCGCTCGTAATTTATTGAGCTCCTTCTCCCTGTCGTGAAGTTCTGCTTCGAGGTGGTTCCGTTCCTCGGTGACGATGTTGAACCGACGTTGTAAGTCATCGTGCTCGCGTTTTGCTGGAGGAATAATTTAATAATAAAATATAAGAAATTAAGAATATAAACAGGTTATGTGTTTTTATGTGATTGATAAACTGGTACAATTGCTCGACCAATTTTAAAGTCTTCCATCATTAGAAAGATCCGTGACTTTTTTTTTAACGTAGGTATCTAGTAGGTATATAAGTTAATTTGGCCTATGAAATATCATATAACGGCTTGTAGAAGCGGAACTGCGGAACAGTAACCAAAAAAAATAATTAAATATCGATTTCATTGATTACACTCCCCCCCCCCCCCCCTCCAATTTATGGACATTGAATGTCTAATACCATAACAAGGCGAAAAAAAAAATGTCTACTGACATTTAGATATCTATCTACAGTTGCGATTTTTAAACTTGTGATTGTAAAAAAAATTTTGATGGCAAAAAAATGTTCACGTTACGTAAACTGCGTGTTTCGCCTAGATCATACGATAAGCCTAAACTAAAATTATAATAAGTATACTAAAGTTATAAATACTTAAGGGGGTCATCCCATGTGATGGGTTAAAAAAATCGATTTTATTTTTTTTTCATAAATTGCTTTCTTAATATGTCTAGAATACGGTAGTAAAGTGATTTTTGAAAATTCGAAGTCGTTTTAAAGATACAGCAGGTAGAAAAAGCAGCTGTTCGGAGCGCTGAGTTGTCAGTCGTTAGTCGGCAGTGTTTACGGTGTGGTCGGCTTTATACCTGGTACCCTTTTATACAAATATACGTTCATACAAGTTTCTACAGGCTAAAAAGGAATTTCTATAATAATTAAATATTTTACTGAAGCCATTTTAGTCTTGGTTCAACTTCGAAGAGTGCAACAACTAAAAATTATTTCTTTTCATAATGAGTGAACGGAAAGGAAGTACGAGTGGAAATGTTCTTCAGATGAAAACCCTCAACATCAATTTTGTCCTGAAGGCGAGGACAGTTGGTGTAAATGGCGTAAGGCAGAAGCTAAGAATGAGCTCGATCAATTTCATCACGATTAACCACCTCTAATACCAGAAGTACAAGTAGCTATCAAACCTGTTTTCGAAGATTTATCGAAAGATGAACTATTAATTCGTTGTTTAGGAGCAGAGACACAAAACAATAACGAATCTTTTAATTCGCTGATTTGGACTTTTGCTCCTAAGCATCTCCATTCTGGCCCCAAGATAGTTGAAATTGCTAGCTACTTATCAGTTATCACCTTTAATGAAGGGTTTGAAGATGTTTTGAAAGTAATGTCGGTTATGGGATGCGCTATTGGCCGCGAATCCCATACTTATGTTGAGAAACGTGATGAAAAGCGAATCTCACGTTCCAAGCGGCGCGTAAGTGATGCCGTTAAACAAGCCAGGATTGACTCAAGAGCTAAACAATCTTCTTTGATAGAGTTTCAAGAAGAAGAGGAAGGAATACTCTGTGGACCAGGCATCACCGATTGAGGGTACGTTGAGATTTTCATAGTTAAGCGGACTTGAAACTTTAAACGCGTTTTTCTCAAAACTGTGTTTTTCAAACTTTCCTCCATTGTATCTTAAAAACGGCTTGACCGAATGACTTGAAGTTTGAAGGGTTAGATTTAGCACATGTAAACGCATGGAATGAACTATTGGCGATCAAAAATTCCCAAAATTTCGATTTTTTTATAGCAAAAAACAAAACAAAAAACGCAAAATTCGCGACTTTTTTTTTCAAATGTCTACTAAAAGTCCAATTTTTGGTATATTCATTTGATGATAGTCCATTCCGTGCATTTAGTCTCACAGATTAAAACGCCGTTTACTTTTTTTGTTTCAGATAAGCCAATCAGCCGGAATCGTGGAGGAAGTGCGAGCTCATTTTTTCGAGGCGGAGTTGTTCAGAAGGCTGTAACTCGTGTTCTACATCATATTTTTAACTCAAAGTTTATATTGATACTGTCAAATATATGTGATTAATGATAATAAACTTAATAAAGCTCCATCTATTTACTGGTCGTAAAAAAAAAAACCTAAAAAATCCCGAAAAAACAGGCCGTCACATGGGATGACCCCCTTAAATACGGCTTTTCTAGAAGAACACAAAATATGGCGTTATGTAAAATTTTGCTGCGTAAAATATGCAGCGACACACAGTTTTTGACCAAGAAATAAGACACACACAAAGAAACACGGGATAGCTCGAAGTATAAAATAATCCATTCTAAAACTTTGTTCACATATTTTTGGAGGTATAGTAGATTCCAAATAAACTGACGTCTTTAAATAACCGATATAAATTTGGAAAGAATAAATAATTAAATTTGATACCGTATTTTATTTAACATACCTGTATATTAAAATATTAATATTATTTATTAAAGTGAATTTTTTATGCCCAATTCAATCCTTTTTAATTATTTCATGAATATTCAAAAGTATCAACACTGGTTGGTTTGCAATAAAATAGATAATGGGCTCTGTGAGTGTTTGGTATATTACCCCTATTGTTTACGTTCAAGTGGAAAGACGTCAGTTTATTTGGAATCTACTATACTTATTAGAAGTAACACAGTACTTTTCTTTTTGGTCGCGATAAGCGACATCTACGCGGGTGAAACCGCGGGCAGAAGCTAGTTAAACATAATTAGTTATTATTTTACCTATCTATGTGTGTCAATTATAACCTCGAGATAAGAATTTTTACAAAAATGTACAAACGATGCACACCATTAGTGCTGATAATATACAAAAAACTATTTTTATGGTTCTTCATTGTCTGTATCTGCCACAATAGATTCCTAATGAAATATTACCTTAAAATGCTTAACTTGCCTTCTTAAGTTCTAAGTGCTATTGATTTAAAAAAAAAATGTTGTAAAACCTGTTTGGTATGTAAAGTGCCTATTTTTTATTTGTATCCTTTTTTTTTGTTATTATCTATGTAGGTGAATTTCTTATTTATAATTGTTTTCGTTATAATCTACTTTGTGAGTTTGTGTATAATTAATGTAAAATATAAAAAAAAATGTACTGCAGATACTGAATCATTAAAACGTCAATATAAATTTTATTACAGTCATTAACTTTTTATCCTCTTTAACTTTTTATTAATTTATACAAGTTTTTACATACTTTTAAAATAATATTCATAAAATTGTAAAATTCATAAATTTTAAAGAAAACAAAACTATTGAAATGAACTGAAGTGAATCAGCTTGTAAACGTCCCACAGCTGGGCAAAAGCCTCTTCTCCATGTAGGATAGGGGTTGGTGCTTAATCCACCACGCTGTTCTACTGCAGGTTGGCTGATAATTTCCCTACCATGAGTTTATTGTTACCAGGTATAACCGGGCACTACGAGGCACGTTGGGGAAACCCACGAGGACATACACCCAGACCAGAAACAAATATAAGCACTAATACAAATATCTGTCACGAGCGGCAACCGAACCCGCGACCGCCGGGGTTGAGGCGACTATTCGCACCACTACACCAGAACGGTACAACAGAAAATAATAATTATTAATTAATTATATTAATTTTTATGTACATTAATTAGTAATTATTCAAAATAAATTAAACAATATAATAATTAATTAATCAACATATTATGTATTAAAAATACATATGTATGCCTTTTGTACATATTTGTTTTCTGTTATATTATTTCTATGTAGCATGTTTTTTGGTTGTACAATATAGTACATTTGTATATTATATAATACTAGTGGTCCGCCCCGGTCGCACTCGGGGTATGTGTACCTAAACCTTCCTCATGAATCACTCTATCTGTTGGTGAAAACCGCATGAAAATCCGTGAAGTAGACTTTGAGTTTATCGCGAACAGGCAGACAGACGCGACGGAAGACTTTGTTTTATAATATGTAGTGATTAAATATATTTATTATATACCATGATATCCCTTGGTTTACATGACAACAACACACCTATAACAAACTAACAACTATACAGAAAAAAATTTTAGCAAAAAGATTTTTCAAATCAGACTGGTTCAGAGGTAGCAGAGATGTCAACAATAAAAATCCCCCAAGAATAATGTTAACAAAACATAATTGACATATTTTAACCACCTGTACTTCAACAGCTGCTTAAGATAATTTAAGAACATATAATAGACAATCTCCGACTCTTCTTACAGTATTTAAAGCAACACTGTAGTGCTGCTCATATCTTTTATTATCTAATCCATTTATATTCTGTGATAATTTTCATAACTGATAAAGAGTGTTACATCAATTTAAAATTACATGTAATTTTGCTGATGTTACAATTACTAGAAATATTGACACAACATCTACAGTATATTTTATTAAATATTTAGGTATAAATTATTATATATATTGGCATTTTAAGTGGATGTACTTATAGTTGTATCAAAGCTGTAGTCGGCTAATTTAAAAATAGATTTATTTATAAGGACTGACTTGCATGGACTAAGTTTTGTTTTTAAATAACATATGATCTAAAATACATTATATTATTTATTAAATAAAGAATCATAAGGTCAATTTTCAGACTTATCATAGCATAAATATGTACATGGATTAGTGATACAGTTAAAATCTAAAATTTATTTTTCTTAACTTCTATGTTTTCATGATAAAGACAGCCATAGCGTTCTTACTAATACTCTATAACAATGCTAGAATATTAGAAACCATGTGTATACATATTTTAGGATCATACCATACTCTGAAATAGAACTAGATTTAGATTATGTAAAAGTGCTAAATTATCAGTACCCGATTTAGTGAGACCGTCTATTTCCATATCGTTATTATAGTTAAAATTAGCAGAAATAGGTATTTGTATAAATAATCTTTCATCTATTAAATAAAGTAATTAAAAATTAAATAATGTTTGATTAAAAAATCAAAATAAATAAAAAAAATTATGTTTGTCGGTGATTTTAAAAATGTATATAATATATTTAGAATTGTAATATTATTTGAAATATATCATATCTATAAATATGATGAGATATGACCACAAAATACAATATCTTGTTTACTTTTAAACGTAACAGGATTCTGTTAATGTTTCAAAGCATAAATACAATATTGTAAAATATATAATTATTTTTATGATTTTAACATTTTATATATATATATATTTCTTGCACTTTTAATACATAAATATTTCAAATAAATAATGTAGATAGCAAAGGTGGAAGTATCTTTAAGAGTTCTTTTCCTGTAATATATACTAATATAAAAAAGAAAAAATTGTAAGTTTGTAATAACGAAACAAAGTTTTATAATTCTTTCACCATAGAAAGACACATAAGCGAGTAACATAGGATATTAAATATTATTATTTAATAGTCAGATATCTTAGAAAGATAATAGGCTATATTATCCGACTTTTATGACGGTATCAGTAACCTTATTTGAGGTGAAACATAAAGATGTTACGTTAAGTGTAATTAATATTTATATTTCTTGTTGAAACAAGTTTTTAAGTAAGTCATATTGATATGTTCCAAGAACAAAATTATATTTTCAACATTGTGTCTAATTACAGTAGTTTTGTTAAACGACAATCGTCAACTATTTACTCAAATAAAGATAATATATGTAAAACTACTGTAAAAGCCGTTCAGGAGCTTAGTTAATTTATTTTATATATAAATACAAATAAATAATAAAAATTATTTAAGCTTATTTTCCATAAGATTTTGTTATTGAGACGTGTCTGTCTATGTTTACTCCATTTTATCTTCAGTGATATTAGTAATACTTACTGAAGGTCTACCTTTAAAGCTTTGAGGCTATACACATAAGGATATTGCTTAACTTTGTGTAAATATCCATTTATAATACTTTGTCTCTCAAAATGTTTACTTAACAGTGATGATTTCCTACGGATTCCTGTTTTGCTCTTTCTTTGGAAAAAATAAGTAGTGTACTTATTTAATTAAAACTGCTTTTAGGTACATTAAACTTTATAAAGTATATAATTTCGAATAAATTACCTATTAAATAATTTAAAAGCATTTTGAAATTTCATGAATCTCAGAAAATTATAAAATGACAATATTTGAGTATTTAAAATAATTATTTCAATCTAATAGAAAATTATAATTATTAATTAATTTAAATATACATAACATAGAGAGCAAGATATTTAAAACACAAAATGCTAATGAGGAAATAATAAGCATTAGGTAACTATTTAAAATTAATTAATATTATAATTTTTACCTTACAATATACTTTAATATACCCTTAATATAAAAATATTTTAGGTTATTAGTTGAATTCAAAAATCTTTCCAAAATTCTACCATTAAAATTGTTTTCATATTTATATTTCATAGATATTTAAGCAAGATTTTCATAAATTATATACTTTAAACGACTAAATTAAATATGTAAATATTTTATATTTACCTTTATAACAACTCAATGTAAATTTCAATAAAAACGTAATTCTTATTAAAATTAATTATTTATTTACCTACATCATTTAATTAAAATAAGAATTTCTAGTTTGTGTTTTATTTAATAATCAATTTATTAATTTATCGTAAACACGAACTCAAAATAATAATTTATGTACAATCACAATGTATATTTATTTTTTATTTACCTACTCCGTAATTTCACTTTTGACATTTCGTTAATCGTAAAAAATGACGTGTAAAATAGTGTTGCGTAACTTTAATTAGTTACCTATATTAATTCTAATAAAAAATATCGAAATTACACGTTTTTTACAAGATTGTTACACGGCAAATCGAGACAATAAAGGACTTATCAAGTTTTCAAATAATTCTTAATTTACGCCAGGTGTATTGCGCAATAAAACATCGATATTGTTAGTTAATAATGTGCTGTTTGATAAAAAAATCCTACAAATCGATTATATTATATCATTTGAAAGAATAGGTATTTTCAACAAAATGCAAAGTTAAGAAACTTAACTTGGTAATGTGTATCGGGCAAGCTTAAGAATATATAATGCGTAAGCAACAGGTTATCGCCTATCATAATCCGACAAATACGGGACTAGGATTTTCATTCGCACTTTCGTTTGCATATGACCCAGCGGGCAGCTGGCTCGAGCATGCGCAGTGACAACACAAAAAAGTGGGAAAAACTATAGATTTCCGCCTCGAAATGAATAGTACGAACCTTTTTCGGATTTGAGGAGGTATGTTTTGTGCCTTCTCTCCGCATCTTCGTATCTATTTTTCCACTTTTCGACGTAAGTTGATAGAGCGATGTTCGTTTCCTTGGTGTTTTGATGCGCGTCAGGCTGCGTCATTCTAGTGGCAGTGGCTCGCGGGATCCTCGTGGCCGCGCCGGGACAGAGCGAGACAGAACTCCGGCCGCTTTGACACTGATTATTGCTCGACGCGATCGCAAATACATTATCACCGTTCCTTTTAATCATTTTTGCATTCGATTTTTTTTTACACGCGCGCCGCGATCGCTCGCATCGTCTCGTTTTCACATATGCACCATTCACGTGTCTAGATCAACAGGCTGGTATGTCGGTCGTTGGAAAGTGTTAAACAAATTCGCAAATAAGGTCCCTTTGTTCTCGCCGTTGAGGATAATACGCACGATCCTTTACGCGACACCGTCGAACTGTGTCACCGTTTGCGTTCACTCATTAAAAAGCCTTGGAATTAATATAAAATAAATATATAATAATTATTTATAAAAATGCAACGTATAGTGCAACATAAAGTTAAAACATACGACAATTAGCTCTCAGTGGCAGATCGCTACTAACGTACAAACGTATGCCTGTGGTTGTGATATGATAATGAAAACTTCATCATTGTGAGTCATTAGACTTGGTGTTTACGCTTGATGTTTACGTTTGAACTAGCTTCAGTCCTGCATAATATGTTAGAGAATATTTCATATGAATTATTTAGACTTATTGGTACGAATTAGTCATGCATGTTTAGTCGAATTTATTGATAACTTTTGCTTTTAAGTTGACTTGTAGCAATCATCGTGCAATTGTATCGATATTATTTTTCATTACTAGTGGTTTAAATGAATAATATTTTCGTAGTGTTAAATTATTCTAAAATTTACATACCTAATTTAAAAAAATATTTTATTTACATACATAATCGTCTTGTTAAAGTAAATTGATAGTAAAAAGATAACACAGTGAATTGATTGTAAAAAGACACTAAAGCTTAGAATTACAAAAATATTAAAAATATTTTGGGTTCCACTCCACCGCAGTTGAATAATAATTTAATTTCTAAGTTTAAAAAAATAATAATTAAATGTTACTTTTCTTACATGTTTGTATGTTTATTAGAATAAATATGTGTAGAATTTGAAGTGAGTAAATTAAAGTGATCCTACACACACAGTAACGCACGATACACACATACACACAATAAACAATGACAAAATTTACATTAAAACACACGACCATCACACGACAAAAAAACTAGTATAGCTCACACGCAAGTCAAACGCACTGAATGCATTTCGTCTAAGAACTGTCGAACGGATATTCTAATTTTAACATGGTTTCCACTGAAATGTACCGACTTGTATAAAGTAAACGACAGGACAGGCGTGTGGGTAGATAGGCCTGGCATGGTGCGAGTTACAAGTGATTTAATTGACGGCAATGTGCGGCATTAATTCGTTATTTGCTTGACATATGCGACGTTTGCCCACCCAGGATACGCTCTAAGACTTGTGTAATTGTGTAACGAATTAAACATAAATACATGTACTTTCTCTTTTACTTGATTACAATAATTAATCTTAAAGCTTAGATTAATAATATGTCATGTAACATATAATTGATCTAAGTCTTAAAGATTTTGATTGTGATTTTTTGAACGAAGTTCCTTATGGGACGACGGTGTACACTAACCGCCAAAAAACGTCCGGCACAGTAAAATTATTTCGTCTAAAAACCTCTTAAATATTATTTTAAATAATAGTTTTATTTTCTTTGTTTCGGAACATTAAAATAGTGATGGGAATTTTTGTCGATTATTTAATATTTTTAAGATGGCAATATAACAAATTAAATTATTTAATTTTACATTGTAAAAATGGTTCTTGAATCATAATCATGTAGTTACAAATTACAATATTCGAATTTTGTGGTTAGAAAATGGTCTTGCGTTATGTTTATTGTTAATAGGTACTACGCAATAATTTAGGTAAGATCTAGATTTCTAGTTTTTGCTTATCTTGGAGATATTTTTATGTAAACCAGATAAACGTCAACGTTGTAACAAGTAGAAACGATATTTCGTAACATAGCAACAACCTTTATTTTATGCAAAAATTTTCCAAATCGAAAGAATCGAGTCGAGGTTAACGATATCGAAGAAAATAGTTATCGAGTAATAAAAAGTCTCGTAGCCTTACAAAACTTTACCATATTTAGAAAAGGAGGTCAAACTGAGGCTTACCTTTGTAAAGGGCTCCTCGGCAAGGCAATCCGATTACGTCACGATAACGAACAGTCCCCCAACAATGTATTCGTTAAATGTGAACATGTCTCTCTTTAACATTCTGTTGATAACACTTTTGTATTCAAAAATGTTTATTTAAATAATATATAGCGGTGAATAATTAAATTTCCATTCAAGAATAATTGGATTGCTATTTTAATAGTGAAATATAGTTAGTTAATATAATAATATATTAGTTAATAAAGCATTGTTGGTTGACGACCGTTCTGGTGTAGTGGCGCGTCGACGGTCGCGGGTTCGATTCCCACTCGGAACAGATATTTGTGTTTGTACAAATATCTGTTTCCGGTCTGGGTGTATGTCCTTGTGGGTCTCCCCACCGTGCCTCGGAGCCGTCGGTCCCGGTTATTATCATAGACCTGATAACGATCGTTACTCATATTAGGGAAATTATCCGCCAACCCGCAGTTGAGCAGCGTGATGGATTAAGCTCCAACCCTTCTTCTATTTGAAGAAGAGGCCTTCGCTCAGCATTGGGTTGTTTACAGGCTGATACAGTACACTACAGTACAGTATTGTAGGTTAAATGAAATGATTTAATGATTAGCATATTAAGCACAAGTCCTTAAATAAGTACCTTAAATAAAATTTCTTCGTCATTATAATAAAGAGAAGTAAATGTATTCTTCAATAATATAAAGTTTTAATTTTACAACCAAAACGTATTTAATTGGTTCCAATCTTGGAAGATGTCCAAAAAAAGTCGCCCCTTTTTCGAATGCAAAAAAGACCATTCACCATATGTCCGAAACATTTATTACTTCCTGAAAACTTGCGTCACACATTTAATTCGGTCTCATTATTTTTACGAGAACATTAAAGGCGGGGATCGTTCACCTCAAGATGCAATCTATTTCTGTACCGCGTTGTTATCCCGAACTAGAAGTAATAAAATCATGATATAGGTTTCACAAGAATCTACTTTTCGGAGATCGTGAAGTTCATTATTTCAATTAAATAAAAAATAAAAAAAATTAACGATTTTATTGAATTTATTGATCGTTACGTAAATTGATAGTGCACAATACTCTTTTTAAGCCACAAAAGTTTTAATATGAACTAATTATTTATTTATTATTTTTATTAACCAACAATTATTTAATTCATCGTAATATTTTTTGCAGTGTGTCCAATTAAAATCGTTTAAAAGCAATTCATCGGAACCGTTCATGAAATGGTGTCACATGATCCTTGATGTGTGGGAGTCGGGAATTGCGAAAGTCTTAGTTCGACGCTGTCTGTGGGTAGGCCTGCTGCGGGACGGGCGACTGGCTCTTCAGAATCTACTTCCTTATTACTGCAATTCTTAGAAACGTTGTACAATATTATTTTATATATTATATAATTTATCTCCTTCACACTTGATATCAGTGCTTTAATGCCTCAGTACTTAAATAATATACGTCTGACTCCGACATAATTGTCTCGTTTGGTGTAGCTGACGCGTTTTAAGTTCATTAAGGTCTTTTATAAAATTAACTGTTATATTTATTATTCATATCTCTATTGAGTAGTAAATTTGAAGGAGTATACAAAAATCTAAGTTGAGAATTTGTTGCATAATCACACCACTACCACCACGAAATCAGCCCTTGGATATCCACCGCTGAAAGTAGGTCTCGCCTATTATCTCAAAGGGGTTTGTCAATACGCGCCACGTTTGGCAGACGGGTTGACGTAGCGTGTTTCGGCAGGGTATGGTCTATGGTGAGGCTGCTGCCTATCACTATTCTGTTTTGTGTACACTTGTTCTCACTGCTATGGCCTTACTCGCCTTGTACGTCACATCGGGAAGAAATATCTTTTTTATATAATACTTTATTATTCTATATTACTATGTAGCATCGCCATTCGCCATTTCGCCATTGTCATCGGCATTCGCCCGCGTGAATATCGGTTATCGCGACCAAAAAAAAAAGTATCCTATGTTACATCTAATACCTCCAAGAATATGTGTACAAAGTTTCATGATGATCAGTTAAATTTTTTCGCGTGAAAGCGTAACAAACAAACTTACATTTCACAATTATAATATTAGGGATTAATAAATATACATATATTCACTTATTACAAATATATATAAATAAAAGTAGATAGAAAACCGTTATTATATGAACAAGTTTAATGTACTAACGGTATACGATATTGGTAATATTTCTTAAATGAAATATCATCTTATAATGCAAATTTTTTATTTTTTATGTGTGCTTTTACGCCGGTTACACTACATTAATCATCGGTCAATATGAAAAAATAACATAAAACTTGATTAAATATATGAAATCAGGTTATCCAATTTAACTTATATATTTATATAAAAAAAAAAAACATATAAATATATCGATAAATATAAGCACCTCAAATATTGTCATTTGTATCGGACATTAACTTTTAAATATTAACAGTAATTGACAGTAAAAAAAAAAAATTGCTTAAGGTGACATTTACGAGGCTTGTCAATACAATCGTCCGAATAATTCTTGGAACATTTTATGAAACTTATTCTAATATTTTTTAATTTCTTATCTTGTTATTTCTGATTAGGTACATATTATGTTAGTATTTTTATATGTTGATTTCAAGAGATACAACGCGATAACCAATTATAGGTAGTGTACTTCAGTTTTTATAGACGGTAATCTTTTAATATGATCTGGTTATCTAAATTTGGTCTACTTAATTATCCTCAACGTGTGTCGTGTAATATAATTGCTCAAACTGTTGTTTCCAAAACGTTTCTTCCTTATTTAAGTGTAGGTATCATGACATTTTGTTTTTTTTGGCGTTACGTGATATTAATATTAGCTCAAAAAATTTATACTTCTTGCCTACTGAAGAATTTTGTAAAATATATTTATTTTCTTTTTTATTTTCTAATTCAAATTGCATGGAATAATAATAAACAATAAAATAAGCTAAAACACAAAAATAAGAATCGTTTCTTATATTTGTTACACATTTGAAGTTATTTAACTATAAATACCGTATGAATCAGATGTTCGCGTAATGAATGGTGCGATATTCCTTGGAATGCGTAACCCGTGACTTACGATTAGTCAAAGTAAGGTTAATTCGAAAACAAAGATTATTTTGTTCGAAACATTCTAAATATAGTCATGAAAGAACTTATTCAAAACGTATACCTACTTAATGCTTCCAATTTCATATTAAAATAGGTATATATACATATATATTAACTTTAATTGCAATATATACGTGTTAGTTTAACAAAGGATAGGTATCGCATATATTAACCGTTACGTATTTGTGATTCATGTTGTTAATGCTGATGACCCCAAACGCTAATGGTGATAATAGATATAATGACTAGAATAATTAGTTTCCTAATTCATTTGATACACAAAATACATAACTCGGTGTAATTATTTAGGTAAAATAATTGTTTGTTTTTCTGCAAAACTAAATTTGTTTATTTATTTATTTATTTATTTATAACTTCACGCCTATTATAACAGATTTACACACAATGCGATAGGGTGGCAATCAAGCTCAATATTAAAACATTAGGTAATAAAATTAATAAAGTTATTTTTAAAAACGAAACCCTTTTTTTTTGTTATTTGTTAATAATTTTTGCTATTTTTGCAAACGAAACTTCATTGTTTTCAAAAATTATCTAGATGCCATTCCGAATCGAATGACAACCTCAATCATAATTTTCGCAGATTGCTGAAAAAAGTTGACCAAAATGGCACTTGTTGACTAGACTATAAGCATACTAATAAGAATTTTAGTAATGAGCATACAGTATATCTGTACCATTAATTCAATTTCTATCAATACCAATAGCATTAAAAAAGAAAATATAAACTGAGTACCGCCATCTATATTGTTCCTTAAGAACTAAATCGTAAGTAAGGCTAGTTAAAGAAGCTATCATTTAGTTGCCGATATTCAAATAAAGATGGCGCTAGCATTAATAATTTCTATTTCAACTCGTCTTTTTATTTATAAAACAACATTGGTTGAAAGTTTTGTACACAATTATATTTTAGCTTTGTCAATGTTTATTAATTATCCACTAAGCAAAAATGCCGGTAAATATTTACAATCGCGGCTTTTGCGAAAAATGGCTCCAAACTTTTTTCACACAAATATTAGTTAACAACACAGTTACTAAAAATTGTATTCCATATAAAATTAAGAAGGGGGAGCCCATAAAACCCCAAGAAACCCATGAACAACCATATGATTGAATATGATTGATGCCTGACAAAATATATAATTAACGCCTGACAAAATATTCTTATATGCAATTTTGCCATTTAAAAAAAACAGGCGCATTGAAGTAAAATAATATAATGAGGTAATAAATTGTTAATTATTATAAGTTCTAATATCTTAAAAAAAGACCTAACAACCTATCAATAATAGGTTGTTAGTTCTTTTTTTAGGTTTTTTTTTCATATTCCTTGCCTTCATATTTTGTCAGGCGTCAATCATATTTGTTGTTTATGAGGTTTTCGTCGGGTTTTATGGCTTCCCCCTTCGTAATTTTACATGAAATACCATTTTTTATTAACAATATTTCTGAGAAAAAAATTGGAGCCATTTTCGCAAAAGCCGAGACTGTAAATAATTACCAAAATACCTTACAGTAATTTTTTTACACTAATATAAAACTGAGTTCTGAATTTATGTTGAACATGAGTACAATATTAAATAAAAAAAAAGTTAAGATGAACAATAATGAACAACAATGACGTTGTAATCTTTGCCTCTATAAGATAAGTGTCGTATAAGTAAAAAATACTACGCGAGCCCTGTCTTCGCTCATTGTAACGTTCGTAGGAAACATCGACCTCCATAAGGACTTCAGGATCGATTCAATTGCGAAACATCTCAAAATGCTGTCGACAGCTTATTTTTTCACGTCACCATCCCAATCCTCTCATAGCAGAGGCATGTCACTATGTAGGTAGAGGACTATTTCAGACGAGACAAAGACGTCCCATGCACGTCTTGACAGACCCCGACGATAGGATGACAATATTAAATGCCCTTTTCTTAGGGACCACAAACACTTGACACACATACCGCCTCCGCCGGCGGAGGCGAGGACCCGAGGATCGAGGTTTTTGACGATCCGAACGCGCCTAGGCACATTTCGAAAAAAAAAAATGAAGAATCATTTGCCCAGTTGCGTGCCGCTTACGGAATGATACAATGTTTGATGTCATGTAGTTACCAACAGGAAAATATTGTTTGACCAATTTGAAAATATATATTTTTTCATCCTAGATTAATTATTTAAAAAAAAAAAAACAAGAACTACGTTTTGAAAAAAAAAATTAAAAAACCCAAAGGAAAGTTTTATACGTATAGTGTAATACGAAGTTCACCATCTATTAAATAGGTGTGTTTTGTCTTAATATTAAAATAAGATAAATAAATTTAAATGAATAAAATATGTTAACTTTATTAATTAAAATATACAAAAATAAGGAACTTCGTTTCAATACCAGTTGCAATTTAATAAAAAAAAAAACAAAGTTTTAGTTTAAATTTATTGTATTATGTCGGTATTTCTAAAATGGTAAAGGTAATAAAAGCTTGCTATTTCCACGTTATTTACTCAAATAAAGGGACGACGGTATTAAGATATCTAAATTTATACTCTTATTTCAGTTTCTATAAAAATAATAAACTATTTTTAGATCATATTTTTAATACCTCCTACCTATTTACAAAATTTCACATAAAGTCAACTTTTACTTAACTTTTTTTTTAACGTTGCGTTTTTTACTGAGGTAAGAATTCATTCATTCATTCATTCATTTGGCTTAGTGGCTTTCAATGACGCCTAACGAAAATTTGATTTTACGTTTGATAGTTTATTAATTATGCAAATATTATATATTACACACACACGCACACGCGCACACGTGCACATGCCCACACGCGCACACGAGCACAAACACACACACACACACACACACAAACACAAACAATGACCACACACACACACGTGTGTGTGTCGTCATTGTTTGGTGTGGCAGAACTGATTGTGATATGTGATGTATTATTAGGTCAATAGATGGCGCCATAATTGACATTTAAGAATTTTTTTCGTGGCGGACATTTTGTATCCAATAGAAGACTATAATTATAATAAGACGATGACTAGACAACTGATAAGAGGATAACGGAGCGGAGTAGTATGGATTACACGCAAAGAATTTATATCATAACTAGAACGCTCACTTAGTAAACTTGT
Organism: Euphydryas editha; assembly: GCA_036937285.1. Classification (NCBI taxonomy): domain Eukaryota; kingdom Metazoa; phylum Arthropoda; class Insecta; order Lepidoptera; family Nymphalidae; genus Euphydryas; species Euphydryas editha. Next base: position 14,892,155 of record JAUPFZ010000023.1, read on the forward strand.
ATATTCAAATATGCACCTTGAAATAAACGTCATAAGGTTGACATTTCTTACCACATGTAAAGTGAAAAATTGTTCCGAGCATTTCGTTGACAACTGGTGTTTTGTCTCTTTCTTACGAGTTTTGCCTTGAATCTATGGTAGAAAGAGACGCAATCCCGGCCGTAGGAACGTTTTTTGAGTGCAAGTGAGCATTCCAGTTTGTATATAAATTCCTTGATTACACGTCTTTATAATATTCTTCACCTTGGATGTCTGGAAGATATCGATGGTTAGCGATAAGACTTTAAATCTTTGATTTTGTTTACCAGCGATTGTTTTTTTGATACAATTTTTATTGATTTTATGTCAAAATTCTATCTTTAGTACCTACCTAAGTAAAATCAGAGATAGATCGTTATTGGAACCGGCAGTTAGTAACTTATGAGAACCTTGTACACTTACTCTCTAAACTGGAATCAGTGGAATTTCACTAATTTTAAGTGACAATTCACTTTTTATAAATGTAAGAATCTTACCACGTAGAATTTGTGACTATTCAATGTATGAGTATGTGAATATCAGAGTCCACTAATTAGATCATTGAATTTATAACTGATTATAAGTAAGTATTCAGTAACTTGTTATTGAAATTCACTGATATATATCTAGTGAATACAGCTTCACTAATGTAATTAATGACAATTTCACTGATTCATGTCTAGAGAGTGGTACCTACACCCAATAATAAATATATTGAAATAAAAAATAATCGTAAGGGAATTACAGTTTAAAATAATCATATGAATGTTTAAAAGTAATATATAATCTTCAAGGGTTCGAAGGAACGACGCACTCCAGGGGCGTCACGGTATATCAAGGGATTTACAACCCCTTCGTTTTGGGGTGGTTTTCCCGCTTATAATAACTGACGTGACAACGTAATCTGTCTCGACGTTTATGCATTATTTATTTATAAACATTCATTTTAAAATTTAGTCTGTCAGTTCGGGATTCATCTTTGGGTTTTTCAAATAGTTTAGTTAGGTATAGGACATGGAAAATACAATATTGCTTTCATTATTTATAATACAATATTTAAATAAAAACTTATTAAGGTTTTATAAAAATAAAAATAGAATATCGACTTGTTACAGCAAACATTTTACTCTCTAAACATGTTTCAGTGGAATTTTCATTAATTACATTAGTGACGCTGCATTTACTATATGTACCTATATCAGTGAATATCAATAACAAGTTAGTGAACACTCACTATTACACATAAAAATATTAAATAATCAAATCAGTGGACTCTGATATTCACATATTTATACATTGAATAGTCACTAATTCTTCGTGGTACGATTCTCACATTGATGAAAAGTGAATAGTCACTTAAAATTAGTGAAATTGCACTGATTCATGCTTAGAGAGTAATTTTATTAATACCTCATTTAATTGTTTTTTTTTTCATAGTTCAACTAATTGAGTTCTTAGAAGAGCGATGTCAGTACGATTTGAACGAATGAACCTGACAAATAAAAATTCCATTGCCAGGCAGATGCTTCTTCTGGAATATAGAAAGTTTAGAGCCTAATTCGTTACACTGCTCAACTGCGAGTTGGTGGCTTAAGCCTACTCCTTTATAATATTACAGTAAATGGAACTTGTATTATATATACATAAACATTATTGATTTGTACCTATAAAAAAATTATAAAGTCAAACAATTATTATCTACTTTTATGTATAACTATTATTAGGTTTTTATTCGAATTGTTATAAACAATTAAAAAATGAACTATTCGGTCAAACAGGTAATTAAAATACCTATATTCATTTCATTCATTCATTTTAGTTTGATGACTTTCAATAGGCTACGCAAAGTTAGCACCCTATCGTCGATTTTTGAAATCAAAATGACCTTAATCGATAGGTCTACGTTAGGTCTGTATAGGTCCACCAAAATTTTTGTTAGGTCGCCTATTTTTTTTTAAATAAATATTTTTAATAAATAGGTCTATTTTTTCAACAAAAAAAAAAAGACCTTACAACCTATCAATAATAGGTTATTAGGTCTTTTTTTAACTTTGTGTAGCTCTTTCAATAGCACAGATTATTACGCTAATGTTACGTATGATGGAAAATACACAAAGGATTGATTGGTGCGATCCAGATAACAAACTTCTTAAATTTGGAAGCTAAAAGGAGTGTTAGTCGATCTGTTAATAACTCTTGTCCTAAAACAACACAAAGATTGAAGTTAGAATATTATATATACTATACTATAACTATTTTATACTAAGACGATCACAAGATTTATTTGATTTTAACAATTTACAACTTAATTTTGTTACTTTTAATATATTTACATAAAACATGGCATAAAAGACTAAACATGAGCATCTATAAATATTAAATATTTACAGGACGGGGAATTAAAATACACAAAATATTCAAAGATTTGTTACTTGTCGTCAAGCATTAAATATTGTGTTTTGTGTGCTTTTATGGTCAATTTATCCTTCAAATAACACTACAAAAATACACTTAAATTTTATATTATTATAAATATTTACAATTTATAACTTAAAAACTGATTATGTACTTAAATAATTGTGGAAAAATTCATATTATCAGGGTGGAATGTTGGTAAGAATGCTGTCAGCAATTCCCCGTTGAATCACATTTCAAGTCAGTGGTCAAAAAATTAATCGCAGTCCTGTCACCAGCGAAGCCTATGATCAGTCGTGATGTCAATCCTTTTACAATTTTTCGTTGATATTTCTGTATTTGTTCTATGTAAAATATAAATGATTCTTTTCAATATGTCAAAATCATATATACTATAATTATATAACCAATATTCATTTACTCTCATCAAGTAAAAGTAATAATTAAAACAATATGAACAGAATAATTATCGTTATTATGAAAATACGATAAAATATCACAACATAATATAAAATCGTTTCTCTAAAACGTTCGCTCCCTCCGATTACAGGCTGTTCGAAAATATTTTTCTATTACCGGTCCTGTATCAATCTGTTAACCATTTAATGCTGAGCGATGGCAACTTCCCCATATACGAAAGAAGAAGGGTTGGAGCTTAATCCACCACGCTGCTCCACTGCGGGTTGGCGGATAATTTCCTTACCATGAGTAACGAGCATTATCAGGTCTCTATGATAACAACCGGTACCGACGGCTTTACGTGCTCTCTGAGGCACGGTGGGAAGACCCACAAGAACATACACCCAGAACGGAAACAAATATTTGTGCAAGTACAAATATCTGTTCCGAGCGGGAATCGAACCCGCAACATCCGGCGTGCGGCGTTGAGGCGACTACTCGCACCACTACACCAGAACGGTCGTCTATATTTCTATTTGCGATGACAAAATATTTAAGGTAACGGTAGTATATTGTATCGGTGATAAATTTATCCCGCACATAAGTTGACTGAAACTGATAAACTTTATCAGCGGGGGATAAAACAGTTATTTTTTACCCGACTGCGCCAGAAGGAGGGCTGTGTTTTTCCAGAGTATGTATGTATGTATAATTGTTTGTGAGGCTCTGCGGCCTGAAAGGTGTCATTAGATTCGTGTATACTGTGAGAGTGACACTGGGTGCATCAAAATTAAAAAATAAAAGAATTCGGCTGATTTTTGGCGTCAAACTAATTTAATTTCCAAATTTCACAGCAACGCAGTTGGGTTTTTTAGTTTTTTAAATTACTTTTTTATTTTAGTTTTACTTCAACTAACAAACTTTAACTTTTACATTCACAGATTACAAATAGAAATATATGACAGATAAAATGTTGATGAGTTTGATAATAGAAAAGAACAATATGTCATAAACTTTTATCTGTTGGATGTTATTCGTCAGATAGCTTTATCGGCAACCGGTGAAGGCCATTACTTTATTAAAACAGCCTGTAAACGTCCCACTGCTGGGCATAGGTATCTCCTATATAAATATGTTAAAGTTTAATTATTATATTACTCCAAAAATACTTGATTTACATTTATTTTTAGACTTTATAATGAGCAAAAATCTTTACTACATCTGTTTGGTTCTTTTTTGTATCATATATTTAATACATATAGTATAATATTTTTCAAAATGCATCATAACTTTTGTTAATTGATAGAACACGCTGTGAATTTCAAATTTCTACATATCAACACAATTAATTCTAGTAATAAAATGATAAAAACCTAGCTCAATGTCAATCTGAACGGGTTCAGATTGACATGTAGCACGATTTAAAAAAAAAATGCTGCCTTTTTTAAAAGTATAAGCTGCGTTTGTTAGAAAACAGCTTGTTTCAGAAAATTAAAGACACGCATACTTTAGGCCAGAAATTAATAGACTTTTTTGTAACATTAAAAACGTCAATTTCATACTATCTCTGACTATACACTACTACACACACGCCCATACGCAAACAAACACACACACACACACACACACACACACACACACACACACACACACATAAGCACACAATTCGCGCACTTCATACGCAAGAGTAGTTGATTTACGCCGAGTTGCACGAAACAAATTTTAAATTTAAGTTTAATAAATTAAACTAATTTAATCGCAAGAATCGTGATTATCTGTTGCACGAAACCTACATCTGATTAAGTTAACAAAAAAATTTAGTTTAATTAAAGACCTATCTAACGGATGATTAATTCCAACAGCTTTAAATTAATCATAAGATCAACTAATTTTAAGATTAATTGCAACTTAACTAACGGAAAGTTAGCGACGGTTTCGTGCAACTCACCGTTAGTTAAATAAAAATAATATAAGTAATAAAAACGTTACCAGCCTGTAGGTACGACGCGACGAGAGAACGAAGGGGCGGATTGCGTCGATGCACATCGAATTCAGAGTGGAAAACGAGACGCTCGTTGAGACTTCGATATTATTCGTTTTTCATACAAATATGCCAATAACCTTTTATTATTTAACAGGGCTTTAATGGTTGACAAAAATACGTAAAAAATTAAACTAGCAAAATGTACTATGTACTAATGTAATATGTATGTATGTGTATATTGTATATATTTGATTATGTGTATTATAAATATGCGTTTTTTGTGTCTGTAAATTTATTATTTTATCTATATTTAATATAATATTTGTTATCTATTTATTTTATGCGTTTTAGAACATATCTGCTTAAATTTTTTTTTCGGGATTTTTTGCACACTTTATCTTTCCTCCTCTCTTGTAGGTCCTAACTTCCTAAGGTTGGTTGCTACAGAACGATTTTAGCATTAAGCCCACCTTTTGTGTAATATATTTATATAGTGTATTGTGCAATAAAATGTTTAATAACTAGATTTGGATGAATCACTTTAATGAAAAAGCTACTAAAGTATACTTACCAAATTGATTGATAACATCTCGAATCAAAGGAACTGTCAAGCACTAGTACAAAGTATAATCCTAGTCCAGGGGTGACAAACCTTTATACATTAACGTGCCATTGATTCTAAGCAGATATTTACTAAGATAATGCCATTAAATAATCTTGATTTTATCATTATTGGGAAAATAATAAATTGTGTCAATTAAATCAAAACTCTTTTCCCTATGTCGGAAGTGCACACAAAAAAAAAGACATCCCCCGTACCGATGTACCCACAGGCTATGCGTATTCCAAAAAAAAAAGTCGTCGCTTCTACATATTAGATATTACTCTATAATTATCGGATGAAATTATGCCCCAATAATATGCCCCCCTTTTTTTCTTAGTGCATTATGAATTTCGTGATCGGTGACGTGCCCAAAATATTGTGTCGCGTGCCAACAATGGCACGCGTGCCATTAGTTCGCAATCGCAGTCCTAATCTATTATAATAAATAGTTTTTCCCAAAAATCTTACATAACTAAGGACTAAAGTATATTATTCATAAGTTCTACTATTTTTAAGCGAACTGTAAAAAAACATTATTTATCTACATATGGTTAATAACTTGTATATTATTTATATAGGTACTATTTTAAGTAAATAATTATTATTTATTTATGTATTGTATATGCATGTAAATATTTTTATGCATATTTTTTATGTAAATCTGTGTAGTTATGTATTGTATGTTTTTGCATAGCTTTCAGTGTATTGTATATGCTGTAAATACTCGTATGTATCTTTTATTAATGACATTAAGTTTTACAATTTAGGTATAATTTATGTTATTATATTTTAAATGTTTAATGTTAAAAACCAATAGCTAGGGAGCTGGTGGCAATTTAGGTATATTTCTATATGATTTCATCGTCGTTGATACCAAGACGTAATATAGTCTGGTTTTTTTTTTGTGGGACTCGCTGGCTGCGAAGCCAGAATACCCACTAAAACCCATCGACCGTCTGCGCCGTAGTGGGGCGCCACGGGATCGCTCGCGCACACAACCGTGACACCCCGACGCTTGGCTCGGAGGCCCCTCTGCATGTGAATGGAGCCGCTCGACTGGTCCAATCTGCTACTAACGTGTTGTGTTGTCGTCAGCCCCAGAAAGGGGAGAGTGACGCCAGGGACAGTATCAAAACACTCTCGTATGAGAGTACTTTTGATTTGTAGGGAGACAAGAATTGTACGGCGGAAGATAGCGTAGAAGCAGGTGTACCCCGTACATCTCCCGCGTTTCGCTCCGTATACCGAGAGGTGGTAGGAGCATGGGAAGGTTGGTGGGTTATGGTTCACTCTGCTAATTCAGAGAAGTACCAGGAGTGGCTCCACCACCGAAATCTCCGCGCCCTCTCGGCGCCACTTCCTCACCAGCCGCACCTCCTGTGCCAACACTCTCTCCGCGCTTTCGCGCCCCGCCCACTACTGGACCCCAGCTACCACAGACGGTGAAACCCCTGAGCTGGGCCCGCACATCAGCTGGTCCAGGGGCCCAGTGGCTTGTGCGCCTCCGCGCCCAACCACTGCGCTTTCGCGCCACCGAATGGGGGGGGGGGGGGAGAGCGAGTCAACACAATTTTATTAAGTGAGCGTTCCAGTTATGATATAAATTCCCTGATCTTATTAAATAGATTTTATAGATAGTGAAATTAAAGCTGGCAGAAGTCAGGATGGCGGGAGTTTTTATAAAAATAATTATTAAACTGTAAAAAAAATAATTACAGCTATTTCATTCCATCGTCAGCCAAGCAGCTATGGCCATATCTGTATATATCATATGGCCATACACGGCCATATCATATCATATATATGGCCGTGTATGACCAGCCTAACATTGGCCGTTCGATTCCCGTTTATGACTGAATAACATGAATGTTTGCATACGCCATACATTCTTGTCGTGGAATAGAATAGGATTATAATCCCACTGGGGATCATTGAGTTTAATGTGTTTATTTTTTCTTTTTAATTTTCTTGAATTTACATTGTATATTATACATATGAATCGTTTATCAATTTAAAGCGCTGAATCACCTTGTTTTCAAAGCGCTAAAACGCTTGAATTTTATACGTTATTTCGATTTAGATAAAGATTATTAAAAAAACTTTTAGGTAGTTTGTTTGCTGTGAAAAGTTATAGGCTATAAATATTCATGCTACGACTCATAAAAGCGGAGAAGTGACCATATCAACCGATATAATAAGAATCCAAAACCAAGTCAAAGGCGAGTTGAGCAGCTATCCGTTCTATAACATCATTTTGGCAATTGTTCTGGTGTAGTGGTTCTTTTATTCGCCTTAACGCTGATGATTGCGGGTTCGACTCAAGCTCCGGGTAGATATTTGTATTTGTACAAATATTTATTTCTGTTCTGGGTGTATGTCCTTGTTAGTCTCACCATCGTGCCTCGGAGAGCACGTAAAGCCGTCCGGCTCGGTAGTTATCATAGACATCTGATAGCGACTGTTACTTATTGTAGGGAAATTATCCGCCAACCCGCAGTGGAGCAGCGTGATAGATTAAGTTCTAACCCTTCTTCTATATGGGGAAGAGGTCATCACCCAACAGTGGGTTGTTTATAGGCTGATTCATTTTAATTCAAATTCAATTATCGTAATTTTTTGTAACACAGTATCGTGTACCCGTAAGCATGACGCTTGCAACGGTACCGAAATATCAGGAACTAAGAATGATTAATGATAGAAATGGTAAATATCCCGAATTGCGTTTAAATAATCTAAGATTTTTTTAAACTGACGATCAAAAAGTGTTGGATGTTAATTCATTGTGTAACACCACAACCATATCAGCCGTTGGATTTCCACTGCTGAACGTAGGCCTACCCTATCATCTTTGGGGGTTTGCCAATACTAGCCACGCTTGGCAGACTGTTTGGCGAGTGCATTGTGTTGTCGCAGCATATGGTGACGTTTCGGGGTCACGGTTGCATGCGAAAGCGATCCCGTGGTGCCCAACTACGACGATGAGGGAACCGCTGGGTTTTAGTGCGTATTCTGGCACGTCGTGCCGTGTCAGTGAGTCCCACATAACCGCCGCCGCCCCACGTAAAGGTCCTGCGTTAAATAAAAGAGGATATGGTGACGCTGTTACCCATCACCATCCTGGTTGTTGTGCACTTCTCACACGTGATTTGCACCATTATGGTCTTAGTCGCCTTTTACCACATCTTGGTAAGAAAGAGATCGGAACTATTTTTTTCTGCCGGTCACCGCACGGCAAATTAAACTTTCTGTAACACACTTTTTTATAATTCTGTACCTAACAATAAAATGAAAGAAGAGAATAACATAATATACAAATAAAAGAAAACTTGAGTAATAGTCTTATGATGCAAAAATGAGGCGAGATGGTTCAGTATATAGAACATATGCCATCTAGCATTAAAGGTGTATGTACTTTGCATTAAAGTAATTATTCTTTCATCTAACACATATTAACTGATCTTCACTAAAATACGCTTTTACTGTTTGTCATTTATTTATTTTACAATTATTTGAACTATACCAACCGTCTGTCCTTTGTCAAAGCTCGGCATCGAGTATCTTTTGCATTTTTGAGCCCTTTTTAATGAGGAAGTTAAAGCTACTAAAGCGGGGTAAGCTCGTGTAATAATAATCAATTCATAGTCTTATTAAATAACAAAGTATTACAAAATAACAATACAAGTAAAAAAATATTTACCTATAATAAGTTTCTATTAATAGATGCGGTATACACGGTAAAAGAAGTATCTAAAACTATCCCCATTGAATCATAGTGCGATGTAATGTAGCACGTTATATTATTTCGAAAAACAGGCTTTTTAACGTAATAATAATTTTGATAACCAGATCCACATTGGTTCAAATAAAAAAAGAAACAACCAAAACACTTTACCCATTTCTTATTATTAATATAATGTAATGGGGTAATTGATCTTAATTTTTTATGACATTACTTATTTTCTTTGCATACTGAGTTTCCTTAAACGCCTCCTTGACCTAATTCTTCGTAACGAGTCTAGTTCCTGTTAAAATATATCTTCTCTCTACTCTTACAATACTTTATCACGAAAAACAGACATTATATCGTGTAATTTTTTAGAAATAATAATATTAATAAAATCAATAATATTCGTGATAAACGTATTCACGTACTTATCTATTCTTAACTGACTTTAAAAAAAGGTTGAAATTTTTTTAAAATCAATTATTCGTTTTTTTCATAAACTTGTAAGCAAATAAATCATTGTATATTTCTGAGCTGAATCAGGCTGTAAGCAACCCACTGCTGGACGAAGGCCTCTTCTTCATGGTTTATATTTCATTGTATTACACAATATATGTACATACATAGTTCTTGTACATTACATTACATAGTTCTTGTATATTTCACTAAAATTATGTATTTATTTTAACTAAAGTTACTTATTAACAGCTAATTTCTATATTAAAACATATAATAAAATCGATATGGGTTGTGTCAGTTCTATCACTAGTAAATTACATAATCACAGTTAGAAAGGTCAGCCTTCAACGGTTTTTAAAAGAGAGTAGTTTTAAATGATACGTTTCTGTAGCTTAATCTAAAAAATACAATCAATAAAAAACTATATTCAAATAATCGTTAAAAGCACTTTTGAATTATAATACAAAGTATATATTCAATTATACTTGACTGGCCCATTGGCGCAGTTGTCTGTTGGCGCAGTTTTTGCTCCAGGATTGTGGAGTCGATTCCCGTTCCGAGTCTGGGTGTAAACAATATATATTTATTTGAAGAAAATGTATATCAGTCGGTACCTAAAACACAGTCATTAAGTTGCCTACTTTAGGAACAGACGTCCGTGTGTATATGTTAAACATATTTATTTATTTATTTAATTTACGAGTATATTTTGATGAGGAGAACTGACAAGAAACTCATCAGATACTGTTTTAAAATCTGTTAATACATTGCTCAACCACTGTATTTTCACTCATAAATCCTATACGTTTTAAAAGTAATCCATTTATAAAGCTATATTTATAAAGATATACATCCTCGTTGACAACATATAAACATATTTTTTTGAGCTGGATCCGAGCTTAGTTAACACTTTACCTATGCATATTGTTGGCACAGTACAACAAGGAACTTTTATGCAAAAAAAGTGATATATAATTTTTTATTACGACTATAATGTTAAAATTTCGATTATGATTATCATGTGTAGGGGGTATAAAAGTAACGTCGTGATTTGGTCACGCATATCGCGGCAGTAACTTTTATAATAGATAGGTATTATTCGGAATGATTTGCAACCCATGAGATGCCGGAGGAAGATGGGATGCAAAGTTGAGTTCGTTACTTGCGTTGTTACACTTCATAAATAAAGTATTGGCTGTATTTTGACAACTGTTATGTTATAAGGATGCGAGAAGTTGTCGAAGACTTAGACAGCATCCGTCTGGTCGGAGGATCCTCCCTTTTCAATGGTACCCTCACCAAACCCCCATATCTCAATGCTGACGATTACGGGCTTGATTACCGCTAGGTTTATGTTATTTTGGTTCTTTCTACCATGCATCGATTAGCACGTAAAGCAGTCAGTCCCGGTTGTTATCAAAGATCAGATGTCTTTTCTAGCGATCGTTATGAATGGTAATGAAATTATCTACCAAACCGCAGTGGAACAGTAAAGTGAATTAAGCTCCGAACCTTCTTCTATATGGAGAAGAAGCCTTCGCGTAGCAATGGGACGGTTACAGTTTGTTTCAGTTTAGTTCAGTGTATTTTAAAACAGTAGGTTAGGAGTAAGATTAACGTCCAATGCTAAAACTGTTAGAACAGTGATATCGTTAAATATATGTCATGTTGGTACGCTTTGGTATGGTAACACATCCTAACCATGTTATAGTTGTGTACTTCTGTGCGGGAATACTTAAAGGATCTTTTACCGTGCCATGTGTTGTGTGCGCAAGTCGTGAGAAAGTTTCACGGCGCGTGCGCATAGTACGTTTTATCGTTTCCTTCAATGCTTCAAAGGATAGGCTACTGTCCAATAGTCGATTACGAGTGAGTCCAATATACTATATTTTACATGTAGATGTCAACAATTAGTATTTCTTTTTAGGTACATATTTATATATGTAAAGATGAAAAAAATTCTAGTGGAGTATAGTATAGTATTTTGATAATTTTTACTATAATTTCGAAATAAGCTAGTTTTATTTTTAAATAGGTAGAGGTGCGGTCCGTAGATGAATTTATCCAGACGATGCGACGACGATCCAGATTCGTATTTGTTTGTTTCTAGACATTTCACGTCACACAAATAAAAACTTAGTTCCATTCAAGAAGGCATTATAAGCACTATTAAATAATTCAACAATAATACATTGAATTTATTTTATATTGGTGGGAGGGATGCGCTGTGCCGCGCTCCCGGCTGCATGGGTACCACCATCTTGCTTGTTTCTCCCGTGAAACTGCTTTGCTGTGTTTCGGAAAGAAGGGCAAGACAGGCAGTGTAATTACTGGCACCGAGACTTTAACACCTTATGTCTCTGGATAGGCAACACATAAATGAGTTGCCTGAGCTAGTTCCAGGTAAACTAGTTCATGTTCATGGACGACGTTAACCACTTACCATCAGGTAGAACGTCTGCCAGTTTGCCTATTCACTTAACATTAAAAAAATATATATATATATTGACATTGACCAACAAAATAAAAATAAAAAAAACTTTGAAGAAAAGATGGACTTATTAAAAAAATTATACCTAAGATATTTTGTTTAAATCTTCTTAAATATTTAATATTATTTATTGTGTACAAGTGCCAAAAGTAAATATAATATTAAGTAGTAAACAGAAGACCTATCAGAAAATAAAGTCAGTTAGTAAGCTTTCATATTATACCAATAATTATCTCAACAAAATATTTGTGAAATATATCAATACGGTACACACATACAAATCGACGTAGTGTGATATAATACGTCTATGTAACGCGTATCGTAGCCGTAGCGCCGTAGCGGGCGGGGTCTACGAGCTACGCGGGGCGGCGAAATTCGGGGTGTTGCCATATGTCACGTTAATATCTTCCTTGTTATTATTTTTCATATATTAGTTTTGATAAATATGTTTTTTAATCTGGAATGCATTTAAATAAAAACTAGTTGATATACTTGTTTAGTATTCATAAAAAATTATAATAATTATTTTTTTACTAATATACATTCACAGTCTATAAATGAATTAAGAATTCAAAAATTCATTAATTTATTTGTAATTTATTGTATACCATAAATACATTATTAAACATAGCTTAAAGATAGAGATTGTGTTGCACAACGGGCAGACTTATGGCTAATTAGTCATTTCTTCTAGATAACCCAAATGAGAAAAAGAAATTTTAGCATGAAGACCGGGTAGGTGGTGTAGTTATATTATATAATAAAAAAATTAAAATATAATATATTATATCCCTATGATAAGGTAGTAAATATTAATTTAAAAAATAGTTTAAGTAAATAATTAAAAACGAAATTAATTATACGAATAAATATTTATATTATTAAAATTAAATTCAAATCATCTCAAGCAGCTTAAATATTATAGTAGCTTATTATATAAGCACTGCCAAAAATGTAAATATATTTTGCAGCGTCTAAAAAACGCATCTAAATTTACAAGTCCATGCATGCAATGTAAAATATTGTGTACACTTAGAAAGCAAAGTAGCTTTTGCATGAAGTAGAAAGTAGTTACAGTAGATTAAATAAACAATTTGAATTTTAATTTGAAAAAAGTCGATATTTTTTTAACATAATAAAAAATTACTTATTTACTAATTGTGGAATATATTAACAGTATAAAAATCTTTTCATCGTTTGCTTTTACATAAATAAGTTAAATATTTAAAAAGTATTACCTACTATTAAATCATTACGTCATGTAATTTTGCCTTTCATGTCTGTAAAAGTAAACTGCTGCACTGATTTCGAATTTAAGTATTAAAATAACTCATTATGTTAAATGTAAGAAATGAACAGATATCCTAATAAAATACACTTACTATAAATATATATTTGAATGATTTTTAAGTGATTTGCGTACTATATAAGCTTCGTTGCTTAGAGACTGTTTTCGTTTTTTCTTCGACAAATTTGTATTGTTCTTGTTGGTTTAGTAGCACCGGGCTTCATAGTGGATATAAATAAGAGTTTCTAATGACCGAATAATATTTTAAATTAATCTACATTCCAAATCAGTGGTAGTTTCAGATAAAATAATCAGATGATAAATAATAGCTCAGTGAGATGACGATTCAAAAGTGCTTTTGAAGCCTACTTTTTTTTATTATTTCATTTGAAACCAATTCTTTCTAAGTAAGTGGAAACTAATGTCATTATAATTAGATCACTTAGCTTGTGTATAATACAAAATTTCCCGTAATATTAGGTAAAATCTTCCCGTCACCCATCCCCGCTACATTACGTCAGTACTACCGATGCCGCTACGCGGCTAGCGCGCGCCGCGTCCTGCCCACAAGCACCAATCACAAAGTAACCATAAAACCTTTTTACACACCCAATATTATATACAGCCTCTTTGCAATCTATTAAATAAATAAAAATAAAATATTGTTAATTCGTATATTGAATTTGTGCCACCGAAAGTGTTTCCTTCGTTCGATCCGAATCGACTCTGAAGATTGATTTTTTTTTCATGTCACAATTTAGCATGTTGCGGCTTTTGGGGATACGGAAATGTGGTTTTTTTTAAACATTAATTTAATAAGGTTTTTTTCAACATTAATTTACAAGCCGATTTTGTTAAGAAATCATTTTGAATCTGTTTACGATAGTAATATTAGAAATTAAAGTAAAAAAATGCAATTAATTTGATTGAAATTATTTATATTTTTCAATAACTTACTTCCATTATCATTAATCAAATTATTATTAAAAATCAATTATATTAATACTATTTTTTTAACCATCACATTACTAATTCACTATTAAATATGTATGTTATAAAAAATATAATAATTCTATGATACTTTTTTTTTTGTAAGTATCCTCAAGCTCTCCAACCAAAATGGCGATTAAGGTAAAATGCATTAATTATATATATATATATGTATATCTAACGAAAACGCTAACACTTTTACTATACAAATTTATTTAATTGAACATTAATTATATGTTTTTAGCTTAAAACAGTATTTTTACAGAATAATAAAGTAGACAGTTTATAAACAACTAATGAAAATTAATCGTGATTCTTAAATCAAAATCAAAAACAACTTTATTCAAATAGGCCCCACGAGCACCTTCGAATCGTCATTTTACAAATTAAAACTTTAAAGTGATTATTATTTTTGCAAAAGTAAAGCTACCACCGATTCGGAATGTAGATTCTGCAGAGAAGAATCGGCTTATATGTGTCATTGTATTTTTAGTAGATATTCGACACAGATTGAAGTGTTTGTTCTTAAAAATTAATGTATTTTTAAACATTTTATTTGTAATTTATTACTAAAAATTTTATATTTTGATTAAATTAATTTCTTTTCATTTTAGTATCGGTTGATATAAATTATAAAAATTTAAGATACATTTAGATTTTATTTTGTAAGGCTCTATATAAATTTATGAATTGAAATAAAAAAGCGGTTAAATTATAAATCTTAAAAACGGATTAAAAAATATTCATGGATAAATAAGAAATTCCAAAAGAAAAAAAAATCAGGTTTGTTTTATCGTCTACTAAACAGTTAATAATTAAAAATTTGCAAACTGTAAAAAAAAAAAAAAACCAGTAATGAAAAACATTTTCTCGGACAAGTCATTAATTAAGGTGGAATTGAGTTGGCGTGTGTGCGACCTTTCAGCACTAGGAACTGCAATGTCAAGGGTAACTGCTGCTATCTTTACCGCTTTTATCTTATTCACTTTTATGCTTTTTTAATGCTATTTTTGTATTCGGAATTTTATTCTCTTTAAATGTCACGAGGTGCTATTTATAGATGAAGTTTAAGTTAAAACTTAATTTATTAACGAGTAACTTAAGATTTAACTAACTTAATTTGGCAAAGTAAATAAACGGCGGCCATCTTGCCTTATAGCCTTAGTAATTGACATATGGTTTTGACTTAAAATGTGAGGCAATTAAAGTGTAATCGACATACGAAATATTTAAAAAAAACATCAAATTATATTTGTTATTTTTGACAATTATTTAAAATATAAAAAAATACCTGTAGCCTTTACAATTCCATGTAAAATGTTAGGTACAGATGCAATATACTGGGTAAAAATTTTTATCCTGGTCGTTACGTGTTATACTTTTTTATACCCTTTTAAACTATTTTTGTATACAGAATTTCACTATCGTTAAATGTCACCTGGGGCTATTTGTAGTCGGACGATTATATTGACATACAAGTCGTCCCACGTAGTCGTCGTCGTCCTACGTTAATTTCCGCTTTTTGTCAGCTTGACCTTTAAGGACGTAATTTAATAATTATTATATTACCTTTAACCTTAAATAAATACTGATTGACAGATCAGAAGCAAGCCTTAAAGCGAACAGACAAACTTAGATATTAAATATTAATATGATGAGAAAAAAATGACATTGAAACTATTATTTATATTTCAACGTGGATGTTTTATATATATATATATATATATATATATATATATATATATATATATATATATATATATTGTATGTAGATTTAATATGCCTTTTCGTAGTTATCAATTTGAACGTAGCGTTGATTATTACGTTATCACGAGACATTGACAGTAATATTAAAATAACTCAACCTACGCACTTTAGATAGTGCTATCTAAAGTGCGTAGGTTGAGATAATTGTAAACAATAAGAAGAATAATAAACAATTGTAATAAGATAATAATAAACAATTGTTGTAATAAGATAATAATAAACAATTGTTGTAATAAGATAATAATAAACAATTGTTGGATTTTCACTTTTTCGTCATAAATTAATATATGACAACTAGCAAACCCGGCGAACTCCGTTTCGCCACCAACTTATTTTCGTGAGGGATACTCACACCACGTACTGCCGCCATGCAAAACCATATTGGTTTGTAGTACATGCTATGTATCAGAGATGGCGCTGTATGTGAAAAATGATTTTCCCTGTTTTCCTGCTTTTCTGTTAAAATTTTTCCTGAATTTATTTGCTATAAAGCTCACGGAGCCCGAGACCTTTCCAACGAATGCAAAACCGTGGAAATCGGTTCGTGCGTTCTGGAATTATATCGTCAGGAAGGAAAACCCGACTTATTTTTATATTATAGATTTAATATTAATACATGAATAATGATGAAGACATTTTAAATAAAAGTATATAACAACATTGGTTATTTATATCGTAAATAAAAAATAAAAAAAACGCCTTACACTCAACGCATCTCAGTAGGATATGAACCCTATGTCGGGGGTCTGGAAACACACACAATACACAAGCACAAACGCCCAGACTACGTCAAACACCTGTATGGCCTATACCCAGGCCTTTTTTGTCACTTCTTTTTTGGGGATACGCTAATTCTCGTAAGTTGTAAGTCCATAATTTTTTTCTACCCCCTCCCCAGTCTGCCACGTTTTTATGGCAATTTTTTGATATTTTCGAAATTTTAATTTGGGAGCACTGCGTGCCCCCACGTGCCCCAACAACCCTGCCTATGCCTACAAATATTTATCATGTGCGTCATTGTATCTACGTTTTTTTAAAGTTTCTTTTCTTATGGTGAGCGTGCGAATCATTTCAATATTTAGCTCGCAGTTTAAAAAAAAAAAAACAATTAATTCTTATTCTTTTGAAAGTAAAAAGTATTTCGTTAAACTGATTTAGATGAATTATTAAGTAATTTTAATATGAAATTTGTATGAATACATATCTAGAGTCGTATCTCCGTAACTAAAAGTTTAAAATACTAATATAATTTTATTTCTCTCAATTAATAATAAAGATCCATTTTCTGTGAATATAGTACAGATATACCATTTCGTAGCTCGGCAATTTATCTATATGTCGGAGAATCGGCTCCGGTTCCGAACCCAAGCATGTTAATAAGGGTGGTAGTGACGAAACATGCTTGGATACTAACGTGGAGGAGGGCGAGTCATTCATAAATCGTGACTCGTACGTAGATAGATCTGTTCGATTATTAATTATTAATTAAACGTCATTCAAGTTGCATTTATCGTGATTGCTCGAGACTATCCGTTATATCTGAACGCGAAGAATGGTAATATCCACTTAGTTTCATTTTTCCATTAATATCAGTCCAATATCCAGTCTTCGGTATCAATATAAGTCCTTTTGATTAAAAGTCTATACCAGATTTTATCGCATTTATTCAAAACTTTACAGTTAACAATATTTTAAATTATTTCCCGACGTTTCGGACCCTTTACAGCGTCCATGATCTCGGGGGACTGAGGTGGTGGGTGTCCGAATAATTATTTTATAATATTAAAAATGAGTAAAATTCGCGTAAATATAAGAGAACAGTATAATATAAGTCCTGTTAACCCCACTGTTGGGTAAAGATCTAACACTCACCATAAAGTAGAAAAGTTGGGGTTAATCACTCAATAGAATTATTATGTATTGTCAGTTAAAAATGATCCATAATATTTTTCGAAATATAACTTTTATTATTTGAGAGCTCAGTGATCGTAGGTGTAGGTGTACGTAGGTGTACTACGATCGTCTAATGTCACGTGTTCTATCTATCAATTCACCTCGTCTTGGAAGTAGGACAATAGAATTAAAACCTATTTTTTGCTTAATTTTTTTTTAATTTATTACAAATTTACTAAATATTCTATGTAAAAAAAAAAACTACGAAATTGGTACAACTTTCTCTTCGCTGTTATATTTTTTACTTCGATAGTAAATATATATTACAACTTTCAAATAACAGAATAAAAATCGTGATTGTTAAATTATATTACAACTATCGATATGTAGTTTCACTTCCTTCGGTTTACGTTAAAAACGAAATGAAGTGTGAAAAAGTGTGACATGAAAGTGTTTAGCATACATAATATATTCAAAAAAATTATTTATTAAAAAAAAATTTAGTATAAAATTTAATGAAGTATAAGAGTTTGATTATTTTAACTGTTAATACTAATCAGTATATCGATAATCGAACATTGATTGTATGATGTGACATAATTGTATGGAGCTTTACCTCAGATGAAAAAAATAATTAACAAATGCGAGTCGGACTTGCCCATGAAGGGTTCCGTAGCAGTAAGTAACATCATATAAAAGTTCTTGTAGTTCGTTGTAACTTTGATCGATGTTTTAATAATAGTGTATTTTTTTATAAAAAGAAACTACTTACTAGATCTCGTTCAAATCAATTTTCGGATAGGTGGAAGTTTGCATGGTAATGTACATCATATCTTTTTTTTTTAGTTTTATCATTCTCTTATTTTAGAAGTTACAGGGGGGACACATTTTACCACTTTGAAAGTGTTTCTCGCGCTAACTATTCAGTTTAGAAAAAAATGATATTAGAAACCTCAATATCATTTTTGAAAACCTATCCATAGATACCCCGTAGATACACGGGTTTGATGAAAAAAAAATTTGAGTTTCAGTTTCAAGTATGGGGAACCCCCAAAATTTATTGTTTTTTTTTCTATTTTTGTGTGAAAATCTTAATGCGGTTCACAGAATACATCTACTTACCAAGTTTCAACAGTGTAGTTCTTATAGTTTCGGAAAAAAGTGGCTGTGACGTACGGACGGACAGACAGACAGACATGACGAATCCATAAGGGTTCCGTTTTTGCCATTTGGCTACGGAACCCTAAAAACTTAATTTTAGGATAATAGTTCTGAATGTGAATGACAGACAGAATTTTTAAATTTAATTAAAAAGTTGCGCCTAGTACAATATTAGTTTGTCAATATGCTCAGTAAACGTGAATATGGTAAAGGAAAGTACCCACCCATACTACGTGACCCATTTTTTAAAATTTGTTACGTATTATTATATATTTACGTGTATATTTTTAATGTGTGTAATAAGGATGTTATAAAAAACTAATTTATACTATATATTAAATTATAAAGTTGAAGAGTTTGTTTGTTTGCTTTTTTGTTTGTTTGAACGCGCTAACCTCAGGAAATACTGGTTCGAATTGAAAAATTCTTTTTGTGTTGGATAGTCCATTTACCGAGGAAAGTTATAGAGTATTATAACATCACGCTACAACCAAAAAGGGCTGAGAAATAATAAGAAACGTAACAAAAACGGAAAAAAATATTGTTTTTTGAGATCTTTCGTTACGTCCTTTATTAATCCTCATCCCGAGACAATTTTTACTATAGTTCTACTTTTAAAGTAAACATGACATCGCGCTTTTTGTTCAAAGAAGGGGTAGGCAGAGCACATACTCGTATTAAATGTAACACCCACATTCCGCCATTTCTTACTCATATGTAATAGGGGGCGAGCCTATTGCCATACACCGGGCACCATTCCAGACTCCGTGCTATTTACTGAGAATTTTTGAAAAATAAAAATATCCAATAATACGTTGACCGGCCCATCGAACCTGAGATCCCCTGCTCGGCAAAAGCGCTTGCGACCACTCGACCAACGAGGCGGGCACTCTTAGACAAATGATTTAAAAATATTTAAATACGTTTTTTCCTCAAATTAACGCGGATGAAATCGCGGGGCACAGCTAGTAATAAATATAACAAAACGTACAGCAGTACATAGTATTTCCTTGAAGTCTAAGTCTATATTTCATTCTATATCTATGATCAGACTTCCGCTAAACTAATATTAAGAAATTTAGTTCAATTTAGCTTCAAAACACGGAAATGTATGTCACGTGTTAGTTAGCGGAGCATCGACGTATTAATTTGCATCTAACTTGAGTTTGCTTTGCTCTGGTTAATACTTAGGCGCTGTTTTCGTGATGCGTTCCCGTTTGATTTGACAATACTTTGACTCATACATTTACATAACTATATATAATCTAAACATGTAATAAAATTGTAAATTTAACGCGTCCCTTTTAAATTTTTGTGTCAATAATCACTAATGTCTGTCTGTCTGTTAGTTGGAATACTCATCACAGCTAAAATACTAAGTGTAGCTTGAAAAATCGCGATCAGTACGTCTACCATGAGTTTCCGAGACGATACACGTTAGCGGGTGTAGTAGACAATTTGTATGGAAAGTTGAGCAGCGCCCCTACCGGATACTATCATTACTATTGTACTATTGCGTTTCTCCGTTTACTACTGTAGTTATGTCATGTGCGCTTGTAACAAAAACTCATGGTAGACGTACAGGTGATAATAAGTTTTTATTTAATCAAAATCGCTACACTCTGTCAATATTTACAAGTAATTTTAATTTTAATTTGAATGACGGCGCAAGAGAAGACTAGGCGAGTTAATACATTAAAATGTTATTTCAAAATGATAATAACGTTGTGTAAAAAAAATATTTATAGCATTAAATTAATAATAATTAATAATTAATATTAATATTCAAAACTTAGATAACGAAAAAAGATAAAAAAGAACATCGAAAGGTCGGATTGCGATTTATTTTTACGCAAAGTACCTACAACAGTTTGAAGTACATACAAAAATTCTAAAATAATTGTTTTGATAATTTAACTAAAAGTCTATAACGGATTTTATCGCGTTTATTTAAAACTTTACAGTTTAACTATATTTTAAATTATTTTCCGACGTTTCGAACCCTTTACAGCAGTGTTTCCCAACATTTTTAAGGCCATGCCCCACCTTAACATTTCTAAATTTTTTATGCCCCTATGCATAATTTTTAACTTGTTTAAATTGTTTTGTTCCCTTAAGAAATATAAATGATAAGCTTTAGGAAGAAATCACTATGAAATTGTTATCAAAACATCGTAAGTAAAATTTGAAAACATATAATGAAAAAAAAAACTGAAATTTATAGACGTAAGCTGTCAAAAAGATAATAAACGGTTAGACAAGGTATAGCATTGCATTTAAATAACCCAAAGCGAAAGGGTTAAAGTCGTGTCGAGTCCATTTTTAAATTGCCCCCCTTAACTATCAAATTGCCCCCCAGTGGGGCGTGGGCCCCACGTTGGGAAACATTGCTTTACAGCGTCCATGGTCTCGGGCGACTGAGGTGGTGGATGTCCAAAATTCGTCCGAAATGAAAAGTCCGTAAAGTTTTAAGTAAAGGCGATAAAATCCGTTACAGACTTTTAATAAAATGAGTGAAATTCGCGTAAATATAAGAAAACAGTAGTTTGATTCTATTCCTTTATAAAAACACTCCTATTATTCGTTTTTTCTAAGTGTCTGTAATATCATGTAGAGACTGTACT
The DNA here is from genome assembly GCA_036937285.1 of Euphydryas editha. Classification (NCBI taxonomy): domain Eukaryota; kingdom Metazoa; phylum Arthropoda; class Insecta; order Lepidoptera; family Nymphalidae; genus Euphydryas; species Euphydryas editha. Next base: position 14,913,972 of record JAUPFZ010000023.1, read on the forward strand.
GTATCAGCCTGTAAACCACCCACTGCTGAGCGAAGGCCTCTTCTCCATATAGAAGAAGGGTTGGAACTTAATCCACCATTCTGCTCCACTGCGGGTTAGCTAATAAGATCTCTACCAGGAGTAACGATCATTACCAGGTGTCTATGACAACAACCAGGACCGACGGCTTTACGTGGTCTCCGAGGCATGGTGGGGAAACCCACAAAGTCATACACTCGGACCGGAAACAAATATTTGCACAAATACAAATATCTGCGCCGAGCGGGAATCGAACCGATGTATGTCTCGCGTACCTAATAGTGCGAGTAGTCACCTCAACACCAGTGCTCGTGGATTTGATTTCCACTCGAGGTAGATATTTTTATTTGTACAAATATTTATTTCTGGTCTGGGTTCTTGTGGGTCTCCCCCGTCGGTCAGGATTGTTATCACTAACACCTGATAGCGATCAATACTCATTTTTGGTGGGGAAAATTATCATCCAACCCGTAGTAAAACAGCGTGGTGGGTTAGGCTCCAACCCTTCTCCTATATGGAGAAGAACTTGGGAGCTTTTGCCTAAAAATAGAACATTTACATGCTGATTCAGTTTGTTCATTATTTTATACTAACTTCTGTCCGTGGCTTTGTCTATATGTATGATATGTCAGTTTTTTTTTTTTTTAAGATTATTTAAAACGTATTAAGGAAAAGGAATAGGTAATTTACAGATATAAAATATAATTCGGATTTAAATTGTTTCATAACGAAATAAAAACAAAACTTTTTAACAACTAAACTTTTATAAAATAAAAAATAAATTAGACAGATATAAACACTATCAATCATCAAATAACCTCTTATTTCGATAAGTCCGTTTATCTTTTCCACAAAGTCAATATTCCCTTAACTAATTAACTATAAAAACTTACCCTTGTCATGTATTTTAAGCTCACTTTTTCGCTTAAAAAACTCTTTCGTAAGTAATATGCAAATATGTTGAAAATACACAGCGCAGTTAAGCGGCTTTATTGTGCACGTTGGTGTGACGCAGCATGCGTAGTTTTTACTGTAAAACTAATAGGTCAGAATTCTTTACACTGAAGATATTTTGAAATATTTCTTTGACTCTATAATCGATACAGGTTTGACATGCGGTAATCGGCTGATACATGTGGTAGGTAGCTTATTATAGACATTTGTCATGGTATATATATATTATATACCATCATCATTATCATCATATCAGCCGTTGGATGTCCACTGTTGAACGTAGGCCGTCCCCCATCGACCACCAGAGCGACCGGTTCAAAGCAGCCTCCATCAAACGGCTTCCGGTGACTTTCCTCAAGTCGTCTGTCCATCTCGTGGACAGCCATCCGACGCTGCGCATGTCGGTACGTGGTCTCCACTCGAGAACATTTCTGCTCCATCGGCCGTCTGTTCTTCGAGCTATGTGCCCTCCCCACTGTCACTTCAGCTTACAAATCCGTTGGGTTATGTATACACTATTATATATATACACTCATGACAAATTACTATAATAAGCCATACTTGTCGTGGTCTCGGTGTTTGTGTTTAAGTTATGTTTTTCCAGACCTTTGACACAAGACTCTCATCCTATTGTAGGCCATAGTTTGAAGCGTTTATCTCATTACTATTATATAGATATGAGAAATGAGAAAATAGTACCGACCTCTTTTTTGTCGTGGTGTCGTAAAAGGCGACTAAGGCCATAGTGGTGCGAACAATTGTAAACCAACCAGGATGGTGACGGGCAGCAGCGTCATCATACCCTTTTTTTTTTGACCCTGGGAAATACGTTTACGTATCCCGCCGCCCGAAGGTGACGGGTATGTGGGACTCGCTGACTGCGAAGTCAGAATACCCACTAAAACCCAGCGGTGCCCTCGTAGTCGTACAAGGACGCCACGGGATCGCTGGCGCATGCCACCGTGACGCCCCGACGTTTGGCTCGCCTATGCGGGCCGCCTTCTTACATAGAGCGCTCGCGGGTACCGTGAGCACTCTATTTCCGCTACGCCAGGGACCGGCGAACGGGAGAGACTGCGGCAGGTCATGACGACATAGCCGCAGTCTCCTCCGCGACCTGGAGTATAGGGCATTGGGGGAGGAGGGAAGATCGGCCGGGGTCTTAGCGACCGCTCTACCCTTCGATTTGGGGGGGGGGGCGGCACTCCCGTCCCCCATCAAGTGAGCAGCGTCATCATACTCTGCCACAACACATTGCGCTCGCCAACCCGCCTGCCAAGCGTAGCGAGTATTGGCAAATCCCCCCCAAAGATAATGGAGGAGGCCTACGTTTAGCAGTGGACATCCAACGGTTTCGGTAATAAAATAACATAAAACTCTATTCATGCAGTAAAGTACTTGTTCTTTAAACAAAATCTTTATTCAAGTAGGCTTCAAACGCACTTTTAAATCGTCGTTTTACAAAGTATATTGTCGCGGTGTAATATTAGTAAAAGAGAGAGAAATAAATATTATACCGACGAACAATAAAGAGAAATAAATAAAACCAATATTAAATGAACAAAACTACAACATTTATTTTATATAGTGATATATATGTAGGCAAGATACAAAAAAGGTTAGAATTAGATAAATAACAATGTCTTTAAGATAGACTACGTGGTAATTCAATCTTTACGTATTTAATTTTAAGAGAACATGAGCACGTGGTTCGATAACTATTCCTGGTTCAGGTCTAAGGGTTAACCAGACGGGCACTTAACTATAGGCACGTGGAGCATGGATGCCCCCAAGCTGGTCTCCGCCTTGTGCTAGGTGACGGGATGATGTGCGCGCCGGGACACGTGGACTGCGTACCCCGTCCGACGCTCGACGTCTCTCGCCGTAGAACGGTTGTAGGTCACGAAAAAGAACCCGGTTATTGTTGGGGTCCGAGGTTCCCAGCAGAGGTCGCCACGTGGAAAGAGACAGTGTCGACCGCTCCGTACGCCTACCAGGACCCTGGAAGGACACACCATCCGGTGAGCCTTCCCATAGTCAACCCCCAGTTGTTTCTGGGTTAACATGGAAATGGCCCACAAGACAAGGACACAACCTAACCATAGGTTTAAAGAGAAACACAATTTATAATAATATAATAATTAATAACTAACACTCACTATAACAATAAACACACTAGATATAAATGAATTTTACAACTACACGACCTACTGCGTGGCATATACAATACAACACAAATACGAGCTTCTACATATAATACAATAACTCACCCAACAATTCGCACCCTGCACCGAAGAGACGAGAAAAAGGAAAGATTCTACCGAGCCCGTCCTTTTATAAGGGCCCGAGCGGCTCCTACTCCGATCCCCTCTAACAAGTCAGTGGTAAAATGCTACCCGCAATTATAAATGTTACAATATATATATATATAACATTTTTAATTAATTGTTATTTTTTATATTATTTGTTATATAGCATTTTTAATCACAGTTAATGTGAAGCTACCACCGATGTAGAGTATGTGAATGTAGAGTCTGCTGAAAAGAATCGGCAAGAAACTCAACTATTAATATTACAAAAAATCGTGAATACAATATACAATAAAATACATATTACAAACCCAGTCACATGTCCTGCATGAAAGATAACGCCACTATTACCACACATCTTTGTAATTTATATTAGGCGTTGGTATTCGTACGATAGTCGTATGAATAAAAAAAATCATTATTTAGAGGATAATCGTATAATAAAAAAAAAAAAACATTCGTACGATAATCGTAAGAAGATTATTACATATTACCAAGAATTCTAATAAAAAAATTACCTTTTAAAAACTTAAAAAAAAAAATGTAAAAAGAGTTGCCATGATACATAATTGTTTAGTTATTTTAATAGTTTTTTTTTAATACAGATAATTTCTAATCATTCGAAAATTATAAAATAAATTATAATTAATTTTTTTTTAATCCTATAAACATAGGTAATAAATAATTAAATTAAATTTCTATTAAATAGAAATGAAATTAATAATATTAAATCGAAAGTTAATCAATAATTAACGAATATCCGCTTGACCGCTTGTGGTTTCATGCAAAGAGGTTTTATATCAGAGAAGGGACTGTTCCATTGCTTATTACAAGGTCACCAAGTTAATTGTACACACGTAAATGTGAACTAAACGTAAATAAACATCCTTTAATACTACAGAACGTGTAGTAAATAGTTACAAGAAAATAAATAGCTACTAGTTGCACATCGCGGTTTTACCCGCGTAACTTCCGATCTTGTTGGAACGTCGGGTTAAAAGGGACTCCGTTATTTTGGATCTCTAACTGTCTATGTGTGATAGAGTTACAAATAGCTATTCAACTTTCGCGTTTATAATTTTATAAAATAACCAATCTATATTAATAATAAATATTAACCAACAATCACACCACGTTAACCTAGCCCCGTGCTAAGTTCGTAAGAACTTGTGTTACAGGTACTAGGAACGGAAATAAATTTTAAGAAATTTATATAAATGCATATATACATAAATACACATCCATGACCGACATCCATGACATTTATTCGAGTAATTAAAAATAATATTTCATTTCAGCTTAAGCACATTTCAATTATTATACCCAAATAAAATATTAAGTAATAAGTCTGATGCGACAATAATTAGTGATAAGATATAAATTGGGAGACATTGTGAAAGTTTATTCTCCTTAAACTCGGTCTAATGATGTAAACGAACAAAAGTGAAAGTGTCAGTGCGCGTAACGGAACGAGCGCGAACGCTCGTGTGACAGATAACATACAAATAAAAAAAAAACAACTTCCCGCCAATTTAAAAATCGATAACAGAGGTTGTGTGACAAATAATTTAATAAAGGAGGTTTAATTCAAGAAAAAAAACTTCATGCCAGTTTTAAAACACAGGAGGTTGTGTAACTTTCAAACATTCTAAGCAAGGAGATTCTGTCCCGGAGGAAATACACGAAATTAACGATTAAAAAAAAAAAGAATACTTCGCGCGAGTTTTCACAAAGGAGGTTGTATAGCTGTCAAACAGCCTAAGCAAGGAGGTTTTATCCCGGAGGTTGTAGTACGTCGCCAGTCCGCCCCCGGCGCTCGGCCAATGACGCCGCGGGAAACGCCCCTGCTCGGCGCGCTGCCGTGCGTCTTCTTACTCCTCGTCCTGAATGCCGGTAAGTCAATTTTGTTTGTCTATCGTTCAATTTGAACTGTTAAATTCAATTTCTATCGCCTTCTTGGTTAAGTTTGATTCGATACAAAGATCGTTGCTAAGGTTTAGGTACCTTTGCTCAGTTTAATTTATAGCAAGGTTTGCTCACTTTAAACAATCGCACTCTGTTTCCAATGAAATATTTATATTTGTATGTTATAATTCACAAAAAAAAAACATTAAGTACTGTACGAGGCAAGTCGTACATTGGCATATTTACGAATCAGCGGTTTGCGATACGCGCTTTATTAATAAATTGATTATTAAATATAATTACTTAATACGTTTCGATCTATCAAGGCGATCGCGCGTGCTCTCACACCGGGACATTTGATCATATCAAGAGATCAATAAATTTGTTTATTATAATTAATCGTCATTCGGATTTCATTTCGTATCATCAAGTAAAAAGTGTGTAGAGTCAACCAATGACGCTACAAGTATGATTTGACAACAAAAATACTTTCTAGTACAATACAGCTGATTTACCGCGGTTTTTTCCGAGTAAAATTCCGTGGGATTTTCATAAACAATACCTTTAAAATATTATACACTAACTAGCCCACGGTTTTTCCCACTTAATAGTCCGTGAACATTTCGGAATAAAAAATGTTAATGTTTATTCTTGGTATTCAACTGTCTATATACCAAATTTCATCGCAAGCTTTTCATTGTCAGTAGTCATAGTATGAAAGAGTATAAATAGTAAAAATTTCCTGTTCTATGTAATAAGGTTGAATTTGCTCGCAATGCCAATCAAAACACGCAAAATTAATTTAGGGATTTTTATTGCAACTGATTTTATATTATAATAATAATAAATAACTAATAGAATACACAAGCACAAATCTGTTTAATCTGCCCAGACCACGACAAACATCTATAATTATGGTCTATACAAATATTTGTCATGTGCTGGGATCGAACTCGCGACCGCTAGCGAATCAGCCGTTGCTGTGACTACTGCGCCAACGCGTCGTCAAATATACATATATAATATATATTATAAGTTATTGTTGTAAGTTTACGAACGTTCTGGACCGTTCTTCTATGTCTCTCAATTTGATTTATTACTGATTGACTTAATAGGTTCAATATTCTTTCCTGTACCTTAAACCACTATTTTGTTAAATTAACTAATGAAAGTCGTGAATGACTTGATTAATGTTTGTCACTCAACTTACTAGTCATTACTGCACATGTCAAAATCGCATATCGATGGCTACTGGCTAGAAAAACAAAGCCGTGGGAGGGGAGGCTGGAAGATGAGTCACAACCCTTCCCGGGTCCCCACATGGGTAGAAGATTACTCTACTAACCTTGGACCTTGGTTAAGGGGATCAGACTACTGTATTTTAGAACTCATTCGGGGTAGATTTTCGGTTTTACATTGAAATTCAACTGTAATAGTTTTGAGACAAAGTTTCTCCTAGTTTATATATTTCTGCCCAATATTAAAATGCCCAATATCAAATAAAATGCCTTTTTTTTTTGAAGTTGACCAATTTTATGCCCCTCCAAAAGGCTCGAGTGTGTGGCTGCATACGTCGCACACCCCTCAGGTCGGCCCTGTTCTAGGGTAAAACGAACGGCGTATAGACAAGGAACGACTATATGTTTCTGTTATCATAATGGTTAAATCTTAACATATATCTATGTCAATATGTCACTAACACGACTATAACCGTCTATTAATAGAGGTCCATGTTCTGTATTCAATATACTCACACAACGATAGAGGCTTGTAGATATCTATGCTTTGTATAATAACTGGTGTCCCTTGGCCACAATATTCAAGGTGTCAGGTGTAAATATCAATATGTCGCAATTTGTATTGCTTTCTAATTTAAATGACTACCTAAGTTTGATCACCGTTTTGGTGTAGTGGTGCGAGAAGTCGTCTTAATTTTGGCGGTCGTTGGTTCAATTCCCTCTCGTGGCAGATATTTGCATTTATACCAAATTTTTGTTTCTAGTCTGGTAGTATGTTCTTGTGTGTCATCCACTATGCACACGTAAAGCTATTGGTTCTGGTTGCAATCTTAAACATTCTTTGTCATTGTTGCAAAATGAATGATCCATCAACCCGCATTGGAGCATCGAGTAGGATTAAGCTCTAATCTTTTTTGTAAGAAGAAAAAACCTTCGCCCAGAAGTGGGACATCTACATTGCAGTTGATACATTTCTCCGCACGCATCCTTTCTATTGTTTAATATAGATATTTTGTATTTTAGCGAAATAAGACACTCGTTATGCACGATTAAATTAATTATTTCAATTGAAGCTACAATTATCTTAAAATCGTTATGAGTAGGTCGGATGCAAACGGGTTCGTAGAAACGCGATGAACTCTGTCGTTGCTTGGCAACTGTCATTCATCAACACTTCCAAACAGAATAATAACTGTTTAAAATGACATCGACAGGTTTGTCAACCATAACGTTCGAATCAAGGAATTTATATACAAACTGGAATACTGTTATCTCAACCGCACTGATCAATCTCCTCTATGTATTCTCAACTCTACGTGACATTGGCGGAATCAACCGTGCTCAACTGACACAACTGAAAGCCACTAACCCTATGAATCAATCAATCAACAAACTGGAATGCGCACGTGCATTCAAAAAACGTTCCAAGAGTGGGATTGCATTTCTTTTTAACATGGATTCAACAAGGCTACTCGTAAGAAAGAGACAAAATACCAGTAGTCAATGAAATGCTCGGAACATATTATTCGATGCATATTTGAATATACAATTTTATTAAGTGAGCGTTCCAGTTATTATATAAATTCCTTGAATACACCCAAGTCGATTAATCGGCTTGACGTTTCAGTTCTTGCTCTCCGACATATATGTATATATAATAAAATCAACTGATTACCTATTTATATTTTACTTTGACAATTCCTTAAAACTATAATGTCCGTAACCAAAACTATCGGATAATACGAAATAATTTTATATCCGTAACCATATCCGAAACTAATTTCATATTATTCATATATCTGTATCCATACCCAGATTTGAAATTTCATATTCATATTTCATAGCATCCTACGTGAAACCGTGGGACACAGCTTTTAATGTATATCGAAATTAAAATTCTAATCTAAATGTTCCGAGAATACTTATTCGCAGAACTAAAATAGGTCATTGATTTCATATGACAGTTTTATACCATTTCAATTTATGTTTTAAAATCCACTAAAAGCAAACGTATATTCAGCTGAGCTGGTTTGTTTTACGACTGCGAAAAGTTATAAACTTAAAAGTTCGTCATATAACCGGGGATATAGATTATTGGAAACTCTGTCAAGAATTTCACAGCGTAAAATTATGGTCTACCGCATATGAAAAATTTATAATACTTAGAATATTTGTTTAGAAAAAAAGAAAGAATATATTTATTATTTATTTAATTATTTAAACCTTATCGTAGATCGCAAAAAATACTAACATTATAGGTTTATGATAATTACAAGTTGTAAAGTACAAGGGGCCGTCTAATGGCTAGGTTAGCCATTTATTCCAGACAATCAAAATCCGGTATAGACTTTTAATCAAATAAAATATGAAATACTTTATTGTGTAAGAATGTTAGATAAGTTTAGTATAGGACTATCAAATACATACAGGGCCGGATTTAGGGGAGGGCAACCGGGGCAACTGCCCCGGGCCTACACAAAAGAGGGTCCCCCATAATAGAGACTTCAGGAAAAAAATTAAATTCAGAGATGAACTTTTTTTTAGGAATACATATAACATATAGCCCGCCTAAGTAAATAACAGCGGTCCGGAGTTGTGACGACCTTTTTTTCATCGTCGTGTACACAGAAATATATTCGGAACTAAAATGTTAGATGAAGGGCCTCCACTCCACTGTTGCCCCGGGCCTTCACAACTCTAAATCCGGCCCTGAGTACACATGTATAAAAAGTCCCTAAATAAATATATAATAAAGTTAAACTTTAAGTTCGGGCAACGCCGCGCGCCGTGGAAACAACTAGCAGCGAACAAGTCTATAAATATAAAAACTCTCTGATTATCTTCAAACATATTTGTTGAATATCGAGTTAACTTTTTTTTTGTGTGGAATATATTTGTACATGAATTACTAAGATCGTTTCGATCTACGTTTCAAGGTTTGAAAATATATTGCATAAACGCACGGACTCGTTTGTATGTTGTGATTCTACTTGAACGTGACATGATGACATCATAGTCATTGCAAATGTAGGTCTAGTGATACCACTTACGGCCGGTTTCAATAACCTTTGATTTTTCTTACCAGCGATTGTTTTTTGATACAATTTTTATTGATTTTATGCCTAAATTCTATCTTTAGTAAGAAAAATCAGAGATAGATCGTTATTGGAACCGGCACTTAGTAATTTGATAAAATCTTGTACTTGATTGTAGTTGATTTCACAACTTTAATTAAAAATTAAATATTCACTAACTTGTTATTGAAATTCACTGATACGTAGTGAATACAGCTTCACTAACATAATTAGTGAAAATTCTACTGATTCATGTTTAGAAAGTGTATATCCTCTATCGTGACATACTTTAAACAATAAGACAAGTAATAATAATAAAAAATATTAAGGAATAATACATTGTTTTAAAAACACTAAAAATTCAATCAAATTAATAACATCCTCCTTTTTTGGACTCGGTTAAAGATCCTTCTTATAATAGCGTAAATAAAAGTATTCAAGGTTGGAACTAAACTTTGCTATAGAAATTAAAATTGCAATTTAAAACTCACTCAGCTAGCAGCGCCTTTGTTCAACTTTCAGAAAAGGTTACGATCAAGTTAAAAATAAAAAATAAAACAATATTAAATATAAATTATATATATATATATATATATAATAGAAATATAATATGTTTATAAGTCGGCTGTTAATTAAACATAGGCATTAAGCTGCCTAACTTAAGAACTGTGTGTATGTTAAACATTTATTATTTCTTAGACTGGCTCCAACGGGCCAGTCTGGTGCAGTTGGCAGTGTCTCTGCTTTCGACTCTAGGGTTATAGATCGATTCCCGATTCTGGGTGTAATATAATTATATTTATTTATATGTACATTTATAAAAAAATACGTATATCAGTCGACTGTTTCCTAAGACACAGTCGTTAAGTTATTTACTTTAGGAACAGACGACCGTGTGTTTATGTTAAACCTATTTCGATTTGATTCCCGCTTGGGGCAGATATTTATATTTCTCTAAATATTTTTTTCTTGTAGTCTCCCCATCTGTATGTCATGTGTATGTCCTTGTACGACTTCCCACCGTGCCTCGGAGAGCACGTAAATACGTCAGTTCCGTTTGTTATCATAGACACCTGGTACCGATCGTTACTCATGTTAGGTAAATAAGGTATCGGGAATAGCGTGGTGGATTAAGCTCCAACATTTCTCCTAAATGGAGAAGAAGCCTTTGCCCAGCACTGGGTAGTTTATAGGCTGATTTAGTTCTGTTCAGTTATCACTACATTGTATATAAGTGAATGGAAATCATCAAGATGTTTCGACATTGGATCCTAAGTTACATAATGTGCGTTGAATCAGCGAAGAGGAAACTGGTTGTTATGTAGTCAATCTCAATAGAACTAGTAAATTTTTTGACGTGATAACGTCTAGTAAATTGCTGAAGGGGTGCCCGTTCGAAGAAGATGACGTCATCATTGTCACAATTAGTGAGCGAGCGCAGAACAAGCGATAGAGAGGCACGATTAGCCTAAGCGTTCTGTCTTACACTCCATCGGACCGCGTTCGAGTAAAAGAGACAGTGGCGCCACGCAATCTACACGCGAACTGTTTTGTAGGGATGTTCATCGGATAAAAATATCGATAATTTTACTATCGATAATTAACGAATCGTTTTATCGATAGTTATCGATAATTATGGAATGAATAGTTATCGATAATTATCGGAGGATAAGTTATCGATAGTTGGCGACAGTTATCGATAATTATCGGATAAAAATTGTCGATAGTTGACGAAAGTTATCGATAATTATCGGTCGATAGTTATCGATAATTATCGAATTAAAAAAATATCGATAATAATCGGATCAAAATTATCGAATAACACTTATCGATAATTATCGATAATTATCGAATGGAAAATTATCGAGTAGTTACGAATTATCGATAATTATCGCACACCCCTACTGTTTTGTGTTTTGTCAATTGTTTGGTAGAAGTAGGGATGGTCATCGATAAAAAATATCGATAATTTTACTATCGATGATTATTGATTCGTTTTATCGATAGTTATCGATAATTATCGTATGAAAAGTTATCGATAATTATCGAAGGAAAAGTTATCGATAATTATCGGTCGATAGTTATCGATATTTATCGAATGAAAAATTATCGATAATTATCGGATCAAAATTATTGAATAACACTTATCGATAATTATCGAATGGAAAATTATCGAGTATTTACGAATTATCGATAATTATCGCACACCCCTACTGTTTTGTGATTTGTCAATTGTTTGGTAGAAGAAGGGATATTTATCGATAAAAAATATCGATAATTTTACTATCGATGATTATCGAATCGTTTTATCGATAGTTATCGATAATTATCCTATGAACAGTTATCGATAATTATCGAAGGAAAAGTTATCGATAGTTGGCGACAGTTATCGATAATTATCGGATAAAAATTATCGATAGTTGACGAAAGTTATCGATCGATAGTTATCGATATTTATTGAATGAAAAATTATCGATAATTATCGGATCAAAATATCGAATAACACTTATCGATAATTATTGAATGGAAAGTTATCGAGTATTTACGAATTATCGATAATTATCGCACACCCCTACTGTTTTGTGATTTGTCAATTGTTTGGTAGAGAGTACCACTTGAAACACGCCCCTTGATTTCCTACTTTTCCTATCATCTTCCTATCCTTAACAAAATAACTCAGATTGGAAAATCTTGAATATCACACTATCATATATATATATAAAAAAAGTACTACACTATCATATATATGTAAAGTAATACACACTATCATATTATATATGTGATAATAATTCAATTCGATTCATAAAAGTATACAATTCTACATCTATGTTTTCTCATGACGTTATCACGTAAAAATTATCGTCTGTAAACCGACTTTACAGACAACCATTTTTTTAAATTCAAATATTCTTCTTGTTAACCTAAATCAAAAAAGAACTGATGTGTTATGGTGTATCCTTTATTTCTCTATATATGTGAGATTACAGCTACGATTTTTGTAGGTTAATTTCACTAATTTTATGTGACTATTTCCTTTTTATTAATGTGAGAATCGTAACACGCATAATAACTGACTATTCAATGTATGAATTTGTGAATTTCAGAATCCACTGATTTGATCTTTGAGTATTTGTATGTGTATTAGTGAGTATTCACTATTTTGTTAACATTCACTGATATGTAGTGAATCCAGTTTCACCAATGTAATTGAGAGTGATAGACAAGTTTCTTCACAAACACTTTAATTATTTTTATCTATGTAAAGGTTACCCAAGGAATTTATATACAAACTGGATTGCATCTCTTTTTACCATGGATTCAAGGCAACTCGTAAGAAAGAGACAAAATACCAGTAGTCAACGAAGTGGTCGGAACGATTTTATCACTTTACATGTTGGAAACAAATGTCAACCTTATGACAGTTATTTCAAGGTGCATATTTGAATATACAATTTTATTAAGTGAGCGTTCCAGTTATGATATAAATTCCTTAGTTACACCATAATCAGCTTTACAAATACAATTGAAATAAAAATATACGTCCAATGCTACCTAGCTATTTCAACAAGTAACCGCGGGAATGTTAATTAAGCCCGTTCTTTAATTTCACAATAGCATTGTTGTCTTACGTAAAATCTAGAGTTATAAGATCATCTCAATACTTAACGGATAAAGTTAATTTACATTCTGACCTCGTGGTGATTGTTTGTTAAATGTGTGTGTGACCTCTTCTATAAACGAGAGTAATGGCGAGTTCGCATTGTTAATTTTTGATTTTTTAAAACATTAATATTTGTGACACACGCATGGTCAAAACCGGGGATCTCTAAAGGGGTCAATATCGACCCCTTGAGTTCGAAATTGACCTCTTAAACCTTGTACACTTAACCAACCACAAAGTTTTGCAATCTCACGACAATCTGGTGTAGTGGTGCGAACGCCTCAAGGCCAGGGGTCGCGGGTTCGATTCTAGATTCGGGGTCGAGGGTATAAATATTTGTTTCTGGTCTGGGTGTATGTCCTTATGAATCTCTCCACCGTGCCTCGGAGAGCACGTAAAGCCGATGGTTCCGGTTATTATTATAGATATCTGACAACGATCGTTACTCACGTTACGGAAATTATCTGCCAACCCGCAGTGGAGCAGCGTGGTGGATTAAGCTCCAACCCTTCTATATGCAGGAGAGGCCTTTACGCAGCAGTAAGACGTTTACAGGCTGTATCAGTTCATTCATATACATATATATCTTTATGACTAATGTTTTTCATGTTGTTAGTCCGAGCGGCAATCGATTTCAAGAACGTTGGGCTTAATGGAACTTTCGCTCTATACCAGAACGGCCACGATCTAATACGTTCAAACGAATTTCAAATTACTTTTGACGTTAATCGGTGACGGAAAATCGTTACAGCCGAGTACGACTAAACCAATATTGTGTAAACGCAGCATAACACGCTCAAGCTGCTCTCCTGCGAATTGGTATACAAATGTTGCGATATCTTTTATTTCATATAAACTTATTTAAGTTTTAAGAAACAAAGATTTTCATAATCACTATGTTTTGATTGTAATCTGTTTTCATACATTGTTAAAATAATAAACAACGCAGACTTAAGTCTAGAAGAAAAAAAAAATAGAAAAAAAAAAATAATTAAAAAAAACTTATAGTTATGTTTCTTCGGTCCTGTAAACACAATTCTCCTTTCAGTTAGTCAGTTATGCTAATAGGTAACTTATGAGTGTATTAATGGATTTAAGTTTTTTTGAATAAACACAGATTGAAAATATCACAGTAATTTTGCAATAAATATAAGTTTGTAATTTACTCTTAGCTAGTTTATAATAGAATCTGTATTAAAAAATACGATTGATACATGCTAAAAAAAATTTTAAATATTTTTTTTAGCATGTATGAATCGTAAAAAAAAACCTATTTTATTTTTTATAATAAAAAAAATACTATAAAAACATGTCATCTTTTATCTATAAATCCTTTATCCTCCTTTCATTTAGTCGGTTAAATACAAAACGTACACCGTACCGTACACCGTCTGGATGTAACAATGAGTGTATAAGCGCACCCCAGGGAACGGAGTGCTTTACTTAGATTAGGGTATTACAGCCCTCCCGATCTTCCTGTTATATATGATACAGCTTGCTAAAAATCAATTAGTTTTCAGAGGAAAACGATTCGTTTTTAAGTTAAGTGTTCGATGTTTTGATAACTATACATATACATATAATAAAATGGTAGGAGAGTCAAAACTGTACATTGAATATTTTTTAAAAGAATACTTTGGGTGTGATCTACAATCGATACCGAAGCAAAAAATATAGTTTTTAGAGTTTTTGTCTGTTTGTCTGTATGTATGTCCGGGATAAACTCAAAAAGTACTGCACGGATTTAGTTACTTCAAATTTGGCACGAATATTATTAAGAAGTCGGGTTAACATATAGGCTACATATTATCACGCTATCTCCTACGGCTATCGTTATTACTAATTGGCTATAATTTGAAATATTTATTCCTTATTATTATAGGTTCCAACCCCTCACCTATATCGAGAAGAGACCTTTACCCAGGACGTTTATAGGCTGATTCATTTCAATTCAGTTTAATATCTATAAAAATAAGTCGGGTTTTCCTTCCTGACGCTATAATTCCAGAACGCACAAACCGATTTCCACGGTTTTGCATTCGCTGGAAAGATCTCAGGCTCCGTGAGGTTTATAGCAAACAAAATTTAGGAAAAATTTCAACAGAAAAGCAGGAATACAGGGAAAATCATTTTCCACATACAGCGCCATCTCTGATACATAGCATGTACTACAAACCAATATGGTTTTAAATGTTATATTACAATCAAATGTTACAAAAAACGAAGCCATCTGGTGGCGAAACGGAGTTCGCCGGGTTTGCTAGTAAGATATAAAATTTATGATAACCGGAACAGTAGTTATCTCAAAAAGGTTGAAACCGTGATTAGCGTTTCCAAAAAGTTTTTAATGGTTGACGAGCCCAGTGTTAGTGTGTGCCCACTGTTACAGGTGATGTTGCTGCCCATCACCATCCTGGTTGGTGTAGTTGTTCGCACCACTATGTTCTTAATCGCCTTTTACGACAAGAGGAGGTCGGGTCTATTCATCTCTGCAGGTCACCGCACGTCTGACGTGTACTCTCTAAACATTAATCAGTGAAATTTCACTAATTTTAAGTGACTATTCACTTTTTATCAATGTGAGAATCGTACCACGCAGAATTAGTGACTATACAATGTATGAATATGTGAATATCAAAGTCCACTGATTTTGATAATTGAATATTTGTATGTATATTAGTTAGTATTCACTAACTTGTTATTAAAATGCACTGATATGTAGTAAATACAACTTTAATAATGTAATTAATGAAAATTCCACTGATTCATGTTTAGAGAGTTCAATTTTGATCCTTAATAAAGTTTTTTTTTTTCATTTTTTTTCTTTTTGATCAATCCATCTAATTGGTGAAGGTACGAATTCTATACACCTTCTCGTTCTAATAATAGAGATGATAATATTATCACATTAACTTGATGTGTTACAAAAAGCTTCGATATAAAACTCTATAGCAGTACACCCTCCGTCAGGTGAAACGCATCCCCTATTGTTCGCGGCCCTCCGTCCTCAGCATTTCATACTAACCCTCCACAGTTATACTGATAATATTTTACAGGGTTTGTTTATAGTTTTTTATACAAAAAATAAATTAAAGAAAAATAAATGAATTTAATATACTACTAACCTAACCCAACCCTGCTTCCCTGATTCCTGCATAGAATCTGGGTGTAATATTTATATAGATGTACTAGCTTCAGCCCGCGGCTACGTCGGTCGCGTGGTTGTATTGACAAAAATTTGTCTATGTCCTTCCCCATTCTTCAGACTATCCGTATCAAATTCTTACAACAACTCGGTAATCAAAGACTCACATACAAAAAAATTTTCCTCCACACTCACAGACTACACAGTAATAAAAGCTCCCAGTCGACACTTTACTGGATTCTCACGAAAAGAAAGTCATAACGCCGTGGCACATGAGTAAATAAACCGTACAGAGGCAAAGCTTCATACAAGCGCGCCACGATAGGTACACTACTACAAGCATGAGACGCGTGTGTGCGTCAGCACAAGCGCCTCGTCACATACGAGAGAAACCGGCCTATAATATGCTTAAACTCAAGGGCTGCAGCAGCAACTTCGCGCGTCGAGTTTTCATTTAATGATAATTTATTAATTTAAATAGTGTTTTAATATTATTTTAATAGTGTTTTAATATAAAAGTGTAAAAGTTTCTTAAAAATATTTAGGAAATAATATTTTTTTTTCTTTTTTAAATCGCAATAACATTAAAAAAGATCAAATTTGATAGAAGAATTTTTTTAATACCTTGAAAAATGATAAAGTTACTTTTGAAAATATTTAAAAAAAAAAAACAACAAAAATAAACTTTGTCATCTTGTTGAACAACTAATTATTGTTTATTATATTTTATCCTCCTATACCAACCCTACCAAAATAGGTATAAATTTTGCTCGCTCCTTAGAAGCTTTCACTCTGTACGGTTTCTTTACTCATGTGGCCGTGGTATAAGTATCACTTACACGTTTTCGCATGATAATTTTTAAAGTATGTTATATTGTAGCCAAATTACACAAAATCTTTATAAATTGTAGCCTACGTGTTATTCTGATGTATAAGCTACGTTACTGTAAAGTTTCATCTAAATCCGTTCAGCAGTTTTTGCGTGAAAGAGTAACAAACATCCAAACTTTCTCATTTATAATATTAATAGGATTACATAATATAATAACTAAAAAAATATGAATATGACTCGACTGTTACCTAAAACAAAGGCGTTAAGTTGCCTACATTAGGAACCATATATATTTTTGTCAATGAATTGTTTGTTTTTGTACATATGTAGGGAGTTATATTTCTTAAAAATACTTAAAATGATACAGATGTCATTCGTCCCTTTCGCTTTAATATTATTATTAGTAAAAAATAAGTTTAATAATAAAATAACCCCTTTAAATACATCGATTGATACGAAATATTATAATAAGACAGACGCCGCGCCGTCCGTTCCTTAAGTTTTTATATAACTATTAACAAAACAATAAATTTAGTAATAAAAAATATAATTAAAATCTATCGATTGATTGAAAAATATAATATTTAATAGTTTTTATATAACTATAATAACAAGAAATAAACACAGTGATGTAATAAATCCGGTTCACTGGCTATTATTTTCATTAGAAGTAATAACTGACAACCGTTTTGGTGTAGTGGTGCGAAAAGTCGCCTTAACACCGACGGTCGCGGGTACGATTCCAGAGACACATAACTCTGTTTGTTTTGACAGATAATTCTGTTTGGACAATTTTTTATTTCTTAAGTTTATGTCCTTGTTGGACTCTACTATGGATAATTGTTATGCATTATATATATTGTTATATGATATATTGTTAGCATAAACACATTATAATGTAGCTAGATTAAGCTTTATTAACCCTTCTTCTATATGGAGAGGAGCTCTGTCCCAGCTGTTGGACATTTGTAGGTTATCTAAGATTCAAAGAAATTAAACAGTAATAAATTATTATTAGGCATGCTTTCATCAGAAGACCCGATTTAATTAATTGTTCAAATAGTACTTTTCGACATCACAATTGACATGCATACCTATATTCTTGAACAGGTTTCATTTTTTATCTTGATAAAAAATAAACGTTTTAACGCACATACTCATCAAATAAAACAACGAACAATAAAAGAAGATGTTTTTAATAAACAAAAACAAAAAAATGTCGTGTGTACGGAGTACACATGTCAGAAGTGAAACATCTTTGGCAAACTAAATTTAAAACTTATTAATATTAATAGTTAAACATTCTTTTACTTATTTACGGGTTGTTTACGCGTTTCTAGGATACGCGACATCATACTATCTCATTCTCTCCTACACATTTTTGTATTTGTGTCTCTTACCTGTCGTTTTTTCCGTCGCACCCCGTTTCAAATCACAACGATTCTAAAGAAGTTTCACTTCAAAAACTGATATAAGAGTTTTCTAATTAGCTCATCTTACTAACTGAACCAGTCTGGAAGCGTCCCACTTCTGGGTAAAGGCCTCTTCTCTATATAGAAGAAGGTTTAGAGCTTAATCCACTACTCTGTTCTACTTTGGGTTGGCAGACTTCCCTATCATGAGTAACAATTGATACCAGATGTCTATGATAAGAACTGGAACTGAGCTTTACATGCTCTCCGAGGAACGGTGAGGAGACCCGCGAGGACATACACCCAGACCCGGAACAAATATTCGCACAAATATTTTTAGATATCTGTAAAATATAATTTATGTATTAAGCATAATAATAATAAGCATATAATTATATTTTATATGTAACAACGGTTCTTTACATATTCCATTTAATCGGGATTGTCTAGAAGTTATCGCTACTTAGGGATAAGACCGCCTTTGTACATTAATGTTCTTTTGTATATTTAAGTCATGTATGTTTAATCTCTTCGAAAGTTCTGTACAATATAACATATTGTCATATTCTATTCAATTTTATCTGCCCCGTGCGGGAATCGAACCCACGAACGCCGGCGTTAAGGCGACTACTCGCACCACTATACTTTTTTTTTGTGTTTTGGTTAGCTTCTTTTTATACGGTAAGAAGGTACCAAATTTCTAATTCCACATCTACAGATCTGCACGTAAAAGCTTGTATTGAATAAAAAAAGGAAATCGACAAATATCTTATTATTTACTAGGTGTGTCTGCGGTGTCGCCCGCACATAACTCGTATGTAGTTGTGTGATTGAAATTACTAATTAACGGCGTTCAAGAAAGTGCCATCAGCGCCATCTATTATTATAGTTTCGTACTCCAAATTGTTGTACTTTGCGTGAAACTAAATTGCAATCTAGTATAGGAGTTATCACCTAATAAACAATGTAGTGAATAGTGACCTTTTGTACATACATAAATAAAGAACGCAGTCGGTGTCACAGCTAGCTTACAATAAATATAGAGAGAAAAATGGAACCATAATTTTCCTCCTTTTATATTCCGTTCTAAAAATCTTTGTTATCACAAAGAGTTTCAAGTCGATCTTGTGGTCTCTACGCAGGCGCGATTTGAAGAGAAGGGAGGACAATGAGGCCGATTCCAAACCGAATGAAGCGTTATTTGAAGATATTAAAAAATCATAATTTAAAACTGAAAGTAAATTAGGTTGTTAGGAATTAAACTTTTGCACAAATATAAGTAGTTCGATTACTTTATTAAATATAAGTGTTTTAAAGACGACCGTTCTGGTGTAGTGGTGCAAGTAGTCGCCTCAAACGCCGGTTTGATTTCCGCTCGGGACAGATATTTGTATTTGTATAAATAATATATTTGTTTCCGGTCTGGCTGTATGTCCTTATGGGTCACCCCACCGTGCCTCGGAGAGCAAATACCCTCGGTCCCGGTTATTATCATAGACAATGATCGTTACTAATGTCAGGGAAATTTTCCGCCAGCCTGCAGTAGAGAAGCGTGGTGGATTAAGCTCCAACCCTTCTTCTATATGGAGAAGAGGCCTTCGCTCAGCATTGGGTTGTTTACAGGCTGATACAGTACAGTAGAGTAATAATAAGTGTTTAGTCTGTATAATGGTAAATATAAGTAATAATAGTTTTTAATACGAATGCCTTTGTTGATTATAGAGAATGCTTCTCATCATCTTTGAGATAACTATAAACACTAAACAAGCACTTCACACTCAACGTCCCTCAGTTGGATGTGTATGTAATCTTTCACACCAACACATTCCTACATTGACTCTATTTAGTGTTTTAAGGCATATTTATTCCCGCCATATTTTTAGTAGCGCCACGTACCTGGTCAATTTTTGAAGTGAAACTTCTTTAGAATCGTTGTGATTTGAAACGGGATGCGACGGAAAAAGCGACAGGTAAGAGACACAAATACAAAAATGTGTAGGAGAGAATGAGATAGTATGATGTCGCGTATCCTAGCAACGCGTAAATAAGTAATAGAATGTTAAACTATTAATATTAAAATAAGTTATAGAATATTTAACTATTAATATTAATAAATTTTAAATTTAGTTTGCCAAAGATGTTTCACTTCTGACATGTGTACTCCGTACACACAACATTTTTTTCAATTTTTTATAACTAAACGAATCAGGCACCCAGTCAATAAATATGATTTTTTTTATTAAAAACGATTTAGCTGAGAAGATCAGTGACATGCACACATACAGGAGAATTTTATATATAGATTATAGAGCAATTCAAGGCTATTGTATTTTCACAAGCAATTACCGATCCACCATTCAGTTCAGGTCATTCTCTCACGAGCATCGAAATCAATCATAGTCACTTAACAATTTTTCCAATTTTTACTCTGAGGCAGGGTTGCCAGACGTACGAGAAATCTCGTACATGTACGAGATTTAGCAGTTCCTGTACGAGAATCAAGAAAAGTAAAATCTCGTACGATGGTGGATTTCGGACGACCTTTTTTTTAGTATTCCTATAGGGTTCAAAGGTAAACATCGGTGGTGGATCTCGGACGACCTTTTTTTTAGGTATTCGGATAGGCTACAAAGGTAAACATCGTTTAAAATTTAATCTATAAACTTGTACGAGATTATGTTCTGAAAGTACGAGATTTTTGACATCCATGGTACGAGAAAAACTTCTAGACATCTAGCACCCCTGCTCTGAGGCAGAAAGATTCGAAGTCCCCAAGCTTTATGGTAATGAAGCATCGCCTACTTGGCAGAAGATAGATAGACCGAGGGTGCATATATATTCAGTTGGGAACCTGATTTGAGGGGACGTTAATTCACTCTCAATTTCAATTTATTTTTGCCGGATTTTATAAATAATGTATTGTTTTATTAGAATGTAAAGTAATTGGAGGACAAAAATATGGAATGACATTATATTTTCAGGTATTAAAGTCAAGAAAACTTTGTACGTTTTAATTATTAGCAGAACTGACGAAAACATAAATACTTTTAGTAAAATATGTGTTTTTTTCGAAATAATACAATAATTTATAAATATTTACATTGTATTAAAAATTCATTGAAGCAAGAATGTTCACTGTATTTACCCGTTGAATCGCGATTCCGATCTAGTAATAATAACATAATATCTTCAAACGTTCCACTGCTGGATACAAACTTCTGGTGACCTTTGACCTCAGTGGGGTCTGCTGATCTTTCTGGATCGTAATACCGATATTGTAGGCAAGAAAATTACCAGACCTCCTTACAGCGGTGGAAGATAACAGGCTACTTTTTAATTTTATTGGTAGATTGGTAATAATTACAAGTTACACGAAACTATCCGATTGATAAGATTCAATCTTAATACTGAAAATGAGAGTTGACCTAGTAGTTAGAAGACGTGGACAGAAACCATACTTCAAATCCGCTCTAGCACTCTACCAATTTTCATTCGGCAAATTTAAAAATTATTCTCATGCTCGACAGAAAAGGAAAACTCGTGGAAAGCTTACAAGCTTTTAAAATAATTTTATGAACTTTCATTAAAAAAAAAAAAAAAAAAAAAAGTTCGTTTTAAAAAGTTTTTCAATCAAAAATTTATTTATTTAAGAAGGCTTCAAAATCACTTATGAATCCTCATTTTACTATATAATTAATTAATCTATAATATTATTTAATTAATTAATCATAGTTAATCTATTACCGACCGTTAGTTGATGACCATTCTGGTGTAGTGGTGCGAGTAACCCCTACGATCACGAGTTCGATTCCTGTTCGGGGCAGATATTTGTATTTGTACAAATATTTGTTTCTGGTCTAGGTGTTTGTCTTAGTGGGTCTCCCCACCGTGCCTCGGAGAACACGTAAGGCCATTGGTCCCAGTTGTTATCACAGACACCTGATAGCAATCGTTCCTCATGGTGTAGAAATTATACGCCAACCCGCTGTGAAGCAGCGTAGTGGATTAAGCTCCAACCGTTCTCGTATATAAAGAGGCCATTGCCCAGCAGTGGGGCGTTTACAGGTTATTTCATTTAATTAATTAATTAATTAATGATAAATAAATTATTGTAAACTGGCCGGTTATTGATTACATATCCCTATCCTATATCATAAGGCTATTAGAAATTTTGATTCTGTCCAAAAGGGCTGTCATATATTCTTAGTTATTAATTATTTTTTTCTATTTTTCTATTTATTCAAACTTTTGCAGACGTTAATAGTATAAAATTTTTGGCTCTCCTAATACCAGAATATATATCTAAAAAAAGCTTGGTAACGCAATCCTATATTTTATCTCTTGCCGAGGGGTGTGCCTGGTCTGTAAGGGTGCAAAGGGCATCTATTGAACCTGTTAGGATGTTAATTTTATGGACGAATACCTTTTAAGCTATGGAGCATTATATAATTTAGGAATTGATGAATTGTAAAATAATAATGACGATCTATGATGATCTATGATATGACAACCGGTGTAGTGGTGTGTGTAGTTTATAAATATTTGTTTCTGGTCTAGGCTTATATCCTTATTGGTCTCCCCACCATGCCTCGGAGAGCACGTAAAGCCGGTTAACGTAGTGGTCACAGATCGATTGCCGCTAACGACAAATAGCAACACAAATCTATGTCATTATATGGGCGTTTTTTTCCCAATTCCTCCGACATCGAGATCGGAGACTGTGTCTGCTACTCATTCATATCAGTTCTCGCTTTCATGCCTCTCGCACTTTCATTCCTCATACTATATATTTCTTGCATCCTTCTATAGTCTCTCACAAGGTGGGGTTCCCGTCTAACTATACTTATATTATCAACTATTTAGGAAGAAAGGAAAGGGGTAAGATTTATTTTAATAAAACAATTATTCAGTATAAAATAAAACAACAAAATTAATACTGGATTATGCCATAATTGTGAGGGCGTTTGTGTTTGTGTCGTATGTGTCTCCGGACCCCCGACACAGAATATCATAAGACTGTGTGTGTGTCTGGTGCAACAAAAAATTTCTTTACTATCTCCTGTTGGAATTGCTTCCATTAATCTTAAAAATATTTCGATAAGAATTAATATTAGCAGGCTACAGTTACTCTATACCCTATATATATACACAATTACACACTATGATAGTAATTATGATATCTATATATAACTAGCAAACCCGGCGAACTCCGTTTCGCCACCAGATGGCTTCGTTTTTTGTAACATTTCGTTTGGGGGTTAAAAGATGAAGTAGTACATGGTATGTATCAGAGATGGCGCTGTATGTGAAAAATGATTTTCCCTGTTTTCCTGCTTTCCTGTTGAAAAAACAAAGTAACAAGTAAATTTTGTTTGCTATAAACCTCACGGAGCCCGAGACCTTTCCAACGAATGCAAAACCGTGGAAAT
Organism: Euphydryas editha; assembly: GCA_036937285.1. NCBI lineage: Eukaryota > Metazoa > Arthropoda > Insecta > Lepidoptera > Nymphalidae > Euphydryas > Euphydryas editha. Next base: position 14,937,949 of record JAUPFZ010000023.1, read on the forward strand.
CGGTTCGTGCGTTCTGGAATTATAGCGTCCGGAAGGAAAACCCGACTTATTTTTATATTATAGATAAATAATAATAATAATAAATAAATAAATATAAAAACGACTACATACCACGATATACTTTCTTTGAAGAATTTTTCGATATTTTGGACCAATTACATGGTCCGTGGTCACGACGAGACATACCTAGTTATAAAAATCTTTATCGTGGTATGTACCCATTTTTATATTTAAAAATAAACTATGTTTGAAAACTGCTAATGGCTAGGCCCAGGGCGGGATTCAGAGGTGTGGAGGCCTCGGGCCAACAAAGGAGTTGAGGCCCACTTGGCCACAAATGACAATGACGATATCGATAACTTTCCTGTATAGGACAACAATGATGATATCGATAACTTTCCTAAGTGCACACGAAAAAACAAAAAAAAAAAGTGGTCGTGATCCCACACTGATATTAACACCTGCCGGCTATACGAATTCCTAAAAAAGGTCATCGCCTCTACATATTCGTAAAAAAGAAAAAAAAAATCGAAGTCCCCAAAAAAAAAATAAGTGAGGGCCCCTCTTTTGTGGTTGCTCCGGTTGCCCTCCCCTAAATGCGGCCCTGGCTACGCCTAAAAAGGTTTATTCTTCGAAGTTATAGTAATCAATCACCACGTTTCTACTCAAAAGCTTCACGATCATCGATCAGGGAGTAGTAATCTGTGTCAATACATAAATGGATAATATGGTTTTGATTAGAATAGTGCAGCTTCAATTCAAATAAGTTATATAGATACTCTCTAAACATGGATCAGTGGAATTTCACTAATTTTAAGTGACTATTAACTTTTTATCAATGTGAGAATCGTACCACGCAGAATTAGTGACTATACAATGTATGAATATGTGAATATCAGAATCCACTGATTTGATCATTGAATTTGGGTATGTGTATTAGTGTGTTATTGTTCACTAACGTAATTAATGAAAATTTCAATTATACATTTTCATAGAGTTAATGTTCAAGGCAATTTTTAATTTAATTATTTTTTCGCTCAAAATATGTATTAATTCTGTAGCCTTTTTTTATTTCCTTCGTTTTGTATGGATTGAACTAAACTGAATCAGTATGTAAATGTCCCACTGCTGGGAAAATTCCTCTTCTTCATGTGGGAAGGTCTTATATTACTTCTATAAATAATTAAAATAAATAAATATAGTACCTAACATTACAATAGCAAGAAATCTTTTGGGAGCACTATTAGTACTTAATCAGAATTTTAGCAAAGTATTGTATCAACATGTAAACCACCAGCTGCTGAGCAAATGCCTCTTCTCCATATAGAAGAAGGGTTAGAGCTTAATCCACCACGCTGCTCCACTGCGTATTGGCGAATAATTTCCCTACAATGGGTAACGATCGTTGTAAGATGTCTATGATAACAACCGGAACCGGGCACGGTGGAGAGACCCACAAGGACATACACCCAGACCGGAAACAAATATTTGTAAATACAAATATCTGTCCCGAGCTGAGATCGAACCCGCGACCGCCGGCGTGCGGCTTTATGGCAACTACTCGCACCGCAGAACGGTCATCATGTATACATAGATACATACTTATCTGAATTGGTCGAAATATATCAGTTGGCATTTTAAAAATCGTGGGAAATATATTTATTTAACCTTACTTCTATTTTACATAGTATTTATTTTTATATTTGTATATATGTATGCTATTAACGTATTTATTAATTACAAATTTACATGCATGTTGAATATTTTGTTTACTTTTAATTTTTGTATTCTTTTATGTTTGTGCATTGCAAAAAAAAAAATTCAACAAGAGCGAGTCGGATTCGCCCATGAAGGGTTTCGTAGCAGCAAGTAACATCATATATGTTTCGATGTTTTAATAATTTTAATAGTGTATTTTTTTATGAAAAACAAAAACTACTTTCTAGATCTTGTTTAAACCAATTTTCGATGGAAGTTTGCATAGTAATGTACATCATAATTTTTTTCAGTTTTATCATTCTCTTATTTTAAAAGTTACAGGGGGGGGGGGGACATTTTACCACTTTGGAAGTATCTCTCGCGCAAACTATTCAGTTTAGAAAAAAATGACATTAGAAACCTCAATATCATTTTTGAAGAGCTATCCATAGACACGTATGGGCTTATGAGATTTTTTTTTTAAGTTTTAGTTCTAAGTATGGGGAACCCCCAAAATTTATTGCTTTTTTACTATTTTTATGTGAAAATCTTAATGCGGTTCACAGAATACATCTACTTCCCAAGTTTCAACAGTATAGTTCTTATAGTTTCGGAAAAAATGGCTGTGACATACGGACGGACAGATAGACAGACATAACGAATCCATAAGGGTTCCGTTTTTGCCATTTGGCTATGGAACCCTAAAAACATTCTAGTTTTTTTCTATTCTATTCTACTTAACAACAACAACAACAACAACAACAACAACGGTATGTGTTGGCGTCGATCCCTTTTGATTCTTAACTATATTACATGTTTATTATATTTCATTATAATAAAATTACTGTCGTTGCCTTTTAATTGAACACACGTGTATTGATCCACTCCCTACAATTTATATATAACTCTTTCATTATTTACGTTAAATCATAAATGTATTGACGTCATCGAAATATTTCAATAATAAATTATATACAACAACATTTATTAAATAGAGTTAAAATTTACGAGAAAGTTTGGTTGTACTGATGTTGGTTACTCAATAACGCCAGAAAATTTTATTGGATCCCAATGAAACTTGGGACAGATATACAGGGCCGGCCTAAGGCGAAGATGGCGAGTGTGCAAGACTTATATTAGGAATGTTCGTGGATGCCCCTAGGATAAACTTATGCCCCTTTTTATGCCCCAATTGTATGCCCTCCCAAAAAGCTCGAGTGTGCGGCTGCATACTTCGCACACCCTTAGGCCGGCCCTGCAGATATAGGTACATCATAGTCTGAGAGAAGGTTGTTTTTTATCCTGTAACGATTCCGTGGGATAGATTTCGACACGAACGTCACGGGCAACAGCCATTATAACATATACATAGTGTATTGTAAATTAATGTAACGAAATTTATTCGTTAAATTCCATCAAATTTCATTCGACGTTCCGACCGTAGTACGTGATCGAATGAAATATAACGCCGGCCCGCACGTACAGAATGCTAATACGAATTGAGGAAATTCATTGAGAAATTATATATATATATAGACATTTATACATTGCGATATTTTAACATTGACGTTTAAAACGTAGAAAAGTAATTTTTTCCTTTTTCTTTTTCTGTATTTTCTTTTTTTTTTACATAAAATGAACGATTATTGAACGTTAAGCGCTTCGGCATAAAATACAGGGGTTTTCGTTCATAATTCTATTGCGGAGTTTCAGACATTATTCTACACTCATATTTATTAATATCGCAATAATTAGTTCGTTTTGGTGTAATAATGAACAATTCCATTAACACAAACGATCGCGAGCTTGATTCAATTTAGTCAAGATTCGAAATTGTCCTGATGCTTGCTTGCTTGAAATAAAATGTAATAAGTGAAAAAACACGTGTCTTAATCTTAAAGATTCTATTTCCTCCCATGATATTTTATTATTCTAAAACAATTTTAACGTGCCCTTTCAGCACTAAAAAATATATATGAGTGTGTGTAGCCTTTCGACGCGGTTGAATTAAAACTTCTTTGACATTGTGACAGATGACGATTAAGTTAAAAGACTTTATAAATTTATTACAGAAATTTTACAATATTATACATATTTACAATTCAAAACTTAAAATAATTATTTACAAACAGTTTTGGTATAAATCATGTCCGCGTGGAATGGTGCCAAGAATACTAGCTTAGTTAAAAGTAAATAAGTCACGTTTAAAAAGTATATATTGATAATATAACAACACTAATAATATAAATATTTATTTATATCGAGCATTACATAATAAATATATTAATTCAATTATCATTATACTTTAAGTATAATATCATTATATATTAAATATTAAAAAATTGAATTTTATATAAACGCGTCATTGCCGTAACGGGTTTCCATTACATTGTCGTCGTCCAAAGCATTCAGTTACCCCTTAATCGTGCCTAAAGAAGTATTACTTCAAAAATAATTGAGTACAAGAAACAAGAGCATTAACAACAATGAAACCACAGGTAATGGCCAGTTGGACTTTAACGAAAGTGAAAAAAAAGTGAGTGCTCTCAAACGAACTCACTAAACTGAACTGAAACAGCCTGTAAACGTCCCACAGCTGGACAAAAGCCTCTTCTCCATATAGAAAGGTTCGAGCTTAACTCGCTACTCGACTACGGGTTGGCCAATACTTTCCCTACAATGAGAACGATCGCTATCAGGTGTATATCATAAAAACTGGGACTGAGGGTTTTACGTGCCTCCGAGACACGGTGAGTAGACCTACTAGGACATACCCAGACCAGAAATAAATATAGATACAAATGCAAATATCTGCCCCGAGTGGAAATCAAATCTTACACCACTTCACCAGAACAGTCTGAACTACAAAATCTTACAATTCATACACATAAAATCCAAAGCTCCGTTTATTATACGCGTATAAACTGAATCGTGAAAAGTCTCGAATGTCATGTCAGCTCGAGTTTTATGCGGTGACTTTTATTTTGGCTACAAAATATTTTATGATCGAAGAACGTCGGAGATCGACATTGTACTTGCGCTCATCTTGTCTTATTTGCTTTTTGCAATAAATTTGAGTGTTGTTGTGATTTTTAAGATTTCAGTTATCCTAAATAAAGGGTATTTAATTTTCTAAATAACTTTACAAATAAACATGAGAAATATATTTATAGGTCGTAGAGATGATTGTTGTTGATGTTGTTTTTTGGTCTGGGCAGTTGTGCTCGTGTATTGTGTGTGTTTTCGGACCCAAACTCTGGCATCAAAGCTTACCAAAAGCCGTTAAGTGTGAGGCTGCGCTTCTCTTTGCTCCAGCCTATCGCAGTCCACTGCTGGACATAGACATCCCCAATTTCATGCAAAATATCCCGGTTTTCCGCAATTCTCATCCAGCCTGAAATTGAAATTGAATCCGAGCTCGTTTAGTATTTCCTGACATGTTAAAGTTGGTGCTGGTTTGACAAGCCTCACAATTTGCCGGTCCTCATAATCTGTTATGGAACGTTTTTTTTTTTTTTTATATTATGGGCTTACTCTTGACCCAAGTCTAGCTCTAGAGCAGAGACGAGGTTGAATATGGAGCGAGCTCACCCAGAAAAAGCCTATTCACTGGCGCTTTAAATACATTCGGGTTGTATGTACTTGGAAATACGAACGCCGGTAGGGAATTCCACTCCTTGGCCGTGCGTATTAAAAAAGATGATTCGAAACGCTTTGTAAGTATAGAGGGTATATCGACCAGGTGGGGATGAAAGCCCGCGGTACGTCTGTAAGTCTGATGGAAGAAGGGAGATGGGGGTATGAGCTCGTGCAGCTCCAGGGCACACTCCCCAAAGTACAATCTGTAAAAGACCGTAAGTCTGGCAACTTTTCTTCGGTGAGCCAGAGTGTGAAGAGACTCTACCAAACTGGCGTTACCGATTAGCCGCTTGGCTCTGCGTTCCACTGAGTCCAGTGTGGCGAGTTGATATTTAGCTGAGCCATCCCACAAGTGACTGCAATATTCCATGCACGGTCGGACTTGAGCTTTATACAGTGTTAGAAGCTGTCCCGGTGTGAAATATCGCCTAACCTTGTTTAAGATGCCAAGCTTTCTGGCCGCAGTTTGCGCTTTGGACTCAATGTAATTGCCAAAGTTGAGGTTAGAACTCAACTCTATGCCAAGGAGGTGGAGGGTGTCGGACATAGGGACAGGTGTACCTCGGAAAGTAAGAGTCAAGTTAAAAGGACTCCGTTTGGCGGAGAACAAACAAGCCTGCGTTTTGGCGGCGTTGAACGTGACCAGGTTGTAATCACCCCATTGGGATACGTGACCTAGTATTGAGTTCGTTCGCTCTACCATGGCCTCTCTCTGGGAACGTATTACGTCTCTGTCGTCTTCTTCCTCTTCATTTTTACATATTTTAAAAACTTCTTCCAAATTTTTTCTACTGCACTTTTTGAAATACTATATTTCTGCGCAATGTTACGATAAGATTTATTTTTATTCCTATCACGAATCATATAAAACTAAATTTCGTATTTGAAGAGAATTTTTTTTCACAAGTTGATATTTTATTTTCAATATGGAAAAGAATTATAATTACTTTTATTTATAATGTGTAAATAAAGCCAAATAATAATGAACAATAACAAAATAATAGAAATAATCAAATATTCAATTATTTTAAAACAAATAATTTACCTGTCCACTTAAATGTGTCCACTCGATTATACGACAATCATAAATGAACTTGCCTAGACTTGTGTCCACTTGATTACGACTTGATACGACTATCATACGAACATGCCTGGACTTGTCCAAACTATAGATAACAAAAATATACCTAAGTAATATTCTAATAGGACAGACATAGAGCATTTACTTAAAAGTTTGAAACACGTGTTTGTTTTGTTTCTGTAAAGGATAAGGGGTGGGGTGACGTTATTTTACTTTAGTCTGGAGCGTCCACTTAATATTGTCCTTGACTGTATATAGAGCAAATATAAACTGAGTCATCTCGGATCTATTACGTTTTTTTTTTTCATGTATTTTGTAACCGGTCTGGTGTAGTGCGAAATTTTCAATCAACTCGCCACGCTTGAAATGCGGGTTGGCGAGTGTTGTGACAGAATATGGAGACGCTGCTGCCCATAACCATGCTGGTTGGTGTACAGTTGCTTACACCACTATGGCCTTAGTCGTCTTTTACGACACCTCGGCAGGAAAGAGATTGGGACTATACTTCTCTGCCGGTCACCACACAAACTACACACAAATGTCGTTAAGTAGTTTACATGTAACTAAAGTACACCAAAAGTATCACTATAGGCGGCCTGGCAGTCCGAGAATCCTCGCGTGTTAAATGCGCATAAATTGGACACAACGAACAAATAATTCGATATTTTCGATATATCGCAAGTATTTTGTTTGTATTTATGTAAATCTATTTTGTATTCAACTTAAAAAAAGGTCATCGATTGTACATTCGCCATCTGAGAACCTCGCTAAATATACCTTGCCCGCATCAAATTTTAGTCTTGCCCGCGACTAAGTGTCACGCTATCATTTTTTATATAATTACACCCTAATCACTTCGGATTGCCATAATATACGACATGTTAACCGATAGTTTAGCAAATTTCCCCAACATCCGAGGCATATTCCCTGTCTTAGAAACAAATGAGTATCGAAATGCGAAGACAAAACTGTATTAAGTCTACGTGTCGGGAGCGAGGGTCGAAGCGACGAGGGTGGTATAGGGTTGACGACGTACATATATATGAATATTATTCTCTAATATAAATGAACAAAGCTAAATGATTTAATAATTAGAGAAGTCATATATATTATAGTTATACTAGCGGCCCGCCCCGGCTTCGCACGGGTATTTAACTAAAATTTTAAAAATTATAAAAATAAATTTAATTTATACTTTAGCCTCAACACGTGGTAATTATGCTGTTAAAATGTAGCTTATATGACACGTTCGTAGATTTACCATAGCAGCGCCATCTATTGATTACTTACTCAACCCAGTCGAAAGGTATCGACATCTGTTAGAATCATTTGGAGTTAACAGATAATTGTGACTGTCAAATAATAACAGACAAATAATTAGCAATAAATTAAAATTGCGACTATAATTTGAGATTTAAACTATCCTATCTCTCAAGTTGGATCGAACTGCACATGGTGTGCGAATTTTATTATAATCGGTTAAGTGGTTTAGGAGTCCATTGAGGACAAACATTGTGACACGAGATTTATATATATAAGATATCGTAAAACAAAATTTAAATGAATTATTTTAGTTACAATTCTTTTCAAATACAATAATTATTTTATTAAATTAGTTTATTTTTAATTCGTAGACATAAATTAAGTATAAGAGAAACTCGCTCTTCAAAACTTTTAAATTATTGGTATTCAACAGAACTGAATCAGCTTGTGAACGTCTCACTTACTGGATAAAGGCCTATTCTCCATATGAGAGAGTAAGAACTCAGTTCACCATGCTGCTCTACTGCAGGTTGGCGGATATTTCATGCTATTTACCCGCTTGAGTGTCCGGGCAATGACCCTTTAGTTTACCAACTGCACAAAACTGCCCAATGCCTCTCACGTTTTGTTACGTAATATACCACCGGTGATAATGTTATATACGTTAATCAACCTGTAGTTGACAGGCGCACTTCGCGTACTAATGTCCGTGTCGAAAAAAAGTTGACACGGGCAATATAGCTATGGCGACCATTACTTGACACGGGCGCTTGCGGTTATTGCGGTTAGTTTGTAAACTCTTGTAAACAAGTAGTTGACACGGGCAGTTTAGCGCTTATACCAGGAGTAACAATCGTTATCAGATGTCTGTAATAACAACCGAGATCCATCCGACTTCGAAGCACTTCGGGGAGACTCTCAACGACATAAACCCAGACCAGAAACAAATATTTGCCCCGAGTGGAAATCGCAGCCGCGACCGCTGACGTTGAGGCGACTATTCGTACCACCCGTACCAAAATGGTTGCCATGTCTAATCATAACTCATTGTTTAATAAAACTAAAATACAAAACACGTTATATATCTATCTTCGTAACCAAATTTTGTGAAAAATACTTTATTTACCTTTGGATCCGTTAAAATATTTCTGAATCTAGGATACTGACTGACCCGTTGGCAGTTGGCAGTGACCCTGTTTCTGTTTTCTGCTCCAGGGTTGTGGGTTCGATTCCCGCCCCGAGTCTGGGTGTAATATGTATTTATTTCTATAATGTATTATTTATATCTATTATACATATAATAAAATGGTAGGAAAGTCAAAACTGTACATTGAATATATTTTTTAAAGAATACTTGGGGTGTGATCTACAATCGATACCGAAGCCAAAAATATAGTTTTTAGAATTTTTGTCTGTTTGTCTGTTTGTCTGTTTTTCTGTTTGTCTGTATGTATGTTCGGGATAAACTCAAAAAGTACTGCATGGATTTACTTCAAATTTGACACGAATATTATTAAGAAGTCGGGTCAATATATAGGCTACATATTATCACGCTATCACCTACGGGGAACGAGCAGTGAACCTTTATTTCTTCAACGCGTTCTGTAACAACGTGTATTCTAATAGCGTTCACGTAGATGATGTCGCGGGCAGCAGCTAGTTTATATTCATATTTAAAAAATGTATATCCTTATTCAGTCGGCTGTTACCTAAAACATCACCTAAAACACAGTTGCATTTAACATACATGCAAAACATATTTATTTATATTTTTCATTATTTATTTATAACATGAAAGAATAGGAGTACGAAAATATTCTAAGCTTATTCTGATTCAAATACACACTAAACATTAAATCTAGATAGGTATCCTACACCGAAGCTTTGTAAGGTAAACTTAGCTCTATTAATTTTGTAAGAGTCCACAGTTCATTTAATAAGAAACTAGTTTAAAGCTTTTAAAGTGAAATAAAATACGTATTCTTAAAATTCTGTAATTAATTTTAAAGATAAGACAGAAACCGCGAGAATTACGCCTTTACCTAACGAAATATTTTAAAAGTTTTTCTTATCTCGGATTTTCTGGCCAACTTCGATCATAAAATATAGTAAATATACTTTAACAAATATATAGGTAGGTATATAATATATAGTCATGTAACAAATCTGAAGAAGATTTCTTTATTTTTCGAACGCAATCTCGTAATTTACTAACCAAACTATATATTTAAAGATATGTAGCGACATCTATCTCGTAACATACGAACTAAAAAAATGACGTATCCTACATCGCGCTATCAAAGAAGAAGAAGTTGACATTGAAGTTGTAATGTTTACTGTACTGTATCAGACTGTAAACCACCCACTAACGAAATCTTCTTCATATAGAAGAAGGATTGGAGCTTAATCCACCACGCTGCTCCACTGCGGGTTGGTGCATAATTTCCCTACCATGAGTAACGATCGTTACCAGGTGTCTATGATAACAACCGCGTCCGACGGCTTTACGTGCTCTCCAAGGAACGGTGGGAAGAGTGGAGACCCACGAGGACATACACCCAGATTGGAAACAAATATTTGTACAAATACAAATATCTCTCCCGAGTGGGAATCGAATCCGCGACCGCCGGTGCGCGGCGTTGAGGCGACTACTTGCTCTACTACACCAGAACGGTCGTTAATGTAATGTTTACATACTTGTTAAAACTTAAATATATTACAAATGCTTCACATTACCCCCCTAGTAGGACGTGAATCCTGTGTCGGGGGTCTGGAAACACACAACATACAAGCAAAAACAGACCGTGATGAACATCTGTATGGCCTATACAACCAATATTCATGTACGAGGATCAAACCCACCACCGATAGCGCATCAGCCGGTCGTTGTAGCCACTGTGCCAACGAGTTGACAAAATATATAAATATAAAATTATAGAAATTTAAATAAGGAATTAGTTTTTAGCGAATGGCAACCCTAAAATCACCCTAACGTCGCACAATCTCGGGGGACGAAGCATGTCAATCAAAATATCCCTTAATGGGGAGGGTTCCGGAGGGGTTATTAGATAAATACGCCGTCGTAATCATAATGTGAACGCCTAAACGATCATCACTTTCGTAGGATTAGATTTTTATCATTATATATATTATAGAAAGAGTTCAGTTTCTGGACGGAATAAAGATAATATGTATTTTGTATAACCAAAGACATTTTTCAGTGTTTTTACTCGCTTTGACGCAGTAGCTACGCAGTCATAGCATGATTTTTATGGCCTATACTCCTTGGATAATATAGTGTTCTGATTCTGAAATAATTATCAAAAACTACAAGTTTAATATAGTAAGAGCGTAATGGGATAATAAGTTAAATGCCTTTTCAGGCAATAAAAAATAATACATATTAATTAATTAAAGTTCTTTGGAATTTACATTGTAATATATTTTTATACAAAATCAATAAAGGTATAATATAATATTATAGACAAAGAAACTAAAAAATAAAAAAATAAAAAATATGTCGTGTGTACGGGGTACACATGTCAGAAGTGAAACATCTTGGCAAACTCAATTTAAAAATTATTAATATTAATAGTCAAACATTCTTTTATTTATTTACGCATTGTTTACGCGTTGTTAGGATACGCGTTGCTAGGATACGCGACATCATACTATCTTATTCTCTCCTACACATTTTTGTATTTGTGTCTCTTACCTGTCGTTTTTTCCGTCGTATCCCGCTTTAAATCACAACGATTCTAAAGAAGTTTCATATCATCAGTGTTTGATATGAATCATCATATCAAACATTGGATGTCCACTGCTGAACGTAGGCCTCCTCCATCGACCTGCAGACTTGCAGAGTGACCGATTCATATCAGCCTCCATCCAACGGCTTTCGGCGACTCTCTTCAAGTCATCTGTCCGTCTAGCGGACGGCCGTCCGACGCTGCGCTTGCCGGTACGTGGTCTCCACCTCGGTCGGATCTTTCTGCTCCATCGGCCGTGAAATCTACGATGTGCCCGCCCACTGCCACTTTAGCTTGCAAATCCTTTGGGCTATGTCGGCAACATTCGTTCGTCTACGGATTTTATCATTCCTAATTCGATCTCTCAGAGAAATACCAAGCATAGTCCTATAATTATTGAAATAATACACTATAATTAAAATTATAGTATATAATATAAAATATCTCAGATATTACAATATTAATCATAGGCAAATAATTTGATAAAAATAAGTACAAAAAAAATTACCAGTGAGAAACGGTTCGCTACGATCTACGATTTATCCTATACGAAGTTGTAGTCGTAAGTGGCTATTAGCTTTTGTACTTGTGTCAGTTAATAACACATAAACTGATCTTAATAGAAGTGTTTTATTATCCGAGAGACCAATTAACCTGTCAAAATGTCTGTCGAGGTCTTAAGTATAGTGATTCTTATTATGTCTTAAGCAACCCTCTGTGAGAAATATTTATAGAAGTCTTAGGTATATATTGCCAAGTTTATAAATAAATTCCTTGATGATAATTTCCTTATTACTCTTTTATTTTTGACTTCTGTTAATATTTTAATGAAATGAGAATAGGTTTGTTTGTAATTTCAATCGATGTATTTAAATAATGTGGCTTTGATTTATTTAAGTATTTATATCATCACTATAACTATCCCTATAACTATATATTATAAAACAGTCCTCTGCCACGTCTGTCTGTATGCTCGCGATAAACTCAAAAACTACTGCACGGATTTTCATGCGGTTTTCACCAATAGATATGATGAGGAAGGTTTAAGTACATATACCCCGGACGCAGCCGGGGCGGGCGGCTAGTATTTAATATAATAAAAAAATATTTGTAGACGCTGATTATATTGGCATATTATTAATACAGGTTAAAAGGTTAAAACGAAGGAATTTATACTATAACTGGAACGCTCACTTAATAAAATTGTATATTCAAATATGCACCTTGAAGTATTTGACACAAGGTTGACATTGGCTTATAACAAGTAAAGTGAAAAACGTTCCGAGCATTTCGCTGACAACCGGTATTTTGTCTCTTTCTTACAAGAGTTGCCTTGAATCCATGGTAGAAAGAGATGCAATCCCGGCTGTAGGAACGGTTTTGGAGTGCATGTGAGCATTCCAGTTTGTATATAAATTCCTTGGTTAAAACACTATTATACCACACACATGTAAGATCTCTCTAATTGAAATGAATCGGAAAAACTATCACATGTCAAATATATTTAAAAAATATATATTGCATCATAGACAAATTTTAGTTTTTAAAATAACACTTTATTATAAATTCTGTATTGAATCAAACTGAACTAAATCAGCCTGTAACCAAATGCTGGACGAAGACTTCGTATGGAAGAAGGGCTGGGGCTTAATTTACTAACGCTACTCCACTGCAAGTTGGCACTTAGATTCAATAATACCTGGAACCGATAGATTTACGTGCGCTCCGAAGCAGGGACAGGAATACAAATATGGTCAAACACGAATATCTGCACCGAGCGAGATTCGAACCCGCGACTTTGGAATTTTAGAGAAACTTTCGCACTTCACCAGAACTACTGAGGGCTGGAAGGCGGGTGGGTGTATTTTTGCCCAGAGAATCGAAATTGCGATTCAACGGGGAAATGCTGCCAGTATTCTTCGCACCATTCCACGCGGACATGATTTATACCAAAACTTTAAGTTTTGCATTGTAAATATGCATAATATTGTAAAATTTCGAAATAAATATTTTATCCTTGATTATGTAAACAGTTAGTAGTCCATAGTTGTTAAAAATTAATATATTTTTTTCTTTGATCATAGATTTATCCGCATCGAGACATCCCGAGCCGTACTATGGCCGTTTTATCGGACGGCTGACCAAGTACGCTCACGGGATACGGGGCGAGGTGTACGCTGTCGACGAGAGTACGGTGTTCGTGCGCGGATTTGCGTACGATGGAACTGGTCCAGATGCTTACTTTTGGGTGGGGGACGGCCCTCAGCCGTCCCCCGAGGGTACGCTTGTACCCTATCCAGAGGATTATGTTAGCCGGTGAGTATACTTTTGTTATCAAGTCTTGTCCGACTTCAAATAATGGATGAAAAATTGATTCGACTGTGTTTTAGATCGGTTTTAACAATATTTTTATTGAATATGGTTTATACATATTATCAGGATAGTCAAATACATATTTTTTGTAAAGTTACAACCTCCAAAAGCAATTTTTACGCTTAAAGATGTTAAGTTTGAATTTTAGCTGTAAAAAAAATTAAGAGCTTTTTAAGTCGTAAGCGTAGCAATGAAAATTTTCTTTTTGTCATTTAAATGTAGACAGTCAGTAAGTCAAACTTTAGTCAGTTTCAATCATTAACAGAAGTAATTTAACGACGTTTTCCTAAATAACATCAACGGAGTCCATTAGCATTATAAAAATATTACGATGTCATCGCATGACAAACGATATTAATTATGCTTTTATTCACGAATATTGTTTAACGCTCGCATACAAATAAACGTTCCTAACTTTACTTAAAATTTACGCAAATAAAGCAATACTACAATGAACTTGAGTTTAGAAAAATTAAACTGAAAAGAGTAGACGTCAGATTCGTCCAGAGGTCAAAGAAGCTGACTGTTGCACTACAGGTCGCAGATTCAATTCATGCACGTGACAAATATTCGTGTTACGTATATCTATCGTAGTCTAGGCGTTTTGTGTTTGAGTTGTGTGTGTTTCTATAAAAAGTTTATATAAAAATTGTAAATTAAAAAATGCCTGATTTCATTTTGATATAAAACGCTGATATCATTTAATTATTCACTTTATCATTCCATTTATCAAAACCGATTCGTGTTGTCTCTTTGTAAGCTCGTTATTTTTATATAACCTATTATGTATAGATATTTTATATAGTAAATACTGTAGTCAATTGATTTACCTAACTAATAACAAGCTTAGATTGATAGACCTGTGATTGAGTCTGTGTTTCTTATTATGTTTGAACAAAACAATTTTGTTACGATTTACGAATACACACTTCTATATGTAATACTTATATGTATAAATACTTAATACACACAGACCCGAAGCAGAAATTACGATCATTGATAAAATATGATCGATCACTGATAAAATCGTTCAATTCAATATATTTATCATAATATATAATTGTAGTCAGCCGATTGTCTGTACTTGAAAGATATTTAGAAAATAAAATTTTAGGAGTCTTTATGAGAGCAATAGGAGGAGAAACAATAATTGTTTGTCAATTTTGATCGTGGAGGTCTAACGTAAAATCTGGTGTAAGTTTCATTTTTACTATAACGTCTCGAAGTGGAAGTGGAACCGCGGTGTATTGCTAGGTTTTAAAATAAATCTCAAGTCGTTTCACATTAATGAAGTTTTCAAAACAGGATACAATTTCCAACCAAATCGTATAACGACATCTTCCGTGTTCTAGAATCGAGAGGAACTTTTTAATGATCCCGGGATATTGTATACGCTTCCTATTTCCATATAAATATGTTTACTATGTACTAACTGTTTAAATAATCTTTGATACAATTTTTATTTCAAAATTTTACAATATTATAGATATTTACAATGCAAAACTTAAACTAATTATTTACAAATAATTTTGGTATAAATCATGTCCGCGTGGAATGGTGCCGAGAATACTGGCAGCATTTCCACGTTGAATCGCAATTCCGATTCTCTGGGCAAAAAAATGCACCAGCCCTCCTGTCACACTGAAGCCTCTACTGAGAGGCGATGAGACGTGGGCTCATTTTTTTTTTAAGTTTTTTTTTTGCATAAATGGTTTATATAATTAGATATATTTATATACATAATTAGATATGTTTTAATATATATGTTGATAACTGTAATCGTCAAATTCTAATTGTACATTTAATGGCAGTTTCACAATTCTTTAACTTCAACGTCGAATAACTTTGAAAGGAAATTTAATTAAAAATTTAAAGAAACTTTTTAGTAAAGTATTAAATTTCCTTTGAAAATAAGTATTTTTAACCATAAAAATATTGATATTTCTGGTAGTTACAAAATTCCAAAATTGAATTGCAAAATTGAAAAAATTGATCAATATTTAAGGTAAAATTACAGGGAAACGGCTTGATTTACATTAATTTACTAAGAAAGCTTTTTTCTAGGTAATTTAATTTCCTTTAAGAATACGCATCGCTCAAATTTTTCAGATTGATAATTGACGAGTTTTGAGTAAAAAAATGCGATTACTGTTAAAAAACCATTAGTCGTAACGATACACCCTTGGGCTCAAACTTTCACGATAATTGTTTTTTATCATCATGAATAACATTTTCACAGTATCGTAAAAAAAATAGTCGTTTTTATGGCCCAGTCTAATTATATATCATTATTCGTCAGATAGTTTTATCAGCAACCGATAAAACATACCCGTAGTCCCAGTTTCACCACTTGCTATTAAGTTCCGGCTAACCTAACTGGCACTTTTTTGACAGGTAATTGTATGGGTTATCTGTCAAAATATGTGCCAGTTAGGTTAGCCGGAACTTAATAACAAGTGGTGAAACTGGCCCGTAGTCTTGTTAAGTTTTACTATGTGTTGCATAATTTAGTATAATATTATAATAATAGTAATTACCATTTTTTTTTTGTTTTCAGTGACCCGCCGGTATTATCAGCACACTCAAACTCAGACATCCTCCTGCGTCTGCCCGCTGGAAAGAGGTTACGGGACATCAAATGGATAAGCGTATGGTGCCGCAGATTTACGGTTATTATCTGAATGAATATTTAGATGAATGACTGTATGATTGAATGAATTTTTATTTTAATGAACGAGTGAGTTAGTGTGTGAGGGATTACATTAATGAATGAACATTTATCGAATGGACGGTTGGACGAATGGATGAATGAAATAATTATCTATTTTATTTATTATTTAACTACACTAATAATTAAGTGAATTTAAGGACGGGAATATTAACGAGTATATAGTACCAGGCTACTCTTATCCTGGAAAAATATACAGTTCCTGTTGAACAGATTTCCACGTCATTTAATTCATAGACAACAGCTACTACCCTATAATAACAGCTCTTTATACTTTTTCATTTTGTCATAAACCACCCGATTACGGTAAATCTCGATGAGTTTTATAAATATAATTATTAAACATATATATGCTTGTTGATCTTTATACACGAATTTTCTACCATAAAAATTCCCTAGAGAAGAGAAATAAATTTGAAGTAAAACCATGGCAATTGATAAATAAAACATAGAAGGGACAGAATAAAAAAGTTTCTGGAAGCTTTGCGGTCGGACGCCATGTTTCCGTGGGAAGATCGCTTTTTTGCTGCATGATATCTAAACCATCAGCTTAGAAATATCATAAAACGTCCTTTTTCATATTAGTAATATATTTTTTATATACACTAAAAATTATTATTAATTTTAATTAAATATTACTTATTCATTTTAATATTATTTTCGATCATCAATTTATTAATTATTTGAACGAACAAGTAGTATAACAAATAAATATAATAATAATACAAAATTGAACAATCGTTATTATGATAAATGACTACTTTTTTTAATTACTCAGGATATACAAAAGTCAACAATATAGTAAATGAATTGATCAATAGTCTCGTGTTATAAAATTAACAATAATAAATAATTAAGTTTTAAATTTAAATACATTTTTAAACAAAAGTGTGCTGTTAATAAAAGACTATTAAAATATATAAAAAAAAACATGAATAATTAAGAAGAGATATACTCGGCTTAAAATATATTTTATTTTATATATAGTTTAAAGTTCTCGTATACTTCGACTTTTTGATCTAATGACATTGCACACAAAAAGTATATAAAAAAACATTGTATAACCGGATTAAAACGTCCTTGGTCGTGAACAAACAAAAGAGTCTTTGTTGAAATAAAAAGATAAATATTAACTATTTTTATATTTCACGTTTTGAGAAAACTTATTTGTATTGGTTTTATATTGTCTTAAACAAAATTATAGCCAGCCAGGAAAGAAAAATTATAAAAGAAACGAGGTCTATTTATATGAAGTGTATATTATAAGAAATTATAATACAAAACAGATAGTACACATACTAAGTAGGTAAATAAAAATGAAAAAATCCTTTAGGGTATAATACTTTTTAACCTCATTTAAATTGTTTCCAAATAAAATTTACATATAATGTATATTTTCATACGAAATATATACGAATATGAAGTCGACATAAAGAAAATGTCAATAAAAATAATGAATATAACCGGATAACGATTGAGAATCAAGCTAAGTATTAGTGAGTCAAAACCAAAAATATTGATTGGAGTCGCGCGCAACGCGAACTTCGCGCCAAAATTTGACATTTACCGAAAAAAAAAACATTAAAAAAATGTAATAAAGGTTAAAAGTATCCATATTTATAGAAGAAGGTTAACATTTAACCTAGAAAATAAGTTTTAATATTCTAAATCGAAATATAAGTTACAAAACATAGAGAAATACGTAAAAAACATTTTTTTACATTTTTGTTTGTTTCATTTTCATCATACTACTTCTAGAGAAGAATTTATTAGTTACAATATTACAGTTACATTATTTAATAACGAGACAAATATTTGTAATTGTACAAATATTTGTTTCTGATCTGGGTGTAGTTCCTTGTGGATCTCCCCGCTGCGCCTCGGAGAGCACGTAAAGGCGGTCGGTCCCGGTTGTTATCATAGACACCCGATAACAGAGAAATTATCTTCTCTCTATGTGGTATGGTGTGTTCTTCCCTCTATGTGGTATGGTGCGTTCTTCTCTCTATGTGGTATGGTGTGTTCTTCTCCTATGTGGAAAATTCCTTTTCCCAACAGTATAGGAAGTTTACAGGCTGATTCATTCAAAGAAATAAGGCCACCTCGTATAAATTTCTCTTTAAGATATTATTAATATTAATGATCATACTTATCATTCCAGGTCAATTTCGGCGATGTATTCATCCCCCCAGGGCTAGATCCCCCTCGACCTCGTGTGCTACCTGAGTTCAAACGGCTAGCGCATGGATTAAGATCTGGCAACATAAGCGTATTGGACGCCAAAACTTTCTACATACCAAATTTACACTACGACGGCGCTGGACCTGATGCGTACTTCTGGGTGGGAAATGGGAGCGAGCCAAATCCATTTGGTACTAAGGTAAATAACATATTGCTGCAACTACCAATTTTACTATTGTAGGAAAAATTCTTAAAGATTTTATAACCTATTATATTTATGTTATTTTTCAAAGTAAAACATTCGGATCGAGAATTTAAAACCTTATTTAAGTAGTCCGTTTTTTTGAGCAACATTAAACTCTACAAACCATTACAAATCTTACGAAAGAAGCATATTTTTTACCTAATCCGAATCTACAAATGTCTCTGTTTTATGTAAATTTCAATCATCAATTTGGTTATCTTCTATTGGAAGTCTGAGAGACATATAATATTCGAACGAACTCTTTCATTGCGTTATAGGTCCTAACCAGTTGATTCTCATTTTAACCTTTTAAGGCTTAGATACACGCGTTTTTCAAACAAAGTTTTATTTTTTTTTTAATAAAAAGGAGTAAAAAACACGATATAGTTTTTTTTTTGACGATTTTTGTCGATATTCGACGGGACTAGGACCACGAACCATGTAACTGGTGTGAGTGGTGTGAAATATCGACAAAAGCTGTTAAAAAAAAATCGCAGTATTTAATCATCTTTATCTTTAAAAACAAACTATGATTCTCATTTTATTGACAAATCTTATTGCATAACTATTGGAAAATATATTATGTAATCGATGAAAGCTGCACATCTTACAAGCCAAAATGTACAAAACAACTCCGGTAGATATTTAGGAATATTTCGATAAAATTTTAGGTACCCAACGAAATGGGTTCCTTGAATCCTCTCCGGGGTTACCAAGGTGAAGATATTGAAATCGTTCTCCCGGGCAAGCTGACCGCCTACGATGTGGACTGGTTGGCGGTGTGGTGCGTAGAATACAGGCACAACTTTGGACATGTTTATATTCCCAAAGATTTAGACGTTCCTCCGGCTTTGGGACAAACGAAAATAACCGTAAGTACAATTTGGAGACAATTTGGTATCATATGGTGAAGTTACAGGAATTCTTGATGTGGGTATTTAAATATTAATTGTCAATATACTCAAAATGCGTAAAAATAATAATGATTACATTTTTAATGCAAGAAGAATTTCCTTCTTAGATTAAATATATTTGGTACAAGATTTTCTAATTAATTATTTTATAACGAATATTACCTAATACAAGTAAAACTGCACATTTAAATGCTATACATATTCCACGAGAAAAGCATACTGAAGTAAAATCATAATCATCTTTAATAATTGATACAGTGCCTCTCTCTCACGTTACATTTTTGAAGATCCTTACATAATCTGCCATATTGTGAATAATTTCAGAACTCTTATAATTATTTGCATGTGTATTAATATTAACAACTGTTATTAACAGCCAGCCTGGATGGACATTTTTATCTTTATATCCTTGTTATTCTAGCTTTCCTTTAACTAATCTTTCGCTTTCAGGCTAAACGGAAACCATCGCCTCATCAAACTAACCAATCACAAAAACTAATCCAAAAAACTTCTCATAAATCGACCATTTCATTATTTGATTGGATTTAATTTTTAATAATTTCTAACTTGTGTTTTCGTGGTTTATTTTATTAAGAAAGTAGGTTATTTATGTAATAATTAAATCAATCGTTTTAATATTTGAATGTGTTTCTTTTTACGCTTTCCTACGGATTTGTTAACTTTGCTTTACAGCCGGCTTGGTGGTATAATCCGGTAAGTAATACACAGATATAATAACTTACAGCGCTATTGAAATTAATTTTAAAATATCTATTAACACTTTAGCGTAAAATTTTAATCCGCTTTCTTTATTACGTAAACGCAAAAGGTAGGTATTATAATTGAATCATTTCTTTTAATAATTATAATGTTCATAATCATTATATATAAAAATTTATACATATAGTATGTGTATTAGGTAATACGGAATGATGGACATTAAATAATATGATTTAGAAATTATTACCTAATCATTAAGATTTGTTTAAGAATATAAGTAATTAACTTAGACCAAAGACGGATAAAAATAACGCTCTAGAGCAGTGTTTCCCAACCTTTTTTTAGGCCATGCCCCACTTTAACATTTCTAAATTTTTTATGCCCCCATGCATAATTTTTAACCTTTAAAATTGTTTTGTTCCCTTAAGAAATATAAATGAAAAGTTTTAGTAAGAAATCACTATGAAATTGTTATCAAAACATCGTAAGTAAAATTTCAAAACATATAATGAAAAAAATAAAAACTGAAATTTATAGATGTAAGCTCTCAAAAAGATAATAAACGGTTGGACAAGGTATAGCATTGCATTTAAATTATCCAAAGCGAAATGGTTAAAGTCGTGTCGAGTCCATTTTTAAATTGCCCCCCTTAACTATCAAATTGCCCCCCAGTGGGGCGTGGGCCCCACGTTGGGAAACACTGCTCTAGAGTCTAGACAAAACTAAGAAGATAAGAAATAGAAAAGGACTTCCTAAATATATCTCATACCTATAGGTACTTCTATCTTAACAAGTTAATCTTTTTTTGGTTGTTTGTTTTGTCAATTACTTACCGATCGGTCTCAATAATCCTATCTATCGCTTACTAGAGATATAATTTTGATGTAAACACCATACGAATCGTTTCAGAAATCTGTCGATAGTAAGCAAGATAAGAGATTTGTAGATTATTTGAACCGGCCGGGCCGTAAGATGGAATAATTAAAAGTTTTAATATAAAACCTATATTTATTATTGCGTTAGTTTCATTCGTTTCTCGTTCGAGATAATTTAATAGTTTGCGAATTTCAGACAAGTTCGACAACCTCGCAGACTCCTTTCAGTGCCGCTAACAATTGTAAGGAAATACTGGATAAACGGCTGCAGATCAAGTGGGAAATACAGGTAAAATGTAACAGTTTAACTAAAAAATAACTATTGATTTCAATATAATTCAGTTAGGGGCCATTCATTTATTACGTAAGACGAATTTTGCTACATTTCGAGCCCCCCCCTCACCCCTATTATGATAAAAATAAGAATAAGCCAACCCCCTTCGCCCTGTTTAATATTTATTATGTAAGAATCTAAGGGAAAAATAATAACACGTATGGTTTTTTTTAATGTTTATTTTTCAAAATAACAATTTTTTATAATGTTTATTTGTACTTACAAAGGTACTAACAATTTTTGGTTGGTGCCCGCGCTTGTCCGCGCTTATTCAAAGTATAATTTTAACTTTGCGCATTTTTGTGATCTTACGTAAGAACTATCGAGACTCCCTCCCACCTTCTTGTAAGAAAAAATAAGACATGGTCGACCCCCCTCTCACCCCTAAAATAGTCTTACGTAATAAATGAATGGCCCCTTATATAATAAACAATTCAAGAAGAATCCGTTTTGGAAATTTCTAGAATGTATTTTCAATTAAAGTTGATTAATTGTTATGATTTAAAATTTCGTCGAATGTTCTAGTGTTCTAAAACTACCGGTGCACTATTACGTAACTGAGGCTCAGCTAGTATTGAAATTTGACCACATGAGTAAATAAACCGTATTTATTTACTCATGTGATTTGACATCAGAGCGATTTCTTGCGATCGTGCAAGTTACGTAATAGCTCACGGATTTATTTACGGATACTTAGAAATTATTTAAATTATTAGGTAGTTGAAAGTAAAACCGATTCTTTTTGTGTTATTTTTATTTTTTTATTATAATAAATTAAAATGTTTTTTATACTTATCAAAATAAATTATAATTATGTTAATTTTACTTCTAATCTTTATTAATTAGTATTTTTTCATAAAAATAACTAGCTATTTTTCATTTCCAAGCGAGTGATAACGAGTGATATGTCAAGGTAAAAAATATATTGGAAAATATTGAAAATGTTATAGTGTGTAATCCCTTTTTTCTATTTTTTTTTTTAAATTAATATAATGTAATATTGAAAATACGTTAAACTTAATATACCAAAACTATCCGCCGACTACCTATTTTGATGATCATTTTCGAAAACTTTATATAATTTAAAATACATATTTAATTTGATAGAAACAAAACTAATCTATTCCCAAGATTAAATCCATCGATATTTCAACCTGATTTCAAAATGAAACTCAAGATTTTTTCATACTATATAACATTCTATGTAATTATATAATTTTGAATCTTTTATACATATGTAAAAGCATACATATAGAAATATTATGTATATAGAAATATACATAATATTTGTTGAAATATAAGAGGTTAAACTACGATTTTATTAAGTTGTAGTTTAACCCCTTAATCTCAGAAAACACACACAAAATTGTTTGAAGAATTACTTTAGTTAGAAAATAAAACGGTGCTCATACCAAAATAAAAGAAATTTTAACATTTTTTCGTCGCTCTGTACTCTCCGGATAATCTCTGAAACGAGTGGACCGGTTTTGAATGAACTTTCACTGGATTAACTAGT
This sequence comes from Euphydryas editha, assembly GCA_036937285.1. Lineage (NCBI taxonomy): Eukaryota > Metazoa > Arthropoda > Insecta > Lepidoptera > Nymphalidae > Euphydryas > Euphydryas editha. The sequence goes on from JAUPFZ010000023.1 coordinate 14,961,264, forward strand.
CTATATTATCTGTAGGTACTAATGTTATAAAGAAAATATTTGTTTATTTATTTATTTAGAACAAAAAAAAATCTTTTAAAGTACTGGTTCAATTTTGATAATAATTTTTAAACTTTTAGAATTATGTACAGCAAAAAGTTAATGAAAAAGACTGTGAAACATGATACCATGCTTCATAATATCGAAACAGTAGCTATGACTAGTAATGTAGATGAATATGGGCTGTTTGATTTAAAATAGAAAAACGTTTATTAATCTTAAAATATCTCCTTCCAGGGTGACCATGTCCAAATAACTCTCTCTGCGCGGCTGCGTAAGGAACAGTACATGGCTTTCGGAATATCAGGCGCTGAAGGGAAACCGGCCATGTTGGGAGCTGACGTGGTCGTTGCTTATTGGGATACGAGGTATATTGTAACTATTAACACATTCACTGCCAGCCACTCGGATCCGAGTAGGGCTAGGTGCATTAGCTAGGTGCCGCCCACTCGGATCCGAGTAGGGCTAGGTGCATTAGCTAGGTGCCGTCCACTCGGATCCGAGTATCTCGCACTTTCATTTTCAAATCACTCTTTTCAAAATCTCAAATCAAAATTCTCATTTCTATGACACTCAATGTGCACATTGAAATGAGATTTTTTTATCCACGGAGGCCTAGTTTTAACTGGCCTAAGGAATATGAACGTGCGAGATCTCGGATCCGAGTGGACGGCACCTAGCTAATGCACCTAGCCCTACTCGGATGGCAGCGAATGTGTTAAATACTGTTGAGTAGTAGGATGAAAAAGTATCTGAAAATACAACAATAGCAGAAACCTCAGACCATGACAAACTACATATGTGGTCTAAACAAACATCGGTCAGGAGCGGGGATCGAACTTACGACACTTGGCGTTTTTTTTTTTCTGAACCTCCGACGATTCTTCTCCTGTTTCATACGTTTTGGGTAATTTCCCTCTAAGGCTTAAGGCCATATCGTGTGTACTTAAATCTAATAAACTCGGGGATAATAAAGGGGGAGGGAGGAAAGATACATATATATTTAATTCAATTTAACAACGGTTTTTTCTTCTACAATGATCTTAACTTAAAACTAAAAAACTAATTTAGAGTATTTTGTCTTATTTTATTTTATCTTAATTGCTACGAGGGGTGGAGAAACATTTATATAATTCAAGAAAAAGAAACATCCTTATATAAAACTTTATATAACAACTAATTAACTTATTCTACTTAACCTATGTTTCTAATTATCATTACAATATTTTTATGCTAACCTATAGAAACTCGGCGTTCCAGCTGGTCTAGATTATTATAATTATATTCTATAACATGTAAAAGTTTGAACACTTTTCGGGCACATTGAAATGTGAATCTGCCATTATAATAGTATTAATATGGTAAGCCGTGAGAATTTAGTCACATTTCACCAGAAAGGTCGTCAGTCTAGTCGTCGAGACAATATTATGAAGTCGTACTTAATAGAGTTAGTGCACTATGTATACTACTACTACTACTACTACTACTACTATGAGATCTACTTGAGAATTTTTTGATAATCTTTACTCCTCCTGTACCTCCTAATATATTTTCATATCTTAGTCGAAATGGTTAATTAGTCACTTTCTGTTACAAATAACATTAAGCCAAAAATAAAATCGATAAACAATATTAAAAATTACTAAAACAATATTAAATCTTGGAAGATTTATTATTACAAATCTTTCAGGTTGAATGCGACACAAGTCAGCTATTAGAATTATCTCATTGACCGAATTATGATTGCTTTCAAAAAAAATTGTTCTACATTCTTATTTAATGTATTGAAAATAACACATATGACTACGCCAAATTCACGGATAGAGACAACTCGAATGAGATAGGATGGAGACAACACGAAGGAGATTGATCGGTGTGGTTGAGATTACAGTCTACCAATTTAGTAGCATCATAATGACACTATAACGACAACTCTATTATCCTATAGAGTTACCACTGAATTAGTTGATGAGACAGAAAAAAAATTGTGTTGTGTTTTCTTTTTTGAATGAGAGAAATAAGTTTGATTCAAGGAACCAAAGATTTGATAAAAAGTTTTATTTTCTCAGGACCAATCAGCCCAGGGTGGCTGATTACACGATCACCCACCTGGCGCAGTGCGACGGGGAGCGCGGGGTGTGCCCGGACGCGAGGCTCGGAGGGACCAACGACGCTGTTGTAGGTTCGTACCACAAAGGGCTTACAGAAAATACTTTTTTTATGATTTCTAAATGGAAATATTACAATATATTTTATCGAACATGTGAATCTTGGGTATTTATGAGTTCGTTCTTTGCAATTTTGAAATATAATTTTGATAAGTTACAGGTTTTTAATTTTAATTAAATTAATTTTTTTTTTTAAATCAAGTAGGCTTCAAAAGCACTTTTTAGTAGAAATTACTTAAATATACTATACGAGCAGTATTAAAGTCGGTCAATTGAAGGACTTATCTAATTACAAATGCTTCGGAATTGAGTCTCCCAGTCAAGGACGACAAATGAGAATACCATTCAAGTTTTGAGTCTAAATTTAAAGAAAATTGTAGTGTTAAACAACAAGATTTCCGTTACTTATTTTTAAATCATATTTACAATGTTAAACATTGCGTAAAGTAAACACGACACATTTGGTTTTCTTAGCGTTTATAAAATTTTGTATCAATGATAGAGCACCGTTCACGTCATCATAACTAACTTTATTGGTATTAAACTTAAAAATAACTGATGTGTTATCAGCAAACAATACAATATGAAAGATATAGATTACATAAAATAATAGATTATTATATATATTAAAAATAGAAAAGCACCTAGGGTTTAACCCTGTGGAACGCCCATTTTAATCACAGATCCAGATTTTTTTCTATTTATTGATACATATTGAATCCTATTGCTTAGATATCATCTTTGCCATTATCACTGTAACACATATGTTTTCGAAATTGAGTTTAACAACAATTAAATTTAGAACAAAATTTTTCTATTGATTTAAATACGTATATCGAAGAAGATTATCTGGAGTAGTTTACTTGATAGAGTGATGTCAGCAGTGTTCATTCAGTCAAAAAAGTATCGGGAATGGATTATTTGTTTATGGTTCAAAATTCAATTTTTTTTTGTTTGTTGTTAGATTTGGCATAACTGTTTTCCATTTTGGCGCGGAGTTTGAGTTGCATCTGTTTTTTATATTAAATACAGTGGTGTTTTTAGTTATATCATATCTAGTGTGTATTGCGAATTTCATAATGTACAAAAACATCGAACAAAGAGTTTGTCTTAAATTTTGCATCGCCAATGGGATTTCGTGTTCGGAGTCAATGAAAATGTTACAGAAGGAATTAGAAGGAATTAGTTTACAGAAGGAATAGATTTACGGTAAATCGACTTTATCAAAAAATCGTACCTATGAGTGATACAAAGCGTTCAAAAGCGATCGAGATGTGATGGAAATAAACATCGCAAAAGTGAAGGAAACAGTGAAAATGGCCGGCCACCACACTGAAAATCCTCATTCAACTTTGAGAGAGATAGCCGTCGAATTTTCTGTATCTCACGAGTCGATCCGTACCGTTTTAACTAATCATTTGGGTATGAAACATGTTGCCGCTCGGCTAGTCCCAAAAGACCTAAATTTTCTCCAAAAACTCAACCACATGAGAGTCGCTGAGGACATGCTAATACGAGTCAATTCCGACCAAACATTTATGAAACGTATTGGTACTGGTGACGAGACATGGGTTTACGAGTTTGACATGAAAACTAGTCAACAAGCTTCGGAGTAGCGCATTCCAACTGAACCGAAACCGAAAAAACCATGCCAAAATCGTTCAAAACTCAAAGTCATGTTGAGTATTTTCTTTGACTATCTCAGTTTTGTGCACTCGGAATTCTTGCCAGAAGGTCAAACGCTAAATAAGGAATAGTACTTGAGTGTTATACGGCTTTTAAGAGAGCAAATCCGACGAAAAAGGCCAGATTTGTGGAAAGAAAATTCTTGGATTTTGCACGACGATATTGCGCCTTCGCACAAGGCCATCATTGTGAACGAAATTTTTTTTTGACTAAACACTCAACAAATACCATCGAGCAACCACCATATTCACCAGATATGGCTCCAGCCGACTTCTTTCTTTTTCCTAAACTCTAATTACCACTTCGTGGTACCCATTTTCAATCGGTAGAAGACATAAAGGCGAATTCGCGGCGAGAACTGCACTTAATTCCGGAAACAGTGTTTGAAAAATGTCTTGATGATTGGATTATTCGTTGGCGTAAGTGTATCGTTTTTGAAGGAGCATACTTTAAAGGTGATAAAATAAATTTGGATGAATAACAAACAGTTTGTGTATTATTGATCTTTTTCCGGTACTTTCTTGACAGAGTAGTATGTGTCAAATCCTCCAATTCTCGCGTTCGTGTTGTATATTGTGATAATTCATCCGTAATAAAACTATTTCCGATACACGATAACTTTAATTTTCGATTTAAAACAGAAACAATTTTAATGTTAATAGTCCGACGGTTCGAATGAGTGTGGTGAGGTGTATTATAGTCTCACACGCAGGACAGGCTGAATTGCCAAAATTTTCACACACCAAACCCGTGGGAAGCCAAGAATCAATTAATATTTACATTCGCGGCACAGCAATTTCTCGCGATCGCGCAATTTACGTAATAGCCCACCGGTTCCAGTGTCGGGCCAGCAGAAGAGCGGCGTGACGACGATCACGTACCGACGGCCGCTGGCGGCGCGCGAGCCCGGCCGGGACCGCGAGATCCTGAGCGCGCGCTCGCAGTCTGTCATCGCCGCCTTCGGGCCGCTCAACGCGCTCGCGGAGGCCAACGCGCACTCCTTCATGGACACCACGCGCGCGGACGTGCAACTCGACTTCGGGGCGCAGGTTCGCGTCCGTTTGCATTTTTTTATAGATCTAATTACTTTGTTTATTTTTATTCCTATATTTATTTTTGCTCGATGATTCTAAGAGGCTAACAATTAGTAGCGCCTAAAGAAGTTTTTCTTCAAAAAGATTCACTGATCATAGCGCTAACGATGATCGTGCCGGTGCGCAGAACGACAACACGTGCATCGGGCTGGCGGAGCTGGATGAGGGCGGCCCGGCGCCCTGGCCGGCGCGCCTGCTGGCCGGCGCCACCACGTTCACCGCGCGCATCGGGCCCGCCGCCGGCCGCCGCGGGTACACGCCCACCACCGGTAACACCCGCCTGCTGTACTACCCCACTAGCTGTATTCTAGGATGTCGTATGACATTGTGCTGCAATTGGCCCCATTTTCCGCTGTCGATCCAAACATCGACTCCATTTAGGTACTCTCGTACTGACTAATTTTTTCATGTGATTGCGGGGCTATACTACGTTTGTTACGTTCTTTCTTTCTTTCTTTCTTACCATCACGTTGATTCAAAACATATTTTGACGGAAACGTTAACATAACCGTAATAATATAGTGGCTAATTTGAATGATAATATTTATTAATAAGTTTACTTTTGCTTATATAGTGTCCGGAATGTATATATCGTCCTACAAATCGACGGTTCTGTAGGTGCTATATATAATGTTCCACATAAAATAAAATTCCTATAGCATTTATTTTTGTTTTACTCGGTCTTCATTTACGAGCTACTCTACTTGCGTCTACTGTATGAAACCGTCCAACTGCTAAATAAAGTTGATAAATTAGTACATTAATACAGATTGCCGAATGCAATCAAAAAACTATGCATCGGAACTATTTATTTTCCTAAAATTTTATCGTATTTATATATTATTATAATAATTAGAATCGTAGAATATTATTCATTGTAATATAGAAATGTGGTATAATATATGTTACTCAAGCTCACACCACTGTTGGACGGTACAATGTTGGACAACAACATATTTTAGCAAGAAATTTTTACCGGAAATATACCATCATCTTTTAGATATAATATTAATAGAAACCATTATTACTTTTCTTTACATGCAGACAACGTAAATGATGGATTCTCATCACAAACATACGGTAAAGTATATAGTTTTTAAAGAAGAAATTGTTGTTATGCTTATTTACACGAAATTCTATGCACGCATACATAACATAATCTCATAGGTAAGTAACAAACAAGAAAATTCGAAAAAAAAATCGACTAAAAAGAAACTACTAATTGTTTATTACCCATCACACACACACATACACTATATGACATTAATGTCACACACAGACAAGACGAGACGCATCACGTGCTCCATACAACACATAAAATAATACATAATGAATGTCAGGTTAGAAAAAATGTAATATAACACACTCCCTTGAAATATTAAGCGTATTCTATGGACAGTAGTAACCATTTAATTGTAACATCAGGTTGTGTGCTCATTAGTACCCTATTTTTTATTAAAAAAAAGAACTGTGGGGAAAAGTTAAACGGAGTTAATTTCTAGTGGCATTATCTCTCAAAATTGTAGGCAGTAACAAAAAAGTAATAAATTTATAATAGGTCTTTACATATGAAATTGCCGTTTTTGATGAAATAAGTTAACGGACTTTTTTTCTATATTTTTTATTTTTATTATTCAAAGTAATCACCCATGAAATCAATGCATTTTTGCCAACGTAGTGGTAACTTATTTATATCTTTTTTGAAAAACTCTGCTGGACGGGAAGCAAAAAACTCTTCAAAGGCATTTTGTACTGCCCCTCGGGAATTGAATTAACCGCCAAAAAGTTATCCAAATTCTGAAAAAAATGAAAGTCTGTAGGGACAAGATCTCGTGAGTAGGGTGGATGACGGAGAACCTGCTGTGAAGTAGGAGGTTGCGTGTCGTCGTGAAGGAACAGCGGAGCCGAGCGATTGACCAAAGCTGGTTGGAGACGTGTGAACTTCCCCATCATTGTGTTTAGTTCTTCACAGTACACATCTGTAGTAATGTTCATGCCGTTTGGTAAGAAGCTGTGATGAATTACAATGGCGCTAAACCAACAAACAGTTACCATCACTTTATTAGGGGTCATTTTTCGTTTAGGGCGTTGTTTAGGAACTGAACCAGGATCAAACCAACTAGCTGAGCGCTTGTGATTGTCGAATAGAATCCATTTTTCGTCACAAGTAACAATGCGATTTACAATGCGCCTTCGTTTGTGTGTAGCAGTGTAAGGCACGTCTTGATGCGTATTTCGCGCTGGCGTTTATTCAATTCGTGAGGCACATATTTGTCGAGATTCTTTACCTTGCCAATTTGACGCTAATAGACCGATATTGTTTTAGTGCTAACTCCGAAAGCTACTGCTTTTTCATTTTTTTTTCATTCAGCTGTAGTTGGAGAATCATCAGCATCCACAATCGCTTTTAATTCGTCATTGTCGACCAACATTTTCGGCCGACTACGTGGTTCATTTCTTAGGTCTAAATTGCCGGAACGAAAGCGAGCAAACCAATAACGGGTGGTGCGTTAGTAGTGTTCGCACCGTTAACGTCGTAGATGTTGCGTGCCGCTTCTGCCGTTTTGCTACCACGACGGTACTCACTCCATAATCACTCGAATTTTTAACATATCCGTAATGACGAAAAACGTACAAATGCGATGTAAACAGAACGCTATACATATACATTAAACAAATGACTAATTATAAAAAAAGAATTCTATATTTTTAAAATAAAAATAATTTGAAATTCGAGTTGTTAGCGATTTTCTTTTTTAATTTTTAAATAGCCAGTACGACGAAAAGGCAATTTCATAGGTAAAGACCTAATATATATACACATAATTATATATAAACAGTTTCATCAACTAGAACACACATCTAGTAGAAAGGTCTATGAATGTAGAGCTTAGAGCTTTTGTCCCCAGTGATAATAGTATGTTATCATTTAACATCAAAATTTACCTGCTCTTACGATATCAACACAAAACGTATGTACCTATCTTACAATGTTACATTTCTGTAAACAATGATATACAGGTTATAAGAATATAATGTAAATAACATTTAATGCAAATATTATCTTAAATTCCAGGTCACCCGTCATGGGGAATAGCCTGGTACATCAACGACCTGCTCATACCGGAAATCTACGTGGAACGTGGAAAAACGTACACGTTCCTGGTAGAGGGAGGGGATGACAGGACTAACCCTGCTAAGTAATTATAAAATTATTTATCATATTCAAAAAGAAAGGAAAGGTCAACCCGCAAGCGTTCCAGGGAAAAAGAGCCCTTTCCTGCTAAGACAGGAATAATAGGTTTATAATAGGTTCTTTTTTGATAAGTACACTGCTCAATTTCTTCAGTGGTAAGGGTTTTTTTTTACCCAGTAAGACATTTATAGATAGTTTCAGTTTAGTTAAAATTATAAATCGGTGGACTATTAGTCTATTACGTAACTTGCGCGATCGCAAGAAACCGTTTTTGTATCAAATTTCAATAGTAATTGAACCTCAACTAGTAATTAAATTCGACACCACATTGATTTCTCGCGATCGTGCTAATTACGTAATAGTTTCACAGGTTAGGCCCATTAAGAATCAAGAAAATAATGTAAGAATCAAGTAAAAAAAAAACCTCATATATCGACCGATATAAAACTAAAGTTTTAAACTTTCAGATTCCACCCGTTCTATATCAGCGACTCGTCAGAGGGAGGCTTCGGTCAGAAGAAAGAAGAGGAGCAGAGGAAGCAGCGAGTGTTCGCCGGCGTCGCTTACGATAACGAAGGATATCCGTACCCGACCGCTGGTAAACTATACTTTATTAATTTTTCCAGTGCCGAATTAACCACGTAGCAAGAGTAGCAATTGCTACGGGCCTCGCGCGAAAGGGACCCCGCATATTTAAATCCATTCATCTATTGCCTGATCGTAATTTTTTAAGTGGAAACTTATTAGGATCTGATAATTTCCTGACAATCCAATGACAATTGAGATTTTTTGGAATACGTATAGCCAGCAGGGGTTAACATCAGTGTGGAATCGCGATTTTTTTGGATTTTTTTTAAAGAACTATTTTTCCATTTTTTGTAACATTTTTTATTTATGCTCAGCTCCTATTGGTCGTAGCGTGATGTTATATACACGATAACCTTTCTCGGTAAATGGACTATCCAACACAAAAAAAAAATTGAACAAACTTTTTAGATTTATAATATTAGTACAGATAATACACAGGTTTTGTTAGAAAGCCTACGAATTGAAAAATATTATAGGCTTTAATAAATCACGCTACGACTAATTGAGAGCTATATCTATAAACGTCAACGCGGATGACACTAACATCTAGTTGGTAGTAGAGTACCAACTATGAGGCGTGGCACGTAATCCTAGCAATCGAAAATACTGCTTTAAAATTTGGATATCTTCAAGAGATATGCTGTGATTTCTTATAGATAAAATTGTAGTCAATAGTGAAAACTGGTGCGCAAAAAAACCCAAGTTTGATTAATGTGAGCAATAACGTTATTATTATAATTTTGTAATCAAAATTCTGTATCATTATAACTTGGAATACCATACTGGCTTATTCATATTTAGAGGATGTCCTGCAAAGTATCCGTCCGAGACTTTTTTTCATACGGGTATGCGACCTCGGGTCCTCGAACCACCACTAATAATAAATAAATATGTTTAACATAACCACTATTGGTGAAATGTATCCTTTCCCGATCACGTTGGGGTACATCAGGGTTCGACTCTTAGTCCGTTCTTGTTCAATGTTGTACTAGATGTTATCTCGGTATGCATCCAGGACCAGGGTCCAAGGAAAATGTTGTATGCCGGTAACATAGCGCTTGTTGATGAGAGCCGAAATTTTAGGTGAACATGTAGAAGCGGATGCTTAAAAATGGCGGTCTCAAACTAAAGTGAGGAGAAGACCGAGTACATGGTTAGCTAGATTTCGGACTCTAGCATGATTGATATAGGGCTTCAATCAGCCATAAGATCAGAGGAATTCAGGTACTTGGGTCTGGTACTGTTAGTGAAGATGCTGAGGAGGATGTGCTGTGTAATACGGGTTGACTGTATACGCAACACGTTCATCCGAAGCAGTCTGGGGTTCCGTGAGGTAGTTTCAAAAGTAGTTAATGAGGTGGTAAAGCGATGTTGCACGCCGGCTTAAGGAATAAAATCGAACAAATATATTATGTTTGTCTTTGGAACTTTCCGGGGGCCTTTTCGGGTATTCAGGGAAGTGGTGGATTCACGCCGTGAACCAGGACATGAGAGACAGTGATCTTACCTCGACCACGGAAAGTGGAGGAAACTCAGTCGGTTAGACCCTGGTAATAGCCGGGATTAATAATATTAGGCAAAAGAATAAGAAGACCATAGTTCTTTATTTAGCTATAAATAAATAAATAAACGTCTTACGCTGATCGGCCCCCAGTAGGATGCTTATCCTATATCGGGGGTCCGGAAAACACACACATTACACAAACACAAATGCCCAGACCGAGACAGATATCCGTATGGTCTATACAGATATTTGTCATATGTGGGGGGTCAAACCCGCGACCGGTAGCGAATAAGCCAGTTGCTGTGCCCTAACGCGTCGTCTACTAAGCTAAGCTGGACTACTCTACACCGCACGACCCGCAGTGGGCCGCTACTGCGAGTGGGCGCACAAGAGCGTGGACCAGTGGGCGGCGAGCGCCACGTTCGAGCAGTACATGCAGACGCTGCAGCTGGAGTGCGCGGAGGGCGCGCCCGCCGTGCTCAACTGGACCGTCGCGCACGAGACGCCCGACCTGCTCTACTACCAGGTAACGCCTCGCCGCCCGTCGCTATACTTGTTATCGTTCATTATATAATATTATTTATTGTACACCACATCTCTAATATAAATCTATATCTTATATTATAAATGTGAAATATAAGTTTGTTACGCTTTCACGCGGTAACTACTTAACCGATGATCGTGAAACTTTGTACACATATTTTTGAAAAGAATATTTTTATTTAAAAAAAATTACTCCCACGTGGGCGAAGCCGCGGACGAATGCTTTTAAAAATAACGTAGTACAAATATTATGAGCGAAATCAAAAATTCACAAAAAGCTATTATTGCTCATCAGCGATTTCTTCCAGGCAACCTTAGGGTTAGAATTTGAAGAGAAGAAATAGATAGGTGGTGTATAATAAACATACAAATTATAAATTGTATATTACCGATTTTTAAAAGAGAACTGGTTAGTTTCTTGTTATTTCTCAGCAGAATCTACATAATGAATCGTTAGTAGCTTTACATTGATATGATACATTATTTTACAATTACGATTCAAAAATTGCTTCTAAAGCCTACGTAAATAACTAGCAATGAGAGGACACCATGTTCTTTGTTGCAATTTAAAATGTGCAGAAATATCACATATACAATTGAAAATGACAAAGACAAAATTTTCTCTGAGACCTCTAGTTTCTTCCAATCAGTCCACGTTATGCGTACTGATCACACTTGATTAACTTTATTTATAAATAAAAAAAATAAAAAAGCATCGTTGAAATCCGTTCATGATTCAAATCAATATGTCGAAACTTTTTTAGGGTCAGTTAAAATAATAAAACATTTATAGTATGTTTCAAAATTATGATTTTAATATAATAATATTTTTTAGCATTTGATATATTATAAAAAGCAATTTAAGTTATGTATGTATTATATAGCAAAATCTACTTTGTAACGTAAAAAAAGTTTATTTACGAAAGCTATATTTCGTTTCTATAACTTACTTAAGTATCCAAAAGCTAAATGTAAAATACTTTTTTTTTTCATATAGCAATAATAACAATAAAATTATTACAATAGTAAGGTATTAACTTTCCAATTTTTACAGTGTTATACTCACAACAATCTCGGCTGGAAAATACACGTAGTGGACCCCGGGACTCCAATCCCTTACCCGGATAAAAGCGCCATCGTCAACTCAGCGGAGCGAAGTTTGACGTTAACATCACTTGTCATATTGACACTGACAGTGACAGTGACTTTGACAGTACTCCACAGATAAGGACGTTCGGATGCACAGCGAGCTCTGTTACCGAGGAGGTTGGATAGATTTATACTTTAAAATTATATACAAAAACGTATTTACAGAAAATAATTTAAAATTTACCGTATTAATAACAGAATTTACGTTGTGAATATAATTTTTTTTAGATTTAATTATAAATAACATTTATAGTATTTTATGAAACGAAATGCAGACAATAAAGCGATATTTGTAAAAATAATGACAATAAAATATCTATTTTTATAGGTTTAAGGTACAATATTTAAACAAGTTTTATATTTAAGCATAACTATTAATTACTTCATGGGATGGCTACAACAGAGCTCGCAAACTGTACAGACAATTTTTGGGTAAATAATGTCAATCTATAATATATCAATTTCATATCAATCATTAATAATGTGCGATCTTTATACGATAAATAACAATTTGGTACTTATCTGTAGGATTAGGGTATTTATATTGATGAGTCTGTTACGAACGAAAAATTACAAGTAAGGTGTGCTCTATAGCCATTTCTATTGTAATATTCTTAAATGAAGGAGAAGTTACGTTTATTAGTCTCGTTTCAGAATTTAAGGAATTGATCCTCAAAAAATTTGGCTTTTAAAAATAAAAAAATGAATATTAATGAAAATATTGACAATAATAATTATTTCTAGATTTAATAATGTTCTTGCCGTGTGCTTGACAATAATATAATATATATTACACAATAGATAGAATATGTATGTACGATTTTATATATCTATTTGTATTTTAATTAGTTTTAATCGTTGGTTACACTTACGATATAACTAGCGCAGGTGTGACCGTAGCGTAAACATGACAATAAATAACTGACTTTAAAAAAAAACATTAGATTTTTATAATACATATTTACATAAACATATTATATATTCTAATTTGAATTATAGTAATGTACGATTTGTTAGCAATCTTTATGTACTTCGTAGCAATCTTTGTATATTAAGATTGTCTTAACAATAAATTTTCGCGATTTTCATATAACATATACAATAATTAGGTAATAATACATTTTATATAAGATTTTCAATCATATACAAATTCAACATTGATATTCAAAATAAAATGGACAATACTCGATAAATATTCAATGTTTTCAATAAAATTTATAACTATCATCAAATATTTCATAATAATTATAATATTAAATTGTTTTAAAAGTAAAAAAAGAAAGCTGTTAAAGGTAAAAAGACAATAATTTATAAAATGTAATTGCAAATATTTTTTGTATAATATTTTATAATCGCAAAACAAATTCATTTGATAGTCACTAAAATTTAAAAACTAAGCACATAAAAATAAATAAAGCATTTACGTATCAGATTTGTTCCTAAAAAGAAAATACTTTGAACTCATTATCAGGACGGATATATGCGAATATCATAGGTGCGAAAGAGATAAGAATATTTCAAACTGCGTTCAGTTCTTGTACAGCTGTACCCTGTATTTTTTATTACAAGTATCGTATCTAACTTTATACAGAATGACTGGTAAATTACTATCAATACTTAAAGAGAATACTCGGTACATGATTCTCATTCGAATTATGTAAATAAAATAGGTACTTAATTTTTGACCAAATTTTCATAAATTTCAATTCAAATAAATGAATCGTTGACACTTCTCAGTCATGCCGGCGGCACGTTCACAGGTGTTGTACTGTGCCGCTTGTTTACATCTAAAAATTGCCAGAGTTCACATCATTTACCTAGTCAACAAATTTGTTGCTTAAACGAGTAAAATATCTTAGTATTTTTTCCTATCCTAAGCCAGGATTAAACTATTAAGGGGGATTGGATCATGCATGTTTATCCTGCTACCCTGTTAACATGTGGCGGCGTTTGGACGTAGGTAGACTACCTGTTTTGTGCCGAAAGTGCAGCTAGCTGCTAGGCTGTCCAGACGACGCGTAAAGAATTAGATAATTTTTGAGTAGCTTTACTTAAAAGTTTATTAATATTTACCTTTTTTTTACATAATTCGAGTGAGAATCATGTACCGAGTATTCTCCTTAAATATTGATAGTAATTTACCAGTCATCTGTATACAATTATATTACATAATTGATTCAGAAATAATGAAAAGTATATAACATAAACATTGATACGCGAACAGCGTATCTGATTTATTGTTATAAATAGTTAATTAACAAAACATCATTGAAGCAGAAAAAACACAATTCAGAAGAAACGAAACAATAAAGTAAACATTAAAAATTTATACAAAGGGTAAGAAAGACTGGACAGAGCCTTGAACAAGTGGGATATGAGTGGTATGACTCAATTCTTCACACATTATGATTGACCTAAGTAATGTACTACAAACCAATAAAATCAATACAATTAATTTAACTTGTCTAAAACTTAAATAATAATTCATCGCCTTCGTCTAGTCCTGATTAAAAACCCTAAAAATTTTTAACTTGTTTCCGTAATAGGATATTTAAATTCAACCGTGACAGATCCGCTTTCTTAAAAACGAGCTTAATAAGAATCGACACATTCATTCTTAAAAAATAATAATTCTAAACTTTATTTCAAAAGTCAATTTGAAAATATGAATCTCTATTTAATATATTTGTAAAAATATAATGAATACTATTCATAAGATAATGAGAAACTGTTAGAATAAAAAAAACTCGAGTTAGTTTTTATACATCCCTGTCTAGCAAATCGCTTTATCTCACTCGTTCATTAGTGTTGCGATTTTAGCTCGAAATTCAAGTCACTTGTGTATCGATGAAACGATTACCTACTTTTATCGACACTTTTTAATGTATGTAGTACATCTAAATTAATAATGAACTAATTAATAATTTTCTATGTGTTTTGAAGTTTTCTTGCTTGAAGTATGTAGCAAATTTTTATAATTGTTTAAAAATAAAACGAATTTTACTTTTTATGTTTTATAATCACAAACAATTAATTATTATCTAAAACTCTGCTTTTATACAATCATTTAATTTGTTTAGAAAAAGTTACCATAGAGATTATAACTTGAAGTTAAAAAAAAAATACTTTATAGTTGCCATATGTAAAAAATAAAAGTTTATTACATAATAGTTTTTCAGTTCAGTATTCATATTTTCACAATTATAAGATTCATATTTTGGATAAGAAACAAAAATTAAACGAAATATTTTATAACTGTTAAAATCATTCGAGTGGTATGACAATAAATGTTACTCAATTATCCTATCTACATTTTAAAAACAATTTCAATATTATTCAAAATTTACATAATATTTAGGCAAATAAAAATATCAAAATTTTATCCCATATATTATTAGGATTAGATAAATACAAACGTTAGTAAATAATTCAAATAATTTTACACTAAGTAGCTGTAGATGTTGATGCACAAGTTTTGTTAATTTTAAAAGTTTTATTAGAAGTTAAATAATGTAATAAATTTTAGGAAAATAATACGTGTTATTACTGAATATCAAAATTAAATATATAAATATTTAGTTTCGATGCCGGTTCGTGGTGTATACATAGATGTATTATAGATAGAGCAGAGGAGCTAGGCCTCCAGCTGTCCCTTGGTTAGAAAGAGAGAGACGATCGCGGTACCGGTTGAATACATACCAATATATTATTACTGTGCATTTTTACTGTGCATATAAGAGCTGTTTCTATTATTGGTTTGTAGTCGAAAAATCAAAATTGAAGTAAATAATTGATGTTCACAATAAATAAATAAATAAATATATATATATATATATATCGAGATTTCAACTTGAGACCACAAGGCCAATGGAGTACCGCGATCTTCTCTCTCTTTCTAACCGTTGGGTGTTTCCGCTTACAGACAGCCGTATGTTTTCCCTACTCCATTTATAATTCCTCAATGGATGTATAACGTTTTTGCTGCGTACATTATATTGTGATATGTATTAAAAATAATGTCAACTAATTCACATTTAGGTTATATGATTCTGGAACACATACTCAATTATGAATGCTTGTAGTACAAAGTAAAATATATTCGCTTGTTAAGTCTCGAACGTTGATAATTTAAATAGCTATCTTTAAAATTGTAAATTATTTCTTGCCGTTTTAAAACAAAGCGTGAAAAAGGTCAAATTAATCTAGGAGCTAAGCGGATGTTTATTTAATAATCAAAACTATAGAACTAAACATATTTTTTTCAATTACTTTTCACACATTAATCTATAACACGTGAAATCGATACATGGGTATTTTAAAATGGTATTCATTATACACATAACCATAAAACTATGGCAAAAATTTATTATTTATCAAACATAGTCGTAATGGGTAAACTTAATTTCATTCCTCTTATTTTCACTTTATAAAAGTAATGTACTTAGACCCAGTTTCACCACTTGCTATTAAGTTCTGGCTAACCTAACTGGCACTTTTTTGACAGGTAATTATATGGGTTATCTGTCAAAATAAACGCCAGTTAGGTTATCCGGAACTTAATAGCAAGTGGTGAAACTGGCCCTTAATGTCTTAAAGCATCGGATAAAGTTATATTAATCTAAACACTATTTTCTTTTTTTTAAATTACTTATTATGTTTGGAAAATTATTAAAAAAACGGATATAAGTTTATGTATTTTAAATAAAACAAATATACATGTTTTGTATTTCATATATACAGTAGTCATATAATATGACTGTTTTAATGTCGTTTCATAAATTAAATAATAATCATTTAGTTTTCGTTTGACATTTGACAAGTAAATTTATAAATAATTTAATTAAAAAATAAATATTTATATAAGATAATATACTGAAAACATTTCGCACAATTCAATAGTGCTTTGTTGTATTAATAAAGCATTTTTGCACATTAAAATATAATTAGACTTGTCCAATTATTTGTAAATAATTTAACCATAAACAATAGTTTTCAGTATTTATGCGGATGAGAATTAACTGATAGAATTTGAATTTTAGTTTTTCACACGAAGTTATTATGCTGTTGCTAGCTACAAAATAATCTTTTTTTTCGGCCGCTCTATGAATGCTGCAATTTAACGTACACAGGTATATAGAAATTACTAAAACATAGTTATATAAATTTAAGTGTCGGTTAAACGTTCTAATAACCAGTATCTATTTGCTAGTTCCGATCTACATAAATACAAATAGTTTTTCATTGATCATTTATTTAAGTGTAAAAATAATACCCGTAGTTGTTTTTATGTTAATAAATTGCACAATTTAATTATATCGTTATATTTAAACGCTTTTTATAAACGCCTAAACCGCATGTACATAATTATATACATGTAATTTATAAGTAAAAAATCCATTTTGTATAAAAATCCATTACCTACGGTTTGTGACAATAAATTGCTGTTACTACTTAATTTTATGTATTTATTGAATTTGACAATAAATACCTTTTCCTAAACTACATAAGGTGTTTTATTTTTCTCTTATAATATTTAGATAATAATTATAATTTTAAATATAACAGGGAACGTCTGCTGCCGTCATAATGGTATAAATGTTTCTTCTTTTATGTTGTTCTTTCAAATGAAAGTTCAAATGTTTATTCTTTCGGCTCGCCGATACTCCAGTATTGAACTTCATTTTGTTGAGTTTTATTTTTAAATGACAAATTTACGTGTTTATAGGTAATTGTCGTTAGATTAAAGAATGAAAAAGAATGTTAAAGAATGGGTTCCGACTATAAATCCTTCTATTTTGCAAAGAGTTTATGATTTGATTATGTATGTACCTATTATAAATCTATTTCAATGGTGTAGTTGTCCAGTATTACTTTTGACAACATTATAAACTACTGGGCTTGTTTTTTTCTTTTTACTTTATTTTTAATTTTTTAATTTCATGTATCTTTTAGTTTTTTTTTACGCAGTCGGTTCTTTTTTAATTTTATTTTTATTATACACTTTTTAGTTAGGATTCATTGGCTTCGTTATTAGAATTATAAGATGGTAAATTTCGCAATCACAGTCCGAGACCCACGCCTCTTCTCCCTTGTTTTGTGTGCCTTGGATTTGAACCCGACCTCTGCTTTCGCAGTCTGCAGCCATACCATTAGCACCAGGCTATCACTGCTACTATCCCCGCCTAATAAGGACAGAATAACGAAATAATAAAGTATATAAGTACCTATTTTATGTATGAAAATTAGCGAAACTGGTTGTTTAAAACTAATTTAAATCGTTATATATTCTGGTTGTGGCTGTGGTGAATATTTATTATTATCATATATTTAGTGACATTCGCGAAGTTAAGACGAATTGATTGACATAAGAGTCATTAAATTCGGTCAACGCGTTTGAACTCTACAACGCCACATAGGAACAAACATACATACATAGATACATAGGCTGTAAAACACATTACCCTTCCTTGCGTCGAAAAGTCAGGTAATGATAAACACATTACCCTTCTTTGCGTCGAGCAGTCAGGTAATGATAAACACATTACTCTTCTTTGCGTCGCGCAGTCGGGTAAAAACACACTAGATTTTAGTTGTTAATTACAATTAAAATTTTAAATATGTTTAAGGTAGTTCCAGCATGAAACTTTTTAGCACTTTTCGACAGATTCGGCTGAAAAATTTTTTACGGGTTCAAAGTTGCTTTATGAATTCCTAAAATTTCATAATTTGTGACGATTTAGATCGCGAGAAATTTAAAGACAAAGTTCGCGATTTTGAGAGTAATGTCCCATTTATGTATATAAAATGTCAGAATAATAAATAACAGAATTAGAAAAAAAAAGAAACTAGGAGAATGTTGAAAAATGTTTTTAGAATAAGCTAAAAAAATTAAAGTAGCACTTCACGGTTTTGTTATCGAGATATTAAAATTATAAATATTAATTTTAATTTTAAATTTATTGTGATCTGGCAACACTGTGCACAACGCTCTCATCTTTTAAATTTAATAAAACTATTATTAGAAAGCGCAATATTATTTGTATATACTAAGACCATATAAACAAAAATATATAAAACACTCAGAGCAACGTTGCCAGATTACTATAACTAACGATATAAGGCAGAAGGTATTAAGGTACACTTCACCACGCTGGTTTCGGTTTCGGTTTCGGTTTCGGCCGAAACTGAGAGCAAGGCCGAAAGTTCGGTTTCGGTTTCGGTTTCGGTTGAAAAACCTGTTTCGGTCGGACACTAAAAATAATATTAAAATTACAGCCATCTTAAATGGTTTCAAATTAATTGTTTTTATTTATAAAATATAAAATCTTGCACATTATTGTCAATAACAAAAAAAATTGGTAATAATAAATTCATTTATTTAATCGTGTTTAAAATTTAGTAAAAATAAAAAAAGAAAAATTACCGAAAATTATTTAAAAATCAATATTTTTACCTGTAAAGGTATGATTCGTATTAATAAACGCAACGTTTACTGGCAGCCAGGTAGTACGCACACTGTTCGGAAGAACACATAGAAAGATACAATAAAGAACCAGCTTTTCTAACATTATTGTTTTTCCAACGTCGCTAGCTCTCGTACTATGAGCGTCAGTGAAAGACGCGGCGCAACAAGCGAGTCCCTTCATTGGTGAGAAACCCGCACTTGAATTTATGTTCTCGCGCATTAGTTTTCATTTTGCAATAATAGAAGGTAACGTAAAGGAATATCATATTTTGCATGAAATGCTTATGATAACTAACGTATTTATATTAATAAGTTTCAATCCTGTATCCATTTTCAGTTGGAATTGGTATAGTTGGTTACGTACGCGGTACCCGTGATCCGCCTTTTAAGGGCGAGTGAGGGCGCACGGCGGGTATATAATAGGTTATTCTGAAAATATAGATATAATTATGCCGCCATGACTCGTCTATAGATGTATAAAAGAGAAATAATTCCACCATACATTGTTTAGTTATATCTCAAAATCATTAATGCAGCGTTTTCGGTGATGCTTCGCAATTAGCTTGTCTTATTCGGACATCTTCAATATAGTAATATGTCTATCTTTCTGTCTGAAAGACATCGGTTCCTTTTTGTTTTTATCGATACACGACGGGGGCGAAGCTTCGAGCGGAAACTAATCTATATGTACTAATATTATAAAGCTGAAGAGTTTGTTTGTTTGTTTGTTTGTTTGTTTGTTTGTTTGTTTGAAGGTGCTAATCTCAGGAACTACTGGTTCGAATTGAAAAATTATTGTTGTGTTGGATAGCCCATTTACCGAGGAAGGCTATAGGCTATATAACATCACGCTACGACTAATAGGGGCTGAGCAATAATAAGAAATGTTACAAAAACGGGAAAATAAAAAAAAATCATCTTCATATTCTAATCAAAAAATAATCTTTTTTGAGAGCTTCCGTTACGTCCTTTATTATTTCTCTTCTCGAGACATTTTTTAACTATAGTTCCACTTTCAAAGTAAATAGAACATCACTCTTTTACTGAGAATTTTCGAAAAATAAAAAATCTCAATAATACGTTAAACAACCCAGGAATCAAACTTGAGACCCCTTGCTCGGCAGTAACACTTGCGGCTCTCGACCAACGAGGCGGGTACCTACTCTTAGAGTAATTGTTTAAAAATATTTAAGTACATTTTTCCCTCAAATTAACGCGGGTGAAACTGCAGGGCAGAGCTAGTAAATTATAAAACTATTTAGACGTGAAGTGCTGTATAGTGTGCGTCCACACTGAATGCACGGTGACTGGGGCTAAGGCGGGTGCAGAGAGCGGTGGCGTCCGTACTCCGTAGAAAACTCGCGCATCACTGTGGCCACAATGATGCGCGAGTTCTAGCGGTTCAATATATATATATATATGTCAGGTGTTACAAACTATGGCCGAGGATTTGTTATTTTTACTAGACAGTCCGATCTTGAGATGGGAGACATTGAACACTAGATATGGTGTGCACAAAATAATTAAAAACAGAGAAACAAGTGGTGAATTTTTTAATTAATATGCAGAATTGAGATTGTACCTTACAAAATTCATTGAATAGGTATACTCGAATGTCCGTATCAACATTTGACTACATCCTAAGTAAAATGTTACCTAAAATCACTAAAGATACAAACTTTCGCAAAAGTAAACTTAAATTCACTTTCAGGAAGTTGTTATTTTATTTCAATCTATAATTTTATTTATTTATCCATTTATTCATAAGTCAACACCAACAAGTAGTACAACAACAAATACAACATTAACAAAGTACACATCGGTATTTAGATAAATTGCCTAATTTTGTATAGGTGTTCTTAAGTTACTTAGAAATTAGAATAACATAACATCGAAATAAGTAATTTTCTTGTAATTGTGCGATTACTGTGGTGTTGATGTTTGCTTTGCCATATAAGGTTTGAATTGAATCGCACTTATGAACAATTCAGTATTTAATATTTATTGCCATTTTAATTTTGTAATAGGGGTGTGCGATAATTATCGATAATTCGTAACTACTCGATAATTTTTCATTCGATAATTATCGATAATTATCGATAAGTGTTATTCGATAATTTTGATTCGATAATTATCGATAATTGTTCATTCGATAATTATCGATAATTATCGATAAGTTTTCATTCGATAATTATCGATAATTTTTTGCGATCGGATAATTATCGATAATTTTTTCCGATCCGATAATGATCGATATTTTTGTATGATCCGATAATTATCGATAGATTATTTTGATACTGGACGGCGGATGACCTTTTTTTTTTTTTAGGTATTCTGATAGGGAACGGAGGATTATAGCAATACGGGCCGGCGGATGACCTTTTTTTTTTTTTTTTTTTTTTTTTTTTTTTTTTTTTTTTTTTTTTTTTTTTTTTTTTTTTTTTTTCGTCGTCCGAAAATTGTGTCGATAATTATCGATAACTTTCGTGAACTATCGATAACTTTTATCACATAATTATCGATAACTTTCGCCAATATCGATAAGTTTTATTCGATAATTATCGATAACTTTCGCTACTATCGATAATTTTTTATCCGATAATTATCGATAACTGTTCATTCGATAATTATCGATAACTATCGATAACTCAATACGATAATTATCGATAATAAAATTATCGATAATTTTTTCCGATGAACACCCCTATTTTGTAATAATTCAGACGCGCAAACGCCGAGCGACAAGACCGAAATGGTTTGATTTCCGCCATCGCGAATTAGATCGTTTGCTGACTAGGCCCGTAAGGCATAATGTGGGCGCTCTGTCGCGTGTCGCGTCACAGTGTGAGTTATTTTTCAAACCAGTTGAAGCTAGCAAATTATCTTTTTGATAATGATTGAATTATAAAGGGGACGGCGCGTACGCAGTCCCCACTACCAAAAATTACGCGTCCGAGTTATCCGCATTAGGGATAATCGCAGAGGTCAACCCCACCGCAGTGCAATGGAAGGGCCTCGCTCTGGGGGAACCGCCTTCCTGATCACGGTATCCCCTACGCCAGGTAAGTATGCTTTTCTTGGCTTGGGTCCGAGATAGTCATTGTTCGCTCAAAAATCTGGCCAGCGCGATCTAGAAACAAATGCTTAACGCACAGTGACATCTAGCGGTGCATCAATACTGCGCCATCTTAATATCATTTAGACCAACATAAGTTGTCCTAGCTTGAAGTAATTCATTGTAGAATGGATAGAGGGCGCTTATTTGCATAAAAGAAAATTTAACTGTCAAAAATTAAATAAGAGAGCTACCTAGCTAATAAATATTAACGATCTTTACTTTTTGTAGGTTTTTGTTTAGCAGTGAGATGCATACATGTTATTTAATTTTAATTCATAAATTATATCTATACTGGTAATCATAGAGCTGAACTTTGAGCTTCAAAATGATCGATTTTCAGTTTGAAAAATATTTAGAATATAAACTACGAAAGATCAAAATTTGACTTAAAAAAAGTGTGTGTGTGTACTTATCTATGCACGTAAGAAATTATATTTATTAATAAACGATGCGCTGAGTTAATGGGTAGTGCGCGCCATCTGTAATCAGATCCTGGTAACCATCTAAAAATAAAGTACTCGTCAAGACGAATCAAACAAGTTGATACTCGATGGAGTTGCGTCGATTCATTACAGAGTTCCTATGACCACCTTCCAGCTTCATCACCAGACCCCGGTGACTATTGAAAGACAAACTACTCGTTAAGACGATTCAAACAAGCCCAAAATCGATGAGGTTGTGTCGTTTCATTGCGAAGTTCCTATGGCCACCTTCTAGTTCTATCATCAGATCAGCACCATGTCATCAGAAAATTGCGTTGTCACGCGATATACACATGTATGCAAAATTTCAGCTCAATCGATAACCGGGAAGTGGATCAAATTTCATTTTCAAGATTTGATGACAAACATCGGGACAGGTGAAACTAAATAAAAGCTTGCAAAAAGTAAGTTGACCAAGGAAGTTATATCCATGACACATCCAGCGCCATGAAGTGAGGTAGCGCAATTGCGCGGCGTCAATGAATTTATATACAAACTGGAATGCTCACGTGCACTCAAAAAATGTTCCTACGGCCAGGATTGCATCTCTTTCTACCATGAATTCAAGGCAACTCTCGTAAGAAAGAGTTGAGCACTAGTAATTAAAGACTGTTTGATCTTTGGTAAACTTTTTAATTTTATAATATCGCGTGTTTCCTTCTCTAGCCCTTATGAATGCCTGCATTTGGTCTGGCATGCTTTGAATGACATTTTTGATGTCCACTTGCGATAAATTGCGCCAGGCAGTCAGTGCAGCATCTCGAAGCTAGCTAAGAGTTTGTGGTGGGTTCGATGCTGTTTTAATGGTCCTTTTTAGCTTCTCCCAAATATGCTCTATTGGGTTTAAGTCAGGACTGCGAGCTGGCCACTGCAATTTTTGAACACTAACCTCTTGAAGGTACTCATTTACGATATGAGCGACGTGTGGACGTGCATTATCATGCATTAAAAATAATTGGTCATATCCAATAAACCCCTCAAAGAGTACAACACGTTCTTGAAGGATATCCTCGACGTATCGTGTTACAGTTAGAGCGTTATTGACGATGACCAATTCTGTACGTACATCAGAACTAACGCCATCCCATGCCATTATAGTCTCTACCAAAACTCACTGTTGGAGTGGTAGTAATCGCCAGTTATCGTTCACCTTTCCTTCTCCACACACGTTGTCGACCATCAGGTGCATTTAAAGCAATCCTGCACTCGTCCGTAAGCAAAACCCTTGCCCATTGTTCATGAGACCAGTTAGCATACTTGAGGGAAAATTGAAGTCGAGCTGTCTGTGGGAGACGCTGTGTTCCTCTATACGTCTTCTCACCGTACACTCACTAAAATTTACATTCCTGGAGATTTGAAGCCGCTGCTGGATCTCGACAGCAGTAAGAAAGCGATTTCTTAAAATCTCTAACACGATAAACCGGTCGTCACGAGCTGACGTGCAATGTACACCGCCATTACCTGGTTTGCGTGTGCAGAGGACAGTCTCTTGGTACCGTTTTAGTGCATATTGTATCGAAAAACGCGGTACGTTAAGGGTAGTAGCCATTTCACGATGGGTCATCCCTTGTTCGACTAATGCCACTGCTTGTGTTATCCGACTTGGTGACAAAGGCATTTTTATGGATCCTTAGGCACCTTTAGATGTTTATTTATCAGAATAAAAGCAAAGAACTTCGACAACTTAGCACTTGCAAATTTCAGACCACAATTTAAAATGTAGAGTTCGTCGGATAAATGACACGATTCAACTAAACTTCAGAATCCAAAACAAAATGCACTTCAAATTAGTTAATTACCCTCTTAGGATTAACGTAAACATTATTTGTACCCACTTATACAATAAGAACAAAGTTAGACACACTTAAAAATTTATTATCGCATGTTATGAGTTTGGCCAAGATTCCGTGCCACTGAGAATACTTATCTTTGCCAGTGTTGCTTCGTCCATGGTTGTGGACACAATATTAAATTATTATGTATTAAACTTTTAAACCATTATTACATTTGTTTTATAAACAACGGCACTTCATAATATTTAATCTATTCTATCAGATACCCACAACATAAAGCTTACATATGTTACACATGAATAATAATATTAACATAATATACCCTAATCTGTCAGACGCATCGTAAAAATGTAATCTCATCATTTTTGGTTTTTCTAACGCGCCGACCTCTGCAAAAAGTAGAGAGGAATCCAAAAACGTGGGTGAACCCTGATATAATGAAGTAATGTTAATAATTATGCTGTTTCTTTTATATTTATTCATTTTACGTTAAGCACCAATTCTTTAAAAACAATTATAGCCAAAAGCTTTTAAAAAAAACAAAAATTTTATTCTATTAAATTATTAGAATTTTTTTTTCTTGTAGCAATTAGCATCCCTGTATTGACATTTTTATTTTATACCTGTGCGTTGTTGACTCACGCTGCTCACGCTACAGAGAACTTTTTCATTCATACTTCATCTTTGATACTTAATTAATTTGTGCGTTTATTTATTAATTGTTCATCTGTCTTCGTTATTATTTATCAATTGTTTTAATTTGTTGGGCGACAACTAATCAACTATAGCAATTATGACAAGAACATGATATTTCTCTAGTGTACATTGTTATACTTAAACTAACAAGTGCCTTAAAATTTACATTGTTTACGTTGTGTTGAGTAGATTTTCACTGTAATTGTATTTACTGTGGCTGAAAAAGTGAGTATTTAAAATAATATGTATATATAAACTTATTTGTATATTTTATTTTAATAAAAAACCTTTTTGGATATGTAAACCAAAGAACTCGTACAACACCTGTCGTAATGTCGTAGGGTTTCTTTTGTCATGTAACAAAAATTTTTAGTGTCTACTAAAATAAAAAATTATGGTAATTCCTTCGTTTTTTTAACTCTACATATTATATATGACTCTATATGTTATAAATATTCAAAACGTTTATTTTAAGAACTTATATTTTAATTACTTAACATCTAGAGTTATATATATCTTCAGTTCTCATTAAAAATATTGTAGTAACTAACTATTAATCCAAGCTAAAACCAAGTAACTTTTTTTTTTTTAGAAAATTCAAGAAAATCCCATACCAGAGGGTCCCCAAGCAGAAATGACAGGAAAACTAAAAGATGTACCAAAAGTACCGACAATCAAAGTAACACCACCTCCAGTGGTACCGGTACAAGTTCCCAGACTCTCGTTACTATCATTTACGAAGTCTCCACCCAATGAACTGTACAGGAAGTTGTTACCAGCATTATTGTTTATTTTAACATTTGTGACCGTGATGACAATGTTGCTCATTTATATGGATACATTCGGTGAGTGTATTGCACTAATGTATTTTTCTGTGAAGTTTTTAGCTGTATTTATAGTAATATAGTTTTTATTATAAAACCCCTACAGTTTTGCCTATGTTGACATGTTTACTGTCTTACATCAGTGAGTTAAAGCACGAGGTTTTTATTATCAATTAGGATTAATGGCTTTCACTAGTGCCAAGATGTCACAGATGAGTTAGCCGATGTCATGTAGAATGGAGATTAAACTGGCACTGATTGATTGACGTTAAAGATACTGTTGCTGCAAAGATTCATAAAATTATGCATAATATCCTACCACCTTTCTTGAGGTAGTTCCAGTGTGGTGTAATGTAGTCCTACCTTAATACCTGCTGCCTTATATTCTTAGTTATAGTGGTCTGGCAATGTTGCTCTGCATTCTTATATTTTTGTTTATGGTCTCAGTATATACAAATGGTATTGCGCTACACTACACCCAAAATAGGCGCACAGTGACGTCGAGTTTCGGAAACAAGCCCGTCTTTACTTATACTTTTGTTATACTTATATGGTATTGCGCTTTCTAATAATAGTATTATTAAATTAAAAAGGTGCCCAAGCAATTACGGCACAAAGGTCGATTTATAAAAAAACTAAATTTATCACAAAACTATCTTTAATATAATTATACTAAAACTGTGAAAGATGTGAATTTCCCTCTTTATATTCTACTCTATTTCAGAGAGCTTTGTGCACAGCGTTGCCAGATCGCTATAAGTTGTTAATAAAAAATTAATGTTTTTAGTTTTATTTTTTTAACTTATTCTAAAAACATTTTTCAACACTTTCCTAGTTTTTTTTCCAATTCTGTCGAGAGAATTTTTTATATAATAAAAAATCAGACATTTACATATATAAATGAGACATTACCAATAAAATCGCAAACTTTGTCTTTAAATATCTCGTGATCTAAATGGTTAGAAATTATAAAATTTTAGGAATAAAGCTATTCTGAACCCGTGATAAATTTTTTTGCCAAATCTGTTGAAAAGTAGTTTCATGCTGGAACTACCTTAATGTATAATTTTACTTTTATTACCTATAAGAATTGTAAATTGTTTGTTTGTGTAGAATTGAATGCAACGACAAAATCTATTATAAAAAATATAGTGTTAGTGCGTTATTGTGCAAATCATGTTAATTTGTAGTTATAAAATTGTTTGTATGGTGTGTTGCCGCATGGTGTGCATTAAAGTACATTACAAAAATAATAATATTATTATAAAAAGAAATAAATGTTTACATGTCAAATAAGTGAAAAGCTAAATTTACAAAACAGTAATTCTATTTATTTATAAAGAAAAGTTACCTTTCTAACTATTATAGCTCTAGGTGCCCAACAGTTCTGGCAAAACATGACCAAGGACAAGGAACTGGCTATCTCAGCCGAGTCTCCGACCCTGGTTGCATATGTGAGACAGCTGCATATTGCCCCAAGACCACCTCGTACACCTCCACCCCTTGTCCCAACACCCAGGGTGGCCGTGCTGGATAGCATATTAGGAGAAATGGTGAGAGACTTGCATTATTTTTAATATTGTATTTTTTCAACTGTAATAGTATTCTTATTAATATTATAAAATATAAACTTGTTTCTAATGTGCAATTAAAACAATATTTACGGCAAATTATTATTTGTAAAATTTGAAAAAAAAAAAAGAATTTGGCTATATTGTCATGGATAACAAAGTTTATACAAATTAAGCATATTCGAAATTTAAATTAATAAATAAGTTCGGACACCCACCACCTCAGTCCCCCGAGATCATGGACACTGAAAAGGGTCCGAAACGTCGGGAAATAATTTAAAATATTGTAAAACTATAAAGTTTTGAATAAACGCGATAAAATCCGGTATAGACTTTTAATCAAATGAGTAAAGTTCGCGTAAATATAAGAGAACAGTATAATAAATAACTTTTTATTTTCATATTCTCATATAGGTCGAGGAAAAAAGTCTTTGGTTGTACTGTTTGTAAATATCAATAAATATAGGACATATATCAATAAATATAGGAAATTAAGAAATACAAAAAGTAAAAAACACTAACCCGCCATTTTTCAATTATTTTTTTGTCTGGCGAAATGAGTGAATCTTATAAAGAAATTCGATACATTCTGAAGTTTTATTACAAAAAAAAAAAAGGAAAAATGCAACTCGAGCCGTGAAAAAAAATTTCCGATGTTTTATGGACCTAATGCAGTGTCAGTAAGGCTAGCACAAAGTTGGTACAAGTTTTTTCGATCTGGGAATTTTTATGTCAAAGATGCAGCTCGTTCGGTCGCCCTCATATGGGGATAAATTTGATGCCATTTTTTGAAAAAGTGGAGCAAGATCGGCATCTTAGTAGTTACGACATAGTCGAGGAACTGAGGATTACCACAAAACAATTTTGACTAATTTGAAAAATCTGGGTTATACAAAAAAGCTCGATATTTGGGTGCCACACTAGCTCACTGAAAGAAACCCAATGAATCGTTTACACATTTGCGATTCTCTATTGAAATGTAATGTATGTATTTGAACTATTTTTGAAAAGATTGATCACTGTTGATGAAAATTGGATCACCTATGACAATAACGTGCGAAAGATTATGGTCAAAGGTTAGTTAAGCTCCACAAACTGTAGTCAAATCCGGATTAAGATGCAGTAAGGTGATGCTGTGTCATGTGTGCATGATGGGATTGGAAGGACAAAACCATCGATTCGGATCTCTACTGCCAACAACTAATACTAAACAAAACTCAAGCAAGAAATCGAGAAAAAAAAACGGCTTGAATTGATTTACATAAAAAAAGTGGTCTTTCAGCATATTAACGCCAGACTACACACATTTTTGGCCACAAACCAAAAATTGAGAGAGCTTGGTTGGGAAGTGTTATTGCATCCACCATATAGTCCTGACTTTGCACCTTCAGACTTTTACCTGTTTCGGTCTCTTCAGAATTCTTTGGGTAGTATTAGATTAATATGAAACTTTTTCCTCGACCTAATATAATGAGTAAAAATGTATTTTCCATGTGTTTTACAAAAATATTTTACTTAATTTTAAAAATGTGTAAAATTAAAAACGTGCCGTTGTACTAAAATATGCCATTATTTTAGTACAACGGCACGCTGGTCGAGTTCCTGCCTCGGGGTCCGCGGGACCCCACTGCTGCGTACTTGGAGTCCGCGCGAGGCTGGGGTGGAGTCGCCGTCCGCGCGGCGCCCAGAGATTACTTGGCGCTGCGAGGCGCCACCCGCGCGCTTCATGCCTGCCTCAGCCCCATCGACCACCCGCGCGTGGTGAGTATTGAACCACTACTAGCGCCCCGCGTGCGTGTGCTTTGTACTGTACCCCTAGTACGAGTTGCACTACGTAAACCGAACGAGAAATACGTAACGTATTTCTTCATACATTTACTAGCAGCGCCCCAAGCGGTTACGTAGCAAACTAATTAAGCTAGTACGAGTTTTTTTTACGTATTGATTGTTCGGTATTTCTCAGTATTTCTCACAAATTGGTGCGTAAACGGCTTTTTCCTAGTACGAGTAGCACATTTGACACTTTGGACAGTTGTAACTACGTTACTTTGCTCGTTACTTAAAATTTAGGTTGTTAAATGTTATATTATTAAATTTCAATTGTGATAAAACGTGTACTGTAACTCTGGATGATAAATAATTTAATTCTGTGGTTGCTTCTTTCTTCTATTTTTTATTTAAGGATATGATAGTAAATGTGTATCGATGAAGACTTACGATATTAATAAAGAGTTCGATATAAGAAGTTGAAAGACGGGAGTTATCTCAATAATGTAAGTTACAATTTAATAATATAATACATAATATGATTTTGGCCTCATAATTCATTATTATTTTATTAACTGTAGGATTACTTAAACAATAGATATAAATATATGTGGTAATCAAAACTGAAGTAATGGTATCGTTTTTAAAATAATGTGTATGTGTGACTAACAATAAGAGTATTCATTATTTGAAGGCTATTTGTTTATAACTAACAAGACAAAATTCAATGTTTCAAAAAACGAAAAATTTAAAAATAATTTATACTACTCACTTGTAAATAAAAATACTAAATTATGTGTTGAAACTAACTATATTATTATTCTATTTACATGTTCTCATTGCTTGTTTTATTTTTCAGAATCAAGACTGTCAATTCTATGAGTGTATTTGAAACTTTGTACTTGCTATAAAAATAATTATAAATGTAATGGACAATACCAAGATAATATTAAAATTCAGAAAGCATTAATTACCTAATTTGTAAGTATATTATTGCTAACATTGACTATTAACTTTTATTTAATAATACAATCCATATACAATGAAATGTTGCTTTTGTTTATATATACATATATATATTTTACAATCAAACTTTAATTAACAATAAGAAATAACCTTTTTCTAGCTATTAAGATTGTTTTTTTTTTCAGGTGGATGACCTTATGTTCATTGAAAATTTTTCTAAAATTGATTGCTTAAATATGAGAAACAAAAATAATGCTGTTCAAGAAATCAATACAAGTTGAATATGTAAATTCAAAATGTAATTTTAAAATAAATGTGACTGTATGGATAGTGAATTTTATAGTTTATTATATTATATTTAATTATTCTATTATTAAAATTTAAATAATTATGTTATAATTATATTATGTCTAAATATCTAATAAATATTGAAAAAATATAATGTCTTTAATTTCTATACCGAATAAATAAATTGAAATCATCATTTCTTTCCATCGGTTTATGCTATATATTTTAAAGTTATTGAGATAAAGGTAACCTACCTATATATAATTTTTAATAAGGTAATAATATTTGATTAATTTTATGAAAATTATTTATTTATTGCACTATTACATAGGTAACATGACACAAAGTTATTAAATTCAGTATATTAAAAGCAATCATTTGTTTAAAATTTATTGAGTTTTGAATTCTTAGTAGACATCAATGTTATTTGAATAAAGAGATTAATATAATTGTATATTTTTATAAATTAGGTTTTGAATATTATGCTTTAAGTTGATACAAATATATTTTATATTATACAGACAACTTTTATTACTTTAATAATAGATAATAACATCATAATCTTTTTCTAAACAATAATAAAATTTTAAAGTACAAATAAACAATAATCAAATAATTATATAAAGAGGAACAAAAAATCTAATAATTTAAAAATTGTATTTATATTTACACTTTTTTTTCTGTAAATAAAAAAGGTTAGTTTTTATTAATTTGAATGTAATTATAGCATAATTACTTAAATTGGAATGATGTGATCTTCGTTTATTGAAAGGGGGAACGCTGCCAGTATCTTCGAAACCTTGCCTAAAGGGATTCCTTTTAATATTTTAGTTATTATATATGTTAAGTAATTATAATTGTATGTATTAAATATTAATATTTTGGAAGATTAAAGAGAGTAAAATAATTCAGAAATTTTATTAAAATATATTGATTTTTCTTTTTGTATTAATATTAATTTTATCTTGAGTTCTCTAAATCATGTGATTTCTTGGACTGAAGTATGGATATTTCTTCGCTATGAAAGATACAGCACGATGATTGATGCTAATTATGTGAATTGTATGCGACGTTTTTATGTTCTTTTATAGCTGGAAAATATAAGAAAATAACAACACGTTTTATTATTCTTATTACCGTTATAGTTATTTGGATATAATTTTAATATTTCACCGATTACTAGTATCATATTTTATCAAATATTTAATAAAAATAACTTTATTCTAGAATATTAAATTTTTTTTTTAACAAATATAACCTCAAATTGTATAACAAAATTTAATGACATTAGCTAGTAGATTGATGCTTATAGGCCGTAAGCCGTTAGAAACACATAATATTGTTAACATTGCAATATATTTTAATAGGTATCTGATTAATAATTTTAAAAATACGAACCTCTTAATAAACTTAAAGTTTAACCTTTATTCTAATCTCCAAGAGTAATTGGTTTTGGTGATAAAAAAATCAAAGATTTACCATATTACGCAACGTAAAACAAAAGCAAATTAATAACAATTTACTTTTTGGTTTAATGGCTTTGAAAAAATAAAACAATAATATAAGCTAATACGAGTTGACAGCGAGAATAACGTTAACCTAACAACGAAAATACATGGTAAATACTCTGTCACGACCGAGGAGAATCTTTTCGTAGTACGAGTTACATTTTGTGAGGTACGTAATTACCGAGCCCGTTTGGATTTATTTTACGCACCTCCGTCGGCAGCCGAACGCTATAACCCGATAATTTTAGTTGATTTTAGTAAACTACATAAACTACATAACTTTCGTCTCTCTTACACCTGAGAAAAAGAGTGAGAAAAAACATCCCGCCATTTTTAACATATTTGACATGTTGACATAAGGTTTTTTTAATTGCTTATATTATGTTTATCTTTTCATTATTTTCAAAGCTATTAAACCAAAAGAAGTAAATTGTTATTAATTCGCTTTCTTTTACGTCGAATATGATAAAACTTTGATTTTTCATCACCAACACAAAATACTCTTGGAGATTAAATAGAGGTTAAACTTTTAGTAAGAGGTACGTATTTTTAAATTATTTATTAGATATTAAAAATATATTGTATAATACCAATATTATGTGTTTCTAACGGTCTCTAAGCATCAATTTACTAGCTGATGTCATTATATTTTTTTATTATATTACCTATAGGTTATATTATTTGTTAAAAAATATATTTAATATTCTAGAATAAGGTTATTTTTATAAAATATTTGATAAAATATGATACTACCTAGTAGTCGGTGAAATATTTAAATTATATCCAAATAACTATAACGGTAATAACAATAATAAAACGTGTTGTTATTTTCTTATATTTTTCAGCTATAAAAGAACATAAAAACGTCGCATACAATTCACATAATTAGCATCAATCATCGTGCTGTATCTTTCATAGCGAAGAAATATCCATACTTCTGTCCAAGGAATCAAATGATTTAGAGAACTCTAGATAAAATTAATATTAATACAAAAAAAAGAAAGAAAAAAACAATATAATATGTATTTAAATAAAATTTCTCGTTTTCTTTTTTTTAATCTTCCAAAATATTAATATTTAATACATACAAATATTATTATTGAATATGCCACTAAAATAAATAGTTTTAGAGAACTACTTACTACATTTAATTACAAATACATTGTTATAAATTACTAATGATTATTGTTTTAATTTTGCTAAACAAATTATTGTTAATGATTTTATTGCTTAAATACTGGTAATAAATAATATCCGAGTAGATACTAGATACTAGAAGAAGTACTTATTTCCATCTATATATAATAAATATATCTAGGTATTTATTGAAAGTAGGTATTGAATTTACTTATTTAGGTTTTAGTTTTCTCTCAGTTATATATATTTTTTTCAGCTGTAGAATGTGTGGATAAGTGTAAGAAACCTAGAGCTTCACATCATTCCAACTTAAGTTATTATGCTATACATTTAAATCAATTCACAAAATAGGAAATAATATAAATACAATTCTTAAATTATTAGATTTTTTGTTCCTCTTTATATAATTATTTGATTATTGTTTATTTGTATTTCAAAATTTTATTATTGTTTAGAAAACGATTATGATGTTATCATCTATTATTAAAGTAATAAAAGTTGTCTGTATAATATATATTTGTATCAACTTAAAGCATAATATTCAAAACCTAATTTATAAAAATATACAATTATATTAATCTCTTTATTCAAATAACATTGATGCCTACTAAGAATTCAAAACTCAATAAATTTTAAACAAATGATTGCTTTTAATATACTGAATTTAATAACTTTGTGTCATGTTACCTATGTAATAGTGCAATAAATAAATAATTTTCATAAAATTAATCAAATATTATTACCTTATTAAAAATTATATATAGGTAGGTTACCTTTATCTCAATAACTTTAAAATATATAGCATAAACCGATGGAAAGAAATGATGATTTCAATTTATTTATTCGGTATAGAAATTAAAGACATTATATTTTTTCAATATTTATTAGATATTTAGACATAATATAATTATAACATAATTATTTAAATTTTAATAATAGAATAATTAAATATAATATAATAAACTATAAAATTCACTATCCATACAGTCACATTTATTTTAAAATTACATTTTGAATTTACATATTCAACTTGTATTGATTTCTTGAACAGCATTATTTTTGTTTCTCATATTTAAGCAATCAATTTTAGAAAATTTTTCAATGAACATAAGGTCATCCACCTGAAAAAAAAAACAATTTTAATAGCTAGAAAAAGGTTATTTCTTATTGTTAATTAAAGTTTGATTGTAATATATATATATGTATATTTTTTTTAAATAAATAAATAAATAAATATGTTTAACACACACACAAGGTCGTCTGTTCCTAAGGTAGGCAACTTAATGCCTGTGTTTGAGGTAACAGCCGACTGATATACATTTTTTTTAAATAAATATACCTACATATAAATAATACATATATAAATAAACATATATTACACCCAGACTCGGGGCGGGAATCGAACCCACAACCCTTGGAGCAGAAAACAGGGTCACTGCAAACTGCGCCAACAAGTCAGTATATAAACAAAAGCAACATTTCATTGTATATGGATTGTACTATTAAATAAAAGTAACGAGCCATTCCCCAAACGAGTGTCTATTACTACTCACTGGACAAGACTCAACCACAATGTATTTGTATAAGATTTAGAAATAATAAAAACTTTTTATTTTTATTATTAAAGAAAAGTTAATAGTAAATTTTAGCAATAATTTATAATATACTTACAAATTTTTACAAATGAGGTAATTAAGGCTGTCTGAATTTTAATATTATCTTGGTATTGTCCATTACATTTATAATTCTTTTTATAGCAAGTACAAAGTTTCAAATACACTCATAGAATTGACAGTCTTGATTCTGAAAAATAAAACAAGCAATGAGAACATGTAAATAGAATAATAATATAGTTAGTTTCAACACATAATTTAGTATTTTTATTTACAAGTGAGTAGTATAAATTATTTTTAAATTTTTCGTTTTTTGAAACATTGAATTTTGTCTTGTTAGTTATAAACAAATAGCCTTCAAATAATGAATACTCTTATTGTTAGTCACACATACACATTATTTTAAAAACGATACCATTACTTCAGTTTTGATTACCACATATATTTATATCTATTGTTTAAGTAATCCTACAGCGTACTCTTAACCTATTTTTAAATTAATAAAATAATAATGAATTATGAGGCTAAAATCATATGTAATATATTATTATTAAATTTTAACTTACATTACTGAGATAACTCCCGTCTTTCAGCTTCTTATTTCGAACTCTTTATTAATATCGTAAGTCTTCATCACTAGACATTTACTATTATTTCCTTAAATAAAAAATAGAAGAAAGAAGCAACCACAGAATTAAATTATTTATTGTCCACAGTCACAGTAACACGTTTTATCACAATTGAAATCACTCAGTGCATCAATAACATTTATTTTTTATAGGCACGTTAAAGCTCTCACCAATACATCGTCTGTGAGTTACTCAACAACCAAAATATTACGTAACGAACAAATTTACGTTGTTAGAACTGTCAAATGTGCAACTCGTACTACGAAAATACCGTTTACACGGCAAATACCGAATGACCAATAAAAAAATATTATCTCAACATGTCAAATATCTTACAAATGGCGGAATATTATTTGTCTCACTCTTTTTCTCAGGTGTAAGAAAGATGAAAGTTATAGATTACATCAATTTAATCGGGTTATAGTGTTCGGCTTCTGTCGGAGGTGCGTAATTAACTCCAAACGGGCTCGGTAAATACGTAGCTCCAAAATGCAACGTCGTACTAGGAAATGATTCTCGTCAGAGTATTTACGTTGTGACGTTACGTTTTTCTCGCAGTCAACTCGTACTAGGGGCACTGAACTACTACTAGCACCCCGCGTGTGTGTGTTCAGTGTACTGAACCACTACTAGCGCAACTTATACTCTACCAATGATGAGCTAGATTTTTTGGATTTGGTTGATCGCCTTCCCAGAAGACTCATCGGCAACTGTATACTAATTGGGACTAGACCGTATTGTTTATAACATCGGCGCGAAGATGTTTCTCTGTTAATTTTCTATACAGATATACTTCCGAAAATGTTAGGAGGAGTTATCAAGTTTATTCCTGCTCGGTTTTTTGGCATCGGATCATTTGTTTGAATTAGGAATGACCTATCCAATTGTCTTTCCTTATTTAAATCTTGAAAAAGAGAGTAAATAAGAGTAAGATTAATTAAGTAATTTATTATTAATTAAGTAATTTACGCTGACTCATTCCACCTTAGACTGCATCAAACCTTTGACTGGTGTGATCGTCGTTAAGTGTTAGTTACAAATGGAAGGAGGGGGAGGTAACTTTCGAGAAGTTATTAAAATGGCTCTGAGACAGCTTAAAAGTAATGGCACCGAGCGAGGACGGTATTTAGTCAGAGTTTTTGAAAGCGGGTGGAACACCGGTACCGGTTAAAGTCCTTCAGATGCTCTTTAATGCCGTCTTGCTTGAGCGCGTAACGCCGGAAGTCTGGAATAGAAGCGTAGTACTGGCGCGTGGTGCTCTACTTCAAAAGGGGCGATAACGCCCTGTTGAAGAATTACAGGCTCATTTCGCTTCTAAGCCACCTTTACAAGCTGTTCTCTAAGGTCTTAAGGTTACGAATGGTCTGATGGGCAACTTTGAAGACTTCCAGCCTCTCGAATAAGCCGGTTTCCGAAAACGCTATAGTACCATAGACCACGTACATATGCTACGGCAAATTATACAAAAGACCGAGGAGTACAATCGACCATTGTGCTTGACTATTGCATTGGACTATGGGAAAGCCTTCGATTCGATTCGTCTCTCCAGCGGTGCCACATTGACTATCGTTATATCGAAGTGTTAAAGTGCTTGTACAATAACGCTATTATGTCGCTTCGATCACAGGAGCATAGCA
Source organism: Euphydryas editha (assembly GCA_036937285.1). Lineage (NCBI taxonomy): Eukaryota > Metazoa > Arthropoda > Insecta > Lepidoptera > Nymphalidae > Euphydryas > Euphydryas editha. Next base: position 14,998,725 of record JAUPFZ010000023.1, read on the forward strand.
CGAGAGCGTTTTCAATGCAGCGAGATGTGAGACTGGGAGATGTCATCGCTCCGAAACTTTTGACGACGCTTTCAAGCTTCTGGAATGGAAAGGATTCGGCATCAACATAAACGGCGAGTGCATCACTCACCTTCTATTTGCCGACGATGTCATACTTATGGCAGAATCCCTGGAAGACCTCAGCATTATGCTCAGTGACCTTGATAGAGTTTCCCGATGAGTGGACTCTAAAATGAATATGGACAAGACAAAGATCATGTCGAATGTCCATGTCGTGCCCACCCCGATATCGGTTGGACATTTTACGCTCGAAATTGTTGACGAGTATAGATATACTAGGTAGATACCTATGATAAAATGTTTAACTTGGTAGGTCCAACTTCGAGAAACAGGTCAATAGTCGAACTCAGCTAGGATGGTCAGCGTTTGGGAAGTTAAAAAATGTCTTTTCATCCGTCATACCTCAGTGTCCGAAGTCGAAAGTTTTCGACCAATGTGTGTTACCAGTGATGACATACGGACCAGAGACGTGGTCTCTGACTATGGGCCTTTTAAACAAGCTCCAAGTCGCACAGCGTGCAATGGAGAAGACTATCCTTGATATTTCTCTGCGAGATCTCAGAAATGATGAGGTCCGCAGACGAACAAAGAAACACGGATCTGCAAGCTGAAGTGGCAGTGGGCAGGGCACATAGCTCGTAGAACTGACGGCCGATGGAGCAGAAAGGCTCTCGAATGGAAACCACGTACCGACAAGCTCAGCGTCGGACGGCCGTCCGCGAGATGGACAGACGATTTGAGGAGAGTCACCGGAAGCCGTTGGATGGAGGCTGTTTCGAACCGGTCGCTCTGGAGGCCGATGCGGAGGCCTGCGTTCAGCAGTGGACATCCAATGACTGATATGACGATGATGATTAAAATGAGATTTCGCTCTGCAGGTGAGCTACGAGGAAACGGAGCCCGGTGGCGGCGTGTTCCGCACGCGCGTGCTGTGCCTGCCGCTGCTCACCGTGCTGCTGGCGGCCGACGCGCCGCGCGCGCACTACACGGCGCTGGCCGGGCCCGCCGCGCCGCCCGCGCTGCAGGCGCTGCCCTTCCACCGGCTGCGGCTGAGGGTACGTGTTCTGTGTACTGTGTACTGTGTACTGTGCGCCGCGCGCGCACTACACGGCGCTGGCCGGGCCCGCCGCGCCGCCCGCGCTGCAGGCGCTGCCCTTCCACCGGCTGCGGCTGAGGGTACGTGTTCTGTGTACTGTGTACTGTGTACTGTGCGCCGCGCGCGCACTACACGGCGCTGGCCGGGCCCGCCGCGCCGCCCGCGCTGCAGGCGCTGCCCTTCCACCGGCTGCGGCTGAGGGTACGTGTTCTGTGTACTGTGTACTGTGTACTGTGCGCCGCGCGCGCACTACACGGCGCTGGCCGGGCCCGCCGCGCCGCCCGCGCTGCAGGCGCTGCCCTTCCACCGGCTGCGGCTGAGGGTACGTGTTCTGTGTACTGTGTACTGTGTACTGTGCGCCGCGCGCGCACTACACGGCGCTGGCCGGGCCCGCCGCGCCGCCCGCGCTGCAGGCGCTGCCCTTCCACCGGCTGCGGCTGAGGGTACGTGTTCTGTGTACTGTGTACTGTGTACTGTGCGCCGCGCGCGCACTACACGGCGCTGGCCGGGCCCGCCGCGCCGCCCGCGCTGCAGGCGCTGCCCTTCCACCGGCTGCGGCTGAGGGTACGTGTTCTGTGTACTGTGTACTGTGTACTGTGCGCCGCGCGCGCACTACACGGCGCTGGCCGGGCCCGCCGCGCCGCCCGCGCTGCAGGCGCTGCCCTTCCACCGGCTGCGGCTGAGGGTACGTGTTCTGTGTACTGTGTACTGTGTACTGTGCGCCGCGCGCGCACTACACGGCGCTGGCCGGGCCCGCCGCGCCGCCCGCGCTGCAGGCGCTGCCCTTCCACCGGCTGCGGCTGAGGGTACGTGTTCTGTGTACTGTGTACTGTGTACTGTGCGCCGCGCGCGCACTACACGGCGCTGGCCGGGCCCGCCGCGCCGCCCGCGCTGCAGGCGCTGCCCTTCCACCGGCTGCGGCTGAGGGTACGTGTTCTGTGTACTGTGTACTGTGCGCCGCGCGCGCACTACACGGCGCTGGCCGGGCCCGCCGCGCCGCCCGCGCTGCAGGCGCTGCCCTTCCACCGGCTGCGGCTGAGGGTACGTGTTCTGTGTACTGTGTACTGTGTACTGTGCGCCGCGCGCGCACTACACGGCGCTGGCCGGGCCCGCCGCGCCGCCCGCGCTGCAGGCGCTGCCCTTCCACCGGCTGCGGCTGAGGGTACGTGTTCTGTGTACTGTGTGCCTTGTACTGTGTACTGTGCGCCGTGTACTGTGTACTGTGCGCCGTGTACTGTGTACTGTGCGCCTTGTACTGTGTACTGTGCGCCGTGTATTGTGCACTGTGCGCCGTGTACTGCGTACTGTGCGCCTTGTACTGTGTACTGTGCACCGTGTACTGTGCGCCGTGTACTGTGTACTGTGCGCCTTGTACTGTGTACTGTGCGCCGTGTACTATGCGCCTTGTACTGTATACTGTGCAACGTTTTCTGTGTACCGTGCGCCTTGTACTGTGTACTGTGCGCCTTGTACTGTGTACTGTGCACCGTGTACTGTGTACTGTGCGCCGTGTACTGTGTACTGTGTGCCTTGTACTGTATACTGTGCAACGTTTTCTGTGTACCGTGCGCCTTGTAGTGTGTACTGTGCGCCTTGTACTGTGTACTGTGCACCGTGTACTGTGTACTGTGCGCCGTGTACTGTGTACTGTGCGCCTTGTACTGTATACTGTGCAACGTTTTCTGTGTACCGTGCGCCTTGTACTGTGTACTGTGCGCCTTGTACTGTATACTGTGCAACGTTTTCTGTGTACCGTGCGCCTTGTACTGTGTACTGTGCGCCTTGTACTGTATACTGTGCAACGTTTTCTGTGTACCGTGCGCCTTGTACTGTGTACTGTGCGCCTTGTACTGTATACTGTGCAACGTTTTCTGTGTACCGTGCGCCTTGTACTGTGTACTGTGCGCCTTGTACTGTGTACTGTGCACCGTGTACTGTGTACTGTGCGCCGTGTACTGTGTACTGTGCGCCTTGTACTGTATACTGTGCAACGTTTTCTGTGTACCGTGCGCCTTGTACTGTGTACTGTGCGCCTTGTACTGTATACTGTGCAACGTTTTCTGTGTACCGTGCGCCTTGTACTGTGTACTGTGCGCCTTGTACTGTATACTGTGCAACGTTTTCTGTGTACCGTGCGCCTTGTACTGTGTACTGTGCGCCTTGTACTGTGTACTGTGCACCGTGTACTGTGTACTGTGCGCCGTGTACTGTGTACTGTGCGCCTTGTACTGTATACTGTGCAACGTTTTCTGTGTACCGTGCGCCTTGTACTGTGTACTGTGCGCCTTGTACTGTATACTGTGCAACGTTTTCTGTGTACCGTGCGCCTTGTACTGTGTACTGTGCGCCTTGTACTGTATACTGTGCAACGTTTTCTGTGTACCGTGCGCCTTGTACTGTGTACTGTGCGCCTTGTACTGTATACTGTGCAACGTTTTCTGTGTACCGTGCGCCTTGTACTGTGTACTGTGCGCCTTGTACTGTGTACTGTGCACCGTGTACTGTGTACTGTGCGCCGTGTACTGTGTACTGTGCGCCTTGTACTGTATACTGTGCAACGTTTTCTGTGTACCGTGCGCCTTGTACTGTGTACTGTGCGCCTTGTACTGTATACTGTGCAACGTTTTCTGTGTACCGTGCGCCTTGTACTGTGTACTGTGCGCCTTGTACTGTATACTGTGCAACGTTTTCTGTGTACCGTGCGCCTTGTACTGTGTACTGTGCGCCTTGTACTGTGTACTGTGCACCGTGTACTGTGTACTGTGCGCCGTGTACTGTGTACTGTGCGCCTTGTACTGTATACTGTGCAACGTTTTCTGTGTACCGTGCGCCTTGTACTGTGTACTGTGCGCCTTGTACTGTATACTGTGCAACGTTTTCTGTGTACCGTGCGCCTTGTACTGTGTACTGTGCGCCGTGTAATGTGCGCCTTGTACTGTGTACTGTGCGTCCCGCCCTGCCGCGCCCGCTAGAAATTACCACTTAAAGCCTAAGAACAACTCGTAAAATCTCCATAAATAGAATTAGTCGGGTCTTATTAAATCTCTGCATTTATAGAATCAAAAAAACTAAAAATATGCTATCTATTTGTAGAATTATGTAGTAATATATAAAAAATATTTCCAGGTAATCGATTTTCGCTCAACCGACCCAGTAGCCCTGAACAAGACCACGCATATCCTGGAGGCAAACAACTACACCATAGCAGCCACCTTCGATGATGGGATCATGTACGCTCTCAATGACACCGGAAGCGAATAGACACGTTCACACGATACGATCATTTGTAACTATAAACATTTAGTAATTACTTTTAAAAACAACTAAAATCCGTTAAAACAAAAGCTGAATTAAATTAAAAAAGATAAGTCTACACTCCATATTCCCTTGTCTGTGAAAGGATCTCACGAAAAAAAGATCTGCTGTGCTGTGCACTTATCTGTCAACCGACCACTGGCTGTTCATTTTTTTAATTAAAAATGTTTTAGAGACCTATTCGCAAACAGCCATTTTGACATTTGACATAAAGTAATAAATTTGTGGATCCTTTTTTTTATCATCTCGACGCGTGGCATGTGTGCGTCGGGTTTTTATAGATAATTATATCTATATACACGATATATGTACACGATACACTGTTTGCAACGAGAGGTACAGTCGAGTGCGTTTCAATACGAAAACATGTATATCGAGTAATATAAAAATAAAAGAAATAAAACTGTAATTTAAAAAACTAAAAACCCGACTGCGTTTCTGTGTAATTTGGAAATTAATTTGACTTTAAAATGTCACCATAGTATTTTTTTTTTTGTTATACCCATTGTCACTCTCACAGTAAATACATATCTAACGACACCTCGCAAGCTAAAATCCATCGAGCCGTTCAGGCCGCAGAGCGTGCCACAATTATACATACATACTCTCGAAAAACATAACCCTCCTTCTGGCGCAGTCTGGTAAAAATATTGTCGATTCTTCAAAAGTTAGTCTTATTAACATCTGAATGTCAAGTTTAATTTTAATTGACTGTACACGCGCGGTATAGAGCTGTACGACGCGTGTCGCTCGCTCGACGGTAGGAGTGTGCGATGATTATCGATAATTCGTAACTTCTCGATAATTTTTCATTCGATAATTATCAAGTGGTATCGATATATGTGATTCGATATTAATAATCGATAACAATCGATAACACGATACGATAATTATCGATAGTAAAATTATCGATATTTTCTTCCAATGAACATCCCTACTCAACGGCTGCCGCGAGACTGACACACGAATCAAAGCTATGTATTTACAAGTCGACGCACACATACAACGCGTCAGTTGAACGACCTCTATAAGAACGTTAAAAAATGCTAAAATTTAATCAAGTGGAAAAATAAAACACGAACCTTGAGTGTTCTACTTGGACGAGTTGCTTAAAATTGTAATCAATTTTATCAAATTATAACACTGGTCACACAGAATATTATGTTTAAACATAATTATATCTAAACAAAACTTTTCAAACATCGACTTTTTAATATATCATATTATTTTTTGAACCGCTTTCAAATACATATTGAAGTAATTATTTTATTATATTCAAAGGTTCATCGCATATGCATTTAAAAGAGAGAAATAATTTATTCTTTTATATTAGAATGAAAAAATTAATAGTTACAAATGATCCAAAAAAAGGAACAGGCAATGATCGAATAATACGAATATCGAGATGGAAATCAAGTTTCATTTTTCATTTTGATAATGGAAATTTACATACGAAATATTTTTTTTTTTAGTTTTAAGAAAACATGAAAAATAATGTGATTTTGAAATTCCGTCGATAACTTTTTGAAGGTTGTTCTCTAGCACTAATATCCTACTTAATGTAATTATGAAATAAAAATATCTTAATCACACTTTGAATAAAAAACTCGCTTTTTCAGTGATTTAATTACGCAAATTATAAAAATAATTAAAATTTTAAATTTTACTTCACTCATAAAGAAATTAATTTAAAGTATTAAAAAAAAATCAACAATTATGCTATAAATCTAATAAATGTTAAAACGATATTTAAAATATTTTTATCATAAATTTTAAATTAATTCATTTATCTTTAAAATTATAAACGCATTTAAATCGTAATATTATTAAATTAAATCTTTTATTAAATCGGAAATTATAAAACAACTACGCACTGTAATTAGAACTCATACTGATTCTCGAATCTCACAAATAGATCTACATTAATATCAGTTGCAAAATTAAAATAAAAAATATTCCTTTCACAGCACTTCGAATACTAAAAGTATTAAATATTACTATATTCATAAAAAAACATAATTAAGAGCTCGATTAAAAAAATATAATTTTGACAATAAACTAAATTAAATCAAAAATAATTATATACAGTAATCTCCTCTATAACACGGTAGATTAGTTCCGCGTTGTAGTAAAACGCTTTGTACGAGTATATATCATTTTGACCTGTATAACGCGTTATGTACAAAATATTCAATAATTTTATTTTATTTTATAATAATACAATTTGCAATGACAATGTGCAAACGTACCCGAAATTGATTATGAACTGTACAAATCATTGTAAATTTCACAGTATAGAAAAATAACGTGGGAAATCCCCGCATTATATGGGCGAAAACACGTGTTATATGATGGACATGACATCGCGTAACATGAAAACGCGTATAAGAGTACTGTGTTATAGGTGGGGGATTATTGTAAATATCATAAAGCAATATTTGTGCTACAAAACCACATTATAGTTTCTAGTTAATTTTTTTGCTCGACACTAAGATCATTGGTGGCAATCGAGTTTTTAATTTCCGAAATGTAACATAGCACACTAACCATTAAAAATGTCACGCATCGCCGCCATATTGTTTTTACGTCTCCTTGTGACGTCAACGTTAATTAATGAATTTATAGAAATATGTCGTGACGTTATTGATAAATGAAACGAAAACAAAAGCACAAATGATTTAGCGGTTTCTTAAACAATTCCAAACGATCGTTTGACGGTTTATTCGACAAATGTTTGTTGCCGTTTTAAAATTTATCCCCAATAGGGAAAGGCAAAGGACTATTGTCCATACAGCCTAGTCTAAATTTCGACAAATGATTTGATCGTGTACGGCAGCGTTTGTCAAACAACACGACAAAAGACAAGTGACAATGGAGAAAGTGTCAAAGAAAATTGTCAAATTCGTTTGATGTTTGGTCGTTTGATGTTATCGTGAAGTTTGTCAAACTAATTTTATCGTTTATCGGCGACTTAATGCCTTCAATTGACACGTTAATTGGTTTTACATGTGAGGAAATATTTTATCGTCACTTTCAAAGTGACATTAAAGACACTTTATTTTGTCGATACTACGACTATTAATAGTGTCAATGAGTCCGCGTAAACTATGTACATAAAACACTTTCTAGCATATATATGACAGCGTGACGATCAGTTCCAATTAAAAAACACGTTGAATTGTGGATTACATTTTCTAGTCTCTTAGGCAGCTATTTTCAAGATGGAATTTGTTATGTTATATTTCGGAACACACCCAAAATATTTTAAAAATAATTTCGTCCTATAAATTTTAAATCGTCAATTACAAATAAATCAAAAAGACCAAATAAGACATAAAAAGTTCCTTTTGCCTTAAAATGTGCTTTACTAATAAATAATATTAATTTTTAACGATAATCATAGAAAAAAATTGGATTTCGTGCTATTATTAATACAACATTAGTACAATTTTAGCCAAGGTTAATAATTATAAAAAACTTTAATTTTTTTTTATTTATGCAATTTTCAATTAATAATGTCCAATTAATTATTCTCGAAATGGTATTATTACGATATTTTTTTAATAAATCATTTTTTAATTATGCTATTAAATTTATTTTAATTAAATAATTCGTTAGTTATAAATTAGTTTAATGTATCTACATTAAAATAATCTTATTTTAATTAAAATACAAAAGTGTATTTTTTAATGCCATTTAATTTAGAATTTAATCGCCTTTTCCGTGTCTGTGTTTACGTTGGAGTCATTCCACATTTTTAATGAATATTTCAATTCCGTTTTTAATTTATTTTAATTTTAAAAGACTGAATAACGAATAATTTTCTTTGATTCGCGTACAATTGTAACACGAGCCGGAATTCTCATATTTATGGTTAATGTTATTTTGTAAGTTGTATTGTATTCATTTTTTCAATTTTATTCTAATTTTCAATCGATCGTAAGCGATAATGACAATGTATTAATAATTAATTTTAAGCTTTAATTTAAGATCCACTAGATTTAGTTTTTTATGCGCTCAATTTTTTCACAAATTAAAGGCTTTAATAAACATAAACAATTGTTTTATTTTTCTGACTTTATCTAAGAAACATATAATTGTATATTAACGAAGAATTCAGTAAACTGTGAAAAGTTTGCTGGTTGGTTATTATATAATATTTTAAACAAACCTGATGTCCTCTTCCCTGCTAACTAACAGTATATATAAAGAATGTACACAATAACAAATAATTTTAAACAATATTGTGCTCGATATTAAAAAAATACGCAGTTATAATGACTGCCGACAGAAGTGAAAACTTAAAACAATGGAAAAATAATAAATAAAAAAATAAACGCGCAGACCACGTCTGCGCGTTTGTGTTTGCGGACCGAAACAGGATTCTTGTCAAACGAGCCAGTTGAGTGCGAGCCGCGAGGGCGTTTATTCTTATGTATTTCATATGGAGTACAAATCTTAGAAATGAAATTCATACATGACGCTAATATCGTAACGCTTCATGTGACCCGACCTTAAAATTTTAGCCTCGAGGCGCGCAAAGAAGTTTCACTTCAAAAATATTTTTTAATAAAAGTATGTTGAAAGCTACTTCCTTTACAAAGGCGACAATTTGAAATATTTTTTGGACCTTAGATTAAATCGTTAATAGATACATACATTATTGTATTGTATATTTTTTTACCCGACTTCAAAAAATGAGGAAGTTTTCAATTAACTTGTATTTTTGTTTGTAACCTCGGAACTCCGGTGTTTATGAACCGATAGTGATTTTTGAAGTGAAACTTCTTTATCGGGGTTGGAAAAAATTTACGCGTTACGTGTCACATTTTTTCGTTACGCGCCATCTTGTAAAACTGTATTTACTCGACTGCGACAGAAGAAGGGTTATGTTTTTCGAGTGTATGTATGTGTGTATGTGCGTATAATTACGATCGTATAAAAAGTAAACTGTTTTTATTATAAGTTTCACTTCTTACGAGTGTACGCTAGTACACGCACAATTTTTTTTTATGTGGGAGTCTGAAGGGTTACAATAAATAAAAACTTCTACAGGAAAAAAATAGATTAATGTGGTTAATCTGATCATCAAAACTCACACAAATGGACGAAATAAAACCAAAAAGTAACGCATCAAATAAATTTATATTAAATTTGTTTTTCGAGAGAATAAATCTGGAAATCATAGACCTAGATCTGAATAAATTTAATCTGGAAAATCTCGCGACAAGGTTTTATATTATATAAATTTTTACAATGTAATAAAATGATGGGTTTGACTACTACAGTTTAATTTCTTCTTTTCAGTGCATTGAAATGAACACTTTCATTTGATACATATTATTTATAACTTCATTTGATACATATTATATATTATTTCATTTGATACCCAGGGTTGTACAAAAATATGTAATCCGCCATTTTGTTAGTGGCCATCTTGGATTTGATTTTTTTTGTGGTGTATTGTATTCTACAAATTAAGCCTTTTCATTTGATATCCATATAGGGTGGGCTATACAAAAATATGCAATCCGCCATTTTGTTGCGTTAACAACAATATTTATTATTTATAATTGCTTTGTCATCAGAACAAAAGGTGTAAAGGTGTCATCAGAACAAAAGGTAAGGATAAGGTTAGGTAATTTGGAAATTTCATCTCAATCGGACACTGAGAAGTGGGTCATACATAAAAACATTGAAAATTAAATAAAAAAATGTAATAAAACAAGACGAATATTATAATTACGTTTATTAATAGTAAACACTTGTCTGTCCGTACACAATTCTTCCCTGAATTCAATTTGCTTAGTTTATACAGCTCTCCGATAACAATTTAAAAAAAAAAAAATGCTATTTATATACAGAAAACCAAATGGTTTCATGAATGTAAAACTAATAATAACACTAATCTTACTAATAATAAATTATTAGTAAGATTACTATTACCATCTATATCTAATAATAATTTTATTAATAAGTGTTGTGCGAATAAAGAACTTGCCATTTAACATTCTCATATACATTTCAATGACAAAATAATAGACATATTTATATATTAACTACAAATAAAGTATTAGTATTGTTATTGCTTAAAAAATCTCGTGGAAGAACGTTTTAAAGCAAATCGCGAAGGGTGGGAACAATAAACCAAATTTGAATATCCAGGCGTTACCCGTGTAAGTGCAATTAGTAAAATATACATATTATATATTAATCTATTTGACGTAAAAGAAAATTACAATTTAAATTTATTAAATTTTAATATAACACATAAAATTCTTCATTATTTCTTTGATACGTTTATTTTAAAACAATAATAATACGTATAAAAATTTTGTACCAGCTTAACTTTTCAAGAAATTTTTAAATCGACGCTGTTAAAAAAAAAACAACGAATAAAATAATACTTTTTTTTTAATTTCACATTACTTAATGCAGTCAACACATATTTAATACGTTTTTTCTTTTTCTAAAATTAAACAAAAGGCATTTAACAAGATAGATAGGTAATGTCTAGAGATATTTGACATAATATGAAGCAAACAAAAAAGTGGTTAAAAACAAACACTTTATATTCATGTTAAAAAGCAGAGGCATAAAATTAAAACACTTTTCCATACAACGTGAATGGCCGTTTAGCTGATAATTCAAAATAATTCACTTTAAATAACTATTCAAAATTAAAGAAAATTTAGAAAGTATTTCTATTTAATTACTTAAAATACAAAAAAAAAAAAAAATTGATAGCTATTACAAAAAAAAAATCCTAATTTTTTTTTTCAATATGTTGGTCCCAAATTTGTTGATACCATTCAAATTATATGGATTTTTGGAATATTTCTTTAAGAGAAAATTTGGTCAAAAGATACGTAAATATAAATACATTAAACCTAAACATGTGCTCCGTTATATTAACTAATATTAACTTAATATTTTCATTTATATTAAAATAAAAATCAGCTGCCGTGTCACAACACAGTGACACTACGTACGAAATAAAATCGAATATTTGTTTTACAGATTTCGATATATAAATAAAATAAACATATTAATGGATAAATAGTATAAAACAATTAATCGATACAAAGCTTTTATTATAAAATTTTATTTACGACATTCTAAGTTTTTAAATAAGAGGGCCATCCAACAATTACGTGAGGCGTTTATGGGAGGGACATGGTTCATTAAAATCTCACTCAATCTCAGGTAGGGGAGAGGGTGGTCACAACAAATATCACGTAATTTTTTTTTTCAGTCATAAAAAATCTTAAATATTAGTATTAAATAAAAAATATTGGAAGTTTTTTTTTAAAATAAATATAATGTAATCGAGGACAGGGTACAAATACGTATTTTGAAAAATCGCGCGTGAGATTAGAGGGTGGGGAGGGGTCGAGCAAAATCTCACGAAATCTTAGCAAGGGCCGCCCCTGGGGTGGTCGAAAAATTGTCTCACGTATTAATGGATGCCCTCTAACAACTGATATAGGTCGCAAGTAAATCTTTATATAATTATGTTTAATATATAATTATATGTATTTATAAATTACTAATAAAACATTGATACAGTCTCAATCTACCGTCGTTTCCTGCACCGTCCCTTAACGTGTAACATTATAACACTTAAGATATCTACGTTTTGACACTAAATGATCGAAATTGGTACAAAAATACATTACTAATATATAACACGACTTCCATATCTACTTCGAACAATATTGGTTGTGTTTAGTACATATATTATGTCATTATTGACATAATATATCAAATGTATGGAATTTACCCGAGTTTATAATGCACTGGTCAAATAAAGTGCGTATTTATGTTTGCGTTTGTATGTCGTACTTAGTGCTATGTGATAAAGCATAGGCGTCACATAAAATCAATCTGTCTCCTTCGATCTTACTAATTTGACAGAGATAGAAAATTTCGTCTTGATTATTGACGTGATAACGTCTAGTAAATTGATGAAAGGTACTGGGTGCATGTCCGAAAAACATGACGTCATTGTCACAATTAGTGAGCGAGAGCGCGGAACAAGCGATAGAGAGTATAAAAAGTTAACTGCTTTTATTTAGTATATTTTTACAATTTTCATAAGTGGTTAATGATAATCTAATTTGTTTTGCTAACTTTAAGTTATTAAACTTAACTTCTTTATTAAACTTGACTATTTCTTGTATTACATATCAAAGTATTTAACTTTATTTAGCTTTTATATTAAATACAATTAATTACCTGTAGCTTATATATATATATATATATATATATATATATATATATATAGATATTATACAAAATAATGATAATTCAGTGATAATAATTCAATTCATGTTTTCTTATGACGTTATCACGTAAAAATTATCATCCGTAGACCGACTTTACAACCATTTTTTTTAAATTAGATAATGAAGAGCGATAGTTTTTTTGATGTCGTGTGTTAGTCGATTGAATATTTTGATATATTAAATAGGTTTTTTATTAAAACTATTTGTTCCATCTTCAAAATTAAACGGAGATTCTATTCTCGACTATAACCGATCGATCTTCGTGTGTTCTCCATTCTACGTGTTAATACGTTTTATCGCTAATTGACGAAATCATGTGTTGTGGTTTTGGCACTATTAAAAACCGTTAAATCAAACTAATGAACTAGTGAATATTTCATTTTTTAAATAAAATAACAATGGTTTGAATACAGTCGTAAGTAGACACCGAACAGTAAAATTTTGTAAATTCTACTGTTCTGTGTCTATCCTATAAAGTTTTCGACGTTCTTTCGCAACGCTATTTACGCATCCTGTTTGACGAAGGCATTAATTCACGAGATCATTTTACTAATTTTCCATACATTCACGTAAATAAAGAAGTAGACTTTTGAAGTTAGATGAAATATAGGGTATGTTCGTGGCCACCTTATAAGTGAAGATTTTCTTCACTTTAATAAGAGCGCACGCGCACACCATGTTGTTCCATTTCCGCGCATGTTGAATGTGTGACGTGCGCATGCGCTCCTGTCAAAGTGAAGAAAATCTTCAATTAGAAGAGGCCCGCGAACGTACCCATAGTTGCACGTGAGTGAGCGAGACGAAATATCTTATTTTTAATCTGTAACGCTTTGTAGCAGCAGCATTGGCGTGTTACTTATATATCAACATCCTTAGTATATAGAATGTTATATACATATGTTTAATGTCGTTAATGTGGTAAACAGGAATGATTTTTTGATATATAATGATACTACAGGAAAATAAGTTTTTATATACTAAGAAAAATATGTTACATGTTAATCGAAATGTTTAAAAAAATCAATAGTTTAAGTTATAACGTTCATTGAACTTTGAGCAAGGGAACGATATAATTTTAATGAGTTTCTTTATTAATTAAAATATTTACAATAGTATTAATTCTTTCGGATATCATTGAACATTTTTGAAATTGTTTTCAAATAATTTCACATTAAACTGAGTCTCAGTTGTCGAAATCAACCAATCATTTCAAAACTTTCCTATCGTGTAAGTTACACAATGTTTCGTTTTGGAAATTTTCAAGCACCCAGATTACATTTTTTATATTTATTTCCAATAAAAGCACTTTCAATCGGAATGTTTTTTTTATTCTTATCAAAAAAAAAAGAAGTTTTTATTGCCATTTCTTTCCAAACTCCGATCCCTTTACGAAATTTCACAGGAACCAAACTTTGATATATCAACATTCGTCCTTTACAATACAAAATATAACGTTATTACATTTCTTAGATTATTTAAGTATCGAGCAGCCACAAAATAAAAGTATTTTGTATTATATTAATATTAACTACTTTTATAAACACTACTGGACTTAAAAGACGGCTGATTACTGTCTTCACATAAAAATAGCACCTTAAGTAGAATTTTTTTTATCATTTTTAATCTATATTTAGCACAGATTAAAAACTCAATTATGTAGGTTTCAGTTGACAGCTTATAGCACCGTAATATATTAAAAATATTATAATTATACTTTGACAAGATCACAAAAATCTCGTAAAAACTTATTTTACATTAATTTTCTATATAATAGACGCGAAAACGAATTATTAAAAGAAAAAGTTAGAAATTGGCGCGAAAAATATAAGCACAGACAATAAACAGCCGCCATTTTGTCGTAACGTTAATATCATGTGATATACGTTGATATGCACCTCTGTACACTAAACTACGGGCCGATAGAACTAGAGATTAATATATAATTTCATTTATCTACAAAACTTTTGTGTTATAATGTAAATAAAATTTTATATAAGTTTTAAATTAACATGGTTATTTTTATTACTACAATTATTTAGACTCACGTCTCGTGAACAAGACATTCGTAGATAATGTCGAAATGTCGAGCTCCACCAAAAAAAAAAAAAAAAAAATAACATGGTAAATATCCCGCTTTAAATAACTGTAGTAAATTAAATTTTGTTTGTGGTCGTCTGTTGTATAAGAAAATACTTAATATAATAATAAGATTTTAAATAAATTTACAAGAATAGTACGATTTTTTAGAATTTCACATAAAGTTTGTAAACGAATTAGTGATTTTGAATAATAATATTAACTAAAATATACGGAAAGTTATGTATATACAAGAAAGGAAAGAAAATATATATGTTATTATATAAGAAAACAATTAAAAAATAGTACTAGTGTGTATTTCAGTAATTAAGTAGTGATTGTCTCTGGTTCCGACGGCCCTATTTACAACGATGGGGGCAACGAAAATCCCCTCCCAACCATCTTCTCATTAATATCAAAATCGTAAAAAACCACCCGCTCACCGGTCCAGATGAAGAATCTAGAAACGATGTAATGTCGGAAATGCATAATGTAAGGTTAGAGGGCGTTCAAGTATTACGTAACGCAATTTATGAAGATTTTTGACCCTCCCTCCCCCTTATGTAACGCGCCGTAACGTTTTTCAGTACCCCCTCCATAAGCGTTATATAACACAAGTTACCATTTTTACCTAAGAGGCAATTATTTAATATACGGAGAACAAAATAATAATGACGTAAAATACAATATGTAAACCATAAACGAAAAAGGTTGCCAACTTGGGAGACTTTAATTTTCTAATTTTTTATTTAAATAAAAAAAAATGTTACACAACGCGTTGTATGAACCCTCCACGCGCCCTTGTAACGCATCGTATCGTTTAACAAAACCCCCTTCCCCCTAAATTGTGTTACGTAATACTTGAACGCCCCCCTAGACGTAGGATGAGACGTGGAATTGACAGATTGTGTAAGAGAATTCGCTATCTTCTCATCGTACGTATAACCCTAGACGACAAGTTTGGTCACCCGGCGCTGCTCGTACGTCCCCCGGCGGCCGGTATCATTGCAGCAGGCTGTCGATATTGTTGTTGTTGAGGGTGGGAGTGGGGGCCCAGGTGGGGGGAGTGGAGGGTATGTGACGCGCGGGGCTCGACTTGAGCTGGTTGATGGAGGGGGCGGGGAGGGCGCGCGGGGAGCGCGGGGCTAGCAAGTTGTCCACGTCGATGTTGATGGCGCCGCTCGCGTCCGCCCACGTGGCGCCGAGCCGAACCGGCTTGTTGTTGTTGTTGTTATTGTTGCTGGTGTTGTTGTTGTTGGTGGTGGCGGGGGCCAGTGACCGGCCCGTGGGGGTCGGTTGCAGCAGCCCCACCGGGGTCGGCTGCAGGCCTGGCGTGGCGCCGGGAGAGGGAACGTTATTAGAATTCATGTTAAATCGTTGTGTCGTGTGCATTCTTGAATTTGAAAAAGATTTAATGCAGTGTTAAATAATATATTCATGGCAAAAATATTTTTTTAATACTATTTATGTAAAATATGCGACTATTATTTCATACGATAAACGACTTGATAAGACGATTTTTGTTCCACAAAAATATTAGTAGAAATATCGTCAGCCAAAATATTAATCTAGTTTGTTAGTAAAATATGTATAATTAAATAACTTTGTAATTAAATATCGAAATATACGTGACGTAAAAATAATCAACACATCGAGATGAATAATATTTATTCACAGATCGCCGAATTACGGTGGGTATTACAGAGAATTACGACAGTCAATCGCTAATTGATACAGTAATGAAATTACAATTAAACTTAAGAACTACTATTATGACGACTAATCTTATTACGACGAAACGAATATTACTCCGAGAGAACAGATTCGAGTAAATGTAGAACTTCTCCTGCGAAAATGGCTGCATCTGATTTTGGTCCTCCGAGCCGATGGGTTAAGTCCGCATTGGTCAGACAATCGACTAGCCAAGATGACAACTCCATCATTACCTCGTAATACTCCCCTTTTAAGAAAGATTCGGGTAAAGCCACTGCTATTGACGCTATTATTGAGAGCACGGATGTCTGTATCTTCGGATCCGGCGAGAATCTCAAGTACAGAACCATTTGTAGTATCTCACGACAGTAAACCGGACATTTCGGACAGTTTTTGGAGACGAGTATTATTGTTCCGACGGCAGACAGGTATCGCAGGAGAAGCAGTTTGTCGATGTCCTGTTTCATGTTGTGATGGCTCAGCGTCAGCTGGCGATAACCGAAACCACTTATAAGTGGGTAGAAGAAGTAGTCGGAGACCGATGCAAACGTATTCTTTTTCGCTTTCGAGAAAGGATGTGGTCGTTTCGTGTGGTAGTATTTTGTCTTTTTTAACAAACGCCGCCTCAATATCTCATCTCGCGGCAGTTTTTTCGATTGAATGTCTCCTTTCTTCGGTTTTTCCTCTGGTTCGGTCTTCATGTCGGCGATTCTTTCGGCCGATTCCGTAAACACGTCCAGCATGAATATCTTAGTTGCTATGGAATATCGTCCGACGTCAGCGTGTATTTCCTTGCACAAGTGTTCCGCACATACTTTAGGGTGGCTACACACTATCGCCACGCAAGTTTTCAATTTGATATTATTAAATCCGTCCACGTGGAATTTTTCCTCCAAATGAACGAATAGATCTAGCAATTCTATCGCTAATTTTCCGTCCTCGGTTTTTAGTTGTTTCGTGACTAAGTTCTCAGCGGCGGTGACGGCGGCTTCGAAAGATTCAAAATCTTTCGCTTCGTTGATTATTTCTACGAGGTCTCTCAAATATGTGGGCTTTCTCTTCGCGGCGACCGAAACGTCATTGCTCATATCGTATGGCTGAAGATCATCGTCTGAATCTAAATCCTCACTTTTCCCAGTTTTTCCTAAAGCATCTAGCTTCGCAGATATAATAGTTTTGACTATTTCTTTAGTTTGCTGCGGACCCTTGACGGCACACGTCACTATCGTATTCTGAACCGGTTTCTCGATTTTCCCCGAAACCCTTTCGGCTATATCGTCTAAATTCTTCTTGAGATCGATGACCCTGACTTCGACGTTCGGTTTCTTTGACTTATCGTCGATGAGACACTTCTGCGTGATCGCTTGCAAGGTATTGAATATGTCCATGCAAACTTGCCCTAACTTTTCAAAATCGAAATTCAAACACTCGACCGCTTTTTTGTCCGTATCGTCGACTTCGACCATCATTTTGAAGAGTAACTCTATTGTCGCCGTACCAACGCAACGGAATTCCTGTGAGACTATGTCCAAATGTTTCGACATGCCCTTGTAGAGGATCCTCTTCATCTCGTTCATGTCCCAGGGACTCTTGCGCATCCTCCAGATCACCACCCGGTACTTGACCGCCAGGACCAGTAGAGTAGACGTGTGCATGTGATGGTCAATATTGACCACGTTATTCAGATGCACGTCCGACCACGTCTTGGATAACCTCAGGACCATTTCTGTCAGAATCTCAACGGAGTTCTTACTGGTCGATATGTAGTATATTAAGTTTTCCGGTATCCTCGTATCCCTGAAATCTTTGGGATGGACATAAAATGGTATCCTGAACGTTAGTATATCGTACCAGTCCTTGTTTGTGTCTATGTTGTTACCTAGGACATTCCTAATCGCCTGGTCCTTGGTTTTATAGTTGATTGGACTCCTAGAAAGGAGGAGTAGGGACATTTTATCTATCGCTTGTCTATTTAACTTGTTTAGTAAAGTCTGAATAAGTTTCCTGCGAACGAACCTGCACTGATCCGTGTTGTCGTTATCCGTCCAAGATATCAAAATGTCGATGAATTTAAATACGCCTTCAGCGTTACTTAGGCTGTAATTCGTTATGAATTTTGACATCAAATGCGACAGATAATTTAAGTTGTACTGAGTGCCTTGGTGGAAGCTACTCTCAGACATGTAATCGATACATCTGACTATGTGAAATAGTAACAGGCAGGAATAGTTTTCGTGCGAGAACTCTTTAGGCGACCGAGTCTCCAATCTGTTGGCTACTCGTTCTGGCAGCGTTGCCAGTAGTTGGACATAGTTCTCCCATTCCGCCTGAAGTCTATCCCTATCGTAATCATCTAAAATCTGACCGCTACAGTCTAAAATCGAGGCTAGAATCGCATCGCTCTTGGAATATTCCAACGCTATATGAGCTAACGCGTCTAGGACCGTATTATTCCTGTCCTGTTTCAGGAAACCGCATAGATTTGTCAATATATCGTGACTGAGATCGAAACTTTCCTCTATTAAGAAGAAATAGGTCACTTCATCTCTGAAAGACGGCCACTGGGGTAGAATCACCCTCACTATAGTACCGAGCAGTTGAGAGTAGAGATCTATCAGTTCTTTATCGAATACTTTAGGGTCAGTTTTGTCTAACTTCTGTACTGTAATCGGTCCGGGGAGCAACTTTCTTACAATATCGATTGAATTAAGTATATTTAAAACGTCATCTTGAGATTTAATCCTGCCAATAGCTCGGAGCGTGTCTATGAATTGTTTCACCGCTTGAACAAGATGCCGTTGTATCGGTGTGTGTCCGTCCTTTCGCTCCGTATCGTCTCCTGAAAATAAAGAATACCTGAATGTGCCCAAAAGTAAATGATTCAACAACAACCATTCTAACTACACTTAACTAGGCGATCTGTTTTGTTTTATCTATTTACGTGTCACATATATTTCGTGTTTAATTGATTTGTTATAAAGTTTATCTGGGAAAAAATGATCAGGTCTGATCATGCATGAGAAATGGCGGGGATCAGGCCTGTTCATGGATAAGCAGGCCTAAATCAGACAACATCATGCCTGTTCTTGTCTGATCAGATCAGTTCATATATGATCATATCTGAAGAGTAAAAATACGTTCAGGCCTGATCATACATGGTTATGTCTACTCATGCCTGATGGATTAGCATGTATGAGCAGGCCTGAAATTAGAGATGATCATGCCTGTTCATTATTTCCCGGGTAGTTACGGTTTTATATTAAAATAAAATTCATAAAAAAAATTATGTAACATAAACGTAAGTAATTATTAATTTAAAATTTAAACATAGTATTTTATATTCACCGATAATTCATAACTATATATACAATGATATAATAATGAAATATATAAAAAAGTATGGTTTTTAAATCATAAAATAAAAATCACAAATTCTTATCTGTATATAGTATATAAATGTGTGTTAATAGTAAATAAATAAAATTCAAATTAAGATAATTTTAAATGAAGAACGACATTAGTATGGAGGTCATGATGACGTTAATGTCAAAATAATATAGATAAGTCAATTGTTTTTTGTAAAAAATATCACAAAAATCTACTATCAGAAAATATCACACGACACTAAGGTAAAATAAAATATACATTCATAATTATATACAAAACTTATAAAAAAGAAAACCTATTAATTTTTTTTTCATTTTTTTTCACAAAATACTAATTAATATGAATTTATAATCAAAAATACACACAAAAAAAAGTAGTTTGTGACGTCACATTGTTGTAACACAAAAACGTGACAACCTGTGACATGGACAAAATACTTGTGACGTAAGAAATGGATGACCTTTCAATATACATAATATAAATTTGACAGCAGTTCTATGATATTTTCATGCATTTGTTTTCTATTCAATTGTAAAATATAAGTGAATTAACTAAAGCTGGCACGAGCACATTAACCTGTTACGATTATTTGGTGTCTGTATGTAAACGTGTATTGTGACGTCACTGTACACAATAATGGCCGATCTTACGAGCGAGAGATAGATAAAATTGAAATTTGACAAACTAAATACAGCATGTCTCTTTTTGAATTTGTCAAATCTTCAAATTATTCTGATTAATTTTTTCTTCATATATATATTAAACAGATTATCATACTAATATTATAAATGCGAAAGTAAGTTTGTTTGTTAGAACGAGACTCCACCAGAGTGGAGATGTGTTTTAACAACCAATAGAATTTCGTTGTGGTGTCCACTGAAGCGGAGGGGAGACTAGGTGTGTGAATAACGAAATTCTATTGGTTGTTTAAAAATATCTCCGCACATCTCCGATCTGGTGGAGCCTCGGCCTTACGCTTTCACGCGAAAACTAATTAACCGATCATCATGAAACTTTGTACACATATTCTTGGAGGTATTTGAAGTAACATAGGATACTTTTTTTTTTGTCGCGATAACCGACATCCACGCGAGCGAAGCCGCGGGCAGAAGCTAGTAAAAAAAAGGAAAATATATAAAAAAAATATTGCATTCGTGTGAGTATTGTGTATATATACCAGCTTCAGATAACACACCTATACTTTAATATTATATTTACATGTGTATATTTGTATGTTCGTTACCTGTAGGCTGTAGGGTTGTGCTAGCGAACTGTGAGCTGATGCTGTCCAGGTCGAAGCTGAGCGGCTTGGGGGGGTCCAGGTCGGTCAGGAGCGACAGGTTTGAGGTGTTCGCTGGAACTGATGGTTTTATTGTTTTATTAATAAATGTTTAAACTTGGGGCATGTTATATTTTCTATACAATAAACATAATTAAACAGTCTGTCTGTCTGTATCTTTAATGATGAATATATTTTTTTATATGTATAGGGTTGTAAAAACATTTCATTTGAAAAGGATACTTGAGAGACTTATGAATAAAATATTCCTGTCTCGCTCCCCCAGATCTATCCATAAACAGGAAGAAAGGGACAACTGGAGCTCAGACCGTTTTAGGTAGCTAATTATTGAACAAAACAGCATTTCGTAGTCAACTATTTCCTCCCCAAAACATGCCAATTTTTTATAATTTTTTTTAATGTACCAAATAAATCCTTCAGTTATGCCCCTATGTTATCGCTTTTTTGTAAATATGCGTAATTTTTTTTGAATGAGTGTCTGAAAATGTATAAAAAATTTGGCAATATTTCTAGTTTTTGAAGATTCTTACTCCCTATGATAATAAGGATATGAAAAAACCAAGACATAGGGGCGTGGTCATGGCTGTTAATAAGGGTTTTATGTTAAAAAAATATTTGATCTAGTGTCATTATCCAGGTAGGAAACAGTCGACTACGTTAGTATGGAGAAAGAGCCGGTACCTTTCCTCTTAAAGATTTCTTTATTGGTGTGTACACTAAGTTACCAGTCCAATTTAAAAAGTGGGTTTTATATAGAATTTTTTTATCCAGAAGTTAATGTAATATTTAGACCGATCTCAATATGGATGTAACCACAATGAACTTCTAGTCTTAGCACACAAGATGGAAAACTTGCTTTGATATTTCTATACCTAAATTCATATCTTACCTAAATTGGTCACCCAGCCCCTTGTATTTTAGTCTTATATTTTTTTAGTCTTTTAAGAATTATTGAAACCAGTAGTCGGTCCAGATATCTTTCCATTTCCTCTAATCTATAGTTGACTGGAAGAGATCGCTCTTTAGCGATAAGGTCACCTTTTGTACTTATTTCCTTTTTTGTACTGTTGCTTATTCTTGGTATACAATAGTTATTATTATTTCACTTGTTTCACTCCACCCGTTCAATATATACTTGTATATATACAACTTATATAAGGCTTATAATAAATTTACACACACATATAAATATAAGCGGGTGGAGGGTTACGCCCCGGCAGCGAGATCAAATTGTATCAGTGTGTAAACAACCCACTGCTGAGCGAATGCCTCTTCTCCATAAAGAAGAAGGGTTCGAGCTCGGTTGGAGGTTGCCGGGTCGCAATAGGGCTCCATAGCCATCAACCACAATGGGGATCCTACCAACCCATTACTGCTGCAACAACCATCTGTTATAGATGCTGTGACCAATTACATATTATACGTCACATCACATCCGACACACATGTAGTGTAGTGTGTAGTACGGATGTTCATCAGAAAAAAATATCGATCATTTTACTATCGATAATTATCGTATCGTGTTATCGACAGTTATCGAATGAAAATGATCGAGTAGTTACGAATTATCGATAACCGCTGCTAGTACACAGCAGCGAGCGCACGCACCGGCGGCGGGCGCGGCGTCCGTGAAGGCGCTGAAGTCCGCGAAGGGCGCGTCGCCGGCCGGCGCGGGCGCGGCGGGGGGCGCGGCGGGGGCGCCGGGGGGCGCGGCGGGGGCAGGGGTGGCGGGCGCGGCCCCGAAGGCCGCGGCGAAGTCCCCGAACTCCTCGCTCTTCGCCACCGGGGGAGTCTCCTCCGCTCTGAAACACGTTACGTTACGTCCGTTTACATGACACTTTCAATAAATGAATTTGAATTTGAAAAAAATCATATAACATAGTTTAAAATCTATCACGCGAAAACGCGAAAGTGACGCCTATACCACGGCGCTTACGACCTTCTTTTCGCGAGAATTCACAAAAGTATCGATAATACTTCCAGTATTTATTACTGTGCACTCTGGGAGCGCGGAGGAACGTTTTTTGTTATGAGATTCTTTGTTAGCGAACTGTTGTAAGAATCTGATAAGAATAGTCTGAAGGACAGAGGCAACTTTTCAAGAATAAAATAACGCGGGTGAAGCTGCGAGGGGAAGCTGGTATGATATAAAAAATATGTCCCCTCGAATTACTATACAAAATTCAAATTCTTTACAATAAATTAATTACAACATATTTCAAAAATACCTCGGATTAAAATCATCCTCAATCAGATTCGTAGAGATGATGCTGGCGGTGTTGCTGGGCGTAGGAGTGGGAGTGGGCGTGGGCGTGGGCACCGGGCATGTCTTGAACAGATCGTCCAGCAGGTCCTGCGAGTTGTCGGCGGTTGTTGTCGGTGTTGCTGTTGTTGTTGGTGTTGTCGTTTTTGTCGTCTTCCCGTACGTGGCCGCCGCTCCTGGAAACCGGTTGTCAATTTTGTATTTTACTTTTTTTATACCTACTCTCTAAACATGAATCAGTGAATTTCTCATTAATTACTTTAGTTTTTTTTTTCTTTTTACACGGTCGTCTGTTCCTAATAATAATAATAACAAAAAATTATTACACCAAGTGAACTCGCTCTCTTTGGAAAACAGTTTCGACTGACGACTCGCTTCGGAAAAACGCGTTTTGACTAGTAAGAACTAGTTTCAGGGCCGGAATTAGAGGTCTGGAGGCCTCGAAGCAATAAGTGTGGAGGCCCCTTGGCCCCAAACCGATATCTAGCCCTGCCGGCTATACATATTCCTTATATTTTACCTATCTATATTACTCGATAATTACACTGGCACACAAAAAAAAGTTGTCTGTACACCGGGCGCCACCTATCTACGGGCATGTTTTTCGACCCGCTGAATACGAATTTCAAGTCAGTTTAGGCCGTCCGAAGGCTGGACGTAGATACCGTAGATAGGTGGCGCCCGGTGTACAGACAATTTTTTTGTTTTTGTGTGCCAGTGTTATCGGATGAAATATATAGTGCTTACTAGTCTGATTTTTTTTCCGAAATCTCTATTGTGGGGGACCCTCTTATTTGGAGGCCCGGGGCGGTTGCCTCGGTTGCCCTCTCCTAAATTCGGCTCTGACTAGTTTTAACAAAGGCATTTAGTAAGAACTAATTCTAACTAGGAAAAACGTGTTCTAACTAAATGAGGGTTTAAGTGTAGCATCTATAAGCTATTTTTGTTATAATGAAAAAAATATGTATAAATAAAAAATTGAAATTAAGAGAACTTTGTGGATTGGACACATTTTAAAGTTCCCTCCTATTACACGAATGTTAGGGACATACCCAGGTCGATCTTCTTAGCGGGCGTGGCGGGTTTCGCTCGCGCGGGGCTGCGGAGACTGATGTTGAGCGGGCGCGGCTCGCGCTCGACACGCGCGCGCGGCGGGCTCTCCTCTAATACCTCCGCGTCGCGGTACACGTTCTCTCTGGAATTATGACGGTTTTAGGTTATATACCAGATAACTATCATTTACGGCTATTGTCACTGTGAATCAAAGCATGATATTTATACTGAAGTGCAGAAGTGAAGAAACTGAGATTATAATATCTCACTGGTGGGCAAAGTCCTCTTCTTCATACAGGAATTGGGTTGGAGCTTAATTCGACACGTTGCTCCATGCATTATCAACAAACATAAACTTTTAAAACTTTATGAAATTTAATAGTGTGATTATTTCAAAAAAATTAACCCTAAAAGGGTGAAATAAGGGATGAAAAATATTCTTTCGAGTTTGTGTTGTTTTTAAAGATACAAGCATGAAAGCTTTTTTTAACCCATGTTCCAGCTTTTATCATTTTTACCTTGTGATACAAGACAAAAGATTTTAAAAGAGCAGTCGTGAGTAACGTAATTGAATTAATAAAATAAAATATATGTAATAAACCAACTTGTTTGGTTTCCTGTGTCCGTAGTCACCATCCGAATCCTCCCTCTCGTAATCATCTTCATCATTTCTCTCCTTATTATCATCTGTAAATAATAATAAACACAATCAGCCAGACAACGAGAAACATATGAACGTCCTAATATGTCATGTACGGGAATCGAACTCGCGACCGCTAGCGCATAAGCCAGAGACTAATGCACGAACGCGTCGACGAAAAAAATCAACTAAATAATCATATATCTCTAAAAGCGATCTCTTCCAGCGGTAAGACCGCCTTTGTTCATCTTTCTTTCTTTCTTTATTATTCTTCATCATCATCATCATCATCATCATCATATCAGCCATTGGATGTCCACTGCTAAACGTATACCTCCCCCATCGGCCTCCAGAACGACCGGTTCAAAGCAGCCTCCATCCAACGGCTTCTGACGCTTTCTTCAAGTCGTCTGTCCATCTCGCGGAGACGTGACCGGTACGTGGCCGACACGTGACCGACACGTGGCCGGTTCGTGATCTGCACTCGAGAATCTTTCTGCTGCATCGGCCGTATCGAAGGCTTTCTCATAGTCCACAAACGTCAAGCACAATGGTCGACTGTACTCCTCGGTCTTTGTATAATTTGCCGTTGCATATGTACGTGGTCTATGGTACTATAGCGTTTTCGGAAACCGGCTTGTTCGAAAGGCTGGAAGTCTTCAAACTTGCCCGTCAGACCATTCGTAATGTTCCTAGAGAACAGCCTATAAACGAGGCTCAGAAGCGAAATGGGCCTGTATTTCTTCAACAAGGTGTTATCGCCTTTTTTGAAGAAGAGCACCATCACGCTTTTGTTACCGGCCTCCGGCTTTACACCCCTCGAACAAGACGGCATCTCCAGCCTCTGAAGGACTTTAAGTACCGGTGTTCCACCTGCTTTCAGAAGCTCTGACGTAATAACCGTCCTCACCCGGTGCCTTATTGTTTTTAAGCTCTCCCAGAGCCATACTAATCTCGTGCAAGCTGATGTCCGAGATATCTTCGGAATCATGTCGAGTATAAGCTTGGCTCTCGAAACTTCTCGAACTCCCTCAATATCTCAGCTCTGGTCGATATTGTAATTCAATCCTGTTTTCAGCTTCACAACTGGCTTTGACCAACAGACTAATCCCTTGAAAACAATTTGGAGCCCTGATGCCACTCTATTGTGTCTTTAATACGTTTTGTATTAAAGGTATGTGTATTGTGTCTTAAAGATTTTCATATCCGTCTGTTGATCCGTCAATATGCTTCAGCGTCACCAAAGGACTGCAAGTTTAACAAGCGTCGTTCTTCCATGAGACTATGAGTTTGGTCAGAGAGTTTTGGGTGCCACTTTTATAGCCGGGTCTGTAAAATCGTCTCCCGAATGTATGGACAGTATTCTCCAACCTATTGTTTATATCGTCCACAGACACGCAATTGTCAAGTCAATTGAAACGATTAGATAATTCGAGCTGCAAGCTCTTGGGGTTTTGAATATGTGCGTTAGATAATCAGTGTGTGGACTTCATCAGGCGAGACCGTTCCAGTTTAAACCTGATATTTAATGTGCCTTTAACCAACAGGTGAAACTCCCGGTTTTCATCCTATGGATCACAGACACGTTATCGAATATTTTTCGTCTGGTAGTCATGATGAAGTCTGTCTCATTCCTAGTGAACCCATTAGGACTTATCCCAACCCATTTCCTATGAGGCGGCTTCTGGAGGAAAGAATTCATCATGAAAAGTCCCTTCTTCTCCTGAAAATCTGCCAATCTTAGTCTGTCCTCTGGGGTTCCGCTGCCCATACCCAAATTGTCCACCCTCAGCTTACCGTCTCGCCTTTTGCCTATGTTTGCATCAAATACTCCCATGACAACATTGAAATAGGTTTTATGCGTATGTATTGCTCTACTGGTGTCATCATACATAGTCGTATGACCTTCAGCGAGTATCTTTTAGATACTCTGAGTCTTGTTTGTCGATGGTCACAATGTTGTCAATAAGGGACCTGCGGACATTAATCCCGACACCTCCGTGGGACTAATGGTCGCCCTCCTGATAGTAAAGCAGGTTACCGGAGTTAAGGGTTTATTTTATTTATAATCCTTTATTGCGTCTTTTTTTATGTCTATAAGGGTTTATTGTGCCTTGCTCTCTCTTCAGACTTCAGATAAATCCGATATATCCCGTTGTAACCTGTTCATTTCCTCTTCCAGCTCAACAATCTTTTCATAAGGTCTAAACCTTAGTGTCTGAATGTTGTGTTGTCACCAGGGCCAGGTGTCGTCGTAGGTGGCAGCGGAATCTCAGCCGGAGATCCTTTGCACCCCCTGTCTCGTTAAATTACACATTGCACGGTACCCAATGCCCCACTGGACATAGTAGATTTAGGTATCAAATCAGCGAAAATGGTATGTACCGTTTAACAACTACATTTGAATTCGAAGATGTTTCTAAGAAAAATGTCGACGGTTACAGTTGACACTGGCCGTGCGGTAAAAGGTAGAGAAGAATAGTTCCGACCTCTTTCTTGCCGAGGTGTCGTTAAAGGCGACTAAGGCTATAGTGATGAGAACAACTGTACACCAACCAGGATGGTGATGGACAGCAGTGTCACCATATCTTTCCACAACACATTGCGTTCGCCAACCCGCTTGCCCAGCATAACGCAAAAGCATAATAGTGGCAACCCCCGAAGAGATGATAAGGGGGCCTCTCTTAGGTTCAGCTGTGGACACCTAACGATTGATGAATCATCGGTCCATATGCCACTATACAATTCCACAGAAGATATACAAATGTTAGAATTTCTCCTGAGATGTACAAATTAAGACATTTTCCTTCATAGATGATGTTTATTGAGGTCGAATCAAATGTGACGTCTCGTGTGCTCCGAGATTCCTTTATTAATCTCTTCTATTATTACACTATAAGCCGTTGCGCGCAAAATTATATAAATTTATTATTTGTTATTCTAGATATAGACTCGTTATATGAAATATAGAAAGTTAGGGAATATACCGATACTACGTGACACATTTTTTTACAATTTTCTTCCCCCCCCAGCGGGACGACTCGTAATTTTTGCTAAGATCACCCCCGCCCCTCAAATTTTCACGTAGTAATTCATAATATGTTTTTAAATGTTTTTTTTTTTGCAAACAGAAAGTTACAAGTGTAGTTAGTAGTAGTACTGTTAGTGTAGCATAGTAACAAAGTGTGGTATTTTTAAAAACCCCCGCTGAATGGATCACATAGTATGGGTACGTTCCCTTAATATCTACACGGTATAAACACAAGCCACGTACCCCAGGAGGTGCTCCGGTCGCTGTACTCCCCCCAGCCGCCTCCCCCTCCCCCTCCTCCTCCCCCACCGCGCGAGCCCATCACTATTGCTTCCGACGACATGCCTGCCAGGTAAATAACACAACTAGATATTACAATTTACATAAACACATATACTAATTACTTGTTACGTCAAAAAATAACGACATCTTCTGTTATATATAAAAGAAACTTTACATGCACATAAACGCACATAAACATACACACATTTATATGCACGCGCACGCACATGCACGCGCACGCACATACTCGCACACACACTCACACACCCACACGCACACACTATCTCTCTCGCTCACCGATGTACTTGTCCTTGTTCTTCTTGGCCTTCTTGCGCTCGTCGCGCAGCCGCTCGTCGTCCTGCACGAAGTCGATCAGCTCGCGACATACACACTCACACGCACACACTATCTCTCTCGCTCACCGATGTACTTGTCCTTGTTCTTCTTGGCCTTCTTGCGCTCGTCGCGCAGCCGCTCGTCGTCCTGCACGAAGTCGATCAGCTCGCGACATACACACTCACACGCACACACTATCTCTCTCGCTCACCGATGTACTTGTCCTTGTTCTTCTTGGCCTTCTTGCGCTCGTCGCGCAGCCGCTCGTCGTCCTGCACGAAGTCGATCAGCTCGCGACATACACACTCACACGCACACACTATCTCTCTCGCTCACCGATGTACTTGTCCTTGTTCTTCTTGGCCTTCTTGCGCTCGTCGCGCAGCCGCTCGTCGTCCTGCACGAAGTCGATCAGCTCGCGACATACACACTCACACGCACACACTATCTCTCTCGCTCACCGATGTACTTGTCCTTGTTCTTCTTGGCCTTCTTGCGCTCGTCGCGCAGCCGCTCGTCGTCCTGCACGAAGTCGATCAGCTCGCGACATACACACTCACACGCACACACTATCTCTCTCGCTCACCGATGTACTTGTCCTTGTTCTTCTTGGCCTTCTTGCGCTCGTCGCGCAGCCGCTCGTCGTCCTGCACGAAGTCGATCAGCTCGCGACATACACACTCACACGCACACACTATCTCTCTCGCTCACCGATGTACTTGTCCTTGTTCTTCTTGGCCTTCTTGCGCTCGTCGCGCAGCCGCTCGTCGTCCTGCACGAAGTCGATCAGCTCGCGACATACACACTCACACGCACACACTATCTCTCTCGCTCACCGATGTACTTGTCCTTGTTCTTCTTGGCCTTCTTGCGCTCGTCGCGCAGCCGCTCGTCGTCCTGCACGAAGTCGATCAGCTCGCGACATACACACTCACACGCACACACTATCTCTCTCGCTCACCGATGTACTTGTCCTTGTTCTTCTTGGCCTTCTTGCGCTCGTCGCGCAGCCGCTCGTCGTCCTGCACGAAGTCGATCAGCTCGCGACATACACACTCACACGCACACACTATCTCTCTCGCTCACCGATGTACTTGTCCTTGTTCTTCTTGGCCTTCTTGCGCTCGTCGCGCAGCCGCTCGTCGTCCTGCACGAAGTCGATCAGCTCGCGACATACACACTCACACGCACACACTATCTCTCTCGCTCACCGATGTACTTGTCCTTGTTCTTCTTGGCCTTCTTGCGCTCGTCGCGCAGCCGCTCGTCGTCCTGCACGAAGTCGATCAGCTCGCGACATACACACTCACACGCACACACTATCTCTCTCGCTCACCGATGTACTTGTCCTTGTTCTTCTTGGCCTTCTTGCGCTCGTCGCGCAGCCGCTCGTCGTCCTGCACGAAGTCGATCAGCTCGCGACATACACACTCACACGCACACACTATCTCTCTCGCTCACCGATGTACTTGTCCTTGTTCTTCTTGGCCTTCTTGCGCTCGTCGCGCAGCCGCTCGTCGTCCTGCACGAAGTCGATCAGCTCGCGACATACACACTCACACGCACACACTATCTCTCTCGCTCACCGATGTACTTGTCCTTGTTCTTCTTGGCCTTCTTGCGCTCGTCGCGCAGCCGCTCGTCGTCCTGCACGAAGTCGATCAGCTCGCGACATACACACTCACACGCACACACTATCTCTCTCGCTCACCGATGTACTTGTCCTTGTTCTTCTTGGCCTTCTTGCGCTCGTCGCGCAGCCGCTCGTCGTCCTGCACGAAGTCGATCAGCTCGCGACATACACACTCACACGCACACACTATCTCTCTCGCTCACCGATGTACTTGTCCTTGTTCTTCTTGGCCTTCTTGCGCTCGTCGCGCAGCCGCTCGTCGTCCTGCACGAAGTCGATCAGCTCGCGACATACACACTCACACGCACACACTATCTCTCTCGCTCACCGATGTACTTGTCCTTGTTCTTCTTGGCCTTCTTGCGCTCGTCGCGCAGCCGCTCGTCGTCCTGCACGAAGTCGATCAGCTCGCGACATACACACTCACACGCACACACTATCTCTCTCGCTCACCGATGTACTTGTCCTTGTTCTTCTTGGCCTTCTTGCGCTCGTCGCGCAGCCGCTCGTCGTCCTGCACGAAGTCGATCAGCTCGCGACATACACACTCACACGCACACACTATCTCTCTCGCTCACCGATGTACTTGTCCTTGTTCTTCTTGGCCTTCTTGCGCTCGTCGCGCAGCCGCTCGTCGTCCTGCACGAAGTCGATCAGCTCGCGACATACACACTCACACGCACACACTATCTCTCTCGCTCACCGATGTACTTGTCCTTGTTCTTCTTGGCCTTCTTGCGCTCGTCGCGCAGCCGCTCGTCGTCCTGCACGAAGTCGATCAGCTCGCGACATACACACTCACACGCACACACTATCTCTCTCGCTCACCGATGTACTTGTCCTTGTTCTTCTTGGCCTTCTTGCGCTCGTCGCGCAGCCGCTCGTCGTCCTGCACGAAGTCGATCAGCTCGCGACATACACACTCACACGCACACACTATCTCTCTCGCTCACCGATGTACTTGTCCTTGTTCTTCTTGGCCTTCTTGCGCTCGTCGCGCAGCCGCTCGTCGTCCTGCACGAAGTCGATCAGCTCGCGACATACACACTCACACGCACACACTATCTCTCTCGCTCACCGATGTACTTGTCCTTGTTCTTCTTGGCCTTCTTGCGCTCGTCGCGCAGCCGCTCGTCGTCCTGCACGAAGTCGATCAGCTCGCGACATACACACTCACACGCACACACTATCTCTCTCGCTCACCGATGTACTTGTCCTTGTTCTTCTTGGCCTTCTTGCGCTCGTCGCGCAGCCGCTCGTCGTCCTGCACGAAGTCGATCAGCTCGCGACATACACACTCACACGCACACACTATCTCTCTCGCTCACCGATGTACTTGTCCTTGTTCTTCTTGGCCTTCTTGCGCTCGTCGCGCAGCCGCTCGTCGTCCTGCACGAAGTCGATCAGCTCGCGACATACACACTCACACGCACACACTATCTCTCTCGCTCACCGATGTACTTGTCCTTGTTCTTCTTGGCCTTCTTGCGCTCGTCGCGCAGCCGCTCGTCGTCCTGCACGAAGTCGATCAGCTCGCGACATACACACTCACACGCACACACTATCTCTCTCGCTCACCGATGTACTTGTCCTTGTTCTTCTTGGCCTTCTTGCGCTCGTCGCGCAGCCGCTCGTCGTCCTGCACGAAGTCGATCAGCTCGCGACATACACACTCACACGCACACACTATCTCTCTCGCTCACCGATGTACTTGTCCTTGTTCTTCTTGGCCTTCTTGCGCTCGTCGCGCAGCCGCTCGTCGTCCTGCACGAAGTCGATCAGCTCGCGACATACACACTCACACGCACACACTATCTCTCTCGCTCACCGATGTACTTGTCCTTGTTCTTCTTGGCCTTCTTGCGCTCGTCGCGCAGCCGCTCGTCGTCCTGCACGAAGTCGATCAGCTCGCGACATACACACTCACACGCACACACTATCTCTCTCGCTCACCGATGTACTTGTCCTTGTTCTTCTTGGCCTTCTTGCGCTCGTCGCGCAGCCGCTCGTCGTCCTGCACGAAGTCGATCAGCTCGCGACATACACACTCACACGCACACACTATCTCTCTCGCTCACCGATGTACTTGTCCTTGTTCTTCTTGGCCTTCTTGCGCTCGTCGCGCAGCCGCTCGTCGTCCTGCACGAAGTCGATCAGCTCGCGACATACACACTCACACGCACACACTATCTCTCTCGCTCACCGATGTACTTGTCCTTGTTCTTCTTGGCCTTCTTGCGCTCGTCGCGCAGCCGCTCGTCGTCCTGCACGAAGTCGATCAGCTCGCGACATACACACTCACACGCACACACTATCTCTCTCGCTCACCGATGTACTTGTCCTTGTTCTTCTTGGCCTTCTTGCGCTCGTCGCGCAGCCGCTCGTCGTCCTGCACGAAGTCGATCAGCTCGCGACATACACACTCACACGCACACACTATCTCTCTCGCTCACCGATGTACTTGTCCTTGTTCTTCTTGGCCTTCTTGCGCTCGTCGCGCAGCCGCTCGTCGTCCTGCACGAAGTCGATCAGCTCGCGACATACACACTCACACGCACACACTATCTCTCTCGCTCACCGATGTACTTGTCCTTGTTCTTCTTGGCCTTCTTGCGCTCGTCGCGCAGCCGCTCGTCGTCCTGCACGAAGTCGATCAGCTCGCGACATACACACTCACACGCACACACTATCTCTCTCGCTCACCGATGTACTTGTCCTTGTTCTTCTTGGCCTTCTTGCGCTCGTCGCGCAGCCGCTCGTCGTCCTGCACGAAGTCGATCAGCTCGCGACATACACACTCACACGCACACACTATCTCTCTCGCTCACCGATGTACTTGTCCTTGTTCTTCTTGGCCTTCTTGCGCTCGTCGCGCAGCCGCTCGTCGTCCTGCACGAAGTCGATCAGCTCGCGACATACACACTCACACGCACACACTATCTCTCTCGCTCACCGATGTACTTGTCCTTGTTCTTC
Organism: Euphydryas editha; assembly: GCA_036937285.1. Classification (NCBI taxonomy): domain Eukaryota; kingdom Metazoa; phylum Arthropoda; class Insecta; order Lepidoptera; family Nymphalidae; genus Euphydryas; species Euphydryas editha. The sequence goes on from JAUPFZ010000023.1 coordinate 15,032,173, forward strand.
TTGGCCTTCTTGCGCTCGTCGCGCAGCCGCTCGTCGTCCTGCACGAAGTCGATCAGCTCGCGACATACACACTCACACGCACACACTATCTCTCTCGCTCACCGATGTACTTGTCCTTGTTCTTCTTGGCCTTCTTGCGCTCGTCGCGCAGCCGCTCGTCGTCCTGCACGAAGTCGATCAGCTCGCGACATACACACTCACACGCACACACTATCTCTCTCGCTCACCGATGTACTTGTCCTTGTTCTTCTTGGCCTTCTTGCGCTCGTCGCGCAGCCGCTCGTCGTCCTGCACGAAGTCGATCAGCTCGCGACATACACACTCACACGCACACACTATCTCTCTCGCTCACCGATGTACTTGTCCTTGTTCTTCTTGGCCTTCTTGCGCTCGTCGCGCAGCCGCTCGTCGTCCTGCACGAAGTCGATCAGCTCGCGACATACACACTCACACGCACACACTATCTCTCTCGCTCACCGATGTACTTGTCCTTGTTCTTCTTGGCCTTCTTGCGCTCGTCGCGCAGCCGCTCGTCGTCCTGCACGAAGTCGATCAGCTCGCGACATACACACTCACACGCACACACTATCTCTCTCGCTCACCGATGTACTTGTCCTTGTTCTTCTTGGCCTTCTTGCGCTCGTCGCGCAGCCGCTCGTCGTCCTGCACGAAGTCGATCAGCTCGCGACATACACACTCACACGCACACACTATCTCTCTCGCTCACCGATGTACTTGTCCTTGTTCTTCTTGGCCTTCTTGCGCTCGTCGCGCAGCCGCTCGTCGTCCTGCACGAAGTCGATCAGCTCGCGACATACACACACACACGCACACACTATCTCTCTCGCTCACCGATGTACTTGTCCTTGTTCTTCTTGGCCTTCTTGCGCTCGTCGCGCAGCCGCTCGTCGTCCTGCACGAAGTCGATCAGCTCGCGACATACACACTCACACGCACACACTATCTCTCTCGCTCACCGATGTACTTGTCCTTGTTCTTCTTGGCCTTCTTGCGCTCGTCGCGCAGCCGCTCGTCGTCCTGCACGAAGTCGATCAGCTCGCGACATACACACTCACACGCACACACTATCTCTCTCGCTCACCGATGTACTTGTCCTTGTTCTTCTTGGCCTTCTTGCGCTCGTCGCGCAGCCGCTCGTCGTCCTGCACGAAGTCGATCAGCTCGCGACATACACACTCACACGCACACACTATCTCTCTCGCTCACCGATGTACTTGTCCTTGTTCTTCTTGGCCTTCTTGCGCTCGTCGCGCAGCCGCTCGTCGTCCTGCACGAAGTCGATCAGCTCGCGACATACACACTCACACGCACACACTATCTCTCTCGCTCACCGATGTACTTGTCCTTGTTCTTCTTGGCCTTCTTGCGCTCGTCGCGCAGCCGCTCGTCGTCCTGCACGAAGTCGATCAGCTCGCGACATACACACTCACACGCACACACTATCTCTCTCGCTCACCGATGTACTTGTCCTTGTTCTTCTTGGCCTTCTTGCGCTCGTCGCGCAGCCGCTCGTCGTCCTGCACGAAGTCGATCAGCTCGCGACATACACACTCACACGCACACACTATCTCTCTCGCTCACCGATGTACTTGTCCTTGTTCTTCTTGGCCTTCTTGCGCTCGTCGCGCAGCCGCTCGTCGTCCTGCACGAAGTCGATCAGCTCGCGACATACACACTCACACGCACACACTATCTCTCTCGCTCACCGATGTACTTGTCCTTGTTCTTCTTGGCCTTCTTGCGCTCGTCGCGCAGCCGCTCGTCGTCCTGCACGAAGTCGATCAGCTCGCGACATACACACTCACACGCACACACTATCTCTCTCGCTCACCGATGTACTTGTCCTTGTTCTTCTTGGCCTTCTTGCGCTCGTCGCGCAGCCGCTCGTCGTCCTGCACGAAGTCGATCAGCTCGCGACATACACACACACACGCACACACTATCTCTCTCGCTCACCGATGTACTTGTCCTTGTTCTTCTTGGCCTTCTTGCGCTCGTCGCGCAGCCGCTCGTCGTCCTGCACGAAGTCGATCAGCTCGCGACATACACACTCACACGCACACACTATCTCTCTCGCTCACCGATGTACTTGTCCTTGTTCTTCTTGGCCTTCTTGCGCTCGTCGCGCAGCCGCTCGTCGTCCTGCACGAAGTCGATCAGCTCGCGACATACACACACACACGCACACACTATCTCTCTCGCTCACCGATGTACTTGTCCTTGTTCTTCTTGGCCTTCTTGCGCTCGTCGCGCAGCCGCTCGTCGTCCTGCACGAAGTCGATCAGCTCGCGCACCTTGTGCCGCACGTTCACGCCCTGCGAGCGACACGACATACACACATACATATATGATATACATCATGTCGCATTGTATCGTATCGTATCGTGTGTCGACGTAGATTCGGTTACGTTGTTGTTTTAGAAGATCTACATTTGTAGTAAATTTTGTGCTCTACAAAGTTTTATTTAAAACATTTTTCTGTACCACTTACAGTTTAGCTTGTACAGCTACTCAAAGCATTATATCCCGGATAAAATAGACATTGACCCTTGCAAAAACTCAGAACAAGCTGAAAATTTACCTGGGGTAAAAAAAAAATCTAATGGAAAATAAGAGCGATTTAAACGCGTGGCGTGGAAACGTGTGCATTTTATGGTGAATACCAGGTAACTTTCGATTGCTTTTATATCTGATCCACAATTTTAATCTGAATTATTATTATCGTAAAACTAACCGTTTGGTCCATTAAAAAAAAATTGCGTTCATTGACCATGAATAAAAATTGTACACACACGGGATCAATGGGAACTTTTCAGGATTTCATTACAGTGGTATACCCTTACGTGCCTGAATTTTCAACTTGTTATGATTTCATGCAAGGGTACCCCTATTTGTTGGGCTAATTTGACCGGCCTATTAAATTCTCAAAAATTCTGTTAATGATGATTCCGATTTTAAACGGATTAAATTTAAAAGTAATTTGAGGCAAATTACTTGCATTTAAACAAGGTTTGAGGCACACCAGTGTTCGAAAAGCGCCACGTATTGTTAAGTACAAAACCTGAGTAATACGGCATCGTCTGAACTGGTTGTAGTTTGTACATTGAACAGAGTGGATCTTAAGTTACAGGTTTTATAAGGTTGTATCAATATTTAGATTATTTCTGTAACACCTTTAACCATATGATGACCCTGGGTAATGAAAAAATAAATAAAAACACTCTAATGTATAATGGAATCTAACGTTTTCCATAAGTAAACCACTCATAATCTAACTGGCTATTGAACTATACATATAGGCATCGATTTTACAAAATAAACCATTGTACGTATCTTTACAATAAAGTAGGCAACACTGCCCTCTTATAACTTTTTGTGCACATTTAATTTACGCTTAGATATTACAAACTAAGATGTCTAATCGCTAGCGTCCGATTCGCGTGTAGCGGCGGCTTCCCGAGGGCCTATTACGTAACTTGTGCGATTTTTTGCGATAGCGCAAGTTACGTAATAGACGCACAGGTCGCGGGACACGGGACGCGGGACACGACACGTGATACGCACCTGGTCCTTGCCGAGCTCGTCGACGAATGTGTAGTTCTCGAGCGAGCGCAGGTCGTAGAGGTGCTCGCGCGCCGACGTCACCACGCGCTCCGAGCCGTTGCGCACCAGGTAGCTGAGCAGCAGCAGGCACTGGGCGGGACGGTTCCTGTTATGGTGGGGTGTCGGGCCCGCGACACGCGACCACGCCAGGAGAGACAGAGACGACCAATGATGGCCGTATTCCGATATATACTGCGAGCACTGCTCAGTGCTATCAGTGCTTAAAAATTCGTTCCGTTATAGGCTGCCAGTACACTGCCGCAGTATCATAGAGAAATATATGTACTTGTACTGTGAGCACTGGCGCTTTCGAGGTAAGGTGCTCTCAGTACTGTGATCACGTGATCAAAAATATAACAGCACGAATGATTGTTATTATTATTAATTAATATTGTTATTCAAAAATGTCAACAATATTCAAATTTTTTTTTCTCGTTGTATAGAAAACGTGTACATGATTAAAAAAAAAATCATTTGATATAAGTCAAAAAATGAGGATGATAGTATACTGGACTGCGCTCCGTTAACAGTAACCAGTATAGCAAACTAAAAAGGAACATCTTTGCAGTATTAATACTGAAGTGACGTCTCACCTCACAGTGCTCCAGTGTATTTCGGAACACGGCCGATATAACTTGTAGCGGTCTCTTGTCTCTGTCTTTGCTGTTGCGGTCGCGTGTCACGGGCGCGAAACGCCACCATTACGTTTCATGTTGCGTTCACTTACTTAACACTAAACCTACCAGAGCGGTCAAATTACCGCTTTTGAGACTTAATTAAAATTGTTAAATTATAGGTTAACATTTTTATTTTTTAGGTTTTTATAGGTTTACAGGGTTTCTTAAGTAGCTATCTATATATTATAGAAAGTAAGTTCAAGAAAAATGTAAAGTTAGAATAAAAAAAAATTAGTCTAAAAACTGTCATTTGACCGCTCTGATAGGTTTAGTGTTAAAATATTGATATTACGAAATAAACGTCTCCCAGTAGTATGAACACTAAAACCACTAGAAACATCCGTGTAGCCTAGACGTATATTTGTAACGGGTGGGGATCGAACCTGAAACCGGTAGAGCACCGGCCAATTGCAGTTGCTACTGCATCGCCGTCGTCACTTACCAATATAGCGTTGTAGTAGCAGACTTGCGTGTCAGTAATTTATAAGACACTAGCGGCCCACCCGGCTGCGCCCGGTGTATGTATATGTACCTAAACCTTCCTCATTAATCACTCTATCTATTGGTGAAAACCGTATGAAAATCCGTGCAGTAGTTTTTGAGTTTATCGCGAACAGCACGAAAAACGCGGCGGAGGACTTTGTTTTATAATATGTCGTGGTATGTAAGTTTGTGCTTGTGTATTGTGTGTACCCCCATTATAGGATTATCATTCTACCGGGGACCGTTGAGTATGAAGCATTTATTTATTATCAATATATTGGGGATCGATCATTATCTTATCAGTACATCATGATTTAGAAGATTACTTTCGAAAACAACCGTTAATTGTAATTAATTAGAAAAAACAAAGGCCAAAAATAAATATTTGTATAAATGAAAATATATACCCAAGCGGGAATCGAATCCGCTACTTTCGGCGTTAAGACGACTTCTCGCACTATACAATTTTAGTTATCAAAATTGTTTCAAACAAATAACTAAGTAAATGTTACCTTGTATGTGCGTCTCCAGTGAGATCTATTATCGTGTAGCATCCGTCGCCAGAGCATCGACATCACCTCGGGGAAGTGTTCATATGTGAAGGTGGCTAACGCTAGTTCCTGCATCTGCTGCCCGGTGGGACCCCAGGCTTCATCTGATGTCGCTTCGCGGACCTTCCCCTCGACTTCCGTGTAGTTCATCACCACATTGGTCCTGTAATTAAGTGTTACGTATAACTATCAAAAAAATCAAAATCAAAAATTTCTTTATACAAGTAGGCTTCAAAAGCATCTTTGAATAGTCATTTTATAAAGTATATTTTAAATTAGTTGAACTGAACCAAATCAGCCTGTAAACAACCCACTGGTGGGCAAAGGCCTTTTCTCCGTATAGAAGAAGGGTTGGAGCTTAATCTGCCACGTTGCTCCGGGGCTTGGCGGATAACTTCCCTACTATGAGTAATGGTCGCTATCGGATGTCTGTGATAACAACCGGCACCGAGGGCTTAACGTGTTTTCCGAGGCACGGTGGGGGGGGGGGGACTAAAAGGACACACAACACCCAGACCAGAAACAAATATTTATACAAATACAAATATTTGCCCCAAGCGGGAATCGGACCCGCGATCTCTGGCGTTAACACGCAACACTACACCAGAATAGTCGTCAAAAAAATCGTCGTTAAATTAATTATCTATAGTTAATGTGAAGCTACCACCGATTCGGAATGTATTTTCTGCTAAGAAGAATCGGCAAAAAAAAACTCAATTAATATTAAAAAAAACTTGAAATCTTCAATAATATACAATTATACAACAATTACAAATCCAGTCACAATTATGTCCTGCGTTACTATCAGACTGTAATAGACCCACTGCTGGGCAAACCTTTATGAAGAATGGTCGGTGTTACGTTGCGACAAAACGGACTGGCTTACGCCGTGTTCCCACTACGCTGGACCGGTGTAATCACCGGAAACCGGATCCCGGAACGAGGTGTTCACATTACACCGGATCGGCAAAAACACCTCAGAAAACACCGGATCCGGTGTTTTCGCCGGTACCGGATAAATGTGAACAGCTTCATATAAAATGTATGGCCACTAGCCTTTCCGGCAGTTTCACCAATCCAGCGTCCGGCGTAATTGTCTCCAAATTCCATCACATGTAAACAATAAGATGAAAATCAAGTTGTTTTGTATAAAAACTATCATTTTGAAATATTTATTAAAAATTACATTTTAAAATATATTTTATGATATAATATGTATCTTTAAGGATTTTTATTTGTAAAACATAATAATTACTTTTATCTACATAAATTATTATTGTGCAATAAATAAAAAGCTTTCAGTTAAAAATAATAATCAGTAAAAACAATGGAATTATTATACAAAAGTTAAACTATAATAATAACATTTTTGACGACGTGTTGACAGCATAGTGGCAGTTGGTGCAACAACTGGCCGATCTGCTAGCGGTCACGGGTTTGATTCCCGAACATGAATTTGTCTGTTGTGTGTTTCCGGATACAGACACCGGACACACATCCTGATGGAAGTTGTTGAGAGTAAATCGTTTATTTACTTGTTAATAAATTTAGTCTGACTGTAATTTAAAAAAAAATCTAAGAAAGAGAAAATATATCAAAATCCGATATGGTCTAGAAAATGATGATAACAGACGGATGGCGAATTTGTTTTATACACATAGACATAAAAAAATACACACAGAGATAAAAAGCCTACGTAATAATTTGTAAATAGTTGTGCAGGTCGCAATCTTAAGAGAAAGGGCGTTATCAAGGTTGCGGAGATATTGTGTAATGTAAATGCCAAAATTGGCTATAGGTGCCGTCGTATTGTGTATAATGGAAATAATGCACAATTCGGCCGCGACTCCGCATCCATATCAGATTATCCAAAAAGCATATATTTAATATACTACGAATATAAGTTTAAAATATTTATTTCCAAAACAATATTATACATATTTACAATGCAAAACAAACTAATTATTTACAGACAATTTAGGTATAAATCATGTCCATGTGGAATGGTGCCGAGAATGCTGGCAGCATTTCCACGTTGAATCGCAATTCCGATTCTCTGGAGAAAACAAGTATGCTTAATAAAAAAAAATCAAAAAAACCCGACTGCGTAAAATACTCTTATTATAAACTAAAAAGAATAAAACAATTTACTAGCTTTCATTTGATACCCATATTGCTACAGTAAGAAAAAAAATTCAACTCCCCCCCCCCTCATTCCGCCATTTGCGGGCGCCATTTTGAAAATTTATATAGCCTATGTCACTACTACAATTTAGACAAATCCAACGACACCGCATATGTCAAAAACCGTCCAGCCGTTTGGTCTGTAGGGCGTGCCAAAGAAATGGACATATATACATACATACATACACTCGAAAAACATAACCCTCCTTCTGTCGCAGTCGGGTAATAAATGCACCAGCCCTCCTATTATCAGTGGAGGCTATTTGACGTGGGGTCAATTCTTTTAGACTTTTTTTTCACTACTTTTCCAAAGTCCAAGTGTTTTGCTGCAAACGGCCGAAAGACATAATTTGGGATAAGCGACGAATATTTGTGTCGTTTAGTCATTTCAGCTATCTCTGCAGCGGCTACCGATCTTAAAGCTGTCTCCCTGACATGAGACGGAGCTAATGTATTGATGCAGGTTGCGTCCCACAAAACCACCTGTCCCCTTTCCCAGGGAATCAGTGTTAATCCATCTGGTCTCTAATTATTAATATTAACACGTTGAACGCCATTGGGGACACTAGTTGAACCTCACTTATATAGCCGATGGAGCCAGCTTAAAGAACTTATGTCGAACATTTTATCTGAAATATTTTTGTGTCATATTTTTTATTAAAAACCTAGCACAATTTATTCGTCTGTACGGCCACGTCTAATACGTATTAGCTTTATATCAGTGTACGACGTCTCAATAGAAACACCCAAAGTCGACTCTGGCTCGCGGTCATATGGTGTCCCCCACGGCTCCAACGGAACAATCGTGCGTCTACCACATGGTGTGACCCATAGACCAAACAGAAAAACAAAAAATCAAGGCGGCGTTTAATGTGTTAATTATGCTAAAATAAATTCTAACCACATTAATAATATGTTATAGAATTATCAAGAGACTTAACTGACTTATAGCTTTATGGAATTACTTGCTTCTTTGCTTTCTTAGTAGGTATATTAATAATATATTTTATGTGCAGAAGAAAAACATCGAGATTCCGCGGCAAGAAAAAACAAATCACAGAATAAATAGTGCTTATATACTTATATAATCGTTGTTTTTAAAAGCTTTGAAAACTATAATAATATCAAATTAAGACATTGTAATACTTTTTAAGTTTTTATTAGATAAGGACCAAGTGTCTAAGACAGGGATTCCCAAAGGGGTCGATAGCGACCCCTTGGAGTCGAAATCAGTATCCCAGGGGTCGCCATAAACGAAAACTGATTTGTACATTGTATATTGTACATATGTGCGTCTGCCGGAGTGTGTGTAGTTTTTTTAATTAATTTAATGTTTTTTTCTTTTTTTTTAACTTAACTATATAATAAACTTTAACTGTGCCAAATTTCATACTTCTCCATCCGCGTAATTTTCGTAAAAAGGGGTACAAAGTTTTTGCTTCACGTATTAATATATATGTTATTACACGGTGTTAAGGATTATAACTCGCATGAAATGCTCAAGGTAACTTACGTATTTATATTGATAAGGATTTATACTGTATTCGCCTAAATAGCATTCCAATTACCGCATTGTACGTGATCATTTCTTTTGAAGTTAGAAGACTATAGTTATCCTTAAAAGATATAAACACCACTGCGAACTTTTCTATATATAGACATATAAAAGAGAAATAATACCACCATTATTTTGTTATATCTCAAAGGGATAAGGTAAGATTTGTTGTTGTGAAAATTGTTAGTCTGGCTATTGATAAAAATTTAAAATCTTTTACAACATTTTTAGAATCACATAATTTGGGGGGTTAAAAGTGGAATGAAAGTTTTTACTATTATTAAATATGGGATTTGATTATTAGGCTTTTAATAAGAGGCTTTGAGAGAAATTAAAGCTAATATTAGATGATTAACAAATCACCAAATAAGCCAAGCTAATGAGGATGAAACCGCAGGGCACAGCTAGTTTTTATATGAACTTACAATCAAGTTGTTAAACATGTGTTATCGAGCTCAAGGTCGACTATTATGTCGTGTTCAATAATACCCATATGGAAAGACATAAACAACTATGAAAGTAGCGGACTCATTGGGAAAACTAAGAAGAGAAGATTAATATTTTAATAATATAAATAGTTATTTTATGCGCATATTTAAATATGCATATTATTGCTCAGATCTAAATTACTTTTTAAACTCACATTTAAACTAAGCTTAGGTTAATCATCCTACTGGGGGCCGTTGAGTGTTTATTATTTATTTATAATTTTTTTATTTTTACTGTTTATTTATTATTTATTTAAACACCATGGTAATAATAATGTACATCACTAAGAAACAAGAAGAATTGTAATAAACAAATATGTACAAAAGTAGTTTTATCGCTAGAAGAGGATCTCTACCAGGCAATCTTTGTGTATAGGACATGTGTCATAGTAAAATTGATTAGGAAGTTGTGATTTCTTGATCTGATTTTAAATTATTTTAGTATTTGACAGCCCTTTATCCCACAAATAATTTTACAATTGCCAATAAATAAATTTAAAATTTATATTAAAGACTAATTGCAAAAGCAGTACAAGATTATATAAATGACAAAGACATGCATATTTTGTGGCACTGTCTTTCACATAGGTGTTATGAATTTATTTGTGATAATTATTGATATTATACTAAAGTTTTTTTTAAAGAGCAACTATTGAGTTACTTGCCGATTTGTCTCGGTAGAATCTACATTTCAAATCGGTCATAGCTTCCACATTAACTATAATTAATGAATTAAAGAATATTATTTGTAAAATGAGGATTCAAAAGTCTTTTGAATCTCACTTGTATAAAGAAGTTTTTGATTTTACATGATTATAGCTTTTAAAAAATTCCATTAAGACTCGTTGGAGCTGGAGTAGTAGCTATGAAATTAAACTAGTGCGTTGAGTGATGGAATCAAACATAAGTGAAAACGCATAAGACAATATAAAGTCAATACGACTATAATAATAATAAAAGTTTACGTACAATAATTCAGTTATTTTATTAATTTAATTCAGTTTTGTATGACTTTACATAGAGCGGTGACTTACAGATGTACTGTAATTTGTTACACTTTAATTGCTTTTTTAAACATTTTTACAATAATAATAAGATTATTTAAGTATAAAATGGCATGGTGGTAATGTTGATTGCATTACAGGACTATCAAACATAATATTCAACGATGTCTCTGATATTTTATAAATCTTCTTTTATATGGAGAAGAGACCTTCGCTTAGCAGTGGGTTGTTTACAGACTGATACAGTACAGTACAATTAATTTAATACTTGATGAATATGTTAAAACTTTTAACTCAAAACTTCAAAAATTTTTTTTATTTCTCACATAAGTTTTTTTTTAAGTATTTGAGTCAATCCTTCAAAACTAGGCACTGACATATTTATACTTGAATAATTTTGTTTTTTAGATGTAAGAATAAAACTTGAATAAAATAAATACTTATCATAAAATGTCAGAAAAATAAATTATTTGTCAATCGCAAGACAAATGTATCTGCAATTATATCACCGAGTCAGTCAGCCGATTCCAGTTTTAATTAATGTGAACTAGTTTAGATTTATTTTTGCTCTTAAATGTACTCCCAGAAAATATAAAGTTGCTGTAGATCATATTTTCTAGATCGGAGAATATAACCAAATAATTTTTGTTTAACTATTTATTTATAATTTTTTAAAGTAGTTACAATAAATATTGTGGTTATTCAATTGGCCGTTTTTACTAACCAAAGAAAAAGTTATTTCTCATGTTAATAAACAAGACGAGTAAATGATCATTTGAGCAGATACATAAAATTTTTAAGAGCGATTAAAATCAGTTAATTCATGTTTGTTATCTGTTTTCTTTTCCATTTGTTCTGCTGATAAGGAGTGCCTTGGACAAAATATACTGAACAGTCTACAGCAGTCAAACAATATTTATAAAAAACTCAGCCAACTTAAAAACATTTAGAGTGATATATTGATGTTATACGTAAAAATATTAAATTATCTAGTCAATTAATATCAAGGATGTCACTAATTTACATAAAATTATCTAAAATATTGTTCCGACTTACACTTTGTCCGCCAGCTCCCGGACTTTCCACATACTTATAAATCGATCCATTTCACTGCACGGTTGTTTTGTGATGTATTATAAATAAAATCACTGTAATTATACGAAAAATAACATAAAAATTAACTATAAAAGCGAGCTGATGATTTGGCTGACATTCTCGCAAAATGGCGAGAGACAAATAATGTTACCACTATCGTGTAATCCGTTAAAAAGGTAATTTATAATCTGTCATATCAAATCAAAATATTAAAAAGCGCGGGAAATTATAAAAATCTTAGTATGGTATCCCTAAGTCACAGTTTGATAGTTGTAAAATAATGTTGTAGCAGTAGTTTGTTTTCTAAATTTTACACCAAATATCAATTTACTTGAAATTTAAAATACTGTTTATTAATTTCAACTTTAAAGACTTGAAAATTATTTGAAATAAATTTATTTTTAGCAAGTTTAATGAAAAAGATTTTTTTTTCAAATTAAGTTTAAAATTTATTATTTTACAATATTATACATATTTACAATCGAAAATCTAAAAACTAATGAATTATAGATTATTGTGATTCCCTGGGCAAAAAATGAACCAGCGCACCACCACCACCACCACTTAAGCACCTTTTTTCCTATTCCTCCTAAGAGGATAAAAAATGGTAAAAACCTGTCAAAGGTCGTCTGTATAGGTAGCACGGTTTATTATCACGGCGTACTAAAGGGCTACCCCTATTATATACTCTTTGGCTAACCCCTGCCCCCTTCGTCACAGCAGCTGGGTTCACTCCGTTGTCCTACCCTGGCGCGGCTTTTACTTCAGGAACTTTGCACAGGTTGGCGGTTAATTCTGCCTCCTAGGACAGAGATTAGGTGATCTCTATATTTATTTTGTATACTATACTCTTATTAAATGTACGTTTATTTGACTCCATGCATATTACATTTTGTCTAATTAATATATTATCATTTAATTATTATATATTTTCCTACTTCGTATTATTTACGTATGAATGTATTTTATAGTCACTTATTTGTACCATAATCAGTCTATGTATAGTCGAATCGCGAAGCAGGAAGAATTTTGTACATTGACCTTTTACTACCTGTCTCTGTCACTCCGTCACGTCCGTCCGTATATATTTTGCGTCTTGCTCGTACGTACATTGTACGTAAGGTAGTAAAAGGTCAATGTACAAAATTCTTCCTGCTCCGCGATCCGACTATAGTAGGTACTACTACTTTTAATTATTTCCTTTTTTTTTAAATTAATTATTAAGGTTTGCGTTAAATGAAACACACAACAAAAAATCATTATTTATATTCAATCATTTCGGTTTATAAATAACAACAACATAATTATAATTTAATGTAATGAGTAGTAAATAGAAACAAACTATATTCCGCATACTTTAGGGTCTAAAGACGCTCCACACATTTACAATTTGCAGAACATTATGAGACATAAAAACATTAAATGACTCCGGGACCACTTATCGTTATTCGTTAAATATTAGATACTTTAACATAAACATGCCGTACTAATTACGTTTAAAATATTTATTAATTATTACATATTAATTGTTTAAAAGTAGTGCTGTATTAATCGATAAAGTAATATTTAATCACAAATAACTTTAGATTGACCGTTGGGTAAATGTACCTTAAATATTGAAGTATTAAAAAAAGTAATTTGGTTGACGTACATACCTAGCATTCTTGTAATTACATTATAATAAAAAAGAAATATTTATAAAAATTTTACTAAATATTAATGGGATTTAGAATTAAATTGTTTTAATTCTTATAAAATGACAATGTAATATGTAATTATGAATTTTAATTAAATCCTGTAATTATGAATTTTAATTGTAATTAATCAAGGGTATTTTACTAAAATTGTTATACAATTACATTTTACGCTTTATATTAAAAACAGCCTTCACAATAGGTATATTCAACCATTGTTATTTACTTTTTTTAAACTATATTAAGCTTATTATATACTGCATTATCTACACAATGTAACTTTAAATAAGTAATTACCTAATATTATTACTTAAACTATGCTATTATAATTATCACTTTTGTCGATAATCTTTTATCCATTAAGGTGGTGAGATACCACAGATTATTAATTCATAGTGTTGCCAGTTTATTATTTATAATTATTACTAACATGACCAAACACAAATTATATAACTTTTAGTAAGTTTGTAAATTTTTTTGCTTGACATCCTCAGGCGCGATAATACATTTTAGTCATTACATTTAAAAATGTATTGTAGTGAGTATACAATATTATTAATCTTCTAATTTGTTAACAATAATAAAACATATATTTTTTTTATAATAGCAATACTGTTGCCAACATAATATATTCGACTAGAAATACTTAAGGTGGACATGCATAGGTCGACTTTCATACATTTTTATTTTTGATTATTCTTGAAATGTATACATTTTTTTAAACATTTAATTTGTTTTATCATTTCTTTAGAGCTTTTTATATGGGCAATGTTCATGTCAGGCAAATATTTACATTGTTTATAGTATAAAATCGGCATTCAAAAAGTGACAGATTTACGTATGTGTGAGTTCTGAAGTTTACATTAGCATTGATAGATGTCGCCCGTGTCGCCCAAATAATCATAGACGTATTATACCTCTATGCAAATAATGCGTCGAAAATAAATTTTTTGCGCCACCTATCGTTAAAGTGTAAAAGTACTTCGCTGTTACATGATATAAATTTTATATGAAAAGGTAAGGTTCATAGGTATCTAAGAGGATTGTGAAATCACATTCAAATTTCAAAATTATCAAATGGTTTGATAAGGTTTAAATTAATTTAAACTTTTTAATGGTAGGTATTATTTAAATGTGACTTTACTCTGCAAATATGACTCAATTCAAAAATTAAGTTTTATATTTATTTTATCGTTATTTATTATATATCGTTATTTTTTATTATATATACATATTTAATATCTGTATGACCAAGCTTTGTTCGGTATTTTTTTGGTAAATCGTGTTTTGGGATTAATATCCCAAAACACAATTTACGTATCAAATATAATTATTTAGATACGATTAAATAGTGATGAAATATGAGTAACTGCCTAATATTTTTCGATCTTACCGATATAATAATAATAAAATATATATATATATGAACTGGTTATTGAAATAAAAAATAAAAAGATCTCCGAATAATAGTTTTTCTCACAAAAGAAGGAACTTGATAAAAAAGGGGAAAAAACTGAACTGGAGACAGGTGAATTCGAACCAGGGTCGCCCGAGTCGCCTTGAGTCGAGACCATCCCGCCTGAGCTATCGTTACCTAATAATTAATGGCGAATATTACATTCCTATTCTAATTGTAGGAGTTTTTAATTGCATGAAAACAAATAAGACGACATTTTCTAAAAATGGATCCAAGCTAAATCGATTCACCCTGGAAACGCTCTGTACACTAAACGGGTTGGCGGATAATTTCCGTACCATGACCATGAGTAACGATCGTTATCAAGTATCAATGATAACAACTGGAACTGACGGCTTTACGTGCTTTCCGAGGCACGGTGGGAGACCCACAAGGACATACACCTAGACCGGAAAATATTTGTACAAATACAAATATCTGTCCCGAACAGGAATCGAACCCGCGACCGCCGCCTGCGCGCAGCGTTTTGGCGGCTAATCGCACCACTACACCAGAACAGTCGTCAATTACTTTTTTTTATACTTCTCTTTTAGGAATTCTTTACATCCCATTTTATAAATCTATATCTGTAAAAACTACACATCATAAATAAAAAAGAAACAAACGCCTGTACGTAAATCGCTCCCCTCACAGTATAATATGGTAATGTGGTAGGTACTACGACAGTTTTCGTTTTATTGCATAATGGTGTTTAGAGTATTAATTACCATCTTGTATATATTTTTGTATTTTTTCTACGTATATTTATAACAATACACTAATTTCAATGGTACCGTAATGAATATACAATATTATTCTCATAAAATATAAATACAATTTTTGCACGAATAATACAATATTATTGAATTGTAACTTATAACTCTGCAAATAAGACTCAATTTCAAAATGAAGTTTTATATTTATTTTATTGTTATTTATTATAAGTATATTTAATATCTGAATGACCAATCTTTTTTTTGGTAAATCGTGTTTTGAGATATTATAAATAGATACGATTTACATACTTACTGATGAAATATGATTAATATTTTTCGATCTTACCGACATAATAATAAAAAAATATGAACTGGTTATTGAAATAAAAAATAAAAAGAGCTCCAAATAATAGTTTTTCTCACAAAAGAAGGAACTTTAGGATAAAAAAGGAAAAAACTGAACTGGAGACACCAGGATTCGAACCCGGGTCGCCGAGTATCTCGACTCAAGGCGCGAGTCGCCTTGAGTCGAGATCATCCCACCTGAGCTATATACTATAATACGACATTTTCTAAAAATGAATCCAAGCTAGATATATACGTGTGTAATATTATTGGAACTGTAAAATAATCAAATAAATGACAATCTATTAGAGCTTTCAAACATAATATGTATATGTATGTTTGTCCTTACATTTCTCCGAAAATATGCGACCGCTCATTTTACTGGCTTACATTTATTTCAACATAGGGAACAAGTTTCATTAAAATAGTTTTAATAGTTTTTAAGATTTGGACAAGTGTTCGTTGTGTTGGATAGTCCATTTACAGAGGAAGGCTATAGGCTATATAACATCACGCTACGACCAATAGTAGCTGAGCATTCATAAGAAACATTACAAAAACGGGAAAAACATTATTTTTTGAGAGATTCCGTTACGTAAGCTGCGCAAACAGTTAAAGTTATTCAAAAATTATGTAAGTACAACGGAATTGATTAAAATTAAAAAGTTCAAAAAAAAAAAATAGTCCGCGACAGCATATATTCTCTTGAGGTTGACTCAATATAACCATTTTTATAGTAATCAAGTATGTTCTAAAATAATGTGTTATTTGCGAAGGTGGTTTTATAGTCATGATATAAATCCTTATCCAAATAAATCTTCATCACAAATATGCCTTTTTGAACGAAATTGTCCTTAACATCATTTGATTTCAATGAATTATCTTAGAAGATATCATAGTTTTAAAATAACTCCGCAACGAAATAATGATCATAAAAAATTAAAAGGTGATTTTATTGCATTTTTATTAGCCAGGCATAATCCTTAGGAGTACAAAAATACTTCATCAACGAGGCAACTATATGAAAATAAACTTTGTCTTTTATAGCATTTAATTTGAACGCATAATTTAGAAGATAATGTAAAATCATATGAAACTATGTAAGTCACGCCGCGCGCAGACACAAGTCGCCTGAGTTTTATCGTTTGCTGTAACAATTAATGAAGCACATGGGCAAACATTTAAACACATACCTAGAAATCGATTTATGTCAAGACTTCTTTTCACGCGGAGAACTACAATATGTTGCCTAATCGAGATCAGGTTGCGGAGAAAACCAGTATTTTCTTCTCCTTGGTTGGTTAATATTGGTTTTAAAATATTTAAGTACGTTTTTCCTTCAAATTAACGCGGGTGAAACCGCGGGGCACAGCTATATTAGTAAATAAAAAACGCTGTTGTTATTGTGTAGATTATTACTGTACTGTATTGTATATCTGCCTGTAAACAATCCACTGCTGAGCGAAGGCCTCTTCTCCATAAAGAAGAAGGGTTGGAGCTTAATCCACCACGCTGCTCCACTGCGGGTTGGCGGATAATTTCCCTACCATGAGTAACGATCGTTATCAAGTGTCTATGATAACAACCGGGACTGACGGCTTTCCGTGCTCTCCGAGGCACGGTGGGGAGACTCACAAGGACATACACCCAGACCGGAAACAAATATTTGTACCAATACAAATATCTGTCACGAACGGGAATCAAACCCGCGACCGTCGGCGCGCGGCGCAGCGACTACTCGCACCACTACACCAGAATGGTCGTATATATATTATTATATGATTTATATGTAAATAAATTAATATATAATAAATGAATTAAATGAAGACGTAAAATAATAGTTTAAAATTAAAATCCATTAATCAGACATAACTGAATACACATTCAGTAAGTAAAACTTGTAAAAACAACAAAGAATTAATTCGGAGCGAAACTGCGAAAGTAAAACATTACACGTGCGTATCGGCTGCGTTGCTATCCACATACCACATATACAAAAATACCGAATAGACGAGCGCGGGACGCGGTATGAAGCGGGAGGAGTATTATATCCGAACTAAATAATTTTAAAAAATAAGAAACAAAACGAGACAGTTTTTGTTGCAATGCCATCTAGTTCAATTTTATAGTAAACAATTCGTGATTTATGTAAGAACCACAGAATTTGGATAACAACTCTGATGTCAGTGTGTGCGTGAGTGTTGCGTATATACAGTAATCGATATGACAGATATTATTATTAGACTATTTGACTAAATGGCTCCGTTTTAAAGTAAACTAATGATGTGATAAAATAATAGGCATTGATATACATCCGCTAAGTGTAATATTTTTAAAATCTGTGCATAGCAACATTGCAAAAATATCAAAAACCTGTCGAAAGCCCGAACAGCGCCATCTAGCGGGAATATGTCCAGGAGGAGACGTTGTAATGACCCTTAAGTGTAATTCCTAGGGCGCGAGTCTACTACAATCTTGTCTAAATTGTTTATAAGTGATCGACCATTGACATCATTATGACATGACATATACATCATCAGTATCAACAGACATTGTTATGGTTAATTTTGAAAATTTAGTTAATCTACTGTCTTCACAGAATCTACAAAAGATTCTCGCACCTGATATAAATCATTTAAACCTTCAAAAAATTTAATCAATTACAAAAATTTAGCAAAACCTTTGATCTTGATTTTTTAAATTACTTTTTTAATAGAAAAAAATTACTGGATGACAGCATTTTAAATCCCTCCTACCTATATCTAATAACTAATTCATTAGCTACATCAAGACTTATAAATAAATCACTATATACTATAAAACAAAGTCCTCCGCCGCGTCTGACTGTCTGTCTGTCTGTTCGCGATAAACTCAAAAATTACTGCACGGATTTTCATGCAGTTTTCACCAATAGATAGTGATTTATGAGGAAGGTTTAGGTATATATACATACTCCGGACGCAGCCGGGGCGGATCGCTAGTATAATATATACTAGTCGAGTATGCCTATAGGGCAAATGTATGTTTTGTTTCTAATGAGTGAAAACTCATTAGAAGGTCATACATCATTTCTTTGCGAGCTGATCGTTCTGCGGTTGAGCGTAATATTGCCATAATTCTATTGCCTTGTTTGCTACCACATCTTCGCACTTCTCCGGTATCTGAAAAAAATTAAATATTGTTAATATTAATATATATAAATATGTTTAATACACACACACACACACACACGGTCATCTGTTCCTAAGGTAGGCAACTTAATGCCTGTGATTTAGGTAACAGCCGACTGATATATATATTTTTTGTATTAAATATATGTATAAATAATACATATATGTAGAAATAAATATATGTATAATACAACCAGACAATATAATACAACCCACCCCGAGGTGGGAATCGAACCCACAACCGTGGAGCAGAAAGCAGGGTCACTGCTATCTGTGCCAATGGGCCAGTATATTTCACAAACATGTATCAGATTACACAAAAATCCGATGTAGGTAGATTTAAAAAATTATCATAATACTGAACGAACAATATAATTTAAAAAAATAGTTTCCACAGCTTTAAAACGAATGTCGAATGTGAAAAAATTCAAAAATAAATCGAATCAATAACAAAACTAAACAAAAGAAATAATGTGCTCCTAAGCTCCAACCTAACAACCTTCTTCTATATGGAGAAGAGGCCTTCGATCAGCAGTGGGTGGTTTACAGGATACAGAGAAATTTATATGCTTTTTAAGTTTAGGTCAGTTCATCCTATCTGTGCGGTCTCTTGAAAGTGAGTTATGTTATTTATCTGTACTTACTTCCGATACACATTTTAGTATTTCATCTGCAGTTTTAGCTTTAAGTATGTTCCTTCGTAAAGTGATAACCAGCGTTACCGCCACAAATGATAGGATCTTAGGCGCCCCACTGCAGATTTTATCCCAAATTCTGAAAAAAAAAGAAAGATTTTTTTACAGAATTTATGCCCAGCGGTTACTTGGTATGTCAATCTGGTTTTTGAAATATGTTCATACTATATTATATAATTTAATAGTTTCAGCGTGAATGAGCTAGGAAAATAAAATAATACTCACTTCGTTAGTGAAGTGTCATCCAATACTCCGGCGAAACAGCAATTGAACCATTTTGTTAACGGCAATACTTCCAACGCTTTTTTCTCGATTATGTGACTGAAACAAAAAAAAATTAATCAATGCATTAAAGTTTAAATCTTGGTCAGTTTTTAAGCATTGGAGCCTCAATAAGATAGGTTTATTCAAAGGGAATACAGAATAACATAAGCTGATAAATGAAAAGAAAGTTAAAAATATTATATTAATAAAAGTAATTAAGCCGAATTCTATAATTATATAGAATATTCTTCCTACCCTCAATTTTTCTAGGGTGGATATCTTGCTCCCGGGTCATTTACTGATTCAATATAAAAAGAAAAACGATATTTTCTTCCTGGATCAGTGACGAATTATACTGGGAGTCTATACGAAGTCCAAGACACACCGTAAAAATTTATGACATGGTCATGCAAATGTTTGCTATTAGTGGACAGGAACCCACGAATATAATCTAATGCTAGATTTAATGTCCACTCTTTTAATCTGTTTTAAAAGACTACACATCAATTTCCTATTCAAGTGTAGCTGTTTTATTTGAGTAAGTTCTAATCACGTCGAAACATGGAGACAAGAACTGTCCTAACTGTCAAAATCTATCTATATATAAATTTTCATAGCAAACAGTTCAGTAATTTATTGAGAAAGATTAACAAACATGCATCCTCAAAAACTTTGGTATATACATTGACTAGCTGTTGCCCGCGACTTTGTTCTTGTGGAAATCTATCCCAAGTGAATCGCACAAATTTCCGGGATAAAAGGTAGACTTTTGCTATTTCCGGACTATAACTTATCGCTGTGCCAAATTTCACTTAAATCCGTTCAGCCGCTCTGGCATAATTGAGTTGCAAACATCGATCTAAACTTTCGCATCTATAATAGTAGTAAGATAACGCTTAACAATATAGCCCATGATCGGATGATATTCTTGAGTAGGGAGTTCGGAAACGGACAACAGAAACATAAAACTAGACCTAGGTCTAGGTCTAGACCAGACTATAAACTATAGGAATAGTAGTAAAATAAACAGCAGTAAAATTACTTATAAAGTTCCGCATCCTCTTTTTCCAGCATGCTCTGAAATGCTTCTTTTAATTTCGGCAATTCCTTCTGCGTGTTCCGAACCGTTTCTGTCAACATTTTGCTGAACCAGTACACGTCCACGTCATCGTCGTACAATTGAATTAGAGTGTTCGTTATCGGTAGAAATGTGTCTGCTAACTGTAAATTCGAGATAAGTAAGTAATATATCTAATGTATATAATCATTTTGTAGCCAGTTGTTCAGAAAATAAAGGGAATTTTTAAATTTCGCGGGTTTGGAGAGTCCGATTGTCATTTTTTTAAATGACCGACTGAAAGTTCGGTTTCGGTTTAGGCCAGTTTTGGCCAAGAAATCTAGTTTCGGCCTTAGTTTCGGTTTCGGCCAAAAAAAGAAACTTTCGGTTGCACCGAAACTCGAGTATTGAACTTCATTTTGTTGAGTTTTATTTTTAAATGACAAATTTACGTGTTTATAGGTAATTGTCGTTGGATTATATGACCTTTGTTTATTTAATTTTAACTATGTGAGAATGCGTAGGTATAGCTTATGCGAATTACCTACTCAGTCATCTCGCCTCGTCCATTCCCGTTGATCGCGCATGGTGCCCAGTCAGTTTGGATAGGTACTTAGTGTTTTTTTTTTTCTTTTTATAATTCATATTTATTTACCCCAATAAATTTCCTCTAATTTAGAATCGGTGGTAGTTTTACCTTTACAAAAATAAAAAAAATTTAAAAAAAATTTGAACAATAACTTGCTTGGCTTTGAAAGTTTGTGTCAAATTGATGGTTTTATTAATGGGAATAGAAATGGAAATAATATAGCACCCAAATGCTAATTCTGCCCAGTTACCTCAGTGGATGTGGAGCGATCGTTTTCCAGTTATAAAAATATTTTAAACTAGCGGCCCGCCCCGGCTTAGCACGGGTATTTAACTAAAATTTTAAAAATTATAAATTTATATTTTTTATCACCTACATGCGCCATCTATCGTATAATGGTAATAATATCGTTTTTACCCGACTGCGACAGAAGGAGGGTTATGTTTTTCGAGTGTATGTATGTATGTATGTATGTATGTATGTATGTATGTATGTATGTATGTATGTATGTATGTATGTATGTATGTATGTATGTCCATTTCTTTGGCACGCCCTACAGCCCAAACGGCTGGACGGTTTTTGACATATGAGGTGTCGTTGAATTCGTCTAAATTGTAGTAGTGACATAGGCTATATAAATTTTCAAAATGGCGCCTGCAAATGGCGGAATGAGGGGGGGAGTTGATTTTTTTTTCTTACTGTAGCAATATGGGTATCAAATGAAAGCTAGTAAATTGTTTTATTATTTTTAGTTTATAATAAGAGTATTTTATGCAGTCGGGTTTTTTGATTTTTTTAATTAAGCATACTTGTTATATTTAGTGACATTTAACATAATAGTACCTATATTAATTGAAAATGATGTTTATCTAAAATATTAAAACGATTTCTATTCCTATCCGACATATTTAGTAAACTTTTAAGTTTAACAAAATAATAACTCAAAAATAAGTTTTGTGAGTTTTTAAGATTCCTTAGACCAGATGGCGTTGGCGGCGTAGGTACCTATTTCTATTTTCTTAAATATTTATTTTTAAATTTAATTACAATGAAACAAAAACTAAATTATACTGTGAGTTATGTTTAATTTTTATGTATTAAAGTTATTAACATTGGTTTTGTACTTTTTACGACGAACGAAAATATATATATATATATATATATATATATATATATAAATATATATATATATATATATATATATATATATATATATATATATATATATATATATATAAAGTCGTGTTAGTTACACCGTTTATAACTCGAGAACGAGTGGAACGATTTTTATGATTTTTGTGTTTTTGGATTTGTCTTCGTCGGGAATAATACTTATTAAAATATGGTATTCATCAATGAGAAAATAATTAATAAAAAAAAACAGTTCAAATGTTTCATCCGTACTATCTATATACATATATATGTATGTAGATAAAATTTTAAAAATTATACATTTATATTTTTTATCACCTACACCTGCGTCGACACTGGAAAATATTTTATAATAGACGGATTGAGTGACAGATTTATTATAAATTTTAGTTAAAGACCCGTGCGAAGCCGGGGCGGGCCGCTAGTAGTAAATAAGGTCAGAAAATAGTTTTTATCATTAATTTTACTCAATATAAAAAAAAATCATCACATTATCCAGTTTGTACATAATTTTTAAATGGACACATGTAATAGTAATACTTACATTATAATTAGTTTCAGGGAATCTAGGTGGTTTCCGTTCCTCGTTTTCCAGAAGCCACATTGCCAGCATGACCTCGCTCTTAGGAGCATCACTTTCAACTAGTTCGAGCAAATCCACCGCATACAATATTTGGTTGTACTGGTCTTTTCGCTGTTCAGCCACAAACTCGTGGGAGTCTGGATATACTGGGAGAATGTCTATGAGAAAAGGTTTTTATATGTTATACACAATCTTACTTGATAAAAATTAAATATGAGACCTAAATTGTATAAAGATAATTAACATTTTTTTTTTACGATTATCGAAAGATTTTTTTCTTTTATTGTTATGTTGTTAGAGGTTTTTTTTATAGATAGGTTGTTAGGTATTTTTTTTTTTAGTTACAACCATAAAGGTATTTATACCTCTATAGTTACAACGCGTCGACCCTAGTTAAAAAACTAGTTATTGATAAATGCCTTTGTTAAAACTAGAAGTAACGCTCAAAAAAAAAAAAGACCTAACAACCTATCAATAAAAAAAACCTAATAACATAACATTAAAAACATATCTTTCTATAATCGTATAACAAAAAAATTATTCGTACGATAATTTTTAAATTTTTTTTTTCAAGTCAAATAAGGTCATGCGCCATCACAAAAACACTAGTTATGATGTTTTGTAGTCATAAACCACCTCTAAAAAAAAAATCAGCCCCATTATGGCTGGTGACGCGATACTGAATAAGTACGATAATTTTTAAAAAAAAAAATTTTTTATGTCAAAAAAGGTCATGCGCCATCATAACAACACTAGTTATGATATTTTGAAGTCATAACGCACCTCTAAAAAAAAATTAGCCCCAAAATCGGTGCTGGCGCGATACCGAATATTTACCAAAATTAAAATAATCAGCAGAATATATGTATAGTATTGTTTTGATTAGTAAGAATTGAGTCATTTAATTTATATAACTGTATTAAGAAAAGGAAATAGTCTTCGTAGAAAAAGTTGTAAGGTTTCACGTTTTTGTGAAATCAAGTAAATTCAATATTCCACATATTAATAAGTCTCACTCAAAAAATTATGCTCAAGCAAAGATGATTGGGTTTAAATACACGGGCCCCGTTTCGCGCAGGGCCTGTAGCTATTGCTACTGTAGCTACGTGGTTAATCTGGCACTGTCCACAGATGTTAAGTTAAACTTGAATGTAATATCAGGTGTATATAACCCTTAAGTGAAAATGTTCATTATATATAAGCAATAATAAAATTAGTTTAATAAGACTGATAGTCGAGAATTTAGTATCTATGTTATCGTTTGAAATCTATTTCTAAATGAGCGCAAATAAAATAAATATAAAGTTTACCATACTAACCAAGTAACACTTTCCACACCAAATTTCTATATGCAGCGGGTACTGTGAAACGTAAGCAGAACTGTTTTAACTTAACCCTGTCCCAGGGCTTTTCTTTCATGAGTATTTCCAGAGATTTCTTTTCCTCTACACCCCGGCAGCCGACTTTTTCGTAATAAGATGATCGAAAATTCCTTTCGTCCGTCATTATTTTGAACTAAGGAAACAACTTAAATACTTATTGAAATTCGATATGAAAGTCCATTATTTATCTCGCATTAACACTTATTAAATGCAATACACGGAGGTAGCAAATTATGTGAAACAATTTTTATTTTGATATATTATTAGGATGTTATATTCCCGTATTTTGACAGTGACAGTGACATTACTTTTATGTTACCTATGTAAAGCTGGAAACAAATGACGGACCCGTCTATATGTCGCTGTTCAAAGCCGCTTCCGATAAAAATGCGCTGTCGTTTCAGACACTTTTTGCCTCATATTAATGACACTATATCTCTGATACTGTTATCTTGGCTTTAATTCATTGCTATTATTCAATGAAAATAATAGTTCATCGTAATCGCGATTTATTTAACTCAACTTTAAGTGCCAATCGGTAATTTGATTTTATCCAATATAAAGCTTTTAAAACCATATTACCAAAAAAAAAAGAAGTCGGTTTATGGACAATAATTTTACGTGATACGTCATGAGAAAACATTGATTAAAGATAGCATACTTTTATGAATTGAATTATTATCAATGAATTATCATTATTACATGCTTTTTATTTTGTATAATATACAAATAAGGAGTTAATTGAAAATTACAATTTTTTCGATAAATTAACATAATTCATGTCCTATTATTCTCCTCGAAAGAGTTAGTATTCAATGTGACGTTATTGTCCTTACTGAACGTTGGCTCAGCAAAGTAGCATACGCATTTATTTGCACTCGTTGGTTTAAATAATTGTCCTCTTCTACTCGGAGACATCTGCCGATGGAGTGGAAGAGAGAAGAATAGAAGTGTCACAAGCCGAACGCTTAGGCCGATCGTGCGTCTCTATCATTTGTTTCACGCTCTCGCTCGCGGAACGTGACAATGAGTCGTGCTTTTTCTTGCGTGCAGCCGGTTTTCATCGATTTACAAGATGTCATCACTTTAAAAAAAAAGGGAATTCGATTATAAAACGTTAAAACAATTTGCATTACAAACTAAAAATCAGTCCGATAGTTTGTTCACTGCTTAAAGGATAGCAGAAATGAATTAAAGCTTAAACAAAACTATTGTGTTGGAAAAATATATCTAAAATTATCAAATCTAAGACTGCTTTTAGATTGATATGTTATTTAAACGTTTCGAATTACATTTTGTAGATGAAACAATAAAAAAAACTTGTACCTACTTAGAAAGAAATTTACCAACCAGATTTCGTATAAAAAAACCTTATAAAAATTGTATATTATGAATTATTACGATAGAATTGAGGAATTTATTTAACGAAAACGAAACTGTTACATAGTACAATAATAAAAATAATCCATTTTCAAATATTGACAAAATACTTTTTTTTTCGTAGCCATGGCAATGGTAACAAGCTTAACAGGATAACGGGACTGTATTTTACATTGAATTAAAAATATACATAAAACCATTAATAAATTATAAAAAATAAATAAAAAATGGAAATACCCAATTCTATGGTAAGTGATCCTGCTTACATAGAAACGAAGAAAGCTGAATTAAAAGAATTCTTCAAAGACGCTAAATTCCCCCAGAGTGTTATTGATAAAGCCATTGAAAATGAACTCAAGCCATTGACCCAAAAAATTAATATAGAGAGGCCGTATATAGCAGCGTCAGCCCCAGGAGCGGTAAAGTCGGAATATGAGGTCATGACGGGTCAGCCATTTACCAATGTCGAAGATCATAATAAACCGTTGACCACAGAAGAAATTAAGGATATCCTTAAAGACAGTCCAATTATAGCTGAAAAAGCTCGTCAGATACAAATTGTTATTAATCAAGAATCGCATAAGGATATCGCAGTTCCACTTGATAAAATAAATTTATCGAGCTACGATGATCTTCAAGCTGCACTCAAATCAGCGGATGGTGATATTAAAAAACAAGATACAATAAAGTATAAAAATATGCAAGTCTTGATGAACGCTGCAGCGGAATATAGATCTAAAAGTCAAATTCATAAGTCAAACGTTGTAACTGAGGAAACTGGATTTGAAGAAACAAATTCAAGCGATGAAAAGGAGTTTGAAGCTATTGATAAAGTTGTTACAGAATACACTAATAAGTCATATGAAATAAGATTTCAAGAGACCAAACAAATGTTACAGCAACTTGCAGATAAACATGAAGATCCTAATGAAAAGTTTAGAGAAAATCGTAAACTAGAAATAAAAGATAATCCAATTTTAAAGGAATCGTCAATTTGTTTGGTTAAATCGCCAAAAGGCCAGTCATCTTTTGATATGATTAAAGAAAGTTACGCTATTAATGATGCTTTAAATATACCTTTAAAGGATAATCCAATTAATCTTGATCTCAGCGGTAAAATGAAAAATAAAGTAGACTTAGATAAATTGAATAACAAAACTGTTGAAAAAATATTTCCTAAAAGTCTTGAAGTTAAACTTAAAGACACTGAAAACGTTCTCAGTGAAATAAATTGTATTTTAAGTAAAGATGAAATTAATAGTGACAAAAATTACAAGTCTACTGAATTATTAAGTTCTATATATAAATCTAAAGAAATAAATCAAGTTCAAGAACACAATGATACTAGTAACGCAGTTACAGTTAACAACCAGAAAGTGAAATATGATGAAAAAATGGAAGAAACCCTACACAATGCTCTAGAGAATATTTATGAAGTTACTAAAACTGAACATAATGAAAACAATGAGCTCGAGTTTAAGGAAATGAAAAATCTCGCTCGTAATATTGTAGAAGGTGCTGAAAATCTAAGCACGCTTATTAAAGAAGATATAACAAACAAACTAAATAGTATGAATGAGTTACTTAATGATGTCAATGAAGCTTTAGAAAATTCTAGAAAATCCAGTCTAGCTTACAAAAAGTTGAAAGAAGAAGGTGAGATTCAAAAACTCCTTAGGGCAAAAGCACAGGATAATATACAAAAAAATATAAATAGTGCTGATAAAGAAGAGAAATCTGTTTCTCAATTAGAAATAGATGATATTCATAGCGCAATTAATAAGTTAAAAGCTGAAATTACATGTCACGAAACAAGAATAAATACTAGTAAAGCTAATTATGAAACAAGAAACCAAGAATGTAAGGACTTTATAAAAGAATTGGATGGAGTCCTAGAAAAATCTCATAGCATTTTGCATCTAAAATCTTTATGCAATACATTACAAGAAGAAGTTAACTCTACCAGTGTCGAAGAAGTAATACCAGATAATGGTAATAAAGAAAAAGTAGAAAGAAACAAAAAGATTGATAGACTTTTATATGACATAAAAGATAAAATGAAAGACAACAAAGAAGTTTTACGTCTTGCAAATAATTTGCTAAGAAGGGAAGAGAATAAGAAAGCCCCATCATCAAAGGCAATATCTCATGTTGAAACAGATGATAAAGCGAAAGGTGATTACGCGAGAAATGATGAAATATTAGAGAAAACTGAAATAGTACCACCACTGGTTGAAGAAATAACAGGTAAACGAAAAATCATTACAAATCTTAGAATAGATTAGATAGTTGTATACCTGAGAAGCAGACAACCGTGTGAATATGTTTAACATATATATAACATATTATGTAAAATATATAAGTATTTAATAATATACAAACTACTTTTAAAGTAACTTTTTAAATAGGTTAATTTTCGAGATAAAAGCCGTCTAAGCATATAAACACGAACCTTGTGCATCAATAACATCAGTGTGGATAAAGATTAATTTAGCAAAATATCATTAAGATTAAATATTCATTCTAGACAAAATGGAAGAAGAAGATAAGAAAAAGCGAGAGAAAGAAGAAAAGCAAAAAGAGTTTCAAATGAAAATAGACAAGGAATTTGAAGAAATGAACAAGGGCCCTCGAATGACAAAAGAGTTTATTAGAAATCTTTGCAAGCAGCACAAATTATATTGCACACCTTATCTAAATGATATACTTTATTTACACTTTAAGGTAGGTAAAGTAGTTGTAATAAGTTAGTTAAGAGGTGAAAAGGTGATAAAAATGATTCTGTTATTCAGTATGCTACGCACTTACCATTTACTACTACGCGCATATTATTGCATACATACAAAATTGTGTGTTTTGGTATGAAAGGTCAAGTTAGCTGATGTAAATATTAGATTTAAAGTATGAAACCGTAAATATTATCTTTTTTGGAAACAGTTTTTTCTTATTATAGATAAGAACAGGAGTTTTGAGGTATCGATAGGTAGGAAATTCTATCTAATGAAAACTAAGCGAAGTTCGGATTCAAACCCACGACTGTAGGTTTGATCTAGGCATTCTTATTACTGGAATATCTCGATCAAGAACAGTAATAATCAGATGAACAATGTGGAAAACTACTGGGTAAAACAATTGAAACGTAATTTTATTTTAGGGTTTTTCAAAAATCGAAAATTTAGAAGAATACACAGGTCTGAAATGTATCTTCTTAGAGAATAATGGAATTCAAAGAATCGAAGGCCTAGACACGTTGTCCGAACTCAAGTGTCTCTATCTACACTACAACATTGTGAGGAAGATTGAGAATTTAGGAGGATGTCCCAAATTGGATACTTTAAACTTAGATCACAATTTTGTGACGAAAATTGAGAATTTGGATGTTGTTCCCGATCTACAGACTTTGAGCATCAGTCACAATATGTTAAGCAGTGTTGGTAAGATGAAATTTAAATAATTAGGAGATACGCCTACGCATTAGCATAAGCCCTTAACATAGAAACTGTAAATTATGTAAGAATTCACAAATAGTTTGGTTTAATTTATTTATTGATTTAAAAAATAGTTGTTGTTTCTAATTAGATGTCTATATTTGCAAATATAATAAATTATAAGCGACAAAAAAGTATATTAATAATATGGAAAAAGACCTGACAGTTTGATGCTGGTTCCCTGGGAAAGCGGACGGCCGTTTTTGTAGGACGTAATCTGCGTCGACACACTGGCTCTCTCTCATGTTAGGGAGACAGTCTCAAGAGTAGGTCGCGCAGAAAAAGCAAAAATTGCTAAATGACAAAAATATTCGTCACATATTCCAAATAATAACTTTGTGCCGTTTTCAGTCAGAGATATCTTCTAAAATAATTGACTCCACGACTTATAAGCGCCACTAGTGGCAATAGGGTTGGTGCATTTTTAACTAGAGAATCTAAATCGCGATATAACTGGGAAATGCTTTCTTGGAAACCAGCATCCTCGGCATCTTTCCACGCGGACATGCTTTACATGTTTGTCGATGGACATGTTTTGTCAATAATTAGTATTTAACTTTTTCATTGTAAATATATATAAAATTGTAAAATATAAAAAAATAAATTCTAACCGTAATTATGATATATTATATTTTCAGATGACTTAGATCAATTGAGACATTGCAAAAAACTATCAGTTTTAGATTTGTCGTACAACCGCATAGAAGATCCTCTAATTGTAGACGTATTAGCTGATATGGCTTTGTTAAAAGGTATGTAACGATCAAATTATTTAATAGCCATTATGTTTTTATCAGTTTTGCGTCATGCTCGCAATACATGTATGAAATGAAGACTCAATTTTAATTTTACCTCAGGATCTAATTTATAATTTTCATGTTGATAATTTAATATGGATATAATACTTTAGCAGCGATGTGTGTTTCAACAAACAGAGAAACGATGGAAATGTATATACTTGTAATTAGTGTTTTAGGCCCCTACAAAAATTCGTCGAAATATTCTGAAAAAAAAAGAACAATTTTCAAAAACAGACACGTGAAATTTACAATTTTAATATATGTATAACTTATAATTTAAAGGGCTTTGGTTTAAAAAAATAACTACGAATATTTTAATGTAAGGACGGATTTTCACCTTAAAAAGTTTTATACAGATAACCAATGTGTTTTTAGTGTTGGTACTGACCGGGAATCCGGTGGTACGCAATATCCCAGCGTATCGCAAAACGTTAACCCTCCGGCTTAAGGAATTACTGAACCTGGACAACCGACCGGTATTCCCGCGTGACCGCGCTTGTGCCGAGGCGTGGCAACGTGGTGGCGTGCAAGAAGAAGTCGCGGAAAGGCGACGGTATTTATCATATATATGTATACTACTGTGTGTTGTTATAACATAGGTGCGACAGCTGATTATATATGCTTCAAGATAGATTCTATATGCTAGCGAATTTAGGGTCACGCCATAAATGTAATAAAATCATTCCGCCATAATGTACTGTATCAGCCTGTAAACAACCCACTGCTGATCGAAGGCCTCTTTTCTATATAGAAGAAGGGTTGGAGCTTAATCCACCACGCGACTCCACTGTGGGTTTGCGGATAATTTCCCTACCATGGGTAACGATCGTTATCAGGTGTCTATGATAACGGTTATAATCTGCCCCGAGCGGGAATCGAACCCGCGACCGTCGGCGCGTGGCGTTGAGGCGACTCCTCGCACCACTACACCAGAACGGTCGTTTATGCCCTATCGTATATGCCGTATATGCCTTAAGTCATACTAAATCGCAACTTTTTCGTTTCTACAATCAATTTTAAATTACTTTATGATCTTGTATTCTTACTCATATGATCATATGACACATGACGTCTACAAGAAAAAAAAAATTGTTAACATAGTATTAATAACATTATTAACATAGTGCTTAAAACTATCATGTAGTGTATGTTTGTGTGTGAATTTTATAAGTAGAGCTAATATAGTCTTTAATATATCACGGCTTTTATTTTATGAAACCTAAAATGTGAATCGTAAATTGATACTTGATAGTAAATTTTGCAGGTGGATAGCAAAGGACCAAGAAAAGGTTATGGAGAGTGTTCGTTATTTGATAAAGATGCGCGATGAAAACAAGGCGAAAAGAGAAGCGCGCGAAAAGAAGGAACGTGAAGAAATGGGACTTCCGCCGGTGGAGATAAAGGTTTGAAATCTATTATTAGACAACATAATTTTAATTTTTTTTTCAATCTTTAAATCTCAATTTTTTTATAAAACTGCGAAACAAATTCTCAAAATAACTAAATAATAATATTATTATGTTTCATTGTTTGTGCCTTTGAGGCTGATTTATTTATTTGCACTTAATTGCACACCACAAAAAATAGTATATAAAATACAAAAGAGAGGTTAATGACAATTTTTCTATATGTTAGTTGGATAGGCAAACTGGCAGACGTTCCACCTGATGGTAAGTGGTCGACGTCGCCCATGAACATAAACTAGTTTACCTGCAACTAGCCCAGCCAACTCATTTATGTGTTGCCTATCCTGAGACATATGATGTTAAGTCTCGGTGCCAGTAATTACACTGCCTGTCTTGCCCTTCTTTCCGAAACACAGCAAAGCTGTTTCACGGAAGAAATAAGCAAGATGGTGGTACCCATGCAGCCGGGAGCGCGGCACAGCGCATCCCTCCCACCGTTACTAGTTGCGAAGTACAAGGGACGGTCTTATGGCTTAGCCAGTAATGTTAGCCATTTCTTCCAGACAACCCGAAATAAGTTGATTATTTTTTTAATTACTTATTTTTAGTTGTCATTTAATTATTTACATACAGTCATGCCTTACCGTATATTAATATGAGGTAACTTCTCGGATATTGAGAGTGTAATTATTCGTAAGCATTATGACTTATTTAAAGGTCACATAAAAAAAAATCAAAAATATTTTATTCGTTATAAGGTGATTTACACACTCTCAACGAACGTCAAAAAAAATGTCTCGGTAGACATCTACAATTTCATCATCTATTTCATCATCGGCTTTACTAAATATAGCAACAATATAATAATTTCCCTAGTGTAGGCTGAGAGAAAAAAAGCCGGAGGAAAAAATACTCTCGGTACTCTTTTTAACCCTTATCATATTTTATACAAACGTATCTTAAGATAGGCCGAGACGTTGTGTCGGGGCCTGGAAACATACACAACATAAATATAAACAACTAGACCACGGCTAGCATCTGTCAGTATAGTCTTTATAAAACTGTTTCATAAGCGGGGATCGAACCCGCGACCACTAGCACAACAGTCAGTTGCTGAGATAGATGTGTCAATACATCGTCGAGTCGACAATACCTATTCAACAACAATATCAGCGTAGATAACCTATATTATTTTTCAGGATAGTGAAACCGATTCTAAACAAAACAAAAATGACGTTGAAGCTGAAGACGTAAATATACAAGAAAGTGATCTGAAAACAAAATGTGGTGTGGCAGAGGATTTGCTAACTGAATCCGAACCTAATGACACTACTAGTGAAAGTGATTCTAGTGATAGTGACAATGATGCCAATGGTGAAAATATAAGTAACATTGAATGGTCTCAAATCGATAAAGGGAAGCACTTAATTCAGGAGCTAAGGGAGGAACAGAATAGTGAAGAACAGTGGAGTGGTTTTGGTATGCCCTCAAACGCTTGTGATAGGTATGTTGAAAAACAAAACAAAGGACTAACTTATAAAATATTTAATACATTTTATTTTATTTTATTGATACATATCTGTATACACATATATTGGCGATTTTTTTTCAGTAACACTTCTTCTGATTTGAACGCTATTAATAATTTGCTGTTTAATCAAACACCACATGTGGAAAGAAAAGGAATTACAGAAAAGTTAAAAGGTAAATATTTTAAATACTTAAATAATTTAAAACGTTATTTGCCAAATTGCGAAAAATATATTTACATAAATAGATACGTAATTATTTTTAAGCTAAACGTTCCTTGTTACAGAAACTAAAGTTGAGGAAACAGATAGTGATGAACCAGCAAAACGAAAGCCTCTCATTGAAATTATCGAATCATATAATAAAAGATCTCAAGAAAATGAAAGTAATAACAAAGGTAATAAAGTTTTAGTCGAAAAAGCTAAAACAAGAATTATCGGAGATGAAAATACAACGGATAAAACAAGGAATAACTCATCAAAACCAGTTATAATAGAACTTAATAATGAAGAAAAGGAAGAAGTAAAATCTAACAATTTAAAAGACGTGCAACATAATACCGATGTTCAAGAAACAAAACAAAGCAGTGATACTGAAAATGTTAAGTCTCACACGAGTAATCAAGGTGATGCTGAGAAAAGTGAATCAGGTATATAAGTTTATTTTATGTTACTGAGATAGGATTTTATTTTAAACTAATGTAAACATTGTAACCATGTTATTAACACGTTCCTTGCGGCATTATTTTCAAAGAACTTTATTCTGGTGCGTTGGAGATCTAAAAGATCTCGAAACTAACGTATGAGTAAACTGCGTATGAGACCTGATCAGTCTCCTAAAAAAGCAGTTTTGAAAATAATTTATATCTTCCTCAAAACCAATGATATATTTATGAATTTCTTGGGGGTTCAAGATAGCCTATTGTTCTATCTTTTGATAGGTTCGCACGCAGTTATCACATTAGGATAAACTACAAATACAAAACAAAAATTAGGTATCGATTATACCTCGTACCGCAACCGAAGATAGTTCAATTTGTGTAGCAACTAGTGATGGGAATAAAATAAAATCTCAGTTGTCGATAGAAAAAGTTTTATATAAAAAAAGTGGGTAACTTAAGATAAGTGCTTTTCATTGAAACATGGTAAGCATATTGATTGGTTTCATTGCGCACAAATGAACGCTTCATAACTACATTTATCCTATGATTCTGTTCTTGTCTATTTCCTTCTTTACCTGTATATACGATTGTTTTAAATGTGTATCAGATAATCAGAATATATAATAGTAATCAGAATCACTGCCACTATCAGTTAATGGAGAGAACATTTGAACATTTTCTAAAATTTTAATTTTACTGGTCGATGCAGCAGTATAATCCGGCATTGATTTTTTGTTTTATTTTTTACTATTTATTTCCAAATATTATTTATTCGTAGCATTTTCGCCAAAATAAATTGACTTTTTACACTTAATTCTTTTACAAAAACTCATTGTTCACCAATAAACTTCAAAATGTATTTAAGATATCTATACACGTGTATTTTTTCCAAATGTGCTCGCGAACGTCCGCATCGATAGTTAAACGACACTAAAACAAAGACACGTTGCACCAGCGCTCCCCGCCTTCCCTTACTTGCGGCTATGAGGTCTACGATTCACGAGTACTAACACGTCTCCTAACGCAAGAAATGAAAAATTTTATACTACAGTGCGTTGGAGACCTAATACATCTCAAAAATTTTTTTTAATGCCATTGGATCTAATTTTGAATAGGAAGCAAATACGTATATTTGTCTTACTTATATACAAAGAACTTTAGACGTTAGGACCTCCCGCACAGAGTGAAAAAACACAATTTTAGCGGCCGCACAATACGAAAGTCTCGCAAGAGATCGAATAAATCTCCTAACGCAGCGAAAGTGTTAAAGCCTCATTTATTTCTATAATAATTATATTAAATTAAGTCTTACATCTTGATATTTCTACTGTTTTGAGTAATTAATTGATGTAACATAATTTTTGTATAAAGGTAACGACGATGATGATGGTGTAGCTTTTATAAAATATATGAATCAAATGTGTTCTAAAACGGAAGACGATAATTTAGATTTAAAACCCAGCGCTGAAGATTTGGAAATATTTAAAGAAATTGAAAAGGAACAGAAGGAAAGAGAAGCTAGGATTGCTCGAGGAGAGCCGGCTGTTGATCCAATGGTATGAAAATATTGCACTCTTAATCGATAACTCCTTTTG
This sequence comes from Euphydryas editha, assembly GCA_036937285.1. Taxonomy (NCBI): domain Eukaryota; kingdom Metazoa; phylum Arthropoda; class Insecta; order Lepidoptera; family Nymphalidae; genus Euphydryas; species Euphydryas editha. Next base: position 15,067,797 of record JAUPFZ010000023.1, read on the forward strand.
TTCCTGTTATTAAATGATTAAATCTGAATTGAACATCAATCTTGTCTTACTTTGCTTTTATCGTCTGTTTTGTACGAAAATATACACCTTATATAAGTTTAAGGGAGCGCGGATACTTGCAAAAACATAGGATATCATAAATTATGTTTTGTTTATTATCTTTTATCTAATATTAGAAGCTGTACGACGCGAAGACAATGGAGGAGTTCCACAGGGCGCAGGAGCCAGTTCCCGCGCACGCGCTTGAAGAAAAGAATTTCGTCACGAACTATGATAAACATAATGCGTACGATCGAATCGCTCTTAGCCAGCTCACTGGCGGTGATGTTCCAGGTAATTAAGATTCTCGAACAAATCCATAAAAATAAAAATATATCCATTATATCCATTAAAATAAAGTTAAATATTAGTTTTCTTATTTATTGCAGTGTTTTTTTTTACGATTTTTGCACTATTATAAAAGATATGATATGAAGAACTATATATTTTTAATACTCGTTATTATCATTAGTATAAAATAAAGTTAAACATAAGTTATATAAAGACAATAATCACTCACCTAAATTACAGGATGTAATTGCACCTAATCAATGCTGATTTAAATTTTGCTAACTTGAGACGAGTCATGGTTGACAGATAATTAAATTTTAAAGTTATAGAAAATTGTCTTGTCTTAACTAAATTAGTTGTTCTTTTAATAGCTTACAAAGCATTAGCGTAAGATTAAGCTTACTAATGTTTCAGATGAGACTAAAGTAAAACTAACTCATGTACCGGGGGCTGTGCTATATCAATATGTAGAGAAACAGTTTCCAGTAACTGAACTACAGTACAATATTGGTGACGAAGAAGTTGAATCTGCACGTTGGTTTAAAATTAAAATTTACAATCGATAAAGTTGAAAAAGTTTAAGTAGATATAACTAGCAAAAACTTCATTCAAATACATATTTGAATGAAGAATGATTTGAATTCACTTTTAAATGACTAAAAATGGTCGTTTTAGTTACTAAAACAAATACATAATAATTTATCCATAAAAGTTGGTGTTAAAGTGGTCTTGATGACTGTGACTCTAGTTTTTAAAAGGATATTATTGTAATACATTTTGTTTTTCACAAGAATAATTAATTTCTAATTAAAGCATTAAATTAAAATTTTTAAAATTTATCTTTTTATCCAGTTTCATCAGCGGACACAGAATCCATACACGTTTCAAATGATTCGAATGAAAATAGCTCTGAAAGCGATATATTGGAATCTCCAAAACCGAAAAATAAACAAAATAAACGTGTAAGACCATGTACTGCTTCTAAGAAAGATGAAAATAAAATTATAAATGATGGTATCGACAAAGACAATAGAAATACTGGAGAATCTAAATCATGGAAAGGTAAGTTAATTAAAGACATTTCTATAGCAAAGTGGTATACTATATAGCATAAGAAGTATTTACAAATCTATATTAAGTATAGATTTGTCGAGTTAGCAACGCTGGTTTTCATGCAATTGATATGTTTGACGATTTTAAAAAGAGTAATTATTGCGTTTCTTGCCGCTTCCTCTAAGCAGAATCTACATTCCGAATTCGGTGCTAGCTTCACATTAACTATTATTATAAAGTGCTGATTTTAAATTATGTAAATTGAAAGCTTCAAGCGAGTCCCTTCATTGGTGTGATTCCCGCGCTTGAACTTTTTTTCGCGAGCGTTAGCTTTTATTTTGCGATAGCTCCTCAGATTATATTTACATGGTGTAAATAATTAACATATTGTTCATGTAATGCTCAAAGTAAATAGTCTAAATACATATCCAATTATTGCATTGTACCTACCTGGAACATTTTTGCAGAAGTTGGAGTGGGAATATACCCTGTACAAGTTGGCTTGATCTTTTTGACAGATGTAAATTTTCCGATAGACATAACTTTGCAATGACGAACATATTATTTTCTTAATTTAAATGATTTTAAAAATTGTAAAAATATTAAAAAATACATATAACACAAAAGTCCCTAAAGATTCAAGCGTCGTCCGAAAATTTTAAGACTTTTTATTGCTTCAAAGTAAAATTTAAATAGGAACTGAAAATAATCGACGCTTGTTCAATGTTACATCGGTCGGACGGATTTTTGTTTCGACCGTTGTAATATTGTACATATATTTGCATTTTTGATGTAGATAAGAGCTTGGAAGGAACATCTAGTAGCTACCAGTCTTCGTATGAAATATTCAGTAACATGGACCGTAACGAAGCAAAGAAATCGATTATAAATACTATTAATTCTTACGATGACAACAGATTCCCTTCCCAAGGTAAATACATTAAAGTATTATTGTTAAGTCATTTACATATTTTCTACGATGGTTTTGGTGTAGTGGTGCAAGTAGTCGTCTTAATTCTAGCGGTCACGGGATCCATTCCCACTGGGGATAAAGATTTGTATTTGTGCAAATATTTGTTTCCGGTCAGGGTGTATGTCCTTGTAGGTTTCCCCACCGTGCCTCGGAGAGCACGTAAAGCCGTCGGTCCCGGTTGTTATCATAGACACCTAGTAATTATCGTTACTCATGATAGGGATATTATCCGCCAACCCGCAGTGGAGCAGCGTGGTGGGATAAGCTCTAACCAGCTCTCTTCTATGTATATGGAGAAGAGGCCTTTGCTCAGTAGTCGGTTGTTTACAGACTTATACAGTACAGTATAGTTACATATTTTACCTGTTCCTAATACCTATAAACAATTTTTTATTACCATAAATTGTACATAAAAAATGTTAAAAGATGCAAGTCCTTGACATATGGACATTTTGATTTTCATATAATTCGTTAGACTTTTGTGAAATTGCACGAATAAAATAGGAACATGTCATCAATTCGTTAAATCTGTTATTGCATAAGTTTAAGACATTACTAAAGCGTGTTAGACTTACTAAAACATGCTTTACAGGCGTTAACTATTCTGATATGGACGAAAATGCTCGTATCGAGGATTCAGTGGCGACGGAAATTTTACAGAAGACTATGAAGTATGAGGAACAGGAAATGTACAAGCAATTGGATATGGTCACATCACATGCGAGCAGAGTCGATAACAGCACTAACGCTATCATTGAACAGATGTCGGACGAATTGGAAAACGAGTATACTGTAAGATATCTGCCATATTTTGGTTGAACAATATTTATTTATTTTAAAATGTTTGGTGTTTAGCATAAGTTTGCAGTAAGCCTACCAGAGCGGTCAAAGATCGCTTTTAAGACTTTCCCTCACGGTGAAAACATAGTGGAGACACTGTATTTGTTTCATCGGTACACAGTGTTTTCACAGTGTGATTATCAAAGTGACTACACTCATTCGGATGCAAAGTGGGTGACTGGCTTTTGCGCTGTTGGTGAAGGGGCTGGGCGTATTTACACAGTGTTTTCACTGTGAAGTGACCGCGAGGGTTAAATTATAATTAAAAAAATCAAAAAACCCGACTGCGTAAAATACTCTTATTATAAACAAAAAATAATAAAACAATTTACTAGCTTTCAATTGATACCCATATTGCTACAGTAAGAAAAAAAAATTCAACTTCCCCCCCCCCCCCTCATTCCGCCATTTGCGGGCGCCATTTTGAAAATTTATATAGCCTATGTCACTACTACAATTTAGACAAATCCAATGACACCTCATATGTCAAAAACCGTCCAGCCGTTTGGGCTGTAGGGCGTGCCAAAGAAATGGACATACATACATACATACATACATACATACACTCGAAATACATAACCCTCCTTCTGTCGCAGTCGGGTAAAAATAGTCAAATTCTACGTTTACTTTTTTCTTGAACTTATGCATGACTTTTTCTATAATATATAGCTACTTAAGTCTTTATTAATTAAAGTCTCAAAAGCGGTCATTTGACCGCTCTTGTAGGTTTAGTGTTAATAAAAATGTATTTCTGAAAAGCAAAGGTTAAACTGTATAATTAACTTATCGTATACTTTGAATTATTATATTTCAAGCTCGTATGCTTTTCCGTCAGTACGTCTTAAAAGTTGTTACGATAGGGGGTATCTATTAATGAATGAGCTTTTATTCATTCAATTTAGACCCCTCCTTCCCTTAGGTGAGATTTGGTAAGATTTGGTTGGATCCACGTTCCCCCTTAAAAACGATTTACGCTAAAGTATTTAAAGAACTAAATTTATTTTTATGAATCGGGAAAATACTTAAGTTTAGTTAAAAGTTAGGTCAATCATTATTTCTTATATTTTAGCTTCCAGAACTGTCACGTATACTCGAAACACATATACAAGAAGAGGAGCTGCATCATCGTACTTTGAGCTACGTCAATTACATTCCATCACCGACTGAATCTGTAGCTGATGAAGACGACACTCTAGTACCAAGTCGCGATGTCACACTAGAAGATACACTTACAGAAGACAATAAACCAGTCGTAGAGGAGAATGAGTTTCCAGAAGCAAATGATTCAGGTATATGCAATGATTCTATTAGTACAGAGAAAGTTAATGATGAGATAAAAGAATTTGATGATGTTGAAGAAAATTGTGACGAAGTGAAGTCAGAACTTAATGATTTAAAAGTACACGATGCGTCAGTGGATGATGAGGTTTTCGAAGATTGCGTCGATGATATAAATAATTCGATGGAGAAACTGAAAATTGATGATTCCGTTGAGAATTACACGTTAGAGATGAAATTGGCACTTGGAATTAATAAGGATTAGTGTTGTTTAGTAAAAGGAGAATGTGGGATGTATCTTAGAATTGGAGTTTTTGTTTATTTTTGTTTTCAAGTGAATTACGTTTTTTATTTGATTAGTATTTTTTTTCAAGTGTACGGTTCCATCACGGATTTGACATTGTTATAATAGTGTATGCACAGATAAAAATAAATTTTATTATAATTTTTTTTTGTTTGATTTTTAACAACATGTGAAAAGTTACTCTTGATTATCATTATTTTATAAATCTCTAATTGTAAGTCTGAAATAGCAAACTTTGTAAATAAAAAGAAATGTTGTATAAAAAGTTATTAGTATTCCACATTTGGACTATACCCAATCATTTATCTCTAGAAAAGGATAATACTTGGCAAAAATGATGGACTGGGCTTCCTTCTGGTGTTCTAATGAGACTGTCAAAAGTAAAGTCGATCTGACATGGGGAGGTCACGATATGGGAAATTCAATTTGAGGCGAGACTCACATGGGTTTCGTGGATGTAGTAGCTACTCGAAAAATACGAAAAAATACGAAAAAATACGAAAAAATCAAAGAATGAACTGAAAAATATTCTACGAAAACGAATAAGTATGAAAAGTTATTTTTAAAAATTTAGATTTAAATAATTATGTTTTAAATAATACTTAATTTTGTTTTTTAGGAAAAATATTATAAATAACTTAAGATTGCCTATTGACCCCCTTGATTGACCTAGTTGTTCGCCATTAAAATGGAGTATTTTTGTTAGTCTCTTGATATATCCATTATCTCTAAATTAGTGTAATTGTGCAAAGTCTATTGTTAAGAATGTTTAAAAAAAATATGAGAACTGACTTGTGTACTGCCAACAAACTGGCCAACAGTTTGGCAGAAAACTTAAATAAAATAAATGTACTTTTTCTTTAATAAAAAAAAAGGATATGGAGGAAAAAGCCGTCACAAGTTTTGGACTCAAAATCATTGTATACGGAAATATATTGCTTAAATAAAACAAAAATTTATAACAAACTATAATATTTTTATTTAATCATTAAATATACATTATTGCACCTAATGCAAATACAAAACAAAGTTTTCTTATAAAAATAGTTCAATTACGTTTGTAACAATAACTTAATATATATTTACATTCTTAAAGAATTTAAATATAAAAAATAGATAATCTAATTAAATTAATCTTAACGTAGAAAATAAATTAATCTTAAAGTTTAATCACACCTGCACGATTTGTCAAGAATATACGCTACGGTCACACCTACCAAGCAATTAGAAAGCCTCGTTATCCGAATTTACAGTAACTAGGTATTTTGATAGTAAAATGTGACCGTAGAGTTAAAATGTAGCGCATATAATACAATTTAATATTTTTAATAATCTGTTATACATGTAGAATAATGAAAATGTGTTATGGTAAATGTTAATAGTAATATTTATGGTAACAGCCTTGATAGTCCTTAGAATGCCATGGGCTTGTCATTATTTAAATACACTTTTATTAGACCACCAAAAAAGTGCATACTAAATATATTACCAATATAAGAGACAACAAAACAAGTAAAGCTGGGCCGGATTTAGCACATCGACAAAAGAGGGTCTTCCACAATAGAGCCAACCGAGTTGGAGCGGTCCGAAGTTGGGACGACCTTTTTTTTTTTAGAATAGGAATAGATGATGACTTTCTTTCTTTAATCGGTGACGACCTTTTTTTTTTAAGAATATGTCTACCCGGCAACGATAATATATTGGCGCGAGATCGCGACGACCTTTTTTTTTTCGTCGTCATTTTTTTTGTGCAAGAAAAAAAAAACCAATTCGATTACAAATCAAGGGACCTCCACTCCTCCTTTGCCCCGGGCCTCCAAAACTCTAAATCCGGCCCTGAAGTTAAGTAGTAACTTAATTATAAGGTGATAATTACATTCAAAAGTTATAAGGCAAAAACAACATTAAGAATACTGAAAGAGAACAAAAATACAATGAAAACTGTCCAGTACGTCTACCATGAGTTTTTGTTACAAGCGTACATGACATAACTACAGTAGTAAACTGTAGAAGAAACGCAATAGTAATGACAGTATCCGCGAGAGGCGCTGCTCAACTTTCCATACAAATTGTCTACTACACTCGCTAGCGTGTATCGTGAACTATCGTCTCTGGAAACTCATGGTAGACGTACTGAAATTAATTTTAAACAGTTTTTGAATACTTTTTAACCTTTTGACATAGACGGTGTAGTAGGGTGTAGGGTCCTACACAGGAATTTAATTTTTTTAAATTAATAGGCGTTACTTTAAAATTAAGATAAGTTTCTAAGATAATATAAAAACGCGTTATTACATAAATTTAAAATACAAATACATTTGTGAATTTGGCCAACTTTCGCTCAGCCTCTCGAACACAACAATGATATAAACGACTGGGGCTATTATATTAATATTAATTATTAACATATTAAATATTAACAGTCTTTTATATCATTTTGTATAGCCATAGATTCTGAGATGAAATTATTATCTAAACCTGTTTCTAAGTAATGTTTTTATGTTTATAAAATAACAATTCATTTATTTTGTGACAATATTTTAAAGACATTAGTGAATCATTAATTTTGTAAAGCCTCTTTAGTGCATACGTTTATAAACAATACACATAAAACAATAATGTCAATATATGTCTAATAATTTAAAGATAAATTTACTTTAATTAATAATTTTGACAAATTGATAATACAATTGTACAACAAAACAGATGTACGATAATTTGAATTGAACTGCATTTGCCTGTAAACGTCGCACTGCTGGGGAAAGGACTCTTCTACTTATATAAGGGTTAGAGCTTAATCCACCACGCTGATCCACTGCGGGTTCGCGGATAATTTCCCTACTATGAGTCACTTCGCTATAATGTTTTACCATAACAATCGGGATCGACGGTTTTATATGTCCTTTGAGTCACGGTGGAAATTCCCACAAGAACATACACTCAGATCTAATGGTATGATACCATCCGGGACCGATGGCTTTACGTGGTCTCTGAATTACGGGGCAGAGACCTACAAGTTCATACACCTAAACCAGAAAAAAAAAAGTTGTACATATACAAATATCGGCCCCGAGCGGGAATCGAATCCGCGACCGCTGGTTTTAAGATGACTACTCGTACCGCTACACTAGAACGGTTCTCGACGATATTATGCTGTTATCATAGACATCTGATATGACTGTTGTTGTACTCACGGTAGAGATATTATCCGCCAACCTGCAGTGGAGCATCGTGGTGGATTAAGCTATATGTAGAGGAGGTCTTCTCTTCGTCTATATGGAGAGGAGGCTTTTGCCCAGCAGTGGGTTGTTTACAGGCTGATTAAGTTCAGTTAATAAATAAAAGATAATTTCACCCAGACACATATCTACTAATGGTCTTAATAGTAAAATTTCATGCATTGTATAAATCGATGCTACTAAAAAGAATCTTAGATATAAACAAAATATAATAAAATTTATCCCTATACTTAATATTAACGATATTATATAACCGATTGTTTAATATTTTAAAATATACATTAAAAATCAGTACAGCATAAGTTTTTGGCATCCGTTGACTACTAACTAATAACATAAAGAGTATTTTATCTAATTTCGAAGGCAGAAATTGACCACGAGTCATGGACATAATGCAATTACGAATTAATTAATTTATAAACTATTCACAACATTTTTTAATATATCGACCATTAATGTACAAATTGTTGATATTAAGATATGGTCAATGTTTCTCACTGCTTTATCGTACTTATATATGTCGTGGCCGTACGATTTAATGATCTCGTCAGAAGTTGCCCACATCGTGAAATGCGACCATTTCATTAAATTTTCTAGCATATAATATATAACTATAAAGTGTGTGACTTAAAAGTGTAAAGATATTATAACCTATAACTTTCCTTAATAAATTAATAAATATACAAATTTCAGGAAGCTTACATTTAATTAATTAATATGGCGCTAGGTATTGTGATATTAAAATAAAAAAAAAATTAAATAAATTTTTACTGGTCAACGTGCAAATTCACAAATATATAAATTCGTAATTTTTATTTTAAATTTATTGATTGAAAGTTAATTTTCCCTTAGTAGATTTCTCTAATAAAATTTTTTACTCTTATTTATATCCCTATTTTATAATACCTTATGTATTTACCCTTATTTGTTATTAAATATTAACCTTAATATATAACGTTTTCGATATATAAAACACAAATAAAAAATAAATAATCTCCTTATTTCTTAAGTTACTTTAAAGATAATGTGATTCACAAGTTTAGTAAATATTGTATAATACATATAACATATTAAATTAATTATTAAATTATTATCATAATAATTTAATAATCATAATTAAGTATTAATAAAAATAATTTAATTATAACTGGTCAATTCTGCCCATATACAATGTGCTGTATAGTAGCTTACTTATATAAAAGAAGAAAACCAATCACATCCTCGTTGTCAATATAAAATCATTACTCTATAACTATTTACTACTTTACGAGAAAAAAAAGTCAAGTAAGTTGTAGAACTAATATATAACTATAGTACGTTCAACGAGACAAGATACCAAATGTAAACAAACCAACTGCCAGGTCATTCCCGTATGCAGGGTTTTGTAACCTTTTTTACTTACACAAATTTTTAAAATGTAAAATAAATTTATATTACGATAATTACTATTTAAGAAGTATAAAATCTTATATAATTATAATATCTAAACGACAATTAATTATTCTTGAATGTATATTTACTTATTCTAAAAAGCCGTCCAAATGTTTTCAATACCCGCAATAGTCTCGTTTGACCTAGTCCGTCCTTGCCGAGAGCAGTGCAGCAGATAGCAAACAAACAAGATCGAAAGAGATAGCCTATATTTTGTATGTTCCGTCGTCGATGATGGGTATTGTTTACATTTGGTATCTTGTCTCGTTGAACGCACTTTACTATGTGAGACCATACAGAAAACCACATAATATAACTATAACTATGAATAAAATCGAAGGAATAACATTTAATAATATTTAACAATAATTTAAAACAATTAAATAGACTGGCATTTATAAAGTTTAAGATTAAAAACGATATTTTTGTATTGGATCACAGTGTATTTCGTGAGCGGGTCATAGTGGATCAATAATGTGAGCATCACTACATATTATAAAACAAAGTTCTCCGCCGCGTCCGTCTGTCTGACTGTCTGTTCGCGATAAAGTCAAAAACTACTGCACGGATTTTCGTGCGGTTCTCACCAATAGATAGAGCGATTCATGAGGAAAGTTTAGGTACATATAAAAACCTCGGATGTGGCTATTGTATCTTAAAACAATTAAATAACTTTTTAGAGGAAAAATTAATTTAATTGTTTTTCATGATTTTATCTTCATCTCAAATTTTTTATGTTTCAATGAAAGCATTGTATACATTAAAAGTTTTCCACAATAACTATACAGTTATTAGCACCCAAACCGGATCTGGAATTTTAATAAATGATCAATAGGATGCTTTATTTTAGAAAAAACTTTCTTAAATTACGAAAAAAAAAACTTACTGTAAGCGGAAGAAATGAATAAAAAATAGTTTTTAAAGGGAAATATTTACTATTTGATGAGCAATTGCTCAAAATCAAAATTGAGGGCTTTATTATAGCTCAACAATTTATTTTTTCATTGACTTCAAGATTTTTAGGACTTTGATAAAAAAAATTGCTATAACATGAAGGACCCTAATGTACAAACAGAGAATTGTTAAAAAAAAAACTCTTTTTGATCGGTTGATTGATCGTTGAATAATAGTGAATTATTTATTATTTATTACTAGCTGCTGCCCGCGACGTCGTCTGCGTGAACGCTATTAGATTACACGTTGTTACACGTTCCCCGTAGGTGATAGCGTGATAATATGTAGCCTATATGTTAACCTGACTTCCTAATAATATTCGTGCCAAATTTGAAGTAAATCCGTACTTTTTGAGTTTATCCCGGACATACAGACAAACAGAGAACATAATAAAAAATATTCAATGTACAGTTTTGAATTTCCTACCATTTTATTATATGTATAGATATTACACATATATAAATAGTTATACACTAACAATAAGATGCAATAGACGAACATAAGTGGAACATATTTATAGTGTATATAATATACACTAATCTATTGGATCATAATGTAAATCTGATAAATAGGCCGAACCATGGCTGCAGCTCAAAAGTGGTCCAAAATTTTCTTAACATTTTTTATCATTAACAGATGGTGTCCTGTATAATATTATGGTGAGGGACGCCATGAAACCACATAAAAAACTAACCTAACCTAACACCAAATAATAATATTGCAAAAAGGTAAGTCTCAGTCTAGTCATTAAAATATAATAGGGGCCCATTTTGACATTTGAGAAAGACTAGAATGTAACGCAAAATAATAATAGGTTAGGTTAGTTTTTTTTTGTTTTTTAAGGTCGTCCTCCACCATAATATTGCATTTGATACCTTTATTTGGTAATAAAAACGTTAGAAAAAAAATAATAATCTGTGCATTTCAAGTGAATTTTAATGTTACCGTAAAGGTCATGCCCCGTGACTTTTCAGGTCGAATATTTCCATTAGCAACGGTTCGATGGGGTGAACGTCGAGATACACCCCCTTTACCTCTTCAGCGAATTTCCTTAGTTCTAGAATCTTCTGAATAAGCTTCAAGAATATCGATTTCGCTTCGCAACCCGGGTATACGCTTTCTAAATATCTTCTTAAAAGGTAGTAGTACGAGTTCTGTAAAGAACATGTGGTATGAGTCGTTAGCTATAAAATATACTAATACAAAATAATTTAATATAAAAAATAAATAAATATGTTTAACACACACACACGCACACACACGCGCACACACACGCACAAGCACACGCAGACGCAGACGCAGACGCACACGCACACGGTCGTCTGTTCCTAATGTAGGCAACTTATTGCCTGTGTTTTAGGTAACAGCCAGATATACTTATATTACACTCAGACTCGGACGGGAATTAAACCCACAACCCTGGAGCAGAAAACAGGGTCACTGCCAACTGCGCCAACGGGTCAATCAAAATAAGTATGTATACTCCCGCCCGGGAGTGACAGAGACAGGTAGTTAAAGGTCAATATACAAAATTCTTTCTGCTCCGTGATCCGACTATAGTAGTATTTTTTATTTATTTAACACCTGTTAATACATACAGTATTATAAAAAGGCATGTCATAGACGTTTTTGTTCTGCTGTGTTTGAATTAATTTTTTTTAATTCATTTATTTTGATTTAATTTTTGGTAGCCATGACGTGTTCACTTCAGATAAAATCTCATTTTCTTTTTGGAGTATATACCGGCTGGTTTCCTTTTTCTTAGAGTTTTTCCTATCCTAAGTCAGGTGAAGTATAAAAGGAAATTTTTTTTCAGTTTTTTAACCACATTATAAATAATAAATAAAATAAAATAATTTATTTCAGATTAAAACATCCATATTGCATTAGTGTGTTAGTAACAATGTTTACTTATAGACTATGTTAGTTATTGTTAGTATAATTTTATTATATATAAATAAAATAGGGAATTATTTTATTTGGCCCGTCATTGTTTCTATCCAGTGTTTTTGAATAGAACAATCAGGGCGAGCCGTGATTGTCTTCAGAATGCCGTTGTTGCTGACCCTCATGCGTCGCAGCAGAGACGATGCCTTTTTACGCATAATCGCATGAAATCCATCAACCCGTGCGTCCGCGAACATTCCTGAGGCGCTGCAAAACCGCGGTAGCCGCAACAACATTCTGAAGGCATTGTTATACTGCACGCGTAGTGCACTGTAGGCTCGACGCGTATAGCTCACCCACAGACCACCCGAGTAAAAGGACTGACAAAAAGCCCGAAATAGAGTAATTTTGACATTCACAGTACTACGAGCGAACCTGCGTGCGAGCATATTACTTCTTAACATTGCCAAACAAAGAGCACGTGCGTTTATCTCGTACATGCGATGGAGGTGTCCACACTATCTGAGACTTTATAGATTAACTTGATCCAGAGTTTCAACCATGGTTGTAACAACGAATTGTCTTTAATTTCGATTAAGTATTTGAAAAAATATATACTAACGACTGTTTGGAAAAACAGTCACAGACCCACGGGACTATTACGTAACTTGCGCGATTGCGGGAAATCACTGTGGTGTCGAATTTCAATACTAACTGAGCCTCAATTATTATTGAAATCCGAAACCACAGCGAATTATCGCGATCGCGCAGGTTACGTAATAGCCACACTGGCTGTTGATTTGATCTCAGTTTATGATAACTATTAGTATTGACCATACAGATCGAACGAACGGACAGACATACACCTTCGCTACATTCTATCTGTGTAAGACGACCGCACTCGTGTTCGGGCGCGCTCGGTCGCGATCGGTCGCACTCGGGCGCGCGCTCACCTGCTCGAGCTTGATGACGTCACGGTGCACGACGCGCGCCCGGTCCGGCGAGAACAGCAAGATGGCGGACATGATGAGGATCACGCGCTCACCTGCTCGAGCTTGATGACGTCACGGTGCACGACGCGCGCCCGGTCCGGCGAGAACAGCAAGATGGCGGACATGATGAGGATCACGCGCTCACCTGCTCGAGCTTGATGACGTCACGGTGCACGACGCGCGCCCGGTCCGGCGAGAACAGCAAGATGGCGGACATGATGAGGATCACGCGCTCACCTGCTCGAGCTTGATGACGTCACGGTGCACGACGCGCGCCCGGTCCGGCGAGAACAGCAAGATGGCGGACATGATGAGGATCACGCGCTCACCTGCTCGAGCTTGATGACGTCACGGTGCACGACGCGCGCCCGGTCCGGCGAGAACAGCAAGATGGCGGACATGATGAGGATCACGCGCTCACCTGCTCGAGCTTGATGACGTCACGGTGCACGACGCGCGCCCGGTCCGGCGAGAACAGCAAGATGGCGGACATGATGAGGATCACGCGCTCACCTGCTCGAGCTTGATGACGTCACGGTGCACGACGCGCGCCCGGTCCGGCGAGAACAGCAAGATGGCGGACATGATGAGGATCACGCGCTCACCTGCTCGAGCTTGATGACGTCACGGTGCACGACGCGCGCCCGGTCCGGCGAGAACAGCAAGATGGCGGACATGATGAGGATCACGCGCTCACCTGCTCGAGCTTGATGACGTCACGGTGCACGACGCGCGCCCGGTCCGGCGAGAACAGCAAGATGGCGGACATGATGAGGATCACGCGCTCACCTGCTCGAGCTTGATGACGTCACGGTGCACGACGCGCGCCCGGTCCGGCGAGAACAGCAAGATGGCGGACATGATGAGGATCACGCGCTCACCTGCTCGAGCTTGATGACGTCACGGTGCACGACGCGCGCCCGGTCCGGCGAGAACAGCAAGATGGCGGACATGATGAGGATCACGCGCTCACCTGCTCGAGCTTGATGACGTCACGGTGCACGACGCGCGCCCGGTCCGGCGAGAACAGCAAGATGGCGGACATGATGAGGATCACGCGCTCACCTGCTCGAGCTTGATGACGTCACGGTGCACGACGCGCGCCCGGTCCGGCGAGAACAGCAAGATGGCGGACATGATGAGGATCACGCGCTCACCTGCTCGAGCTTGATGACGTCACGGTGCACGACGCGCGCCCGGTCCGGCGAGAACAGCAAGATGGCGGACATGATGAGGATCACGCGCTCACCTGCTCGAGCTTGATGACGTCACGGTGCACGACGCGCGCCCGGTCCGGCGAGAACAGCAAGATGGCGGACATGATGAGGATCACGCGCTCACCTGCTCGAGCTTGATGACGTCACGGTGCACGACGCGCGCCCGGTCCGGCGAGAACAGCAAGATGGCGGACATGATGAGGATCACGCGCTCACCTGCTCGAGCTTGATGACGTCACGGTGCACGACGCGCGCCCGGTCCGGCGAGAACAGCAAGATGGCGGACATGATGAGGATCACGCGCTCACCTGCTCGAGCTTGATGACGTCACGGTGCACGACGCGCGCCCGGTCCGGCGAGAACAGCAAGATGGCGGACATGATGAGGATCACGCGCTCACCTGCTCGAGCTTGATGACGTCACGGTGCACGACGCGCGCCCGGTCCGGCGAGAACAGCAAGATGGCGGACATGATGAGGATCACGCGCTCACCTGCTCGAGCTTGATGACGTCACGGTGCACGACGCGCGCCCGGTCCGGCGAGAACAGCAAGATGGCGGACATGATGAGGATCACGCGCTCACCTGCTCGAGCTTGATGACGTCACGGTGCACGACGCGCGCCCGGTCCGGCGAGAACAGCAAGATGGCGGACATGATGAGGATCACGCGCTCACCTGCTCGAGCTTGATGACGTCACGGTGCACGACGCGCGCCCGGTCCGGCGAGAACAGCAAGATGGCGGACATGATGAGGATCACGCGCTCACCTGCTCGAGCTTGATGACGTCACGGTGCACGACGCGCGCCCGGTCCGGCGAGAACAGCAAGATGGCGGACATGATGAGGATCACGCGCTCACCTGCTCGAGCTTGATGACGTCACGGTGCACGACGCGCGCCCGGTCCGGCGAGAACAGCAAGATGGCGGACATGATGAGGATCACGCGCTCACCTGCTCGAGCTTGATGACGTCACGGTGCACGACGCGCGCCCGGTCCGGCGAGAACAGCAAGATGGCGGACATGATGAGGATCACGCGCTCACCTGCTCGAGCTTGATGACGTCACGGTGCACGACGCGCGCCCGGTCCGGCGAGAACAGCAAGATGGCGGACATGATGAGGATCACGCGCTCACCTGCTCGAGCTTGATGACGTCACGGTGCACGACGCGCGCCCGGTCCGGCGAGAACAGCAAGATGGCGGACATGATGAGGATCACGCGCTCACCTGCTCGAGCTTGATGACGTCACGGTGCACGACGCGCGCCCGGTCCGGCGAGAACAGCAAGATGGCGGACATGATGAGGATCACGCGCTCACCTGCTCGAGCTTGATGACGTCACGGTGCACGACGCGCGCCCGGTCCGGCGAGAACAGCAAGATGGCGGACATGATGAGGATCACGCGCTCACCTGCTCGAGCTTGATGACGTCACGGTGCACGACGCGCGCCCGGTCCGGCGAGAACAGCAAGATGGCGGACATGATGAGGATCACGCGCTCACCTGCTCGAGCTTGATGACGTCACGGTGCACGACGCGCGCCCGGTCCGGCGAGAACAGCAAGATGGCGGACATGATGAGGATCACGCGCTCACCTGCTCGAGCTTGATGACGTCACGGTGCACGACGCGCGCCCGGTCCGGCGAGAACAGCAAGATGGCGGACATGATGAGGATCACGCGCTCACCTGCTCGAGCTTGATGACGTCACGGTGCACGACGCGCGCCCGGTCCGGCGAGAACAGCAAGATGGCGGACATGATGAGGATCACGCGCTCACCTGCTCGAGCTTGATGACGTCACGGTGCACGACGCGCGCCCGGTCCGGCGAGAACAGCAAGATGGCGGACATGATGAGGATCACGCGCTCACCTGCTCGAGCTTGATGACGTCACGGTGCACGACGCGCGCCCGGTCCGGCGAGAACAGCAAGATGGCGGACATGATGAGGATCACGCGCTCACCTGCTCGAGCTTGATGACGTCACGGTGCACGACGCGCGCCCGGTCCGGCGAGAACAGCAAGATGGCGGACATGATGAGGATCACGCGCTCACCTGCTCGAGCTTGATGACGTCACGGTGCACGACGCGCGCCCGGTCCGGCGAGAACAGCAAGATGGCGGACATGATGAGGATCACGCGCTCACCTGCTCGAGCTTGATGACGTCACGGTGCACGACGCGCGCCCGGTCCGGCGAGAACAGCAAGATGGCGGACATGATGAGGATCACGCGCTCACCTGCTCGAGCTTGATGACGTCACGGTGCACGACGCGCGCCCGGTCCGGCGAGAACAGCAAGATGGCGGACATGATGAGGATCACGTGCTCGTCGGAGCGCCAGCGCAGATCGAACGAGCGGATGAACGCCTCGTGCGACCGGTAGATGTCACCCTTCGCCAGCTTCAGCACATCCGTGTGGATGCTGCCGAACTGCTCGTGGTTGTGCGGCAGCTGACAGACGTGGTACAGGGTTAATAATAATTAATCTATACTAATATTATAAAGATGAAGAGTTAAACCGTTCTCTTAGGTAAGAGGGAGTATCAGGATTGAATAAAAAGCAGTAGAACAGAGTAAGAATGTGAGTATTCCAGCGTAGGCGAGGAGGTATAATGAGAGATCTAGCTGATGCCCAGCAGTGGGCCACTTTGACACATTATTATAATTTACTAGCTTCCGCGCGCGGTTTTGCCCCCGTAGTGTTACGATAAAAAGTAACCTATGTCCTTCAAATAGATATATGCTGTCTCGAACTTTTTTTTTAGAACTTTTAATGGGGAAAAATCTTTAGCTTTATAATATTAGTACGAGATTTTGTTAGACTGTGCCGTATTACAACGGTCTGCAAATATTCTACTGCTGGACAATAACTACTAGTACTGATAAGAAGGATAATCATATGTTAATCCAGCAAGCTTCACTATGGTTGACGAATATACGAAAATATGCTCGGTGTTCTATGGATTCAATAAAATTTAACATTTAAAAACTCAGCTGTGCTAGCCCAAAGTGAATCAGCGGCCATGTACTACGTATATTCTATTCCATGGATAAAATTCAATGAATTTAGTAAATATATATACATAGTATAGTAACTTCTAGTTGGTTTGGAAGCTATAGCTGATAGCAAAACACACTTACCTTCCATTGATTTTTTTGTCCATCGTACGTCATCGTGCTCCGAAGTATCATCATTTCTATGCAACCTCCCTTTAACAGCGCCACCTGGAACATAAAAGATGAAGTGTTAACTTTTTGAAGTGATAACTTCTTATGGGAGGGTAAAACGCTTCGTTACGTAACGCGTAACGGTGCCAGTTTGTCTGGCTTCCCTTTCTCTCACGCAGACGGGTCTCTCACTCTAACCCACAACGCTAGCCGTATTTCGGACAAACACTTTGGAGTAATAATATATAACTAGTGGTCGTCCAGACAGCATTGTCAACATCATAAGAATATGATTGCGCATAACATGGTGAGCATATGCAGCAGTCATTGAACCTCAGTTTATTATTACATTGATCTGTAATAATAAATTTTGATAAAAAATTCGTTGCAAGACCTGTATTTAAGACCGTGTTGACAACAGACTGATAAAAAACAAAATTTGTGTATATATGTCATTGTACACATGTGTGTGTGCCGTAATGTGTGTAGCGTTTTTTAAAATGAATTTAATGTATATTTTGAGCCTAAAAAAATATTATCATTCTGCACTTCTTCTCCATATAAACGTTAACTGTGCCAAATTTCATACTTCTCCGTCCGCGTACTTTTCGTGAAAAAAGGTAAAAAGTTATTATTAATGAATACAATTATTAATAAATAACCTTTCCTGACATTATAATATCAATATAGGTACTAGAAATTTAAGTAACAACCTAAGATTTTCTCAAGTTAAACAATTTCAAAACTTAAGAAACTTACGCCGAGTTGCACGAAACAAATTTTAAATTTAAGTGTTTATTAAACTAATTTAATCACAAAAATCGTGATTATCTGTTGCACGAAACCTACATCTGATTAAGTTAACAAAAAAATTTAGTTTAATTAAAGACCTATCTAACGGATGATTAATTCCAACAGCTTTAAATTAATCATGAGATCAACTAATTTTAAGATTAATTGCAACTTAACTAACGGAAAGTTAGCGACGGTTTCGTGCAACTCGCCGTTAAACTTAGATTAGTTTAAGTTGTCACTTAGACGCACACGATTTTTTTTTTGATTTTTTTAAAATAATCTCATTTTCAACGTTGAATAAAAAGCATAAGACCAAAGTCTCATAAAAGAGGCGCTATGGTTCAACTGCCCAGAATCAGGGAACTGTCTAGTCTGCATATAAGCGTTGGTAACTCAAGCGTGGAGTTAACCAGATATAAGAAAATACTTTGGTCTCATTCTGGATGCTCACTAGGTCTTCAAGGAGCACTTCGAACGCCTAAATCTTCTCCGGATCGACGAGATAGCGGGTGCCATATGAAGAGTAAAAATAATAAAAAAAAAAAACTAAATAAATTTTATTGTTAACAATAACAATAAATACCAATTAAAGAAACCCAACTCAGTAATGTTGACACATCGTTACCCCAACACTGATTTTCAGTGAGCACCGTGCAATAAGATTAGTTCTAGACCTTTTTTGTTTTGTGAGCAGATACCTTCCGGTTGGGGTAATATACGAGAGCTCCCAGCAGTTTGTGTTAAAATTCACTTATGTAGGCTTCCTAGTGCTAAAAAGCATATGGTCATCTGTGCTGCTGAATGTCAGTTCAAATGGTTTGTAGACTGCATACAGCAATAGTTCCTCATCCCCTGCACGATCCCTATTCATTTCCCCGAGGTATAATAGTTTTAAGAAAATAGATAAAATAAGACAGGATAGCTTAATAGTTGGGAACTAACCCGTGTGTATGAGGAGAGATGAAATAAGGAAATTAGTATGAGAGTAAAAGTACGAGAAGCATGAAAGCGAGAGCTGAGTATGAAAGAGTAGATAAATAAAAATTGCAAATAATAGTCTCCTTATAACATGTCGGAGGTAAAAAAAAATCTCCCGCACACATTCGCAAGCCTGCGTCGGAGTACTCACGAAGAGTGTACGGTCGAGTGTTGCCAGTTTAGTCACAATGTCCAGTAGGTGTTGCGGTCCCCCTTTTTATCGCTTCCCGTTTGAATGAAGTACAACAGCGGGTTTTTGCAATGTGCGATTTGCTAAATTTGATACATAGAGTGTAGCTCCTCCTTGGGCCGTGGGTATTCCTTTGCAAGTTGTTCGCCGGCGTAGCGATTACAATCTTGTTGCAAGTGGTAGTTGCCCAGCTATTAGACAAGGCATCGAGAGGAATTTTGTAACCTTGTAAAGTTGGAAAAACTCGTCTCTTCCAAGGTGAGCCGGCGACTTTCCGTCGGTGGTATTCTCATGGCCCGTTCCATCAAAAACAATAACTTCTAATCAAGCCGTCGACACTCGTTCCAAAGGTGTGTCAAAAGGTAGTTTCCTCCAGGTTGCTGTGATGTAACAGAACCAGAATATTTTCTTGTCCTATTCCATCCATTAAAATGATGGGCTCATTTCCATAATTCGAAGATTCTCAAAGGGTTTTAAACTATTTGTTTTTCGATTTATTCAGTATAATTACCAAAAGTATGCCAGCAATTGTCAAAATGGCTTCCTGAAATGTAGATCGGGGACAACTACGCGACAAATTGTATTTGAGTTCAAATTACTAATTTCATTATAATAAATATTTCACTTCCTACTAGCTAGATGGCGCTGCTAGAACTCAGACTCAGACTAGTTTTGTTTTAGTGACATTAGCAAGGTTGACACGAGTTGCGGTGGAAAAAGAAAAGGGTAGACGGCAGTTGATTATAGATATGAGTCTAACAAAGAATACAATTTGTTTTAGCATCAAATGTGGTAAGAAATAAAAAAACAACATCAAGTATAATTAATGGATAACAAGTAATTTACGCTTAAATAAAGAAATAGATCAAGAAGAAAATAATATCACAAAGTGGCTCACGTATACTGAGTAATCCAAATGCATACCGAGCGCTGGCCGGCTAAGAAGTGTCCACGCATCGCTAATACTAACCTTTATAGTTTTATCCGGGCTAGTGATTTTAGAGAGTGGGGGTACATCTAATACTTTACAAAGTGGGGGTATATCTAATACTTTACAGAGTGGGGGTACATCAAATACTTTACAGAGTGGGGGTACATCTAATACTTTACAGAGTGGGGGTACATCTAATATTTTACAGAGTGGGGGTACATCTAATACTTTACAGAGTGGGTATACATCTAATATTTTACAGAGTGGGGGTACATCTAATACTTTACAGAGTGGGGGTACATCTAATACTTTACAGAGTGGGGGTACATCTAATACTTTACAGAGTGGGGGTACATCTAATATTTTACAGAGTGGGGGTACATCTAATATTAGTATTACCTGGTCCTCTTCACACATGTTCTTGAAGGCGTTGATTTTTTTCGCTATTTTAATCAATCTTCGTATCGCGACCGCTGTCAGGTTTACTATCGTTATCAATCGAGGGTCGTGTATACTGCAGTCATCCTGTGAAAAATATTCAAATATTCAATAAAACAATACATCGATAGCGCGGACCTTGTTTTCCGCTCCAGGATTCTGGGTTCGATTCTTGTCCCGAGTTTGAATGTAATATTTCATCATCATCATCATCTCAGCCCTTGATGTCCACTGCTGAACGAAGGCCTCCCCCGTCGACTTCCAGAGCGACCGGTTTAAAACATTATATTTATGTATTACACATACATCTATTAAAAATATAGGAATATCCGGCTGTTACCTAAAATACAGGCATTAAGTTGCCTACATTAGGAACAGACGACCGCGTGTTAGGGATGTTCATCGGAAAAAATTATCGATAATTTTACTATCAATAATTATCGTATCGTGTTATCGATAGTTATCGATAATTATCGAATGAACAGTTATCGATAATTATCGGATAAAAAGTTATCGATAGTTGGCGACAGTTATCGATAATTATCGGATAAAAAGTTATCGATAGTTGGCGACAGTTATCGATAATTATCGGATAAAAATTATCGATAGTTGACGACAGTTATCTATAATTATCGGTACAATTATCGATAGTTGACGACAGTTATCGATAATTATCGGTATAATTATCGAAAGTTGACGACAGTTATCGAAAATTATAATATAGTACTATTACTACCCCTACCGTGTGTGTATATTAAAGGAGATGGGGACTTTTGGGCCAAAATGTAATAAGTAGAGATATGGTTTAAAAAATTGGTTATATTTTTTTATCTTACAATATAAAAAAATCAACTTAATTCTGAATCTGGAAGCGGAGAAAAATGAAAAAGATTGTTTTCATCAAATTAATCGGGTATCGATTCAACTAAAATCGATTACAGAATTAAAAAAGAAAGGTTTCTACTAGTTAATTAACTCAAAGTATTTAGATGCACAATATTGAAGTTGTAAACGATAAAGTTCATTTAAATAAAGTTACATTCATAGCGAAAATATAATTTAATATTTGAAAATAATATCGATTTCGTATTGATTTAAAGTAAATCATATTTTTAGTGACAGCTAACAACTGACTGACATTGATACTAGCTGTTTATTTTTTACCTACATTTCCTAGATGACATTTTAATAATATTAGAAGAAGAATTAAGTATGAAATACATTCAAAGGTTTTATTTTATTCTGAACAATGTTTATTAGTGTTTCAAGTTATTGATATTTGTAATGAGTTTTCAAACATTCTTCACTAAATGTAAGAAACATTAGTGATTTAATAATTTAGTGATCAGGTTTTTAATAGACATTGTAACATAACCTCATTTTTATAAAACGTTTAATAACTCTGCTCTCAGATAGCCAAAATATAGAGAATTTTCAGCGAGGGATCTATAAGCCTGAATGCATTAATTGATACCATTTTCATTTCATTACATTTTGGCCCAAGAATGTATAGAATCGTATCCATCTCCTTTATTTATTTACATTTGTCCATAGATTCCGATACGAATACGCTACCATATCGGTCATATGACTACTGAACTGAATCAGCCTGTAAACGTCCCACTATTGGGCAAAGGCCTCTTCTCCATGTAGGAGAAGGGTTAGAGCATAATCCGCCACGCTGCTCAACTGCAGGTTGGCGAATAATTTTCCCTATCGTGAGTAACGATCGCTATCAGGTGTTTATGGTAACAACCAATACCCACAGATTAACGTGCTCTCCGAGGCACGGTGGGACGACATACATTCATAAGCAGATAAACCCAGACCGGAAACATATATTTATAAAAATACAAACACTTGCCCCGAGCAGGAATCGAACCCACGACCACCGGCGTTGAGGCGACTACTCGCATCACTACACCAGAGCAGTCGTCGCATATGACTAGCATATATATATGAATATACAAACCTTGAGTCCGTAGTTGGCCGTGTCACCGATGAGCTGAGATAAGTCGTCATCGATGGGAACGTGCAACGCTTTATTGGCCACGATTAGTTCATTCAATTTTGCTCTTTCCACCTAATAACAATAAAATTAATTTCTTGAAATGTATTAAACATTACTTTACATGGTAATTAAAAATAATACGATAGTAAAATGAGAAAGGCCATGTTCCCATATACATTGCGAGCACTGCTCAGTGCTCTCACTGTTGAAAAATTCGTTCCTTTATGGATTACTAGTACACAGCCGCAGTACTATAGAGAAATATATGACGTCATAAATCGCCGCCATTTTTCTACTGTTAGCACTGTCGCTTTCGAGGTAAGGTGCTTTCAGTACTTTGATCACGTGATCAAAAAATATAACAGCACTTAGAGATTCCAATATTTCCTTTAAATAAAATCTATACTTACGTTTATTATACAATTAATTAAATTGAAATTTAAGTTTTAAAAGCAACATTAAGTTTTAAGGACAACAACATTCAAATAATAATTTTTCTTGTTGAAAAGGAAACATGTCCATGATAAATATTTTCATTTGAAAAAAGTGTCGAAAAATGGCGATGACAGTATACTGGACTGCGTTCCGTTTAAAACAGTAACCAGTATAGCATACTAAAAAGTCTTCGCAGTATATTTAATTGACGTCGCACCTTACAGTGCTAACAGTGTATATCGGAACATACCCTACGGACCGATTTCACCATTTGTATTCGAAACTAATTTTAATAAAACTAGTTTTGCTTAATAGAGTTTATAGTCCGATTCTAATTTTGGTTCTCGTTAAACGAATTTTATCAGCTACAATTCGATCGCGTTCACGAAAACGAAGGTTAGTTAGTGGTATAAAGCGTAAACATCGCCTTAAATCTAAGCGCAGATGTCATGTTATACAGTTTGTCAACGTCAAAACTGTCACATATGTAGCTGTTAAATTAACATCTCAAGTTTTGTTGCTGAATTCTCGACTTTCTTTGTGGTGTTTTCATTTGAACATTGTTTGCCGGTACTTGATTTTGATTATTCATTCTTCAAAAAAACCACAACTTTGCACAATTGACCACGGCTTTGCTCTAAATACTACTCTGGATTTTTGCACGAATGACCACGGCTCCGCTTTTGGAACGTATATTATCTTGTGTTTTGTGATAATGTCACAAAACAAAAGATTGTTTTTACGTTAGAAACTCGAAACAAAACGTGTTTACAGATCTATACGCCAAAAATCGCCCGTTCAGAATTTAAACCCAGTTATCCTCAAACTGCGTTTAGTTTACGTTGGTGAAATGCAATTTGGAGCTCTAATCGCGTTTATTTTCATTGGTCAAATCGGCTCTTACACGTAATATGTAAAGCTCATTAGAGAATAAGCTATACTATTCTGCTTTATGTATATTACAGCCTTTAAAGCCATAAAGCTATACTATATTATAGCATTGCGTTCACATTACGCGATATAATACTAGAAAATATGATATGTATATTTGTTGATAATAATCACTACATACTATAAAGTCCCCCGTTATTTGTCTGTTAGTGATAAACTCCAAAAATACTAGTTTACGTTAAGATTATATCTATAGTAAGTTGTATTAGAGACGGATAATTTAAAACGAAAGTAAACATGGGGACGTTATGCGAAACCTAGCGACGTCAAAAATCAAATTGTCACAGCAATGGGTCTTCGATTTTTTTCGTACCAGGACAAAAACTTAACAGTAACATCCAATCTCCAGCGTTTGAGATAAATTGTTAAAAAAGAACTAATAAATATGTACTGTATCAGCCTGTTAACAACCCACTGCTGAGCGAAGGCCTCTTTTCCATATAGAAGAAGGGTTAAATAAAAAATATATAATGGGTGGTATTTTATAACTCTTTAAAAATGATTTAAGCCCGGTTCCTACATTCAGATAAAGATTCGTTTTTCTTACGAACCGTTCAATTTGAAACGAGTTGTGACTCAAAATATTCCCAACAATACAATCAATACAATAGGGTACTTTCGGTAGTGAAGAATAAATTATGAAATTTGATAAAAACAAAAATGTATGTAGATATATACTTAAATATTCTAATTTTGAGTCATAAAAGCACATTATTGTTTTATTATTTGAAGTTAAGAGTCGTAAATTTTAATCTGTATATCACGTGATCTAAAACGCGAGCCGCCATTGTGTGACGTCGTAAGGACAATGTTTCCTTCTGATATACACTGCGAGCACCACTCAGTGCTCTTGCTTGTGAAAAATTCGTTCATTTATGGAGTGCCGGTACACTGCTGTAGTACCATAGAAAAATAGCCGCCATTTTTATACTGTGAGCAGTAGCGCTTTCGAGGTAAGGTGCTCTCAGTACTTTGATAACGTGATCAAAAATATAACAGCGAGAAGGATTGTTTTTATTATTATTAATCATTATTGTTATTTAAAAATTTCAACAATATTCAAATAATATTTTTTCTTGTTGAACAGAAATCGTGTATATTTTTATTTGAAAACAATGTCATAAATTCAGTAACCAGTATAGCACAGTATAGCAAACTAAAAAAGAACGGCTTCGCAGTATACTGAATTGCCGTCAAACCTCACACTGCTCTCAGTGTATATCGGAACACAGTCTTAACAATATTACGTCATCATAATAGCTGACTGCGTTTTCGCGGGAATAAATAAGGTTTAAAATTTAACCAAATTTTATGGCAAGAAAGCGTGTTTATTTTACCGAAATATATTTTTTTGCGGCTTTTTATAAGGAAAATCAACATTTTGAAGTACTTTTTCAAACAGTAGAATACCCTATTAAGGTTGACTCGGATAATATACCACGGAATACTAATAAAGTCCACCTTTTTGTTCCAACTTTTTAATTTTATTCGTATTTTTTTTTTAATAAATCCAAATTAAAAAAATAACGCTCGTGTAAAACAAGATTATTATATTAAGGATATTTGATATTTTTTATCATTACAAGCCATTATTTATCTCCTCATATTTATTGATAATGATATAGTACGAGATTTGCAATATCTATAGGTACATATAATAAAATGGTAGAAAAGTCAAAACTGTACATTGAATATTTTTTAAAAAGAATACTTGGGGTGTGATCTACAATCGATACCGAAGCCAAAAATATAGTTTTTAGAATTTTTGTCTGTTTGTCTGTTTGTCTGTATGTATGTCCGGGATAAACTCAAAAAGTACTGCATGGATTTACTTCAAATTTGGCACGAATATTATTAAGAAGTCGGGTCATAACATAGGCTACATATTATCACGCTATCACCTACGGGGAACGAGCAGTGAACCTTTATTTCTTCAACGCATTCTGTAACAGCGTGTAATCTAACGACGCATATTTGAATGTTGTTATTATGTTAATAACCATGCTATAAGCTATCTTCACACTATAAAAATCACGAAATATAAGTAACTTAGGCTGATAAACATAATAAATGTAAGAATGAATGTAATATAAGAAATGAATATAAGTAGTATCAAGACAAGCAGCGCCATCTATGAGATTTTAAAAACATCAAGTCGAATTACATGTGTAAACCCTTTTTGGATATAAATAATTTAAATTTGATCATGTTGGCGAGGTTAATAGTTGTTTACAAAAGTCATAGATGGAGTTGTGCATTTTAATAAAAATTAAAATGCACAACTCCATGATGAGCAAGACAATTTAAAAAATGTGTTTATATAAGTTTTAAGCTGCTTCATCTATGTCTTATAAAATTCATCGAGTTTTTCTGTATGTAATAACAAACAGAACTCAAAAAGAACTGAATAGATGTATAACAAAATTTAAACTCGAAAACGGCACGCTATTGCTGTAAGCAATTTGAGCTAAATAACGAAGAAAGAGGAAAATGAAGCATGCCATATATGTTATAAAGATAAGAAATGCTTATGCTTCTCCGGAACCTATTTCCTCAAAAGTTGTGGAACGGGACCCGCCTTAAAGTCATCTCGCTCCACAGACACACCATTGAGGTGGAAATTCTTACGGGTTGTGGCGTCGGCGAAGCAGTATTCATACCACGCATTCCCCCCATTCCTCATAACTTCCCGTTCCAGTTCAAGCGCGTACAGTTCCTCGTGAGTGTTTGCTTCGCGATGACCATCAATAAGTCGCAGGGGCAGACACTGAGGGTAGCTGGTTTCGACCTCCGGACGAGCTGCTTCACACGGGCACACGGGTACGTCGCGTCGCTTGCTCCCGCGTCACCAGTCCTGACTCTCTTTACATTTTGGCTGCGGAGAGCCAAACTACTAATGTTGTTTATCGAGAAGTCCTATAAATATGTATTTTTACCCTATTCTGTATTCCTTATTTATTATTTTCTCCATCCGTTTCAGTCACAACTTATGACTTAATTCAGCAGAATCACCATAAAGTCATTTATTCAAAGCAGGCTAAAAATAAGCACTTTTTGAAAGTCAATTTTACAAAAGACAGTCTCCCTCTGTTACTGTACTTTCTGTAGATATGAAATGTAAAGAAGAAACGGGTAAATGAATGTTATTTTAAAAGGTATAATCGTAGGTATTTTTGTTGCTGTATAGCGTTCACGCAGACGACGTCGCGGGCAGCAGCTAGTTACATTATAAGAACATTAAATTCGATTGCTTGAAATTACGATACTGTATCGAACTTTATACAGGTTCTGTCGTTAATAACGGATAATCCGGTAAGTGGGGGTAGTCCAGATTTCAGGCTGCAATAAAATCATTGTTTTATGTCAGTTTTACCAACAGTGTAAAAATGGTGTCCAATTTTAATTTTTTTTTAAATTTTGTTCCTTTAGCCAATCAATCGGGTGCCATTTCAACAAAATTTGGTATTTTTGTGTAATTTTTGTGGCATCGTACTCCTGGATTGGTTAATAAAAAAAATAATTTTTATTAAAAATGAAAAAAAAACAAACAATTTATATTTTTCTCTCAATTTTATATCAGTGACTTGGTAAATTTGAAAAAAAAAATCGAAAAGTTTTACCGGAAAATAAAAATATTTAAAATTACATAATATATGTGACGATAATAATTATAATAGGTTTAAAATATTATTTGTGCGTTTTTAGAGTTTATTTTTTGTGTCGGGGGTTTTATAAAATTTTTAATTTTACTTTTATCTTAATACCATTTTGCAGATAAAAAAGCAGGTAGCTCTGCAGGTATTAATTAGGGATGCATCCGATACCGATACCGATATATCGGCGATATTGCGAATTTCCCGATATATCGGAATCGGCGATATAAATTTTCCGATAGGTACAACACATTTTGAATTTCGCGAGCTATAGATAACCCATTGAACGCGCCATCACTGCGCTTAATTCGTTAATTCGGGGAATGTCTACTTTATATTTTTTTTCTTTCCACGTTATATTATTTTTGTCCACCTCACATAGTT
The DNA here is from genome assembly GCA_036937285.1 of Euphydryas editha. Classification (NCBI taxonomy): domain Eukaryota; kingdom Metazoa; phylum Arthropoda; class Insecta; order Lepidoptera; family Nymphalidae; genus Euphydryas; species Euphydryas editha. Next base: position 15,096,231 of record JAUPFZ010000023.1, read on the forward strand.
CATTTCGCTAGTTGCTTTTGGTTTGTAATAATTTTAATTTCTTAGTGCTTGTGTTTGTTACTTGATTTTTTTTAGTTGCTACGTAATTATAAATGTATAAAACAAAAATAATTATTTCAGTCTCGAAACAAAATAGTTATGTGTGGAGCATTTTGAAGCAAGCACATCTGATAATTCAAAAGCAATGTGTCATTTTTAATTATAAATTTTTGTCTTCTTATACTTGAGCTGTTATCAATTATAATTCTGAATAAATCTTATAACAAGTATGAGTAATTTTATGTTATTCATATTGTGCTTTTTATACCTTTCGAGCTTTCTTTGAATATTCGCTGTCCGTATCGGTTTTGTATTGGCGATACTTTTTTATAAGTATCGGTATCGGCGATATTTTTTTATAAATATCGGTATCGGTATCGTATCGGCCGAAGTGCGTATCGATGCATCCCTAGTATTAATGTAATGTTTATCGACTTTATTTGGCCGCTATTGAGTGAGGGTAACTATATATGTAGAAGCCGTACAAATTGTATTAATAAAAGTATAGCAGTCTTGAAATATTCCTAAGTAAGGCGATTAACACACGGCACCGCGCACCACCGCGGTAGGCGGTGAAACGGATCTCATGTCGTATTGGGGTCTAATAAATCCATCGATGCCTAACACACGTACACCGACCGACCGCGCGGTCGAGCGGTGTTCTCACCGCCACCTCCGTGCTGACGTCCGCGCGGAAGGGCGGCGCCTCACACATAGGCCGCCGCATAACCGCGCCGATCATCGTTGGTGCAGGACGTGATGAATGGATGAATCTAATATCTTCTTTTTTTTCTTTCTACGCCATAAAAGCCAAATTGCTGCCACCACTTCAGCATCCATTTTTGCGAGCGTCTGTGATCAAACTGGTCAAAACCGCGTTAAATCCATATGCGCGTATAGGCGCGTAAACCGCCGTACCGCGCGGGGCACCGCTACGAAATCTGCTTTACCGCCAACACCCTCCGCGGCGGTGCGCGGTGCCGTGTGTTATTCGCCTAAATGCGTCAATGAACGACTGCTACAATATTATTTCTTTCCTTAGTTTGCTTCTTATGATATTGATCTTAAATAAATAAATAAATAAATTTAACATATATAGGTCATCTGTCCCTAAAGTGGGCATTTTAATGACCGTGTTTTATGTAACAGCCGACTGATATAAATATTTTTTTTAAAACATATAAATAATACATATAATAATAAACAAATATATATTACACACAGATTCGAGGCGGGCATCACAAACCCACAACCCTGGAGCAGAAAACAGGGTCACTGCCAACTGCACCAACTACGATTTCATATCTTATTAAACATCATTTTTTAAATTATCTATTTGAGTCAGGTTTGCGCAGTGGTTAAATTAATTACAAAAAAAAAAAAAAAAAAAAAAAAAAAAAAAAAAAAAAAAAAAAAAAAAAAAAAAAAAAAAAAAAAAAAAAAAAAAAAAAAAACAAAAAAAAACAAAATCGCAGGTTGTTGACCGTCGTGACCGTTGACCGTGAGTGTGAAGTGTTTATTTATTTTCTAATGTATCTATCACAGAATTACCTCATTTAGTTCCCGAGATGAGCCACTACAGCTACTGATTGAGGTGTACGCTTCGAATTCCAGCTTGATCGCCTCGCATAGTATTGATTCCATCGAATTGGGCTCTATTCTATAAACAATGCATAATATAAATATATTTAACATAGACACACGGTCTTCTGCTCCTAAGGTAGGTAACGTAATGTCTTTGTTTTAGATAACAGATAACTGATATAGATCTAATTATTAACAACATATAAATGATTATATAATTGCATGCTATAGTACTTTCTAATGTTTTTTATTTCTAATTTTTATTTATATTTTTTTTATATATAATGTTTTGATTTTAGTTGATATCAATTGTAGGTTTTATTCTTCAGTATAAAATAACAGTAGCTAATAAATTAATATTAATATACTGTTCTCTTATATTTACGCGAATTTTACTCATTTAATTAAAAGTCTAAATCGGATTTTATCGCGTTTATTTGTTTTAAAAACTTTACAGTTTAACGATTTTTAATTAAATGAAATTATTTCCCGACGTTTCGGACCCTTTACAGCGTCCATGAGTCCCCCGAGATCACTTTTTTTTACAACCACTACTTACTTTTTTTCAAATCCACGCGGGCAAAGCCGCGGTCGGATGCTAATATTTAATAAATTAAAAATAATTGCTTATATCATATTTGTAGTCAAATTCAAAATACATTTTATATGAGTGAGATTATTTAAGTGATTTTAATTTTTCATAGAAAATAATAAAAAATGAGGGTAGTATTTTATTTATGGCAATATTAGAAGGAACAAATGCGCTTTTATTATTGTCCGTCAGGAATTCGATTTTCACATTCAGTTAATAATAAATATTTTTAAATTAATTTTTATTGCATAAACGCCTCACAATCCGAGTGGGATTAAATTGTTATTATTTAGATTAGTGGGAATCTTGTGTTGGGGGTTCGGAAACACACAACACAACCGACCATATAACAACAACACAAACACAAATACAAAAATCTATAGTTACTATAGAAATATTTGTGAAAATAATTTTAAAATAATAATAAAAAACCTCTCAACGTCCTGTAGGATGTCCATAGCTTTGTTGACGTCAGGGTCGCTACTGGTGGATGGCATTTCTTCACATACATGCTGGTCCTTAGTCTCTCTGTTGTACACTGGTGCTCCATTCTCACCGTTACTTAATATTGATCTGTAATATTTATTTATGTTTATAATCATTTTATTGATTGATTGATTTGATACAAATATATTTACATACTAGCGGCCCGCCCCGGCTTCGCACGGATATTTAACTAAAATTTTAAAAATTATAAATTTATATTTTTTATCACCTACATGCGCCATCTATCGTATAATGGTAGAATATCGTTTTTATTTTTAGTGACATTTAACATAATAGTACCTATATTAATTGAAAATGATGTTTATCTAAAATATTAAAACGATTTCTATTCCTAAATAAGTTTTGTGAGTTTTTAAGATTCCTTAGACCAGATGGCGTTGGCGGCGTAGGTACCTATTTCTATTATATTTCTTAAATATTTATTTTTAAATTTAATTACAATGAAACAAAAACTAAATTATACTGTGAGTTATGTATAATTTTTATGTATTCAAGTTATTTACATTGGTTTTGTACTTTTTACGTGATACGTGAACACAGAAAAAAAAAAACGATAAGAGATGGCGCTGATTGAAAAAAAACGCGCTATTAAAATTTATTCTTGATGATATATAGTGTATTAATAAAACGCAGGTTTTAACAGATTTAGAGCCAGTTTCACCACTCGCTATTAAGTTCTGGATAACCTAACTGGCACTTATTTTGACAGATTACCCATACAATTACCTGTCAAAAAAGTACCAGTTAGGTTAGCTGGAACTTAATAGCAAGTGGTGAAACTGGGTCTTATTATTTGTATAGATAAGAAATTATAACACAATAAATATTAATAAAAACAATAAAGTATATGAGGCAATGGGAAGTGGCTCAGCTAGTTGCTTACTAGGGACCAAGGTCCTGGGAAACGCTGGTTTTTAGCCAGTCTCTTTCCATAGATATTGTGCGGGAGGTGTAGTACCCATGAAATGCACGTAGACATCAAAGGTGACCCTGAAGAAATACCTCAAATTCTAGAAAGGGAAGTTCAGCATGCAATAATGTCCCAGAAAAATGAGAAAGCCCCAGGAACCGACAACATAACCAATGAGATGATGAAAGCGAGATTGCCAGAAACAATAACAAGACTGACCAACTTATTCAACCTTATCCTAGACACTGAAAATATACCAATCCAATGGACAAAAAGCTCAATAATTCTTATTCACAAGAAAAGAAACAGAGCAGAAATAAACAAATATCGTCTGATAAGTTTAATGTCGAATTATATATAAAGTGTTTTCAAAAATAATATTTAAACGGATAATTGGATGAATTACAACCACGAGAACAGGCTGGCTTTAGATGGGGATATTCCACAATTGATCATACACATGTAAGAAAACAGCTTATAGAAAAATGTCAAGAGTATAATGGCCCCACTGTATATGGTATTTGTGGAGTATAATAAGGCATTTGATTCCATAGAACATCACTGCATATGGGAAGCCCTAAAAACTCAAGGAATTCATAATAAATATATAAGGCTTATAAAAATGTGTACTCAAACAATAATAGAAAGAATAAAGTTAGAAACAGAGGGGCAGATGTTCCCTATATGCAGAGGCGTGAGACAGGGAGACCCACTCTCACCAAAAATGTTCTTGTTTGTATTAGAGGAGGTCTTCAGGAAGATAGAATGGTACCATTTTGGAATTAACATGAGTAGCACGAACTTGAACCACCTAAGATTCGCTGATGACATAGTACTCATAAGCGATAACCCAGAAAATCTTCAGACCATGCTCTGAGATCTGGTACAAAAGAGCAAAAAAGTGGGACTGACCATGAATAAACAAAGACCAAAATAATAACAAATAGATCCCAAATAAATATTAAAATAGAGGAGAAAGAAATTGAATATGTAAATTCCTATTGTGCCAAATAATTGCATTTAATGACCAAATGGACTTTGAGATTGGAAGACAGATTGCCAATTCATGGAAGAGATTCTGGACTTTGAAGGAAGTGTTGAAAGGCAAACAGTATATCATGGCCATAAAAAGAAAAATATACAACACCTATATACTACCAATGCTAACTTACGGGTGTCAGACATGGGCAACAACACAAAAACATGGTCAAAATCTCATTACTTGTCAGAGGGCTATGGAATGAAGCATGCTGGGCTACACTAAACAAGATCATAAAAGGGCGGAGGATATAAGAAAAATAACTGAAGTGGAAGATATAATATTAAAAACAAAAACCCTGAAATGGAGGTGGGTAGGCCACATGCTCAGAGATATTGAAAATAAATGGACGAGGGATGGGTCTTTATGGACCCCTAGATTTAATACTAAAATAAAAAGAGGAAGACAAAGAAAGCAATTGTCAGATGAGATTAGGGGGGCTGCAGGCCCATTATGGCGGAGGGCTGCATTGTCTCGGGAGGAGTGAAAGGAGTTAGAGGAGACATTTATGTCCCAAGGACACGTGGATAAATGTTACCATGTATCATATCAGTAATAGTGTTAATAAACATAAATTGTATGACACATTGTTAACTTTATCAGCAATAAAGGTATAAAATGTGTTGGATAAGATAGCAATGAATATTTTTAGACTAATACTAAGTAGAATTGTTTAATTAAATCACTACATATTACACAACAAAGTTTCCTATCATACCAGCTGTCGTCTATCTTTTAACGATAAACTCAAAAACTGCTGAAAGGATTTTTATGCAGTTTTCACTAATTGATAGAGTTATTTATGAGGAAAGTTTAATTGTATAATTTGTTAAGTTTTTGGGTAAATGGGTTAAAAAAATGATAATAATTTAGATTATTATAATAATAGTGGGATATTCCTCTTCCTTTATAGGCCTACAGAAAAATCAGCAATAGAATATATATCTTTTAAGAAAAGCATACTATACCCATCCTCAATAAAAAAAAAAAAATTGTCATGTACAATGCGGTAATTGGAAAGCTATCTATACGGATACAGTATTAATCCTTATCAATTTAAATACGTTAGTTACATTAACCATATCATACACATTGTGATAATTATTTACACAATATAATTTAAAAGGATATCTTAGGAGTTATTGCAATCTAATAAATTCAAGGACAGATCTGACTCCAATGACGGGACCTCTTTCTGATGCTAAAGTGATGAATGATGAATATGATATAATCTACCCATGCAAAGCAGTTTAGGTAGCTAGTTACTTAGATTTAGAATTTTTATTTCCCTATGAAATTAATATTATGGTACCAGCTTTCATGAACATATGTTATTATAAAATGACTATTTATATATCATTTTAAGCCAATAATTTGCATAATAATGAACAAATGAAAAACCATTACAATAAAAAAAAAAAAAAAAAAAAAAAATATATATATATATATATATATATATATATATATATTAGTCTTGCTGAGTTTCTTTCGCCAGTTCTTCTCAGGTCAGACGCTTCTTCTTTCCGAACTGGTGGTAGACTCATGGCATTTAGTAAATAATTGTAATAATTTTAAGCTAAATAAAATATTTTGACTTTGACTTTGAAAAACAAAATGCTGTATTTATAAACTAAGTTTTAATATCAATTTATAAATAAAACAAACACTTAAATACCTTATACAATTCTGTTTGGGCGGATCACACATACTGTCACATATATTGTACTGCTCCATGAACCTTTGCTCATATATATCTTGATTGATAACTGTTTTAACATTTATAGGATAGACCTTCATCATATACGGCTGTTCTGTACTTTGGACTGGAGCATACTGGTTATTACCAGGGGGAGAACTAATTGAGTTTTCTATATCATTATTTAAAGGTGACTGGGCTGAGCTTTGTGGGCTACATGTAGTACTATTGAGGACGTCATACTGTAGTCCGCTAGGTTCCTGCATAGATGGAGTGTATGTGTTTGGTAAGTCATCATCACGTCTAATGCTCTTGGAACTGGATACTGAATCATCAGAATCTTGTAACCGACGCTTCTTTGCTCTGTTCTCCTCTATTTTTCGCCTCTTTTCCGCTTTATCCTCGTCAGACATGATGAATTCTTTCACCATACCCACAGATAAACATTTCTCTAAACGACACTTCTGACAGAACCTCCTCGTTACCACAGTTATCTCACAGTTATTGGAAAACGGACACTTAAGTTCCTTATTTGTTAATGCGTTTCGACGAAAGAACGCCTTACAACTCTCGCATGATATTGCGTTGAAGTTGTAACCCAAAGCTTTGTCACCACACACTAAACAAATCTTTTGAAGATTTATAGCTAACTCCTTCTTTTGTCCTTTTAAATCCTCCACATTTTTGCCCTTCACATTACTCTCACTTACGCTAGCCATTTTCACTTTTAATTATTGTCATGACAATGATAAACAAAAGTTTGGATAAACTTTGAACACTCTTGTCTTGTCTTGGGCATGATTTGAGTGAAATGTTAGTTAATGTACATAATATGAAAGTGATAATTTAGCCCATGTTGGATAATAATTTGTCACTTTTGTTTTTCACCGATAACAAGATAACTCACTAAAATATTTTGATAAATAAAAATGTGAATAATACATGATATCGGATGACTAATGTCACAATGACAACCAAAGAGATGACAACCACAGACCAATTAGAACAGATTCTAGGATCAACGTAGAGAGAGTATGAGTACGTTCGCGCGCCCTCTTCTAATTGATAATTCATCATTTTTATAGGATTTTTTAATCTATGCATTCCACAGACCACATGCGCGGAAACGGAAATGGGACATGCGCAATAGTTTTTTTATTTATCAGTTTTAATTAAAATAATAAGTAGTGAATAAATGTAAGAAGAAAATTTTTTTTATTATCTTTTATGAACAATAGCAAACAATTATTTACTAAAGTTTGACAGTTAAATTCAGTTTTTGATTAAAGAAGTATCATTTCCGCGCATGTGGTCTGTGGAATGCATAGATTAAAAAATCCTATAAAAGTGATGAATTATCAATTAGAAGAGGGCCCGCGAACATACCCTTAGTTGTATTATCTGTCTACGAGGATCAACAGATTACAGAACTATGGCCGTCTTCTGAAATACACTGCAAGCACTGCCCAATTCTGTCACTGGTGAAAAATCATAGAGCATAATATCTCTTTGTGAAAAATTCGTTCCATTATAGTGTAGTATGGTAATTAAATTGTTACTTTATTATGCTCTCGCTGACTCGTATAACCAATATGGCCTCAGTAGTTATGGTCGCACCTACAGCAGTAATCTGAATAAAATATATAAAATTTATATTGTATTATTTAATTTATTTACAACTAAGAATATTAAAAAACATTGTCTCACAGAAAATTAGGACTAAATTTCATGACAACGAAATGGCATATTTTACTTATTGTAAAGTATTACCAATACAACATAAGTTTCAGTATACTATTTTAAAAGAAAATTTCTGGAAAAGTAAATTTAGACAGCGTGTTATACACCCCACATTTACACGGCCCGTAGCGAAAAACCAACTCAACACAACTCGTGACAACAATTTATATGGTGAGAGAACGGCCAATTACATAATCCCTCGATTATTAAATTTACTACCATCTGATTTAGTTGAATGTATAAAAAAAAAAAGAAATAAAAAAAAAAAAAAAAAAATAAACAAAAACTTAAAATGTACTAAGTCTTTAGAAGAAAAATAAAAAAAAAATAGTTTATTGTATAATTATATTGTAATAATCTTAATTTAGCAACTAAAATTATATATATTTTTTTAATTTTACATTGTACTATAAAAAAAAAGAAAATAGTAGCATTGTACAAACCTTAGTGGTTTTCTTTTGCTACCTAGAGTTATAAATTTGTAAATAAGTATTGTTTTTTTTTGTATTTGATAATTAAGTAATTAAATAATTTAAAGTTAATAAATGCGATATTATTAATTATTTAGTTAATTTGAAAGTAGGTAGAATACGTTAGATACCAATAGTTAAAATTTAATATTGTAAACGCTTTGCTCAGACTAGTTCGGCGTTCGACTGTAATTCACCCAAGTCACCAAGTTCCATCCTCACAGAATCTGATAGGTACTTTGAGTAGCAAAAAAAGTTTTAGACAAACGTATGTACATACATATAAATACATAAATGCCTGTATAAATTTGAACATGAGAAAATATTTTAGTTTTTGCTTTCGAATATTATATTTTGAAAGTACTCGTATTTCAAAAGACGACAACTTAGTTTTAAAAAGTCAAAACTCCTACGACTAGGTCAATTATTTTTCGATACATTTTTATTTTTAGTTTAGTAAGCAAACAAACAACTGTTAAAATTAATTGCAACAGTCTTACAACAAAATGTATTTTTTATATGCAAAAATAACAAGTATTCAATAAAATTACGTTATCTAATTATAAAAATAGTGTACCTACACATGGTTACAGCCTAACAGGAAATAAAAACTTGACCATTAATCACTTTCATTGAACTGAATTGAAAAAGCTTGTAAACAGCCTATTGCGGGGAAAGGACTCTTTTCCACATAGAAGAAAGGTGGAGAAAACCTATCACATTGTTTCATTCCGGTGGACTATTATGTAACTTGGATCATAACGCGATGGGAAGAAATCGCTATGATGTTGAATTTCAATACTAGCTGAGCCTCAGTTAGGTTAGTACAAACTTTATCTTATAGGCTTAACGACAGGAATGGCAATCACAAACGATATCGAAGATACAGCTAGTAATTTGATATAATAATTACGTTTCAACCTAATTTTCTCAACAAAAACTATTAAAACACCATTTCTGTAGACCGGACAATGACCCCGATACTATGCTTGAACAGACCCAGACGTGCCGCAGGCGGACCCATTTTCCGTTTGAAGGGTCAATCATAGGAGACTTTTTTTTTCATTTAATTAAACCTCCGAGACTCAATTTTCGGAGTCTTTATCCTAGCAGACTTAATAGGATAACTTTTTTTTTAGTAAAAATATATTTAAAAGTTTTCGAAAATTTCTACAAATTTGGTGATCCGCAGAGGAAATGCATAATTCGATGTATCCCGTAAAAAAGTAGCATAAAGTTCAGCGAACAAGCGGTCGTTGGGGAGTCAAATAAACTAGAATGCCGACTCAGCATTGCGATGGTCAGCGTTGGCATATCCCTCACTAGGTCAACAAATTACCTAATTAAAGTACTTAACGTGGAGTCGCTGATTTCTGGCGGCTCTAAGCTATGACCATTAAAACTCTATGAAGGAGAATCTAGGAGTGGACTTCCATTAGCTTACAACAAAGTTTTTTTTTTTGTAACAGAATAATAAAAACAACGACTTTTTTGTTTCTTTTTTATATCAGGAACGTGCCCTTGAAGCATGTGTTCCTTCTCTAGTTCATATGATATTCATAAATTGAATAAAAATACGTCAATTTTGTACTAATATTATACTCGTAAAGCTAAACTGTTTGTTTGTCTGCTTGACTCGTTAAAGCAACGATTTCAATTTGAAACATTTCCAACTTAAATTAATTTAAATCTATGTAAAGTAACGAATTCACCACCGTTCTGTGATGGTTTAGTGATGGTTTTCGTCTAATATATAAAATATGTCACGATAAATAAGAAATTACTTTTAGCAATATTTTTGCGATAATTATGAGGATGCTCAAAATTATTTTAAATAAAATTAGTTTCATACTAATCTTTAATAAAATATATATAATATTAGGAATTGGGATTCAACGCGGAAATGCTGTCAGCATTCTTGGCATCGTTTCACGTTAAGAAGAATTTTTTTGCATTGTAAATATCATCATCATCATGATTTCAGCCATTGGATCGACCTCCAGAGCGACCGGTTCAAAGCAGCCTCCATTCAACATTCCGGTGACATTCCTCAAGTCATCTGACTTATTATGTTTATAGTATATACCTATAATATTGTAAAATTTTGAAAATTTAATGTTACATGTAATTATAATAGAGAAGTTAGAAAAATAATTGAACATATTCAATTTTATTAGACTAAATCGTAAATAATTACAGTTTTAAAAGTATTTGTATGTGAAAAATAATTTTAAATATCCTATTTTACTAAAAATTAACATCATTAACCTATTTAGAATAATATTTTCAGAAGGCTGAAAATATTATTCTAAATAGTAATTATTACTTTACTATTAGGTTATATTTAACTTACTTAAAATTTACTTTAATTTTAAGTAAGTTAAATATAACCTAAAAAAACATAACAGATATTAATTATATTATAACAAAAGAATACCGTAAAAGCATCTTGTATGTATAAATAATATTGTTAATAATTAAAGACGTGATTAAATGTACATAATTATACACAATATTGCATAATATGTTTTAAAAACAAACAGTTTTATAGGAAGTTGTTTTGTGGCGTTTTGTCCAAAAAATCGATGTCAGCATACAATTATGTTACGGTTAGAGTAACAATTACGTCATTTTAATTATTTGAATAATAATTCATTTTTACTTAACCGTGGTAAAGTGAAAAGCATTTATAAATTTTTGTACATATTTTGAGAATTAATTTTACTAATATTATGAATCAGCCTGTAAGCGTCCCACTGCTGGGCAAACGCCATTTCTCCATATAGGAGAATGGTTGGAGCTTAATCCACCATGTTACTGCGGTTTGGCATATAATTTCCCTTACCATAAATAACGATCTCTATCAGGCATCTATGATAACAACTGGGAACACACCTGCTTTGCGTTCTTTCCGATGCACGGTGGGAAGACCCATAGGATATACACCTAGACCAGAAACGAATATTTATACAAATACATATATTTATACTAATACATATAGTAGGTATATGTACCTTGAACGGGAATCGAATCCGTGACCGACGCGGTTAAGGCTATTAGCATCCGAAGTAGCGCAACGCTGCTTGCAACTGAATGGGCCGGCGCGCCCGGGGAGGTAATTCGCTCTCACTTAACACCGACGTGAAATGACGGCACTGTCGTCGTGTTTCGTTCGGTTTGTGAGAGATCCGGTGGCCCATCCCTTCCTTTACCTGCCCCATCCCTTCCCTTCCCTCCACAGATCCGGTGGAACATCTCTCCCCTCCCTAAAGGCCGGCAACGCACCCGCTAATCCTCTGATGTAGCGGGCGTGAAGCAATTACAATGCTGCTAATTGCTTCGTGGTAGCGGGTGTCTATGGATGTCGTTTTTATTTACCACCAGGTGAATCGACTTTCCGTTTGCTCCCTCTAAAATAAAAAATAAAAATGTGTATTAAATATTTTTTTTATTGAATGTTTATTTAAATAACATTTCAAACATATAACAATCTTCCAGATATTATAGATTATGTATATAAATATGAAAAAAGCTAAACATATCAAATCACAAAGATCAAATAATATTCAAAATAGACCTTTTGTATATTGTCCGCATTTAACAAAAGTCATACTAAACAGTAACATAAATGATTTAACTCATAAATATTACCTAAAACACTTCTAGCGTATTTACATTTACAAAATTGTCCAATAATGGACCGTAGTTATAGACGATTACATATTTTAATATTTTTTATAAATATTTTAGCTAATTTTCGAATCAGTGCTGATACGTATAATGTTAAGATAGTTACTGAACAACACATCAATCTGGTCGACAGTAAATTCCTCAGTTTTACTATTGATCCAAAATATTTATTTTCTTCGAGTGAGAAATATAAAACGTAAGTATTTTCATTTAACTATAGTATAAGATTTAAACATATGTATTCAAAGCAAAAAAAAATCCTATTAGTTTCGCTATTGAGTAATAATATCATGTTTTTCACAATAAGCCTTTTGAACGTAAAAAGTATTTTAAAAATCGGACCAAAAAAAAAAAACAAACAAATAACTTTTCAGATTTAGGTATATGACAACGCATCGGCACAGTGGTCATAGCGACCACAGCCAATGGCTGATGTTCTAACGCTCGCGGGTTCGATCTACGCGTATGACAAATGCTTATATAGGAAATATAGATGCTTGTCGTGGTCTGGGTGTTTGTAATTGTGTTCTGTGTTTCCAAATCCCCGACACAGGACGATTACGTAACTTGCGCGATCCCGAGAAATGGCTGTGGTGTCGAATTTCAATACTAATTAAGGCTCAGCTAGTATTCAAATTCGACACCACAGCGTTATCTCGCGATCGCGCATGTTAAGCAATAGCCACAAGGATTCATACCCAACTAGGGGTCGTTGAATGTAAAACGTTTATTAATTATTAAGTTTTTATTTTTATTTTGGTAAAGTTTCCATTATTTTTTTCATCTTCGGATTTACATATGAGACTCCTTTTGTTATATTACACCTCCTTGCTACAGTAAAGAATGCATCTGCATGGCGTCCGCGTTGACCCCAGCATACATCCGCATCGCTGGTCCGTCAACATCCCTCATGATGTTCAAGAACAGCACCATCACCATAGACACAGAGGAGCCCAGGAAACTGAGTCTAACCAAGTTGTTCAGAGAAGATGTCGATGGTAATTTAGAACTTTATGGACAAACTATCTGTGGATAAAACCACGTAATACTTGATACCGTTGGAATTTGACCTAAAAGTCTTTGCTCGGACTTTTAGTCTAGATATTAAACTATTTAAATACCAAGTTTAATTGTAAACAATTAGCTAGTTTTAGCGTTAAGCGATAAAAGTAAACATCCATCCAGACAAACTTTTTGGTTTATAATATTTACACAAAAGAAAAGAGGTATGGTCCTTTCTTCCTTAGAAAATGGTCTGTTGAAGGAAAGAATAATTTTTCAGTTAGGTCAAAAAAAATTCACTACATGTAACTGATGTACCTATATAATTATATGTAGCTAAATAACTCTTGTATTCATTACAATATATATTAGTCATATTTAATTAAGTATTTACTTTATTTCTGCTAATCCACAATGAGTATCCTAATAGCGCCTGATTACGCTTTAATTGTCGAGAAGTCAGAAATGACTTCTTCTGAAAAAACTTTTCTTTCTTCTTCTCAGTCTTAACTCCAAAATAGAGATCTTATGTCAGTGTTATAGTCTCTTATTTTATGGTACAGTTGAATTAAGAGGTACCATTATCATCTCAAATGTAGTTTAAACCAAAAGTATGAGAGTAACAAAGTAACCCATTTAACTGTTGCAGAATATTACGAATACAAGAATAATTTGATTTTATTTATTCATTTAGGGCGTTACTACAAAAAACTTGCCGTCACTCATAAGCAATGGGAGAAGTTCGTTCACTGGACCAAAAGTACTGGTTTCGATCTGGTGTTCGCACTTAACAACGATGAGAAGACCAGCTCTGGTATGTGGGATCCCAACACCGCGCTGAAGATTTTGACAGTAGCCGACCAGTCGAATATTGGGGCGATTTTCTGGCAATTGGGTTATGGTGAGTTTTGGATGTTTAATACAATTTTTTTTTAAATAAATAAATATGTTTAACAAACACACACTCACACATACACATATACACACACACATAAACGATCATCTGTCCCTAAGGTAAGTAAATTAATGCCTGTGTTTTAGGTAACAGCCGACTGATATATTTTTTTTATTAAATATACATATAAGTAATACATATATATATTAGACCTAGACTCGAGGCGGGAATCGAACTAAAAACCCTGGAGCAAAAAACAGGGTCACTGCAAACTGCGCCAACAGGCCAGTCATTTTAAAACTTAATATATAAAAAAAAACACGATAATTTTGCTATCGCTAGGGTTTACTTTAATGGGATTGGATATGTTAGAATCAGAAGCCATACCCCACATTTTCTTTACTTTTACTTCTTTTAGACATTACAGACATTTAAGATATTGTTCATATTTTATGACTGCTGGTAATATAGATTTTACTGAAGACAAAATTAGTAAAGTAATAATTCCACAAACAGATTTCATAAGGATTAGTTAATGCATTCATAAGTACTGTCAGTGATGTCGCTCCAAGCGAGTGACAATAAGGCCCGATCCACATTACAGTGCTGGTCTCGGTTCGTTCTCGGTCCAATCTCAATCCGATAAAATGTTTTGTATGACGAATCGTTGCTGGAGCGTGACTTGATCTGACCTTGACTGGCACGGATAGTATGAATACTCTCATTGTTTCTTGTGTAACAATATTTTACCGGATCGAGATCGGACCGAGAACGAACCGAGACCAGCACTGTAGTGTGGATCCGGCCTAAGGAGTCACTGAAAATCAGCGTCTCACGTTGTCGCAATGGTGTGACTAATGGTGAGTGGCTGCCTTTATTGTTCGCAATCTCTGTGCAACTACATTTGTTTTGTTTTAATTTTTTTATTGTGAACAATAAAATAATTTTCTTTCTTTCTTTCTTTCATTCCTTAACAATTAGTAAAATTACTGTAGATTTTGACGTTTGTTTATAAGTTTATAAGCTTTACTAATTCAGATTTAAATTATAGTTTGCTGTGGAGTCTGTATAAATATACATCTCATCCATATTTATAACATTCTTTGAATTTTTTTTCTTGAAGTCAATTCTAGTCCTATTATTAATTTCTAGAATGCAGAAACCAATCAATCGAAGAATACCTAAATGACCTGGAGACTCTTAGGGTAATTATCGAGACCTACACCCCTGGGAAGGATGGACTATGGAAGGTGGTTGGCGGTGACGTCACACACTGTTTGCAGGCGGACTCTAAGAGTGACTTTAAGGATTACGTCACTCTGTCAAATGATATGCTTGATGCTATACTGTTGAATGGGTAGGTACTTCAACGAAAATCAAACATTCATATTAAGTAATAAAGTGGCTAATTTGGTTTCACGTGCGTTTATGTTTCCTTCTTTGCTTTTACTTTTACTTACTTTACTTACTTTTTTTTTTCACTTTCGCTTCTTTCCCAAAAATAATGAAATTTGTCTGATGCAAGATTTTTTAAATAGTTCCATTATACCTAACTGGAAAAAATC
This sequence comes from Euphydryas editha, assembly GCA_036937285.1. Lineage (NCBI taxonomy): Eukaryota > Metazoa > Arthropoda > Insecta > Lepidoptera > Nymphalidae > Euphydryas > Euphydryas editha. Next base: position 15,111,960 of record JAUPFZ010000023.1, read on the forward strand.
TTTTATAATTACATTACTATAGATAGAAATAATGATAGTATATTTTAAAATGAAGCATATTACCAAAACAGCCCTCAATCGGTAAACTAATGAGAAGTATCATTAAAAAAAATATTAAATAAAATAAAAAATATCATAATGATAAAAAAATATATATTTATAGAGTTTTCACTAATTTTAGTTTTTACTGAGTTCAGCAGAACTCATTTCACTTATTGGACTAAAATTATTTTTCCTTTTATCCATATTTATATATTTTATCTAATTTTTTCTTTATTCAGCAACTCATCATATCAAGAGTTAGAGCGTATGTCAGAAAGGGAGAGATTTAAATTGCTCAAGTTGCTCAGTCAGAGTGACACCCCACTCTGGCTCACTGAGCACACTCAGATGCTCAGCGAGCTAGAGAGAGCCGCTGACTGGATGATCAGCCTTGGATACTCCGCGAGGAACGGCTTTTCAATACATTACAGGGAACTCGTGGATAACGAACTGTATGAACCGACATTGGTAAATTTCTTGTTAGATTATATTATATACTATATTTATTGTTATATATGTATACTGATTGTTTTATATAGTATATTAGTTATATATATATATATATATATACACTCATTTGCAAAAAAAACGGGCGGTTTCGATTTTCTTCCTGGCTGAAAAAAATAAAATACCAAAAAGGTTTTAATCATTTGAACATGTTACTGGCCAGTTATAAAAGTGCCATAATGTTTATAAGAGTACATTCCAAATTCAAATTTTTGACTGAGCATGGTTTTCAAAGAAAATAACTTTTAACTACATTTTGTGGCGCGAATTCCCTATAGTTAATATCGACTCTAATTAACTTTTTGTCAATTTTTATTAAATTATCTGGTGTCCTTGACATTTAAAAGTATTGTTATTGCTGTTTAGCAATCTCGAAAATGGTAGATAAAGTGATAAAAGCGAGCAAAATTATTGCGCTGCTTGAAGAAGGTTGCAGTCAATGCTTCGTGGCTTAGAGGCTAAATGTGAGTCGGTCGACAGTTCAAAGGACCTGGCAGCGCTATCAAGAGACCGGTTCCGTCAAGAGAAGGCCTGGTTCTGGCAGAAAGACATGTACCGAACCACGGGATAATAGTTTTCTAGTTAGTCAAGCGTTGAGAAATCGCAAATCTTCTTATGTGGACCTCAAGAACACCCTCGAAGAAGTAAGAAATGTGCAAATTAGTCTATGGACGGTCAGGAGGAGGCTTCTCGCTGCTAATATACACAGTCATCGCCCGGCACGCGGCCCTAAATTACTCCGTGGACATCGAGTTGCCAGGCTTAGCTTCGCTCGAAATTGTGTGTCATGGACTCATGAAGACTGGGATAGGGTATTGTTCTCCGATGAAGCCAGGATATCTCTGCATGGTGAAGACCGACGTCGGCGAGTGCTACGTAGACGAGGAGAACGCTTTGCAGAGGCATGTTTTGAAGAAATCACACCTTATGGACGGGGCTCTGTTATGTTTTGGGCAGGAACAAATTCTATGGATCGTACGGAGTTAGTCTTCATCGAAAACGGTACACTGACTGGACACCGATACATAACGGAAGTTCTAATTCCTTATGCACAACCCGCTTTAACCGCTCTTGGCGAAAACTCAATTTTTATGGACGACAACGCTCGCGCCCACCGGTCTGGCGGTGTGGATGCGTATATGCTAGAAGTCGGAATTCGTCGTTTGGACTGGCCAGCTAGAAGTCCGGACCTCAATCCCATAGAGCATGTCTGGGACGTTCTGAAGCGACGAGTGAGATCAGTGCATCCGGCTCCGCAGACCATCAGAGAGCTAAAGAATGTGATTACCGCGGAGTGGGAACGTATTCCCCAAGAAAACATAAAAGATATACTCACTAGCATGCCCAGACGAATGCAAGCTGTGATTTCAGCAAGAGGGGGTCACACTCAATACTAAACTTTTATCTGCTTTTAATGTATTCAAGAAAAACAAAGAAATTAACGCGTTTTATTTTTATTTAGCGAGCAGGTACAATCATAGTGTTTTGAGCTTAAACATTATTTCTTAATAATTTAATTAAAATGTTATGATAAAACTGATGAAAACTATTCCTTCCTAATTAATTTATAAAATTCTGAGGATAACAATACCTAAAATTGTCAAACAAACTAATAGTAACTATAAAATAGTTCTTTGCTTAAGTGCCCGTTTTTTTTGCAAAAGAGTTTATATATATATATATATATATATGTAACTGAAAATGAGGTTTAATTAAAAGATTTTATCGCGTTTATTTAAAACTTTACAGTTTAATAATATTTGAAATCGGTGGACTGTGGTGGTGGGTGTTCGAATAAGTAATCCGAATAAGAGTTTTATTTAAATGAGTAAAATTCGCGTAAATATAAGATAACAGCAAGAAAATGAGGTCCCATTCGAGATATATTTTTTAATTTTTTTATAACGATCTTAATAAATATATGTAATAATAATAATAATAATAAAAATGATTTATTCATAAAAAAGAGTTCCACGAAAAAGAGATTTACGAACAAAAAAAAAAGAGTTCCCTGGTTCTTGTGATAAGCAAAATTTCAAATAGTTTTACCAAAATCATAATATCATTCTATATAGACTGATTAATACAAAACTATAGCATAAACAAAAACCTATTTTTTTCGTTACCATCCTTAACAGAGTTTCTACATGGCACTCCTATACAAGAACCTAGTTGGCGAGAGAGTACTAAGTGTAGATATGGAGGCGTCGCAAGCGGTGGTATTCGCGCACTGCACGTCAATGCGTCGCGGCGCATCCGGCGCGGTGACGCTCTACAGTGCGAACATGGACGACGAACCAGCTCGTTTCTCCGTTAAGCTCACTAACAAGGAGAATGGTGGGGATATGATGCAGTTTATTTTATCACACGACCATAATGGGTAAGTTTATGTTTAAGCTTTAATGGGATTTAACATTGTTATAAAATTCTATAAACAGAGATACAATTAATCATCTTATAGTTATATATGTCATATCCATATTTAATAATAAATAAATAGAAATAGAAGAGTATTACAATAAAAACATTAACTGATCGGAACTGAAGACGCCTGTTACGTCCCACAGCTGGGCGAAATGGTGATAAATAAAAAATTGTTTATTTTGGAGCAAAGTTATGGCTAACCGATGTTACATATTATTGGCGCCAAAGTTTATGAGGATATGTGTTGTTTCACTCAAAAGCCCTTGAACTGTTTTCGATGCAAATTGATATGTGATAATCTAACACCCAGATCAGATTTAATCATATTATCAGAATCTACGCAGGTAAAACTGTGGGACATTGTTAGTATAATATGAACATTTTGTAGTATGTGTAGATGTGTATTGTTATATCGTATTTTACAAAAAAAAAGTCATGAAAAGATTGTGAGAATGTTTGAAAGATCTAATAGAAGTTCAAGATTAAAATTAATGTTGTAGACCCAAAACTTAATTAATATATTGTTTATATAAATAAGTATCTACAAAAGCCGTTTTTTTTTTCAGAAATATAGTTGTAAATAATCGGGCAATGTATTACGAAGGTGACATTCGTCCAGTTGTCAAACGTATTCGTCCATACAAGACTCTACTTCTCAATCTTCCACCGAAATCTTTTGGTTTCTGGGTCCTCGCTAGCACACAAGTTGAAGCTTGCTTTAATATAGATAAAACTAAGAAATCTACTTCAAATATCAACGCGAATGATAAAGATAATTTTATAAGGACAAAACGTTCATTAGATGAGAAATATCAACATTTTGACGGATTGAAACAAATCGTAGACGAATCTAAGGAGTTTCTTAATGAACCTCAAAATCATGAACTTGGTGAAGAAAATGTATTTTTAAGAGAAAGAATCGAAAGTATAAATAACGATTTAAGAAAGATTCAAAGAATATTTCAAGCTAATTTAAACAGTACAAGTAATCGAAGGAGAGTAAGACGTCAAATACTAGATATTGAAAGCCTAAAATCTAAATTATATAATTTTAAAAGAAAATATAATTTAGGAGAAGAATTTAAACAAAATATACTGGAAAAGCTATCAAAAATTTCAAAAGGCCATATATCAAAACTAAGTAACAAATCAAAAATATCACGCAACAGTAAAAGAAGTTATAGAAGCAAATCGAAAAGAAACTTGAAAGGAATCAAAAAATCTGAGAATAATAAAATTGAATTAAATAACGCAAATGCTCTTACAGATATTGAATTAGAATCAGGTGGTACTTTAGTTAGAAATCGTAGACACATAAAGAACAAACAGAATACAAAATACGACGAGGAATCATCAGAAAATGAGATATTAGATGATAGTAAAGAAAAGTTTACTATAGGAAAAATATTCCACAAGATCAAAAAGATAAGTGATTTACCATTAGATATACATGACAAAGATATGGATGATTATGATGGAAATTCTGCTGAAGGTATCGTTTTGAAGACTAAAGTGTCAGATGACAGTGCTTTTATTGATATAAGCGATAAATCTCATACAGGTCTCATTAAATCAACTCTTGAGGATATATTGACTTTATTGGCTGATTTTAATAGAAATATCAATAGATTTTGGGCAGCTATTACGTTAGTAGAGTAACAAGCATTCGTGAAGATTATTTTAAAAAAATGTATGAAATAAAACCTTTTTTGATAATTTAGTCATTTTAGTAATAAAAAAAAAATAATAAAAAAAACAATAGATAATAATCAAGGAATTTATATTATAACTGGAAGGCTCACTTAATAAAATTATATATTCAAATATGCACCTTGAAATATTTGATATAAGGTTGATATTGGCTTATAACATGTAAAGTAAAAAATCGTTCCGAGCATTGATTACTGGTATTTTCTCTTTCTTACGAAAGTTGCCTTGAATCCATGGTAGAACCAGATGCAATTCCGGCCGTAGGAACGTTTTTTAAGTGCACGCGAGCATTCCAGTTTGTATATAAATTCCTTGATAATAATTAATAAAGGCAGACTAAATATTGCCATAGTGATTTTATCATTATCTATTTTAAAAAAGAGGAATTTTGAAACAATGATGTGAAAAAAACAAGTGTAATTCAAAGATTTGTTTTCTTTTGATTTTATTTTTTTAGATATCGTAAATAATGTATTGAAATTAGCTTAGATATTGTATTTAATATAGATATTAAGTGTAAATTTTGTAAATAAATATTATAATTATCAGTCTTATTTCAAGTGTTTTGTTGGTGAATATCCAATTTCAGGTTACAGGAATAGAATTACAGGATTCTCGACCCAATCGACCAATTTTATTTTTCTTTTCCATTATACGAGCATGCACGCATAATTCCAAATCATACTTTCGCAATCATACTTGCTATTTCGGCGCTATAGAAAATTAGTCCAAATGAATGAAAAAAATGATTGAGATATAGCTCTTAAAATCCTTATTCTCTCAAAATCCTTTTAAATTTGTTTTAAGTCTGGGTAACGTTCATTAGAGAACTGATTAATACTTGAAAGAAATCAAAAAGTAATTAGAAGCGGATTAGAGTAGAAATTAGAGAATATAGGTATTAATTATTTATTTTATTTATGTTTGAACAAATTTTATACCGAGAGTAAAATTCCATTTCAAACTTGTAAGTACGTACCTAAATATATTATTGTTAAAATTTATTTATCTATAAATGTGAACTAGAGTAGAAAATAAAGTATAGGTAACGGCTTCCTTGAGATTAGAGGGCTTCAATAGATGATAATTGTAGCTGACGGTACTTATAGAGAAATACAGTTATATAGCTCTTCAACAGAGGCGTAGCTACCGTCGTATCAGCCGTATCAATGATACGGGGCCCCCGGTCTACAGGGGCCCCCACAATAGAGTTCGGGACAGAAATTGGTCCGGAGTTGCTACGACCTTTTTTTTTCTTTCGTCGTCGTACGCAAAGAAACTTGGGGCCCCTTTACATATATTGATAAAGGGCCCATCTAAGTAACGCTACGCCACTGCTCTTCAATATTTAATTAAATGACGTAGACTTATGTTATGAGAAGTATAGATTCCATGTAAAATAGATACTTATAATTTTGATAAGACTCTAAAGTAGGGACATTCGAGGATAGTTTGGCATAGTTTTTACAGGGACTGGCTGCTGTGCTGACGATAGTGGGCTCGATTCCCGCTTATGACAAATTTTTGTGTATGTCATTTAGATCTTTGTATTGATCTTGGCGTTTGTGTATGTTTCTTGTATTTTAGGACCCCTAACACAGATCATCATACCGGGCGTCATTGAGTGTAAGGCGTATCTTTATTTATTTATTTATTTAAGGTATAGTAAATAAAACAAACAAGTGGTGGTACAATGTAGTTTATTTATTATTTAACAACATGGTAGATAATCCACTTTCAAACTCACAGTAAAGTTAATATGAAAATGGCTACCTCTAAACTTTTATACATAACTAATAGGGACCCAGTAAATAAATTTAACAATGCCTTGCAACAGTAAGATGATAAATAATTTGCAGCAAACAAGCCTAAGATTACGAGACTACAAGTGATAGACAGTAAGAACTGAACATAAATATCAGAAAGATAAAGACTAATGTCGATCGGCAGTACTGTACAGCCAGGGCCAGCGAACGAAACGTAATATTATCAACAACAAGGTTCAAGAAAGCTCAATCCGATATTATTTACCTAAAAACATTTTCAACAATAACCTCATTTTTTTCATTTTCCTCCATAATTCTAATTTATATGTTATCTTGGATAAACTTTAAACCGTCTCTCTAATAACAATACGGCGTGAACTCATTTCACGTCAAAGTGATCGAGAACATTCCACTTCAATATTACACATTTCATTAATTAATTTTCGGTAAACTTGCAATTTTTAACACTAGATGTCACTAATATTAAAAGCTAATGCGCTAAAATGTACTTATATTTAGCCAATACTATCCTAATCGAACTGCATAGACGAGTACGGTCGAGGAACGATCGGTAGTCTAGAAGTTTCCGAACAGAAACTTAGAAAGAGTTAGCCACCGATAATCCCCAAACGTACGTAACATGTAAATATTATTAAAAGTGTGAAACCAATGATTTACAAGAATCAACGCACCATATAGAAAAGATTTTGTTTGAAAAATTATGTATATAGAAGCGCAACAACGTGTTATGTGGCACTTAAAGTCAGTTCTTTGATACAAAATAATCCCTATACTATACGGAAAAATCTAAAAATACGTAATAATCTAACAACGTGTCTGTTTGTGAAGCTCTCGTGTTGTGTGTGTGTCGTTGTCTCTAGATTCTCTTTGTACCGGTATTGAATTGTCCTGATCCTATTCTGCTATTTTAAATCATTAATTAACCAAGAATTTTACACATGGTTCTTCTAGAAAGACAATTTGTGATGTAACAGTAGGTGGTAGGATCAGGTACTGGATGCATTTGCTACTAATATTGTTTTAATGGTGTTTTTGATATTTTCTTCATCGTTAAGTTTGAAAAATTCATACTTTGAGGTTTATATTGATGTGAACATAGCAAATGCATGTGTCCTATGTCCTAGTGCATATATAAATACGCTATTTGATAAATATATAATAATGTAGGTATACAATATTTGTAATTGTGTCAATTTGCTGAAGTCTAGTACAATTTTGAAAACAATATACGAATCCCTCCCCCATTTATATGACGCAACAGTAACATTAAAACAATGAAAATTTTAGTAAGAATAAAAGTTTTTTTACATATTTATAAATACACACATAAGTACAATATCAATCACACTCATATATAACTCAACATTCTAAGTCGCCTTACACTCACACATTCAAAAAATATTTACGTGATTCTCTCCAATATAAGTTACAATATTGCGTCATATTAACAGCCATCGATTTCATTATCCTACAATCATACTGGAGTCAATACTTGATAACTTAAGAGTCGAAAACTACTAATGAATTAGGTATAAAATTTCGAATGCCATCGCAGGCCAAAAAGTCAAAGATTCTAAATAATCTAAATAAAAATATACACAATATAAATAGACAACAATAATATAAGAATATACCCTGAGTGCGAAAGTCATAAGATCAATTTCTTCAACTGATGTCATGTTTAGGTGAAATTTCTGAAATTGGTCAGTCAAGGATCTTAAAATTATTCTAGTGTATTCTTGGATAATGCATTCGTAATTTGATTTATTAAATAATTTACAATTATCACTAAACTACATATCTACCTTGTATAAACCTCTTTGTAAGTTCATTACAATTATTACAAAAATTAAAATAATATATTGCAACAGTTAAATGAAAAGAAATTGCCATATTTAATATTGTAAAATACTACTGGATTTAACTTTTATTATTGTAAAAATTTATTACATATATTATATATAACTGATAATATAGATAGAAATAATAATAAATCATAAAGACGATTCCAACACCAAAACGACAACGTCAAAATATATACATATATACGGATATCAAAAACAATGCTACTGATTTGATATCACCCAAATTCCTTCAAAATATTTTGCATTTAAGCAACAAGTTTATACTAACACATTATTTATAATTACATGGGATATCGTAATGCTATACATCGAACATCGAAAGCTTACAAATAAGATATATAAGAAGCATCTTAACAGGTACATTGAGAGGAAATCTAATGGACCGATAGAGAGAAAACGACACAGCACAGTCCAAGAGCCTTACTCATGCAAAATTTTACATTTAATTTTAAATCATTAACATGTCAAGCATCATTTTTAAATTAGTGACAATTAGCGGGTTTATATAATTTAGATACTCCTAAACCTCGCTACGTACGAAAATAACATTTCTAAAACACTATCAACTACTTAAGAGCCAACAACGAAGATCAAAGTTAATCTACGATAGATAGAAAGACAGGAAGATAGAGTTGAGGAAAAGATATACGTATGTATAGATGTGAGGTGAGAACGTGAGGGTAAGGGTGGGAGAGAAAAATTTTGGTCACGTTTAAAATTATATATAAACAGGTCCAAGATTATCTTAATATTATTATTGTTTATTTACTACGAACAACAGTTTAGCTAGAATGGCCATGCACATACATAGAACTATTATCGTAATACATGATAAACCTAGCCTAAACACACGTACATTGTGAAAATTTATTATTATACCTTAATATTACAAAGATTGTGAAGTTTTTGAGTAGAGAAGTCGGGACGGGTCGAACTCCATACGCGGAAGGTTTCCCCATCGCTGACGATCTTTAAGACTATGGCAGCTAGGCGTGCTCAAAGTAAGTTTACCGAGAGAAGCTACGAAAATACTCTGCAATGTTTACAGTGCGTGAAAATATTTCGGATCTTATTCAGAAAATAGAGCAGCAATCTCAATACGAATTTCGAAATTATCGTTGATCTGTCGTATTTACACTGAGGGGATGTATATCGGTTAGATGCGATCTGATACCGTGATGAATACTGTATAAGATTCACTTATCTGAATAAAATTTGCTTATAAAATAAATGAGCTATTAAGCGATCGCTACAAGGGGTTAATATAATATTTAAAAAAAAATTAAAACTAATGATGAAAATACATGATGTGCTGATTCCATAGAATTATCGAAGATCCTTTAAAACTACGAGATAGGGTGGACGATCGTTAATCCGAGTGAAGTCGAAGACATTATAGATGAAATTTAAGTCAGTGAAAGATCGAAAGAGAATTAATTATCAAGAAGCTAAAGTGAATATGTAACGCGAGCGGACAGGCCGCGTCGGGCGCACAGCTTTAGTTTATTTTATTTATATATCACAGCTTTTGACGATAACAAATCTTTTGCATTTGCAGCTTAATATGTTGAGACAAAAATTCGAACCATTAGCTTTGCGCGTGACGTCTCCTGCGATACCCGCTTTGTCGGTTGAATCGACATGCATTATCAAATCGAATCTTTCCAAATGTATATCGTTTGATTCGATCCACTCCGCGGATCCAAACCTCCGAGCCGTAACGTTAATCGCTCGAAAATTTCGCTCAAACAATGTTACTTTATCCTAAGCATAAAACATCGATAAAACATTAAGAATCGCGTCGACTACGCTAACTTGATTCAACGGTAAAACAACAAGAGGTCTCGTTTAACTACAACTTTACATTACTCTAAACGAACATTGATCTTAGATTAAACATGCAGAACGTGACGACAGCGCCGACGGCGGCGGACGCTTGTGTCTCGCGGCGTCGCGGCGTCGCGACGTCAGTAACAATGTTGTACCTATTATATCTTCGATGTGGACATTAAGGCTAGGTCGATTAAAGGTATATACATCTAAACAAAATACACTGACACGATATCGATACACTGCATAAGCACGCATGCAAAAGATTTCGAGGCAAAAGTTGAAGATTCGAAGAGTGAGCGAGCGCAAGCCACAATACAACAGGAGACACACCAAGCCGAGTGGAATTTGGATGAAAACAAATGTCTATAAGACCGAATACACTGTTATTTCAATGTAAGTTCGAGTTCCGAAGAGGAGACGAGAGGATGAATAATTCGAGTATTGAGCGAACTACACGCGTGCTAACTTCTTAAATTACGTTTATTCCCTCCTTTTATTAATATTACACCATTCTAGTTGTATTTAAAATTTACTTTTTTTCACTTTACACTTAAATAACAATATATCACAAGCATCAACATATAAAACAGGTTCGTTCCACGCCGACGCGGTCGCGCGTCGTCAGGTTTGACGATGACTTTTTGACCTAACATTAACGAGACTTGATCCTCATTCTCGGTTGTGTCGATGGCCGCTCATCACGTTCTATGAATGTATAAAAATATTATTGCTCATTATCAAGCACCAACGCGCCACTAGCCAACTACGTTCCGAAATAATTTAGAATCTCGAATCTTTCCTACACGAATGTTAGCGCGAGTGATTCCTGAAATGGTACTGCGGTCGGGGCGAGGGAGTCGGGTGGGACTGTAACAATGGTTGCACAGCTACATCATGTATTCGGTTAATATAAGAGAGCAGGACGCGGTGCAGTATCTTCACTGCATCACGCACTTGCTCTCGATCTGGGACTTGAGTTCGTTAACTTGCGTTTCGATGGTGTTTTTCAATTCTGAAACATAAAAATGGTTTATTAAAAATTTCGCTGTAAAAGAAATAATAAAGTAGCAATGTAGGGAAATGATCTGATGAGTAAATTAAAAACATTTGTGATACATCTAGATAATATAAAGCACCATGCAAAATATCAATTCATTTCAATAAAATTTATCTTTCAACAAAAGCCCAGTTTTTTTATAGGTCGTAGTTTCTGTACTTTTCTTATGTTATATTGCGCCGGTATAATTTTTTTTCATTATCATATATCAACTGTTATCTTATTAGTCAGATCTTTTTTCTCATATTATCTTTCATAAAATCTATCAATTTTTCTTTGTTTAATTTTTTTTACCTATTCAAAAACATTTATACCTAGCATTCTTCTCTACACATAATATGTCTTGCTAGAGAATTGCTTACAATTTGTACGTTACTGACGCTTGTTTCAATTTTCCTTTGATACACTAGTATCATATCTTGTCCTTCCTTGTCATTCTACTAGCCTAAGGCCACTGCTGTATGCACTTTCTTTTAATAATGTAAATAAACGCTAGTATTCGAAATAAATCACAATATGTTACTAACTATCTGATGTCGACTGTGAAATATAATGTTTTGACCAAAAACATCTGTGAAAATTTTTACGAGCAAAATATAAAATACTTTTCATGAAGCTGATCAAGCAGTAGTTGTATCGTTGTTTATAGCTTGTTATTGTATTCAAATATTTTAGTGTCCACATAAAGAATTCTGTGTTGAAAAATATCTTTATGGAATCCGTTTTGGAAGTAACGAAATTAAGTTTTACTGGTTTTATTTGATATTAAAACATCAGCTATATTTTAATAAATGTATGAGTATTGTGATTAATTTCTTGATGAGAACTCTTTATTTTGTATACTCGTATTATTAAAATGGCCATCATGGCTAGATGGAAAAATTATTAATTCCTCGCTTGGGTAATATGATTTCGTTAGCACTACAGCAGTTTTGGGTACGGAACCCTAATAAAAGTTTTGAAACTAACTAGTGAACTCATCCTGATCTTCCAATTCCGCTTCAGCCGCCAGCTCCTCTGGCGTCTTCTTCTTCCTCATCAAGGGGTTGTCTGGCTCTTGCTGCTGCTGTTCCGTTATCTCCTCTTTCTTGGGAATTTTATACTGAAAACAAAACAATACTTGATTTAATACTTTTGTCGAAATATCTTTTGGATCTTCTTTTAAATTTTATTTTGGCCTTTTTAGTGTTGTTTTACACATTTCTTATTGCTTATCAGAGACTATATTTTATCATAGAGTCAACATACATACAGAATATATTACTTGAACTTTAATTTATATTTATCTATAGAAACTAAGAAAGAAGTTAATTGTTGAACTTTTATAATGGATAAATGAGGATTCTACTGAAATTTTACATCATGAGATACCCAAAATATTTTACTTTTGATAAAATTGAGATATTCGTCTCTATTCTCAATATTCTCAAATTTGTTTTCTCGCGTATGCATTTTTTAAACTATGTAACAACATTATTTATATTATCATGCTTCCTTTCCGTTGGTTTGAAATATTAACGAAAAACAGCAAAGAATACAATATCACAAATACCGATATCATAAAGGAGAATCATTAATGTATATATTAAAAATAAAAATATACCTAAGATCGACTCTATAGGTATACTCTGTGGAATGCCGTTACTAAAATTGTATATAATAGAACTATGAATCCTTAATAAAATATTGTAGAAGCTAACAGAATTTCGTACACAAATTATGTATTAAATTAACTCAATGTTGCCTGTACTGTTTATACTATATATGATAATATATGATATCTTTTGAAAATGAAACAATTTAGTATATTTTTTTTTGTATGTATAATATTGTAAAATTTCTCTAACATTATTAAATATATTATCATAGAAAAAAAAAGTATATAAATTCACAATAAAAGCAGTTTGTTATCGTTTCAATATTTTAGTTTATTATTACTTTTCTCTACTTTCAGCTTGGATTTTTCAGTAAAACAACATAAGCGTCACTTAAAATTTTATATACGCATGAAGATATTTAAATTTTTTATACATTATCCACATTATAGCGTCACAGAGGTGAAGTCCCGGTTATCGAAAAGTCATTTATATTAAAAACAAATATATATCCAGACTATTCTATACTACAGAGAAATAAAGTTAATATGTCTAACGCTGTGGTCTCGAGTAATTTCCCAAAGGCTTCGATATTACTCCCAGTGTATAATTTTGTAATTGTATAATTAATGTTTATTCAATAAATACGAGATCAAATCCTTATTATTTGTTTTTGAACAAAATGTGTACGTTGTTTCTATTAGAAAAAAAAATTAACGTTGATGAAATAAATATTGGTCGCCATCAACGGGATTCAGTGGGGTAATACTCTCTAGAGCAGGTATATTGCCAAACTATTTTGTGCAAGAGACCCCTTTTTAAAATGAACTGATACCTCCAACCCCCAGAGCCAAAATACTTTAAAAATCCTATCTGTAGTATTTTTCTTATTGATATAAAATACTTATCAATTTCAAAACTTTGCGGTTGGTTAAGTGGATAAGGTTTAAATGGTCGATTTTGACCCCAAGGGGACGATATCGACCTCTTTTGGGATCCCTGCTCTAGAGAAATAATCGTTACTCGACTTTCTATTAAAAACTAGTTACAAATATAGTCACGTATTAATTATACCTCAGCAGTGACTGACGGATACATCGTATATATCATAATTTAAAGAACTAAAATAAATCCGTTTTGCAGCTAATATTTAAATTCAATAAAATTTGAGACAATATGAGCAATACCTGCTAAGCGGCTTAGTTATGAGACAGAAAATTACAGACCGATAGTAAATCCTCTTTGGTCGCGATCTCCATTGATTATGACTGTTTTTTTTTTTAATTTTTAAGAACAATTCCCCAGAGTGTTCATTAAGGATATCATAATAACAAGCTTTGGTAAAAAATTCAGCTTATTTTTTTTTTTTGAGACGTCTAAGTGACATCATTTGGCTCAGTGGTCTTAATTAAAAAAAAATAATAATAATAATAACGCTACATTTCTTTCGTTTTATATAAATTTAAGATGGAAGTCATTGTACGTCAAATTATAATGATTTAAATTTTACGAAAGAATTTTTTTGCTATTAATTAATATATTTCTTCTAATTTGTTATGATGTAAATAAATACCACAGGGATTTTTTGGGTATACTTCCGAAAAGCAGATACCGAATTTTCTCATGAAATTTGGCACGGACATTCCATTTGACTATCTAAGCATCCCCTTAAAAGGATTTTTGGCGGATCGCAATATTTTTCGGAATATTGAATTTTTTGAGTACGTTGTTTAGTATGCTCTATATAAGAAAGCGAAAAGTAGATACCAAATTTTCTCATAAAACTTGGCACAGACATTACATTTGACTATCTAAGAGTCCCCTTAAAAGGGTTTTTGGCGACTCGTAATATTTTTCGAAATATTGAATTTTTTGAGTATGCTGCTTAGCACGCTTATAATATATCTATGTATTTATCGCCACGTTACACACACACACTACAGGCGTTATTTATACACATATATATAATCGATCCACTTTTTTATTTTCCCGGATACACACTTTTTATATTTTGTAATAATTCATTGAACTGATTTTTGTTCAATTTTTTAACGCGACGACGCGACGCCATAAAAACTCGCATAGATGATCGGCCATTGTTTCACTACGTACTCCGCCACTTTTTTTTTTTTTTGAATGCTGTGAAATTCATTACGCAGTTAGAGTTTTTTTTAAGGTTAGGTTAGATAAAGATTTTTTTTTAAATCGTTAGCTTAGGTTAGGTTGTTAGGTCTTTTTTTTTTTTTTTTTTAATAGTTAGTGTATTTTTTTAAAGGTTAGGTTAGATTAAGATTTTTTTTTAATCGTTAGCTTAGGTTAGGTTGTTAGGTCTTTTTTTTTATAGTTAGTGGTTTTTTTTAAAGGTTAGGTTAGGTTGTTAGGTCTTTTTTTTTAATTGATGTAAAATGCATTTACGCATTCTAGGATAGGTTAGGTTTTTTTTCCTTCTTCTTTTGATCGACTCGCTTTCTTATATTATTGAGTGTGCTAAGCAGCGTACTTAAAAAATTCAATATTTCGAAAAATATTGCGTGCCGCCAAAAATCCCTTTAAGGGGACTCATAGATAGTCAAATAGAATGTCCGTGCCAAATTTCATGACGAAATTCGGTATCCGCTTTTCGGAAGTTTATCCGATTTTTTTATTTGTTAATTAAACATCCACGGGCTCTTATCTTCATGGAACATGCTTCGTTCTTCAATATCTTAATATCACAGACTCCGAGATTCCGTTATACATATAGGAATCAGCCTGTAAACATCCACTGGGCAAAGTCCTCTTCTCCATATAGGAGAAGGATTGGAGCTTAATCCTGATAATTTTACTATCATGAGTAACGATCGCTATTCAGTGTCTATGATAACAACCGAGACCGACGGCTTTTCGTACTCTCCGAGGCACAGAATATATCCACAAGAATAAGCACTCCGACCGGAAACAAATATTTGTACAAATATTAATATATTCTGCTCGAGCAGGAGTAGGAAGAATACAACCCGCGACCACCGGCGTTAAGGCGACTATTAGCACAACACACCAGAATCGTTCTCATTTCATCGTCCATACACCAAAATAATGATTATTTTATAATATTAAAGTCTGCGTAACACAAGATAGTGTTGGTTATAGTCAGTTTGTGATCAGCCCCTTAATTAATATTCGTCCTACCCACGTCAAAGATCAAAGATAAATTGTCTAGCACCCTCAACTTACTGTGTACTCGAACTCAAATTGAATTTATGAAATATATCGATTTGTCTAGGTGCAAACGTACTTTATGGCACTATTATAAAAAAAAAATCGTTATCATAAGTTGTCAAATAATCATCAAAATTTGATATATATTTAAATATTTTTTTCTCAACAAGTTTTGGTGTGCAATTTTGTTTTTTCAAATAAATAAAATTTAGAAGATAATACAGGTATAATTGACGATTAAAAATGACAATTTATTGATTAATTGCGTACTAAAATTATAAAAGTTTTGTTAAGTTTATTTTTTGGGACGTAGTAAGTTTAATAATTACTTTACTATATAAATAAATATATAAATATGTTTAAGATACACACGGTCATCTGTTCCTAAGGCAGGGGACTTAATGATTGTGTTTTAAGTAATAGCCGACTGCCACACATTTTTTCACATACATATACATATATAAATAAATATATATTACACCCATACTTGGGGAAGCAATCGAACCCACAACCCTGGAGCAGAAAGCAGGTTCACTACCAACTGCATCAACGAGTCAGTCAAGTATTAGGTATTGTTAATATTGTGTATAAGTTACATATATAATACCTCTACAGTTCTACAGCCCTTAAATATCAAAATCGCAGGACAAAATGTCATCCCTTATTAAATATATATCCCTTATTAAAATATAAATATGAATTAATAATAATTACCAACGGTGAATATTAAAAATTTCAACCAATTATGTTAAATTATATATTTTCGGAGTAATAAAATTTAATTTCGTTTGTCGTTGCGTCGGGCTCGCGATAAATTTACGATACCGAACCGAGACCGAGCGAGCGGATTAACTAAATGAGAGCGAGTTTGAAATATTACTTTTCTTAAAAATTATTTCTATTTAATATTCCGAGATACGATTCAGTTCACTACTAAGCAGTACGATTAAATAAATAATATTTTATTTTCTTTAAGCTCAAATAAATAAAGAACTCAATAATAGGTATAGATATAAATAAATAAGTTTTTAATATACACACGGTCATGTCATGGGGTGGATATCGATTGATTTACAGCAGTTACAGTTATTTGTTTTAAGGTTTTTTTTTAACATACACACACGTTCGTTTGTTCCTAAGGTAGGCTACTTAATGACAGTATAAATGTAAATATACATAATACATATTATATGACCGGGGTATGAATCGAATCCACAACTCTGGAGCGGAAAACAGGGTCACTAGCAACTAAGCCAATGAGGTAGTCAATAAAATACATAGAATTCATTTCACTGAATCAAAATTTTTACGTGTAAAAATAAATCCACTTATTAAAATACACAAATGGACTTTAATCACAGATCACAGAAGGCCTTTGAAAGCACTTTGGCTTATAATTTTAGAATATTTTATAATAAGTATAAATCCTCAGTTTCTGATTCTGCGGGGTAAGTAACTTAAAAGTTACTCTTAAGAATATTATCAATATACATTAATACAATTGTATATGTTATAAAGTTTGTTAAATACCTTACATGCAAGCTAGTGCTACTAAACTTACGAACATTTACGTAAAAAAATAATATTTAAAATATGATAAAGTCATATTTTATAATACTTCATACATATTCTTTTAAATATAATCTTATAAGGAAGAAAAATACCAGGCAATAATCTTTAATGAGAGAAGTAACTACAATTCAAATTAACAACATATCCTACTGGCAATAATTATGTTATAAAAATTTAAAGTCTTGCTCTTGTAATATATATTATTCTTCAAGTATTTCTTCTCTTCTTACGTCTTCTAGATCGTCGAGAAAGCCTCAAAGAAGTCAACCTGACTCGATTAGGGAGTCGCGTGTTAAACGGACTCCCTACTAGAGTCAATTTCACATCCATGAGCTTTAGCGTTATCTTTGTTCATTCTTAATCTTTCCTCTTCTTCCTATTCATTTTTAATCTTCTTTATAATCTTCTTTATTCTATTATATTTCTTCTGATAACTTATATTTATAACTACTTAATATAAATATTACGTTAAATAACTATTAAAACATTTTTGTATACAAATAATTTATGTAAATAAACGTCAGTAATAATAACATATAAATTGCAACTAAATACAAAAAACGGGCAACACCCGACATATGTATAAGATCTTAAAATATTAAGAAAATCTTAAAATATACAAAAATATACAAAATATCTAATGAACCCTTAAGTAAAACGAAACGCCAGCTTAAAATAGTTAGCCATAGTTAGATTTAACATAAATAAAATTCGATGTTAAATTTATCTCAACTAAGATTGGGATTTTAACCGGAGTCTCCATCAATTTACCGGCAGATGAGTTGGTAATAGCATTAGTGTGGCAATCTGCGGCTATCACCCGGCACAGGCGAATTGTTTGTTGTGTGTTACAGCCTTTGTTATTTTGATCGTTTCTAAAAACATTATTATCATCAAAAAACATTTATGTCTATTTTTTATATGACAGACGTTTTCCCGCCCTTTACAATATCGTATAGCAAAATAGCTTTTGATTTTCCTACCAACCTTTAGTATATATTTTTGAATTTTTAAAAAAAAAATCTTTTTTTTTTTAATTGAAAGAAATTGTGTTGGAAAAAAGAATCTCGGATTCCAGGCATTGTAAATTGATAACCTTTAAAATAACAGTGTTCGATTTTATATGTTCTAGACTTTTATATACTTATATACTAGTAAAAAAATCTGTTAGATGATCCCCTTATTGATTAAGTTTTTAGGTTATTAAATATGACCTTAAGGAGTGGCAGCTAAGGAAACGAAGTAGATCTAACAAATAAAATAAAACGCGGCTGAAACTGCGGATAAAATCTTGTATATAATATTTCAATATTTACAATGACATTACATTTTTCGATATTCTCCCAAAATTTGACAGAAAGTAAAAATAAAATGTAATAAATTTTCGTCTTCAAATATAATAAACATCGAGTAATGGGGTGAATGTAAATCACATCAATATCGGCGCAGCGCGACGGAGCGTGTAATGCGAGGCCGGAGCGGAAATTACATACGGTAATGACGACAGAATACACGGACCATATATTTACCGTGACTTTATATTAAAATGTAAATGTATTTTTTACTCGTTACCGGCGGATGATGAGCGCAGTGTGTTGTTGCAGGATATGGTGACGCTGCTGCCCATCACCATCCTGGTTGGTGTACAGTTGTTCGCACCACTATAACCTTACTCGGCTCTTACGACACCTCGGCAAGAAAGAGTTCCCGAACTCTATTCTTTTCTGCCAGTCACCGCACGGTGTATTATAATATACTAGTGGTCGCCCAGTGGTCGAAATTCGACCTAATCTATAATTGACAGCATTGTCAACACCATAAGAATATGATTGCGCATAACATGTTGAGCATAAGCAGCAGTTATTGGACTTGATCTGTGATAAAAAATTTCGATAAAAAATTCGTTGCAAGACCTGTATTTAAAACGGACTTTGACAATAAACAAAATTTGTGTATATATGTACACTGTACATATGTGTGTGTGCCGTAGTGTATGTAGTGTTTTTCTAAATTAATTTAATGTATTTTTTGAGCATTATTATAAAAAAATATTATCATTCTCCACTTCTTCTCCATAAAAACTTTAACTGTGCCAAATTGCAATTTCTCCGTCCGCGTAATTTTCGTAAAAAGGGGTACAAAGTTTTTCCATTACGTATTAATATATAGATAATGTGATTCCGGAAATGATGGAGGAGTGGAAATGAAAACATACGAAACATATACATGATACGCTTAGATATATATTTTTATAGACTAGATATTTGGCAGTAAATGGTGGCACACATTTTTTTTACATTTAGATATTTTCATGTGAAATAATTGTTATCATAATTTTATTGTATTTTACTTTTATTTATTTAATTTCGTTGCACTATAAAACAAAAAATAAAATCTTAAAAATAAAAATATAATTTATTTCATTCTGCTGACCGTACCGTGTTCAAAGTTCAATGTAGTGAAAATGTTCTTACGATGTGCACTGTGTAAACGATTTCCTGCGTGAGTTTCTGAGATGAATATTCACTCGTGCTACACTAGCGTGGGTTGAATAGACTTTGTATACAAAAATATTTAGCATATATCGATTTTACTACTATAATTTTATACACATTTCTTTTTAAGGACAACGAAAGTACTACTATTTTTTTATTATTCATTTATAACTGAACTGAACTGAATCAGTCTGTAAACGTCCCACAGGTGGGCAAAAGCCTCTTCTCCATATAGGAGAAGGGTTGATATATGAAATAAATCGTTATTGAGCGATAAAGGTCACCAATTTGATCAAATACTTACTAAGTCAAATATATTTGTTGTATTTATATATGTGTATGTGTATACCTATGTGTGTATGTGTATTTTAATACTATGTACTCAGTACATCATATGCATGTATTTATAATGTATATGTATATCATATTATCAAAGTGCTAGTGCTAGTATCATTATTATTATTTAGCTGACACCTAGGTTTAGGGACCTAAATTTGCACTACCCAAGTCTGATAAGAAATTTACTTTCATTAAAGGTTGTCTGGTAGAGATTGCTGATAGCAATAAGACCGCCTTTGCACACTTAAATTGTAAATATCTTGTACTCTCTTTATCTAATATCCACTGTAAATTTAGTGACTGCAATAAAGCATTTATCTATCTATCTAAGTCAAATATCGTTTAAATGCCCGAGCCATTCCACTCGATCTCAGGCTACTTTCTCGACCGCTGTCTCCAGAACAAGGTATTGTAGCAATTCATTTATTATAAGAACATGCAAAGTTTATAATAACCGATATAACGACATTGACTTGTTCAGCAATGGGTTCAAGGAATTCACTCGCCTGTTGAGAAACCATTAGGTAATTACTAACTTTTGGTATACTTCCTATTTTGATTTTTAATTTACTACTGTACTAATTTTGATTTCACTAAGTCTTTTTAGTGGAAACTTTATTTGCTTGAAATTTTGTTTAGAATCGTTTATTTATATGTAGTGATTGTATGCTGTATGTTTCCCAAAGATAAATAAATAAATAAAACTTTGTTGTTTACTTTTTTTATTATACGCCTGGTTTAAAATAAAAGTACGTAATTAGAAAACACCACAGTCGCTGGAGTAACGGCAACAACAATGACAATTTCTCATCAAAAATTGGGTTTTATTAAATTAATAAAGATTTTGCCGTGCGGTGACCGGCAGAGAAGAATAATACCAACAACCTCTTTCTTACTGAGGTGACGTAAAAGGCGACTAAGGCTATAGTGGTGCGAACAAGTGTACATCAACCAGGATGATGATGGGCAGCAGCGTTACCATATCCTGCCACAACAAACTGCGCTCGCAAACCCGTCTGCGAAGCGTGGCGATTATTAGCAAACCCTTCGAGAGATGATAGAGTAGGCCTACGTTCAGCAGTGGATATTCAACGGATGATGTGGTCGTGGATACTAATATCCGTGATTTATTTCATAATATTACAAAATTAATTTAATTCAAACAGCAATAACAAACAAATTCGTAATTAATATAACTTATCAGATGCGAATCGTTCTGTCAACAATAATCGCTACGCTTCGCGGTTTAGGGGCAATTATTCGTATTTAATTAAACGTATTTGTGTTAATTATTTTACGTACAGTAATTATAATGAAGTTGTTTATTTTCATGTGTAATATTATTACTATACTAGATGATTGTCGTAGTTTTACACGTGTTTCGATCTTCCTGAGATCACGGTTGACTGGTAAAAAATTCAGGAGCGTTAAGTCTAGCGTTTTTAGCGTTTTGAGAATAATGTAATTGTATTGTACAAATAAAAACCATTTAAATAAATAAATAAAAGTTTTATTACTATTATTTCAATATTGTGAGTTTTAATTATTTATTTCAATACATTTATATATATATATATATATATATATATATATAGATGCAGGATGCAATATATATATAGATGCAGGGATTCATAAACAAAATTTAGTTTAACTGTGCAATATAATTAATTATACGCAGAAAATCCCTACCTATATTATAAATGTGAAATGTAAGTTTGTTTGTTACGCTTTCACATGAAAACTACTTAATCAATCATCATGAAACTTTGTAATGTTATGGAGGTATGAGAAGTAACAAAGGATACTTTTTATTAAAAAAAAAAAAAAAAACCTACCCGTGCGAAGCCACGGGCGGATGCTAGTATGAAATAAATTTTAAAACTTATATCAGAAGGTAGTTTAAACTTAAAGATCTTGACTTTATCGTGATACTTGATCTGATGTCACATTATTATTAGTTGTAAAATAATTTTCAAATTTATGACATTCTTAATAAACAGGCTTTCTATTACAAATAAAATTGAAAATGGATCAATTAATTCCAAATATATATGAAGTGTATATTATTATTTTATTTTTATGCTTATACGTATATATGTATGTATAGTGTTTAAATATAAATGTGTAGATATATGTATGTAAGTTTAGTATAATATAACAGCACCACCTACCAGATCTCTCTTAAATAAATTACTCCAACTTATTACGGCTTGTGTATAAGACATGGGTAACTAGCCATAACACCGCCCCTTGTACTTCACATTTTGTAATTGTCATAAACCTCTCTTGTCTTATTTGAGTTGTACAAAAAAAGTGTAAAATAAATGAATAAAAGTGTACTTTATAGAATAAACAGCTCCCAGTCACCGATCCGTATGCGTATACCTACATCCGATTCACGTGAATAATTTACTTTCTTTACTTAGGAATATCCGGCAAACTACCATGAAGTAGCATGGTGGATTAATCTCCATCTATTCTATAGGGCAGAATATACAATTAGCTAAGATATTATGTAACATTGTATATGTATATTATGTACAAAAATGAACAAAAAAACACAGTCGAATTGAAAACTCCCTTATTTTCAAAGTAGATAAAAAGTACATACAGCCAAACATAGAGCCTCCTCCTTTTTTTAAGTCGGTTAAGAAAATAGCACGCCACATGATCGCGGCTTTACGCGTAAATCAATACATTTGAAGCAAATTGTTATAAATTACCTATGTAGGCTGTAATTAATGTCGCGTGTCAACAAGTAGGCCATCGCATTAAGCTTGCAACTCGATCGTATAGGCCGACGGATGTGGTCGGATTATGATTAAATAATGAACTATGTTGATATGGAGGGTAGAATGAAAAAAAAAATGACAGAACGACAAGCTATATACAATATAATTCCATAGAATAAAACAATATGAGAGTTTGTATATTATATTTCTTTTTAGATGTGATTACTATCGCCAAGCTTTCATAGATATAAAGTTTGTGGGTCAAGATGATAAAAACATATTTCCAAGTTTATTTAATTTTTCAAATTTAAATTAATATAGTATAGTTGTTAATGCACAAATATAGCAATAAGAACACGTGTTGCTCGGCCAACGACTGCCGCGTGTCTGTCACACAAATTAAATTTGTATTTTTACAAATACACTCACACAAATTGACGTTGCATAGTTACAAATACACTCACGTGTAAACGCCTGCTAAGGCGAATTGAACAATTTGTAATTAGTATAATGATTTGTAACATAGCTTGGAACTGGATTTATAGAAGTTAACGTAATAGCAATAAATTATTCTATACACGTAATAGGTTGCTGTACAAATGAAAGACATTAAGTCTATCTACATTAATTATATACTGATTTAATATGGAGTTCCGTTGCATTTTTACGCAATTCAGGACTAATTTCTATGACTCTTATGGTCATTTTGTAGATAATTTAATTTATGTAAAAAGCTAAAATTTTATTGTTATTTTGGGTGCAATTTTGCTATTTTTTTATATCTATAGCTTTTACAATAAGTTTTTTTTTTATCTTTTATTGGTATTCCATTGAAAAATAATTATGATACAATAAATTATGACCCTATTTTTTTTTTTTATTTTTTTTTTTTCACATCTACAGGCTTACATGCGCCTATACCCTTTTCTTTTCATATATTTTATTGTAACATACAGACGTTTTTACTCAACAAAAGTAAATAAGTACTTAAAACTAGACTTAATATCTCTAGTCCCTGAGACGAGAGTCCAAACTGACCACTTTTATACTAATATATGTATATACATTTTTTTTACAATACTATACCTATATATATATATATATATATATATATATATATATATATATATATATATATATATATATATATATATATATATATATATATATATATATATTTTACAATACTATAACTACATGCATTTATTATATTATTCCATTTATATATATTTATAAATATTACATTATTTATAATTCTCCTATTTTGGTACTCTATAATTTCGGTTTATCTAAATCAGCATCAGCCCCCAGCTGTGCGAGCACATCCTCAATGACTGCTGTGTCTCTATGATGAATTGCCATCTTGAGGGTGTGCTCGAGGATTTCTTTTGTAGTGGCCTCCGCCGCCCTCCCCACGAATCGGCCGATTGCGTCATCCCTGTCGTCGGCGTAGTAGACACAGGTCTTGGTGTGCCTACTCACCGCGACCACCGCCCGACCCTATTTTATTGACACTCAGTACCTACGTATGGTATTATAGTATTATTAGTATATTTAAATCGGAATAAGTATAATTACAATAAACAGCCGGCTGATTTCGAGCGGTAAAAAAATTCGAAGCGGTTAGATTTTTGACAGCCATTTGATATTTAAAAATATTTATAGCAGCCATATTGTCTGTATTCCCATAAATTTTAATACAATCGGTTCTACGCAGCTCTCCCAAAACGAAGCCTCTCAGCCAACGAATAGTATTATATTGGAAATATTTTGCGTCACAATTCGTTTCAAATTAAACGGTCCGTAAGCAAAACGAATCGTTTTCTAAATATAGGAACTGGACTTATGAGAATTTTTTCGAGAAAGTATCTGTATCTGATACGACATACTACGCCGTAGCATAACTCGTAGAACCGGGGTATGGACGAGTATGGTTGATAATTAAATATTTTATAGGACTTTCTACTATTTATTAAAATAAATTCATATGATATAGCTTGGATTGTTTAGTAGATATGGTACGTGGATCTAAACCGCGGTTTTAGAACTAGCGATGCTTATTTTTAAAGTGCTTTTCTTTAGGAAATCAATATGTATACTCGCATGCCCATCAAACTGCCGTAGAGTATTGTGGTCGATTTTAATTCCGATTTATTATCTATAAGAGCAAAAGAATGATATCTTCTTTGCCCAGAAGTAATGAAACTGAGAGTCTGTTATGGTGTACTATTTTAAAACTGTCAACAGAAGTATTTAAGTACATTTTAAATTCCAATTTGCTGTCGTTATTTTGTAAATGTTTTACCGCTTACTGAAAACCTTTCCTTAAAATGTTTACACGTTCTAATAGTGTTTGTTTGTTTGTCTGTCGGAGCGTCGAGTGTGACGCACTCGGCTCGAAATTCGTTTCAAACGTGAACTATTTATTTTGAATCTGAAGTGAGTTGAACTACTTCGTTCGATGTTACATTTCTTCTTAAAGAAATCTGTATTATACCAGCTGTATATCGCAGCTTTACCAACATAATGTCTTACCCTTTAAAAAAATCGCATTTTTTTAAATGTTAATTGGATAGGCTAACTGGCAGACGTTCAACCTCATGGTAAGTGGTTGACGTCGCCCATGAACATAAACTAGTTTACCTGGAACTAGCCCAGGCAACTCATCTATGTGTTGCCTATCCAGAGACATAAGGTGTTCGCAATCGGTGCCAGTAATTACACTGCCTTTCTTGCCCTTCTCTCCGAAACACAGCAAAGCTGTTTCACGGGCGAAACAAGCAAGATGGTGGTACCTATGCAGCCGGGAGCGCGGCACAGCGCATCCGTCCCACCGGTAGATAGAATAACTGAAGATATAATAACAATAATATTAGAGTATTATATACATCAGAAACAATGCTTATCAAATTGGTTAGCATTTATTTATTACTGTAGTGTAATGTACATAGTCTTTAGAAAAATCTCTCCCAGGCAACTGCGTTGTAGAGGACATTGTGACAAGTGAATCAGGTGTACGCACGATGCATTATAACATTAATCAACTCTTACATTAAAAGTACGAAATTAAATTGTTTATTAAAGAGTCAAGATTGAATTACAAAATTCAAAAATAGAATACTATTTTTTTTTGTTCTAAAAGAATCACAAGATTGTTAAAAAGCAGCCTAATGGAGGACTCGTATTCGTAATAAGCTTTATTACGAGACATTTTCCGATACAACCAAAATCACATCAGAAGCACTCCATAAGTCGGAACGCGTCCTAAGTTAGTGAGTTACTAAGTTTTAATTGTAGGGCGTGGCCCCACTTGCAGCGTCGCAGTAATTAGTGTACGTTTGTACTAGGGTTGAAAATCGTACTTTACCCCACTATCCTACTTTATTTTTAACCGACTTTAATAAAATCAAGCTTTCTCTTTTGACGTAATTTTTTTTGTTAATTTTAAAATATAAATACCGTATATGAAAATAAACAAAATTATTTCGTTTTATTTTATAGTTTATTTAAGATTTTTTTTTTCCACAATAACCAATTCTCGTATTTTAACTGGATTTATTTCTATAATTGTCAAATTGAGTGACATGAAACGTAATTACTTTTATCAGTTTGGTACATATAGACATATTGAATTTATAATTGCCGAATAATTGAAATTAACATTGACGGTTTTTAAAAGAGTAATTGTTGAGTTTATTGCTGATTCTTCTCAGCAGAATCTACATTCCGGTTAAAGCTTCAAATTCACAATATTTAATTAATTAAAAACTAAATACTTTGTAAAATGACGATTCATAAATGCATTGGAAATAAATTTGAATAAAGAAATATTTGATTTTGATAAAAAATTCTTTTATAAACAATGTATTTAACCTAAAATGATATACAAACGGTATTATAATCCGCAAGATTAGAGTCCTCAAACAACTAAATTAATCAGCTTTATGATTTTCGTTAGCGTTAAGTGTTAATATATTATTTCGAATGTTCATTTTAAACATTCATAGAACACTATATTTTATTTCTCTACTTTTTACTACCCATTCTCTAAAAGTATATTATATAAATAAAAATAATCATCTAAAAAATAAAAGTATAAGAAAAAATTCTCATATTGCTTTGAATTTTTTGCCTCGCTTTTTATTATAAAGATTAAATAAATTACTTTCCTTCACAGCTGCCAACCCTAGTCTGAACTGTCCTCATTAAACGACTCTTGTTCCTCAAGGTGGATCACGGAGAGATATATACTTGTAAAAAAGTAATATTATTATCTATAAATAGTAATGTGAGCAATTTTTTTTGTATAATATATTTTAATATTTAGCTGTAATATGAAGTACTTCTTAAGAATCTTCGCTTATAATAATTATTGTATTTTGAAATGAAATTAATATTTACTAATGTCTGTTTTTATCTTGTTTCTGAATGGTCGTCTTATTTTAAAAACATGAATGCTATTGCTTCGTTCTGGGTGTTGTGGTCCAAAAGTTCCCTTGACTTCTACAGTAGCGCGTTCGATTCTGCTTCGAACGAGTATACTTTTATGGATATTTGCTTCTAGTCTGGTTTCTGTGAGACTAGTCACATCCTAAATAATTTGTTACGATTGTTATTTATAGGAGGGAAATTATCCACTAATCCGCAGTAGTAATATTGTATATTAAGCTCGAATCCATTTTCCATAAAGAGAAGAGGCCTTTGTCCAGCAGTGGGTTATTTACAGTGTGATTTTTATATATTATAGTCAGTTCAAAGTGCGATCGTAACGATGTGTTTGCAAATTTACTGTAAATTATTAATTAGATGAACAATTTGATTATTTAATTTCCTTGAGACGAGTAAAGGACGGAAGTATTACAATGTTATTGACAAGTTATAACTTTAACTTTGATTTTACATTATACAACTAACAAACTATTATATTTCGCATAACTTGTTCAATTACAAAATCTTATCGTTTACTTGTCGTGAAGTTAATTTCGGGAATTTGAAACAATTCCGTGACATCATCTAATTGTCTGTTGACAGAGCGACGATAATAATTTGGGAACATTCGTATTTAATATTATTTAATTATAATTATTTTATTAAATATATTTATTTGTTTAGTTCAGCATATTTTACATAAATTTTGTACATTACTTAAGCTCGTATTGTAAATGTTTTTACTACCATGACTTATTTAAGTGTGTGAAATCACCTTATGGTAAAATAAATATTTTCATTTCATTTCATTTCGTTACATTTGATTTAAAATTGTCAAAAATCAAAGTATTAATATGTCAACAATAAAAAAAGTTGCAAATTAATCGAATAGTTTTAAACTGATTTTAAAATTCCTTTCACCATAATACAATTTAATTAACATTATCTACAAATAACGTAGTCTATGTTACATCACTTCAAAACCTCATAGTGTCAGAAATGTTTCCATAAATAACAGGAGGGGTGAAACCACTAGGGATATCTATGAGATCATATGATCTTAAGTATAACATAGCACTAATTATTTAAAATTTACGACATCTATATGAAAACAAAATAAATTATTGAAAGGTAACCCTCTTTTTACAGCAAGGTCACTAGCCTTTAAAAGTTTAAGCGAATATAGGTATAAGGCTTGAAAATTAAAGGTTATATTTGTATAAAAGTAATATGCGTGCTTAACTGCACTTACGGAAAGCTGAAAGAAATTTGTCCAAACCAAATTCCGTTTAACGTTCTAGTTAAAGGTACGGATTTTAATTTAAGTAGATATAGGAAATGATAAAATGGTTTATTTACAGTTTATATTTATCTACATTAAGGCTATTTTTAAAACTTAATTATATAGACATCGATCTAAAGAGCGATAGCACAATGGCTTAAGGGCAACATTTTCCTTAAAATTGAACTCGTCCTTGTTTTGAAGGAAAATATAAGAAAACAAGCATGTTTCAGGAAACATTCCAAGACATATCCATAATTCTTTTCATTAAGAGGGGGAGAAAAGTATTTTCTTAGGAACAATTAGTCACAATAATATTATACATATAAATATCTTACACTCAACGGAATCTAATAGGACGAAGTTCTAGGTCAGAGGTCACAAAAGTCGGGGGTCGGTAAACACACACAACTCAAACACAAACACACAGACTACGAAAGACATTTGTATTACACAAAAGTTTGTCGTGAATGACTATTCCGGAAACGCTAGCGCTATTCAGTTAAGACCACTCTGGTGTAGTGGTGCGAGTAGTCGCCTTAATGCCGCGCACCGACGGTTGCGGGTTCGATTACCACTCAGGACAAATATGTATTTGTATTTATACAAACGTTTGTTTCTGGTCTGTCTGTCCTTGTGGGTCTCTCCACAGTACCTCGGAGAGCACGTAAATCCGTCAGTCCCGGTTGTTATCATAGACACCTGATAGCGATCGTCACTCATGGTAGGGAAATTACCCGCTAACCAGTGGAGCAGCGTGGTGGATTAAGCTCCATTCTCCATATGGAGAAGAGGCCTTCGGTCAGCAGTAAGTTGTTTACAGGCCGATACAGTATACTACAGTACGAGATACTCTGCGTATACTACATAAAGCCGTCCCTCGGCGGCCAAATAAAATCTATAAATTGATACATTAATACTGACTGCCGAATGCAACTAATCAACTGTGTATCGTAACTATTTATTTTCGTCGTATATTTCGTATATTATTCATTGTAATATAAAGCTGTAATAGTATGCTCATGACTCACACTCGCAACGGTAAAATTAATAAATAATAAATTTAAAAAAAAAACAATGATATCCCGTAGTAAATTTTCCAACAAAACGATTCGTTTTCTCAATACGAATTCCTTAGACCATAAAAGTTTTATATAAACGACATATCCAATACTTTACATATGTAAAACCAATAAGCGTCGGTTCGAACAATTTGCGATCGTGACGTCACAGAACGTGATCTTATTATGTATTGGAAGGTCTCTTTTTGAATAATGTTTTGTATGATTTAAGCAAATTGAAAAGGGGCCTTTTAAATTTAATATTTATTTTATTATTTAAATATGTTTCTATTTTCTAATGAAGACTTATTTATTCTAGAACGAATTGTTAAATATGAAATGCTTAAAAGATGCTTATAAGTTATATGAAAAGTGATAAATGTTTTTTTAATATATTTAATAACAATTTGTGAATTCGCTTAATCGGGAATATAATTAAGTATTTGACTAACGATAAAATAAAATTACATAAAATAAATACTATTAATTTGTTAAACAGTCGCTATTTTAATATTAACCATATTAATACTTAAGCTATTTTAATTTATTGCCATGTAATTGCTACTAGATATACATTTTTTATAACATTTAAAGGATAAATGTATATACTCGTATATTTAGACTAAAATTTGAAGATAAAACAGAATTGAATCTCTAATTAAATATCCGCCGTCAGCGGCGCCATACGGCGAGCTATGACGAAATTATCAAGCCCTTTGACAGAGCATTAGGAAGAGTAAATTTTATTAGAGCACCGTTTGAGCACCAGTGTCGGCTAATGGGTCCCCAGTTACCAGTAACCAGTCGGTAATGAGCCAGTGGACGATCGAATTTAAGACCTGTATTGCTCCGTTCTGCAGGACGCACGTCAGTAATATTTGAGAAGAACTCATAATGTATTAGATGATTATATGTAATTTGTTTTTTAATTATTGATTTTTTTGTGTTCGTAAACAATTATTTTTTTCGAAAAAAAAAAAATTCCTACTTGTAACATCAGATATCTTCGTAAAAGTTCTGTAGAAATAGGTTCAGCCGCTTCAGTTATTAGCCGGATTAAAATATGTAGATACTAACAGGATTTCGAAAGTAAAGAGAAACTTTTCAAATCAGACGGATTTAATTGCTAAGTTTAGCGATTCAAATATTCTGCAATTATATAATTCTACAATTTACAATTAAAACCTGTGATTAGTGTTTGACACGTTAGTGTTTCATACGAGTAAAATAAATTCAATGAAATCATACGAAGAACATAAAAGATCCCTTTCAATCAAAAATAAAGAAATCGCGGTATCTGGATTATTTTTTAATTAACCCTTACGAACATTCTTTAGCTGTGCCGCGGCGAGGGAGGGAAAGAGGGTGAGCTACGACAGGTCTAATTGTCAAAAGGCCTCTTCATACCACGCTGTTTAGACATCTGTACAATCTATTCTAGAATTTTGTCAGAATTATACTTTTATTAATTAATTGTAAATTCATAAATATGAATATTTGAGTATCATTTTATTTTATTTTTAATAAAACGCTAATAAACTAAATTCTTATTAAAAATAATGGTTAAATTTAAACAATATTACCAAAAAAAGTAAATGTCGGCCATTTTGTGACCAATTACTGCCAAAGCACAAAATGGCGGAAAGAGCGTGTTACGTAAGAAATTACCTTGCAGTACTTCTTAGTTCTTAAGTTCATACGTCCGTATGGCCTTTGCTGTGTTCTATTTTAAGCTAGGAAACTAGAAATTATAAAGGCTTTGTTTCTTTTTAAGTAAGCTTGATCTTTTTACCCTGGTTGCATTTTTTAATTATAGAGGTTTTAAATTAAAAACTACCAGCACAGATTCTAAAATTAAAAAGTACATACCTACCTACATAAAATATATTAATGTAATTGGAAAACTAAACTATAAACTTTTGATTATTGTGTACAAGAAAAAATTAATTAATAATAATTCAAATATGTACCTACTAGTTACGACTGCGTCCGATTTCAAGCAGTAAAATTAATGACATATGGGAACAAATATACAGACACATAGAAAGATAAAAAAAAACCTTAAAAATCATTGTTTTGGCTTCTATTCTCTCATAAGATTCCTACAATTCGTTATTCCCAAATAACCCGACTACGAGACATCGAGTAGTTCAAAAATTATCATTCATAGTCAATTTGTATGGCAAATGCAAATAGTGTTGTACGTAAATCGAGGCTAGTTTCAGATAAGCGTTACTTTACGAGACATCGATGTATCGGCTTTATATCGATATTATGTACTTCATTTAAGCCGGATCGTTTGTAACATTCAATTCGGTAAATGAATAACCGAACATTTGCATAATAGTAACGATGTTAGTCGCGGCCATATTGGTTTTTACACGTCAAATTGAGGTCGATTATATACGAGTATATGTACTGTAAACTCAATTTTATTGTTTGTTGTCTGTTTTATTTATAAAATTATAAATTTTATTTTAATAAATATACTCTTCAATTAATCGTTATTAAAATGACAGTATTAAATGTGCCTGATTCATTTTTTTGTCCAGATGATAAAATAGCGATTCAACGATAAAATGCTTATCACTATTCCACGCGGAGAGTATTCACACTACAATAAATTATCTGTAAATAATTATTTTTTAAGTTCGTATTGTAAATATATAATTGTAACTTATTTTAACGGTTTTTTTTAAAGAGTGCTGTTGAATTTCTTGCCAATTCTTCTCAGCAGAATCTACACTCCGAATCGGTGGTAGCTTAACATTAACTATACTTAATATTAAATAATATTATATACTTTGCAAAATGACTATTGAAAAGTGCTTTTAAAATCTACTTCAATTAATACAATTTTGATTGATTTTGATATAATAAATCTGCTATATGAAATTAGTTGAAACATTTTGATTGTAATATAACTGTACTGTACTGTACTGTATCAGCCTGTAAACAATCCACTGCTGAGCTAAAGCCTCTTCTCTATATAGAAGAAGGGTTGGAGCTTAATCAACCACGCTGCTCCACTGCGGGTTGGCGGATAATTTCCCTACCTTGAGTAACGATCGTTATGTGTCTGTTTTAAAAACTGGGACCGACGGCTTTACGTGCTCTATGAGGCACGGTGGGGAGATCAACAAGGACACATACCTAGATCGGAAACAAATATTTGTATATATACAAATATGTTTCCCGAGCGGGAATCGAACCCGCGACCGCCAGCGCAGTTTGAGGACACTACTCGCACCACTACACCAGAACGGTCATCGGTATATTAGTAAGATTCTTTAAAACTTAAACGAAAGATGAGAAACATTCTGAAAATCGGTCGAGATATCTTGTTGGCAGACAAATAAATAAATAAATATAAAATAAATATTAACCAACAATCACACCACGTTAACCTAGCCCCGTGCTAAGTTCGTAAGAACTTGTGTTACAGGTACTAGGAACGGAAATAAATTTAAGATATGAATACATATATACAAATACACATCAATGACCCGGTGCAGACATCTATATTCGTCATACAAATTATCTGCACCTGGCGGGATTCGAACCCGCGACCGCTGCGTAAAGTGTCCAGTTGCCTGACCACTCGACCAGCCGGCCGTCAAAACAACTAAAAACAAACAAATAATGGTACAAACGATCTATATTCCATTTAAAATTTCAAATTGACCGCATTTAAAACATGTACAAAACGTACGTACGCTTTGAACACGGCGTTAAGGCTCTTCAGACGAAACGAACGAATTACACGTCACGTGTGAAGAGTCATAAGGGCACTTGACCTCTTTCGCTGATTTAATTGTTCAAACGGATTGGCTTTCGTGAATTCAAAATCTATTTCAATATTTTGTAAATTTTTCCTCATACAGTCAATTTTTTTTAAAGACTGTTTGAACTAGACCGATACAGTCTGTAAGTGTCCCCTTACTAAGCAAATCCTTCCCCATATAGAAGAATTATTCATGCTAAGCCCACCATAGTGCTTCACCGCGGTTTGGCGGACAGTTCCCTACCATGAGTAACGGTCATTAGTAGGTGTTTATGATATAAGAGTATCTCATAATGTTTGAATAAAAAAGAAAATCGCTTCGAGCGGGAACCGAACCCGAGACCGTCAGTGTTAAGTAGAATAACGAAATACTGTATAATAATCAAGATTATATACTATATAGAAATCACGCTGCAACCCTTGTGGTTGAAAACATAGTTTCAAATATCAAATCAGATGAAACCGCGTGACTTGTCTAGTTCACTATAAATCATGATAGAGAAGTGCTCTCGTACGCTAAACACAATTATTTGTAACAAACTATTCCGTATAATTAATTATAATTCTAACATTCGTAAATTAATAATCTTTGTGTCTGTGTAATTGTAACATCATGATAATGTAAGTTTCGTTTAACGTGGTAGTGAAAGTTAAAATAATTAATTAAAAATCTTATGGATAATTTATTTCTTGGCTTATTAGATCAATTTCGAAAAATATATTTTTTCAAAATTTTATTTTTAATGAGTATGATGTGATTGAGTCGTGCGGATTCTTATCTTTTATTTAAAACTAAAATAATTTGTAAATAGTTCAAAAGTAAAAAAGTCTGCTTGAAAAAAATATATATTGTAGTATTTATTTTGTTGTATTGTGTATTCCGGACCCTCGACACAGGATTTTCATATTACTGGAGGCTGTAAAGCAAGTGTGGTTATTTATTATTTATTGTCTGTGCCGTTTTCACTTGTTCCTGTCTCGATATGGACAACATTGAAGTTGACGTCTCCGTCAAAATATTGATTAAATCAATAGATTCCTATTGATTTAATCAATATTTTGACGGATTTATTTGACGTATATAACACTAACCTTATCCCTGATCTCTTGTCTCATCTTCTCCCGCTCCTCCTCCATCTTGCGATGCTTCTCCTTGCGTCTCTCCTCCGCTTCACGGATCGCCTCTTGACGTTCACGTTCCGCTTCTTCTTCCTTCTCCTTATCGTCGCTGTCATCGCCATCACCACCAACTGCGCCTGGAACAATTAAAAGATCTTTTTTAGCATCTCTAACCACTTTAAACTGAACTTAATTAAATTAGCCTATAAGCATTTCATTGCTGGGCGGGAAAAGACATTTTTAACCATATAGGAGAAGTTTTCGAGCTTAAACCACTACGATGCCTCCATTGTGGATTGGTGAATAATTTTCCTACAAGGAGTAACGATAATTATCAGGTATTTATGATAACTAGGACAGTGGCTTTGGATGCTCTCCGAGGCTCGGTAGGGAAATCCACAAGGATATATACCCAGACGAGAAACAAATATTACGTATAAATATATATTTAATACGATTAGTTCAAAATTCAAATTATGTTAAGGCTAGAGACTTGGTTGAAGTATTATTGCCAGAAGGTTTTTTTATATATTATAATTGACAAAAATCATATGACAAGTGGAACGGTTTTAATAATTCTTTCAGCACAAGAAGGCCGTATTATCCATTTATTTTATTTTATATTAGTATCAATAGTATTGTACTATAATATTAATAGTATAAGGTTAGTCGAAAAGACAAGGAGTGTACTAAGAAATAATTGTAATATAGATGTAATCGATGTTTCCTTTGATTCATTTTACGATTTTAACAATGAAACAAATTAAAAAACGTATTTGAAATAATATTCAAAGGAAATCAGAACGATAAATAGTGATAAAATTAATAGTTCGAAATAAAATGAAGATATTACGCAATAAAACACCGAAGAGCGTTTTAAAACGATAAAATTACGGAAGCACTCCATTTGCGTTACCATTAAAATAGGCTCTGAAACTGTCTATTCCCCCGAGGCGCCCCAGATGCGTAAAAACAATTGAACCGTTAAACTCGACGTAAACTTGATTGCAGCGACAATTTCCAATGATATTAGACAGCACATTGGCACGCAACCGTCTCGGTGCGGCTAGATTTTAACCGGATCGGACCGGTTCAAACCGGCTTAATCCAGTCGAAAGGCAGCCGACATGCCGCCATTCAAAAATCCATTACACGTCAATATAAGCATTTGTCGCGAGCGCCCGGACGCGTCGGAATTCCGAGCCCATTTTCCGATACGATGGCTTTTAAAAGGTTTTCTGTCGCCCGATGTGCTTGAAAATTTTTACGATTTTTCTCGAAGCGGTGGAGCTAATCAGATCTATTAGAATGTTTAATTACGACAGCGAGGACTTTTTAAACTTATTCCGTAACGTGATGATACAGTAAATTGTATGGACATTTATTTTACTTGATAAGCAATTATATTTTTTATAAATTTTATTTAAAAAGATAAACGTTGTTCTAGTTAATAAGATGTTAACATCGAAATACGTTTAGTGGTGGCGACCTAAGAAAATATTTATATAACCTTTTTCATAAGGGATCAAAAAGGGACTATTATCTATAGAGATTCAAAATAAGGTTTGTAATCTATAATTATTTCGTAAAATATTAAATTGATATTAATTCACAGTCAATACTATCTTCAATCATATCTTATATAAATATTATATAATATAAATAGATAAATATAAAAGAATATTTTGTGCAAAATATTTTGTTTTACAAACTTTAACACGCAACTTAGTACAAGGAACATCGAAGTTCATCGTATATGCACGAACAGTGCGGGTCAACGAACTGGGGTCGATATCAATCTGATAAAGTATTGTAGGCGTACGCCATGACACAGCAATATTAGACATTGTGATATGGTACTAGTATATAGTTTGGTACGGTAGCTTACAATGTTTCTTACAATTACAAAGTTTATCTGGCATATAAGTTACTGATAGGCTATCAGAGAGATGAACCGGGACCTAGGTTCTGTTTTACCTCAACTATTAAACTATAGGTTTTGGTGTCACAGGTTGCGAATAAAGATATCTGTCAGATAGATTATAGTTTGATGGATATACAGAAAAAAAACATATTAAAAACTTCACCTGCTGGAAAGCGTTATATGTAAAATAACTAACATGTCTGCAAGTTTATCAGCAACCGGTTAAAAGACAAAGCTCGAAGCTTATATTTCGTAATATGGATAAATGTATAGTAAAAAAAAAAAAGAAATACATAAATTATTTTATTGATATATTATTATTTTTTTGTTTATTTAATCATTGCTTTGTTTTGATTGACTCTGAAACTATTAGGGCCAGTTTCACCACTTGCTATTAAGTTCCGGATAGCCTAACTGGCACTTATTTTGACAGATAACCCATACAATTACCTGTCAAAAATGTGCCAGTTTGGTTAGCCGGAACTTAACAGTAAGTGGTGAAACTGGGTCTTAATATCTTCTAGTAATATTAAGTAGTGACGTAGACTGTCAAACAACACGCTGTAATTCATAGCAGAACTGTAATATCAGCTTGGGTGAAATTGCGAAGGAAAGTTGTTAACTATTGTCTTAATAACAAAATGTTTATAGTAAAATTAATTTTTAACTCTTTGTGGAGTCTAAATATGACTATAGTTAGTTTAATTGTTAAGTATTAAAACGTAAATTAATTGAAATCCTTAAAAGTTATTTCACAAAAGAAACAAACGATTCGATCCATTGTTTTATTAAAATTTTAATACAAACGTAAAGTTAAATTCAAAATTAATATTTATTTATATTTAATACTTCGTGTATTCGAGGTTATAATCTCTAAGGAATGACGGATTCCATTTATTACGAACTTCGAAAAAATTTTCATTATTATTTAAATACCGAATTAATATTCACTCTTATACTTAATTGAGATTCAAACGACTGAGGTCTCGAGTCAATGAAAATTCAAGAATTTAAAGTCGGTAGAAAAAATTACGAAAATAAATATTTTATATATTTCTAAAATAAATTGAAAGCTTTCAACATTTTTCATGTTATCTTTTATTAATAATTTGTCTTGTACATGCTTTATAAAGCTTAAACAGTTTTCGAAATTTGTTTTTGATAAATGTTATTTAAGAAAAAAACAACTGAAATTCCTTATAAAAATATTCATTTTTAATTAAATCAAATGAATGGAATACGGAAGGGCGTGACGTCATCACGTCAAAGCGAGATGGAACGTCAGTGCCACGATCGGAATCGAACTCAGTACAATAGAGGATGCTATAGAAACTGCCGTCAGTAAATTGA
The DNA here is from genome assembly GCA_036937285.1 of Euphydryas editha. Classification (NCBI taxonomy): domain Eukaryota; kingdom Metazoa; phylum Arthropoda; class Insecta; order Lepidoptera; family Nymphalidae; genus Euphydryas; species Euphydryas editha. The sequence goes on from JAUPFZ010000023.1 coordinate 15,150,064, forward strand.
ATCGTCATACTTGAGGAATTCATTTAATAACGTGTTCATGTACGGATAGCAAAAAATAAAAAATAAATTTATTTTTGACTTTATTTCTAAAAGACTATAAGCATCAGTTTACTAGCTGATATCATTTTAATAACACTTTAGTCTCTGACATCTATTAACTAATAAGTAATAATTTTTAAATTGAGTTTACCAAAAAAGTTTTACTTCTCACATGTGTACTCCGCACACACGAGACTTTTTTATTTTATATTTACAGACGTTTTCTGTGAACGGTACCCGTCGAATCCGGACGTGCCTATGGTAATGGGGGTTGAAATGTGTAATAACGAAGCGCTACGACGTCGTCGTGTGCAATAAAACATTTATATGGATATTATGATTTAACTATAACATCCTAGTATATTGCACGCTAGCCGTGTGACTTATAGAAATTCCTTAAGCAAAAATATGGTTTCACCGACTTTTGAAAAAAATGTGGCTTAGTGTTGAACTGACTGAACCGAAACTGCCTGTAAACGTCTTACTGCTGGGCAGAGGCCTCTTCTTCATATTTGAGAAGGGTTGGAGCTTAATCCACCACGCCGCTCCACTGCGGGTTGGCGGGTAATTTACCTACCATGATTACGGTCTTTATCAGATGTCTATGATAAAACCGCTGGCTTTACGTGCTCTCCGAGGCACGGTGAGGATACACCTATCTGCATCATACAAATATCTGCTCCGAGCGGGAACCAAACTGGCGACCGCCGATGTTGAGGTGACTACTTGCACCACTACACCAGAACGGTCGTCGAACGGCTTAGTGCTAAAGTAAGTAGCTTAATAAAAAAATTGTGTAAAATCATGTTCCTAGTTACAGAGATTTTAGCGTTGTCGACTATTCTCAAAGTTTTATTTAATTTATTAACTTAATTTTTATTGTAAACTATCCATGTACATGATTGAAATATATACATTAAATTAGTTTTATTGTCAATTAATATTTTTTTTCCATATATGTGTAGATAATGTTTGATGCAATGTATGTGAAGTTGAATTTTTCTAGCTGTGTTAAATGTTTAGTTTTTATGTATAAAATAGCGGCCCGCCCCGGCTTCGCACGGGTATTTAACTAAAATTTTAAAAATTATAAATTTATATTTTTTATCACCTACATGCGCCATCTATCGTATAATGGTAGAATATCGTTATTATATTTAGTGACATATAATAGTACATGTAATAGTACCTATATTAATTGAAAATGATGTTTATCTAAAATATTAAAACATTTTCTATTCCTATTCGACATATTTAGTAAACTTTTAAGTTTAACAAAGTTATAACTCAAAAATAAGTTTTGTGAGTTTTTAAAATTCCTTAGACCAGATGGCGTTGGCGGCGTAGGTACCTATTTCTATTTTCTTAAATATTTATTTTTAAATTTAATTACAATGAAACAAAAACTAAATTATACTGTGAGTTATGTTTAATTTTTATGTATTAAAGTTATTTACACTGGTTTTGTACTTTTTACGTGATACGCGAACACAGCAAAAACGATAAGAGATGGCGCTGATACAAAAAAAAACGCGCTATTAAAATTTATTCTTGATGATATATAGTGTATTAATAAAACGGAGGTTTTAACAGATTCATTATTTGTATAGATAAGTTAGAAAAAATTATTCAATAATAACTATACTACACTATTAAGATAACTACTGTACTATTAAGATAAAGTAGTATTTTGTGTATTGGCATGGTCCAGGAGTGTAGCTGTCCTTTTCTTCAAGAGAGGTGATAAATTTCTATTGAAGAATTATAGACCAATGTCACTTCTGAGTCACGTTTATAAGCTCTTCTCGAGGGTCGTTACCAATCGTCTCGCCGCAAGGCTGGACGAATTCCAACCACCTGAGCAGGCTGGGTTTCGAAATGGCTTTAGCACAGTAGACCACATTCATACTGCGATGCAAATATTGCAGTAAGTAGTTTAGTGTTGTATTTAAAAGTAGCAAAAGCAGTTATTTTGATTATACAAACAGATGCTTTTAACAATTCTTATTTAATGATATCAATGACTAGGAAGTCCTTGAATTGTATTTTACAATTCAATTTTGCTATTCACTTGACACTTTATCATCGCTTTGTTAAAATTATTTAGGCACACTATTGCACCTCGTCGTCAGTCTGTTATCCGGTTGATATCACGAGGGTAGTTTGACAAAGTTATGGAAGTTCTCGAGTGAAATCAAATTTCAATCGGCCTCAGAATTATGTTATGTCAGTCTTAGACGAAACTAGTCTGCCTACGAGTCTAGGCTTGTAATTCAGTTATAAACGAAGCCTTATTGGGTTGAAGCTCTATTAGACGCCGGTAGAGTTATAGTTTTGACGATATATATCGCCTATTATTAAAAATGTCGGATATGAAAAAAATATAACTTTACATGAGAACGATGCAAAGTGTAAATTGCATGCGTCTTTTTACATATTTTTTTTAAATATCGACATTTATAAATTAAATGATTAAAAAACTATGCGTAAAATAATATTTTTCTTTGAGCTGATGTTAAAGTTGGTTATTTAGGAACGTTTTGTGAAATCAATCAAAAAAAAAAAAAAAAAAAATCGATTTTGCAGTTCCGACGATGTTAATAGTCACTAGCGATATATATTTTTTGTTAGCTTCCGTATAATATTAACTGAATATTGAGGTGAACGAAGGTGTGTAACGCTTTACCCAGTGGGAGAAGACGATGAATTATCTATTACTTCTAAAACTAGCTTTAAAAATTGCTATTCAAGCTTAACAATAATGTGTATGTAAGTTTGTATGTGTGCGTGTGTATATATATGTATGCTGTCCTAGTATTTATTAATTTAAATTTTAGAATAAAAGATCCTACATTCGGTCCTTACATCTTCGTTGTCTGTTAGAAATAACTTTTAGTGATAAACTGTCTTGTAACGTTAACATAACGCGTTAAAGTATTAACCTGTATTACACACAAAATAAGAATAGATATATATAATAAGCAGTTTAGTATGAAAAATTTATAAAAAAAAAATGCTTATAAAAACTGCTACATAACGTAATGTAACGATTGTTTACATAACAAGGAATAAACAAACTCATAAAACAGTCCGACCGAGATCACTGAATGAATTATAATTTTATGATCAAAGAAATACTTTCGACTTATGGAGGTATATTTAAGTAATTTTTGTTTAATAAAATTCTTTTATAAATAAAATAAAATGTATCTTTGTGTTTCATTTCAATTGAAAATAAAAATATTCCCGGTAGTGTTTTGTTATGATTCCATTAAGATATTAATTAATAAATTTTAATGTTTCATTTTTAAATATTTATTTAGTTTTATTTTTACTATAACTGTTTTAACTGTTTTGACACTGTGACAGTGAGAAAAATCATATATAATATAATAATGTCACAAAACATACTTTGTTTAAGTACTAAGAGTATTTTACTAATCTGTCGTAATAGTTACGTATTACATTAGGAAGTTACAACTAATCTCATTAACTTGGAGTATTTGTGCGTTTATTTCGAAGCATAAATTTCAGAAAAAAGGTCGTTCTTAAAATATATCTTTTAAAATGAAAGTTTAATATTTTCGACTCATAACAATAGGTAAAATATAATTAGTTAAAAAAGACTGTGAAACCATGCGTTTTTTTTTCTATTTTTAGTAAAAATGAACATAACATATTGGAAGATAAGAATAACTTAAAACGTGATATAAAGTAATTCTACAAGATTATTTCAAAACAATACAGTTATTTCATCACCACATTCATTATTTCATCATCACTTTATTCAACAATACAGTTATTTCATCACCACTCCATTTTGAAATATTGAAAAATATTCAATGCACTAATGGAGATTTATGGTACTATCCGTTAGAACATAGTTTACGTATCTGTGAATTTTTCAAGTTGGCCCACAGACAAGTTTATCGATCCGTCTAATAATAGCCAGGTCGGTAGGCTGCACTGCAAGCTTGAACTTTGTCTAACTTACGCTGTATACTTTAAAATTTTTCAAAATATCGTCACTTAAATAGTAATAGATTAAATTCTGTTCAATGAAGATATTTCGATTTTTTTTTTCGAGTTTACTAAATAATCGATATTGATGCCAAAAATGGATTTTTTTTTCATTTTTGTCTATCTGCTTGTCTGTTTGCTGTATCTTGGCCGAGTATCACGCTGAAACTACTGTATGGATTTTAATTGAAACTTGTCTAGTTTTAAATTCATGCGAGCAGGGAAATTTTTATTCCGAAATATACCACGACTTCCTTACTAAAATATTAAAAAAATTTGATTTGATTTGATTTGAATATAGATGATAAAAATAACAACATTATACAGCATTATATAATAGAAATTTCAATACAAAATATTTCCTGGTAAATCCATAACAAATGTTCAGAATTTGGGATTGTTAAATTGGTCTATTTAATTACGTTGATAGAGGTCTGTTGCGGCACTTTGGCGGTTCATCCTCGACCTTCGATTGGGAGGATAGTAATTAGGACGATACGTGTTTTGGACTTGAGTTTGCCGTAAACTTGATCGTATGTACTATAAATATATAGCTTATAACATATTAAAGTATGTTAAGTCATAAAATATGTTATATAATATTAACTTAAATTATTTTTACTAATATACAGCTGAATATTCGTTTGTTTGTCGTTAATCTTAGGTACTGGACCAGTGTGCATTTTTGTTCTGAGACAGAATATATATTTTACTCTTAATCTAATTGAAATTTAATTTGGAATATATTTACTTCAAATTGTATTGATGAGTGATTCATCAAACTCATTAAATATGTCTGTATGAAGAGAGTAAAATAACTTTTACGTTACGTGTACATAATTTAGTCTTTTCATTAACAATTTTGTATTGTCTTAAATACAAAGGAGATGAGAATTTCTTAAGAATTCCGAAGTGACGTAAAGCGTCTCGGAGACAAAGGTTTCAAAACTTCGGGTAATTACAGTTAGAGTAACTGCTTGAAAGTTAATAAGTCCGCGTTTGGGAAACGAAGGGAACTTTGGCGAATTATTGGACTTTATAAATCAGTTAGTAGTATATTGAGGTGAAGTTCAATACAGTCAATGTCAAAATACATACATATATTAACTTTACATACAATAAAGATGAAAATGATTCATTGATGAATTCTAAAACTGGTGAAATAGTTTTAATGATTATTTAAATGTTAAAGTTGTTTATATTTGAACGTCTCATTGCGGAACAGTAAGTATAAATGTGAAACAGTGATTTAATTTTATTACGATGTAATAGTTTATATCGAGTTTAATGACATTTTGAAGTTGTACTCAATAATGTCAGTCAGTCGACAATAAGATGATAGAAAGACAGGAAAACCAAAAGACTGTTGTTCTTATTATAGCTAGCTGTGGCTAGCGATATAAAAATTGATCCAAATTTACATTTGTTTTGAATAAAATATTATTTGGTTAAGTTATGCATATGTGTTGTAATTTTAAAGATGCATAATATGAATTTCTTCAGATACTTAAAAATATTTTAAATAGAAAAAAAAAATTAATTTAGTCACGTTTATGGCCAAGATACTAAATAAAAATAGAAATAAAAGACGATTATTTTATAGATAATTATGAAATTTCCTTTAATTGAAATAGGAGAAGAAATTTTCTTTTTTAAATGACTGAAATTTTGAAAAGCATGCTACGTCGTAGTAATAACATGTAGCGTGATCTACGCCGTAGCTTAATCACGTAGCCCTATTATTGCGTTATTTAGATCGGTTGTAAGATAATGATTTTAAAGTTTTTTGTTTACGACAAATTGTAATTACAGTGTCGTCGAAATTGATTAATTGCAAAATATTTCAATTATACAGAAATAATTGAAATTTATTTCTCAACAGCGAAAAGTTTGGTAAGAGCTTTTAAAAAAAATGATTCCTGAAACTGAAATTACTGTAAAAGGATTCTTGAGGAGTTAATTAAAAAAGATGAAGAACCGGGCGAGCCAGGACTTGAAATTTAACTCCGAACAATTTTATTGAATTTAATAAAAAAACCCGTCGGTTTAGTTTAAGGAAAATCGAGCGGAATTATGAAGAGTACTTTAGAAGTACTTAACCTACTTGGAAAGTGAGAAGATTAACACGTTTTCTAATACTAAAATCTTATTATGTGTGACAAGATCTATGTGTGTCTGAAGTGTGTAAAACGTATCTATTGATTGTCTATTATTTTAATATTTTTTTACTTGTTTTTTTTGTTGTATTATACCCTTTTGACTTCCTTTCTCTTTCTCACGGATTAAAATAACAAAAAATAACACTGACTACTCATAGGTTAGAAAATAATTTATTACGTGAAATGTCCCAGTATTTGACAATCAGTTCTTAAGAGTGACGTTAATTAATAAGTATGAAAACATCTTTTAACTTTGCGATCTTTTAAAAACGGTTTTAATTTCTATTAATATTAAATATTAAGGGAAAATTCATTTTTACTTATACAAACAAAGCCATCGTTACTTTGTGTATAATAATAATTTATGTTATTCTATGTTTTGATTAAAGCTGAAATATAAAGGCTTACTGTTAGTTAGAAAGTTTTTTAAGTTTAAATAATTTATTTAAAATACCTTCTATGTATAATTAAAAACACGTAATAACAATAATAACACAATAGTGATAAATTAAAAACAAGCAAGAATTGTACACGAAAATATCGTAAACAACTTTAATTATTTTGAGAATAATCCAGACTAGACGTGTTTTAAATCTAAAATAATAAATAAATAAATATGTTTAGCATATACACAAAGTTGTTTGTTCCTAATGTAGGTTTAATACCTGTGCTTTATAGGCAACAGTCAACTTATGCTTTTTTTGTAATAAATATATATGGTATGCTTTTTTTGTAATAAATATATATACATAATACTAGGAGTGTGCGATAATTCGTAACTACTCGATAATTATCGATAAGTGTTATTCGATAATTATCGATAACTATCGATAACACATTACGATAATAATACATAATACATTAAATAATAAAATTGTCGATAATATTTTCCGATGAACATCCCTACATAATACATCTATTAAACAATCCTTGCGTTCCAAAGAACTGGTTCCCTCAGGTGTTCGGAGAATAAAACACCCACTATGGTATTGATTACCTCCTTTTAATTTCCAATTTCATAGATACTTATGTACAAATATGATACACACAATAGCGCGATCTAAGTTACGCCTTACACCATCTAGTGGCACAACTTAAAACTATACTAATCTATAAACAAAATTAATAAGTCAATAAGTTAAAAGTTAATATTAAAAGTTAATAAGTTATTAAGTTATACAACATACAAAGTTAGTAAGTTATACACCTATAAATAAATATATATTGGATTCAGACTCGGGGCAGGAATCTAATCTACAACCCTAGAGCAGAAAGTAGGGTCAATTGCGCCAACTGTTTACTGTCGAACTTTTACCTAGAAATATTTATCTTACGTTTTACTTTAAGAAAAAACACATATACAAACTGTTTTATTTGAATATTTAATAATATCGAATGAAACGCATTCACCTCACATCACGTAGTGCGGCGACATTATTGATACTAGCTAAGCTAATATTTGTATGTACCGCGTACGTGACGATATTTCCAATTTTGGTTTATTCCGTGCTATAATTAAACGTATGAATACTTTTCATATATTTATTTCGATATTTTACAATATTATACATACATACAATGCAAAACAAACTAATTGTTTATAGACAATTTTGATATAAATCATGTCTGCGTGAAATGGTACCAAGAATACTGGCAGAATTTCCCCGTTGAATCGCAATTCCGATTCTCTGGGCAAAAATGCACCAGCCCTCCTATCACCAGTGAAGGCTACGAGTATGAGACGTGGGGTCGATTCTTTTAGAATATTTTTTGCCCTGCTACTCCAAGGTTCAATGTTTCGACTGCAAACGGCACAAAGACATAATTTGGGATAAGTGATTATATTTGTGTGATTTAGTCATTTCAGCTTTTTTCGCAGCGGCTAAATATAGCGTTGAAATCTAAACGAAATAAACTAAATATTATTCCAGATAGAGTAAGCATTAAAATTTATACTTCATAGAAATATAATAGAAGGTATTCTATAATCGATACTGAAGCCAAAATTTGTTATTTTTGTGAAACAGGGTATTTGAGTTCATATTACGAGTTACGAGACTGGGTACTTTGTCTCGAAATTTGACTCGGTTTTCTTGGGAGAAGAGAAGAAAGTCGAAATGTATACTTAGTTATAATTCATTAACGCGCAGTCCGATTTAATATATTATCCTTATTTTTTTATATTGTTTTGTTAGAAATCAGATATTTTAAAGATTGACCCGTAAATAATTTGTTTGACAGTTCACAAACAACAGTTAATCATCATTATCATCATCTTAAGTCGGCGTACATACTTTATCTTATAGGGTTAAAGAAAGGTATGGTATGGTATGGCGACAGCAAATAAATTCGCGGGCACATCTAGTATGTAAATTAAAAACTTAAACTAAATTAACGTGTTAGATAATTTAATATCTCCGTCTAAAGTAGTATCTATACATATAATCAAATGGTAGGAAAATCAAAACTGTAGATTGAATATTTTTTTTAAAAGAATACTTGAGGCGTGATCTATAATCGATAGCGAAGCCAAAAATATAGTTTTTAGAATTTTTGTCTGTTTGTCTGTATGTATATCCAGGATAAATTAAAAAAGCACTGCATGGATTTACTTCAAATTTGGCACGAATTTTATTAAGAAGTCGGGTCAACGTATAGGCTACATATTATCACGCTATCACCTACGGGGAACGAGCAGTGAACCTTTGTTTCTTCAAGGCATTCGCAGACGACGTCGCGGGCAGCAGCTAGTAAAATAATATAATTTAAGAATTCACGTGAGTTTGTTATTAACGCGCATTCAATATGAAGGCAGTAAACACGCAATCCGAACAAACAGAACTGTTTACATTAGGATACGTGTACTGAGTATGATAACGTTTTGTAATAAATACGCTTTTGTAATTTTCATTTATAGATATTTTAGTTATGAATGATACCGTACAATATTGTAAACCACCACGTTTCTAATGCTGGGCAAAACCTTTTGTTAAGAATCGGTTTCAGATCTGTCGTGCTGTTCCGTTGAGGGTTTTTTCAAAACTATATCTCAAAGTTTGAAATTCTGAGATAGAATAGAGATATACTGAAGAAATACCAACTTAAATGAGAGATTTATTTGTATATCTCTATTGTATCTCAGAATTTATTTCGTATTTTTATTGTATCTCATATTTCTTTCGAAACATGCAGGTTTTATTAAGAAGATTTCACTCACCGTTGGGCACGAGATGAATTTAAAAAAAAAACACATGAAAGTTAGTGGTTCTAGTGGGACATTAAGGAAACTAGTGTTAATATAGATCCATTTCGGCTTCGTAAACAAATATAATTATTACAGTATTATACAAATTTACAATGCAAAACTTAAAGAATAATGTACTAAAATAACTTAAAGATTCTCTGGGCAAAAGATGAACCAGAAATATTGAAAGGTTAAAAACGAAATATGAATCTCCTATCACCAGTGGAGGCTAGGACGCGTGGTAATTTTTAATACTACTGATTGTTATCGCCATATAACGTTCGATATATATTTTTTACCAATATGGTAGCAAACAAGCGTAAGGTTTGCTTGACAGTAAGCGCTTAATACATTATATACGCCTATGAACTCCTGCAACATCAGGTGCATCATCAGCACGTTGTCGACCCAATCCCAATACTATAGTCCTCAGGAGCTATCTAACCGTAGAAACACAACACTAATTGAGAGCAGTAATATTTGGATATCATCTGCTGTAAGGTTGAGGTACTTCCGCAGTCGGGCTACTCCAGATTTTGATCATGATATTTCTTGCTAAACTTGATGATCTAGAGGATAAAGAACTCCAATGTAAACGTACATTACTAAGCACGTACTTAATTTTCAAGTGAGTGATCTATTTTAATTAGTATTAATCGGATGTTATGGAAAACATAATTAAGGAAACCTACATAATTATGTCCATAAAGTGACGTGACCGATTTAGCCGTGTACCAGTCTTCTTGAGTAAAGACGACTTAACCCAGTTATCGGACGTTTAAAGGCTTACTTTTTAATAAGGGTATTAATCGTTCAGTATTTTTACAATAAAAGACAGTTCTTTGAAAAAAATTGTTTATAACCAAATATAGTACTAATTTTTATGTATTATGTTGTTTTTTTTTAATGCTACGCATGTGATTATTATGTAATATATTTTAACATACACACATGGTCGTTTGCTTCTAACTTAACACTTGTGATTTAGGTAACAGTTGACTGATATATAAATTGTAAATATTTTTTTAATAAATAAATACATGTATATAAATAATATACAAATATTACACCCAGACACAAAGTGAACTTGGAGTTAAAAAAAAAAAAAAACTACTGATTGAAGTGGCTCCATTAATTTATTTTTAATCATAAAATATTTTTTAACCTTATAATGTTATAACAAATCATATTTTTTTTAAAAATAAGATAAGATTTAAGTAAGTTGACAGTCATTCCAGTGTAGTGGTACGAGTAGTCTTAACGTTGGAGGATGCGGGTTAGATTCCCGCTCGGGGCAGATATTAGTATTTGTACAAATATTTGTTTCCGGTCTGGGTGTATGTCCTTGTGGGTCTCCCACCGTGCTTCGGAGAGCACGTAAAGCCCTCGTTCCTGGTTGTTATAATAAACCTCTGATAACGATCATTATTCATGCTAGGTTAACTAGGTTAACCCGCAGTAGAACAGCGTGGTTTACAGGCAGATTCAGTTCATTTTAAGACAAGTTTTAATCATAATATGATAGTTGAATTATAATTCGATATATACTAACTCGAATCAACTCTTGACTCAAGTATACTTTACTCGAGTAGGCTTAAATAAGCACTTTTGAGTGTTCGCTTTATCTGCTAGGTTCGAAATGCGAATTCTGCTGAGAAGAGTCAAAAATTCAACAGTTGCTCTTTTAAACACAGGCATTAAATTGCCTACACATTTATTGTTAGGAACAGACGACCGTGTTTGTATGTTAAACATATATTTATATTCATTTATTTATATGTTAATTATACAATAAAAGTTTCATCTACGATATGAATAAAAAACTAGCATTTTTTATCTTAAAACATGAAACAATATTTCATTGAATTACGTATATCACTGTAGCTCGCAATATCATGGTTTACATAATTTTAAAATGTAAGCAATATGTAAATTTTATAAGAGTAATTGCGGTGTTTTTTGATATGTGGATTTTTGTAGTTTGACATATGTACGAAAGCTGAGTCTTGTATATGTAAGCTGAGTCAGTCAGGGTCTGTTAAAGTGCGAGAAAGAAAAAAAAAACTCAGTGTTTTATACTTATATTATTCATATACTTAAAACCATTTCAGTTTGATACTTGAAAAATAATATTAGCTTAAATTTTTTTCACTGTTTTGGAAGTCAGACTGATATGTGAAGCTGATAAAAATATTTGTAACGCCTATAGAGTGTGGAAAATGTTCTGTAAGGGTCAAACTTCAAGAAACCCTGAACACGCCGAATAATGACTTGTGTAAAATTGATCTACTCTGGTTGAAAAGTGTGTATGTAACTCAAGATTCAGTTTTCCTGTATTAAACTATAAGTAAATATTCATTATTATTTTTATATTCTTTATAGGAAAATAAGTTTTTCCCGGATTTGGGTCTATCATGTTACAGTACATTAAAATATTATATGCCCTTAAAAACGTATTTTATTTCAAAAATATTAATGTTTTATTTGATAATATTTTATTAATTTTGTACAAAAGTACACTTGTGGCCGTCTTATAAACATTTCGTTATAAAGTGACCCAGCTGCAAGCTATTTTCTCTGGGACAGATTGCGTCCAATTGAGTCAACGGACTGCACGGGAAACGGATTTGTGTTAATTGAAACCGAACGCTGTACGATTGACTTTAAATTAAAACTTTTGTGATTGAACTTTTTTGTGAGAGTGATTGGGGCTTTAGATGGGGTTAACAATTTGAACGTTGAGTGTAGTCTTATTAAAAAAAACTGAAGATAAGCAATTAATTGTTTTTTAAAATTATTTAATGTATGTTGTGTAATTATTTAATGTATTATTCATATCACTGCACTTTTTTTTTTGTTTTTTCTTTTGCCCACTTAATTATATTATTTCTTACTACCACAGGTTGGCTGGAAGAGATCTCTTCTAGAGATAAGTCCACCTTTGTAAACAACTTTTTATACTAAATACTGTTATAAACTTCTTAAGTGCAATAAAGAATATTATATAATTATTAATAACGTTGCTTTTTATAAAATAAACAAACAATTTTTGTTGAAGCGTTTACAAAATATGTTTTTAAATATAATAATTTATTATAGCTGTAAAGTAAGAGTAGCGTATTTAATTACATTGTTTTTCAATAGATGGCGCTAGCATACATATGTGATATTTATGAAATAAATTAGGATTTAATAATTAATTACTTATTGTTAGTATTAGATAGATGGCGCTAGTATGCAATCAAGTAACACTAGCGTTGTCTTGCCAAAAACGTTAAGTGCAATTTCAATTTAGAATAAGGCAGCGTAAATAAAATGAGCAACATGTAGTACAGTTAGCTTAAAATGTAAAGTATTGGCTTGGAACGCAGTATGTATATTTCTAATTGTAATTTATACAAATGGATGGATGTTTTAGTCATTTTTTGTTTATCGGTAGCGAAAACAAAAGATTCTCTACCTTCATTTACATTATATGATCAAAAATTTATGCGACGCGAAATATGTATTTTCATATGTCCTTCATATATTTTGTGAAAGAATTTTTCCCATGGTAAGCGAATTTGTATATTTTCACCTTGTTTGTTTTTCCGGATTATATTTCTTAATATCCTATTCCTATTTTGTTAAAGCGCATGTTTTTTTTTGTCAAAAATACCGTTTTTTTTTTATTAAAAATATTTTTAAGCGGGTTTTATCTTATAAATTTTCGATACTTATTAATGCAAAGATGTAATCAATATTATACAGTATACTATTATTGCGATGGCATGTTCAAAAAATTAACCAATCCTCGTGTAACGGTTGAATCTTCAAAAAACGTTTAGCTTTGCTAATTAAACTTTCAAGTTTTTCGACTGCAATTATCACAAAGATATAACTTATAAATCGTAGATAGACAGACGACTTAAATAAAGTCGCCGGAAGTCGTTGGATAGGGGCTGCGTAAAACCGGTCGCTCTGGAGTTGAATGGAAGAGGCCTCCGTTTAGCAGTGGACATCAAATGACTGATATGATGATGATGATACGGATTGAACTGAAATAAATCAGCTTTTGAATAAATTACCTCTTGACAGATCAAAGGCCTCTTCTCCATATACTCGTAGAAGGAGAGTTGAAGCTTAACTCTACACGTTGCTCCGCTGCGAGAAGTCGAATATTTTTCTTACCAAGTAACTTTTGTTATCAGACGTTTATTTATGGTACCAGCATAACTAACGTTATTACGTACTCTCCAAGACATGACAGGAAGAATTATCCAAACCAGAAACAAATATTTGTATAAATGAAAACATCTACTGAGAGCAAATTTAATTTTAACAACAAAAAAATTTAGTCATACTTCATTGGAAAACAATTTGAATTCCGCTTATTCCAAACATAAACTCAGCCTGTCGACAGCCTACCCTTTTTGTCCTATAATATTTTTGTCAAATACCGAGAACCTTTTCCGATATTACGGTTAAAATTTACGATTTCGTTTCGAAAACGATATTTCCGAACCGTAAAACATATTTTGCGCACCATTTGAAGTGAGTTACGAATTATTTCTATCGGCCTTTTTAACTGGTTATGTTAAAGTTTTAGATTACAAAGTGAATTTCGTATAAAATATATTAATATAGGTATAATAAAAACCTTTTAACATTTTTACATTAATTTAAAGCAGTTCGTGTTTTCATAGATATTCGAATAGTATATAAGATAATGTTTTTGTGTATATTTACATACTCGTATATTTAACCTCTATATGTATTTTTTATATGTTTGTTCATATCTTTGTCAAATGTAAACATCTTGGAAGATCTTTTTTTTTTGTTTAAAAAGAATTAACTCCAGCGACCGTCCCATATTTATATATTAGATTAATAATAATAGTTGAATCTAATGAAATTCGGAGAGACAGTGTAAAAAAACCAGTTTATTGTTTTTTTAAACGCAAGTTCATCGAATCTTCATCAAGTTCTTCATTTAGTGTCAAAAAAATGCGACTAGAATGCTCACAAACTATTAATATTCTTTTATATACACACCATTACAATATCAAGTTTGATCTGTCTTTATTTATTTGTAGATTAATTAAAAACAAAACTTAAAATTTCATTAAAGTCATTGTGGCTTATTCAATCTAGTTACTGTTACATTTCTTGAAAGTGTTTCACGTAATTTAAACACGATTAATACTATAAAAGGCTATAAATATTATAGTTTTATCACTATCTATCTTACCGTAGATCTTTCTACTAATAACTTAACGAGCCAATGAAAACTTTACTTCGTGTTTCCTTAATCATTCTATTTTCCACAGGAATATTAACAGCAATATTATTAGAATAATATACAATCTTATAAACAAAACGATAACTCCTTAGTTTCGTTTGAAAATCGATTCTGAAATTTTCCTAAAAAAAAAACATTGTGCGTATATTTGAAATAGTTTAGTAGTAAGAAACCTTTTCAGCAATTATGTAACAAGAAGTTATGGATTCACGAAGCCTTATTGCTGAAGTGTGGCAAAGCACGCGATCCGTATGTTAACGAGCTAGTGTGGAGCAAGTCAAGAGCGACAGCGTGCTCGGACAGAACACGACACACATTATTTTAAAAATTGTATGATATATAAACACTATGTAATGTATATGATATATATTAATAATATGCTTAGATTCATAAATTAATATGTCGATGATTATTATAATAACCGTAGGAGAGCACGGTTAAAGCTCCAATGATAGAAAAGTAGCTCCAATGATAGAAAAGTAGCTCTTTCCCTAGTACTGAGATATTTACAAGCTACTTTACGTCAGTGAATTTATCAAATACAGTACAACTTATAAACTTTATCAGCACATTAAACAGCTTCATTACGTTAAAATGAAATGGTTATTGTGTCTTTAAAAACGAAAAGTATGTGATAATAAAACAATTACAAATTAGTTCAGACTAACCATAGTCAGTAGGTTAGAATTTAGAAGTGACAACCGTTCTGGTGTAGTGGTGCGAGTAGTCGCTTCAACGCCGGCGGTCGCGGATTCGATTCCCGCTCGGAACGGATATTTGTATTTGTACAAATATTTGTTTCCGGTCTGGGTGTATGTTCTTGTAGGATCCCTACCGTGCCTCATAGATTACGTAAAGCTGTTAGTCCCGGTTGTTATCATACACCTGATAGCGATCATTATTCATGATAGGGAACATTATCTGCCAATTCGCAGTGGAGCAGCGTGGTAGATTAAGCTCCAACCTTTCTCCTTTATTGAGAAGAGGTCTTGGCCAGGCAGTGGGACGTTTCCAGGCTGATTTGGTTCAGTTCAGTTCAGTATTGATACATCCTACATGCTTCTAGTTTATTCGAATTATTTTCATTTTTCAACGTCCGCTAAAGCTTTTAACTTGATAACGACAATACACAGAACTCGACCTAAATATCGACTTAGTATGATACAATAAAAACATTGATTTACAACTCTGTGACTAATAGGGAACGGCAGTTATTCGATAACGTATGATATTATCGATTCCGACTTTATACATAATATATGAGATTGGAATCTGTATTTAGTACAAATGAAATCTTATATATAAGACAACATATTTTTTCTATTCAATTCAAGGAAAAAATTCGTCAAATGATGGATTAACAAAAATAATTTAAATTTATTGGGTAATTTTTTATTATCGAACTCTATGTAATCTTGATGACATTAATATTTTAAGGAAAATATAGATTTTCGTCACATTAATTTAAAATAATGTATTATATTCAAAAAGCCGTCACTTGCTCAGCATGAATGTTTTGGTCAAACTCAATAGTTCTCTTAAAATTTCTATAAATGAATAATGAATCATTAAAATTGAAAAATGCATATAATAACGTGTTTAAATATAGTGTATATTATTTAATTTCATAGTAACGCGTCTCTTGTACACATATAGACCTATTAAAATATACATATATTACAGAGATTAAGTATGTACCATAAAACTGATAGACATTAAAATGTTCAGTAAGTTTTCATATTCCACGATGTTATATGATCGAAAATAATAAAAAATAAAAGAAGGATTCGTACATAAATTTTTGTATTGCATAAGTTTCTTTTCTATAACTTCCTATCTGTGTCTTGAAACAAGTTAGAACTCCAACATGTCGTTCTGTGAGTCGAAATATGAAATTGTGGAAAAATTTTCTATAAGAATACGAATCGATCTCGAATATTACACAGACATATGTTATATTATGAAATATAAAGACACATACATACCTATACATTTAACGTTTTTAATATAACTTGTATTTTTGTACATATTTTGTATAAGGTTTAATTCACTGTGATTAGTTAAAGTTTAAATCTTAAGTTGTATGATTGAATGTAAAAGAAATCTTTTATTTAAGAGGAGTCTGAATTTGATATTTTTGTTAATTAGTAATCAAGTTTTTATTACTATTTGTGATGTTCTTTACTTTTTTAATATTCTTGTAATAATTAACCTATTCGAAACATTAAAAATGTGCATGTATCAGTTCAATTAGAACTAAAACACTTTATCGCGGTCGATGGAATTCAATCCAATCTTATCATTTATTGTTAAGCAATAAATCGCCTTCATTATCATGCCGCTGGTTTCCTATATTCAAATACTTAACACCACTTTGATAGTAAAACTGAATCAGCTAATTGGAAAGCGTATTATTTCTTAGAATAATTAGGATTACTTTGCATATTGTATTTTTGAATAATATGAGATGTACTCGTGAAGCAGACGATCATTAGCTTAAATCCGGAACGACACTAAATTTCTACGTGTTGTAATATTTCGTCATAGTCGTAGAATAGTGACGGATCTTGCAAATTTAAGACTTTACAGGGCAGACACTTCAAACAACTATGTTGTTGTTGTTGTCTGTTTTGTTGGTGTTTCGTCATAGTCGTAGAATAGTGACGGATCCCACAAATTCAAAACCCCACAGGAAAGACATTTCAAATATACAACAACAACAATATAACTGTTTGAAACGTCTGCCCTGCAAAGTTTCGAACCTGCAAGATCCGTCACTATTCTACGACTATGACGATTTGTTCGTTTTTATGTATTCATAATTGTTTTTTATACCACTAAGGTCATAAACGATCTTTTAATCCGCCTGATAACTTATGTATTGTTTTCTTACATTTACGCGAATTTATCTACATTTTAATTAAAAGACTAAAACGGATTTTATCGCGTTTATTGAAAACTTTACAGTTTAACGATTTTTTTTATTTTTTTTCCCGACGTTTCGGACCCTTTACAGCGTCCATGGTCTCGGGGGACTGAGGTAGTGGGTGTCCGAATATATTCGGATACCCAGGAATAAAATCCGTTTTAGTCTTTTTATTAAAATAACTAATGTATTATTAAATTTAAATATCATAGTATAACCTTATTGTAATTTAATCACCTTTATAGTATCGTACATAAACAACAAAAAAAAAAAATGTTTTTTTAACACGTCGATTTTTAGCATACTTATATATGTCTTACATACGTCAATTAAATATAGTTAAAGATTGTTAAAACTTAAAATTTATTAATAAAATATATCAAAGTTTAACATTTTCTTATCGTAATTAATAATTCTAAACAAATCAATGTTATATTGTATATAACTTTTACGTAAATAAGTAAAAACACATTATATTTAAAAACATAATAAATGCAATTTACAAGAAGTTACACAAGTTTTTTATAAAAAAACTAAGTACATACAAAGTATAGATATATATATACTAAAACGTTTCTTATATAAGAGAGTAAATGTCCATCGTCTCAGAAATACATAAGATCATTAAATCTCATTGCAATTTCTTTTATATATCTCAAGTTGAATGGAGGGGACTAATTCTTGTTCGTCTAAAAGCAAATCGCTGTAGTCGTCTTGGTTGTCTGTCTATCCCGTTCTAATACAATACGACAGACAAAGCAAGGATTTATGTAATGGTCACTAGCTATATAAATGTTAGAAAAGATTTGTGGTAGTGGCTCTTAAAGTGTTAATCTTACTTTTATTTTTAGCTAGACATTCGTCACGGCTTTGCGTCTATTTCCATGGTTTTACTGATTATAAAATGATAAGTATATCTATGGCTTAATTATAGTAAGCGACCGTTTTGGTTTAGTGGTGCGAGTAGTTGCCTTAACGCCGCACGCCGACGGTCGCGGGTTCGATTCATGGTCGGGACGGATATTTGTATTTGTACAAATATTTGTTTTCGGTCTGGGTGTATGTCGTGTCGTCTCTCTACCGTACCTCAAAGACCATGTAAAGCCGTCGGTCCCGGTTGTTATCATAGACACCTGATAACGATTGTTACTCATGGCAGGGAAATTATCCGTCAACTCGCAGTCGAGTAACATCGTGGATTAAGTTCCAACCCTTCTTCTATACGGAGAAGAGGCCTTCGCTCAGCAGTGGGTTGTTTACAGGCTGATACAGATAGATTTATAATGTTACGCACAGGTATAGCGCTTGAACTATTGTTAATGTTTTAAAAATCTATAGAATGATATTGTTTATTTTAAGAGATATATATTAAATAATATGTTGATATTATGTAACTTAATTAAAATTTGTAGTAGTTAATATGTCAGTTTTCAATTGTAAACATTTAATATTTTTTTTAGATCATGCTCATAGTTTATCTTGCAAACAAGTAAAATAAAAATATACGAAATCTAAAATATGATGGTATTAATATAAATTTATAATTGAATCACCAAAAATCCCTACTTTCTAAGCAGATTTTATTTCATTTTTCTATATTTATTTGAAAGCGTTTTCGAGAAAAAAAATTAAATTATCCTACATCAAGCTCATACATAGCCTGGAAACCTAGGTATCTAGATTTTGGCATCAAGCCAGAGTCTAAATTATTAACTACCGTTACAAGGGTAGCTTTGGCTGACTGGCGCAGTTATTGTAATATACTGCCTTCTGCATTAGAGACAGTTGGTTTGATTCCTTCTCCTGATATTTATTACCATCTTTCTTTGCATGTTTTATTATTAAGATAACTTAGAATGTCTTAAATTATATTTTATTAATTGTAATGTAGACTATAAAACAACTGCCGAATAACCTCTTGTCTATTAATACGAAAATTTGAGAATGATTCCACTTTGATCCGGCACGCTGTTTTACTGCTGGTTTACGAATACAATCATTTAACATTCACTTATTCCGAATCTATATAGTTTTTTTTAAAGTAGAGTTTACTATATATAAAAATTAAAAGAAGACATTATTTTTCATGGAGTCAAATCAAAGGTCAAGTAACGGCCGGTCTCAATAATTTATCGCTTTCTGAATTTGCTTACGAGCGATCAAGGAAAAACGTTCAAAAAACGTTCCTAAGAGAGGGATTGCATCTCTTTCCACCATAGATTCAAGGCAACTCGTAAGAAAGAGACAAAATACCAGTAGTCAACCTTATGTCAGTTATTTCAAGGTGAAAATATTTGAATATACAATTTTATTAAGTGAGCGTTCCAGTTATGATATAAATTCCTTGCGAGCGATACATTTCTAACACAATTCGTACGTAGTTTATGTCTAAATTATATCTCTAGTAAGTGATAGATAGATTACTGAAATCGGTTGTAAAAGAATATAAGCGATAATCGAATATAGCGATAGGGCAAACAAACCGGTTTAAGCGGAGTGTAGATATGGTTATACAAAAGAGATATTTATAAAACGAATTCTTATATATATTTAGACAGTCGCATAAAGAAGCGATTTGAGTATTTTCTATTTCGTAAAATACAGCAAAAAAAGCGACATCACAGTGACATTTGACGAAATACGGAATTATACGAACATTGAGACGGCTCTGTTCTCAGCGATGTAAAACTGCTGAGAAGATAAATGTCAGTGCCTCTTGTAATGAATAAAATATAAGAATAGGTCGTTGCGACTTTGAATGAAATCGGATTTGCGGGGCAATTGTTAAAAGCAAACGCTATCGTAAAAAATGTCGCTATTGTAACTCTTCAAATAAAACAACTGGCACACAGTGTGACTGAAATCTTAATAGGAGAAAGAAAAAAAGACTTACGTTTTTCGTACTTTTATATTATTATGTAATCATCTCAATTATTGATTAAAAATATAAGTAATATAATATTATTTAACATTTTCACAATAAATTTAACCTTATTATACATTAGAAACGCGTTTAAGAAATGCAAACATCCGCTTCTTTTATTTAACTCAAATATATTAAAAGTATCAACAGCAATTGATATAATAAGCCTATGCACACGAGTATAATGCTTAAACCAATGTAATAGAGGTTACAATCTCGTGAAGGGATCCCAACGCTCAGTAACCCTTCTGGCAAAATGCCGAGTAGGTTATGCAGGTTACAGCGAGTTTAATGGACCATAATTTTTTAACCAACTATTAAGTTGAATTAAAACATAAATATATAACTATCATAATAGTTCGATTGCGTCATCTCTACGAACCAACAAAAGGATATCTTTTATTTAAAATTTTAGTTTTAAAACTTTAGAGAGCGAATTTTTGTCTTCATGTATAATTTAGCGCGTTATATTAGGAATGCTTAAAAAAATAGTTTGACTTACTTGTTAACAACTTGCTTTGTCAGTTACGGTTTTTCCGAAAACTTTAATAAAAATCTTACATATAATGACTATTACTAGAATATTCTAGTGTGATATACTCTGTAAATTTTCAGACAGCCAATAGTTTTTGTAGAGCCTCTAAAACACTTTGCTACGAATCAGTAAGAATCGTAGCATAGAGCTACACCAAATTCTACGCCGACCAGTTCTTACTCGTAGCAGGATTAATTGTAAGAAATGTTACTAAAGGTTTATTCTTATCTTATTGAAATTTTATATTTAAATAAAAATATTCATTATTAATATTAATTTGAGTTGCGATGAATTACTGTTTTCTGTCAGTATTTTTTGATTCCATTTTTTATTTTTTCATTTATTTGAGGGTAGAATAGAAAAATCCACCACAACACCAGCCGTTGAACGTTCACTGCTGAACGTAAACCTCCTCTATCATCTCTTGGGGGGCTTGCCAATACTAGCCACTCTTGACCAGCGCAGTGTATTGTGGCAGGATATGATCTTAGTTTTTTATTAAACTTTTTACTATTTTTATTTATTATATTATTTAAATAAATTTATATTTTTAATTTCTAGCGCTTTAATTTACCTTGATTGTTTAGAGGAAATACGTCAAAAATGCTTAATGACTTTCTAGTAATCATCGTCGCAATATTACTCATTATTTAGTTTTATAAGGCTGTAGAACTACGATTAATTATTAAAAAAATATGAATGCTTTAATACATTACGTGACCGAGATTAAGTTATTAGCTTTACGATACGTTAATAAATAATAATAATTTTATGAACTATATTTACTTTTATGTATACCTATTTATCTTTTTATACAAAATTTTTATTCAAATGAAAAACTTAGTTTTGTTTGAAATTATATTATAACTTAGTATGTGTTTTTTTGGTAATTTAGCATCAATAATGATACGATTTAATAATTTGATTATTTTAGATATTTTTGTAATATAAAAATTATTTTGATTTTGTTAAACATTGAGATGATACTTTTAATAATTTTTTGAGAACATCTAAATATAAAATGTATTTTTAGTTTTAATGAAAACGGGTGTAGAAACCGCAGAGTAATTTTCATAATAAATTTGTTTTAATCCCGAAATAAAACAGTGAAATATCTTTCTTGAACTAATTTCCATTATAATGTAAAACTGTTGATTTACACGTAACTGATATAATTAGTAGGTATTGTTTCTAAATTTGTGTATTTTTTTTGCGAAAAATTTAAATTTAAAATATATTTTACTTACCTATGAAGTTCATCTTGAAGTTTTCACTTTTTCTTCAATAAATTGACTACAACCCTAAATCTACCAAATCTTCATAACAAAACTTCGATATAAAAATATCTTTTTTTTTTTGTTTTATAATTTGAGCACCAATTTTTTTATCTATACAGAATACTAATGATACGTATAAGTTAACTAGTACTAAGAGAGCAGAAAGAAGTAGGAGTAAACGAGAAATTACATTGTGGACGCGAAACGACCTTCCGTCGCGAGTGGCGGTAGGCCAATGCTGCTGTTTCCCTTACGCATCCGTATTTATGGCGTGCAGTGCGGGGTGCACTCATACAGACGCACGCGTACTTACACCCCTAACTCACACTCGCTCATTTAAGTGGGTGCAAAGGGAAATGGAGGAGCTATTGTCAATCTGTAATGGGGAAGGAAAAGTTGGTTCCCGTCAATTTGTGTCTATAATGATTGTAATTGTCGATATCGCTTTGTACGAGAAATATTACAGATGCAAAATCTCTCGGGCATTTATGGGCTCCTGGTATTTTTATCTATGTCTTATCTCACATAATGAAAAAGGTAATTTTTCAGGAGATAAAAAAGGACCCCTTTTAAAACCATTCGATCGCCAATACAAAATGATTCCGATAAATAAAAGAGTAAGTAAGAAAAATTGGCTGTATATTTCATTCCCCCTTAACGCACACATTGGCGCCGGTCGACCGTTTTGCGCATGTTGACGTAAGAACAAAGGGGTCACCGACAGGGAGGCGTGGCGTGGTGCGTGTGTGAGTGTGTTAAATCTTTTATAGGTCGATGCATTAAGTAATTTACTATTATATCTTGCATTTGACAGAGAATATACGCGTTTTGTGGTTCAAATAAAGTCTATTAAACAATTACTTCAAACTTTTGAAGAATATTACAAAACTGAAGAACATTTAATATTAATTGACTCTGATTTTAATACAATTAGTATCCTAAAATACGTAACTTGAAAAATAGCAGAAGAAAAAAAAGGACATTAGACTATAGACTTGTTATAGTAAGCTAACAGTACAACATAATATCGGTAAAGTAATAACCGTATACCGTTTAAAATTACGAAAAAATATTGTTTAAGGATATTAAAATACTTCTGTTTAGAATCGTCAAAGAAGAAAGCGGTTTTCTAAAGAGATTTAAGAGACTAAGTCTATAGGGAATTTAATGGGGAAAAATTTTCGTATTTTTTATCAGAAATACTCTTCCTATTGAGAATTATAAAAAATTTGAATGAGATCATTCCTATGTAATAATGCAGACTAAATGTAAATTATTGATAAAATTTTGTTAATCTATGCCAAAATTTTAAAATGTATAACTCATCTGTACCTATATTAGTATATGTATATGGATGTTGTATGTTTAAATATTTTTAAATATGTCATGTGTGTGTATAGTAAACTATTTCATTATGTAAGTAACCGATTAATATTTTTCCATTTTCAATTTTTCTTTCTCTGCGGTTGTATGAATGAGATCACTATGAAGTGATAAGACCGCCTATTGTACTATTATGTTTAATCGTAATTTCAGTCTTGTATATTTTATCTGTGATGTACAATAAAGAGTTTTTATTCAAAAATTAACTTTTTTTATTAGATATTTACATAAATAAATAATTTTTAATTCGTTTAAATTACTAATTGTCATTTTGCTTATTCAGTTTTTTGTTAACTAAAAAAAGTTTTTTTTACGTTTAAAAAAAAAATAAATAACAGGTACAGCATAATTAAAAATAAATAAATGTGAATATCGCAATTCAATTAGGTTTTATTGTCACGTATTATGATATAACACGTGACAATAAAACCCAATTACATATTATGTAACAAATGTGAATTGAATTTGTTGATTTTAATAGATATTATTTATTTTTAGGATAGTTTGAGGTATATAGGATATTTATTCTTTCGTATCTAAGGATTTTTAAATTCGATTTATTTTATTTTAAGCAAAGCCAGTTTTTATTTTTTAAACCAATTTTACGTTATTTAACTTTGAATACGCGTGGAAAGAGTAACTGGGTGAGCTGTCGGGCGGGCAGCGTTCGCTGGAGGCGCTGTCACTGATGCTGGCCGTCCTGTTGTTCAAGCCGGCGCTGCTGTACGTGCTGGACGAGGTGTTATATTCATCAAAGCATAAAATTTTACGATTTTTTCATGACGAAAATATTCGTCAAAAACAGTTAATTGGTTATATATATATTTTTTTTTATATGAATATTGTTTCACGATGTTGCGCTATCGCTAATTTATATACATACATACGAGTATAAGATTATGTTTTATATATATTAAAATTTTCTCATGACGTTTTCCTTTGTTTAGATTTATTATAAATATTGGAAATATAAAATCGTTTGTGTCAGTGTTGCTTAAAAAATATCACAATAATATAAACATTAAAATTTCATTTTTCTCTATTATTACTTAGTTATTCAGCTTGCATTTTCTCTATTATATTCATAGCAATCAAATAAATTATAAAATCAATTATAATCTTTAGTACATTCCTTACACTATCGTGAATTACTTTCGCAATACGAATGAGATGATAATGAAAGAATTCACATATTAATGTGTCTCACTTCCTTGTTATGAACTTGCGGTATTTTAATATATTATTCAAATTAAGCAAACACAAGTCTAGATAGTTGAGATGCGTCCGGAATCCTAATATTAGAAATAAGTCAAAGAGCCGAGAGGGAGTCGTAAGTCTATCTGTATATCAATTATATATCATATCTATGGTCTAGACTCTAGAGCCATTTTAACCAGTTTCTGATAAAGCTTATTTCGAACATACGTTACTGATAGTCTATCAGAGACTTTATCAGCAGGTAAACTACAATTTTAGTTTTACAGATTTCGAATCGAAGTAACATACAAATAAAGTTGATTTTGATTTTTTTTTAATGAAACTATAGCAACTGGTAAAATTGGCTATTATTGTTGCTACAAAAAATAAGTTAATTTGTTAATTCAGCTTTAGAGTTAAGCCACGAGCACGATCCATGCAACTGTATTGAAGTAACTGAAAGTAATTGACAATCATTATTTCTACTACGGTGTGTACTTGTTTTCAAATTAAAAATATATACAGTACAGTACAGTATCCGCCTGTAAACAACCCACTGCTGAGCGAAGGCTTCTTCTCCATATAGAAGAAGAGTAGGAGCTAAATCCACAACGCTGCTCCACTGCGGGTTGGCGGATAATTTCTATGACTAATGAGTAACGATCGTTATCAGGTGTCTATGATAACAACCGGGACCGACGGCTTTACGTGTTCTCCGAGGCACGGTGGGGAGATCCACAAAGATATACACCTAGACCGGAAACAAATATTAGTACGTATGCGACCGCTGGCGCGTGGCTTCGAGGTGATTACTCGCACCACTTCACCATAACTATCGTCAAATATATGTATCATATTAATATAATTAAAATATGAATATACCGGTGTACATACGTAACGTTTTTGTGATTTAATCTCAGTGTTGAATTTTATAAGATTTACAGAAATAACTTAACAGAAATAACTTAACTAACTTGAACATTAGTAAACGAGACAGATTAAATGTTAACCTCTAAAGAAACGAAATAGTCTTATGTAATTATTTTACAGTATATTTATATTTTTATATTTAATAACAAATTTAAAACAATTAAAAAGCGATATTTGTATATAGTTAAATTGTATCTTTAGAAAATTATATTTTATCAAACTTTAATACTAAGAAAATTAAATTAATAATACCTTCATTTTTGAACTAGTGAAGCCTAAAACTATCACAACTATTTTTGATAGTTGGGCAAATATCCTAGACCGGTTCAATCCATTTTCCATTTTAAGTAAAACATATACCATTTTCCTTGTTATTACTTTTTCTATCTCTTTCTCACTCGGTTTTTATGCTGAATAAAGGCTTTTAGTGACATAAAAAGAGCTTACGTGAGAGTAATATTAAGGATAAACCGGTTTTGTTCGAGGTTTTTATTTGGTTTTTTTTTTCATATTTTTTCATAAAATCTTTTAGACTGCCATAATTTATTTAATATAATAAAATAGCTGGAAGTGTACGTATTTCATTTTTCAAAGTCAATAGTTTGATGATCATTGATTGATTGATGAGAAATAATCTTCGAAGTAATGTCTCTACAAATTCATACAATTTGGTTAGTTTTTGATATAAAGTCCAATTTCGTTTTATACGATTATTTACTGGCGAAAATATTAATACAATCGTTGAAAAAGATTATTCTAAAATAAATAATTATCGATGACTCTACGTGCTACGTATACTGTAGAACTACTTCTACGATTCGTAGCTGTATTTAAATTTTAAAAAGGCTTATGATTGTAATCGTTTTTTAAACTATTTTAGTATGTTGGCAATTTTATATTTCGTAAGGAAAACTTTTGAAATGAAATGTATTATCATCAACCCACAATGGAGTGGCGTTGAGGATTAAGTACCAATCCTTTTTCCTATATAAGATAACAGTAAAGCGACGCTGAGTCCTTGGCGATGCCCCAGTAACGACATTTACCCTCTGTTACTGTACAGTTGGCAACGGATCATGATTTCTTTCTCACTACTCAAATTACTGGGCCATATTTCCTTTACTTAATATATATGTAACTTAATATAAATGTTGAATGACCCGTTGGCGCAGTTTGCAGTGACCCTGTTTTCTGCTCCAAGGGTTGTGGGTTCGATTCCCGCCCCGAGTCTGGGTGTAATATATGTTTATTTATATGTATTATTTATATGTATATTTATTTAAAAAAAAAGTATATCTGTCGGCTGTTACCTAAAACACAGGCATTAAGTTGCCTACCTTAGGAACGACGACCTTGTGTGTGTGTGTGTTAAGCATATTTATTTATTTAAGCGTATTTATATACTATAACCCTAGCAATTTAAATTGACGAGAATAATATATATATATATATATATATATATACAAGCTACTATGTTTACGATTTTTCAACAAATTCAGCAAAGGAAAGACATATTTTCGTGATACTCCTGGGAAATCTTTCATTTCACGAAATAAAAACATACCGATATGACTCAGAACTGTGAGCTGTTGGTATCAATTCTAGACGTGCTCAAAGAGAAAAAACGAAAATAAATATATACCTTTATGAATGTAAATTTAAAACTAAAATAAATGGGAACGGAGATTCTATCTCATCATTTAGTAAAATATATATAATTATGGATATATAGATGAGAATCGGTAAATTACTAACCGTCCCCAATTAGTGTGTATAAAAAATTTATTACAATATTTATTTTTAATTTTTTTAACACACCAGACAAAAATAATTTAACATAAAAGATGTGTGTTTTGTATCAGTTCACAATTTGACGATGTTCACAGTAATATGGTCATCGATATGTATGTGTTAAATTTAAAACTTTTCTATCTTTTAAAGTCGTAGCACCTTCATACATATGTCCGGTCCATTGTAAGATGGCATACACATAAAACGGCGCGATAGCGGCACTCGACGTTTATTTCATTTACAATTCATTTGATGTGCTTAGCGAGGGGCCGTTGATGGACCAGGGTTGCCACTAACCGAGATTTATCTTAAAATCTATGTATTAAAAATACGTAAGTAACCCTAGCTATTGTATTTTTGTTGGTAAAACCTAATATTAAAGTTAGTTAAGTCTAAGAAATAATAGGCTATATAATATGAGTATGCACGGGATATATATGAAAGTGAAACCCTACGCCGACGAAGTCATGGTATATGATTACTTATCTAAAATAAAATAAAATACGATAGTAAGTTTAACTGTTAAGTCGATGAAATAAATGACTACGTGCTCCAATCTCGTAGGCCTACCTCTACGTTACGTAGCACTAATCACTGCGTAGCGTAGCAAATGCAAGTTACAATGTGACATACCTATCATTATTTTATTTTCATATAAATACATTCTATACTTATTGTATGTATATATTTAATGTTTTGTTATGTAATAATATAATATTATGATACTTTAAGAAATTACATGTTGTAAATTTAATATTCTCGTTGTAAAATTTTTTCACGGTGCACGCGATGATTTCGAATGAAAAACACCATAACGTAATATTATGAAATGTTTAAGGTAGTAAAAAATAGTACATTTATAAATTAAAACCTCTACGTAGAATCCAATATCACAAATGAAAATTTTACTAGCATTCCACTATGGCTCAGTGTTTAATGTGTAAAATGTAGGTATACCACTTTGATACTTAACAGATTGGTTATTATTTTTGTTACTGGCTTTAATTCTATAAATGATATCATGATGTTTTTATTTGACTATTGAATATTCATAAACTCTCCCAACGAACAGGCTTTTAAATGCAAACAAATATATTTTTTTAATTCAATCAGTTGGTCCAAGGATTCCGAGACCTTCAAACAAACAAAAAACTCAACTTTAATATCTAAATATAAGTTATAGGGTTGAAAATATACGCTAAATAAAATAATAAAGTCTTACAAAAAAATAAAAAATAATTCACGGTCAATCGCCAACCCTATCATTTAGGTGTAAGGTTACGAGGCAAGTGGTTTCGGTATACGTTTCTTATTCCCCCCTTCTTCCTTCGCCCCTCTCGGCATGATAAGTGTTAATGGTTTGTTTGGGTTTGTAATTAGAAAAACCTCCGAGTTTTTCGTGATTTTCGGCACGGTTCCACTGAAGAATGTTATTGTTCATTGGGCTATGTAAACTTTTGGAATAAGTTGAAATTAAGGTTGAAGATTAAAGTTAAGTATTTAGCTTTATTATTATTATTATGAGTATTGTAGATTACTTAAAGAACGTGTAATATTATTTCACATTGGTAAAATAAAAGTCATTGCAGTGAATTTATTAGTACTTATTGTTAGTATAGAGATGTCTATACGATTATTTTCATATAAAAAAATAAAAGAATTTATAGTGAAAAGCAATTATATATATTTAACATATAAACATTCTTCATAATAGAATTTTAAAAGGCAACATTAAATCAAAATAACTAAAAATGCTGCATATACTTAAATTATTTGATTTTGAACAAATAAAAAGATAAAAACATTAAACATTAGTTTTAAAAGTCTGCTAAAATGTTAAATCGAAATGCATTTTAAAAATAGAATATAAACTCTTAGACACATTAATATAATTCAAACAGCAGAGAAAAGCAAACAAATATACGCATTCTCTCTCTAATAGAACTGCACTCGGTAATATTGAGTTAAAAGGCGAACCATCTTGATATCGAATTAGCGTATATTCAATACAGTCAATCCGTGAGTCAATTGCACTATCACTTCGAGTGGCTATTTTCTAGGGCCACTCGGAACCAGTGCAAGTGACGGCCAGACGCGTTTTTAATTTTCACGCCAGTTAAGTGAAATACGGTATGGATTTAGTGTTTTAGGTATTAAAGGGTAATATTAATTTTACGTTCTTCTATTTTAGGTTGTGAAATGAATAAGATAACTTTATAACACTTAAATAAGAAGTGTTTTAGAATATTGTTGAGTGATTTGGGGTCATCACTATGTTACGCATACAATCCGCCTTGAACGGGTAGAGAAACGTTTTCTTTGATTTTAAATTTAGCGCTATTCACAGTTATGTTAAAAGAGTTAAAGATTTAACCTTTCTTAAAACTGAATATTGTACTGCTACTGTATTGATATAAGTTTTTTTTCTCTATGATTAGAAATAGTGAAGAATAGGTGAACAGAGAGGAAGGGTTCAGATTTTTCGGCTCACCTAAAGCTCCACTGAAGATAAATACATAATCATGTAAATATCTCAAAATTTCCTCTATCAGATGTTAGTTTCTTCGCGATGTTTTTATTCAATACAAAGAGTGAAATGAATTTAAACTCGCTACTTTTTCAATTGAGTAGCCTTTCAGAATAAATAAAAATTATTAAAAAATAATCTGTATTATTAACGACGATTATAGAAGACCTTTTTGTTGTTGTAATGCAAGTAGATGCCACAAAGCCGCACGCCGGTGGTCGCGGGTTCGATTCCCGATCGGGACAGATGTTTGTATTTGTAGTAATATTTGTTTCCGGTCTGGGTGTATGTCCTTGTGGGTCTCCCCACCCTGCCTCGGAGAGCACGTAAAGTGGTCGGTTCCGGTTGTTATCATAGACACCTGATAACGATCGTTACTCATGGTAGAGATATTATCCACCAACCCGCAGTGGAGCAGCGTGGTGGATTAAGCTCCAACTATTCTTCTATATGGAGAAGAGGCCTTGGCTCAGCAGTGGGTGGTTTATAGGCTGATACAGTACAGTAGAATAATCTGTATTATTATAAAAATTCAAGATTTTTTCATAACTTTTTGTTACACTCTCCTTTTCAAAAAGTCTTATTTGAATAATAATAAAAAACAAACACTCTCGTTTCAGCCATTCTCGAGTTCTTAGCAGCAAATTGAATTTAATCTTTACTTATGTGGCGTTAAATTTACTAAATAAAATAGATGAAATGAATGAATTATGTCGAAATATTATCTTGCATTAAATTCAGAAATCATATTCAGTATTTTAAGTTTTATTATTATAACCAGGTCAATATAAGTGAGAGGCGAACAGCGAATTTGGTTACAATATTTGAAGAAATTATTATTGAATTTAATACTAAATAGTCCTCACAGTGAATCCGCATTTAATGTCTTTACTTTTTTGAAGTGAAACTCCTTTAGAATCGTTGTGATTTGAAACGGGATGCGACAGACAGGTAAGAAACACAAATATAAAAATGTGTAAGAGAGAATGAGATAGTATGATGTCGCGTATCCTAGCAACGCGTAAACAACGCGTAAATAAGTAATAGAATGCTTATCTATTAATAATAATAAATTTTAAATTTAGTTTGCCGTCGATACACGACATTTTTTCATACATCGACGGCATTCGACATTCTTTCTATATGTATGTATAAAAACTGCATTATTTTAATATGTACTTATAAAATTAATCACCGCTTACTAATACAGTTGTTAAGCCGACTTTATCCCTTAAATAATAGGGTGGATCTTAAGTAAAAATTCCGGGTCTCATCTCTCTAATCTTTCTTAGTGACGTTGAATATTAATATTAAGTCTAGAGTAAGTTGTAATAGTTTTAATATACTATATCATTTTTATAATATATTCTTAAATTTATAATTACATTTAAACAAAACATAAATTTTCTTTTTATTAATTTAACAAAACAAAACAAAAAATGGCCAAAAAATAACAATAATTTTTTTTTTTACATTTTTATACAAGCGAAACCAAAATAATATAAATATTCTAAAACTCCTGTTAAAAGATTTACTTCATTCGTAAAATATATATTCACATTAAATCGTTGACGCCGTTAACTTGGTGCAAGCGCCTTCGACGCTCGCCTTGAGAAAACTTTTGTTAATTCATTGACTGTGAGCTGAAAGCGTTTTCTGGTATATTTATTAAACGAATTTGGATCAACTCACGCCCATTTCATTATACGATTTCGGATTTAATATATTGTACACTTTATTGTTAATTATTATTGTATTTCTTTCGGTCGTCTAAGAGAATATTGTTAACATAAAAGTTTATTTTTGTAATAGATAAAATTGGAAAATTAAACATAAAAGTATTATCCATGTAAGTATGTAAACATTAAAATTTCAGCCGTGTGGAACCGGGAAGAATAAATACTTAGCGCACTTGCTATATATACATTACTATACATACATTTATGTAATGAATTATTAAAAATTACCGGTGGGAGGGATGCGCTGTGCCGCGCTTCCGGCTGCATGGGTACCACCATATTGCTTGTTTCTCCCGTGAAACAGCTTGGCTGTGTTTCAGTGAGAAGGGCAAGACAGGCAGTGTAATTACAGGCATTGAGACTTTAACACCTTATGTCTCTGGATAGGCATATACATTGGTTGCGTGGGCTAGTTCCAGGTATACTAGTTTATGTTAATGGGCGACGTTAACCACTTTCCATCAGGTGGAACGTCTGCCAGTTTGCCTATTCACTTAACATAAAAAAGGTATGCTATGTACATACGTACGCTTTTTTTTTTTTTTTTACGCAGGGGAATCCATTTACGGATGATATCCAGGACGCCCGGGTCGGCAGTCCTAGACCTATGTCGGACTCGGCACTTTGGGAGTGCAATACCGTACTAAACCCCTGCGGGAGCCTTCAGCCGCTTTAACTGGAGGGTCCCGGATCTGCAGGCAACAGGATCCCTCCAGCGACAGGCTGGCCTCGGCGAAAAGGCCAGACTTCTCCTCCATGGGGACTGTCCGGCTAACCTCTGAACAGTCCCGACGACGCCGTGTTTAGCAGGACCGGGTTCCCATCCCGGCCCGACACGGGCACAAGGGCGTTACTGGAGGCGCATTAAGTAGCGCCTCCTACGCACCCCCATTCGTCGCCCGCGGATGGAGGCCACGTCGGCGGCCTCCTCTCTCATGTACATACGTAGGGGAGACCGGGTACAAAAGTAACACTTTGTACTTTGACCATGATTTCTAGTTAGTTATCCTATTTTTGGTGAAATAACTATATCAACATATAAATTTTGATTATTTTCTACAAATTTGTATCTAAATTTACCTCATTATTTGATGTTTATTATGAACTACAGAAATTTAAAAAAAAAATGTCGATTGTTACTTTCGACCCCGAGGCCAGGGCGAAAGTAACACGGTGTGGGTCGAAAGTAACATAACCAAAGTGTGTGTAATAAAAATGAAATGCAATATCAAATCATCTAATTATTTATTAAAAAGAACATTTTAGTAACATACATGTTACTTTGTACCTTTAACAATGATTCCTTTATGCATAAACAGTATATGCAAAATAAAATTAAACATAACAAAACTCTTATTGACTTCTTGTCCGGTACTAGAATAGTAATTCTTAATTGTAGTATTTAGTTAATAAGGAGATCAACTTTTATGAGATTCAGTTCCCTAGTTTACTTAGACTCGCAATTATGACACATAGTGAGCATAATCATGGACTCATGCAACATGTGACCAATTTTTATATTCGATAGGTACATTGTATCCACTGCTCGTTTGGCTGACTATTGCTAAAATACTCTAAACATACAAGACAAAAGTAATCTTTCTCGTCAGATGAATTGTTATTTTCAATGTTTTCTTTTCTTTTACCGGTCTTCTTTAGTTTTTTTTGCTTTTCCCTTCCCTTTTATGGATATATAAGTATAAGATTGCAAAATTGTTTTCTTGGCTTTCATTCTTTCTTTGTATTCTTCTTCAATTGCATTTTTTTTCGGGCGTGTCAGTTTAAATCGCAGTCTTATGTTTCTTACGCCCTTTATTTACTGTAGCCCTTTGAACTGCTCTTCGAATAGGTCTAATATCTCGGGGCAAGACTGAGAAAGGAATTGGCGGAGAAGAATCGACTTGTAATTCGATAGGTCCTGCTACTGATAAGTTAAGATCGTCAATTAGCATATTCGGTTCAACTTGGATGGCTGAGGGTGGCCAGGTCACATGGCAAATATTGTATTTTTTTGCTAGAGATCTAAATGTTTTATCTTCTTTAAAATGTTCATCAGTAGCTATCAATGGTCCCGTGGTATCATTCTAAGTCGCTGTCGTGGCATTCTGTTGGTATAAAAAACGTATTATGAACATAAAACGTAAGTGAATCATAATCATCATTATGGGGGCAAAAGTTACATGTTACTTTTGTCCCCGTAGTTCTATGTTACTTTTGTACCCAACTACGTTTTTGTTAATTCATGAATGCTTACCAAAAAATGGATCTTGCTACGCAAAAATCAATAAAAACACCATTTAAATAATGTAATCAAGAATTACTTTGCAAATAGTTACATTGATGTTATCATTTTAATACTACGTAATCACTAAATTAATAAATGGCAGAAAACTTACTTTTTGTCCGTTAAATCTCGTAGTCTCCTCTAGCACAAACTTACGGCGCAGTGCATGCGCGGCGACCAAACGCAGGGAGGGGTACCGTCGCTGGCTATGTCCTGACGATAGCGGAACTGCGTTTCGACTAATGGATAAACCTAAAGAATAATTGTTACTATCGACCCGCCGTTACTTTAGTACTCGGTCTCCCCTACGCTATATTTGATAATAGTATCAGTATAATTTACCTATATTATCCGTTAATCCTTAATATAGAAGCGTGGTGGATTAAGCATCAATACTTCTCCATATTCTTATGGAGAAGAAGGCTTTGATCAGCATTGGAACATTTACAATGATCTTTCAGTTCAGTTCGATTCCGGAGCAATACAATTTCCGCGATAACCGGAACTACATAAATAAATTGAATCTCTAACGGCCTCCAAATATCCGATATTTGGTCAGTTCCAGTTATTTATGGTATTTCAATGACCTCATTAAATTTTACTATGGTTGCCATGCTGTACTACAACTTGGAGGGTTGTGGTAAATAATTTTGTATCGATATATTGAAATTATTTTTCTGATATTAGTATTAGTATGGGAGCCCCCTTAAATATATTTTTTATCGTTTTTTTAGTATTTGTTGTTATAGCGGCAAGAGAAATTCATCATCTGTGAAAATTTCAACTGTCTAACTATCATGATCCATGAGATACAGCCTGGTGACTGACGGACGGATAGTCCGGTCTTAGTAATAGGGTCCTGTTTTCCCCTTTGGGTACGGAAACTTAAAATGCAACAATAAGGTAAGCTATTATTATATTTGACTCTGAGTAGACTAAGTAGATACCAGATAGACACAGAGTACCTTAAAATAGTCGTTGGGTAATGCAGCCTTATATCCGAGTCCATGCAGCAGGCCGATGTCAACGCGTTTGTTGTTAAGTTTAACCATGTCATGTGATGCTATAAAAACACCAAGTACGAGTTTATATCACACCAATGTTCCACACCACTGTAATGTTTAACAATACACATTTGGTAAATACGAACTAAATTACTTCCAACCAACACGTTTCTTTTACGAAAACTCTCTTTTAATGTTTAATTTTTTTTTTGGCGATTCTTCTAGTATTTGTTATGAAAATTTCATTCATATAAATATAGCTCTGTGACGGATGAACAGCGGAGTTTTTGTAATAAAATTCTGCTGCTATCCTTTTAACGATATAGTTTTATTTAAAAAAAAATGAATAAAAATCTCTTAAAAAATCGGACCAAAAATTGTATCAAATGGTTTGACATAAAAACCAAACTAAATTGAGGCAGACTGTAAGCGTTCCACTCCTAGGCAAATGCCTCTTCTTCATATAGAAGAAGGGTTCGAGCTTAATTCACCACGATGTTCCACTGCGGGTTGGGAGATAATTTTCCCTATTATGAGTAACGACGGTTTTACGTACTCTCTGAGGCACGGTGGACAAATTCACAAGTACATACACCCAGACCGGAAACAAATATTTGTATATATACAAATATCTGCCCCGAGTTGGAATTGAACCCGCGACCGCTGGTGTTTAGGCGACTTCTCGCACCACTACACCAGAACGGTCGTCGTAAGTTTCTATATAAAACCTAATACATAAAAACAAAACACTGCCAGTGAACCTGATATTTTAACACAGATAAATTCGAATCGAGAACGAAACCGTAACGAATTAAAATAAATCCAATATTTCAAATGCAGCTTCAATCAAGATAATCAATCACTAACCTAAATCACGGCTCAACATAAATCTATTCCGACGGCAACAAACACGAGGTAACGCTCAGGCGGAACGGATCGACGTATGTTCTTGTCTAATACAGGAAAAATATTTATGAATGTGTATTTTAACGGATACTGGCAACGCTTTAATTTTTATATCCCATACGATTTTCTTTGACAAATTGCGTATTTTTTATAAAGACATACATTAAAAAAAAAAAAAAAACAAATTTGGCTTTAAATAGGCTATGTTTTATAATAAACTCTACATTTACAGTTTTATTTTTGCAACAGTTATTACTAAGCTAGGTCAAAGACTGTGACAGACTGAAATTGTCCAAATGCAGGTCGTAGGACTCTTGCTTTGTAAGACAAAGATTCTAGACAGTACGCCATGTTTTACTGCGTATTTGCAAAATCAAAAAATCAAAATCAAAATATTTTATTCATTATAAGGTGATTACAAAAACGAACTCAACGAACGTCAAAAAAAAAAATGTCTCGGTAGACATCTACAATTTCATCATCTATTTCATCATCGGCTTTACTAAATATTACAATAATATAATAATGTTCCTAGTGTAGGCCGAGAGAAAAAAAGCCGGAGGAAAAAAAACTCTCGGTACTCTTTTTAACAATTAAAGTCATCATATTATGTAGATACAAAAAATGTATTTACAAAGAACGAGCAAATCATGTCACTGCCAAGCAGCCTTGTCATTTAAAAAATCTTTAATGCTATAATATGCCTTACTACATAATTTGGATTTAATGAAGTGTTTAAATTTATTTAGGGACAAGTCTTGCACATTACCAGGCAGTGTATTGTACATGCGTATACAGTTACCTACAAAAGAGTTACTTACTTTGTGGAGCCTAAAATTAGGAATTGCCAATTTATTTTTATTTCTTAAATTTATATTATGTCTATCACAGTTCTTGACAAACGTTTGCGAAACATAAATAATGTATATTACACTGCCGAGTACAAAATGAATTTATAAGTAAAAAAATAGTTTCATTAAGTGTCGAAAACTTGAAAGTTTTAATTTTAATTAGTGCTAGCCATGATTTGATTACGCGCACTATCGTTGAAGGTTAACAAATATCGATCGTGGATAACTACATATTATAATTTGTTATTTGTTTTTTATTCAAAATGTTTTAAAGTACAATCTTCTTTCTTATATATAAAATTCTCGTGTCACGGGGTTCGAACTTGAACTCCTCCGAATCGGCTCGACCGATTCTCATGAAATTTTGGGAGCATATTGAGTAGGTCTGAGAATCGGCCAACATCTATTTTTCATACCCCTAAGTAATAAGGGTTGTTCACCCTTAAATTTTTTTTTTAATTTTTGGACGAAATTTTTTGTTTTTATTTTTTTATAATGTGGCATTAAAAAATACATACAACCCTAAATTTTTACTTTTTTATCACCAACCCCTATTTTTTTATTACTTAAAGATTATTTATATGGCAAAACAACGTTTGCCGGGTCAGCTAGTAAAGAATATAATAATATTTTTTCTATTGTCAAGCGAAATACTCGGAGTAGCAATACCAAAAAAAAAAATCTATAAATTTAATTTTGAGACTCATTTATTTGAAATACTGGTTATAAACTGAATGGATGACTGCTCCGAAGACGCAGTTGGCAGTGACACTGATTTCTGCTCTAGGACTATGGATTTGATTCACGACTCAATTCTGGTATATTTATATATGTAAATTTCTTATAAAAAATTATATGTGTATCAGTCGGATGTTACCTGTTATTTCTACATTATTTTCTTTAATAAACGAAATACTAATTTTGTTAAATTAAAGTTTTGTAGCTAATGCAGCTTTAAACTAAGCTTTTTGTATAGAAAATTTTCTTATAAAATCAAAATTAGTTTAAGTGTATCTTAACATTATTATATATACCTAATACATTAGTTAAATACATATAGTAAGGTCAAGATAATTTATTTCAAGTATGTGAAAACGTAAAAAGATTAATTATATTGGACTTAACAAACAAAACACGACTCACGTTAACATAATATTTCAAGCATCATTAGTAGTGACATATTCTACGTTGTAGAATTTGTTTGTGACTTCACATACTTCGTTAAACTTAATGTACTAGTGGTATAAGGCGACTTCACTCAAGTTTAATTTCATTGCGTAACCATATCATGTAGGCTATGTCATTTTATTAGCTCCAGTTTATTTCAGTTATCTTTTAAATTTCATCGCTATCGACTCATTAGGGTACAGTACATGGATAGATATATAAAATTATTTCCATAACAGTACCAAAAAATTCATCGTTCCTAAAATATTCATTTTATGGAATATGATATTTTGGTATCAAAAAACCTGGGATTTAAACGATTGATATACTCTGCTTTAGTAAAATCCAAAGGGATATTTTTTTACCACATTTTTTTAAAAGTTATAATTCAAGCATATCATATTCCTACTAGAGGAAAAAAATAGTTCTTTCAATTATTCCTCGAGACGTTTATTTAATAATTTTCATTTCATTTGTTTAAAAATCTACGAAAAAATATATAATCCGCATTTAGTTTACAATAGTAACATATTCTATTTCACCAACGTAAATTATTGATAATTTTCAAATTTTCAAAATTTCGGAATCAAATGTATCTAGTGTGCTAGTTCGTAGTATGAATTTAAATCGTTTCGTGTTTTATTTAAATTCATTTAGTAATTTTGGCGTGTTAGTGTCTTAAAAACAAACAGATAACAAATATTAAATTTTTGACTTCAGTATAGTTTGTTATTGAGTGGGTTCCAAATAAAATTTTCCATGTTTCAATGTGTAGAATTTTTAACTGTTATATTATAAGTATAAATATAAGGCAATGGATAATTTCTAACCACCATTATAATTAATGAGGCGAGCCGTCTGTGTCTTGATTGAGTGTGTAAGTTGACTCAGCGAATTAGGTATGATTCTATGGAACAATATGACGATTAACATCCAGAGGCTGATGATGAAATACTAAAGAAAACGGTCTACATAATATATATTTACATATATACAAGATAAAGATGTGTGGGTTCAGTAACGATGGCTTTCAAGCAGGATATGTTACTCAATATTATAATTATTCAATTATATCCCATAACAAGTTTTTTGATAACTTATTGGGAAGGTTCAGCTTAAATATTGATTACAAAATTTCCTAAATAAAGATATTATTATTATTTGATTTGATGTATTGATAATTTTTATAAAGAGTAACTATTGAGGAACCAGTTCTTTTCAGATAGTCCACATTACGAATTCGGCGTTAGTTTCATTCGGGTTTGATTCCCGCTCGGGGCAGATATTTGTATTTACGCAAAATATTAGTTTCCGGTCTGGGTGTATGTTCTCGTGGGTTTCCCCACCGTGCCTCTGAGAGCACGTAAAGACGTCAGTCCCGGCTGTTATCATAGACACCTGGTTACGACCCTTCTCCTATATGAAAAAGAGGTTTTTGGCCAGCAGTGAGACGTTTATAGGTTATCTTAGTTCAGTTAGTTTCATATTATAGTATATATTTTCAAAATGATGATTCATAAGTACATCTAAATCCTACTCAGATAAAGTGATTTTTTTATTTGATTTTGATCTTTTTTTACGTATTTTACAAGTGTAAAAACAAGTGAAGTTTAAGGAAAGAGAACCCGATTAAATGATTTTATGAAATACAAAGTTAGTTTATGAACACAAATAAAAATAATATTTAGTATTTTATTTTTTACAAAATTCTTTTTCATAAAATAAATAAATAGAAATAATCGAACCCTCAAGAGTTTAAGTATAAAATATAAGTTTATTCGCTTTTTAATAAGTACGTCACTTTTAATAATTTATAAGACATTGTTGAAGCTGGTGAGAAACCCCTGCGGAATACGATACAGTGGAGTTATAAATTTCAAATAAGTTAAATATCTTGTTTACAATATTGATGAAAAATTGATTGATACGATGTCGATAGTTGAACAATAATTTTATGTAATGGTATTCACAATTAAAATTGACTTCAATAAATGAAACTTTTTGTTTTTGAGTTAAATTTGCCTGAAAATTTATAAATGATTATCCTCGATGATGTTCCTAGTCGTTCAAAGAAAATAATGTAAAAATCAGTTCATAATTGATAAATATATTACGAAATTTGAGGGTAAGTTAATAATATATTTTATAAAACAAATAATGTAAGATAGATATCGGTAAAATATAAAAAAGGGCAAATCATCACACGTCATATTATGAATAGAAAAAAAAAAACAAGAAAACCTATAACCTTTTCTTGAAGGCGATGAAATTTTTTTTAGCATACAAAAACGGTCGTCTGTTTCTAAGGTGGGCAACTTAATGCGTGTTTTAGGTAACAGTCGACTGATATATTATATAAAAAAACGCAGATGTTGCTAACATTTGACTGGTCGCTTTTGAATTTTTCTTTGATTACAGCCACATGTTTTTATTTTCAATTTTAGTACAATATTCGAGGCAGCCACTTAAACGTACCTTATTAAACGATTTATATTAAGGTTTACACTTATTAATTTTTTTATACTAGGTTTTATATTCTTTGTAATTTATCATCATCATGATCGTCAAAACAGCTATTGGATGTTCACTGCTGTACGTAGACCTTCCCCATTGACTTCCAGACTGATCGTTTCGAAGCATTTTACATCCAATCTTCTCAAGTTTTCTATCCATCTCCTGGCCGTCCGACACTGCGCTCGACGGTATGTGGTCTTAATTCCTTTTTCCTAAACCGGCCATCAGTTCTAGGATTATCGACCCTGCCCACTGCGACTTCGACTTGAAAATCCGCTTTTCTATGTCGGCAACCTTCGTTCGTCTGCGGATCTCGTCATTCTGATTTGATCTCACAAGGAAATACCAAGCATAGCCCTCTCCGTTGCTCGCTGTACGACTTCGAGCTCGTTTAAAAGGTTCATAATAATATATTACTATGGATATATAGGGTCTAATTTATTTACTAAGGTCATTGGAATTTAATATCGATATAAAATTATATACATGTAACTCATCAAATATTAATCGTTTTTTTTTTTTATGAAATATTCTTAGGAGATCATAACAAAGGAACCTTATTACATCGTAACCTCTTTTTCTTTCAACTTTCTACTGCAAAACAGTGATATGCTGTGAGAAATTGTATCCTTATGTACTCGACATCTAAACCTCTAGCTCGAAAATTTAATATCAATGTCTCTGATATGAACTGTGAAGGTGTAAAAGTCTTTCTGAGAAAATAAGTTTCATGCCAACTATATCAGTTACAGTTTTCTAACATCATCATTTATCATTTCATCTCTACTTTTCATCGAGAAAGATAATAGTCAAGACGAAGTCAAAAGTAATCTTATAAATTAATGAATATCAAGTCATAACTCTTCTATTTCGAAGTAGGTAAAGAATAACGTAAACATACCTAATCACACTAAAGTGCCTTTTAATTCACGATAAGGGTTGAAGCAATTACCGCCCTTCTTGATGGCCCTCCATAAGATTGATTTACCCATACATCTTCATGGTGACACCGCAAATATAATAAAATATACAACCAACATCGGGATAAAGATAAATTCTGTTCTTGATACACTTCTATATATATAAATATATACATATATATTAAATTATTAAATAACTATATCACGCTAGTTTCATTGCTAAATTTACTGCCCTTTGCTGTTTTATTAACGGCCAAATAAAACTATTTTAACTAACAATATTAACTAAAATTATATATTAAAGTTATTTAAAGTAATTTTCACATTTGAACAGATATTTAAAATACCGTATATAATTCTATAATTATTGTACGCGTAAAATTTTCGTTTAGACAGGCGAGCATTTGTTCTAGTCGTAATTTTAAACTTCAAAGGGCACAAAGTTAGCCTGAAGGGAATTAATAATGGCGGTCAAGTTCCGGAAATTGTCGGGCGCCATCTTTGCCCGAACCGGAAGTACTGACACCTTCGGCATTCGGAGAGATTCGGTCATTTTCTTCAATCCAATAAATAAAGATGAAATTCAATGGTTGGACCATTTTGAGGTTTATTGTAAGAGCGAGCTTTTAGGTTTGATATATGTCTATCTTTATATATATCAAATATGTCACTGTGTCATGTCTGTTCAGTAGGTCCATACTAATACGATTATATCTAAATCTGTTTGTCTATTTAAAAATTAAAGCGGTCAATTGTGGACATAGTTTTATGCTTCGGGTAAAACATAGATTAGGGACACCAACGGAATACATGGATTGATTTATATTATTGGTGAAAATAAAAACAAATATTATTATTATTCATACATATTATTAAAATAATGATGATTTTGTTTAGATATCTCAATAAGTTACAGGATAACAAACAAAATGAATAAAAGATGAAAAAAATTAATTATAATTATGTAACAAAAAAAAAACCTTATTTTAAAGGACTCAGCATTTCTGTAAATCATTAGTCAAAAATAATAAAAACATTATAATTATAATGATAATTTAAATAATTATGTTTAACACGATTTGACGTAATTACCGTAATTTAAAATGTTGGAATTTTGTTTCTGGCAACAAGGAATTATTTTGTCGAAATGTTTAACGAAACAATTTCAAACATATTTTGAGGCTTCCCTCGGAGGAGTTGTTAAAATTAATCTCTCAATATATAAGTAAGATAAAACACATTTGGTTAGAGAAGTACCTACGATTATTAACAAAGTATCATTCGTACTCTCTAAATATGAATCAGTGAAATTTTCATTAATTACGTTAGTGAAGCTGCTAAATATCGTTTAATTTCAATAACAAGTTAGTGAATACTCACTAATACAGATACACATATTCCATGATCAAATCAATGGACTCTGATATTCATACATTGAATAGTCACTAATTCTGTGTGGTACAATTCTCATGTAGCGACAACTATCTCGCCACATATGAACTGACGTATCCTACATCGCGCTATCAAAGTTTTCAAAGCGATTGTGTATAATATATACAAGAACCCGACAACAAACGTTAAGTGGCGCGTAGCCCACCAGACACACATCCGTTTGGTCGAAGGATCCTTCCTTTTCAATGGCAGCCTCTCTCTACGCCAAACTCATATTTATTAAAAGTGAACAGTCACTTAAAATTAGTAAAACTCTACTGATTCGTATTTAGAGAGTATAGTTTAAACAAATTTCAATTTTGTCGCTGTCAATTCAACAGACAATAAAAATAAGATGTTAAAAATAAAGTTGAAGTTAGGTACCATGTGTTGTGTACTTTAACAGCCTGTATTATACTTT
This sequence comes from Euphydryas editha, assembly GCA_036937285.1. Lineage (NCBI taxonomy): Eukaryota > Metazoa > Arthropoda > Insecta > Lepidoptera > Nymphalidae > Euphydryas > Euphydryas editha. Next base: position 15,193,533 of record JAUPFZ010000023.1, read on the forward strand.
AATTATAAGCAAAAAATGTTAAATTTTTGTCTGTCTATCATCTGTTTTCATCTTCAGGATAGTCTTCAAAGTACAACTCCGCCCCATACATAAAAGTATCAAAACTTATAAAAATCTATTAAATACTCAGATTAAATAAATACCACGGACGGAGTCGTGGTCAGCAGCAAGTCTACACTATGATAATAAAGAGGCAAATTTATTTTTAACTAATTAACTCTAAAATCACTAAACCTATTTTAATAATTCATTCACTATCAGAAATCTATCAACAATACATAAGCTATATAAAATATAATTATAATAAAAATCGTTATTATCAACACGTTTAAAACATATTTTAATCAAAACATTTACCCTCCACTACATTAGCTATGTAAAGACGAAGGAAAGCGCTAGTGTACACAAATCCTTGTCTACCCTTTTAACTTTAATGTAGCTAGTTTTATTTATCATTCATCCATAAACATAATCGGAGCGGGTCTCAGTACATATGTATGAGAGTGTACATTAATATGCTCGCTCTGTTGAACTGGACTCGTTGGGATCCTGTTGATTAATTGGGAACTTGGTGTCGAAGTTAAGGAATACAATAGTTTTTTTATTACTTACTAAACTCGTTAGTTTTATTCTTTTACATTACTTACATGTACATGTTTACTGGTACTGTATGTTGACAATAAGTGATCTCTCTTAAGACACTGTTTACTTTCGTCAGTTCTTCTCAACAAAATTTATATTCCAAATCGGTGGTAACTTCATACTAACTAGAATGATATACCCGAGTCGAAATTTAAAGCCGACATAGCTCCCCCAAGTTAGAGCCCAGTTGTCCGAAATAGAACCGATTTAGAGCCCAGTAGTCCGACTTAGTGGCTATAGGCGCTAATTTTTATTCCATTTAGGTCCGATTTTAGTCGTAAAATGGAAAAAATGACATTTTTGGGTGCTAAGTCGGACCTCTTTAACATGGGTTAGGACCACTTAGAGCCCAGAGGTCCTACATAAGTCCTATCGTAGGCGGCGCTGAATTGGCTCTAATTTTCAACTCGGGTAATTTAGAATAGAAGTATTTTTTACCCGACTGCGACAGAAGGAGGGTTATGTTTTTCGAGTGTATGTATGTATGTATGTATGTAAGTATGTATGTATGTATGTATGTATGTCCATTTCTTTGGCACGCCCTACAGCCCAAACGGCTGGACGGTTTTTGACATATGAGGTGTCGTTGGATTTGTCTAAATTGTAGTAGTGACATAGGCTATATAAATTTTCAAAATGGCGCCCGCAAATGGCGAAATGAGGGGGGGAGTTGAATTTTTTTTCTTACTGTAGCAATATGGGTATCAAATGAAAGCTAGTAAATTGTTTTATTCTTTTTAGTTTATAATAAGAGTATTTTACGCAGTCGGGTTTTTTGATTTTTTTTTTAATTAAGCATACTTGTTGTTTTTGATTTGATTTTTGCAGTCGTTTCTGGATGGCTTTGTGATGGTAAAATAAATGTTGTTTGTTCAGCTTATTGATATCAATATGCAATGCATAGGTAGTCTGTCTGACTCGACAGAAGTTGTTCTATCTAAATTTCAATAAATATTAAACAGGAACAGTTTCATACATAAGAAAATTGTCAGTATTTTGTTTTACAATTTTCGGAAAATTTTTCTAATGTTTCTTTCATTAATATACCTTATTAATGTTTATTGATGCAAATATGTGGAGTATTTTAAAATTGAATTTCCTTATGCAGCAGCCATATTATTCGGCAGCAGATTATAAAACATATGTATATGAATTAATATTCCACAGATACAATATGAAATAAAATCCCACAGACACATTATGAATAAAATATTCTACAAATGGAGATACTTTGTATAAATTAACTACTACTATCTGTTGAATAAATAATTATGATTAAAATTATATTTTTCGATAGAATCGAAATAGGGAGAAAGACATCATTTTTATTTATAATAATATAAATTTAAAAATTCCTTCTTAATGATAAGTTGAACAGTTGAAACTTGAAAACGAAACAGCCGCGGGTGAATTTTGTGAAACTCAGTGTAAAACCAATTTTTATATCTTTCAAAATGGCGGTCCGTGAGTTTTTTAAACTTTTAACAAGCGGAGTTTAAGGTTCACCATCTTCCCCTAAATTAAAAACGAATCTTTGGACAAGTTATAAACTTTCGAACTAAATTAAGTTTAAAATTTAATTAGACAATCAATGACAAATTGTTTTAGTAGTACAAAGAGATGGTTATAGATATTAATAAAATAAATTTATGTTGAAAATACATAATCTTGTCTATTTCTAAGTCAGGTAGGCAACATAATGGCTGTGTATTAGATAATAGCTGACGGATATACACGTTTTTTGACACAACTATGGTTCCCGTCACTGGCAACTGCGTCAACGGATGCAGATCGGTCAATAAATTAATTATAATATTGTGCTTCTTAACATGCACATATGTGTAAGTTTTTAAGATTAGATTTACAATTGGCCCCAATAGGTGGCACTGTAATTAGGTTCTATAATTTTTTATAGGCAGGGTTTATAATATTTATAAGTGTTCTTGTCGAATTTTATGACTAGTATATAATGAATTATTATTTTTTATATAATGTTTACTCAAGTAATGTTTAATAAAGTAAGTCCATTTCTTTGGCACGCCCTACAGCCCAAACGGCTATAATACATTTATGTCACGTTATAAAAGTTATTATTTTAGATAGGTATATCAAAAAAATCAACTCTTACTCTTCGACATAAATTACTAAGACTCGGCTCAGCAGCGACATCGGCCATTTCCTCCTCAGCGTCTTATTCTCAGGGTCTGGCACTATTAGGAAAATTCTGACTTATTGCTCCGTAACATTTGCTTTCTTGAAAGCGACGTCAATGAGTTGTAAGAGGCAGCGGAGATTAGATTTATTTTTAGAACGAATTCTTTTTAAGTTATATATTTGTTTTATTACGATATAACATATTAATAATGCTTTATATTTATTATGTGGCTTGTTATTTTATAGATTTATACAAAGATTAACACTTATATTGAATAGTTTGTTACATTTGATCAAGTGGTATAGAGTTATAGGAGTACTAACTTTCTTGTGTTACGAAAAGTATCCCCGGAATAACCTTAAATAAAGATGGCGTTGCTGTAACACAGGACCATTTTTAACTTAGGTAATTTATTTATCTCGCTAGCCATTTAACTTTTAATTACAACACATTTACTTACTACTCTATTATATAAATACAATTATAGCTTAAGAAACTGTTGTTATCTTAAAAAAATACTGACTTCGAATTTGTAATATACGAATTGTGTTAATTGATTTGAAGTATTTCTACAACGCTGTACTTATTATCTTTTAAATATCAAGTCGTAGAATACAAGTACAATACAATTCTAATGTAACTTAAATGTTAAAAATGACCAATGATGATACTGACCACAAAAATAGCGCATTATTACCCGTTTATATGTTTTTAATAAATAATTATTTTTTCCGTAATAAATGTATAACTCCGCTACCTCTTATACAAAGTGCCACCCGACCACCACACTAAGTGTAATGCACTCAGAAAGGGTAGATTGTACGGCGCGTGACATTCTCGCAAATCCTCCGCAACAAGTGAACAATTTATTAAAAAAAGTTCAGAATTTCACTTCGAAGGAATATTGTCTTTGAAGCTTAACGGCTGAAGTTAACAAGACTTTCTTATTGATATAAAATGTCAGAGATTTTATAGATTCCACTTGATTATGATTTACATTTTTAAATATTTTTAACTACTTGTTACCCCGTCTTTATCTGCGTTGCTTGTTATATTTACAACGCATGTTATGTGCAGGAAATATCATCAAAAAGATCGGAGACAAAAGAATAAACATTAATTTGTTAAAACACTTAGTATTAACAAAAATGGTTATTTCTTTGACTTAGGAATTGTAATCAAATTAATAAATTTCTGGATAGTTTATAGCACATGATGTAAAGGAATATTAATTATTATACTATCTATACTGTCGGTCAATATTTTTTGCATAAAAGCGCCATCTATATATGAAAAAGACGCAGGTACGTTCGTTTTTTATTCTTTAATATTTTGAAAGCAATAATTGTAGTATAATAATTTGTGGAAATCAAAATTCATATGATATCAAATTAACACTTATAGATGCTAGGCAAGTTTGTTTATATGCTTAGATCATTATTTTTGTATCAAAATACTTTTCGTCCAATTTCGTAGAGTATAAAGCGACATCGCCGTTTCTTAAAATGTATGTGGCAGATAAAATTATTTTCAGATTAGTGTAGCTGGGAGTTTTATCGTTAAAGAGAAATATCATCATATCAGCCATTGTATGTCCACTGTTGAACGTAGGCCTCCACCATCGACCTCCAGAGCGACCGGTTCAAAGCAGCCTCCATCCAACGGCTTCCGGCGACTTTCCTCAAGTCGTCTGTCCATCTCGTGGACGGCCGTCCGACGCTGCGCTTGCCGGTACGTGGTCTCCCCTCGTAAACCTTTCTGCTCCATCGGCCGTCAGTTCTACGAGCTATGTGCTCTGCCCACTGCCACTTCAGCTTGCAAATCCGTTGGGTTATGTCGGCAACGACTCTCGAAGGAAGAAAGTGAAATATATAAGAAATAAAAAACATATAAATGTCGGATAACGTTATACTTCGGATAACTATCTGAAACTTTATCTGCAACCAGCGAAAGATGCATTTGGGGCGTGTTTCACCGGTTACTGATAAAGATATCTCACGTAAAACGGTATCTAGCAGATAAAATTTTATGATATATCTTTCTTTTTCTTCATCAATTTCCACTTTATCTGTTAGATTCGCGATCTGTGAATATAAAAGTTGTAGTTTATTGTATCAGCCTGTAAACAGTACTACTGAGCGAATGCCTCTTCTCCATATAGAAGAAAGGGTTGGAGCTTAATCCACCAAACCGGAAATAAAAATATTTGTACAAATATAAATATCTGTCCCGAGCAGGAATCGAACTCGCGACCTTGTATTTGTACTAATATTTGTTTCCGGTCTGGGTGTATGTCCTTGTGGGTCTCCCCACCGTGCCGTGGAGAGCAGGTAAAGCCGTCGGTGCCGGTTGTTATAATAGCCATCTGATAACGATTGTTACTCATGGTAAGGAAATTATCCGCTAACCCGCAGTGGAGCAGCATGGTGGATTAAGCTCTTAAAAAACTGAAATTGACATCACAACAAATATATTAATTCCAAATTCCAGTCGAAGTCACGGGTAAAAGCTTGTTATTATATATTATGTATATTCGAGGTATAATAGTTATTTATACGTAATCCGGCAACCCTTCTCACACCGTGATGATTGATTGTTGATATAATTAATGAAGTTTATACACTCAGATGACCTGTGATTTATAGGTATGTGTTATGGGATATATTATATGATGAATAAGCATTACCGGGAGAATTAAATAAACCACCTATATCAAAATTGAGATTAAGATGATTGTATAGTCTTACTAACAAAGGACCAAGCCTTTTATCTCACAAATAAAACGTAATTTTTAGGATTAAAATGGATTTATATTTTAACACAACCTTCTCACCGCTCGGTACAAAGCCCCGTACCGTTACCGTAGTTATTACTACGCTCTGTGGTACAAAGTCCGTTGACATTACAACTGTCAGTTGATTTTGACAACTCGAACAATCGATATTAATCATTCGATTATTCTTTCACAATGATTAGTCGATATAACTAATCATTGTGAACGAATAATAAATTAACGAGAATAATAAATTAACTAAATTAACCTAACACTAAGAGTTCCCAAAAAAACTAGTTTTAATATCAAATAGTCCTAAGAGCTGGTCCTAACTAAATAACCATCATCCTCGGATCGGATCCATCATCATCATCATCATCGGAGACGATCGCCTTCCAGGACTCGTCGTCGCCAAGCATCGCGGTGATGACGCTCGGGAGCGACAAGTCTCCCCCGAGGACCGGCATCAGACCTTGACGCAGCGCCGCCCATCTCGGGCACAGACGTCAGTTCTCGGAGGGGACTTGTCGCTTCCGAGCATCATCACCGCAATGCTCGGCGACGACGAGTCCTGGAAGGCGATGGTCTCCTTCTGCGAGACAGTAATGTCCCAGAAGGAGGCCGACGAGCGGGTGAGAGAGGAGGCCGCCGACGTGGCCTCCATCCGCGGGCGACGAATGGGGGTGCGTAGGAGGCGCTACTTAATGCGCCTCCAGTAACGCCCCTGTACCCGTGTCGGGCCGGGATGGGAACCCGGTCCTGCTAGACACGGCGTCATTGGGACTGTTCAGAGGTGAGCCGGACAGTCCCCATGGAGGAGAAGTCTGGTCTTTTCGCCGAGGCCAACCTGTCGCTGGAGGGATCCTGTTGCCTGCAGATCCGGGACCCTCCAATTAAAGCGGCTAAAGGCTCCCGCAGGGGTTTACTACGGTATTGCACTCCCAAAGTGCCGAGTCCGACATAGGTCTAGGATTGCCACCCGGGCGTCCTGGATATCATCCGTAAATGGATTCCCCTGCGACAAAAAAAAGGTAACCCATTTATGTGTTGCGTATCCATAGACATAAGGTGTTAAAGTCACGGTGCCAGTAATTACACTGCCTGTCTTTTATCTCTACCTTTATATTTTTTTAATTATGTTTAACAAGACATAGGTAATAAGTAATTACGACTTGTTTAACATAATTAAAAAATTATACGATTTAAATATATTCCTTTTCAAAATGATCGTGTTTAACGCTTTTAACGCAACATTTCATTCATAACGGAATCAAAGCTGGTCTGAACCCTTTATTAATTTAATAATCAACTGTCGCCTTTGTGTTAGCTAACACTTCGCCCGTCGAAATAAAATGTTTGTTATAACTGTATCAGAGCACACACAGAGAGAGAGAGAGAGAGAGAGAGAGAGAGAGAGAGAGAGAGAGAGAGACAGTTCAAGTGCTGTGATATTTTGAAATTATCATTTATTTAGATAAAATCACTCATATCGTTTATATTATAAGTATTTATCTTTAAAATTAATAAAAACTCACTTTATTTTTGACGTAATATTTAACTTTTTTAATATTTCAAAATGCGAACTATAAATGATGAAAATGAGAAATTATTTATGATTTGTTTAACGATGTCTATACGCTAATTTGTTCATTAAATTAAAAAAAAATAATCCACTGTAAAATATCATAAAGCACACACACAAAACAATAAAATTTCTCGCAAATTTGATAAAAATATAAAAACTGTTTTCTATAATGTTATTATATATATTTTCATTTATTTATTTACTGCATTATTAAATACAAATGTTTCTTCCTTTGTCTTAATTCACGAATATGAATCAAAATATAATTTGAACAGTTTTATTTCATCAATTAGCGAGCGATATCTATCTAGCGACGTCCATGTAATAAAATTAAGCGCACCCCGCCATCTTAAGGGGCTGATTTGCGTAATCAAAGAACGCCTAATCTCATTTGGCGGCGGTGAGAGTCAGTGATATTTGCACGTCTCGATTTCCTACTTGAAGATGAATAGGAAATTTGTATTTAGTTTGAGACGGTTATTTTGGGTATTCTATAAAAGAGGATTATCTAAATACAATTTTTTTAAGTGAAACTTCTATGCGCGAGTAGCGGGTGAAATTTCAAGGTCGCGTCACATAAAGCGTCACGATATGAGCGTTATGTATGAGCGTCATGTATGAGCGTCGGAATAAAACAGGCATAGATTGTACGTAGCCCGAGAGATAAAGCGAAAGATATAAAAAGCATAGTAAAATAAATTAATTTATAACTTTCGTCTCTTTTACATATAATAAAGGTTTAAGAAAGGTTTAACCCATTTATTTCTTATTAGTTTATTGATATTAAAATATATTTTTTAAATCTTTATATATATGTCGCAGGGGTTTGTCTTTGGATTTGTATTACGTAAAAAAAATTGGCAGAATATTTGTTACAATGGATTCTATGCTTTGTTAAACATTACAGTGGTACGTAAAAATTACGTGGGTGTGCAACTTACGGCAACCAATTTTTTTTTAAATATGTCGGCGATCTCGCCAACATATTTTAAACTACCAAAATAACTTACCAAAATAGCACTTGTTGACTTGACTATCTAGTCAAGTCAACAAGTGCTATTTTGGTCAACTTTTTTCAGCAGCCTTCAAAAATTATGATTGAAGTGGCATTCGATTCGGAATGGCATCTCGATGATATTTGAAATAAATCAAGTTCTGCTTGCAAAAATTGCAAAGATATTAACAAATAACTAAAAAAAAAAATGTTTAGTTTTTTTGCAAATATCTCAAAACCAATTAAGTAAAAGTCAAAGTCTAAAAGAGGAGGAAATTTCCCAAAAAAAGTCTCAACTCCCAGAACTTTAGGACCAATATTTATAATTTTCCCAGAGAGATGTAAATACTGCCAAAAACGGGTGCTCTGGCTTGCGTAAGCCACGCCTACTTATTACAATAGGATACTTTATTAATAAAAATAATTTTAACATAGATAGATAAATGAACAATAATTCTCCAGAATAAAATTTAAATCATAATTTTTTAATTAATTGATATATATTTTTTTGTTAATTAATAATTTTTTTCTGCGTGAACCATAAATGTGAGATTTTTTTTCCTTTCTTCAAGCAATTCTTGAAAGGCTTCAGAATAAATTCCCGTTCGAAAAATGAAAAAAAAATACTTTTCAGTTTTTTATTAATATTTATATAAAATATAGCGCGAAAACGCGTAAGTGACGTCAATGACACAGCACTTACGACCTTCTTTTCGCAAAAAATAACTAAAGTGTCGACTGGGAAAATTTATTACTATGCACTCTGCGAGCGTGGAAGAACGTTTTTGAAGTTATACTACTTTTTGCGCGTTAAGGAAAAATGATGAGAGTAAATTTTTACGACGCGCGCGCACAACAACACGTACTCGTAAATCTGACACCCTGAAGTTAGATATTGAACGTATGAATTGCCAACGTCCATACACCGGTTCTCCTCCGAGCACCAAAGTTAGCAACGTCGGGCGCGGTCATTACTTGGATGGGTGACCGCCTGGGAACGCCGCGTGACGTTGGCTTTTTTGAAGTTATACTACAAACCTACTACCTGAAGTTAGCTAGTCAACATTTTAGTATTTATAAATTGCAGATTTATATTTACTTAAAATACAATTAATTTATTGCTAAAATAAAAAGTTAAAAATTTAGGATAAATTTGTAAGATATTAAAATTTCCATAACCGCCATCTGTCGCTAGTTGCTAACAATTACGTTACACTACAAGCTTATAAATGAAAATTATAGATGGCGCGCACTACCCATTAATTCGTCGCATCGTTAAGTATAACTTCTTACGTGCGTACATAACTACACACACACTTTTTTTTGTATGAGAGTCTTGGTCACCGAGCTGTTGTAAGAATTTGATACAGATAGCCTGAAGCCTGGGGAAGGATATGGGCTACTTTTTGCCAATAATACAACGCGGGAGAAGCCGGGGGCGGAAGGTAGTAATTCTATAAAGCGTTAACGTTTTTAATTACTAAGAACGATATAAATTATTACTGATAATTTATTTACTTATTTTCAAATAATATTAACATTTATTATTTGACTACATTTACCTACTACAAATTTTGGCACGGGTCCAGCTAATTAGAATAATTTCTGTAGGTATTCTATCGAAAATTAAAGTTATTGTTTTGTATCGGAAATAGTGTTATTACGAGATGAATTATCACGAACATTGCTGATGTCACTTTATAAAAAAAAAACTACTCCAGAGTGTCTTCTAAAATATACGTATATCATCTAGTTGAATAGAATATCTATCCGTTTTCTAACTCAAATAGCTCGTCTATTTTGAAATGAATTACATAGAAAATTCTACAGCTTTTTATTCACCCCTATTTTAATATGATTTATTGAATATTTTCTTTTGTAACCTTAGTAAGCGACGTCTCGTCCTGGCATAACGTTAGCCTTATTTCAGATGTTTAGCCAAAAAATCGTAAAAATAATATCTTATAATAACATCAAAGCGATCGCAGAATTATGAATTTTTTTATCGTTTCGTTATATACTTGAATTTATTATATTATAATTTTTAACCGAATTTAAAATAGGATTATACATCTTTATATAATTATAATATCTTCTGAATCTGAACAGTGGGACATTTTCAGGCTGGTACAGTTCAGTTCCATTCAGTAAATATTATAACTACTATAGTAGTTTAGTTTAGTCTGTATTTCAATTCAAGTAAGGATATTTAACTAACGATTAATTAAAATCTTATTCGTTTTCTTATAAAAATATCTCATTTGCCCAGTAGTACACAAGTAACACACAAAACGGACAAACACGGTACAAGTAAGTATAGTACCTACATAATATATAATTTTTTTTTTTTCCATTTTTTTCTAATTAATGCTGTCAAACAGATAAGTATTAGAGGCATAGCACACGGCGTATTTGAAACGCGCAGACGACGCGCGTTTTAGGTACGCACGTTTTCGGCGCCGTAGATCCTGATTGTTGCGTTTGCATTGCTTCAAACTCGCGTACAAAGGAACGGAGAAAGGGCAGAGGTGAGGCGCGCGCGCTCACAAAATCAAAAAGTTTAAAATACGCCATGTGCTTAGGCTCTTAAAAGGTAATTATTTAAGAATGAATAAGTCTTTCTATTGATTATATCATCACTACATATTATAAAACAAAGTCCTCCGCTACGTCTGTCTCTCTGTCTGTTTGCGATAAGCTCAAAAACTACTGCACGGATTTTCTTGCGATTTTCATCAACAGATAGAGTGATTCATGAGGAAAGTTAAGGAAACGACCTAAGGTTTTATAATATATCGTGGTTTAAGTACATATACACACTCCGGGCACAGCCTGGGAGGGCAGCTAATCAATTATATTATTAAATATTAAAAAATAAATTACAAAACTTGCGTTTAAAAATAAATTATATTACTTAAGAAATGTTTTAAAGATGTTTTGTATAGATCAATGATGATATGTAATTTTAAGGCTTCAATTTATTTTTGTATTATTTTTAAAATGTCTCAATTAGAAGAACAGAGTAATTTTTTTTAATAAACAAAACAGTAAACAAGTCAAAGTAATTTAAAAAACTAAAAAACCCGACTGCGTTTCATTGTAAATTAAAAATGAAATTAATTTGGCGCCAAAAATTCGCAGTTTTATTTATTTTTTATTTTTATATTCCCAGTGTCACTCACAGTAAATATCAATCTAACGAAACCTCTCAAGCTAAAATCCATCGAGCCGTTCAGGCCGCAGAGCGTGCCAAACAATTATACATACATACTCGTATTCTCAAAAAAATATAACCCTCTTTCTGCCACAGTTGGGTAAAAATTATAGACATTTTTAAAAACTTTGCTCTTAAATTTCAATTCGAAATGAAAGTAGAAGTTATAAAGTTCAACTATAGAATAGAAAGGATTTTATTTCTCTTATTTAACTAGAACTATGTAAATACACTTTATACAGAAGTTATGAGAATCACTTACGGGAATCTTGCCAATTTATTCGTTTTGAATATTCAATATTTGTGCATTTATAAATAAAATTTCTATTATATACTAGCCGTACCCACGACATCTGTAAGTATATGAAATGAAATGAAATGAAAATATTTATTTCGCGATAAGGTGATTGTTCTATGTTTTAATATATTATGTTAAGTATTTATAAGGAGACACTCGATATGCGTTGATGTAGTCGCAATCCGGAATCAGAGAGACCGCATTTCCTCTATGTCCACAAATACGAAAGACGCCGTTTGAGCGCAGATATTAACAATGAGAGATCGAGAATTGAGTAATTCATAAACAATAGATATATAATAGACCAGTGATTACACACTTAACGAATGTCAAAAAAAAGTTTACATTCGAAAAAAATACGTCATGGTAACAAAATCATTTACAATAGAGAATGGGTAAATTTTAACATTAGGTATGTACATTATAAACTTAAATTATGTACCCAATATTATCCAGCTACCGTAACTTAATTACTGAGTACTATTTAACTTCTAGAAAATATAGCAACGGGAAATGTCAATGGTTATCATCGCGATAAATATTGCGTTAAGTTTTACCGCGATAAAGTGAGTGGCTACACTTGAAAGTGTAAAAGATGAATGCTCATTCTTGGCGATAAATTGGTGCTAATACTATACCGCGACTTGAACTATCTCCTAACGTCAATCGGCAATGTGAATGCCGTTGTCAAGTTATCGCGTTAAGTCGTGGCTACACCTATGTTCATCGCGATATTAAACGGCATTTCCCGTTAGTCTGGCCCCAGTATGTCAGTAGATGATGGCGTTCATGTCATTGAGTGAGGTAATAACTGGTCTTCAGACAATATTAAATAATGCATTTTTAAATCATAATCTAATAGAACAGATATCTACACACACAAAAAAAAAAAAAAAATTAATACCTGCGAAGCTAAATATTACTAAAATTATGAAACCAATCATGTTTATTCCAATGATCAATAACCGATCAACCATTTAGGCAGTTTAATAGCACACTCGCTCCCTAAATTGAAAACCATGGAGGTTATATATTCGAATAAAATGAATAAAAACAACAAAGGAACTCATATGATAAACACATTCCACATCCAATAAGCAAAACAACACTCCACAAACCAATTATGCATTAAGCAAAATACCGCCCAAAGACGAGAAGAGCAATCAGGGATGTCAAATACACGCTAGGAAATTGCAGCGGCCATCTTGTCCGCTTTGTGTGTGTGTCAAGATGGCGCGTGTGGTGTGTTAAGACTTTTGTGTGAGCTCTTTGCGTTGTTATATCGAATTTATTGTTTATGAAATTTGTTTTGAAGTTATTTTATATAAAATTGGTTTTTTATTTTCTGTTTTTATTTTGACTAGTTATAATTTTTTTACATATTTCAAAATATCACATTTTATAAGTATAACATTAATGTGTACAAGTTCAAATTACTAGTACATACATTTAATTAATACATAAATTTTATACAGTGACATTTCCTGTTAATTTTAATGAGTTTGTATAATAGAATTTTTTCTTTTTAAATATGTTTAAAAAGAAAAAAAAATAACATTGAATTTGACTACCGCGTTTATAGTTGGAAGTAAATCTGGCAACATTGCAGGCCGCGTGGCATCCGGACGCTCCGTACCGTAAGGAAGGATGATGATTTTAATTCAATATAAAAAAAGCATGAGTAATATTTTAATATTAATATTTATAATAATATTAATATTTATCTCAGTAATATTGATGTGTTGATAATACACATATATATGTATATAAATACGTATATATTATGTTATATGATACGAGTTTTACATATTAATTTCAAATAGCGAAAAATAAAGAGCACGTTATTATCGATATGCTGCCGTGCGATGTTGCCAGATTTTTATATTGCAAATGGCACTACACCGGTAGTGAGTTCAGAACTTCAAAACAAAATGTCTCTCTACAGTTATCAGAAACCCACTTATTTTTTGGTCTTGAAAAATTGCAAATTGTCTGAACTTACAAACAATAAGTTATTTAACCGTACAAGTTTTATATAACATTTTTCTATTCTTTTAAAAATTATTCCACTTCCGGTAAAAGTAACATTGAGTAAATGGTGACTTTAAAATGAATTATTTCGCTTGAATTATCGGAAATGTACCTATTTCATTATATTAATTGATGCAGAATTATTTACTGTATAAAATATTTCAAATTCAAAAAAAATTGTGAAAAAACGTTTGTGTACTAAAGGATATTATACGATTAACGATTTTCTAGAAGACAGTACGCCTTGGGAATGATGTGATCGCTGCCAGGCTATTTCAACTTATAGAGAATTATTGTTAATTTCAATTTACTTTGAAAAAAAAAAAAAGCATTACGTAAAAAAAAAAAAAAATTTAGTCCCGCTGAGTTTATTTCGCCAGTTCTTCTCAGGTCAGAGGCTTCTTCTTTCCGAACTGGTGGTAGACTCATGACGTTCAGTAAATAATTGTAATAGTTTTATGCTGAATAAAATATTTTGACTTTGACTTTGACTATCGTCTCTCTGTCATATCAGCCATTGGATGTCCACAGACTGCTGAACGTACGCCTCCCCCATCATCTCTGGGGGATTTGTCAATACTCGCCATGCTTAGTGCTGTATATCCTTGTCGCTGTACAGTTGTTCGCACCGTTATGTTCTAAGTTGAATTCTAAGGACTTATTGAAATCTCGTACCACTTTCGTCAAATTTAATAATGTTATCACGTTTATCAATAGGATCCCTACATTTAAAAAAAACTACAAAACAATTTTACTATAAACTAATTCAATTGACAATCACAATTAGGGATCCTTCGTAACCCCTTACATACGGAACCGGGCCGTATCCGTTACGTACATACGTTCAAAAAGGCGTTAAATCCCGCCTGTTCTGAGCTGATATCTCGCTCCGCTGGCCAGGCGACACATTGTATGGCGTTCAAGATATATCAGCGATAACTCTTGTATATGATGCTTAGTTTACAGCTTACTGTGGCTGTATTGAACAAATATCTGATGGATGAGAATATGGCTGCTAATTCCGATGTCGATAATTTTAAATTATTTAATTTTTTTAAATGTTGTTTTCATTGTATAACCTTCGTGGTAACATCCACATTGAACTATAGTAGGGTTGGGATTGTAAACTAAATTATTATATTTTATTTAATGCATTTGAAATTAAAGACTTGCTCGTTGTCGCAGTTGGCAGTGACCCTGCCTTGTGTTCTAGGGATGTAGGTTCGATTCCCGCCTTGAGTTTTTATATATTTATTTATGTGTGTATTATTTACATATTATTTATATATTATTAAAAAAAAGTATATTAATCTGCTCTTATCTAAAACAGAGGCATTAAGTTGCGTATATTAGGAACAGACGACCGTGTATGTGTAATGTTAAACATATTTATTTATTTAATTTAATAATAATTTATTTGTAGAAAATATTACTTCGAGCTAACCTGCGGTAGTGAGAAATATTGTCGTAAAGCAGGCTAAAAACGTACTGTTTTTATTATTGTTATATTTTAGTATGCAAGAGGTTCAAAAATTTATTTTTAATTAAATATTATATAAATATTATATATCAATATTATAATATGAATGAATATTATATATAAATTCCGAATTAACCTGTAAGCGTCCCATGGCTTGATAAAAGCCTCAACTACATCGAAGAAGGCTATTATATATAATAAAAAACAAGACATACTACTTTTACTACTGACAAAAACTGATTTTATTTGACCGATATTATTGCAAATAACGTGAGCAAAGTCAAAGACAAAAGGCAGTTTGTTATACGGAACATCGCGTTACTAACGACGCTTGAAATATTAGTAACATGACTCGTATTTTATTTGGTAAGTAAATTATTTATCGTTTCCTTAAGTCATACTCAAAATAATTTGGGTTATGTTTTAACCATTAATACATATCTGAATGCTTATTTTCGAAAGCGTTTTATTTATTACAATTTTATTTTATTAAATAATCCACAATTTGAATAATTTGATAAAATTAAAGCGAGTTTTAAAAGATTTAAAATCAAAGTTTATCAAGTAATCAAAATTATAAACACCACTGGATTTCCACTGTTGAATGTAAGCCTCAGGGTGGTTTGCCAATATTCGCTACGCTTGGCAGGTAGGTTGGCGAGCTCAGTATTGCAGCAGGGTATGGTGATGCTGTTCCCTATTATCAACCTGGTTGGTGGAAAGTTATTCACACTACTATGGCCTTAGTCGTCTTTTATTAAATTTTATATTATAATATAAATTTTATATTATAATATATAATATAAATTAAATTTTATATATTATGTATATAAATAATTATGTGGACTATAAAATTAATATTATATATATATATATAATAATAATAAAATCAATATCATCATAAAATGTCATAGAATCTGAATCAGATTTTAATTAATACCTAATGCAATACTCATATTTAAAAATCTTTTTCTTTGTAATGTATTTCTCATTTAAGTGAATTGTGAAAATTATTATGACAATAAATATCTTTAACCTTTTTTTTTTTAAATAATGAGTTAAGTACCTAAGTACTAAAGAGTCAAACAACCTCTTTTATACATCACAATATCACAATCATATGTTTATATAAAAATAAAAGAGAAACAAAAGCTTTGATAAGAAAGTGTCTCTAAAATTATTTCATTCGTCTGTCAATACAAACACGGATATATAGGTACCCGGATAAGTGACGATATAAAAATTTACACGTTCAATACCGTGTGATAAACAGAGCTTACCCGGGTATAAGTCACGGTTTGGAATCGAGGATACACTGGTGTTGATATCCGGATATCCGGGTACGCTACCGTTCGACCTTTGTCTTGCCTTCATTTCATTAATATCTATATAAATGAAAATAAAATGTTTTCATTGTTAGAAAAATTGTTGATTTAATTTTTTATTTTTATTTTATTTTATTTATTTATTGAATTAAAAAAGGATATTAATTACAGACAGGAATATGTCACATAAACTCATTCGAGTTTTACCGGACATCAGTTTCGTTAATATCTAGTAAGTATATATTATTAAATAACTTAATACTAAAAATAATATGAGAGGAAGAGAGGAGTATAAAATTACAAAATATATCAGGTAGCGATATGTATCTACTATCATTGTCTTAAAAAGGTATTTAAGAAACCATACGGAAAAAATATATTTATTTACGGAATATGAATAAGCTTTTTTATTGGTTTTTAGTTTTATTGGAATGTTTCTTATAATTAACATATAATAGTCCATTTCGATAAGAATACAGTGTCCTCTCAGTGAAATTATGTATGTATGTGTATTTACAGTGGAGTTAAAATGTTAACGGTTTATCTGTTAAGAAGAAAAGAATTATTAATTGAATGTGACAAATATTAATTTATTAATATTCCAATTATATTTTAACAATGTGACTTTATAAGCACTTTCAATACTAATTTGACAATTAATGATTATTTGAATATTTTTTTAGGTGTCAATGTTCTTTTACTATCAATTATTGTAAAACGTAGACGTTACAATTATGGTAAGAGAATATAATTCTTCCCAACCAAAGTTCTTCCTGTATAGAGTTCATATCATTACCTTAGGGAAAGTACCCATATTTATACTATTTTTTACAAGTTTCTACCCCTCCTCATCAGTGACTACCCGTATTATTTGCTAAGACATCCCCCTCAGATTTTCACGTAGTAATTCATAAATATGTTTTTAATGATTCTTTGCAAACAGAAAGTTAAAAAAGTGTAGTCAGTAATAGTAGTGGTATTGCGTAAAAAAGTGTAGTCAGTATTAGTGTAGTGTTGCCACCTGTGAGCTTAAAAAGCGCTAAACACTGCGCGCTATATTTGATTTTAGCTCGAAAAAGCGCGAGATTTCTCTAGAGGATATTGACTACGTGACGAAAACCTAATACCACCTCCCTCCCGCCTCATTGTCAAGCGTGGTATTTTTGAAGACCCCTGATCACGTAGTATGGGTATTTTCAAAAATAAACTAGCGGTGTACTTAATAATATATGTACATATATTTTTCGCCACACGAGAAGATCGTAGCGTGACATACAAAAGGACGGAACCTCCAAGGGTCCAGCGGCTGTCGACCAGTGGGTACCACAGTAGCCACTAGCCAGCCAATAGAATAGGACGCCGGACCTGTACTAGTTTTGACCGCGATCGCTTATCACGCTTGTTGTAAACCTATATCTAGACTTTTTTAAACTTGTAGTTCATCTGGAACATCTTATTTTCTATAAATACTGTGTAAACCAGAAAGTAAATAATTATATAGTTTGCTAAATTTTATTAATTAATCGGAGCAAGCAAGCTATAAACTAATTCCTACCTTACAACCAATGCGTGAAGGTTTTTATAATATTTAATTGCTTGAAATAAATATTAAATATCTCAAATCAAATCAAATCCAATCAACTTAGAATGTATCTTCTCTACCTTCTGCTTGATAAGTTCAACTTATTTATAAATATTTAGTTATTATAAAACTGAGTCAGGCTGAGGTGGTCTAGTAAATAGAAAACATGAATCGAGTGAGACAATCGCGGATTCAAAACCGGACTAGCACCGACGATGTTTCAAGTCTTAAATTTATAAAAATTGTGAAATAAGCCAAAGCAATGTGACGATTTTGCTCCACAGGAGAAGAGGCATTTGCCCAGATGTGGGATATTCACAGGGTTTAACAATATTGTACGTCAAATCAAATCTAAAGCAAAATATAGGATAAATAAAAGTTAAAGGACTAAACAAAAAACAAAACAAAAAAAAAAAAAAAAACTGTGTTACGCTATATGTTTAAAGGAGAAAAATGTGTGAGGGTCCGGAATCACTGCAATAAGTTGTGTAGAGATAAAGAAGAATTATCTTCTTCAATTATGCTTCAAAAGCACAATTAAATCGTTTTAATCATTTTACAAAGTATATGTTAGTTAATCAATAAATTATAGTCAATGTAAAACTACCGCCGCTACTGAATGTAGATTCTGCTAAGAAGAATCTGCAAGAAATTCAACAGTTACTCTCAGTTACTTTTAGTGGCAGATAAAGCAAGCGCGGCCCCCGTACCAAAAATCTTTCAATACGTTTATTTACCATCTATAGGTTATAATTTTGTGGTTAATTAATAGTGTAATAGGTCTATAGGCCTTTATTTACGCTAATAAAATATTCGGTTACCGATTGTCTGACCTGGATTGTCTTAGTAGGAAAAGTTGTAACGTTTCACGTTTTTGTGACATAAGTAAATTCAAAATCATATTAATAAGATTCAATCAAAAAATTTCGTTCAGATAGAGATTAGTGGGTTTAATACTTTCGCTCGGGGCCCGTATCAATTCAGTAGCAATTGCTACTTTTGCTACGTAGTTAATCGGGTACTGGTTACTTTTTTAAAAACCATTATAAACTCATGACTGAGATAAGGTGTCTTGTAAGAAAGCCAGTGCCTATACACTACAATTAGCATTATATTCGTATGACATCTGTACGATATTAATATTATAAAGCTGAAAAGTTTGTTTGTTTGAACGCGCTAATCTCAGGAACTACTGCTTCGAATTGAAAAATTCTTTTTGTGCTGGATAGCTCATATACCGAGGAAGGCTATAGGTTATAAAACATCACGCTACGACCAATAGGGGCGAGAAATAATAGGAAATGTTACAAAAACGGGATAATATTTTTTGAGAGCTTCCTTTGCGTCCTTTATTATTTCTCTTCTCGAGATATTTTTTAACTATAGTTCCACTTTTAAAGTAAATATAACATCACTCTTTTACTGAGAATTTACGAAAAATAAAAATAAAAACTCAATAATGCGTTGAACGATCCAGGAATCAAACCTGAGACCCCTTGCTTGGCAGTAACGCTTGCGACTACTCGACCAACGAGACCTACTCTTAGAGTAATTGTTTAAAAATGTTTAAGAACGTTTTTTCCTCAAATTAACGCAGATGAAACCGTGGGGAACAGCTAGTACAAAATAAAACTAAGTTAATTTTACAAAAGTATTATTATATTTTTTCTCAATTTGTCCTCTGTGCCTATCCCTTTTATTTCTTTTTATTTAATATCAATACTAAACGAATCAAATAAGGAATAAAATAAAAGAAATAAACCCACATCGAATATGTGCGATTATTTGAACGTTACGACTTCATAGCGAGTCATGCCGATAGGTCTGACCTCGCGTCAGTGATGTCCGTGTATCGATAAACTTTTATCTATATATATAAAGTAAATATTGTTTTTATATAAACAAAATATATGATATTACTTTTAAGTTAAAAGTTAATGCGTGTAAGTGTGCATACAATAAATAAAGATTCATTCCATTCATAATTTTAATTTGAAAGAACTTTATTTGTTTTTGTTTTTAGTTTATTATCTAAATTAAATATATTTTTAAGTTTACTTTTGAGTAGTAAGATCTTTGTTTATAAAATCTTAAAGTTGAAAACTTTTATTACAAATTCAAAGCACACTTCAAACACTAGTTTTATCTTAAGTTACATTTAAGTTTGAAATAAAAATATTTAAATAGTTTTCATTTTGTAAGAAACATTTATATGTAAATTTTATTGTGTATTTTTTATAACTTAGCCCCTGAATTAGCCTGTCAACGTCAAACTGCTGGGAAAAGGCCCTGAAGAAGAGTCTCCATATAGGTAAATAGTTGGTTCAATCCCCCACGCTACTCCGAAGCTGGTTGGCGTATAACTTCCCACCATTTTTTTTACGTGGGGAAAAACCATCATAGATACCACTCCGGCGCGGGGGCACCGAAGTGATTATGCCCGACTCCCACGGGCTAAAAACCCCACGTGTGAGCAGTCATCCGCCTGGATAGGGCGATGGGGTCGCGCTAGCATTCACCACCTCGCCCCGGCGGTAGGCCCGGATGAACATCCGGGGCCCCGGCACAAGGTGGGGCGGCCTTGCTCACAACAAAGGCCACCCCTCAGACATGTGGGGTCGCGCTGTTAAGTTGGCCGAAGTTCCCCGACTATCGGCCAGCGACCTCATTATTACGAGGGGGGGAGGAGGTGGGCAAACCGTCTCCTCCTTACCCCCGTGCGTCTCCGTCGAAGCGGGTCAGCAGAGGCGTCATCCTCCCTAGCCCGCTCCGTAGGCTCCTTCTGCATCATTACCTCTTCGCAGAAGGAGACCACCGCCTGCCACGATCTCTCACTGTCGAGCATGGCTCTTACGACTCTCGGCAGTGAAAGATCCCGCCCGAGGACCGCTGAAAGCGCGCGACGCTGCGGTTCCCAGGTGGCACACACCTCAAGCGTGTGGAGCGCCGTATCCTCTGGCGCCCCACACACTTGTTTCCTACCATGATCCAAGATCCAACAACCTGGACCGACGCCTTTACGTGCTCTCCGAGGCACGACGGGAAGAGCATACACAGAAAACTAATATTTGTACAACACACACAAATATCTGCCCCGAGTGGGAATTGAATCCGCAACCGCCGACGTTAAGGCAACTACACGCACCATTATACCAGAACGATTGTTTGATAAGATTATGTTAATCTATCATTACTTGCGTGTTACTATTGTACTTAATATTATAATATTAGTATGTTGTATAACTTAGCTAACTTAGCTTAGAGTATATTTAAAATACAGACAAAAATTCTAAAATTCTGAGGTGTCTAATTTTTAATAATCTTATTAGATTTTGATTTTCTAGTTTGAACTTGACAGCCAGTGTTTCAGATCCACTAGCTCCATCTACAGAGCTAATAGCAAGTTATGATAATAGTCTATTAATTATTTTGAACAAAGGAGTACAGAAGCGTTGTTTGGACAGCTTCGCTAGCTGTAATTCAATTCAGTTCCCATAACTTTTCAAACTTTTCACATACATATATACGAGTTACACACATCCTTTAGTTTATATTTTTGCTAATATTGTTGATGTAATAATGTGTAAAAATTTCAATAATTTTCATTAGATTCTAATGATTAGAATCACAATAAATTAATATGAGAAATTTTTTTTTTAAATTCTTAAGAAGATGTCAGAAGAGATTTTTTTTGAATTGTGACTGATGATTTAAAGAGAGGTGGTAGAAAATACGCTCTTACAGAAAATGGCCATTGAAAAGATATCGTATCTATATTTTTCATAGAAACATTACAATAAGTAGCCCGTATTATTAATTGAGGATTGGCTGAAACATACAGGTCTTCACACAATATATGTATTACTTTTTTTTTAAATCATCTTGTACCTTAAAATACAATCGCTTTAACTCAGTTTCTTATTTATATTGTAATCGCTGAATAGACTAGAAATCGCTAAATAGAATAGACTAATCGTGTGATCAAAATTTATTAATGATTGATTGATTGATTTAGGATGCTGATGTAAATGTATTTAAATATTTGAGGGTAGAATGAAATATCTACCACCATATCAGCTGTTTTATGTTCACTATTGAACTTAAGACTTTTCCATCTTCCCAGGGGGTCGTTAAAATTTATTGTGACTAATTAATTATTCTTAGTGATTTTTGTTATGTTAATAAAATTAGTATTAATAGATAATTTATTATCTATCCATATTATTTAAAAGGATTTTCAAAATAGTTGTGTTACAACAATTAATTTATTATTTAATTTCATTATGATTTCAAGTATTATTATATATTACGGTTTAACTTGTAAATATATATTATATTATATTAATTATATTACAATAACATTTATAATACGTAATAATAATTATTGTCAACTATTTTTAGCACATATTCTTTCATTTATTATAGTTTAGTATAAGTTAAAATATAGCCGAATAAATTGCATGCAGAGTGAAATATGTCATTCATTATCAGAGAGTATGCAATAAAATCTTTATTGGATATCCATTACAGCCCGTAATCCTTTACATTGCGACCCGATCCCAGACGTGCAGCAATATACATAATGCCTGAGACATGATCGAGCGAATACCTTGCGAGCTAAATATTTATATCTAATACTAACTACCAAATGAAATAAAAATATGTGAAAACCTTTCTACATACAAAAATAAATTAAAACAATATATACTTGAAATATAATGTGTATAAATAAACATTAAACATAAATGAAGAAATATAAATATAAAAAAATATTATATATATATATATATATATATATATATATATATAATATAAAATATGTAATATAATGACATAATAATGTGTAAATAAACATACAAATATAAATAAATAAATATAAAAATAAACAAATAAAAAAAATACAATCACAACAAAAAATTACTCATAAACGTGCACATAATTTTACTAAACTACCTACAATCAAACTAAAATACAAACTAAACCATACTTAAAATTGATAATACTCGTATTAAACAAATAAATAAACTTGATTCTTTATTGCTACATTTCCCTTTTTTGAGTCATTACCTATTTAACTAAATACGGTCGAACTATTTGTTACATATTTAATAAAGTATCTATATGTACAACACTATACTCATAAGTGAACTGTAATTAATGTTCGTGAGAAATAAAGTTCTTTAAACCTAATACGAGTTGTTATGACCGCGACTTCGATCGACTTTCGATTATGCCTTGTGGACAGTGTGGTGTTAAAAATGGTCAAAATCAGTATAAGAAATCCGATGAAAATGTATAATATCTGTGTTTATTTAATTTTTTATTTAATCTATAATCTTACCGTCGGCGCAATTAGTAGTACCCTGCTTTCCGCTCTAGGGTCATGGGTTCGATTTATACTCCGAGTCAGGGTGTAATATTTGTATATTATAGGCTTATCTACAAAAAAAAAACTAACTATATCAGTCGACTGTTCTCAAAAACACAGGCATTTATTTGCCTACCTTAGAAATAGACGACCGTCTGTGTATGTTAAAAATATATTATTATTATATTATACTTTAAGAAAAAGTACAGAGTGTTAAATTCTATTTTGAAACCAGAATCAAATATACAATATATACAACACTAAAACTTCTATCCACAAGAAAGGAAATAAAACAAAGTATACTCGTAATCATTTCCTTTGGACCCCAGAAAATTTTTAAACATCACATCTTCTCTGTTCGCTCTCATTACGTATACAAATTTAACATAATCAGCATACATTATGCATTCATCGAAAGAGTTATCGACACGCGAGGCACGTCCCTAACCGGGGTGCCTTAAAAGCGTCAGAAATTCCGTACATTTTGATCTGCCTCGCCTCTCCAATATTTGTCGTTGCCACCACACCGCATATTAAGAGACTCGCATTCTTCCTCGCATAGACGGTATTGAACGACGATCTTTAGAACAATAAAGTGGGGGAATATAATGGACAGAAGTAGGTTACCCTTCGATTTTAAACGAATGCCTTTTCGACGTTATTTCTGATGACGGCAATTTCGCGCCGAATAGTTCATTGATTTTTATGATTCTTAAGTGCTTTTGTAGATTCGATTTTGAAATTTCAATTTTTATTGAAGTCGTTTAACATTTCGTTTAACAAAATTTTCGATTTCTTTTTCAAAGAAATATGCTATGATACGAAAAAATACATTCGTGGAAGTATTATAAATAAACTTGATCACAAGTCGTCATAACTATTTTACCTATCCTGTTCTGTGATACTGCTGGATGATGGTGATATTACCTGAAAAAAAAGCAATATCGTTATTAATTTTTTTTATAATTATAATATTCATGTAAGTATCGTGATATCATGTTTTTATTTATTATTTAATAGAGGTTCATCGAATAATTTCCATAATTACAACCAGGACCGACTGCAAATAGTCGGACTAGAAAAACGAAAATTTTTCATACAAACAAAAATATACTTCGGGAACCAAAAATTTAACTCGTCATCGTTAACAGTTGGTACCTACTTTCACACCACTATACCGGAAATGTGACGGTACACGCTTGTCACTCATACTCTGCCTCAATAACTAAAGGTATTAGTGGAAATAAAACGAACAATAAAAGTGCAAAATAACAAAACGGATGGACATTTTTACTACCCATCCTTTAAAGATTAAATTACATATATTCAAACAACTAATATTCTTCTCTACCTATATTTTTATTTGAATTGTAGATGACGTGTATTTTAAAGAAAGTCAAAGAGACAATGTATCGGTGTTCGTTAATCGCAAGTCGAAGTAAGTCTATTGTTACTAGCGAACTAATCTGTTTGTGAAAAACAAAACATTTAACAAAAACTAAGACAAGAAAAAGTATTTTAATATTTAGATTTTTAAAGAATTATCATAAACGATTTTTAAAGGTTTTTACAATTTTTTAATTATTATTTATGAATAATTTTCAAAACTTTTACAATGTATTCGTAGAATGAGGAATGTTGTAATTATTTTGTATATATTTTTGCTTACGAAAATATATCGTCACATTGAATCATATGATAATCATTTTTTATTTATATATACATTTAGGTATGTCTATAATATTTTATGCATAAGTGCTAATCGAGGTATTTATATCATAACTGGAATTGTATATTCAAACTAGCAAACCCGGCGAACTCCGTTTCGCCACCAACTTATTTTCGTGAGGGATACTCATACCACGTACTGGCACCGTCTGCTCCACCACCATGCAAAACCATATTGGTTTGTAGTACATGCTATGTATCAGAGCTTTTCTCTTGAAATTTTTCCTAAATTTTGTTTGCTATAAACCTCACGGAGCCCGAGACCTTTCCAACGAATGCAAAACCGTCGAAATCGGTTCGTGCGTTCTGGAGTTATAGCGTCAGGAAGGAAAACCCGACTTATTTTTATATTATAGGGGTTGATCGTAGAGGGGTGAAAATTGAGAGTAATATGATTTTTTTATATTTTAAGTCGACAGAATAAAAAATAAAAATGCCAAAAAATTAAAGTTTATTAGTTATGCTGTATCGTGAACAAATAAAAACAAAAAATTTTGTCTAAAAAATAAAATAAAAAATTTAGGGGTGGACCACCCTTAACATTTAGGAGGATGAAAAATAGATGTTGATCGATTCTCCACCCTGGCCGATATGCTGACTAAGGATCACGAAAATTGGTCGAGCCGTTTTGGAGGAGTTCGGTCCCGTACCCCGCGACACGAAATTTTATTCTTCCCAAAACAAATAAAAAATAAGGGTTGATCCTAGATGGTTGAAAATTTAGGGTTGCATGTATTTTTGTATGCTGTATCGTGAAAAAATGAAAACAAAAAAAATTGTCTAAAAAATAAAATAAATTTAGGGGTGGACCACCCTTAACATTTAAGGGGATGAAAAATAGATGTTGATCGATTCTCCACCCTGGCCGATATGCTCGCTAAGGATCACGAAAATCGGTCGAGCCGTTTCGGAGGAGTTCGGTCCCGTACCCCGCGACACGAGAATTTTATATATTAGAAGATATGCATCTTGAAATAACTAATATAAGGTTGACATTTGTTTCCAATATGTAAAGTGAAAAAATCGTTGCGAGCATTTCGTTGACTACTGGTATTTTGTCTCTTTCTTGCGAGTTGCTTTGAATCCCTGGTAAAAAGAGATGCAATCCTTCTCTCTTAGGAACGTTTTTTTAATGCACGTGCGCATTCTAATTTGTATATAAATTCTTTGGTGCTAATCCATCTGTATGTGTATAAATTTAATAAATTATTACATTCATTTCTCTTTTTATCTATTTATATGTATCGTATTTGTATAAAATGAAACTGTACACCCATATCATCAATTTACAATTTCCTCTGGCCTAAGATTGCCTGGATAAGATCGCTCTTTAGCGATAAAGCCGTCTTTTGCACTTATTTACATTTATTTTTAATATTGCTTATTCATGGTATACAATAAAGAATTATTATACTATACTAGTCCAACTCAAAACTTACCGATGGATTGTTTCATATTAATTTTGTGTGACACAGTGAGATTTACAAGAGGAACGATATAAAAATATAAATACTTAATAAACTATATAATATACATACATAATACTTAATAACACACACGCATACAAACAACAAACACACATACATAGATAAATACTTAATAACACGGGATATATAAAGATATGGATATATAAGAATAAAGGGCACAAATATTATTCGTCTCTCATCCAAAGTTATGTTTTTGTGCCGTTTGCAGTCGAAACACTTGGACCTTGGAGTAGCAGTGCAAAAAAAATTCTAAAAGAATTAACCCCACGACTCATAGCCTCCACTGGTGACAGAAGGGCTGGTGCATTTTTTGCCCAAAGAATCGGAATTGCGATTCAACGGGGAAATGCTGCTAGTATTCTTGGCACCATTCCACGCGGACATGATTTATACCAAAACTGTTTGTAAATAATTATTTTAAGTTTTGAATTGTAAATATGTATAATATTGTAAAATTTCTGTAATAAAATGATATTATAAAGATATGGTAGAAAATTAAACTACATCAAACTTAATTTCCTGTAAGAATTTCATCATCATTATTATATCAGCAACTGGATGTCCACTGCTGAACGTAGGCTTAGTATGTACCTATGTGTGTGTGTGTATATATATGTGTATATGTATTTATATGTTTTTTTCCTATCTCCGCCGAAAGTTCGATTTTCATCCCTGTGAAGCGGGACAAAAATAACACCCGCTTCACAGGGACAAAAATCGAACTTTCGCCCCAGTTAGAAAAAAGCGACACTTTTCCCCCACTTTCCAAAATCAAAATCCAAATTTTCGACCTAGGTAAGAAAATATGTTGATGATGTATGTTTCATTCTATGTATCTATATTTTTAAATAAAAATTGCTATATTACCGTTTATTGTACACTGCAAAATATATAAAATACAAATAAAAAAGATTTACGACAATTATAATAAAAGTTGTGAAGTACAAGGAAAGAACGGATAGATTGTGTAGTTATATTATAGTAAAATTAGATACAAATATCGACACATTAATATTTATACTATACATATATACATACATAGCATAATAAACTAACAAGTATAGCAAGCATATCTCATATAATTAATTGTCAATAACATTAAAAAAAAATTGAATTATTAAGGTAATGCTTTTTAACGGCGTTTTATTTTAACTGTCGGGAGTGATTTTGCTTTATTTGTATTTCAAGTTAAATCATTTCATTGCTTTATCTTATGAACAGTGCAAGGCTCACTATAAAATCTTTATTTGAATAATATAAATATATAATAATATACTCGTAATATTATAAATTGTTTGAATTATTAAAATTAAATGTCTTATGCACAAAAAACAACCAAATTAAATTTGTCGTTGTCGTTGCACATTTGAAACTTCTATGGGGTTGCGTGTGCATAGAATGTTATAGCGAGCGTATTGTTAATAATTTAAAGTTAGTTAAACCTCTCAAATATCGGGAAACCACCAGACGGCTGTAGAAAGGTGTGTCAACTGCATTAATTGGTCTATCAACACGTTAAATGACCGCTGTGTAGTAACATCCATCATCCGGTAAGTACAGTAAAGTTCATTTCAGACTACCCTATACTAATTTGCTATAAATTACATTCGACTTCTAATCAGACGTGATCTCGGCTCATCAGGCCAAAAATGAGTCAGCCGAATGCTCAAAATCAGTACCAGAACTACATCATCAGACTCTGATATAGTGGATACAGGACAACCTCTGGCGAATCATGATATTCTCATACAAGAAAAGCAATTATAAAAATCGGTCAAAATCTCACAGGCAAACTATATAAAACAAGTAGAACAACGTAGAACCTCATCCTTTGTTTGAAGTTAGTTGAAAAACTTGTTACAGAAGTTAATATAAAATATTAATAATTCATTAAAAATAGCCTTAAACAATATACTTAATTTCCTAAAAATATATTTATATATAAATAACTAACAACAGGCGGGTGACTGGGCTGTATGAATCTTGACAGTTTCTACTCGTGTTAACATCGTGACAGGTCTAAGTATTCTTTACTGATACTTTTCAAATTTTTAACATTCCTA
Organism: Euphydryas editha; assembly: GCA_036937285.1. Taxonomy (NCBI): domain Eukaryota; kingdom Metazoa; phylum Arthropoda; class Insecta; order Lepidoptera; family Nymphalidae; genus Euphydryas; species Euphydryas editha. The sequence continues at coordinate 15,222,258 of JAUPFZ010000023.1, forward strand.
CTTGAAATATTTGCAGATTTGTACCTGAAAATAATATACAAAATAGTTCTTAGAAATTGACAGTTGCTAAAATTTATACATATAATAAAATGGTAGGAAAGTCAAAACTGTACATTGAATATTTTTTTAACGAATACTTGGGATGTGATCTACTATCGATACCGAAGCCAAAAATATAGTTTTTAGAATTTTTGTCTGTTTGTCTGTCTGTATGTATGTCCGGGATAAACTCAAAAAGTACTGCATGGATTTACTTCGAATTTGGCACGAATATTAATAAGAAGTCGGGTCAACATATAGGCTACATATTATTACGCTATCACCTACGGGGAACGAGCAGTGAACCTTTATTTCTTCAACGCATTCTGTAACAACGTGTAGGTAATCTAATAGCGTTCACGCAGACGACGTCGCGGGCAGCAGCTAGTTATTTAATAACATCTACTAAACAATAACTGCAATTTTGTTATTGTACTGAACTAAATTTTCACCTAGTTAAGTAAATGCTGTAATTCAGCGTTGTGGACCATTGAGTGACTTAAGCTAGCTTAATTAAAAGTTAAGTTTTTTTAATTTTTGGTTAAGCTATTGGAGCGTAAAATTTAATTTTGCTGCATTAAATTAGCACTAAATGAGCACTTATTTTCCATTAAAAAAAAAGAGTGATTCTGCCCACAGCCGTTTTGACCATTCTATCCTTATGTACGTCACAAAAAGCGTTTTAAACGTACAATTGTACGAGTATAATCCTCAATTCCACACATAATCAAGCTCAACGAGGTTCTGTCAACTCGTGCTAAGTGAATTTGTCCAGTTGTCATTAAAATATGAAACAACAAATAAAAGTTCTCTGTCTAATACTAGTAGATACTAAAGGTGTTAAAAAATTAAATTCACCTGTTTCTTTAGTAAGTTATCTGGATTTTCAAGATGCTATTCTTCACAATACACTAAAAATATAACTCGATAGTAAAAAAACGCTTATTGCGATTTTGACTCCATTTTAAAATTGATCCACTAATTTTTTGTACTTTTTTTTACTTACTAATAAAATATGTATGTGTGTGTATTTAAAATCGATACTAATGATTCTTATCAATACATAAATGTTTACATTCTTAATGGTATAAATTAGTGCTAATCAGTTAACGACATATAGACATATATTATTTATTAGAGTTGTCATATTTTATGTAAGGGCCAGGTTGTTATTACAAGAATTATATGTCAGTAGTTTAAGGGAAGGGTAGTAGGTAAATTTTTTAATTGCTAATAGTCCGTTATGAAGATCACTCGTCCTATTTAACTTGAGGTCATGGCGTGAAGACGTAGACGGTGCATCTACAATTTTTTTTATTTTTTTTTATTTTTATATCTGAATTGTATACAAAATGAACGACCATGAATGTAATGTGTATTCAGATGAAGTTCAATTGGTGAGTTACTTTTTTAATATTATTATTTTTCGGTTATCAGATTTCTTTTAGTATAATTTGAAAACACGACTTAAAGTCGATGTTATGACTTGTGAAATCTAAACCAATATTGTAAAGCTGAAGAGTTTGTTTGTTTGAACACGCTAATCTCAGGAACTAATGGTTCGAATTGAAAATTTTTTTTTGTACTATCCATTTAACGAAGAAAATTATAGGCTATACAAAATCAGGCTACGAATAATAGGATACCTTTGTAAGAGTTTGTAGTTTGTAGTGCCATGCGGCTTTGCAGCCGTATTGGGCCGGCACGACCGGGGTGGTACCACTCGCTCACATGATATCGGCGTAAAGTGACAGCTATGCTGTCGCGTTTCGTGTGGTTTGTGAAAATCCGGTGGCCATTTGGTATGGGGACAAAGAGGGCAACGCATCTGCACCCTCTTGTGCGGATGTTCATGGGCGTCGGTAGTCACCAAAAGGCTTTAACTGCTCGTTTGCCCCCTATACCACAAAAAAAAAATAGGAGCAGAGCATTAATAAGAAACATTACAAAAACGGAAAAAAAATATCTTTTTTTAAAGCTTCCGTTGCGTGCGCTGAGTAAACGGCGAAACCATGTATGACGGAATTGATCGCCATTATAGTTTCTAAAAAAAGTCCGCAACAGCATATAACTATCTATATAATATGCGTATATCTACGATAAAATTTGTCTTTTACAGCATTTAATGTGGACTCATAATTTAGGAGATAATGTAAAATCAAATGAAACGAAGTCGCGTCGCGCCGCGCGCTGTTGCAAGTCGTCAGAGTTATCGTTTCCTATAACAATAAAGCAGAGGGTAAACATTTAAGCACGTAGGAATCGATTTACGTTAAGACTGTGTTTCAGACGCACAACTATATGTTGCCTTATCAAGATCAGGTTACGGAAAACCAGTATGTTTTTCTACCGCATACAAGAACATAAAACAATATCGGGTACGCAGAAGTATTTTAAAATAAGTACCCACTAAGAAAATATAATTCTTATTTTTATAAGTACCTACATAATTTTATTATATACCCACATTGAATAGAAACTCAGTACTTTTTTTACCCAGCGTTCCTATAATATTATTTCTGATCCCAAGATTTTTTTTTTACTATAGTTCCACTTTTAAATACGGTGACCGACCAACGAGGCTGGCACTCTTAAAATAATGGTTTAAAAATATTTAAGTACTTTTTTTCCTCAAATTAAAGCGGGCGAAACCGCGGGGTACAGCTATTTATTTATATATCGATTATGATTATATTCTTTAATTGAAATAATTTATTTTGTTTGAATTCCTACTCCCTTAAAAACAGTTTATTAAGTTAATTATTTTACGCGTTCGAAATTTTATACATTTTTTTTTCTATTTTTTTTAATTGTGCATTTTACCGTCAGTATATGTGTCTTATTATTTATTCATTATAAATAATAGTGCTTTAGATAGATATTTCACATAAATTAATAATACAATTTGCATGTCTTTCAGAAATTGAATATTTTAAAAAAGAAAAGGGAACTGTTAGCCATGATAGATCAAGACAATAACGAATCCTCGTGCTCGGATTGTACGGGAATAAAATGTACTCATGTATGCAAAGCTGCGATTGCGAATAACTACATTACCAGAGTGAACTACAAGCAATTTAAAGCACCTCCGGCGTCGTTTCTTCCTAAACCAAAGTGGAGGGAAACGGATGACGAAGGGAGTGTCAAATCGTCGATATCAGATAGAAAAGATCCATATCAAAATGTGGCCTGGCTCAATTCGTACCAAATCGACACACATGATGAATCGATTGCTAAGGGGAAATCTCTACTCTCCTTGATGGGCGTTATCCCACCTAGTGGTAAAAATCTCATCAACGAGGAAGAATTAATGGCTATGAAGACATCCTTATTCCCAAGGAATGGTGTGATTCCCCCGATTGGCAAAAGGTGCATCAACGGTGTAGCGTCAATTTCTAAGGAAACAGCCCACGTTTTATATCACAAGGCTATTCCCTCTAATCATAAAAATATCAATGACGAAAGAACGATTGCTAAGGATAAATCTATGTTCAAATGGATCGATGAGAGTTACCTAATTGCTAGTGAGATCTCATCATCATCACTATTCTCGTACAATCCGAATTCAGATGATACTCAAACGGCTACAACAGCATCTGGCATAAATAAAATAACAAAACATTATACCTTATTTTAAAAGACACAACGAACGTATTTGCAGTACGATGTGGTTGAATACCGATAGTGCGAAGTACTTAGGATATCGTCTTATGCGGACTGTATGTATGCTTTTTAAATTAATTTTACAATCGCGCTCATTGCGTCATACTGCCATTCGTTTGGCAACCTCTTCGCTTTCAACGCTGTCCGTTGAATGCGGTTTTTTTTTAATATTTTATTTTTATAATTGCGTGTTTAATTCCGTAGAATTTTATTATATTTAAATGGTCAATTACTTTTTTTTTGTATTTTAAACATATCAATCAGTGAACGATTACATATTTTATGGACATTTTATTTAATTAAGTACTATGACGTGTTATCTACTAACGAAATATAATAAGATCTTATTATAATTCTGAAAAATATGACCAAATTATTTGTACATAAATGTATTGTATTTTAATGCTCAATTTTAGTATTATAAATTTATTTTTTAATGTACCTATACGATTATCATAATTATTGTCACTGATAGTGACATTTTAAATTTATTGAAATAATTAGCCTTATTACGCTATTTAAAACATAATAATTAAACAGGAACTAATGTTGATCCGATTATATAATTATAGTACATAATTGCGTAATAACTTTTAAATATAGACAGATTAGCATAAGCTCTGTTATGTTACAAATTTACGTGCTTTGTAATACTCGTAACTCGTGTTTATTTGTTAAGGGTGAATATCGCGGCAAAGTTACATTAAAACACATCGAGTTCAAAACATCATATAATCTTCTATTACCGCAATAATTACCCTCAACAAAATAATATGACGTCAAAAACGCTATAATTATAATGTTGATAGCCAGTGCTTTGGCTCGTGACATATGTATGTTTTAATTTTTTATATGTAATATATTAAAATTGAAACTTTAAATTATATATTTTTATTTTTAATTAAAATTCCTATCTATATGTACAACCACGAATAAATTTTTTAAAATTTACTAAATATATGAAGTTAAGATTTGGCATGACTATGACATGGCATGGCAGTAGACTATGAGTAGAAGACTTCAGTAATAAAAAAATTAGCAAATTAATTCCTTAGCGATATAGAAGGAGGGAGGAGAGGGGGAGGGGGTAGAGTTAATGTAGAACTTTGTCTTTTCCGAACTTAGAAAATTAGTATTTAGACTGTTGATAACAAATGAAACTGATCTGTTACGGGATTTTTGGAATTTAGAACTGTGGGACATAAGTAATCAACTGTTCTAACCAAAATCCCTACCCATAATTATAAATGTGAAATGTATGTTTGTTTGTTACGCTTTCACGCGAAAACTATTTAACCGATCATCATGAAACTTTGTACACATATTCTTGGATGTATAAGAAGTAACACAGGATACTTTTTTTTTTTTGGTCGCGATTACCGACATCTAAGCGGGCGAAGCCGCGGCGGTAGCTAGTAGTAAACAAATTAATATTGTAATTTTAGTTAAAATCTATACAACTATTGTTAACTCTCAACGATTAAAGGCGTGACAATAAATTTGATGATATGCTGTACTTGGCTGTATATATATAAAATTTGTGGTTTTCGAACATTATAATTGAATTTTGATCTATTTTTTTCCGTTGAATAAATAAGTAATATGAGAGTGTTCTTAGCTTTGTCCCAAGTTAATGTATTCAGTGTTTTAATACCATCCAGAGCTTCCTACCAGAAGAAGATAACGCCGTGTCTAGATCCTAAACACCGCGGAACTAACAGAGCGTCATTTTGGGAGCGAATAGAGAAAATTTTTTTTTTTTTTATATTATATTATTCATTAAAAATGGATTACTAAATTATTCTTTGTTAAAATTATTATTGCGTTTTATAAGTAGTAGAGATAGTGGTGCTATGATAGTGTTGCTATGATCAGGGCTAGATTTAGAGGAGGGCAAGCGGGGCGACTGTCCCGGGGCCCCACATAAGAGGTGCCCCCATATTCACAAAATAGGGGCCGCCACAAAAGAGGGGCTTCCACAATAGAGCCAACCGAGTTGAAGCGTGTCGGAGATGGGACGACCTTTTTTTTTCGTTTTCATTTTTTCTGCAAGCACAAAAAAAAGAATAATTCCAAATTAAGGGGCCTCCACTCCTCCATTGCTCCGGGCCCCCACAACTCTGAATTCGGCCCTGGTTATGATATTGGTTCTATATATTGGTGCTATTATTCGAGGCTTGTTCGTCACATCACGAAGCCATAGCAAAACCTTTAATTATTAATAATGTAGTAAAATATTCAGTTCGATACATAATAATGATTCATTACAATTATCTAATTTGTGTACAAAGAATTTATATAAGTACCTTTGGGTTTTTCGACGCTCGATGACAGTTCGTCTAAGGCCGAGACTTCATCAGAGCGGAGATGTACGGAGATGTGTTTTAACAACCAATAGTTTCGTTCAGTGGTGTCCACTGAAGCGGTGGGGAGACGAGGTGTGTGAATAACGAAATTCTATTGGTTGTTTAAACACCTCTCTGCACATCTCCGCTCTGGTGGAGTCTCGCCCTAAAGGTAGTGTACAATTAAATCGGATATCAATAGTGTACTGTATCATTTCATATAAGTGTTCCGATCTTTTTTAATTAGTTATTTAACTATGTTATAAATATGAAATCTGATAAACAAAATCATTGTCGACGTGATAACGTCTTTTAAATCGATGAACGCCGGCTGCACGCACGAAAAAGCATGACTCATTGTCACGTTCCTCGAGCGAGAGCGCGGAACAAGCAATAGAGAGGCACGAACGTTCTAAGCGTTCGGCTTGTAACGCATCTATCTCTTTTCCACTCCATTGGCAGATGTGTCCGAGTAGAAGAGAAAAAAATATTTGAATTAACGAGTGTAAATAAATGTTAATTTATCGAAAAAATGTGTAATTTTCAACTAACTGATAATTCAGTGATAGTAATTCAATTCATAAAAGTATTCAATTTTTCATCAATGTTTTCTTATGACGTTATCACGTTATCGTTATCACACATTATCGTTTGTAAACCGACTTTACAGATAACATATGATAATAACTTGACGGCCGGCTGGTCGAGTGGTCAGACAACTGGACACTTTACGCAGCCGTCGCGGGTTCGAATCCCGCCAGGTGCAGATAATCTGTATGACGAATATAGATGTCTGCGCCGGGTCATGGATGTGTATTTATGTATATATGTATTTATATCTTAAATTTATTTCCGTTCCTAGTACCTGTAACACAAGTTCTTACGAACTTAACACGGGGCTAGGTTAACGTGGTGTGATTGTTGGTTAATATTTATATTTATTTATATATATTTTTTAAATTTATATATTATTATTTGACTCTGAAATAATTAATGATTTAAATTATTTATACACCAAAAACAACACAATAAAATTTGTTGTTGTCGTTGCACCGTAACGACTATTTGTTTTACATGTCAACATTCCCACCTAATTAAGAATGCCTAATTAGGTAGGCACTCATCTTATATAATTCAATGTGGTAAATTTTCAGCGAAAAGCATGCTATTTGATTATCAACACGCTGCACCTACGACTTCATTCGAGATTACACATTTTAAGGTTTTTTTTCTCCATATTTACTAACGCTATAATGTGAAAGTTGAACTTAAGGTAATAAAAGATAGATATATAAGATAAATGACATTTACAATTTTAATGGTATATAATACCATTAAATATTTAAATTCCTATCTATATGAATATAAAAGTGAAAGGTCATCCGCTCATCACTCACTGACGAATATTTTTTTTTTTTTCAGTAGCACAGATAGTGGTGCTATGATTCGAGGCTTGTTCGTCACATCACGAAGTCATAGCAAAACCATTCATTATTAATGATGTAGTTAAATATCCAGTTTGATACATAATAATGATTCATTATAATTAGGTGATTTGTGTGCAAGTAATTTATAATAATTATGTATATATACTAAGTATGGTTTGCTCGACACGCGGTGACAGTTCGTCTAAAGGTAGTAAACAATTAAGTCAGTTATCAATAGTGTTTATTAATATCATCATCTCAATCATTTATGTTTCGAAATTTTGTACTTATTTAACAACGTAATAAACATTAAAACCGATAAATAAAATCGTTGTATTTATTTATTTACTATTATTTGACTCTGAAATCATTAATGAACTTAAATTGTTTATGCACAAAAACAACACAATTAAATTTGTTGTTGTCGTTGAACCTTAACGACCATTTTTTTGTTCGATATGTCAACAGTAACACCCAGTTAAGAGAAATTACTTATCTTATTCGTTCGAGATAACAAATTTTAAGGGTTTTTTTCTCCACATTGTCTAACATTGTAACGTGGAAATTGAATTAAGGGTAATAAAATATATTTAAAATAATTAAATGTAAGACGGTGAAAGAATCTATAATGACTTTCGATTGATAAAATAGGGGTTGAAAAATATTTTATAGCCATTTGCTTTTAATATACTCGTTAAAGCAAGTGGCATTACGAACACCGCTCATACGCTATACAGTAAAATTGATGATTGTGAAAGTTAGTTAAGGAAAAACCGTAGATATCTGTAACCTAAAATAGGAGAAAAAAAGGCATTAGTCAAGAATTGATCCCTGTGGAACATCAATTTTTAGCACTGATCTTGAAGACTTTGCTCCATTTATTGAAACATATCGAATTGTGTTAGTACGATATTAAACAGCGCTATGAGTCATGGGGTCGAATCTTTTGAATTATATTGCACTGCTACTACACTGTCCAAGTGTTTCGAACTATTAGAATTAACTCACAACATTTATAATATAATCCGACAAATTGAATTAATGTGGTTGTTAGACAAATATTCGTTATATGTTCTGGATATTTTGTTCTTCGCTTCTTAAATACCTTCCTTCTGAACGGGCAATAAATATATTTAATGTAAATAATAATTTCAGTTAACTACTTTTATATTAACACGAGTCTCACGAGAACGACTTTATGCATAATACAAAACGTATTTTTTTTAAAGATTCATAGAAATTATAAAATCTATTTAAGATATGTTATAATTATAAAAAGTAAAAAATATCACAGTAATAAGTCTCAACATTTTTATTTCCATTTTATGTCGGTAGTTTGCTAAGGTTTAGTATTGAGTAAGGTAAGTGGATTATTGCGACTAGAACATTTACATACTAGCACTCGACATGTGGTCTTATATCCATTTTAGATGTTTAATATATATTTTTTTTAAATAATATTTTGGGATACAAAAGTAATGGTATGTATATTTAAAAATATGGATGCTTGTTCAAAACGTGTGACAGAGAATCGTTCTGGTGTACTGGTGACTGAGAATGAAACTACCATTAACAAAAACATTCGCGGGTTTGGTTCCCACTCGGAGCGGGTTTTTTTAATACAAATATCATCTTCTCGTTTTAATGTGTTGTTTGTTTGTGAGTCTCACCGTGCCTCGGAGAACACATGAAGACTTTTACTTAGAATATTCGTGTATTCACCGTGTTTTGTTTATTTGTGGTAGGCAATACGACAATAGAATTTACAATTCAAGGAAGTAGGACAAAGAAAGCGATTGGTAAGGCAAATGTAACTAATGGCAGGTAAAAAAACGGCTTATAGTACCTAAAAAAAACTATAACTGCTGCTCTTGAATTTTTTATAAATTAACAACGCTTTGGTGGAGCCGTCAAGTTTTTATACAAATAATTTCTAGATTTTACTGGCCTAATGCCGCAGATGGCTGTGTTCTCGTTTTATGCTCAAGGGTATAGGTTCAATTTCATCCTAAATCTGGTGGTAATATTGTTTGATAAAAAAAATCTCGTGTGTAAGGAGTACACAGTACATCAGTGTCAGAAGTTAAACTTCTTTGGAACACTCAATTTACAATCTATTAATTAATAGTTAATAGGTGTCAAAGACTAAAATGGCCATAAAAAAAGTTTTAAACGAATATAGCCTAAAATGTAAAAAAAAAAGTATATTAAAATGATATCAGCTAGTATATTGATGCTTATAGGCCTTTAGAAACAAATTAAATTTGTTATATTGATAACATTGCATTATATTTTTAAGTAATGAATAATTTATAAAATAAGTAGCTCTTATTAAACTAAAAGCTTAACCTACAATTTAATATCGAAGATTATTTTGTGTTGGTGATGAATCAAAGTTTTTAATAACAATTTACTACTATATAATTTAAAGATATAAATAATATTGAAAGCAACTAAAAATCTTATGTCAACATGTTAAATATGTTAAAAATGGCGGCCTGACGGGAATTTTTCTCATATGTAAGAGACGAAAGTTATTTTTTTTTAAATATGGTTTTTATATATTTCTCTTTTTCTCTCGGGTTTTGTACATATATCCGTCCTATATTCTGACACCCATACCTACATGACACTCATATCGTGACGCAACCTAGAAATTTTACCCTCAACGCGTGCAAAGAAGTTTCACTTCAAAAATATGTATTAACGATCCTAATTCTCATCAATACTTCTGTTCTCATTTCTATAATTACGAGTAACACAAACTCTTTATTACACTCTTTTTTGGTTTATGGCGCATTGCTCTGGAACAGACAACCTAAAGACATCCAGCCATCCCTGCTATACAACAATGAGCAATATTACCGATTTATAGAAAATTTCTGTATCTCAAAGAAACGAAATGTACAGAAGTGTTGATCATAAAAAACTTGCATTGGTCTTGGGAATTTTGGCCAAAGATCTTTTTTATTTAAAATTTTACAGGACAAAGAGAACGTTTACAAATCGCACCTTCTTTTAATTTTGTTAAAAGCTCTTCGTGAAATGGCAACATGGCAAAATGGCAACAAACGATTGTTTTTATTGTTTTGTTTTTTGTTTCATGCACACGCTCGACTGTACAAAAGGTAAGCAGGCAACTTAAGGAATGCGTTTCAGCTAACAGACAACTAATATATTTATTCATAAATATACATATTTAAATAAATGTATAAGTACACCAAAAATTTTAAATGTTAGACCAAAACTCGAGGCAGAAATCGAATGCGTCAACGGTCTGTTGTTTGTACATCTATATATACAATACTAAACTTATTTGAAATGGATGGATATCGAAACATCTTTGGCGTATAATCATTCATGAAACAAAAAGAATTGTCATAATATCATCGGGCTGGATTAAAAGATACGTGTAGACAGACACACAACATCCTCCTTTGTTCGCAGTCGGTTTAAAGCCTTTCCTGTTTATTAGAGAGGCTTATTTCTTACTGATTTAATTTTAATCTGAAAGTAAAGGAATAAATTGTCTGGATTCTAGTATTTTTTTTATATTAAATAGTTAAAGAAGCTGAATAAAATTGTTAATAGTACTTTCGCACCACTACACCACGGTGACGGTACACGCTTGTCACTTATACTCGGCGGCAATAACTAAATGTATTAGTGGAAACAGTACGAACAATAAAAGTGCAAAATAACAAAACGGATGGACATTTTTATTGCCCATCTTTAAAGTTGAAATTGTATTCAAACAAGTAGTTTTTATGTATATTTTTATTTAAATTGTAAATGTATATTTTAAAGAAAGTAAAAGAAACAATTTATCGGTAATCGTTAATCGCAGAATTCACCAAGTCTATTGTTACTAGCGAACTATTCTCTTTGTAAACTAAACATTTGAAAGAAACTAAGATAAGGAAAAGCATTTTAATATATAGATCTGTAAAGAATTATCATAAAAGATTGTAAACGTTCTTACAATTTTGAATTATTTATAAATAATAATTTTTAAAACTTTTACAAGGTATTCGTTGAAGGAGAAGATTACATACATACAGAGGTCTTATATTTCGTTCGTTTGGTTACATTTGAACTATTTACTAACATTTCAAAGTTATAATACTACGGTAAAAAGGGTTTAATATGATTTTGACTTGATTTTTTAAAGAGATCGATTTATTTATATTATTTTTACCAATTAATATTATTTTTAAAACTGATCTATCTTGAATTTATCTATTAGTTATTTGAAAAAAATCTCTTCAGACTAATCTCGTGATAATTCAAATCGTTACTAATGATTCTAAACAATACATTAATATAAAAACATTCTTAATGGTATAAATAAATGTTAATTGGTTTACGAGAGCTATTCACAACATATCTTAAACAATGTCGGGGTAGCGGGGGTTGGATTTTAACAATTTTTATCACAGAAAACTGAATCGTAAGTTTAAAGATATAGGCGTCATATTCTTTTTGGATGTAAGTGCCAGGTAGTTGTTAAAAGATTTGTATATAAGTAGTTAAAAGGAAGATTTTTGTCACTTCTAACAGTCCGCTCTGGAGTTAACTTGCCATCTTTTACTTGAGGTCACGAAGTGAAGACGTAGTGCGTAGAGTCGTAGACAGTGCATCTACTACGAGTACTTCAATTGGTAAGATAGTTTTTAATTTTTACTACTTTTCGTTTATAATGTTCCTTTTTGTATGTTTTAATGAATAGATAAATAGGAGTAAATAACGAGTTAAGTCGATGTTATGAATTACGAAATTATTCAAATATAGGTAGATTATGATTTAATTTTATTTATTGATAAAATTTGTTTTGTTTGAAATAATATTCCTTTTAACAATTACATATAATAATTAACACAGTTGATCCAGTTAATGATTTCAAAACGGAAAATTTAACAAATTTTTTTTGTATATTATTTTTAATTGTGCATTATATCGTCAGTATTTCTTTCTTATAATTATAAATAATACTTCTTTAGATACTCATTGCATATAAATTTATATTACGATTTAATTATGTCTTTCAGGAACTAAATATTTAAAAGAAAAAAGAAACTATGGATCAACAAAATAAAAAATGTTTGTGCTCGGATCATTCCGCAGTAAAATGTGAAGACTCGGTCAAGGATCGAGATTTGGCTAAGAAGTCATGCCTATGCCAAATCAATGGTGCGATTCCACTGATTCGTAAAAGGTCAATCGACATCGAGGAATCTGGAACTGAAGAAAGTACATATTTAAAAGACGAACTCTGTTACTCACGGAACCGTGTCATTATCCCGATTGGCACGAGGTCCATCGAAGGTCCATCGAAGGAATCAATTGTGAAGGAATCAGTCCACGTCTCATGGAACAGTGATATTCCACTGAATTATGAAAAGAATAACCACGAAAGAACGATTCCTAAGGATACATCCATGTTCAAATGGATCGATGAGAGTTACCCAATTGGTAGTGAAATCTCATCATCATCATCCCTATTCTCATACGAAACGAATTCGGTTGACACTCAAACAACTACAACAGCGCCTGGCATAAATAAAATAACTAAATATTACACCTTATTTTAAAGCCACAACGAACGCATTTTCTATACCATGTGGTTGCACACCGACAGTGCGAAATACTTAAACCATGGGGTTGAACACCGATAGTGCGAAATACTTAGGATATTTAAGAGGTTGCCAAACGAATGACAGCATGATGCAATGGCGCGATCATAAAATTAATTAAAGGAATAATAAATACCCTGATCATTTCTCACTATCGGTATTCAACCACATCGTACTGCAAATGCGTTCGTTGTGGCTTTTAAAATAAGGTTTATGCCAGACGCTGTTGTAGCCGTTTGAGTGCCAACGGAATTAGAATTGTCTGAGAATAGGGATGATGATGAGGTCTCTCTATCAAATGTGTAACTCTCATCGATCCATTTGAACATTGATGTATCCTCAGCACTGCAATCGTTCTTGCGTCATTGACCTTTTTATGTTTCGGGGGAATAAAACTGTTTCATGAGACGTGGGCTGTGTTTCCTTAGCAATGCTACTCGTACATCGTTGATTAACATTGTGCCATTCGGGACTGACAGACATTGTGCCAATTTTATTTTTAAAATTGAGTGTTTGATTCCTGAGACTTTTATAATATTTAAATGGTCCATTACTTTTTTGTATTTTAAACATATCAATCAGTTAACGATTACATATTTTATGGACATAATGTTTAATTACTATGACGTGTTAACTACTAACGGAATGTTATAATATCTTATTATAATTCTTAGTAACATCACTTAAACTATCTGTACGTAGATGTATTATTTTTTAATGAATTTTAGTATTATTTAGTTAGTTTTTGACATATTTTTTTTTTGTATACAAGTAAGTCATAAATACTGTCACTGATAGTGACATTTTGAATTTATTGAAATAATTAGCATTATTACGCTATTTAGGATATGATAATTAAACAGGAATCAATGTTGATCCGATTATATTATAGTTCGTAATTGTTTAATAACTTTTAAACATTGACAGATTAGCATAAGTTCTTTTATAGTACAAATTTACGTGCTTTCTATAACTCGTGTTGCAATATTCTATTGCAATTACACTCAACGAAATAATATGACGTCAAAAACGCTGTAATTATAACGTAATTATGTATGTTATACTATTTTATAAGTAATATATTAAAATGGAAACTTTTAATTTCATTTTTTTATTTTTAATTAAAATTCCTATCTGTATATATATATAGAAGTCGCAATAACTAAAGGTATTAGTGGAAACAAAAAGAAAAATAAAAGTACAAAATATCAAAATGATTGACATTTTTATTGCGCACCTTTTAAGCCGAAATGTTAGAAAGTCAAAGACACAATGTATCGGTATACGTTAATCGCAGAATTCACCAAGTCTATTGTTACTAGCGAACTATTCTCTTTGTAAGAGACTAACGCCGAGTTGCACGAAACAAATTTTAAATTTAAGTGTTTATTAAACTAATTTAATAACAAGAACCGTGATTATCTGTTGCTCGAAACCTACATCTGATTAAGTTAACAAAAAAAATTAGTTTAATTAAAGACCTATCTAACGGATGATTAATTCCAACAGCTTTAAATTAATCATAAGATCAACTAATTTTAAGATTAATTGCACATTAACTAACGGAAAGTTAGCGACGGATTCGTGCAACTCGCCGTAAGCATTTGAAAGAAACTAAGACAAGGAAAAGCATTATAATATTTAGATTTGTAAAGAATTATCATAAAAGATTGTAAAAGTTCTTTATAAATAATCATTTTTAAAACTTTGAAAAGGTATTCGTTGAAGAAGAAAATTTGTTATTAGTGGTGAATGTATAATAGACTTGGTTGGTGGTCGACAATAAGTGACATATTTTTTAACATAAGCACAGGGTCGACTGTTCTAAGGGTACGCAACCTAATGCTCGTTTTTTAGGTAACAACCGACTGATATATATAGGTACTCATTGTTTTAAATAATTGACATGCGTATATTTATTATATAGTACACATTTGAGTATAAATAATACACTCAGACTGGGGCGAGAATGGAACCCACAAAGCGGTAAGCAGGGCCACGGCGACTGCGCCACAATAACATTCACAACAGACACGAATTTAATTAATAAATTAACTTCGAGCACTTGACATATAAATATATGGTATAAAATGAAATAGTCAAATCATATCAAAAATTACTTTATTCGAGTGAGCTTCACAATTACTTTTCAATCTTAATTGTAAAATAGTATACTATAGCAGAATATACAATTATACATTCCGAATCGATGATATGTTCACATAAACTGTCATTAATTTAATAGGAAGGTAGGGGCTTTGTCGCAGGGGAATCCATCTACGGATTATATCCAGTACGCCCGGTGGCAGTCCTAGACCTATGTTGGACTCGGCACTTTGGGAGTGCAATACCGTACTAAACCCCTGCGGGAGCCTTCAGCCGCTTTAATTGGAGGGTCCCGGATCTGCAGGCAATAGTATCCCTCCAGCGACAGGCTGGCCTCTGCGAAAAGGCCAGACTTCTCCTCCATGGGGACTGTCTGGCTCACCTCTGAACAGTCTCAACGACGCCGTGTCTAGCAGGACCGGGTTCCGATCCCGGACCGACACGGGCACAGGGGCGTCACTGGAGGCGCATTAAGTAGCGCCTCCTCGCACCCCCATTCGTCGCCCGCGGATGGAGGCCACGTCGGCGGCTTCGTCTCTCACCCGCTCGTCGGCCTCCTTCTGGGACATTACTGTCTCGCAGAAGGAGACCATCGCCTTCCAGGACTCGTCGTCGCCGAGCATTACGGTGATGATGCTCGGAAGCGACAAGTCCCTTCCGAGGATTTGACCACACACCCTAAACAATGTTGGGGCAGCGGGGGATGGATTTTAACAAAAATTTTCACACAAAACTGAACCGTCAATATAAAGATATAGGTGTCATATTTTTTTAATTTCAGTGCCAGGTAGTTATCAAAGCGTTTGTATATAAGTAGTCAAAAGGAAGATTTTTGTCATTTCTAACACTCCCTTCTGGAGTTAACTTGTCATCTTTAACTTAACACGAAGACGGTGCATCTACTAGTTTGTTATTTTTAAATATTATATCTAAGATTTGCTTTTTATACAAAATGAACCACAGTGAATATTTGTCTTCAGATGAACTTCAGTGAGATAGTTTTTAATTTTCAGTAATTTTCGGTTATAATGTTTCCTTTTGTATGTTTTAAAGAACAGATAAATTTTATTTTATCATATGATTAAATTGTATTATATTTTAATAAGTAGGAGTAACGACTTTACTTTTTAATGTTATTATTGTTCGGTTATCATGTTTCTTTTTGTATAATTTGAAAACATGCTTAAAGTCGATGTTATGATTTTTGAAAATGATAAAAAATGAGAAACAGTTAATGATTTTAAAACGGAAAATTTAACCGATTTTTTTTTTGTATATTACTTTTGATTGTGCATTATATCGTTAGTGAATCTGTCTTATAATTGATGTGATTATTAAATAAAAGAGAAATCTTCACGAGCACAGAATATTTATTATTTGACTACCTACGTTACACAGAGTACTAAGAGAACGAGTTACGTTATACACCTATCCGACTGAGACTTGAGACCGACTGAGACTGACTGGAGCGTACGTTAGTATGTTTTTAAAATGTTAAACATTGCCATATTCAACACTCCCCCTCAATGTTATACATTAAAAAAAAAATCAAATTACTAATTAACAATGACAATAATAGCTCTTAGTCTATTATGCATCACCTACGCCACATTGTTTTAAATACTTTATAGTTAATTCTTTACTAATAGGTTTTGTTAACATATCTGCCAGCTGATTACAACTACTTATGTATTTAATACAGATCTTATTATTTTTAATCAATTCCTTAACAAAGTGATATCTAATATCCACATGTTTCAATCGTTTTATAGACTCAGTACAGGCATTTAATATTGCTGACTGATTATCACACCATAAGTTTACTGTACAGACATTTTTAAAATCAAAATCATGTAACATGTTAATAAGCCAACATGCTTCACTGGCAGCTATACTCATTGAGACATATTCAGCTTCTGTTGAAGACAAACTTACAGAAGACTGTTTCTTAGAACACCATACTATTAAACAATTCGCAAAAAGAAATAAATAACCCGATGTAGACTTTCTATCCTTTTGGTCACCAGCCCAATCAGCATCACAAAAACCTTGCAACATTGTATCATTACATTTATAGATCAACTTATAATCCAAAGTATATTTTACATAACGCAACACTCTTTTAAGTGCACTTAACAGTACATTATTTGCGGATGTCTGGTATCTACTTAACATAGAAACAGCAAAACATAGGTCAGGCCTAGTGCCTGAAACAGCATACATTAAACAACCAATAATTTGTCTACAAATTCTTTCAATGTTTTTATCACAATTAATATTAGAATTAAATATTTTTGTATTAAAATTTTTATCTATAGGAGTCATCATTGGTTTACAATTTTCCATATTAAATCTCTTAAGTACATTTTCTAAGTAATTTCTTTGTGATAATACAGTTGTGCCATTTTTCAAATTCTGTTTTACATTTATTCCTAAAAACTCTGAAATTAAGCCTAGATCTTTCATCTTAAATTCATTACTCAATGCAGTTTTTAGTTTTGTAATCTCATGTATTGATTGATTGATTGGGTTAGTGGCTTTCAGTTGTGCCAGTTGAGCACGGTTGATTCCGCCAATGTCACGTAGAGTGGAGAATACACGGAGGAGATTGATCGGTGCGGTTGAGATAATAGTCTTAATTTTAATTTGTAAACAGGTAAAATAGTAAGACTTTCATTATTACACCGTAACCTAAAACAACACAAACATTTAATGTTAAACTATAACTACAGCTGTTAGTAACTAGGGTATTACAAACTAATTACACTAGGACAGACACAATATGATATATTTACAACTTAATTTTATTTAATTCAAAATATTTACACAGAAATGTACAGTAGGGACTAAACACCAACATTAACAAACATTGAACATTTATAGGACGTGGGATATCACAGGGAAGGATGTCATATACAGGTCGGAGGAGTTTGGGACAGGAGAAGAGGATGTGGGAAACCGTGCCTTCGTCAAGGCCACATTCGCACAATGAGTGGTCGCGAACTCTGATTTTAGCCAGATGGACAGGTGTACACGCATGTCCAAGACGCAAGCGACAGATGCTAGATGTGACCCAGCGGCTAGCATGTCTATGAAGAAAGAACCAAGGGCGTCTTGGAATATCTGCCTGAATATTTGAGTAGAATTTACCCTTCACCAATTTTGATGCACTCCATAATAAATTCCAGGACTTGTCCATATGGATTTTGGCTAGGGAGCGAAGGTCTTGACAGGAATTTTTGTAGTGATCAAGGACACCGGTTTGGATAGCAGCTTTAGCGCATGAGTCTGCTGTCTCGTTACCAGCAATGCCAGAATGGCCTGGGATCCAGACAAGCAGAATATGCAGACCCTTTTGATTGCAAGAGAGCAAGGCCTCTCTAATCTTAAAAATAATAGAAACCTTCAACTTGCTACGAAACGGATTTTCCTTAATTGCTAAGAGACAGCTTAGTGAGTCAGTAAAGATTACCGTCGGTCCTAAGTCATGGGAATGGGCAAAGAGGATGGCTTCCAGAATGGCGATAGCCTCACCGGAAAACACAGATGTTTCAGGGGGACATTTATACTGCAAAATAATTTTGAATTTTGGAATCCAGCAGGCAGCACCAACACAGCTGGATGGGGAGAGTTTGGATGCATCAGTATAGATGAGATTATGGTTTAACCAATTTTGATGGAGAATTTCTTGAAATTTATACTTAATATCAGGATCACCTTTTTTAAGAGGCAGATCTGTGATGACGGGAACATTGTGAGTAAGGGCATTGAAGGATGTAGAGTACAATGGATTGATAAGGGAAGAGGAGAGAGGATTTGGGAGGTTGGTGAACTTAAGGTAGCTGTTTAACAGGAAGGAACGTGAATGGTTTGTGTTAGACAGTTGGGAGAGCTTGTTGAGCTTAGGCCAAAGAGGATGGGAGGACAGCTGTAATGATTTGATGACAAAACGATCACTCAGAAATTGTCTTCTGATTTGCAAAGGGGGATCAACGCACTCAACCTGTAGGGCATTAGTGGGCGATGATTTCATGGCACCTAGAATAATGCGTAGGCTTTTATATTGAATTTTGTCTAACCTTTGCGATAAGGATTTACAGATAGGTTCTAAAACAAACAGACAATAATCTATATGGCTACGAACAAGGGAATTATAAATTAATTTTAGGCAGTAGGGATGTGCACCCCACCATACACCTGATACTGCTCTTAATACATTAAGTGATTTTTCACACTTTTTGGAGATATAATCTATGTGGGAAAATCCATTCAGTTTAGTATCGAGTATTATACCAAGAAATTTAGCCTTGTCCACCAGGTTGATACGTTCACCCTCATAAACCAAATCGAAAACAGGGACTAGTCTTTTTCTAGTGAAGGTGACTGCCTGACTTTTGTTTATCGATAAGGATAAACCGTTGTCAGACAGCCACTGGCCTAGATAGTGCAAAGCGGAGTTAAGACGAGAGGATAAATTTTCAATTGATTTGGATTTGCAATATAAAACTATGTCATCTGCGTACTGCAGGATGCTACAAAAACTATCAACCGACATATCGAGATCGTGGGTATAAATGCTGTAAAGCAAGGGACTGAGGACAGAGCCTTGAGGGAGACCCTTCCAGACAAGTCTGGGAGGAAGCGCAAGTAGTGGATGTCTTATAGATATTGTTCTGCAGGACAACATACTGCATATAAAATGAATCATTCTTGGCGGAATACTCAGCTGGTGCATTTTCTGCCTGAGTATTGGAAGAAGAACATTATCATATGCAGAGGCTATGTCCAGAAAAACACCTACAAGATATTCTCCCTTAGAAAAAGCTAGTCGAATGTCAGTTGTAAGTAAGCTTAAACTATCTGTTGTGCTGAAACCCTTCCGAAAGCCGAATTGGGAGGGAGACAAAATGTTTCTACTTTCCACTATCCATTCCAAACGATTTTTCAAAAGGTGCTCAGTAATTTTTGCCAGAGTAGATGATAAAGCAATGGGGCGGTAGGAATTACAATCTAAGGGGTTTTTACCTTGTTTTAAAATAGGGATGATAATCTGAGACTTCCAAGATTGTGGGATGATTCCTGTCATAAACAAGGTATTAATAATATTGAGGAAACAATGTTTTGCTTTATCATTTAAATTTTGAATAAAAGAATATGGTATGCCATCTTCCCCAGGGGTAGAATCCTTTAGCCCATTCAGAGCGCACAGCAGCTCAGAAAAGGTAAAAGGGGCATCCATATCATCCTCAGATGAAGTTGGTGAAGGAAAAGAAGTACTGTACTGGCAGGGGACAAATGGGGGAGCAAGTTTGTCAGCAAAATCATTAAGCCAAATGGAAGGATCATTGGAGGATGGGTTATTCGGGTTTAGGGAGCGGCGAAATTTTTTCAGTTGGTTCCAAACTAAGCGAGAGGGAGAGCGGGGGCTAAGGGATTCACAGAAATGTATCCAGCTAGATTTTTTCTTCCTTGATACCAAGCGTTTAAATTTAGCGTCTAGTTTTTTATATCTCATAAAATTCTCAGGGCACATTCTCAGAGAATATGCCTTCTCTGCTTCAGACCTTTGTTCAGCAAGACGTTTGCAATCCTCATCCCACCAGGGGGTGGAACGCAAATGTGTTTTTGAGGGGTGCTTTTTGGGAAAATGAGAGTTTGCCGAATTTAGAATAGCTTTAAGAAAAAGTTCGTAACAAATTAAAATATTTCCATCATCTTGAGAGTCAGGGAGGGAGTCCATCATGCTATCAACGGATGCAGCATATGCAGAGTAATTGGTGGATCGGAGTTTGAACTTGAGTAAAGGATTAGGGTTAATCGAACAGGAGGATTGATGATTCATTGAGAGGATAAGAGGGAAATGATCACTGCCAAAAGTGGATGGGAGAACATTCCAAGATAACATAGAAGCAAGGGAAGGAGAGGCTAAGGACAGGTCTATAGCGGATTTTGGGTTCTGGCCCGGATATACCCTACGAGTTGGTGAACCATCATTGAGGATGCAGAGATTGGCATCATCAAAGAGGTCCAGCAGCAAGAGGGCAAATCCATCAGAGTAGTGGGATCCCCAGGAAGTGTGATGAGAGTTAAAATCTCCCATGACAAGGATAGGGCTAGGAAGAGTAGAAATGATGGAACGGAGTTCAGGGATAAGGGAAGGACTAGGATGAGGGATGTACAGAGATAAAAAAGAGATGTCACAGGATCTAACAGCGACAGCATTGATATGCTGGCTGTGGGAGGATAGAGGGATTTGGGAAAAGGAGATTGAGTGCCGAACAAGGACGGCGCTGCCAGCATACCCATCACTTCTGTCATCTCTCAAACAGGAATAGCCCGGGACTCGAAAACGAGAACCTGGGACCAACCATGTTTCAGAGATGGCAATAATGGCGGGATTATGCAGGTTAATTAAAGATAGGATTTCGTGTTTTTTTGGGCGGATGCTCTTACAGTTCCATTGAAGAAAGCTGATTGGAGCCATTATTAACAGTATGGTAAATTTGGGAAACTAATACGGCAACGTTGGACGGTAAAGGTATATCGCTACATGTAGTAACGATACTGTGGACCATTTGGACTAGATTTTCTAGTAAATTATTACTAGGGGAGGGGGAGGTACTATAATGGTTGTTAAGAGCACAACCATTAGGAAGAGTGGAAGGGGAGACATCAACAATGGATTGGTGGGCTTGTTTGTCGTACCCTTTGCCTAAATCGGCTCTGGGACGAGGAGTGTGCGTTACCGTTTTGCGATAGGACCTATTAGGTGAAGAAGGAGATTGTGTTGAGGAGGTAGGAATATATGGGGGAGGAGTGAACATTTCCTTTGCTATCTCTGCATATGATCTACGGACAGGAGGATAGCGAGAGGAGGCTTCCATATAAGAGATGTTATCTTGGGACATATCGGATTTGATTTTAATTTGGCGTAGGTATTCAGGACAGTCCTTCTGGGTTGTAAAATGTCTACCAGAGCAATGTAAGCAAGTCGCATTTTCTTTTGTTATGTTGCATGAATCACCTGTATGTTCTTGAGAGCACTTGTAGCACCGTGGTTTGGACCTACACTGTGACTTAATGTGGCCAAAACGGCAACAGTTAAGGCACTGGATGGTAGGTAAATTGTAGGTCTCGACTGGAAGGGAAGTATGAAAGGAAAAAATTCTATTTGGGAGTATTTGGCCTCTAAATGTTAAAACCACTGACTGAGTTGGAATCCAAGATACAGAGCCTTCCTGGATGTTCTTGCGATTTAGTCGACGCGCTTTCATGACTGCTCCACAGCCAGATGGTAGTTCCAATGATTCAACTAACTCTTCCATTGACCAGTCAACCGGGATACCTTTTATAAGACCCATACGAGTTATATTGTAAGTCGGTACAGAAGCTTTATATTTACACATTTCAAGCACCGGATTTTTTAGAAAATTATTAGCAGCTTGCGCTGCAGAGAATTCCACAGAGATTTTATTTCTGCCTACATTTTTGACGCCATCTTTTACAATTGAGGTAATTTTATGTGTGTGTAAAAATTGGCCGAATTTCAAAGCTCGGATCGTAGTTCCTGAGGCTGGGTCTGAGGTTTCACGGGAGACATGGACAATGAAAGGGCCTTTGTCGTCATCAGAGTAACTTTTAGGACCTTCGGAAAAGGATGGGTGGGTGTAAAGAGATTGGATAGACGGACTAGCTGTGGATGGATGCACAATGGTTTTTTTGGAAGACGGATCACTGGAAGAGTCAGTAGCCGGTCGTTTTCTCACAATTTGTTGAGAAGAGGATTCGGAATCTCTCTGCCCGTCAGGATCACCCGTATCAGGCGGGTCCGGCGGACGGTCGAGATCCATTTTAACGATGAATATTTACACTATTATAAACTATGATACTATTACAACTAAACACTTACCTACAATAAAAAGGTTAATTTAACCACTAATCCCACTAAAATCTACTATTTACACCGTAAACAGTATGAGAAAATAGTAAAGAAAACACCAAGATCACTCAAACACGTGTGTTAACCACAGCTAACGCAGGCAAAGCCAAAATCTCATGTACATTTGTACCAAAAATTAATAAATCATCGACATATAACAATACAAAAATTTTATCTGTGCCATTATACCTTGTATACAAACATGAATCACATTTTGACCTCAAAAAGCCCATTTTAGTTATTACAGAATTAAATTTAATATTCCAACAATTAGGTGAACTTTTCAGTCCATATAATGACTTATTTAACTTTACAATATTATTATTTCCTGTATAAGCCCCTTCTGGTAAACTAACATACACGTCTCCTTTAATATCTCCATAGAGAAAAGCCCCTGTTACATCCATTTGGTAAATAGGCAAATTTAACTTAGTCGCTACAGCTACAAACAGTCTAAAAGTGGATAACCTTGCAACTGGAGCATATATATCATTAAAATCAAATACATCCTGTTGTTCGAACCCTCTAGCAACTAACCTAGCTTTATATTGTTTGACATTATTTACATTTTTAATCTTAAAAACCCATTTACTGCTCACTGTTTTCACATTCAATGGTACATTACAAAAATCCCATGTGTTATTGTCCTTTAGATTTTGTAATTCCCTTGCAATAGCTTCACTCCACTTACTAGAATCACTTCTTTGCATAGCCTCACTGTATGTAATAGGCTCACTCTCACTTTTGTCCAACTGCACATTATGACACTTGTACTGCACGTTATTACACTTGTAGAAAGAAGTTTGTTTTCTTACACGCCTGCTTCTTTCTTCTCTAGGTGAACTAATACCTTCTACTAAATGTTCTTCATCACTGCATGGTAAGTACTCACTACCATTGTCGCATTCTGATCCATCATCTACATCACTGAATGTATGGGTCACCTCTGTTGCTTCGTCCAACCTGACTGGGTTAAACTCATCTACATCTCTCTCACGGTTATAATCTTGCACAAAGTCTTTTTCTAAATCTATAGACACCGTAGATTGTTTTTCCTTACCTTCCTGCACTTGAAGTTTCTCATTCTGACAGTCTTTGTTTAAGAAAACAATATCTCTTTTTATCTCAACTTTATTCGTTTGTGTAAAATAAATTCTATATCCTTTCACATCCTCTTCATAGCCAACCATTAACCCTTTTTCACCTTTCTTATCCCATTTCTTCCTTCTTTCCTTCGGAATGTGAACATACACTTCGGTACCAAATGCTCTCAACTGGTGAATATCAAACTTTTTATTAGTCCATACCTCAAATGGAGATCTTCCATTTTCATGACTCTTTCCAGTTCTGTTCAGGACAAACACTGCTGTGTTAATCGCTTCAGCCCACAATTTCTTTGGTAAGTTCGCTTCATGTAACATAGTCCTTGCCGATTCCACCAATGTTCTGTTTTCTCTCTCAGCCTTCCCGTTTTGTTCTGGGGTATAGGGCACTGAAGTTTGATGTGTTATTCCACGTATGGAAAACATTTCCTTCACTTCTTTATTCACAAATTCTAGACCATTGTCACTTCTAAACAATTTCACTCTGTTTCCAGTTATGTTTTCAGCCTTATTTAAGAAATTCTCAATGCAATGTTTGATATCATCTTTTGTTTTTATAAAGTAAACACTCCTGAAATTTGAATAATCATCCTTCAGTATGACAAAGTATCTCGACCCTCCAACAGACGCTTCTTCCATTGGGCCGCAAGTATCAGCGTGGATTAACTCACATGTCTTTGTACTAACATAGTTACTCTTGCAGAATGGCAATCGATGTATTTTTCCAACCAAACAACTTTCACACTCTGGTTTAGAAGTTTGTTTTACAGTGACATTGTTTTTCTGCAAAATATCTTTTACGTATGTGAAGTTTTGATGAGCCAGTCTTTTGTGCCACTCATTTAAATCGTTCTGCATCAGTTTAACATTACTTGCAATCTCGCACTTGCGTTTATAACGCATATCCAAATAATAAGAACTTCCAATCCGTTCTGCAATTGCACAAACTTGTTTACATTTGTAGAATTTGCATGACCTGTCATCTGTCATCATAACGTATCCTTTGTCTGTGGCGCGATTTACTGAAAACAGATTCATTTCTAATTCTGGGACATACAATACATTGTCTATGATCGTGTCAATCCATTCGGTCCCATTTGACACTTGTACCGCCATCTGTCCGCAGCCAAGGACACTAATAGCCACGCCGTTACCGACAATTACAGATTTTTGTGAAGTACCCGAAAACGATGCAAACAATGCGCGATCTCGACACATATGTTCACTAGCACCAGAATCTACTAACCATCTTGATTTATGCACTTCATATGACGAATTAGACACTACAAATGCATTACTCTGCGTTTTGTTCTCAGTCTTATTAGCTTTTTGTTTTCTAAACCGACACTGCGCCTTGTAATGTCCGACTTTTCCACAATAGTAACAGTTATGATCATTATTTTTGTTATGTACTATTTGTTCATTGCTATTTTTAACACTCTTGCATTGACCTTGATAATGTCCCAATTTACCACATGTATAACACTTTATATTTCTTTTATTTTTCACGACGAACGCGGATGAGGATGTAATTTGCTGAGATTCTTTTTCTTTTACCCTCTCCTCTTCAATTAATAACCTGGCCACCAAGTTTTCAATAGTTTGCTTATTGTCGGGTGCCGATTCCCATGCCGATACAAAATGTTTATATTCATCCGGTAATGACATTAACACTTTTGTTATAACAAATTTATCAGATATTTCTTCGCCCATCTGTTTTAACTGGTTTTGCATTTCTTGTATCTTAGATAAGAAAATTGACATATCGGTGCCTTTCTCGTATTTATATTGAAAAAATCTCTGCTGTATTATATGTACACTAGTTTCTGTCTTCTGCTCGTACACGCTTTGAAGTTTTCTCCACATTTCACTGGAACTTGTGCATGTTATGACGTGTAACATGACCTCTTCCGTCATACGTGTAACTAGTAATGTCTGCGCCTTAGCATCATTAGTTTCCCATGCCAATTTTTCAGTAGCATTAGCGGGCTTCACACATTTTCCCTCCACAATGTCCAGCCAACCGTTGCCCCTCAACAACACCATTGTTTGAAATTTCCAGACATTCCAATTTCTGGAACCTTCCAGCTTGAGTACGTTGACGTTATTGTTCTCCATCTCCGACCTCGTTCAAAACCCAGAACAAGTTTTCCTTCTCGACGATAATTATATACGACGATATTAATACGATGATGTGTCTGGGCCCATAACCTGATGTGATTATTAAATAAAAGAGAAATCTTCACGAGCACAGAATATTTATTATTTGACTACCTACGTTACACAGAGTACTAAGAGAACGAGTTACGTTATACACCTATCCGACTGAGACTTGAGACCGACTGAGACTGACTGGAGCGTACGTTAGTATGTTTTTAAAATGTTAAACATTGCCATATTCAACAATAATTATAAATTACTAGACGACCCTAGACCCTACCCTATACCTTGGTCCGTGGGGTCCTAGTGCTATAATGCTTTTTAAGGAAGTAGGAAAAAGGTTAGTCGACATTACAGGAGACCGAAGAGCTGGCAGCTACCTCGGACAAAGAATTATTCTAGCGGCTAGACTCTAGCCATTCAAAGGGGGAACGCTGCCAGTATCTTCGGAACCTTGCCTAAAGGGACTCCCTTTAATAATATATTTTAGTCATTAGGTATATTATATTATATTTTTTAGTTATATATGATAATAATAAAGTTAATAGTTAATGTGAATTATATTTAATTAGTCATTATTAAGTTATGTATTGTTGAAACTTATTATGTAGAGGTTATTTAATTAATGTAACCTAAGCTTGATATCAATATTAATATGATGTGAAAATAATATATGAGTTCTTGACATAGAAATATTTCAAATATCTTTGGTTCTTGATGTTCTAAAAAATCTTCGCACGGATCAGTTTTATAACATGTTTGATTGAAAACCATTTAAAAAGAAAATGTTTAAAAAATAAATACTGTCTTTGACAGATTTATTTAGAACATATTTAACATGATCATCATTAATTTTTATATATTAAATTTCCAACAAAAAGTATATTTAAATATTGAATACGTAGGTAAATATAGATATACATCTATCATCACCGATGATACAAGTCAATGATATTGAAATAAGAGTTATTTACCTATTTTAATACGTTGATTTTAACTAATAAAAAAATTAATCAATTCACATTAATGAATTATCAGTAACAATCTCAGTTCTTAGTAATTCAAAACGTTAACGCTTTATAGAATTATATATCTACGTATCGTTTCGTTATTAATAATATTGTTTTTAATTAATTTCTTTTAATGAAAACAAATGTTGTTTTTAATGTTTTTTTTTAAATATATTTTGTCAAAATCAGGGAAAATAAGCTTTAAAATTGTATATGAACTATTAATTTTGGTTAAGTATCTAAAAAGATCTAAGCTCTGCAGGAATAAAATACCTTTTTACCCGACTGCGACAGAAGGAGGGTTATGTTTTTCGAGTGTATGTATGTATGTATGTCCATTTCTTTGGCACGCCCTACAGCCCAAACGGCTGGATGGTTATTGACATATGAGGTGTCGTTGGATTTGTCTAAATTGTAGTAGTGACATAGGCTATATAAATTTTCAAAATGGCGCCCGCAAATGGCGGAATGAGGGGGGGGGGGAGTTGAATTTTTTTTTCTTACTGTAGCAATATGGGTATCAAATGAAAGCTAGTAAATTGTTTTATTCTTTTTAGTTAATAAGAGTATTTTACGCAGTCGGGTTTTTTGATTTTTTAATTAAGCATACTTGTAAAAGTAGTATATATATGATGATAGTTCTTTAGATACATATTTTATATAAATTAATATTATAATTCAATGTCTTTCAGGAACTGAATATTCTCAACAAACAACGGGAACTGTTAGCGATGGTAGATGAAGACAATAAATAACCTTTGTGCGAGCACATCATCACACATTGTTCGGTAGTGAACGGAGTGAACCGTCTTAAACCTAAGCGGATGGAGAGGGTTGACGAAGACACTATAAAATCATCGAAACTAGATACAAAGGACCCACATCCA
Source organism: Euphydryas editha (assembly GCA_036937285.1). Taxonomy (NCBI): domain Eukaryota; kingdom Metazoa; phylum Arthropoda; class Insecta; order Lepidoptera; family Nymphalidae; genus Euphydryas; species Euphydryas editha. Next base: position 15,250,570 of record JAUPFZ010000023.1, read on the forward strand.
GATGTGCACATTACATCCACATTCCTACTCTCCGTGAACAGCGTTATTACACCAATTGATGAAAAGCTCACCGACGATGATGAATCGGTGGCTAAGAAGACATGCCTATTCAGTACGATGCGGTGGAACACCGCTAATGTGGAATACATAGCATATTTATTATTCTTAAAATTAATTTTACCATCGACCTCATTGCATCATACTGCCATTCGTTTGGCAACTTCCTAACGTTTTCAATTTTGTAACGGTTGAAAGAGTTTTTTTTAATATTGTATTTTTGGGGGAGTGAGGAACTGGACCTTCGACCAGACGGATGTTGTGTCTGTTGGGCTACTGCCCGACGGTTGTTGTCGGGTTCTTATATATATGTTCAATTGCTCGGATAACTTTGATAGCGCGATATAGGATAGGATACGTCATTTTTTTTTATTTCGAATATATAGAGGCGAGGCGAGATAGATGTCGCTACATATTTTTTGTAATATCGTGTTTAATTCCTTACAATTTTTTTTTAATATTTAAATGGTCCATGAACTTTTCTGTATTTTAAATACGTCAATTAGATAACGATTCTATGGGCACATTATTATTTTACTATGACGTTTTAACTACTAACGAAATGTAAAAATATACTTTTATGTTTCTTTAATTTTTATATATCTCTTTAATTATAATTCTTAATTATTAAATGAATAAACGATTTGTTTATAGATGTATTGTGTTTAAATGCTTAATTTTAGTATTGTTAAGTTATTATTATTATTATTTTTTATGTATAAGAGTAAGTCACACGTGTTAAATAACTGATAGTGAATTGAACCAATTAGCACCTAATAATAATAATAATAATAAAACCGCCGTGTGGTTCCCGGCAGAGTAGAATAGGACCAACCCATCCTCAGCCTAGGGTGTCGTAAAAGGCGACTAAAGGCAACTAACGCTGCACAACACCAACGCAGCCCCTTCGGAGAGCGTGAGTGCCTCTCCGAGGGAGTAATCTAGCACTCAAAACAAGCATGGATGGAACATGAAAAAGGAAAGCGCATAGGGCCGCTGCCTGGGGGGCGCCAGGGCGCGTCTGGAGCTGGCGCTGGACGTGGCAGCATGCGGGCCGCCAGCAAACCCCGCCGACCGGCACCACCACCTAGCCGGCCGGTGTATCCACCATCCCCACCAGTTGGCTTGGCGCCGACAGAGTCTCAAGGGACTCAACATTCCGTGCCCGCCGCTGGTGGAGTGCGCCGCATGAGATGGACAACTTCGATGAATCAAAATGTCATGCGAGCGTATTTTAGGGCTGTAGGGGGGGGGAACCGGGCGGACTGGCTACCGAGCGGTAATGCACCGCGAGTTCTTGCTGCTCGAGCCAAATCTTACTGTCACGGAGCAAAACCTGGCAGATAGAGCTCGGTACATTCAACAAAAGGGCGTATTCAACGCCGCCGAGCTCGAGCGATTACGACGTGAGGCTGCTCCTGAAGTCGAACCCGTGTCTACAGAGCATAACGCAGTTATAACGCAACAGGAAAGCGCTCGCAGCGAAGTGCCTGTAGATGCGATCGCTGAAGAAGCAGTCTCCCAAAAAGTAGAGCAGATGAGAGGGATTTTGGAGGAGGCGATTTCCGAGATCCGGAGCACTCGTCTAGAACAGAGACCACGACTCTCCCGACTTCCCCTTAATGCTGCGACGCGGGGTGCCATTGAGGCAGCTAACAGGCTGCTACCTCCATATTTGGATGGCAGTCTGGGCTTGGATGATACGGGTTCTATTCTCTTTGGTGCCGCTCTAGCGGTACACCGCTTCATTGGAGCCAAAACCCAGGAGCCTGGACGCACTACTAATAATAGTAGTGACGTACCAGCCTGGAAGAAGAGAATAGAACGCCGTATCAGCCTGGCCAGGGCCCTCATTGGCAGACTGCAAAGCTTCAGGTCGGGCAACACTAGGCCAAGGATTGTGCGCTCCGTCAGAATAGCTTTTAATGGATTAGGCGTCAGGCTTGACCAGCCTGATATAGCTGAAAAACTGACGGAGCGCATCGACGGCCTGAAGCAAAGAATCGCGGCATGGGGGAAGCGCATTCGTAGGTACTCTGAGAAAGTTGAGCGCTTCCGGCAAAATCGCCTCTTCCTGAGTGATCAGAAGAGGTTCTACAGGAAGTTGGAGAACCCGACGCCGTGCTCTACTTCCCCAAAACCGAATACGCCTGACCTCGTCGCCTTTTGGCGAAACATATGGTCACGGGAGGTAGAGCATGAGGAGGGCCCTTGGATTGCGGCGGTTCAGGAAGCATGTGCTAGAATCGAACCGATGAACCCGATCACCATCTCTTCGGAGAACGTAGCTGATGCGGTCCGTCGGGCACCGAACTGGAAGAGTCCGGGGATCGACGGTCTGCATCACTATTGGCTGAAAGGGTTCTCGGTATGCCATGCGACCTTGGCTCGACAATACCAAGAGGCGATAGAGCGGAGGACGCTTCCGAACCTCTTCACTACTGGGATCACTCACCTAGCTCCTAAGTCCACCAACACTGCGGATCCTACCAACTACCGCCCCATAACGTGTCTGACTTCCATCTACAAGACACTGACATCCGTTCTGAGCTGCAAGATATCTCGTCATACTGACGAATTTAACATCTTGTCTGCAGCTCAGAACGGATGCCGTGGAGGCGGCCGCGGCACAAAGGAGCTCCTTATCATTGACTCTGTTGCGGGCCAGCTTGTCAAACGCAACCGTCGGAACTTCTCTGCTGCCTGGATCGACTACAAGAAGGCATTCGATTCGGTGCCTCATTCATGGCTTCTGAGGGTCCTCGAGCTGTACAAGATCGACGGTGCAGTTCGAGACTTCCTCGAAGTATGCATGGGGCAATGGAGTACGATCCTTTGTCTCCAGGGCGAGAGACTGACGACGGGTGCCGATGACCGAATCCGGATACGAAGGGGTATTTTCCAGGGTGATTGTCTGAGCCCACTTTGGTTTTGCTTGTCCTTGAACCCTTTAAGCACTCTGCTGGAGCGTTCGGGGACAGGCTTTCAGTTTCGGAGAGGAGGTACTAAAGTCTCCCACCTTCTCTACATGGACGATCTCAAGCTGCTGGCACCTAATCCTGCACGCCTTATGGAGTTGCTGAAAATCACTACTGAGTTCAGCGGCTCCATCAGGATGCAGCTTGGAGTGGATAAGTGTGCGGTCGTGCATGTAGACAGGGGACAGGTGACGCAATCGGCTGAAATTAGCCTAGAGCTTTCTAACTTCAAGACCCTCTCCGAAGCTGAATCATACCGGTATCTGGGCATGTCACAATGCATAGGGGTGCAGGAGGTGGATATGAAACAGGCGGTTTGCGAGGTCTTTTTTGGACGGCTGACAAAAGTTCTTCGGAGCTACTTGTCGGGCGCCAACAAGGTCCGAGCTTATAACGGCTGGGTCATGCCCACTCTTTTGTACACATTTGGCGTGCTCAGATGGACTCAGACCGAACTCGACGCCCTGGACAGAAGAGTCCGCACGACTATGACTTACCATCGCATGCATCACCCGAAATCGTCGGTCATGAGACTGTATATCCCACGGAAGTGTGGTGGCCGAGGCCTATTAAGCGCCAAGTCCATGCATAACCGGGAGGTGTGCAGCCTCAGGGCCTACTTTGAGACGAGGAGGGAGAGCGCTATGCATGGTGATGTTATAGTATGTGACAAAGGTCTCACCTCGTTATCCCTGGCCAAAGAGGAATGGCGAAGACCGGTTGTACTTAGCACCTCTAACCGGGAGACCGTATGGATGGAGAAGGAGCTGCATGGACGGTTTTACAAGGCGCTCCACGCACCTCACGTGGATGTTAAGGCCTCCGTGCAGTGGCTGCGATTCGGGGACCTCTTTGGGGAAACCGAAGGTTTTGTCTGTGCAATACAGGATCAGGTGGTTAAGACGAACAACTACCGGAAGCACATTCTGAAGGATGGCACTCCCGACTTCTGTCGAGCTTGTCGTCATCCCGGCGAGTCACTCAGACATGTGCTTTCGGGGTGTTCAGCGCTTGCCAACACTGAGTACTTGCACAGACATAATCAAGTGGCCAAAATTCTTCATCAAGAGCTTGCTCTAATGTATTGTCTTCTGGAACAGAGGGTGCCGTACTACCAGTACACACCGGCGCCAGTACTCGAACGCAACGGAGTCCGGCTCTACTGGGACCGGCCTATCGCCACGGACAGGACGATACTGGCGAACAAGCCTGATATCGTGGTGATGGATAGGGCACAGTCGAGGGTGCTTTTAGTGGACATTACCATCCCGCATGACGAGAACCTCGTGAAAGCCGAAACAGAGAAAAAACGTAAATATCTGGATCTGGCGCACGAGATTGTCGACATGTGGGGTGTTGATTCCACTGAAATCATCCCTATCGTTATATCTGCCAACGGTTTGATCCCGGTTAGCCTCGCTCACCATCTGAGGCAGCTGGGTATCCGTGACGGTTCGCTCGCAGCCAGGATGCAGAAGGCAGTATTACTCGACTCGGCTAGGATTGTCCGCCGATTTCTCAGCCTACAGCCCTAACCCCCGGCCGTTTGATCTCCCTGCCGGGGCGTAATCCTCCACCCGCTTATATTTATCTAAGTAAGTTTATGTAAATTTATTATATTCCTTATATAAGTATTGTATTATATTTATTTATATGTGTATATGTATATCTTGAGCGGGTGGAGTGTAGCAATTAAAATAATAATAACGTTATTTTAAAGTTTTTTTAATTTTATAACCTTTAAAGTGTATGTAGAAATTTGTCATTTCTGAATTTAGAAATGTGAAAATTAGCATTTAGTCATATTACAACTAACTAGGTAACATGGAATTGTCATTTTTTTTTGTTTTTTGACAATTTTTTCTTCACCGCTCACCACATATCGGTACGAGCAACAAAATCGGCATTTTAGCGAATGATTAGCAACTTTATGTATAATAGTGGATAAGATTTCTATAATTTACATAGTTTCCATACTACCTTTATGTGAAGCTGGCATGGTTTTCGATTTCCAGAGATCGGTTCGAGCAAAAAAATCGCCATATTAGCAACAAATAAGCAAAAAAATCATGTACAGTAGTCGAGACGATTTCTATAATTTACATAGTTTCCGTGCTAACTTGATACCTAGGTGGCATGGTTGTCGATTTCAGAAGATCGGTTCGAGCAACAAAATCGGGATTTTAGCAACTAATTAGCAACAAATCAGCCACAAATTCTCGTGTTTGTTATACAGATTTTTACCGATTTGACCATACCAGCTTGATAGAACTACTAAAACTAAAGCATTTTTGTAATTTAGAGCTATGGGACTTAAGACTTAAGTTAGGATGTTCTGATCTAGTAAATAAATTAATATAGTTATTTTAATAAAAATTATACAATTATTTTCAAACTCTCGACGCTTAAAAGCGTGAATATAAATATTATGGTTTGATGTATTTCGCTGTTTATTTGTAATAACCTTTAGTTTTCGTACATTATAATTGATTTTTATTTTTTTTCCGATGAATAAATAACGACGACCATTCTGGTGTAGTTGTGCGAATAGTCGTCTTAATGACGCACGCCGACGGTCGCGAGTTTGATTCTCGCTCAGAACAAATATTTGTTCCCGGTCTGGGTGTATGTCCTTGTGTCCTTTGTGTCTCCCCACCGTGTCTTGGAGAGAACGTAAAGCCGTCGGTCCCGTTTGTTAACATAGACAACTGATAACGATCGTTACTCATGATAGGGAAATTATCCGTCAACCCGCAACTCTGCATATATGGAGATGAGGCATTAGCTCAGCAGTGTGTTGTTTACAGGCCGATATAGTACAGTACATATAATATATCTGTTTATATTCGTAATCTAGATAAAGTTAACTTAGTATTTAATTACAACTAGATATCGACTGTCCCTACGTATACTATCGAAACTGAAAAAAGGTACTTTACAGAATATAAAAAGGAGTTTCTTAGTGCAATAAAAAAAATCGCAAATTTTGCAGTTTCGATACTGTACGTAGGGACAGTAGATATATACCTAATACGTCTATAGAGACCACGACTGATAGTTTATATTTTTGCACTTGCTCACCGGGTTTTGTTCATTTGTGTTAGACAATATGATAACAAAACTGACAATGGAAGGAAGGTTGGCTACGTGAACGTGCGATAGTTTTTGGAAGACAACGAAAGCAATTAGTCCTGTAAATGTAACTAAACGTAGGTGAAAAAAAAACTGCTCTTAGTAATATATTTTATGACGTCGACCCTTCAAGTTTTTACATGCTAGAGAAAGTTTGGCGTAGCCGTCAATTTTATGGGACAGACATTTTTTAAGCTAGGAACAAGTTTTACAAGTAATAAAGTAATACGCTATTGTATATACATACGTCTTTTATCTCTCCGTGAACGAAATACATTTAAAATGACTCACTTTAAATATCAACACATTTTTAGAAACAAACACAAAGGTATTTTCATTTTTTTTTTTTTTTTTACGACAGCAAGACTTTGACATTATTCCCATAATAAATAAAACAATGAGGAATATTACCGTTTCATAGAAAATAGGAACAATCATGCGAATTCCGGAAAACATCTGTTTGAGGATTAAAAGCATTTGAAAGTGTCCTCAGGCCGAAAAATGTTCAAAAGTATTTACAATATCGTAGGACAATGAGAACGTTTACAAATCGCACCTTCTTTTAATTTTCTTATCGCTCTTCTTTTATTTCAACGATAGCGAACGCTATCTTGTTTTTATTGTTTTGCTTTTTGTTTCATACACACGGTTGACTGTTCTAAAGGTAAGCAGCTTAATGCCTGCGTGTCATAAATATACATTTTTAAATCAATATGTAAGTACAACAAACATATCAATGTTACACTCAAGCTCGCGGCGGAAATCGAACCCAAAGCCCTGGAGTCTAAAGCAGGGTCAGTCTCAACTGCGCCACCTGGCTTTTGTTTGTACACCTAAACAGACGCAAATAAGCAATAACGTGTAAACCCACAAAATTTCATGAAATGACTTTTTTGTACCATGGGATTGGTATTCGAATATAAAACATTTTAAAATATTTTTTTTAGTGATTTGACTTATTTTTTTATAAAAAAAAAAATATATAAAATAAGTAGGTTTTCTTTTGCTTGCCTAACTTGCTCTAACTTGCCATTGTTATACCCTATCAAACATATCAAATAAGTATTAAAACTAATTCCAGCAGACGCTAAACCATTTTATAATTTTCTGAAAACTGTGAAAAGTGCCAATTTTACTAATGATATTGATGGTATTGGTTCCATTTTAGATTTTGAACCTTAAAAAATAAAGAAATTGAAATAACATTTTTATTTGATTAAAAAACATTTTTGAAAAATTGTATTTTATTCACACTCTTCAGGTTTTTTTTTTTATAATTGCAATGTCAGTAGGTTCCGCGTACCAATATGTTTTGTACTGCTACAGGGAATCCATTTTTTGTTACTTAAAATGTATAGCTCTCCTTGCATTTAACTCTACGTACTATTGATAATGTGAGCTCTTCTATATTTATTATTTCTTCGTAAACAACTTCTACAACACAACAAAAATCGTTTGCAGATTGTATTTGTATTTACAAATTGTTTAATTAAATAATAAATTTGTCCATTAACATTACGTAATAATAGAATTAAATACATTTAACGAAGTAGATAAGAGAGAATATATGTTATCTGATTAGCAAAACATTGGTTTGTATCGCTGAGCCGTGGCGCCATCTACATCTGAGGGATAATCAAATACATATTTGACCGATATACTAATATAGCTATAGTTTAAAATATCGAAATAAAGTATCTGGACTTATATAAGAATTTTTAGAATCAATGAAACTAAGTCAAAAATTTCTTTATTTAAGTAGGCTTGTAAAGCACTATTGAATCGTCATTTTACAAATTATATAATATTTTATACTTGTTTAATTAAAGTTACTGTAAAGCTACCGGTTCGGAATGTAAATTCTGCTGAAACGAATCGACAAGAAACTTAACAGCTACTCTTAAACATAAAGGAAATAATATTTTCAATTGTTGATATTCAGTAATATTATGGCCTACATGAAAGACAGCGCTACTAAGCCCATACATCTTTGTCATTGATAATTATATTCTCGTACAGAATAATATTCCGGCTATCAAAGATTTTTTAATATAAACTTTAAACTGGTTTACAGGCAATTGTAAAAACTTAATATTAAATAAATAAATAAATAAATAAATATTAACCAACAATCACACCACGTTAACCTAGCCCCGTGCTAAGTTCGTAAGAACTTGTGTTACAGGTACTAGGAACGGAAATAAATTTTAAGAAATACATACATATATACATAAATACACATCCATGACCCGGTGCAGACATCTATATTCGTCATACAAATTATCTGCACCTGGCGGGATTCGAACCCGCGACCGCTGCGTAGTGTCCAGTTGCCTGACCACTCGACCAGCCGGCCGAGATTATAATGTTATTATATTAATGCACTGTTCTCGTATAAGTGACTCTTATTTTTTTATGACAATAAATATATTAGTGTATTAGCTTTTTCAAAAGAACAAATATTATTATAATACACATATTATATTATAAATATTCTGCGACACAACTGTAAGTACCTATATCTATTTTATTAAAAATATCCCGAAGTGAGGCTCGAGCTCAAACATCATAAATGCCGTTTTTTTTTGCATTTAATTTATAAATATATATTTTTTTTGGATTAAAAAATACATATCAATAATTCCTTTAAAACAGTCCCTATAATAACAATACACATATCTTCTAAAAATACTATATATTTTTATATCTAAGCTGTGATTCGCATCTCAATCTAACACAGGTGGGTGGGTGACACACGGGCTGTATGAATTGTGACAGGCTATACTAGTGTTAACATTGTGATAGTTCTTTTAATATTGAACTATGAAAATATTGATAATTTTTAATAATGCAAATATAAAGATAAGTAGCGCTTACTGCTTACTTTATTTTTCAAATTGTTGACATTCCTAATAGAAACAGTCGCAGATTTGTACTTGAAAATAATATGCAAAATAGTTAAATAATATACAAAATAGTTCTTACAAAGTGACAGTTACTAAAATTATTTAATAATGTCATCAATTTCATTATTTCAATTATAACTGCATCCTTGTTATTGTATTGAAGTAAATTTTCACTTAATTTATTGAATGCTGTGACATAGTTGCGGAGCATTGAGTGACTCAAGGCGAGAACATCGGGAGGGACTGAGTTCGTTCCCCAAGATCAAATTTGTTTTCGTTTTTATTAATTATTTAAAACATTTACGGTTTGAAGAATTTGAAGGGAAAACGCTTATTGTGATTTTGACTCCATTTTAAAATCGATCCACTGTTTTTTTTTGTTGTTTTTCTTTTATCTACAAAAAAAAAATACTGTTCAGACTCTATTCAGAAGTTCCCAAAAATTCTAATTAATTAAAATCGATATTAATAATTCTAAAAAGTACATGAATGTTTACATTCTTAATGCTATAAATTAGTGCTAATTAGTTGGCGACATATTATTACAGATATAATTTATTAGTGTTGTCATATTTTATGTAACGGCCAGGTTGTTGTTACAACACTTGTATGTAGTAAAGGGAAGGGTAGTAAGTAAATTTTCTAATTGCTAATAGTCCGTTATGAAGATCACTCGTCATATTTAACTTGAGGTCATGACGTGAAGAATAGACGGTGCGTCTACTATTTTATTTTATTTTTAAATGTTATATCTGAATTGTACTTTCTATACAAAATGGACGACGATGAATATTAATTGTATTCAGATGAACTTCAATTGGTGAGTTACTTTTTAACGTTATTATTTTTTGGTTATGAAGTTTCATTTTCGTATAATTTTAATTATAAGTCGATGTTATGACTTGTGAAATCTATACTAATAAAATCATAAAGCTGAAGAGTTTGTTTGTTTGAACGAGCTAATCCCAGGAACTAATGGTTCGAATCGAAAAATTCTTTTCGTGTTGGATAGTCCATTTACCGAGGAAGGTTATAGGCTATATAACCTCACGCTACGACCAACTGAATCTGAGCATTAATGAGAAACGTTACAAAAACGGAAAAAATTAGTCTTTTTTTAAAGCTTCCGTTGCGTGCGCTGCGTAAACGGTTAAAGTTACGCAAAATCATGAGTGTCGGATTTGATCGGCATAAAAGCTCTAAAAAAAGTCCGCAACAGTATATATATATCTCTTAAGGTCGACTCATTATAACCTCTTTGGTAATCAAGTTTGTTCTAAAATAATGCTTTATTCGCGAAGGTGGTTTTATAGACATGATATAAATCATTATCCAAATAAATACGTTTCATTTAATTTTTAATTTAGTTTAATTCATCAATCTCATCATCAATCAATCAGGTTGCGGAGAAAACCAGTATGTTCTTCTGCCGCAAGAATATAAAACTAAGAGTATCGTATACGTAGAAGTATTTTAAAATACCCACTAAGAAAATATAATTCTTATTTTTATAAGTACCTACATAATTTTATTATATACCCACATTTAACAGAACCTCAATACTTTTACCCAGCGTTCTTCTATTATTCCTGTTTCCGAGATGTTTTTTACTATAGTTCCACTTTTAAAGTAAACATAATGTCAGGCCTTTTATTCTCCGAAGGGGTAGGCAGAGATGCACACATTAAATGTAACACCCACTTTTCGCGAGTTATGAGTTCCACGTAATAGGGGACGAGCCTATTGCCATACATCGGGCACCATTTCAGACTCCAAGCTATTACTGCGAATTATATAAAAAAAGGAAAAAAGTTCAATAATACGTTACCAAGGAATATAATTTGAGGCCCATGGCTCGGCAGTCGCGCTTGCGATCACTCGACCAACGTAATGGTTTCAGAATTTTTAAGTGCGTTTTTTCCTCAAATTAAAGCGGGTGAAACCGCGGTGCTTAGCTAGCTATTTACATATCGATTAAGATATTATTTTTTATCTAAATAATTTACTTTGTTTGAATTCCTACTTCCAAAAAAAAAAAACAGTTTATCTTGTTAATTATTTCAATATTTTCAAAAATTAACAAAACTTTATTTCGTTATTTTGTTTCTAATTCTACATTCTACCGTCAATATGTTTGTCCTATGATTATAAATATGAGTAATAGTTCTCTAGATACACATTTCAAATAAATTAATATTACAATTTACATTTCAGGAACCGAATATTGTAACAAAAGAGAAGGAACTATTAGAGATGATGGATCAAGACAATGATAAACCCTTATGCTCAATAGTTCCCGAATAAAATGTACACGCAAAAGTTCGACTGTGAATAATTACATTTGCAGAGTGAACTATGACCTATTTAAAGCACCTCCGGCGTCTTCACTTCCTAGGACCAAGTAGACGGAAACTGATAACGAAGAGAGTTTCAAATCGTCGAGACCGGATAAAGAGACCATTGCCCTGTCTTTTTTTTATTTTCAATATTAATTGTTGTTATAGAGGCGTTTCTACTCAGCAAACTAACTACTTTTTTTTTGTTTTGTTTTAACTGTGTAGCATCAATTACTAAGGAAACCGCCCACGTCTCATGAAACAGTGCTATTCTTTCGAACCATAAAAAGATCAACGATGAAAGAACGATTGCTAAGTATACATCTATGTTCAAATGGATCGATGAGAGTTACCCGATTGCTAGTGAGAACTCATCGTCATCACTATTCTCATTCAATCCAAATTCCGATAACACTCAAACGGCGGCTACAACAGCGTCTGGCATAAACTTTATTTTAAAGCTGAACGAACGCTTTTGCAGTGCGATGTGATTGAACACCGATAGTGCGAAGTACTTAGGATATCGTCTTATACGGCATGTATGTATATTCTTTAAATTAATTTTACAATCGCGCTCATTACATCATACTGCCAATCGCTTAGCAATCTCTTAACTTTTTCAACGCTGTAGCCGTTAAATGCGGTTTTTTTTTAAATATAATTGCGTATTTAATTACTAAGAATTTTATTATATTTAAATGGTGAATTACTTGTTTTGTATTTTAAACATATCAATCAGTTAACGATTACATATTTTATGGACATATTGTTTAATTACTAGACGTGCTAACTACTAACGGAATGTTATAAGGTTTTATTATAATTCGTAAGTAGATCACTAATTATCTGTACATAGATGCGTTGTTTTTAATTAGTTTTTGATATTTTCATGTATACGAGTACGGGTAAGACATAAGTATTGTCACTGATGGTGACATTTTAAATTTATTGAAATAATTAGCATTATTGCGCTATTTAAAATATGATAATTAAACAGGAATCAATGTTGACTCGATTATATTATAGTTCATAATTGTTTAATAACTTTTAAATATAGACAGATTAGCATAAGTTCTTTTATATTACTTAACGTACTTTGTAATAACTCGTGTTTTTTTGTTAAGGGTGAATATCGTGGCAAAGTTACATTAAAACACATCGAGTTCCAAACATCATATTATCTTCAAGATCTTAGAAGATTTTTTTTTTCTAAGATCATTGTTTACCTTCTATTACCGCAATTACCCTCAACAAAATAATATGACGTCAAAAACGCTGTAATTATAATTTTGATAAAAAGAAAGAAAGAAAGAAAGAAACAAATTTTATTGGCCTTATTCATAAAAGTAAAAATAACATCAATGTATCCATATATATATATAGCCAACAATCCAAAATCCGAAATCCAGATAACCAAGTGCTTTGGCTCGTGACATAATATGTATGTTTTAATGTTTTATAAGTAATAGATTAAGATGGGAATTAAAAATTACGTCTTCTTATATGTAATTTAAATTCAGCAGAGTGAACTACGACCACTCTAGTTCTAGTTGTATTAATTTTTATTATATTATATATTATAAATTAATCTTAAGCCAAATTCGATATGGAGTGTTTACCAACATACCGTTGCTTAGCAACCAACCATTGGCAGATGTTAACAACCTATTGAAAAATAATTATAATAATTATGTTGTTTAATATTTATACGCAGTAGTACAAGTTACGTAAAATTTGAAATAAATAAGTCAGGGCGTTGGATATAATTATATAATTATTATCATCTATAATTATCTGTTATAGAGGTAAATTTACTTTTTAACGTGGGTTATAACTAATTTCCTACTGAATTATTTCTAAAGATTTTCATAAATATGTATATACCTAAATTAAAAATAGCTACACTATCCCTGAACAGCATTCAAAATAAAAAAAAATAAAAATTGTCTGAAAATGAATTTATTATGATTAAAAATCTTTGTTCTGACACGCATTCTCTTTTATTATAAATTTATTTTACTTTACTTACGTTGAATAAATATAATAATTATAATAAAAGAAGTTGTGCATAAAAATCGATTACAATTTACCTTTAACACTATAACGACTGATAAAAAATCCAAATGATCCTTATCTGCGAAATTTTCCCATCAGTGCTAAAATTTAGGATTGTTAGATGTATATTAATAATGAAAGAATTATTTATTTTTGTTATAAGCTAATTTTCGTACGTATTGTGTATTTGGCAGTTAAATTAAGTTGTAAGAAACAGTGTTAAAGTAAAAATTTTAATATATTACTAGGAAACTAGTGATAAATTACAAGTTTTAATTAATAAAAGTGTGACAACCCTATACACGATACGACTTTTGGTTATTTACAAAAAAAATCCATATTGACTTTGGCTTAAGTATAGTTTAGTGTGACTAGTTCACTCTGAAAATTTTATCATTCTTAGTCGCAGTTTTGCATATACATCAGAGGAATCGCTCCATTACTTGGGAATAGGGATGTATTCTTAGCCATCGAGTCTTTGCATTTTATTCCGGAACAATCCGAGCACAAAGATTTGTCATTTTGTTCATCCATCATCTGTTTAAAGTTCCCTTTTCATTATAGTAGCACTGTTCCATGAGACGTGGTCTTTTCCTTAGCAATTGATGCTATACCGTCGATTGACCTCGTGCTAATCGGGGGAATGACAAGGTTCCGTGAGTATCGGATTTCGTCGATTGAACATGTACTTGTACTAGTCGAGGGAAACGTATGTTTTGAGCGATATGTCTCATCAGCAATGGATTCCTCAGTGTCGACTGATCTTATACGAATCAGGGGAATCACACCATTCATTGGAAATAGGGATATCTTCCTATCCAAGCGCAAAGATTTTTCATTGTGTTGATCGGTCATTTCTAACAGTTCCCTTTATATTTTTTGAATATTTAATTCCTGGAACACATTAAATCATAATTGTAATTTATATGCAATGTGTATCTAAAGAACTATTATTTATAATTATTATAAGATAGATATACCTACTGACGATATAATGCACAATTAAAAAGAATATACAAAAAAAAACCGTTAAATTTTCCGTTTTGAAATCATTAACTGGATGAACTGTTTTAATTATTATATATAATTGTTAAAAGGCATATTATTTAACCAATTAATAATTTATATCAGTAAATAAAATTAAAGAATGATCCACAAATAAATATTTTTTATTTTAATTTAAATTACATCTTTTTTAATTTTAATTATAATTCCTATGTATACAAAAAATAAATATGTTAAAACCTCCGTTTTATTAATACACATATAGTGTCAAGAATAAAGGAGAATGGGCAAAATACTATGGAGCCTGGGCGATCCGCGGCCAAACTTGATTTTGCTTTTTTTTTTTGTAATTTGATCCTATAATTACTGTGTAGAAGTTTTATTGCCGCGACGCACTTATATGACGAATAAAATACATTTTTGTTTTTAAGCTTTTAATAGTTTAAAAACATATTCTGGCTTATATTCGGAGCTTAAATAAAAAGTACCATTTGTTATATAATGCATAAATATCAATAAAGACATTATTACAGTAAGTATACAGTAAATACTCTAAATAACTTTTCTAGTGGTCATGCTCTATGATAACACTTAAATCTGCTGCTGGTAATCTTATCTCTTCAGTTTGGTTTCTTGCCCAGCCTAAGTACCATACTACGCACATTACATGTGCGCAACATCCTATTGTGCGCCTTCCACTCAGACATGAACAACAATAATGAGCGATAGCTTCTCTTGCGTCTCTTTGTCGATCAATTACAATATAGGAATAGTAAATCCTAGACCTTACATGTCTGGATTGTATTCGAACACGTAACAAGTAAACATCTTGCTCTTCTATATATTCACTGAGACGACTTATCTGTTGTTCACGATACACTTCAATGTTATATAAGCCTTGTCTTAAATGCTCAGCATAATAACTACGAGCTAACTTCACTTGATACGTACCCAGAGCTAAAAGGGTAAGATCATCTTCTGACAGATTTGGAAAATCGTCGAAAAAATGCTGATCGCCGGTGATACTTTGGAATGTTGCTCTTTGTCTATTCATAACGTTACGATCAACAAAGTCCGCTAGGTGATTGGGTCTATTCATGCGATCATTTATAATGTCTACAAATGCGTTTGCATGCACGCTATCACGGATTGGTTCGTGGAAAGCGTTAATGAGAGAGGCAGCTATTTTGAAGTCATGGAACATATGATTTAATGCCCGATTAAAATAATCTTGTCGGAACAACTTGAAGTCCCGTTTCAATCGACCATTTATTACCTCTACGACCCAGCGGCAAAGAGTGACCATTCTTGATTTGTTCGCCTGTTCAGTTGTGAGCTGATCTGCACCACGGTCTTTAGTTTCAGGGATATGTGCTGAGTACTCGAATCGTGCCAAATCAGGAAGGGCATCTCTAAATCCACGATCTAAAATAAAAATATCACCGGGGCTAAAAAACCAATGAAACGAACTTTGTTCGTCATATATCATTTTTAATAAAATTGTAGCATCCGAGTCGGTAGCTGCATATGGACCGCAGACATCTACTATATTACCATCGCAGCTTACAATAAGGAACGGTTTTAACAGATTGGAAAACTTGTGTAAGCTATAGGTTTCTCTTTGAAAAGAATAATTAGAACTCTTTTGAATGTATATATACGTTCCGTCCATTATGACTATGGCTTTTCGGTCTTCTAATTCTGAGTTAAGATTTCCGTATAAAGCGTTTGGTACGTAAAGGTTCCGTTCAGCGACCATTCTTCTATCTATGTGATCGAAACCCAAGTGTCTAGGCACAAACTCAGCAAATAAACAATCTCTTGCTCTTTTTAAGTGCCTCTCTAATGTTCTTCTACTCATTTGAAACAACGTCGCTAACCTTTCGTTGCTTTCACCACTCCGCAACTTAGTCAAATAAATGGCTAGAGTCGTTTTTGAATTAGAGCCAGCCAAAGAAGGCGTCTGTATCAAGATCTCTGAGAATTGTTCTCGGTTAAAACCCAATCGAATGTGTATTTCTTCGTTGTCCATACTTTCAATATTTTCGAAATCCAAAATACGGCTCCTTGACACAGCTGCTTTCAATAGACTCATTATTTCTAAGAAATGAGCACTATTGAAATCATGCCTTAGATTCGGGCTATCAATTATTTCATCCCAGTCATTGTTTCTTAAATGTGTGTCACACACTCTAGCTTCTTGAGGTATAAATACATTGGAATCCACCAAAAGTGATACCCGTATATTTTCAGGAATCCGATGACGAGTAATACTCCTACATCCCGCAAACATGCAGCTCGCTGCATTGTTAGCTCTCTCGAGAATACTCTTCAATCTGTAGTGTGCATTCGTGAGGAACATTGTTTGGATTCGGGTGTACAGCACGTTGAGCTCGCTGCCAGCATGGTCGACAAACATATTCTAGACCGTTGTATTCAAACTGGAACAAACATAATGACATTTAAATAACCTAAGTACAGGACATTACAATGTATATTTATAAGCATTGCTGTAATTGAAACAGCTGGGAAAAATGACGGGCTCGATAGCGCAATTGGTAGTGCCTTGAACGCCGAGAGTCGTGGGTTCGATCCCCACCCAGGTCAAACATTTATGTGATGAACATATGTGTTTGTTCTTTGTCTGGGTGTTATATATGTATTTAAGTATTATATTTGTGTTTCCTCTGTTGCCTGACATCCGTAACACAAGTGCTTAAGCTACTTACTACGGGGTCAGGTCAATGTATGCGATATTGTGTGCATTATTATAAAAAAAAAAATAATAATAACAATATACTAAAAATGTGTTTCGGCTCCAACACATCAACCAAAAGTCTAAAAAATACGTATATATTAATGCATTACTTGTATAAACACAAAATGCATAGTGCATACTGAAATAAATGGAAAATAATATGATATCACAATGATACGAAGTTTATTTTAAGGATCCTTAATATTCTACTCAATCAGCAAAATCATATTCATTCAATCATTTTATATTTTAGTCCAAGCATAATATTATTATTAAAATACTTACATGCTGTGGAGCAATAGCATCAATAATATATTGAGCGATTATGGCATTTGCCTCGAATAGATTATGCGTTATCTCGAATCTTCTTCTGTTAATAACTGTTCGATTGCACAAAACACAAACCGGTCGATTTTCTGCCATATTCAACAAAATCCCAATCGCAAAAACAGTATCAATAGTCCAAAAACGAAAGCCAAGTTATCAGGTTAGGAATAAGCAAAGTCCGAAATGCAAAAGGAGGTCGTAAGGTTTAAAGGAATCGATAAGTCAAATCGCACAGTACACAGCGTCACGAGAGTAATCGAAGGACTGCGCGGACGCAGTGCAGTGCACGGCGCAACCGGCGTTAATGTTGCGCTCATAGCTGATTGGTCCGTAGCTAGTGCAGGTACTTTACTTGCACTCGTGAAGGACCAATCAGCGCAGGTAAAATCAACACTAGAAACCAACTTAAGTAGTTTCGTAGGGTTGATGTACCTGCGCTCGAGCACAAACAATGGGGGCCCTTGCTTTGGATACAGTGCCGTAAACCTGTTTTGTGTTGATGGCATTGCAATAGTTTTCAGAAGATGCGTCGTTATATCAAAACGCATTATACACACGAAATAAATGTTTTTATGTTCTATTAAATTCCATATATTTACATGTCAATATATTGTTTCCTAAATGGTATGCAGCGAAACGTTCTTAATAAAAGTTGTTCCTAGTTATCATTACTATCACTTGACACTACTTTCATTCATGGCCGCCGACCGCCCAGAAGTGCCCATTCTCCTTTGAATAGCGCGTTTTTTTTTTAATCAGCGCCATCTCTTATCGTTTTTTGTTCGTGCACGTATCACGTAAAAAGTACAAAACCAATGTAAATAACTTTAATACATAAAAATTTAACTTAACTCACAATATTATTTAGTTTTGTTTCATTGTAATTAAATTTAAAAATAAATATTTAAGAAAATAGAAATAGGTAGAAACCAAGTAGCTGCTAGTATACAATATACCAAAAGTAGATACTATTTGAGATCCTTCGACAACTGCAAGAGTAAACCAGCCAAAATGTGGCACCTAATAAATAGCTTATCGAACAATAAAACAAGAATAAACTCAATACCTAGTAAATTAAAAACTAAAGAAGGCCTTGTTACCGAAATCAAAGAAATTCGTGATAGTTTTAATGAGTTTTTCTCTAATATTGGCCCCAGTCTAGCTAAGCAGATTCCCTCAACGAACTCACGCTACTTAGATAATTATATTAATGACAGCTCAAAAACTTTAAAACAAAATGTTGCCAACAAATAAAGATGAAGTCGCTAGGATCATTGATAATTTAAACCCAAATACAAGCTCGGGCATTGATGGTATAAGTGCTAAGTCAGTTAAATGTATCAAAAACGTTATTTTAGAGGAGCTCACGGATTGTATTAACTGTTGTCTCAAGAACGGTACGTTTCCAAACTCATTAAAAATTGCTAAAGTGACTCCCATTTATAAAACAGGAAATAAATCCTGGAAACTACCGTCCCATCTCGGTCTTACCAATTACTTCTAAGATTTTTTAAAGGGTTCTTTACAACCGACTAGAGACGTATTTGGAGTCTGTAAATTTCTTATACGATAAACAATACGGTTTTCGGCCTAAATCCAACACCCTCTCGGCTACGATAGATATAGTGACTAGGCTGAAGATCGGGATCGATAGAAAAGAAATAGGCCTAGGAATTTTTATAGACATAAAAAAGGCATTCGATACGATTAGCCATGACTTACTTATCGAAAAGTTAAACCGAATCGGTATCACAGATTCTGCACTTGAAATTTTTAAAAGTTATCGTACTAATCGAAAACAACTAGTAAAAATAGACCAAACATATAGTTGTGTTAGTTCCATAACGTATGGGGTACCACAGGGATCAATTTTGGGGCCCCTTTTATTTCTGATTTACATAAACAGTATAAAAGATATCGGCGTGAAGGGTGAAGTGACCTTATATGCAGATAACACTTGCTTATTTTACTTTGGGTCAAATCTAACTTCACTCTTAGATGATGCTCAAAGTGACCTTGACATTTTAAACGCATGGTTTTTAGTCTCAGCTACTAACGATCAACATTGCAAAAACTAACTTCATTGTATTTGCACCTAAAAACAAAAAAATGCCTACTTTTACACCTCTTGTTATAAATAATATAGCTATTAAAAGAGTTCACAATGAAAAATATTTAGGACTTCTTTTGGATGGTAATATGACATGGAAACCTCATTTAGAAAAATTAAAAACAAAAATAGTGTCTCTTACAGGAGCATTACGCGGCATAGCTCGATGTCTTCCACAGCGAGTGCGGTACATTATTTATAATTCACTCGTGAAACCTCACTTAGACTATCTTATTGAAGTCTGGGGAACTGCTGCCAAAACTCATATAAATGCTTTGCAAATAGCACAAAATAAATTAATTAAAAGATTATTTAAATATAACTACTTAACATCAACAGACAAAGTTTTTAATGAAACAAAAATAATGAGCATTAATCAATTATATACTTATAAAAGCTGCATTTTAGTACGTAAAATTTTAAATAGAAATATACATACACAAATTGCTTTTACCAAAAAATATCAAATACAGAAAGTGAAATTAAGAAATGCGAATAACCTTATTTTACATGCACCACGTACAAACTATGGCAAACAAAATATTTTATTTACAGGCGCTAAACTATATAACCAGTTACCAAACGATATTAAAGATGCTAAATCTGCCTTGACGTTTAAAAGACTCTTAAATACTACGTGCAGAATAAAGTTTAAATAATTAATAACTAAATAAATAAAATATCATAATAATTACTGAGAATAAATGCATTATAAAATTAAAATCTTAATTTAAATCTTATTTATAAAGTTCAAAATATGATTAAAAAAGAAAAAAAAAAAGTTATTAAATACAATTAAATTGTGCTGTGTTGAAAATTAAATATTTGTGGCTCATCTAGTTCTGTTACTATATCGAAGTTTTTTTTGTCGGTCGCGACGACGTTGAGTGAATCGAGCTGGTTAGACGCGCAACTAAATAAACAGATAATATTTTGTCCTACCCTCGTTATATGTGTTTTATATTTCGCACTCTGTTAGTGTATTATGTTTTAATGGATATAAGTAGTACTAGTATATTGTAGTGATATCTCTGTTTAATCCCGACCAAATGTATATTCATGTGTTTATAAGTGTGTTTCTCATGTAAGTGATTTTTTTTGTAAATCTTTTTGAGAAAAATAAAGATTTTTAAACCTAAAACCTACCTACGCCGCCAACGCCATTTCGTCTAAGGAATCTTAAAAACTCACAAAACTTATTTTTGAGTTATTATTTTGTTAAACTTAAAAGTTTACTAAATATGTCGGATAGGAATAGAAATCGTTTTAATATTTTAGATAAACATCATTTTCAATTAATATAGGTACTATTATGTTAAATGTCACTAAATATAAAAACTATATTATTACCATTATACGATAGATGGCGCATGTAGGTGATAAAAAATATAAATTTATAATTTTTAAAATTTTAGTTAAATACCCGTACGAAGCCGGGGCGGGCCGCTAGTCTTATATAAAAATTAAAAGTCACCCGATCGTTCAATCACTGACAACCACGAATAAAAATTTTAAAATATACTAAATATATGAAGATAAAATTTGGCATAGAAGTAGACTATGAGTACAAGACTTTGGCTAAAAAGTATTTTAGGAAACTAATTCCGAAGCGGTATAGAATGAGGGGGGTGGGGGTTAAAGTCTATGTAGGACTTTGTCATTTCTAGACTTATAAGCGTGACAATTTATATTTAGGCTGTCGAGAGCAACTAAAACTACTCTGTTACAGGATTTTTGGACGTTAGATCCGTGGGACTTAAGGTGTTCTGATCGAAATAGTAAATAAATTAATATTGTAATTTTAATTAAAATCTACACAACAGTTGTTAACTCTCGACGTTTAAAGGCGTGACAATAAATTTGATGATTTGCTGTGTTTGATGAGTAATTACTCATGTGGCCAAACACATTTGGTTTTCGAACAATATAATTCAATTTTGATCTTTTTTGTTGTTTTTAAATAAACTTCTCACATTCAACGGTCCCCATTAGGATGTGAATCCTATGTCGGGGGTCCGGAAACACACACAATAGACAAGCACAAACGCCCAGACCACGACAAACATCTGTATGGCCTATACAAATTTTTGTCATATGCGGGGATCGAACCCGCGACCGTTAGCGCATCAGCGAGTTGCTGTGACTACTGCGCCAACGCGTTGTCAAAGTTTTTCCTATGAATAAGCAACTAATATGAAAGTAGTCTTAGCTCTGTCCAAGTAAATGTATTCAGTGTTTCAATTCCATCCAGTTTCCTACCAGAAGAAGATAACGCCGTGTTTAGGTCCTAAAAAAGCGGGACGAACCAGGGGCGCCATTTTGGAGACGAATAGAGAAATACATATTTTATTTTTTAATAATATTATTTTTATATTATACGAGTATATAGTTTTATAAGTATCAGAGGAAGTGGTGCTATAATTCGAGGCTTGTTCGTCATATCACGAAATCATAGCAAAACCTTTAATTATTAAAGTTGTCGTAAAATACTAATTCTCTTATATTTACGCGAATTTTTCTCATTTAATTAAAAAACTAAAACGAATTTTATCCCGTTTAGTAAAAAAAAAAAAAAAAAAACTTTACAGTTTAACGATTTTTTTTTAAATTATTTCCCGACGCGACGTTTCGGACCCTTTACAGCGTCCATGATCTCGGAGGAATGAGGTGGTGGGTGTCTGAATAATGAATTAATTGTTTTTTAAAAATAAAGGCGATAAAATCCGTTTTAAGCTTTTAATTAAATTATATTGTCGTAAAATATTCAATTTGATAAATATTAATGATTAATTATAACCATAATATCTGTGATTATAACTAATTTGTGTACAACGAATTTATATGAGTATGGTTTGGTCGACACGCGGTGACAGTTCGTCTAAAGGTAGTAAAAAAGTAAATCGGTTATCAATAGTATTCATTAATATCATCATCTCAATCATTTCGTATAATATGTGTTTTGATCTTTTGAACTTATTTAACTCGTTTTTTTTTTTTTAACAGATCGATTCAGTATTATTTTTTTAATTCATTTATTAGTTATTTAAAAGAGATTTCCTCAGACAAATCTCGTGATAATTAAAATCGAAACTAATTGTTCTAAATAATAATAATAATAAATGTTAATTAATTTACGACGGCTATTGACAACAAACCCTAAACAATGTCGGGGTAGCGGGGGATGGATTTTAACAAAATTTTTCACACAAAACTGAACCGTCAGTATAAAGATATAGGTGTCATATTCTTTTTTAATTTCAGTGCCAGGTAGTTGTCAAAGCGTTTGTATATAAGTAGTCAAAAGGAAGACTTTTGTCATTTCTAACACTCCCTTCTGGAGTTAACTTGTCATCTTTAACTTAACACGAAGACGGTGCATCTACTAGTTTGTTATTTTTAAATATTAGATATATCTAAGATTTACTTTTTATACAAAATGAACCACAGTGAATATTTGTCTTCAGATGAACTTCAATTGGTGAGTTAGTTTTTAATTTTCACTAATTTTCGGTTATAATGTTTCCTTTTGTATGTTTTAAAAAAACAGATAAATTTTATTTTATCATATGATTTAATTGTATTATATTTTAATAAGTAGGAGTAACGACTTTACTTTTTAATGTTATTATTTTTCGGTTATCATGTTTCTTTTTGTATAATTTGAAAACATGCTTAAAGTCGATGTTATGAGTTGTAAAAATAATTATATGTATATCGATTATAATATTATTTTTTAATGGAAATAGTTTACATTGTTTGAAATCAGATTCATTTGAAAAACAGTTTATCCACTTAATGATTTCAAAACGAAAAATTTAGGAAACGGATTTTTTTTTCTATAATATTTATATTTGTACATTATGTCATCATTCATCAGTAGATATATTTGTAAATATAATAAATAAATAACAGTTATTTAAATACACATTGCATAAAAATTAATATTATGATTTAATGTCTTACAGGAACTGAATATTCTAAAGAAAAAAATCGAATTGTTAGAAATGATGGACGACAATGACGAATCTTACTACGAACTACGAGTACGACCAGTTTAAAGCACCTCCGGCGTCGTCACTTCCGAGACCGAAGTGGGCGGAACTTAAGGACGTCACTAAACTATGTATCTGTTCATAATATGTAGATGTGTTATCTTGTAATGCTTAATTTTAGTGTTAATAAGTTTTTTATTTTTATTTTTTAATGTATACGAATAGAGTAAGTCATAAGTATTATCACTGATAGTGACATTTTAAATTTATTGAAGTAATTAGTATTTTTATTGACGTTGCTCATTTAACAATGTAATAAATACGAAAACTAATAAACAAAATCATTGTATTTCTTTATTTACTATTATTTGATTCTGAAATCAATAATTAATTTTAATTATTTATGCACAAGAGCAACACAATTAAAATTGTTGTTGTCGTTGCACCTTAACGACTATTTGTTCGACACGTCAACAGTAACACCTTATTAAGAGTAATTACTTATAAATATGCTTAACACACACACACACGGTCGTCTGTTCCTAAGGTAGGCAACTTAACTTGCCGTGTTTTAGGTAACAGCCGACTGATATACTTTTTTTTTTTTTAAATAAATATACATATAAATAATATATATATAAATAAACATATATTACACCCAGACTCGAGGCGGGAATCGAACCCACAACCCTTGGGGCAGAAAACATGGTCACTGCAAACTGCGCCAACGGGTCAGTCATTTACTTTATACTTTACAATTACTTATACAGTTTAATATGGTAAGTTTTCGGCGAAAAGTTAACTCTTTGATTATTGACAAGCGGTACTGCGACTTCGTTCGAGATTACACATTTTAAGGGTTTTTTCACCACATTGACTATCGCTGTAACGTGGAAATTGAATGGAGAAGAATAAAATACATCTATACTTAATTTTATAAAGATGAAGAGTTTGTTTGTTTGTTTCTTTGAACGGGCTAATCTCAGGAACTACTGGTTCGAATTGAAAAATTATTTTGTATTGGATAGCCTATTTACCAAGGAAGGTTATAGGCTATATAACATCACGCCACGACCAATAGGGGCTGAGCAATAATAAAAATGTTACAAAAACAGGAAAAAATAATCATTTTTTGAGAACTTCCGTTGCGTCCTTTATTATATTATCTCTTCTCGAGACATTTTTTAACTATAGTTAAACTTTTAAAGTAAATATAACATCACTCTATTCCTGAGAATTTTCGAAAAATAAAAAAAAATCAATGAACAACAGAGGAATCAAACCTGAGACCCCCTCGGCAGCTCGGCAGTAATGCTTGAGACCAGTTGAGTAACGAGGCGGGTACCAAGTACCTCTTAGAGTAATTGCTTAAAAATATTTAAGTGCGTTTTTCCCTCAAATTAACGCGGGTGAAACCGCGGGGCACAGCTAGTATAAATATTTAAACGTAAGCCGGTCAAAGAAGCTATAACGTATTTTGATTGATATAATAAGGGTTGAAAAATATTTTATAAAGATATTTTTGGTTTTTTTTTTTGTGTTTCGCTTCTTAAATACCTTTCTTCTAAACGGACAACAAATACTTTAATGTAAATAATAATTTCATTTAACTATTTTTATATTAACACGTGTCCCTCGAGAAGAACTTTATTCAAGTAGAAACTTCGAAATTAAAAATCGATTTAAAATATTGTACAATTATAAAAAATAAGAAATATTAAAACGTCGTAGTAAAAAATATTAAAACTTTTATTTTCATTTTATGTCGGTAGTTTACGAAGGTTTTATATATATATATATATTTTAAATAACAATATTTTTGGGATACAGCAGTGATGGTATGCAGATTTAAAAATGTGGATTCTTGTCCAAACATGTAACAGACAATTGTTCTGGTGACTTCTAGTTTGACTGTGGATAGTTCCATTAACGAAAACGCTCACAGGTTTGATTCCCATCGGAGCAGGTTTTTTTTATAAAACCATCAGTTTTTCGTTTTAATGTGTTGTTTGTTTGTGGGTCTCGCAGTGCTTTGGAGAGCACATGAAGATTTTTACTTAGATAATTCGCTTATTCACCGCGTTTTGTTTATTTGTGTTAGACAATACTGCAATACAATTTACAATTTAAGGAAGTAGAACAATGAAAGCGATTGAATTGTTAGGACAAATCTAACTGATGGCAGGTAAAAAAACAGCTTATAGTAAAAATTGTATTACTTCGACTCTTGATTTTTTTTTTGCAAAAAAGCAATGCTTTGGCGGAGCCTTTAAGTTTTTATATAACCAGGTTCTAAATTTTACTGGCCTAACTGCGCAGTTGGCTGTGTTCTCGGTTTCTACTCAATCGTATAGGTTTGATTCCACCCCGAGTTTGGTGGTAATATATAATTGATAAAAAAAAACTCTTGTGTACGGAGTTCACATGTCAGAAGTTAAACTTCTTTCGAAAACTCAATTTAAAATCTATTAATTAATAGTAAATAGGTGTCAGAGACTAAAGAGGCCATAAAAATATAAAACATATATAACCAAAAATGAAAAATATATAATTATAATATGAAATGAAATGAAATGAAATATATCATCTAATATTAAAATTATATAATTTGTGTTGGTGTAATAATAATGATTTTATTTGTTATTGCGTCCATTCTTTATATATGCTGTTAGTTAGCAGGGAAGAGGACATCATGTACCAATCAAAAACACCAATTGCAAATTCATGCGACGTTTCGATCCTTTATTGGACCTCCTTAGGAATCTACAATCCTCTTCCCTGCTAACTAACAGTAAATAATGATATTATTTTGTGTTGGTGATAAATCCAAGTTTTTAATAACAATTTACTACCATATAATTTAAATATATAAATAATATTGAAAGCAACTAAAAACTTTATGTCAACATGTTAAATATCGTGGCCTGGCGGGATTTTTTTCTCACGCATTGCATGCATACGATTGGGGCGTAATTTCAATCGACATTTATAGAGTAATATCGATACGTAGAAGTTATGACCTTTTTTTTTAATTGCTACACTCCACCCGTTCAAGATATACATATACACATATAAATAAATATAATACAATACTTATATAAGGAATATAATAAATTTACATAAACTGACTTAGATAAATATAAGCGGGTGGAGGATTACGCCCCGGCAGGGAGATCAAACGGCCGGGGGTTAGGGCTGTAGGCTGAGAAATCGGCGGACAACCCTAGCCGAGTCGAGTAATACCGCCTTCTGCATCCTGGCTGCGAGCGAACCGTCACGGATACCCAGCTGCCTCAGATGGTGAGCGAGGCTAACCGGGATCAAACCGTTGGCAGATTATGACCTTTTATTATTATTAGGAATACGCATAGCCTGGAGGTGTATACATCGGTACGGGGTTGACCTTTTTTTTTCGTGTGCACTTCCGACACAGGATAACGACTTTTGAGTATTATTTTTATTATTTTCCCAATAATATTAAAGTCAAAATTATTTGATGGCACGATTGGTTCTCAAAGAAACGAAATGTAGAGCAGGGTCGATCACAAAAAACTTGCATTGGTCTTTGGAATTTCGGACAAAGATCTTTTTTATTTAAAATTTTACAGGACAAGGAGAACTTTTACAAATCGCACCTTCTTTTAATTTTGTTAAAAGCTCTTCTTTTATTGCTACCACAATGAAATGGCAATATGGCAAAATGGCAACAGAAGATTGTTTTTATTGTTTAGTTTTTTTGTTTCATGCACACGCTCGACTGTACTAAAGGTAGGCAACTTAATGAACGCGTTTCCGCTAACAGTCAACTGCCATATTTATTCATAAATATTTTTTTTTAATAAATGTGTAAGTACACCAAATATATAATTAATGTTAGACCAAAACTCGAGGCGGGAAATGAATGCGCCAACGGTCTTTTGTTTGTACACCTATATACACTAACTTATTGGAAATGGATGGATATCGAACCACCTGCGTATAATCATTCATGAGACAAAAATAATTATCATAATATCATTGGATTGGATTAAAAGATACGTGTAGACAGACATAAAACATCCTCCTTTGTTCGCAGTCGGTTTAAAAGCCTTTCCTGTTTATTAGAGAGGCTACCAAAATGATTTTTTTTTATAATCGAACTTTTTACTGATTTAGTTTTAATCTGAAAGCAAAAGAATAAATTATCTGGACTCTAGTAATAATTTTGTCTATTAAATAGTTAAAGAAGCTGAATAAAATCGTTAGGAGTACTTTCGCACATACCAGAACGATGACGGTATACGCTTGTCACTCATACACGGCGGCAATAACTAAAGGTATTAGTGGAAACAGTACGAACAAAAAAAGTGCAAAATAACAAAACGGATGGACATTTTTAATCCCCATCTTTAAAGTTAAAATTGTATTCAAACAACTAGTTGTTATCTATATTATTATTAGAATTGTAAATGTGTATTTTAAAGAATGTGAAAGAAACAATTTATCGGTGTTCGTTAATCGCAAAATTCACCAAGTCTATTGTTACTAGCGAACTATTCTCTTTGTAAACTAAACATTTGACAGAAACTAAGACAAGGAAAAGCATTATAATATTTAGATCTGTAAAGAATTATCATAAAAGATTGTAAACGTTCTTATAATAATCATATTTATAAAAGTAAAATTAAAATTTTTAAACCGTCCTCCTAAAAAGTAAATGAAAATTGGTTCATCCGTTTGGGAGCTACGATATCACAGACAGATACACACATACACAGACACGTTAAACTTATAACACGCCTCTTTTTGCGTCGGGGGTTTAAAAAGGTATTCGTTGAAAGAGAAAATTTGTAATTACTTTTGAATGTATGATAAACTTGGTTGGTGGTCGAGAATAAGCGACATATTTTTTAACATAAGCACACGGTCGACTGTTCTCAGGGTACCTACGCAACCTAATGCTCGTGTTTTGGGTAACAGCCGACTGATATATATATATATATATATATATATATATATATATATATATATATATATATATATATATATATATATATATATATATATATATATATATATATCAGTACACATTTGAGTATAAATATTACACACAGACTGGGACGGGAATGGAGTAACGTGGTAACCACAAAGTGGTAAGCAGGGCCACAGCGACTGCGCCAACGGACCAGTCTGAGTATTATTATTACTATACACAATAACATTCACAACAGACACGAATTTAATTATTAGATTAATTTCAAACACGGGACATATAAATATATGGTATAAAATGAAACAGTCAAATCATATCAAAAATTACTTTATTCGAGTGAGCTGTAAGAGTACAAAGTTTCAATGGTCATTGTACTCGTAAAATAGTATACTATAGCAGAATATAGAGTGCGCGCCGATAAGTCTGCGCGCGGCCAAAATTGGAACTAATCCCAGGCCGCCATGTTGTAGTCGGGGCGTCACGGTGGCATGCGCCAGCGATCCCGTGGCGTCCTTGTACGACGACGAGGGCACCGCTGTGTTTTAGTGGGTATTCTGACTTCGCAGTCAGCGAGTGCCACATACCCGTCGCCTGCGGGTGGCGGGATGCGTAAACGCATTTCACAGCGTCAAAAAAAAAAAAAAGGCCGCCATGTTGTTGTTATGACAAGTGAAGTGAGCGTGTTATGTGTATTGTGTATTTATTCTTATTAATTGATCAAATTTCGTAATCATCATGCCAAAAGTCGTTAAAAGTGCTGGCAGAGAGATTGTTCTGAAGGTGAAACGTTCTTGTGAATTATAACGGGACAATAAGAGGCCAATTGTACCATTTTCTAAAGTACGGGCTCGGGTTGCTTTCTAGTTTCTTGAATGGTAATTTTTGGGGTGACCATTACTTGGTATTTTGCCTTCGTGTGGGGTATTTTTGTTTTATTGGTATATTGTTGGATATTCATACATATGTTCGTTTCAGGTATTTCTGAACGCACTGTGACTCAAATAACTGAAGAAGGTAAAAAAGCTGAAGCTTCAACTTCAAAAAATTGTAACCCCAGGAAAAAAATGGAAATCGAGAAAGTTTTTGGAAATAGACGATTTTGGTAAGTGTGCTATAAGGCGTATGATACACTCATTTTATGTTGTCAAAAAAGAAATTCCGACCATTCATAAGCTTTGGCTCGCATTGAAATCTGATTTCAAATTCATCAAAACAACTTTAAGGCGTATTTTGAGAAGCATGGGATACAAATATAAAAAGTGCCAGTCCAAACGTAAGTCGTAAATTATTAATGGAACGTTATGATATTGTAGCTTGGAAAGCTAAATTTATTTAAAGGATGCGTAAAAATCGGGAAGAAAAGCGCCCTGTCATCTATGACGAAACATATATCCATGCCTCATATCACCTTGAAAAATGTTGGCAATCGAATGAAGAACCAGGTGCTTTCTCATCGAAATAAGGTGTCATATTTTTTTAAATGTAAGTGCCAGGTTGTTTTTAAAGCGTTTGTATATAAGTAGTCAAAAGGAAGATTTTTGTCACTTCTAACACTCCCTTCTGGAGTTAACTTATCATCTTTAACTTAACACGAAGACGGTGCATCTACTAGTTTGTTATTTTAAAGTTTAATATTATACCTAATTGTGAGTTTAATTTTTTATACAAAATGAACCACAATGAATACTTGTATTCAGATGAACTTCAATTGGTGAGTTAGTTTTTAATTTTTACTAATTGTCCTTTATAATGATTCCTTTTGTATGTTTTAAAGAAAAGATAAATTATATTTTAGTATATTATAGTTCAATAAATAGGAGTCAATAACGACTTTTAATGTTATTATTTTTCGGTTATCATGTTTCATTTTTTGTATAATTTGAAAACACGACTTAAAGTCGATGTTATGACTTGTAAAAATAAATATATGTACTTTTTTTTATTATTATTTTATTGGGAAACAAACAAAATCAATAGTACATTCATAAATAACTTATCAACTAAAACATATTTCAAACAAGTTTCTACTAATAGTTATAGCAATAATATAGGTTAGCAAAAGAATTTGGAGCAAAGTAACAAAAATTTAGGAAAATGCAGAATGTAAAAATACAAAACAAAACAAATACAACAGAATTACAATAATTTCGGTAGGCAAAACCAAAATTAAAAAAAAAAACTAGTATGTCAATACATATCAAAAAAAAAAAAAAAACAGAAAAAATCAAGCTATAATATTTCCATCACTTTCTGTCTTACACTCCTCCTATATACACTTATTGAGCAGCTAAAAGGGCATATCGATTATAATATTATTTTTTAATGGAAATGGTTTACATTGTTTGAAATCAGATTCATTTGAAAAACAGTTTATCCAGTTAATGATTTCAAAACGAAAAATTTAGGTAACAGATTTTTTTTCTATAATATTTATATTTGTACATTACGTCATCATTCATCAGTAGATATATCTGTAAATATAATAAATAAATAACAGTTCTTTAAATACACATTGCATAAAAATTCATATTATGATTTAATGTCTTACAGGAACTGAATATTCTAAAAAAAAAATCGAATTGTTAGAAATGATGGACGACAATGACGAATCTTGCTCGGATTGTTGCGAAATAAAATGTTTGTGCAAAACTGCGACTGCGAATGATAACATTTGCAGAGTGAACTACGAGTACGACCGGTTTAAAGTACCTCCGGCGTTGTCACTTCCGAGACCGAAGTGGGCCGAACTTGAGGACGTCACTAAACTATGTATCTGTTCAGAATATGTAGATGTGTTATCTTGTAATGCTTAATTTTAGTGTTAATAAGTTTTTTATTTTTATTTTTTAATGTATACGAATAGAGTAAGTCATAAGTATTATCACTGATAGTGACATTTTAAATTTATTGAACTAATTAGTATTTTTATTGACGTTGTTCATTTAACAATGTAATAAATACGAAAACTAATAAACAAAATCATTGTATTTCTTTATTTACTATTATTTGATTCTGAAATCAAATATTCATCATCATAATACACGGTGCGTAGGTGGTAAGGAGAATAAAACAGAATTATTATACGATATTTATAAAATTCATGTATTTTACATTATCGAACATTGCCTGAAATATTATAACATGGCGCTGCGCGCTGCGCAGCGAACAATCGCGGTGAGGGTGATTCGGGGGTACCGTACGGTATCGTGGGCTGCAGCTACTGCTCTAGCCGGCGACCCCCCGTGGGAGCTCGTGGCGGAGGTTCTTGCCGAGACCTACTCATACGTCTCGGGTAGGAGGGCTCTTGGTGAGAACCCCACGTTGGACGGGATCCTACGTGTGCGTCGGATAGGGCAGGAAGCGCTAATGCGGAGGTGGGGGGAGGACCTGGCGGTGCAGCCATATGGCACTCGCGTAACGGCTGCCATTCGCCCGGTCCTTGAGCGGTGGATGCGTCGAAAACGCAAGCCCCTCACCTTCCGTCTGACACAGATTCTCACCGGGCACGGTTGCTTTAGTGACTACCTGTGTCGGACGGCCCAAAGGGAGCCGACAACTGAGTGTCACGATTGTGGCGCAGCGGTGGACTCTGCCCAGCACACCCTCGAGGTGTGCCCGAGATGGGCGGTGCTGCGTCAAGGTCTGACGTCGGTTGTCGGAGGGGACTTGTCGCTCCCGAGCGTCATCACCGCGATGCTCGGCGACGACGAGTCCTGGAAGGCGATGGTCTCCTTCTGCGAGACAGTAATGTCCCAGAAGGAGGCCGACGAGCGGAGGAGAGAGGAGGCCGCCGACGTGGCCTCCATCCGCGGGCGACGAATGGGGGTGCGTAGGAGGCGCTACTTAATGCGCCTCCTGTAACGCCCTTGTGCCCGTGTCGGGCCGGGATGGGAACCCGGTCCTGCTAGACACGGCGTCGTCGGGACTGTTCAGAGGTTAGCCGGACAGTCCCCATGGAGGAGAAGTCTGGCCTTTTCGCCGAGGCCAGCCTGTCGCTGGAGGGATCCTGTTGCCTGCAGATCCGGGACCCTCCAATTAAAGCGGCTGAAGGCTCCCGCAGGGGTTTAGTACGGTATTGCACTCCCAAAGTGCCGAGTCCGACATAGGTCTAGGACTGCCGACCCGGGCGCCCTGGATATCATCCGTAAATGGATTCCCCTGCGTAAAAAAAAAAAAAAAAAAAAAAAAAAAAAAAAAAAAAAAAAAAAAAAAAAAAAAAAAAAAAAAAAAAAAAAAAATTATAACATACTTGTTAATATTAATTTTACTTTGTCTAATAATCAACTCGACAAATTATATAAGAGATAATGCTATTCTGTTGTTTACTGGTCGGTAAAGATGTATTGTGTATATATAGGTGGATATATACTGCGAGCACTGCTCAGTGCTGTCACTGGAGAAAAATTCGTTCCGTTATAGACTGCCAGTACACTGCCGCCATAGAAATATTAATTCTTAAATCTATGACTGCCGCAGTACCATACGCCATGAATCGTCGCAATTTTCGTACTGAGTGCACTGGCGCTTTCAAGTTAAGGTGCTCTCAGTACTGTGCTCACATGTTAAAAAATATAACAGCGCGAATGATTGTTATTATTATTAATTAATATTGTTATTAAAAATGTCAACAATATTCAAATAATTTTTCTTGTTGATTAGAAAACGTGTGCGTGTTAAATATTTTTATAAGAATAACAAAAAGTCGAAAAATGAGGATGATAGAATACTAGACTACGTTCCGTTATAAACAGTAACCAGTATAGCACAGTGTATATAGTAAACTCAAAAGGAACAGCTTCGCAGTATACTGAAATGACGTCACACCTTACAGTGCTCCAGTGTATTTCGGAACACGTCCCACGTCAAGATATTGTTCGTATAGCACTCTCTATTGAGCGTATCTCCGAGAGAGATGTCGTCTGTGGAATTTCAGCGTTACATTATACTTTGCATATGTCGACCCTCAATGGGTGCTTGTTTTAGACAAATATTTATTTATTTAGATCTTCACGCCATCAACTTAACACTAAACATTAACACATAAGGGAATCACTTTAAGCATATAAGGGAAACTAAGTGAATAGACTTTCAAATATTAGAACTTCAAATGTCTAAATAGTGCAAAAAAAAATCTACAACAACGATTTTAGTACAAGAAAGAAAGCAATTTACTATTATAAATAATTATCAATACATTAATTAGAAACCAAGTAATTATTCTAATATAAAATCCCAAAACAATTTTACAAATACCTGTAAATAAATTTAAAGTCTATATTAAAAAGGTATTAAGGGCTAAAGCATATTAGTCTGTAATTGATTATTACAATGACAAATATGTGTGGATTTAGTGGTATTGTCTTTCATGCGGGACATGGAATGACTGAATCGTTAACAATTGAAATCCTTAACATTGACGAGTAACTGTTTTCTCTTGCCGATTCTATTCAGCAAAATCTACGTTTGAAATCAGTGGTAGCTTCAACTAGAATTTTTTAATTTTCTTTTTAATTTAACTTTCTTTTTTCTCATGTTTACGACTAATAGTTGTTTAAAAAGACATTTCACATAAATTAATTTTATGATTTATATCTGTTCCAGGAACTGCGTATGCTGCAAATAGAAAGGAATCAGTCAACAATTATGAAACGACTTAGAAACAAACCAGTGTACTCAGATTGTTCAAAAATAAGATGCACAAGCGAAACAAGCTCATCGAGCTATACAGAGAGAAAGAGAGAGCAGAGAGAGACTGCGTAGAGTTTCAATTACATTGGAAACTAGACAGACTAGACAGATTTAGATTTAAATAAATCGGATAATCCTCACTTTCAATACCTATAAGTACGGAAAACAGTAGTGATGAGAGTTCCGAACCCGACAGGTCGAAACTTTCCGGTGTCAACAAATCGGATAAAGAATACCAATATCCAGACGCTGTGACCTGTCTCCAGTCATTACAAAATGATGACGATGAAGAATCAATTGCTGAGAAGACGTCCATTCTTTCTTTGAACTTCAGTATTTCTGAAATTGGTGAAAAGTCAAGGGGCAACGAAAAATCGAACAAGACAAGACTAGACTCTCTACTCAACTATGATATTCCTTTGCGTAATAAAAATCCAATCAACCATGAAAAATCGATTGCTAAAGAGAGATCCCTATTCCCCAGGAATGGTGCCATTCCTCTGATTCGTACAAGGTTAGTCAACGCTGGATTCCTGGAATCCATTGCTAATGAGACATATCGGTATCCGTCAAAACATACGTTTTCCTCGATTGCCACATATCCAAACAACGACAAAAGATCGCTTGCTTAGGTCCGATCCCTATACTCACGGAACTGTCAGATCCATGGTCCAACAGTACGTTTCCCACGGGTGATATATGGGCAAAGATCGAAAAAGGATCGTTAGCTGAAGAGACAGCTCAATACAATTGGAAACGAGCGTTAACGACAGTTGTTGACAACACATTTTAAGCAATGTACCGGAGTAGTTATATAAAAGTTAAAATTTTGCTTGATTGAATAAATTTTTAATTTTAACAACTTGAGTAATAATTTTAATATTATTAAAATGTTACCGGAATTTATTCCATATTCTTTGTAATTGTACATTACTTTTTTATCCTCAGTATATGTATCTTATATATTAATTATAGCTAATATTTCTATTGATTATAGCTAATAGTGCTTTTGATGGACATTTCACATAAATTAATATTATAGATTAGGGGGCGTCCATAAATTACGTGGGGTGTTTTTTTAAATTTTTTGTCCCTCCCTCCCCCCTTGGTGAGATGTCGTGAGATTTTATTCAACCCCCTCCCCCATCCCCCAATCTCACGTGAGATTTTTCAAACGTCGTAAAAACGTGTATAACGTCGAAGTATGAATGAAATTATTTTCTTTCGAACGAATTAGTGAATGATCTTAATCGTATTACGCGATTACGCTCAAGATTAAATCTTAAGCATGTACAATCTGGATTAAATGGACCAAAATAGTATTTTTTTTTTTTTGTTTCAATCAGAAAAAAAAATTGCGTGATATTTGCCGAGACCCCCCCTCTCTCCAACGTAAGATTAGATAAGATTTGACTCGACCCCCTCCCCCCCTTAAACACCTCACGTAATTTATGGACGCCCCCTTACATCTCTTCATCTCTTCAAGAAATTAAAAGATATGAAAAAAAAAAAAAAACTGTTCTGCCGTTGTTCTCAAATATAATGTATAAGCATGAGCGAAACAGGCTCAGAGAACGATGAGAATATGAGTAATTACATCCAATGAGAGTACTACGACATATAATGTACATCCGGTATCTTCACTTTCAACAACAATATGGGCGTCATCACCGTCGACACCGGATAAAGATGAAGACCCATATACAAAAATTCTGGCCTAGCTCAGTTTTATACAAAAATGATATCGATAAAGAATCAATTACTAAGAAGACTACCCATCTCGAATTTGTTTCCGGATGAAGAGTCACTAAAAAGATGTCGCAAATCTCACTGATATGGGGATAATCCCCGGTCAACGATGAATAATCGCTTGTAGAAGGGATATCACAACTTACATTAAGCGCTGATGATTTCCTGGTTGGTAATAGTCAACCAACGACTTCCTGCGTCTGCGATCCTGGGTGTTCTAAGTCTGTCTTCCACGTCCTTCTGGACTGCCTGACCCATGATTACGAAAGGCGGAAATTAGAATGTTTATTAGATGTCGAGTTAGAATTGAATTCACTTTCGGAAATTGTGCGTAGTAGAAATAGAGACGTGTTCCTGAGCTTTTGTATAAAATTGTGTAAAATAGTAAATAATAGGAATTTAGAGTATAAGCAAATTATGTTAGATATTTATAGTGTTGTTATAATTAGGCTAACATAATGAGTTTTGTTATAATAAGGAACATAGTTATTAAGTTAGTATTAAGATTCTAAATTGTTTTATGTAAATAATTATATTTTATGTAAACAAAAAATTGTTATTAAAATGTAGTGTAGTTAAGTTTCCGTTATTTTATATTCCTGCCTCTTGTACATAGTAGATTTTAAGCTATTAAGGGTTGTTAATTTGTAAAATATGTTATTTTTAGACATTAAGAAAAATTGTTAAATTGAAGTATTCAAAGCCTTATGATAAATTAAAATATGAAGTATGAATGAGATAGTAAACAAAACAAACAAATGTTCCCGCGATTCGTAGGAGGTTAAGAAAATTAGGATTATAAAAAGGATTATAGGTGCCCCTCCCACTCTAGTGCGGAGGGTGAAGGAGCGCGTAGCGGCGTCTCCTTCTCCCCGATCGTCTCCTGCGGAGCGGGTCAGCTTTAACGCCTGCTTCACGCTCCCGCTCCGCAGCCTCCATCAAAGCCATGACCTCTTCGCAAAAGGAGGTCACGGCCGACCAGCACCTCTCGCTGCCGAGCATGCAGCGAATCACGCTCGACAGCGAGAGGTCTCTGCCTATCACGGCCACCATCGAGAGTGTGACGCGCCGTGTCTATCGGTGCGCCACACTTGTGAAAGGCACGTGTGGCTTCCCTTCTTGCAATTTGATGTAGGGACTTCCCAAAGCACCCGTGACCGGTAAGTACCTGCGTCAGTCGTAATGTCAGCACCCCGTGCCGCCTTCTGACCCAGCGACGAAGATGAGGACGTATAGCGTCCACCATCGCTAAGCCCACCGATGGGGACTCCGGATCCCGGGGGATGGGGACACGGCGCCGCCGCTCACTCGCGCCACACGCCTTTTGAATCAGCTGTCAGACCGGGTGGACTAGTACTATGAATGAATTCACAAGGGCTGGTTTATTTATTATTTATTATGATTAGTATGTTATATTTTTATAATTTTAGTATGTACTATAGCATTAGGTAACTAACCTGTAATGGTAGTATTTTATGCAAATAAATAAATAAAAAGAGTAAACATGCCGCTAAAACGCACTCCTCCAGTTTTGTCCACCCTGCTAACGCTCACAGAGGCACTCGCAGTGAAATAATGTTTGTGATAACAAATACAACAAGTGTGTTATCGCTGCACCACTGCACAGAACCCGATCTTTACACCGTGGTGGCAAACATAACGAAAAGGAAAAAATGGAAATATGACTGGAAATTCAATATTTTAGAAATAATGAAAAAAATGTTCTCGTCTTTTTCTAATGAACTAATAACGTTTTCAAGACGAGCAAGCAAGTATAGAGCTTATAGAAAATAAATATGACGATATACACATACATATTAATCTACATGAATTTTTCTGTTAGTTACGTTCAAACAGTTATTTTTAGGATTTATTTTCAATTTTTCATATCCTTGAAATAAAATAAAAAAGATAATTTTTTTTTAAAATTAAAGTTAACAAATATTTTTGTTATAAATGACAGGAAATATCTAATCGTTACCTAACTGATAATAATAATTTTTTTTTGCAGGTGAAGTTTGATTAGGTTATGGACTCATTCCTTGTAGAATGATCCATATAATTCATAAAACAGCTGTTATCTTTATGATAACTATTTTAGAGGCATTAAAGATGTCACAAAACATCACTATCATATTCAATCACATGCTGGCTCATTTCTTCGATGAATTTCGTTAGTTTTGGGTCTTGAATGGAGCCTTTCGTTGTCCATCACGCTTATTGCCATTATGAGGATCAATTTTTAAAAATATTCTGAAAAAAATACTGGACTAAGAATATATTTCAATTTTATTAGATTTTCGAGATGGTTATTGACAGTTATTTTTGGAAAAATAAACTTTTAACAAAATTTAGTCCAATTATTTTCATACAAATTATATATAACATTCAATAAAATTTGAGAGAATTTCATAAGCACTTTGAACTTAAATCTTAAACAATCAATAGGTATCCTTAATACTTGATATTTTTCAATTATTCTTTCGAAATTAATTCTTGATAATAATTTTATAGAAAATGTTTGAATATCAAATACCTAATAACAATTTTTGGCCGAGATTTTCGAAAAGTGTCAAAATATAATGCGCGAGATATATTTATAATGAATAATCTATATATATATATATATATATATATATATATATATATACATGTATTACTAACCGTTGAATAGTTTCCAAAGTTCTCTTTATTTCTGGAGGGTAAACATATCAAAAAATGTAGTAAAAAAAACACATACTAAAATACCCTCAAGGAATAACTTCCCACGAATGGT
The DNA here is from genome assembly GCA_036937285.1 of Euphydryas editha. Classification (NCBI taxonomy): domain Eukaryota; kingdom Metazoa; phylum Arthropoda; class Insecta; order Lepidoptera; family Nymphalidae; genus Euphydryas; species Euphydryas editha. Next base: position 15,289,411 of record JAUPFZ010000023.1, read on the forward strand.
AATTTGTTTTTTTTTTCGATTACTACATCATACGAGCTGGAAACTTGAAAGGTTTTTACTGAAAAAAATAAAAATAAAGAGTAGAAAACTTTAAGTTATTATAAATTAATAAAATTAAATCAGGGAATTAGACCTACCTCGTATGATTAATAGGAGATTGAGAACTGTTACAGCATGATGTAATTCCTCATCTTTTACTTCTCCCTAAAATAAATGTCACAATTATAAATTCTTAAAAATAAAATTCAATAAAATTATTTACATGTAACATGCTTGTGTAGGTAATTGCAAAATTTACACCGAGACATTTTCTTTTATAAAATTTTATTTGATAAAATTTTTGATAATAAAATTTACTAAAGATTGAAGCTAGGGGGGTAGTTTTGTAAAAATGTTGATTGTATAGTTACTATTAACTTGTTATGTGCTACTAACTTATTTTGATATTGTGAGCAATGACGATTATCGGTCTGTGGATAAATCAATATTGTTTTTTATCACACCGTTAAATACTAATGTTTTTTGGTTAAGATTATTTTGTAACATAATAATAAAATAAAAAAATCTCATAATGATAAATATCTCTACAAGCATTTTTAATAGAATTTACAATCATACTCGAAGCATGATAGAATGATAATTTAAATCATGTACATTGTAATGTCCTGCTTCTTGGAGTAATTTACGGCTCACATACATATACATATATTTATATATTTTTGCATAGTACAAGTTTATTTGCTTAAATAATATATTTTTTACAATATGTACAATTCTATAAGTAACTTTGTACCGATAACTTTTGTTATTAACAAGAGACAGAGACAAGAGAACAATAATTTTAATTTTTATCAAAATTTTAAAATTGTTTAAAACTTTGAGGAACTGTAAGGAAATAAAGTATTTTCTTACAATAAAAATTTTTGCAAACGCTATGAAAAGCCTTAATAACAAAGTATATTTGATAATTGTATATAAGAATTGACATACAGAAAATTAATCAGAAACTTAAAAAAAAATTAACAAAAAAAAAAGACAAATCTTTAATTAAAAAAGTAAATTCTGTATAAGTCAATAAAAAAAATAAAAAAAAAAACTCCCAGAATATCATGGAGGGCTTTAAATTTTTTTTCTAACAAAGAAATTAGGGAAAAAATATATTAAAAAAAAAAAAATTCTACACGTAAAAAAAGGAAAAAAAAACATGTTCAATTGTTGTTTAATATTTTTAAGGAATGTTTTATTTCTTAATTAAAATAAAAAAAGAGTTTAATGCTGGTTGATTTTATTATTACTACTAATTTCAGTATACATATATCCTACGAGTTATTTGAAAAGTTCGTACGTAGCTTAATAATTGTAGCTAGGAGCATGCTATTTTTATGAAACTACCCTCATTTTGAAGCTACATTATTCATATACTAATTTTTCAAAAATTTTCAAAAATTCACATAATGATTATAATTTCACTTAAACATCGAATCAATAATTAAAAAAAAAAAACTAGTACTTTTTTTTTTGTATAAGACGAGATATAATTAAAGATAAAATAATTATAGTAGATACATGTGAAAGATTACCTCAACTTCAACTTACGTGTTTTGACGATTTTTGTTTACTATTTGATTATTTTAATGACACCACATTGCTTTATTGTAACATATTATAATACTCTTTGTAGTGTTTGTGATCTATAACCTAGTAAACATGACGTTGTCTCGGGCACACGGGTGGTGGGGTGACAGTCACGTAGTAGCCACGGGCTAGAGCGGACGTCGCTTGCGCACTGGTGTGGTAACGAGCCAATTAACGCACTTTAGTGACACGGAGTACTACATGTGGCGACGAGGTAAAAGGTCAGTGGTAAATAAAATATATTCTATATACAGTGGTAAATAAAATATATAGTGGTAAATAAATTATATATATATATAGTGGTAAATAAAAAAAATAAAAAAAAAAAAAAAGAGGAAAGAAAAAGAATAAAGGTCTAAGTATTTTATCCATTGGATATATATGGTGGGTTGTTAACCGTTATTTTTAACTTACACAAAATCATCTAGTATCATCATCTTTGTTTTGTTTATTACTGCACTTTTTAGGTCTTTTACAATGTGCCCGATGAATCATCACGTCGATACATTGCTATGCGGCAGGCAGGTATCGCGTCGGACTATTGTAAACAGTCTATCAGAGTTTTAAACTACTCGTCAAGTCGAGTTTAAATTACTAATTAACTATTATTCACTTGATGCTATGATTTTAGTAACTATAAGTTTTAATAGATTAAAATTTTGATGAATTCAATAGCTATAACGGTCCTATTAATTCTTGACCTAGTGAATATGATTTCGTGTATCATAATATCATAACGAGGTCCTTACATACTCGAAGGATTGTTTACAACCTGTACAACCACATATTTTAATTTGTATCGTGTAAGATGATTTACAAAATTTTTTGGTTAGTCCTTTCGGTGATTTAATAAATTTAATGGAGTTTTAATGCAAAATATATATTGCAATAACTATATTTATATGATAGGTAGTGTAACCGTCGTGAATTTGTAAATTGTACGTGTCTGGTGTGTGTTAGGTAGCACGAACCTACATTAAAATGTAAATCGTGCGAGATCGAGTGAATTAGGTAGTACAAACCTACATGAAATTGTAAATTGTGCGTGATTATGTGTGCCAGGTAGTACGAACCTACATGAAATTGTAAATCGTGCGTGATTATGTGTGTCAGGTAGTACGAACCTTCATGAAATTGTAAATCGTGCGTCATTATGTGTGTCAGGTAGTACGAACCTTCATGAAATTGTAAATCGTGCGTGATTATGTGTGTCAGGTAGTACGAACCTTCATGAAATTGTAAATCGTGCGTGATTATGTGTGTCAGGTAGTACGAACCTCCATGAAATTGTAAATCGTGCGTGATCGGGTGTATAAGGTTGTACAAACCTACATAAAATTGTAAATTGTACGCGTTGTGTGACTCAGGTAGTACGAACCTACATGAAATTGCGAATCGTACGTGATTGTGTAGTAGGCAACAAATGTCTATGATATTAGTTAATCGTATTTAGATGTTGGGACAAATTGATATTATATGTAGTTACGTGAACTAACTTCGGTTCCAGGTCGCCCCAAATTGATCTACTCCGAAAATGACCAACTTATTGCCAGCTCCTGAAAAGCTAGATCTAGAAGGAGACAACGCTACAGTTGCATTAAGGTGGGAACAATGGAAAAGATCTTTCAATATCTATTTGGAAGCGACAGGGATTACGGGTGAAGGAAAAAAGAGGGCAACACTTCTCCTTTTAGGAGGACCAGGGCTTCAAGAAATTGTTTACAATTTACCTGGTGCTTATGAAGAAAATTCTACAAATGAATCACAAGCGTTTAACACAGTTATTGAAAAGTTGGACGAGTATTTTCTTCCGAAGCAGAATAAAATTTATGAACGACATTTATTTCGACAAATCAAACAAGATGAAGGGGAAAAATTTGAAAAGTTTGTTGTAAAATTGAGGGACCAAGCTAGAAAATGTAAATTTAATAGCCGTGATGAGCATATAATTGATCAGATTGTGGAAAAATGTTTTTCATCAGAACTACGGAAAAAAATACTGACATTAAGAAGAAAGTCAAATGAAGTTAACACAATTAGAAGTCACAAAAAAGTTTATAACATAGAGAAAAGTTATACGAAGCACAACAATAAGAATGATAAAACGGGTGAATCGACAAGTAAATCTGGACTAAGTAGATGTAGTAGATGCGGATACAATAAGCATTCAGCGTCAAGTAAGGAATGTCCGGCAAAACGGAAAAATTGCCATGCCTGTGGCAAACCCGGGCATTTTAGTGCATTGTGTAGGTCGAGACCTCAAAAGCGAAAACTTGAAACCAAGTATAATGACGATCCTAAAATAAAAAAGAAGCGGAAGGAAGTAGACTCCGTAAACTTTGTAAATGAATCTTCTGACGAGGACCATTATGTTTTTAACATGAATGACGACGACGAAGCTACTATCGAATGTGAAATGGGTGGTGTCAAACTAAATTTGCTTATAGATTCTGGTTGTAAATTAAATTTAATTACTGAAAAGACATGGGAAGATTTAAAAAAGGAAAAAGTTCGATGTACTAATCAAATTAAGGGATCAAACAAAACCTTATATGCATACGGGAGTAAATTACCTTTGAATGTTAAAGGGTCTTTCGAAACAGACATCAAAGTGAATATGAAATCCGACCGCACTACAGTCTACGTTATTAAAGAAGGATCAAGGGATTTATTAGGAAAGGAAACTGCTATTCGTTTAGGAGTCCTTAAGTTAGGTATTGGAATAAACGAAATCACACAATCTCCTAAGCCTTTTCCAAAATTCAAGGACATACTGGTTGAGATTCCAGTGGATGAGAATTGCAAGCCTGTATCACAACCGTACCGGAGAATTCCAATTCCTATCGAAAATAAGGTTGAACGCAAAATAAAAGAGCTCCTGGACAGCGATATTATAGAAGAGGTACACGGACCTTCTCGGTGGATTTCACCTGTAGTACCTATTCTAAAAGACGACGATGACATTCGATTGTGCATAGATATGAGAAGAGCAAATTCCGCAATTATGAGGGAAAATCATCCGCTACCCTGCATGGATAATTTCTTGCCAAAAATTAAAAAAGCTCGATACTTTTCTAAACTTGATATAAAAAATGCTTTTCATCAAGTGGAGATCCATCCAAATTCAAGGCATTTGACTACATTTATAACCTCAAAAGGTTTGTATAGATACAAACGACTTATGTTCGGTATAACTTGTGCGCCAGAATTGTTTCAGAAAATAATTGAAAAGATGTTAACGGGACTGGATGGTGTAATCAATTTTATTGACGATATTTTAGTGTATGGAGAAGACGAGAAGCAACATGATACGCGGCTATCCAGAGTTTTGGATGTTTTAAAAGAAAATAATGTTTTGTTGAACGAAAGCAAGTGTATATACAAAGTGCATAAGATCAGCTTCCTCGGACACGAACTGACACGAGATGGAGTTAAACCGCTTAAGAAATATATAACCAGTATCGCTGAATTTAGAACACCTAAGACAGTTGAGGAACTTCAAAGTTTTCTAGGTCTAGTAAACTACATTAATAAATGGCTGCCGAATCTGTCAACAATGACAGAACCTTTGAAGCAATTATTGAGAAGGAAATCTGGGAAAAAGGCAAACATAGAAGATGTATGGAAAGATGAACAGGACCGAGCATTTCAGAGTCTGAAGCAAGCACTTAGTAAGATGCCCACACTGGGATACTACGATGTTAATGACGAAACACAGGTTATTGCTGACGCGAGCCCGGTAGGGTTGGGGGCTGTGTTAATACAAAATGATAACAGAGGGCCTAGGATCATTGCGTATGGTAACCGCACCTTGAATGAATTGGAACGAAAATATAGCCAAACAGAAAAAGAGGCACTTGCCTTGGTTTGGGCCGTAGAGCATTTTAAGATTTTTCTGTTTGGAAAAACATTTGATCTAATTACTGATCATAAACCATTAGAGTTTTTATTTGGACAGAAGTCGAAACCATGTGCACGCGTTGAACGATGGGTTCTACGTCTACAAGCTTTTCGATACAATATTAAATACAGACCTGGTAAAGTTAATATAGCCGATCCTTTGTCGAGACTTTGTGAATATCACAGTGTTCCTCCGGGAAATATTGAGGATTGTGTACAGCAGATAGTAGAACAGTCTAGACCTTGCGCTATTCCCATGGAAATCCTATCAGAATACTCCGGACGAGATCAAGAAATCAAAAACGTAAAAAGAGGAATGTACAATAAAGATTGGGATGATTCGGTCAAAGGATACAAAATTTTTGAAAATGAGCTTTGTTTCTACGATAAAATATTACTAAGAGGCAACAAAATTGTAATTCCTAAAGAACTCAGAAAAAGAGTATTGGATGCTGCACACGAAGGCCACCCAGGGATAGTGTCCATGAAAAGCCGACTGAGATCAAAAGTTTGGTGGCCAAGGATAGACAAGGACGCTGAATTAAGGGTAAAAGCGTGTAAAGGATGTACTCTTGTTGGGTTACCAAGCCACCCTGTACCCATGAAACGACGTGATCTCCCCACGGCTCCATGGATTGATGTTGCAATAGATCTATTAGGTCCCCTGCCAAGCAACAACTACTTGCTAGTAGTTATTGATTATTACAGCAGGTATAAAGAGATAAAATTTACTAAAACAATCACCAGTTTGCAAATAATTAGGCTTTTAAAAGAAATATTCAGTCGTCTCGGATATCCCTCATCAATCAACAGCAGACAACGGTCGACAATTTGTTAGTGAAGAATTCAAGGAATATTGCCGACAATGCAATATAAAACTATTCAACACAATACCTTACTGGCCTCAGCAAAATGGAGAGGTCGAGAGGCAAAATAGGGACATATTAAAAAGATTAAAAATAAGTCACCTACAAAAAGAAGATTTAAAGGAGAGTGTGTGGGAGTACTTAATGATGTATAACTCAACCCCACATTCCGTGACAGGGAAGACGCCTACAGAACTTTTCTTCAGTAGACAGAATAGGGATAAGATACCTTCTTTACTGCACAAAGATAATGAGATATATGATTCTGAAGTAAGAGACAAAGATAAAATGGAGAAGGAGAAAGGAAAAGAGTATGGAGACAGGAAACGGCACGCCGAGTACCCAACACTTTTGGAAGGGGATAAAGTATATATTAAAGATATGGAAAAAAGAAATAAGTTATCAACCACCTTTAAACCGACACCTCATGTCGTAGAACATTCAGACGGTGGAGACGTAGTTGTACGGAATGAGGAAACGGGCCAAAAACTTAGACGAAACGTAATTCACTTGAAGAGAGTAGAAGGTGAATGGAAAGTTCAGAGTGAAGACCAAAGTAGTGGATCAAATCAAAATGAATAAGAAATTTATTGTGTAACCTTGTGTAATTGTGTAACTGTAGGGTTGATTATGTTGTAATCAAATTCCTCCTTGATTATTAAATTTATGATAAGGAAGGGATGTAGTGTTTGTGATCTATAACCTAGTAAACATGACGTTGTCTCGGGCACACGGGTGGTGGGGTGACAGTCACGTAGTAGCCACGGGCTAGAGCGGACGTCGCTTGCGCACTGGTGTGGTAACGAGCCAATTAACGCACTTTAGTGACACGGAGTACTACACTCTTCTTCTTCAGGTACTATCCATAATTAAATAATTATCTTATATTCGGTTAGGCGTTACAATTAAAATGCTGACTAGACTTATGGAGGGTATAATTCGACTGCTAGTCGCGCTAACTGACCAATCATCGACGAAATTCGGAGCGTCAGTGCGTCAGTGCCATAGATGATATATTATTATAGATAATAATACCTCTATGATCAGTACTCAGCGTGCAGTTTCACGGTCATATCTAATGGCTGATTATGGAGGGTACAGGTAAAGAGCACACTCTGGTATGTCTATTTTACACAAAAAGTTCAACAAAATAGCATTATTTAATTAAAAGTCTAAAAAATGGATTTTATCGCGTTTATTTAAAGTTACTGTTTAACAATATTTAATTTAAATTATTTCCCGACGTTTCGGACCCTTTACAGCGTCCATGATCTCGGGGGACTGAGGTGGTGGGTGTCCGAATAATGAATCAATTGTTACGTACCCCGCTTTTTATACAATTATAAATTATTACTTTTGACCGTTCCTATTCACACAGAATGAACTTGTTGTGTCTGGAAGTCGTGCTGTGTTCTTATTTTCCTTGGGTTCAATTAATTTCCTAGATGTACTTATAATCAGGAATCCCGATCATAGTTTAAGCCATTAAGTATTTGAACGGTGCTTCTCACCACCATCCTAGACAACTCTCTGGCGTTGGTTTGTCTCTGTTTCAGAGAGCTCACGGGATCTGTGACGAGAAACACCTGGACTCAGAGCTACAGCACATCAAGCAGGTACTGCGAGACAACAAGCTCCGAGCACCGCGTCAGCGTCACAGATCCCGGAGGAAGAGGTCTGCCACAGTTGAGCGCCAGCCAGCCGTACTACCATATGTTAAATATTGTTAAACAGTAACTTTAAATAAACGCGATAAAATCCGTTTTTTAGACTCTTAATGAAATGAATAAAATTCGCGTAAATATAAGAGAACAAAATAGCATTAAATAAATGGGGACGCGGATGGTGTAATGGAGGGTATGATCTGAACTTAACAGTGTTAGATCACTTGACGTTGATTAAGTGGAAATAGGTATAATGTCAAGTATTCTCATAGACTTGATTAGTTGGTAATTGAAAGTTAAACGGCTAGCGAAGTAAATAAATTATCTAACCTAAAAACGGTCTCTGGTACAGCAACTCCATCTTTATATTTTAAGCCTTGAGGATATTTAGGGAACAATTTTTGTAACACGGAGATTGTGCTTCTTACCTCTATATATATACTCTCTCTCTATATATATACGGACATATGTTTAACATGTATCAATTTACAAGGACAGCCTCTTTTTCAATAGTGGTGAAGGTCGGGACCCTTTTTCGTTTTAGGAAGTGACTATTCATACCATCTAAGTATTATATATTAGTTAAAAAATATTAATTCATTTATTCCTTTTTTTATTGTTAGGTTGTTAGGTTTTTTTGATGTGATAACTTCTTAACGGAGGGTAAACCGCTTCCTTACGTAAAACGTAACGACGCCAGTTTGTTTAAATCTATAATATAAAAATTAGTCGGGTTTTGCTTCCTGACGCTATAATTCCAGAACGCACGAACCGATTTCCACGGTTTTGCATTCGTTGGAAAGGTCTCGGGCTCCGTGAGGTTTATAGCAAACAAAATTCAGGAAACATTTCAACAGAAAAGCAGGAAAACAGGGAAAATCATTTTTCACATACAGCGCCATATTTGATACATAGCATGTACTACAAATCAATCCATCTGGTGGCGAAACGAGGTATAAAAAAATCTTTTTGTTTTTTAAATGGTTAAAAAGAAATTAAACGGATAAAGATCGTAATTTTTTCATAGTGTAAAATGATGAATTTCTTTTTTTTTTTGTATATTGAGAATAGGAATATTTATACAGATTAAAATTCAAAAATTATTATTTTTAATATATATAAAAAATATATTAATAATTTTTTTTCTGTTTAAGATGTTACTTTACTTTTATCTTATTATTATTATTTACTAGATTATTACTTACTAGATATTTATTGAAAAAAAAAAATCTCAATCAAGATTCGAACTCGGACATTGTCTTGTTACCCTCAAGCTCTTTAAATACTCGTCAAACTTCTAATTGCAGATTATTTAGAAACCTCGCTCGAAAATTTAACTTAATAAAATAATTAATAACACTCTAAATAGCAAATTGAGTTTAGAAATTACTTTATTATCAAAAATGATTAAAATAATTAGTAAAGCAAAGTCGATTGTTTTTTCAAGTAAGCAATACAAAAACTAGTTTTTACAAATATGTATAATAAAAATGAAGAAGTGAGTACATATACGTAAGAAAGTTTTAATAAACCGCCGCCGCCGCGTGATTTTGCTTCGAAAAGACCGAAGCTAGCGCCAAAAATGATAGAAGTATTTTTTTGTAAAATAAAACTCGTTTGTCGAAAGTAGTCGAGCTCGAATTGTAGTAAATTGAATTACAGGCGATACTTATAAATCTGAAAATCTTTTAATAGGAAAGTAACAAGCTGGTCGTAAAATTACAACTTGTGACTGAAAAACACTCATTTTTTGATAAAATTAAAATGCACTGTGTAATAATAACTTCTTTCTAGTTTCAATAGCAATATTTTTTTTGTAATTTTACACAGAATTGTAGTAAACCGAATTAAAAATGAAGTTCGTAAATTTGAAAAGCTTTAAATTAGAAACTGAAAATCGGTTTTGTCAGATTACTTATAATGTTTAATTCGCATACATTGTTTTGTAATTTTCCTTATAATTTGTTTTGTAAAACGAATGTAATATTACAAATTTTTTAACAGTGTATCGTCCATATGGTTTTTAAGTATGTTCTTTAAATAAATTTTACAATCGCGCTTATTACACGATACTGCCATTCGTTTAGCAACCTCTTAAAGTTTAAACTACGTTGTAATTAACGTTGTAAATTATAAAAGATTTTTTTTTTAAATTGCATGTCTTTAGAATTTTATATTTAAATGTTCAATGTTCTTTGTATTTTAAACAATAATTAGTTGACGAATAAATCTATCTTTAACCTATCAACATAATGTTAATCAGTCACGAACGCTTAATTTTATTTAGTACTAACTTTCGCCCTCATACATTTACACAAATAAACAAACGGACAGACGTCTGTTAATTTCGTTTTCATAATGTCGGGTAAGATGTTAATTTTGTTTTCATAATTTCAGGTAAGAATTCGTATGCATATAATTAAATTTATCGAGTAATACAAATAAAACCAAAATAAGTAAAAATAATACCAAAATAACTAAAACTACAATCCTATTTTACAATAAAAAAATAAAAAAAAAACAATTCTAATACGACTGAAATTAAAATAAAAGTTACTGAACTAAGTAATTAATCGCTTCGAGAATCTAATTAGCTATAAGAAAAACCTTAAAATGAACACAACCGTCTTTTTTTTTACGCTAGGAAATGCATTTACGCATCCCGCCGCCTGAAGGCGACGGGTATGTGGGACTGGCTGACACGGCAGAACGTGCCAGAATACCGCACTAAAGCCCAGCGGTGCCCTCATCTTCGTAGTGGGGCGTCACGAGATCGCTTTCGCATGCAACCGTGACGCTCCGACGGTTGGCCGGTCTATGTGGGCCGCCTTCGCCTATAGAGCGCTCGCGGGCACCGTGAGCGCTCTATTTCCCTGGTGGCGAGTGGAAGGATAATAGGTGCCTCTCCCACTCTATTGCAGAGGGTGAAGGAGCGCGTAACGGCGTCTCCTTCCCCCCAGTCGTCTCCTGCGGAGCGAGTTAGCGTTAGCGTCTGCTTCACGCTGCCGCTTCGCGGGAACACAACCGTCTATGACATCTGCCCTAACGTGCGTGTCTGCCTACGTTCGGTTCACACACTCGGAAATAGCGCGTCAATACTTGGACCAGCCATCTACCTCCGCCTTGCGCACCGTGCTAATTTCTCACGAAAATAAGGTCGTAAGCGCCGTGGTTAGGGCGTTACTTACGCGTTTTCTCGTGATCATTTTGAAACTATGTTATATTATGGTCAAATTACACAAAATCTTTATAAATTGTAGCCTACGTGTTATTCTGATGTATATGCTATATTACTGTAAAGTTTAATCTAAATTCATTCAGTAGTTTTCGCGTGAAGGAGTAACAAAGTCACGTAGTCATTCGTTTCGAATATAAGTGGTGAGCTTAAAAGGAACTAGACGGAGGGTAATGAGATACTGCCCGTGACGGCTGACAGATGACACATGGCTTCACAGCAGTCTCGTCGTGATCACGGATCAAGTAACTGGTACGAAATATCAACAAAAATTGTGAAAAAACTATAGCGTGGTATGTACTCGTTTTTATACTTAAAAAAATAAACTGTTTGACAACTGCGAGTTTAAGCCTAAAAAAGTTAATTCCTGCACTAATAATTTAATGTAAAATTATTTATTATAAGATATAATTATGTATATTATACTAACCGTTATATAGTTTCTAAAGTTCCTATTTCCGGAGGGTAAACATATCCAAAAATGTAGTTAAACAAAAAACATACTAAAATACTATCAGTGAATGACTTCTCACGAATGTTTTTTTTTTTTCATTACTACATCATACAAGTTGAAATCTTGCAAGGTATTTCCTGAAAAATAAAAAATAAAATTTAAAAATAAAATAAAATAAAATAAAATTATGTTATTATAAATGAATAAAATTAAATCAGGGTAAATAGACCTACCTCGTATAATTAAGAGCTGTCATGTGAGGAATTTCAGGGTTACTTTATAATTTGGGTATGTCGACCCTAAATGGGTGATTTTATCCGATTTTAGACATCTATTTATTTATTTATTTATTTATTTAACCAGTTAAGCCAGCAATTTACAATTGCTAAACTTGTCACTACACATTAACAAAAGATTTTTTTTCTCTCTTTATTTGGGACAAAAAACAGTCTTACAATAGATTTTTAGTTTTAAGATTTAACAAACACAAAAAAGAAAAACATAAAAAACATACTTAATAGATTTTAAAATATTAGAAATTCTAATGTTCAAATAGCGCAAAAAAAATAACAACTATAAATATTTAAGTATCAGAAAGAAAGCAATTAACTAATATAAATAATTAACAATACTCTAATTAAGAGTTTATTGTACGAGATCGGGTCGGTGAGCCCAACAGCAGTTAAAAAATTCTTTTCTATTATGATTATACACGATAGATTTCGTTTGTGTTGATTATTTTGACAAATACAGTAGGTAACAAAACTAGTATAAACTCGAGAAGAAATGATTAAATTGGAACTCAAAAGTTTTCGACTTATATATTATACTTCATTTATTAGGCCCAGGTACATGCATACATAATAAAATCCCAAAAACGATTTTATAAATACCTGTAAATAAATTTATAGTCTGTATTAAAAAAATATTAAGGGCTAAAGCATATTAGTCTGTAATAGATTTTTACAATGACAAATGTGTGGATTTATTGGTATTGTCTTTCATGCGGGACATGGAATGACTGAATCGTTAACAATTGAAATCCTTAACATTGACTTTCTCTTTTAAAGAGTAACTGTTTAAGTCTCTTACCGATTTTTGAAAATCTACTTCTGGAATCAGTGGTATATGCACAATAATTATAAATAATACGTGGGCACCCAAGCTTCTAATGGACCATGTGATATCGTTGATTGGTACACGGTGAAATAACGATGAAGGATGGCCTGCTAAGGAGAGATGTAAATATACATGGAAAAAAGGGTTTCCCGCGAGTAGTATATGGGCAAATATCGATAAAGCATTGCTAGCTGAAGAGACAGCTCAATACTCTCGGAACAGTGTTACTGCCCCGATTGGTGAAAGTTCAATCAACAGTGTAGGACCAATTACTGAGAAAACAGCCCACGTTTCATGGAATACTATTCCCCCCCCCCCCAATGTTAAAAATCCAATCAATGATAAAAAAAATATTGCTAAGGATCAGTGTTACTTCTCCGATTGATACAAATTCAATCATTGATATAGGATCGATTCCTAAAGAGATGATGGATCAACACAATGATAAATCATTGTGCTCGGATTGTTCCGGAATAAAATGTAAATACAAAACTGCGACTGCGAATGATTACACTTGCAGAGTGAACTACGAGTACGACCGGTTTAAAGCACCTCCGGCGTCGTCACTTCCGAGACCGAAGTGGACGGAAACGGATGATGAATAGAGTATCAAATCGTCGACACCGATTAAAAAAAGACCCATATAAAAACGTTGTGGCCTGACTCAATTCACACCGTATTGATAAAGATAAAGAATCGATTTCTAAAGGGACATCCCTACTTTCCTTGAACGGCGTTATTCCACCGAGTAATAAAAAGCACATCAACTATGAAGAATCAATGGCTAAAAATACCTCCCTATTCCCAAGGAATGGTGTAATTTCCCCGATTCGTACAAGGTCAGTCGACACTGAGGAATTCATTACTGATGAGACATGTCGACGTTTCCCTCGACTAGTGCGAGTACATGTTCAAACGATGAAATCCGATACTCACGGAACTGTGTAACTCCCCCGATTGGCACGAGGTCAATCCACAGGGTAGCATCAATTGCTAATGCAACAGTTCACGTCTCATGAAACAGTGCTATTCCACTGAATCATAAAGATAATAATGTTTCAATGGATTGATGAGAGTTATCCGATTGCTAGTGACATCTCATCATCATTCCTATTCTCTTTCAATCCGAATCCCTATGACACTCACTTACTTTAAATGTTCAATGATTTTTTTGTGTGTAATATTACTTAATATGTTTTTTTTTTGGAATACTGCCATTAACCTCTTAAAATTTTCAACAATGTAACAGTTGAAAGCGATTTTTTTCTTGTAATTTTTTATTATTATTGCTTGTTTAATTTCTGAGAATTTTATTATATTTAAATGGTCAATGACTGTTTGCATCGAAATATATCAATCAGTTAACGATTATATATTTAATGGACATAATTGTTATTTTATTATGACCTGTTAAATACCCACGAAATTTAATAAGATCCTAATAATTATCATTTTTTTTTTGTATTTAAGTGTTTAATTTATATTATCTTGTAAATTTTAAATAGTAACTTTTTTTTTTCTTGAAATGTGGACGAAAAAGTCATAATAATTCTCACTGATAGTGACATTTTAAATTTAATGAAATAATCGCTAATCATTTGCTGAGAAGATATCACAAAATTTATCGAACCGGATGATTGCGCCGATTGGTACACTGTCAAATATCGGTAAATGATCGCCTGTTGAGGAGAGATCCGAATATCCTTTAATCCATAATTATAATTTTAATATCAAGCGCTTTGGCTCGTGACATATGTATGTTTTAATTTTTTATATGTAATATATTAAAATGGGAACTAAAAGTTACGTCTTTTTATATTTAATTAAAATTCAATTAATAAAGATTTAAAGCACTTGCGGTGTCGTCACTTCCTAGACCTAAAAAAACGGAAACGAATGACAAAGAGAGTATGAAATCGTAGATACCGGATAAAAAAGACCCATATACAAATGTTGTGGCCTGGCTCAATTCATAAAAAATTGACAAAGATAAAGAATTGATTGCTAAGGGGACATCCCTACTCTCCTTGAACGGCGTTATTCAACCGTGTGATAAATTTACGATGAAGAATCAATGACTAAGAAGTCATGCCTATTTCCAAGGAATGGTGCGATTCCTCTGATTCGTACTAGATCAGTCGACACTGAGGAATCCATTGCTGATGAGACATATCGATCAAAACATACGTTTCCTTCGACTAGTACAAGTACATGTTCAAACGACGAAATCTGATACTCGCGGAACCGTGTGACTCCCCCGATTGGCACAAGGTCAATCAACGGGGTAGCATCAATTGCTAAGGAAACAGGCCATGTCTCATAAAACAATTCTATTTCCCCGAACCAGAAAAAGACAGTGAAGGATGAAACGACAATTACTAAGGATACATTCCTGTTCTCATGGACCAGTGTGACTTCCCCGATTGATACAAATTCAATTAACGATGAAGAATCGATTTCTAAGGAGATATCATCATCCTTATTCTCATTCAATCCGAATTCCGATGACAATCAAACGCCTACAATAGCGTCTGCCATAAATAATACAACAAAATATGACATCTACTTTTAAAAGTTACAACGAACGCGTTTGCAGTACGATGCGGTGGAACACCCGTAATGTGAAATACATAGGATATTTATTACTCTTAAAATTAATTTTAAAATTGCGCTCATAACATTATACTGCCATTCGTTTGGCAACCTCTTGAGGTTTTCGACGATGTAACAGTTGAAAGCGATGGTTTTTTTTGTTATTATTTTATTATTATTATTGCGTGTTCAATTCCTGAGAATTTTATTATATTTAAATGGTCAATGATTTTTTGTATCGAAATATATCAATAAGTTAAAGAGTGCATATTTTATGGACATTACGGTTATTTTATTATGACGTGTTAACTATCAACGAAATTTAATAAGATCCTAATAATTATCATTTTTTTAAATTTGAATTTAAGTGTTTAATATTAATATTATAAAGTAATATTTTTCTTTATAACTTTTTGTTTCTTGAAATGTGTACGAAAACGTCATAATCATTCTCACTGATAGTGACATTTTAAATTTAATGAAATAATCGCTAATCATTTGCTGAAAAGATATCACAAAATTTAACGAACCAGATGATTGCCCCGATTAGTACACTGTCAAATATCAGTAAGCGATCGCCTGCTGAGGAGAGATCCGAATATCCTTTAATCCATAATTATAATTTTAATATCAAGCGCTTTGGCTCGTGACATATGTATGTTTTAATTTTTTATATGTAATATATTAAAATGGGAAGTAAAAGTTACGTCTTTTTATATTTAATTAAAATTCAATTAATAAAGATTTAAAGCACTTGCGGTGTCGTCACTTCCTAGACCTAAAAAAACGGAAACGAATGACAAAGAGAGTATGAAATCGTAGATACCGGATAAAAAAGACCCATATACAAATGTTGTGGCCTGGCTCAATTCATAAAAAATTGACAAAGATAAAGAATTGATTGCTAAGGGGACATCCCTACTCTCCTTGAACGGCGTTATTCAACCGTGTGATAAATTTACGATGAAGAATCAATGACTAAGAAGTCATGCCTATTTCCAAGGAATGGTGCGATTCCTCTGATTCGTACTAGATCAGTCGACACTGAGGAATCCATTGCTGATGAGACATATCGATCAAAACATACGTTTCCTTCGACTAGTACAAGTACATGTTCAAACGACGAAATCTGATACTCGCGGAACCGTGTGACTCCCCCGATTGGCACAAGGTCAATCAACGGGGTAGCATCAATTGCTAAGGAAACAGGCCATGTCTCATAAAACAATTCTATTTCCCCGAACCAGAAAAAGACAGTGAAGGATGAAACGACAATTACTAAGGATACATTCCTGTTCTCATGGATCAGTGTGACTTCCCCGATTGATACAAATTCAATTAACGATGAAGAATCGATTTCTAAGGAGATATCATCATCCTTATTCTCATTCAATCCGAATTCCGATGACAATCAAACGCCTACAATAGCGTCTGCCATAAATAATACAACAAAATATGACATCTACTTTTAAAAGTTACAACGAACGCGTTTGCAGTACGATGCGGTGGAACACCCGTAATGTGAAATACATAGGATATTTATTACTCTTAAAATTAATTTTAAAATTGCGCTCATAACATTATACTGCCATTCGTTTGGCAACCTCTTGAGGTTTTCGACGATGTAACAGTTGAAAGCGATGGTTTTTTTTGTTATTATTTTATTATTATTATTGCGTGTTCAATTCCTGAGAATTTTATTATATTTAAATGGTCAATGATTTTTTGTATCGAAATATATCAATAAGTTAAAGAGTGCATATTTTATGGACATTACGGTTATTTTATTATGACGTGTTAACTATCAACAAAATTTAATAAGATCCTAATAATTATCATTTTTTTAAATTTGAATTTAAGTGTTTAATATTAATATTATAAAGTAATATTTTTCTTTATAACTTTTTGTTTCTTGAAATGTGTACGAAAACGTCATAATCATTCTCACTGATAGTGACATTTTAAATTTAATGAAATAATCGCTAATCATTTGCTGAAAAGATATCACAAAATTTAACGAACCAGATGATTGCCCCGATTAGTACAGTGTCAAATATCAGTAAGCGATCGCCTGCTGAGGAGAGATCCGAATATCCTTTAATCCATAATTATAATTTTAATATCAAGCGCTTTGGCTCGTGACATATGTATGTTTTAATTTTTTATATGTAATATATTAAAATGGGAAGTAAAAGTTACGTCTTTTTATATTTAATTAAAATTCAATTAATAAAGATTTAAAGCACTTGCGGTGTCGTCACTTCCTAGACCTAAAAAAACGGAAACGAATGACAAAGAGAGTATGAAATCGTAGATACCGGATAAAAAAGACCCATATACAAATGTTATGGCCTGGCTCAATTCATAAAAAATTGACAAAGATAAAGAATTGATTGCTAAGGGGACATCCCTACTCTCCTTGAACGGCGTTATTCAACCGTGTGATAAATTTACGATGAAGAATCAATGACTAAGAAGTCATGCCTATTTCCAAGGAATGGTGCGATTCCTCTGATTCGTACTAGATCAGTCGACACTGAGGAATCCATTGCTGATGAGACATATCGATCAAAACATACGTTTCCTTCGACTAGTACAAGTACATGTTCAAACGACGAAATCTGATACTCGCGGAACCGTGTGACTCCCCCGATTGGCACAAGGTCAATCAACGGGGTAGCATCAATTGCTAAGGAAACAGGCCATGTCTCATAAAACAATTCTATTTCCCCGAACCAGAAAAAGACAGTGAAGGATGAAACGACAATTACTAAGGATACATTCCTGTTCTCATGGATCAGTGTGACTTCCCCGATTGATACAAATTCAATTAACGATGAAGAATCGATTTCTAAGGAGATATCATCATCCTTATTCTCATTCAATCCGAATTCCGATGACAATCAAACGCCTACAATAGCGTCTGCCATAAATAATACAACAAAATATGACATCTACTTTTAAAAGTTACAACGAACGCGTTTGCAGTACGATGCGGTGGAACACCCGTAATGTGAAATACATAGGATATTTATTACTCTTAAAATTAATTTTAAAATTGCGCTCATAACATTATACTGCCATTCGTTTGGCAACCTCTTGAGGTTTTCGACGATGTAACAGTTGAAAGCGATGTTTTTTTTTGTTATTATTTTATTATTATTATTGCGTGTTCAATTCCTGAGAATTTTATTATATTTAAATGGTCAATGATTTTTTGTATCGAAATATATCAATAAGTTAAAGAGTGCATATTTTATGGACATTACGGTTATTTTATTGTGACGTGTTAACTATCAACGAAATTTAATAAGATCCTTATAATTATCATTTTTTTAAATTTGAATTTAAGTGTTTAATATTAATATTATAAAGTAATATTTTTCTTTATAACTTTTTGTTTCTTGAAATGTGTACGAAAACGTCATAATCATTCTCACTGATAGTGACATTTTAAATTTAATGAAATAATCGCTAATCATTAGCTGAAAAGATATCACAAAATTTAACGAACCAGATGATTGCCCCGATTAGTACACTGTCAAATATCAGTAAGCGATCGCCTGCTGAGGAGAGATCCGAATATCCTTTAATCCATAATTATAATTTTAATATCAAGTGCTTTGGCTCGTGACATATGTATGTTTTAATTTTTTATATGTAATATATTAAAATGGGAACTAAAAGTTACGTCTTTTTATATTTAATTAAAATCCAATTAATAAAGATTTAAAGCACTTGCGGTGTCGTCACTTCCTAGACCTAAAAAAACGGAAACGAATGACAAAGAGAGTATGAAATCGTAGATACCGGATAAAAAAGACCCATATACAAATGTTGTGGCCTGGCTCAATTCATACAAAATTGACAAAGATAAAGAATCGATTGCTAAGGGGACATCCCTACTCTCCTTGAACGGCGTTATTCAACCGTGTGATAAATTTACGATGAAGAATCAATGACTAAGAAGTCATGCCTATTTCCAAGGAATGGTGCGATTCCTCTGATTCGTACTAGATCAGTCGACACTGAGGAATCCATTGCTGATGAGACATATCGATCAAAACATACGTTTCCTTCGACTAGTACAAGTACATGTTCAAACGACGAAATCTGATACCCGCGGAACCGTGTGACTCCCCCGATTGGCACAAGGTCAATCAACGGGGTAGCATCAATTGCTAAGGAAACAGGCCATGTCTCATAAAACAATTCTATTTCCCCGAACCAGAAAAAGACAGTGAAGGATGAAACGACAATTACTAAGGATACATTCCTGTTCTCATGGATCAGTGTGACTTCCCCGATTGATACAAATTCAATTAACGATGAAGAATCGATTTCTAAGGAGATATCATCATCCTTATTCTCATTCAATCCGAATTCCGATGACAATCAAACGCCTACAATAGCGTCTGCCATAAATAATACAACAAAATATGACATCTACTTTTAAAAGTTACAACGAACGCGTTTGCAGTACGATGCGGTGGAACACCCGTAATGTGAAATACATAGGATATTTATTACTCTTAAAATTAATTTTAAAATTGCGCTCATAACATTATACTGCCATTCGTTTGGCAACCTCTTGAGGTTTTCGACGATGTAACAGTTGAAAGCGATGTTTTTTTTGTTATTATTTTATTATTATTATTGCGTGTTCAATTCCTGAGAATTTTATTATATTTAAATGGTCAATGATTTTTTGTATCGAAATATATCAATAAGTTAAAGAGTGCATATTTTATGGACATTACGGTTATTTTATTGTGACGTGTTAACTATCAACGAAATTTAATAAGATCCTTATAATTATCATTTTTTTAAATTTGAATTTAAGTGTTTAATATTAATATTATAAAGTAATATTTTTCTTTATAACTTTTTGTTTCTTGAAATGTGTACGAAAACGTCATAATCATTCTCACTGATAGTGACATTTTAAATTTAATGAAATAATCGCTAATCATTAGCTGAAAAGATATCACAAAATTTAACGAACCAGATGATTGCCCTGATTAGTACACTGTCAAATATCAGTAAGCGATCGCCTGCTGAGGAGAGATCCGAATATCCTTTAATCCATAATTATAATTTTAATATCAAGTGCTTTGGCTCGTGACATATGTATGTTTTAATTTTTTATATGTAATATATTAAAATGGGAACTAAAAGTTACGTCTTTTTATATTTAATTAAAATCCAATTAATAAAGATTTAAAGCACTTGCGGTGTCGTCACTTCCTAGACCTAAAAAAACGGAAACGAATGACAAAGAGAGTATGGAATCGTAGATACCGGATAAAAAAGACCCATATACAAATGTTGTGGCCTGGCTCAATTCATACAAAATTGACAAAGATAAAGAATCGATTGCTAAGGGGACATCCCTACTCTCCTTGAACGGCGTTATTCAACCGTGTGATAAATTTACGATGAAGAATCAATGACTAAGAAGTCATGCCTATTTCCAAGGAATGGTGCGATTCCTCTGATTCGTACAAGATCAATCGACACTCAGGAATCCGTTACTGATGAGACATATCGATCAAAACATACGTTTCCCTCGACTAGTGCAAGTACCTACATATTCAAACGATGAAATCCGATACTCGCGGAACCGTGTAACTCCCCCGATTGGCACGAGGTCAATCAACGGGGTAGCATCAATTGCTAATGCAACAGTCCACGTCTCATGAAACAGTGCTATTCCACTGAATCATAAAAAAAAATCAACGAAGGAATGACGATTCCGAAGTATACATCAATGTTTAAATACATTGATGAGTGTTACCCGATTGCTAATGAGATCTCATCATCATCCCTATTCTCTTTCAATCCGAATTCCGATGACACTTTCTTATTTTAAATGTTCAATTTTTTTTTATGTTTAATATTACTTAAGAAATACATTTTTTTTTGAATTGGTACGAAAAAGTCATAATCATTCTCACTGATAGTGACATTTTAAATTTATAGAAATAATTGCTAATAAGTCGTTTGCTGAAAATATATTCCAAAACTTATCGAATCGGATGATTGCCCCGATTGGTACATTGTCAGCTAACGATCAAGGGTCACCTGCTGAGGAGAGATCCGAATATTCATTAATCCGTAATTATAATTTTAATACCCACTACTTTGGATCGTGACATACATATTTTTTTATAAGTAATATTTTAAAACAGGATATAAGAGTTACGTCCTTTTGTACTTATTTAAAATTCAGCAGAATGAACTACGACCGAAATAAAGAACCTCCAGCGTCGTCACTTCCTAGACCGAAGTGGACGGAAACGTATGACGAATAGAGTATCAAATCGTCGACACCAATTAAAAAAGACCCATATATATATGTCGTGGCCTGACTCAATTCATACCGTATTGATAAAGATGAAGAATCGATTTCTAAGTGGACATCCCTGTTCTCCTTGAACGGCGTTATTCAACTGTGTGATAAATCAACGATGAAGAATCAATGAATAAGAAAACATTCCTATTCCCAAGGAATGGTGCGATTCCTCCGATTCGTACAAGATCAGTCGACACTGAGGAATCCATTACTGATGAGTCATATCGATACAAACATAATATGTTTCCCTCGACTAGTACGAGTATGTACTGGTCGTTTAAACATGTGTTCAAACGACGAAATCAAATACTCATGGAACAGTGTCATTCTTCCGATTGGCACGAGGTCAATCAACGGTGTAGCATCAATTGTCAAGGAAACAGTTTACGTCTCATGTAATAGTGCTATTTCACTGAATCATAAAAAAAACAACGACGAAATAACGATTTCGAAGTTTACATCGATGTTTAAATGGATCGGTGAGAGTTACCCGATTGATAGTGAGATCTCGTCATCATCCCTATTCTCATTCAATCCGAATTCCAATGACACTCAATTAATTTAAATGTTATTTTTTTTTTGTGTGTTATTAATATTATACTTAACAATATTTTTATGACTTTTTTTGGAATTGGTACAAAAAAGTCATAATAATTTTCACTGATAGTGACATTTTAAATTTATTGAAATAATCGCTATTAAGTCGTTTGCTGAAAATATATCTTAAAACTTATCGAATCGGATGATTGCCCCGACTGGTACATTGTCACCTAACGATGAAGGATCGCCTGCTGAGGAGGGATCCGAATATCTATTAATCCATAATTATAATTTAAATAGCCACTGCTTTGGCTCGTGATATATGTATCTTTGAATTTTTTGTAAATTATATACTAAAACTGGATCTAAAAGTAAATCTTTTTATACTTAATTAAAATTCAGCAGAGTGAACTACGACCGATTGAAAGCACTTCCGGCGTCGTCACTTCCTAGAACTAAGTGAACGGAAACGAATGACGAAGAGAGTATCAAATCGTCGATACCGGATAAAAAGGACCCATATACAAATGTTGTGGTCTAACTCAATTCATACCAAATTGACAAAGATAAAGAATCGATTGGTAAGGGGACATCCCTACTTTCCTTGAACGGCGTTATTCCACCGAGTGATAAAAAACATATCAACGATTAAGAATCGCTAACTAAGAAGACATCCTTATTCCCAAAGAATGGTGTGATTCCCCTGATTCGTATAAGGTCAGTCGACGCCGAGGAATCCATTGCTAATGAGACATCTCGATATTCATTAAAACATACGTTTTCCTCGACTGGTTAATGTTCAAACAACGATGAAAGATCGCTTTCTGAGGTGTGATCCCGATGCTCACGGAACCATGTGATGCCACCGGTTGGCACGAGGTCAATCAACGGTGTAGCATTAATTGCTAGGGAAACACCCCACGTCTTATGAAACAGTGCTATTACCATGTTCAACAAGACGGTGCCACAAGTCACACAGCCACCGAAACAATTAATTTATTGCAAACCAAATGTCCCGATCGTGACAATTACAGAGTGATCAGCTGTAAAGTGGCCAGCCAGATCATGTGATTTACCACCGCTGAATTATTTTTTATGGGTTAATGTAAAAGACAGCGTCTATACGAACCCAATCGAATCGATTGCAGCCTTAAAAGTCAAAATTCGTGAAGTGATTAACGAAATAGACCCACCATCTTACCAAAAAGTGATTAAAAACTTTGATAAAGAATCTAAATCTGTAATCGTGGTTGTGGTTGACATTTATCAGATATCATTTTTCATTCGTAATTGCCAAACCTTACTTTTTTTCGATACAATAAAAATTTGAATTATAGTCACCTAAATTTGTTTTGTTTTGATTTAAAAAACAAAGTTCTCGTTGTAAAACCCTTTACCAAACACTTCATACTTTTCAGACCACAATCGATCGTGATATTATGCAGATATTCAACTAAAATTATATGAACAAAACAAAAATCTGTTTCAATTGGAAATGGCTACAAAGATCACTCTTATAAATATTATTAAACAGGAATAACAAGATAGTTTTATTAAGAAAATATGTTGTGAATGATTGGGATTCCCTGCAGACTCCAACACGGTATTTCCTTTTTTCTTATTTATTAAACACAAAGCCTTTCCCATTTCACCCAAACTCATCAATTTTGTATTTTAAAGACGAATAAAAACGAAGAAATTCCTATGAAACACAAAATTGAATATCTCGTAAGAATGCAATTCGGCTAACGTTATACAAATACGGAAAAAAACGGAAACCGATTCGCCAGTCCCCGCCTAAAACAAGAACTTTCCCTTAATAATAAAGAATAAATAAATTATTCCACTCCATAACATCAATCAAAACCTCGAGCAAGAAGGTCCTATCTCATTAAAGAACTTGACTCGATAAATTGCGATAATTGTAATATAACGGAAGATGGTATTCATGTTTTAATGGAGTGTGTTAGGAACAAAGCTTATAGACGACAAAATTTTAAGATTTGCGTGAGCAATATAAGAAATTTTAATAGTGTATTGGCTAATCCATAAACACCCTGTTTAAACTGTATAAAACGATTGTTTGGCATTGGCATTGGCATTGGGAAGAGATAAATCATTAAGGTAATCTCTTTCTTTCGTAAGTTTTAACTTTATTGTATAAAATGTCATATTAATTAGGTACAGAGCGACATAATCAGAATTAGTCGACAAAACTCTTAAAATAAATAATAAGAAAGTCTTATGTTACCAAAGAAAGATTGAAGGGAAAAGAGAAAGAATGAACTTCTACTGAATTCTGAAGAGAAAATGAAAAGGGTCTTGAAAAAATCAAACTCAATTTTTTTATCTAAGAATGCTTTCGGCCTCCTCAACTCCATCACATACTGTGTCTCTCTCTCTGTGTGTGTGTATTTTGGAATAACTATACAAACACAAACTCACAGACCATAACACACATCTGTATTGTCTGTTCAAACATTCTCGTGAGTGAGATTAATATACACGACACCACACAGCCAATTGCTTTGACCACAGCGCTAAAGCATCCTCAATCTACATTAACAAAAAAAAAAAAGAATTAGGTAAAAAATTATATTAAAAACTAATACTCTTTCCAATCTGGAAAACGATAGGAAGATGATAGGATTATGAGTAGCGCTCAGTTAATAAGACGTTTTAAAACTCGAGACCACTGTCTCAAGCGAATTCTTTATCAATAAAAGTAATGATCTCCTGGGCTTAGAATAATAGCCTCTCGCAAGGGAAATCATCGTAGCTTTCCTTCATTAGCCGCGTTACCGCTTATTAGTAATTTCTTGATGATGTTTTTCCTTCGGGACCCCTAAAATATCTTTTAAGTTTTAATTTTTACATGGATGGCGAGGGAAGGACCACCTGCGCTTAAGTTAAACACTATGTTTATAACAATGAGTGAATATATTTTGTGTAAGTATTGTCGTAATCACTATTTTGATGTTTCAACTTAACTTGTAACTGACGACTTTTGTTCGTGATGAAATAAAAAACAAAAAGTTTGTAATTTGCACCGGAAGTAAATTTTTAAGTTTTTTTTTTGAGTACATTAAAATTTCATCTCATAGGTATCTCTTTTTGTTTATGAAAATGTTTTAATATTTCTTTTTTCTATGTGATCAATATTACAACATTGACATTTTTTATTACTAAATATCAAAAATTTCTTTATTCAAATACCCTTGAAAAGCACTTTTGATTTTTTGAAGCGTCATTTTAAAAAGTATATAATTTTAATTTGTAGATTCTGCTGAGAAAAATCGGCAATAAAGTCAACAGTTACTCTTTTAAAAAATAACGGCTATATAATATATATATACAAAATTTCAATTTATTGATTGGTAATTGTAAAATCGTTTCTGGGATTGTACCTATTATGCGTATACCTTGCCTCATAAAGAAAACGTGTTGGAAACTTAGGCGTTAGACTTTATAATTCCTTCCTTGTTTATAAAAATACTTCTTAATTATACATTGTTTATGATTTCTTTCGTATTGAAGCATTAATCAAAAACAAAAATACCTACGACCGACGTAGCTAGGAATCATCAATTTCTATACAAATCACAGATTTCAGCTTCTCGCAATCATTAACACATCGAAATAAGAAAAAGAACAATCGTTCAGATCACAATATTGCAGATCTTGTCATCATTGGCTAAATCAAGGGGCGAACACGACTCGGAGCCATCGTTACTATCGGCGTAGGTATTTCATGTTCTGAATTGAACTGAAATTCACTTTGCGATATTGCACACTATTGATGCTTAAAATTTCTTGGATGACACCCGTGGTATTATACTATTACGTAACTTGCGCGATCGCGAGAAAACGCTGTGGTGTCGAATTTGTATACTAGCTGAGCCTCAATTAGTGAAATTCGACACCATAGCGATTTTTACAAGTTACGTAATAGTCCCACCGTTCTAGTGTAGTGGAGCGACTAGTCGCCTTAACAGCAGTGGTTGCGGGTTCGATTGCCGCTCGGAGCAGATATTGTCTTTGTACAAAAATTTGTTTCTGATCTGAGTGTGTGTTCTTGTAGGTCTGTCTTCCTCGTCATACTTTGGTGTGTGGTGGCTTAAGTTCTAACCGTCTTCTGTATGTGGTCTGGTATTTTGAATGACAATTGTTTTGGTGTAGTGGTGCGTTCGAATGACGCCAACTGTCGTGGATTTGTTTCCCGTTCAGAGCAGATATTTGTATTTGAAGTACAAATACTTGATTTTATTCCCACAGTGATTTGGAGACCGCGTACAAAGGTTGGTACTGTTATATACCATAAACACCTGATAACCTGCAGTGGAGAAATGGGGTCGATTAAATTTTAAGATATTTTTGCCGGCATTTTTTACATTTTTAAACATCCCTCATGTTTACAGTTTACATAGATATTTTGTCTAATGGTTGATTTGACTTTGATTTCAATTAGTAGGTACTTTCGAAAACCTTCAAGCCAACCTTTTTAAATAAATTACAAACGGATTATTATTAGTGAAAAATATCATTTAAAATTATTATTACTTTACGTCAAATTCAAGTCGATGCTATAACAAGCTATAACAATAAATATATGTATTTAGAATTAAAATAAATTAAATTCTTTTTAGGTTTTTTTAAGGATGAAAACGAGTACATGCCACGATATATTTTTTTACAATTTTTGTCGATATTTCGGACCAGTTACATGATCCGTGGTCACGACGAGACTACTGTGGAGCGATGTGTCAAGTCCTTTGTGACGGCTATTCCTACCATGATTATTTCATAACTAATGCAGGCTATGTGATGGCTGACAAATTTTAATCAGTGACGAGAAGTATAGGCCCGAGAAATGTAATCAACGTTTTATTTCGAAGTCACTATCCTTACAAACAGTCCATTTAAAGAATCTCTGTCATCAGAGCCCAATTATATCGAATCTCCAACATAAATACCTACATATATATCTGAACTAATATACATTCAATTAAATTACATTCAATTACACCAGTATCACATATTAAAAGATGCGCTACTGGTGTTATTGAATGTAAGTGTAAGAACTGATATTAGTATATGTAAATCAAATGTAACTAACTATACAAACTATGTAACTAAATGAACAAGAGACTCTGATTCCGCAGACAAACTGTTGCGCAGTTTTGCGTGACTATTGTTAGTATGTAAGATATGTTTCCTTTAAGAAATAAAAAAAATAATAAAATAATAATAATATACAGTGAAATATTACGACTTTTATTAAACATTTAAATAATTTTGTTTACAATCCAATTATCGTAACTTGGCCATATTTACACATTGTAACAAAAAAATAGTCGTTTTACGGACGATAATTTTACGTGATAACGTCATAAGAAAACATTAATGAAAAATAGCATACTTTTATGAATTGAATTGAATTATTATCACTAATTATCATTATTTTGTATAATACAAAGAAGGTGTTACTTGAAAATTACAATTTTTTCGATAAATTAACATATTTTATTTGCACTCAGTAATTCAAATATTTTTTCTCTTCTACTCAGACGCATCTGCCGATGGAGTGGAAGAGAGATAGATGCGTCACAAACCGAACGTTTAGGCCGATCGTGCCTCACTATCGCTTGGTCCGCGCTCACACTCGCGGAACGTGACAATGAGTCATGCTTTTCGTGCGTGCAGCTGGCGTTCGTCGATTTATAAGACCTTATCACGTCAAAAAATCTATTCTAAGTTTTATTATTTAAATTAGTTGATACCCGTAACTTTTCTGCGTTTCTTGTTATTTAACATTGTATTTTATATAGAAAGAAAAAGACATAAAATAGCAAGAAAACACACATCAGTTATGACGTAGTGCTTAGAAAAACAATTGTTTGTTAAAGTTTTAATAACTTCATATTAAATGAAGATACAGCAATAATTTTGTTTTAGATAGAGCGTTATTGTTATTTCATATTGCAATATTAGAATTTATTAGTAATTTATATTATAAAAATTATATACAATTATATTTATTAATTATAGACTAAAGATATATACATATTATATTTTCACTTTACATAATATTTTTAGACAATATCGTTTTCAAATATTTGTAATTCAGACGAAAATAATAGTAACGAATATTAAAATAGTATTCCTTCTCCGAAAATCAGAATTCTCAATCTCTTTGAAATAGGGGTGTGCGATAATTATCGAAAATTCGTAACGACTCGATAATTTTTGATTCGATAATTATCGATAGTTATCGATAAGTGTCATTCGATAATTGTGATGCGATAATTATCGATAATTTTTCATTCGATAATTATCGTTAACTATCGATAAGTTTTCATCCGATAATTATCGATAATTTTGTTTTATCCGACAATTATCGATAATTGTTTTTGGATCCGATAAGTATTGATAATTGTGATTCGATAATTATGGGTATGTATCAGTCGATTATTACTGACTAATAAGTTTGAGAGGGAGAAGCGATGACCTTTTTTTATTTTAGGTATTCGGATAGGGTGCTGAGGTAAATGTCGATACTGGACGTCGGATGACCTTTTTTTTTTAAGTATTCGGTTAGGGTACAGAGTGTAAACGTCGATACTGAATGGCGGATGACCTGTTTTTTTTTTTTCGTCGTCACTTACCAAACAATTATCGATACTTATCATACTTCATCCGATAATTCTGAAATATATCCGATAATTATCAAATGTATTCGATAATTATCGAATCGGCCGATAATTATCGATGATTTTCATCCGATAATTATCGTTAACTGTTGCCAACTATCGAATTTTTTTTTCCAATAATTTTATCGATAACTGTTCTTTCGATAATTATCGATAACACAATACGATAATATTTCCGATGAACGCGAATATTACTCATTTAATTAAAAGTCTAAATCGGATTTTATCGCGTTTATTTCCCCGAGATCATGGACGCTGTAAAGGGTCCGAAACGTCGGGAAATAATTTAATTTAATTAAAAATCGTTAAACTGTAAAGTTTTTAAAACAAATAAACGCGATAAAATCCGATTTAGACTTTTAATTAAATTTCCGATGAACATCCCTTGTTTGAACAATTTTAAGGCAGTTCATATCGACGAACTGAGTATTCGGTATTCCTTTATTATTAAAATATTATTATTAGTACACCTACCTTTAACAGCGCTGAGTTTGTTCCCAACCATCTGTTTGGCCACGAACGCCGCCATGTTGGTTTTTTATTCGCTTAGAAAGGACCTGGAACAATAAAAACTTCTATAAATAAAAGGTAATAAAGAAATTAGATTATACATATTGACCGATAATTATAACATTAAAAAAAAATTGTGTGTGTCAGCTCCGACGCACGACTGGAGTTTACTCCTTAAGTACGATTGTCTAAACATACGCAAAAAGAGTTTATCCAACTGAAAATAAGATTAATACCATATGAAAGGGTAAATTAACAAATTAATGAAAATAATATACATATATAAATATATATTTATTCATTTTATATACATTTATTATAACTAATCGGCGAAATATTTTACATTAAACTTTTCACAATAGTCAATTTCAGATGTGCACAAATATTTCATTAGGAATGTTGATAAATTATGTAATTATTATTATCTGACAATTATCATTTATTTTTTAAATATTATTTTTCAATATTAATTAGAGCAACATTACTTTCGCACCGCACCATAGGTGCACGCGCACCAAAAAAGTAACGAGGTCATTCATCAGTAGATGTTACCTCTCATATTTTTCTCATACCGGGCGCCTTATATATGAAAATCGATTCTTAAGGAGTAAACTCCAAAAAATATTTAAAGAAGTATGTTTTTCATATATTATATTATTTATTTTAGACGTTTTTTATGTTTTTATAGTTGGAAATTGTCTTTACTAAATAAGTAAACTGCAACATAACTGTATATTGAAGATATTTTGAATTTTTTTTTTAAAGTAGAGAGCAGGGTCACTCACAACTCCGCCAACGGGTCTGTCTGCCTTGCATTACGTAATGATTCGGAAAATATAAAGATGCGAAACTATAATAACACTTGAAGCTAAATTTTTACAATTTTTTGAGGATAATAATGAACTGAACTTTACTTCAATGAATTAGACCATAAACGTCCCACAGCTTAGAAAATAAATATAAATAAATAATTATTTTTTTTGACCGACCCGTTGGCGCAGTTTGCAGTGACCCTGTTTTCTGCTCCAAGGGTTGTGGGTTCGATTCCCGCCCCGAGTCTGGTGTAATATATGTTTATTTATATATGTATTATTTATATGTATATTTATTTAAAAAAATGTATATCAGTCGGCTGTTACCTAAAACACAGGCATTAAGTTGCCTACCTTAGGAATAGACGACCTTGTGTGTGTGTGTTAAACATAATTATATATTTATAAATAAATCATTTATTTTTATTTTCTCAGCTGTGTTATATTTAAACATATTTATATTTATATTTACAGCTGGGAAAATGCCTCTTCTCCAAATAGGACAGGGATTAGAGCTTAATCCACCACACTTAATTGTACAAAAACAAATATCTACTTCGAGTGGGAATCAAACCCCCGACCGGCGTCGTTAAGGCAATTTCTTACTTCACTACAAAACGAATGTCTGTTGAATATTATAATATTTAAGACAAAATTATCAATAGGATTTTAAAATATAAACATTATTTACTTCAATACGGATTAAATATATTAAAATAGGTAGGACCCAATCAACTTTACAAAAGACAAATCCTTTTTACTTAAACCCGTCCATAATTGAAGATAGAACGGATCGGCCGAATTAAAAAGTAATCTATCTATAGATTAAAGTCATTCGAGATTGTCAGATAGGTATCATTGTATCTCCCTGTAAGAACTATATTAAACGTTATTCCTGAGAAACAGTTAAGACGATTACGCATCTATTATTAATAATTTTATATTACACTTTATGTATGTAAGGTCTCCTCTCCGTATAGACGAATTGTTGGAGCTTAATAACCCAGCTACTACTGCTCGTTGGTGGATTTCTACCATGAGTAGGGATGATTATGGGAAAAAAATATCGATAATTTTGTTAGCGATAATTATCGTATCGTGTTATCGATAGTTATCGGTAATTATCGAATGAACACTTATCTATAATTATCGGATGAAAAGTTATCGATAGTTGACGACAGTTATCGATAATTATCGGATGAAAATTTTCGATAATTATCAGTACAATATTATCGGACGGCGAAAAAAAAGTCGTCCCCTATCTCTGCCACACTTTTAACTCGATAATTATCGGCTAACATATACGAGTACCTACCCATAATTATCGATTCAGAATTATCGACATTTATCGAATCAAAAATACTTATCAATAATTATCGGATGAAAACTTATCGATATTTATCGATAATTATCGAATGAAAAATTATTGAGTAATTACGAATTATCGATAATTATCGCACACCCCTAACCATGAGTTACGATAGCAGTCAGGTGTTTACGATAACAACGGGATCGACGGATTTACTTGGGATGAAACGGTGAGGTGTAGGTACGATACAAGGACATACATTCGAACCAGAAACAAATATCTGCCCGGAGAGGGAATCGAAATGGTGCTATTACACCAGAATATATACCTAAATACACTAGCGGCCCGCCCCGGCTGCGCCCGGGGTATTTATATGTACCTAAACCTTCCTCATGAATCACTTTATCTATTGGTGGAAGCCGCATGAAAATCCGTGCAGTAGTTTTTGAGTTTATCGCGAACAGACAGACAGACAGACGCGGCGGAGGACTTTGTTTTATATTTTTATGTATTCATCTTTTTAATAAAATAAAATTAAAATACTATAATAGTGTAGGCATATATTACATTTAAATCTAATCCAGATATTAGATGCAACAACATGAAGCCGAGGGTTTTTATTATATATATGAATAATTTAAAACTTAAAGATATACTAAATCTAGACCTAAATGAGATTAAAAACATAAGCCATCCTCGTTTCTCACGCTCATTTCCGGTCACAGACTTTAAATAAGACTTGTTCATTTGTCAGGAATGATGCTTGGCATGGCTTGGCGTGATGCCATTGAGATAAAGTTGTGTACTCAGATGTTATATATAAAAAAATTGTGTGTGTCAGCTCCGACGCACGACTGGAGTTTACTCCTTAAGTACGATTGTCTAAACATACGCAAAAAGAGTTTATCCAACTGAAAATAAGATTAATACCATATGAAAGGGTAAATTAACAAATTAATGAAAATAATATACATATATAAATATATATTTATTCATTTTATATACATTTATTATAACTAATCGGCGAAATATTTTACATTAAACTTTTCACAATAGTCAATTTCAGATGTGCACAAATATTTCATTAGGAATGTTGATAAATTATGTAATTATTATTATCTGCAACATTACTTTCGCACCGCACCATAGGTGCGCGTGCACCGAAAAAGTAACGAGGTCATTCATCAGTACATTTTACCTCTTATATTTTTCTCATACCGGGCGCCTTATATATGAAAATCGATTCTTAAGGAGTAAACTCCAATAATATGAAACGAAAATTCATTGTTATAAGTAAATAAACATAAATTACATTTTCGAGTATATAAAAAGAGAAAGAGGTTGCATTTAACAGTCAAAATTTCCAAAAATCCTTCCCCATTTCAATAAAGGACGTAAGTTTATATAAAAGACAATTTATCTATCTACTATAAAATGAAATGTTACTTAAAGGCTTTCAATAAGAAATAATCAAGTGCGTGTTCCAGCGGAGGGGTAAAAATTCAATTTACTTTTTGATGATATCATCCTTCTACGCGAACGAAGCTTATACAAGATCTGAACTGAATCAGCCTGTGAACGTTCCACTGCTGAGAAGGGTTGGAAACTTAATCCACCATACTGCTCGACTGCGAGTTGGCGGATAATTTTCCTAATATGTAGTAACTCTATCTATCGGATGGTTGTGATAACAACCGGGACCG
Source organism: Euphydryas editha (assembly GCA_036937285.1). Taxonomy (NCBI): domain Eukaryota; kingdom Metazoa; phylum Arthropoda; class Insecta; order Lepidoptera; family Nymphalidae; genus Euphydryas; species Euphydryas editha. The sequence continues at coordinate 15,322,815 of JAUPFZ010000023.1, forward strand.
ACGGCTTCACGTGCTCTACGAGGCACGGTAGGAAAACCAGAAGAACATACACCTAGTTTAGAAACAAATATTTGTACATATACAAATATCAGCTCCGAGCGGGAATCAAATACGCGACCGCTAGCGTTAAGGCGAATAGTCGCTGCACTGCACCAGATTACGTGTCCACCAGGTTACGTATATATTATATAAAAAAAAATATGTCAAAATTAAGATTCTTAAAACATTGAATACATTAATTTGTATGTCATTATTTTCAGTATGTACATAATTCTATTATTTGTGCCATTATCAAAATAAAAATAAAAACTTTATTCAAACAGGCTTCACGAACAACTTCGAATCATCATTTTACAAAATTAAAATTTTAGTGATTATTATTTTTTGTAAAAGTAAAGCTGCCACCGATTTGGAATGTCGATTCTGCACAGAAGAATCGGCAAGAAACTCCGCAGTTACTCTTTTGAAAATAATATATAAACTGTGTTTTAGTACAAATTTAGTAATATCTTGCATGAAATACAGCGCCACTAAGTCCACACATCTTTATTGACTAAGTAATCCTGCACCGATTATCTATATTTTTTTTTAAATAAAATCTTTAAATTTATGTTGAGACAATTCCAAAATTTTTGGTGGGATTTTATTATACATGCGAATACCATAACCCAGAAAGGAGGCGTTTACTTTGCGCAGTCGGAAACTTGGAGGTACAATTTTGTTATTCCTTCTAGTGTTATTATGTGAAGACTTAACTGGTAAATGTATGTCACTTGAAATTATTTTTAATGTATATTAAAACTGTATGTCTTCCTAATAAATATTAAACATAAACATAAAATATAATCTTATCCATAAAACTTGATTGTATGGACTTAGAAAAAGTAGGTATTACTGGGTAATTAAAAAGAATTTCAAGTAGGCTAAAAACCACCATTTTGCAGTGCCCATGTAGCTAGCTGCCTTTGACTTTGTAACATAAGGACACAAAAACGTTTCTGTCATATACAACGTATAATATATAAATATGTTTAACATACACACACGGTCGTCTGTTTCTAATTTAGGCGGTAATTCCTGTGTTTTAGTTAACAGCCGACTGATATTCACATTTTTTGTGTCTTCTACAGGTTGCATTTCGGTGAGTGTGCGCAGGAATTGCATCAATTGATTCCCCCAGCACCATTCCACCATCGGACAACTCGACGTGGGCAGGGGTACCATCCATAAGTGGTCGACATTCCTCCGGTTCGTACCTCGCGGTTCGCATCATCTTTCATTATTAGAACTGCAAAGGAATGGAATTCTCTTCCTGCGTCACTGTTTCCCGATGCGTACAACCTAGGGATTTTTAAGGCAAGAGTGAACAGGCATTATTTGAGTTTGCGTGCTTCACCTTAGACTTCATCGTTGTTTACCATCAGACAAGATTGAGGTCAAACGCACTCAAATTTAAAAAAACAAAAAAAAAAACATATTTTTATTTAAAATAAGCATAGGTATCGAATCGAACGCAAAACTCTGGAGCCGAAAGCTGCGTCACTGCGATCTGCGCCAACAGACCATTCAAACAATGTTATTATTAAACTGTAGATAGTAAAATTTATGCTTTAATAACTTCACTTTATGGTTAATTATACATAAGATATATGTACGTTATAAATAATTTTAGGACCTATTAAAAGTCTAACTTAAACTTCACGAACGTATATCAAATTTATGTTTGATTTTATGACCTCAGAAATTAAGTGAGAAGCGAGGGAAGTGTGAGTTATTATAATGGGAGTTATCATATTAAAATGACCATTCAAGTGTTCTATTATAATGTTGGTCATTATATAACCGAACTGAATCAGCCTGTAAATAACAAACTGCTGGGAAAAGCCCTCACCTCCATATAGAAGAGGAGCTCAATCCGCCACGCTGCTTAACTGCGATTTGACGGATACTTTCCCTACCTTGAGGAACGGTCGCTATTAGATGTCTATGGTAACAACCGGGACCGACAATTTTACGTGATCTCCGAGGCACGGTGGGGAGACCCACAAGGACGCACATCCAGACCAGAAACAAATATTTGTACAAATACAAATATCTGCCCCGAGCGGGAATCGAATCTGCGACCGCTAGCGTTAAAGCGACTACACGCTCCACTACACCAGAACGGTCGTCATTATACATATGAGCTCTAATAAAATTGAAATTCTATTTCTATGTCAACTAAAGAAATCCTTTACAACAATAGGTAAGTACAATATATGAATATCAAATATTAAAGGGATTAGGTTTATACCTATTCAATTACATTTTAGAAAAAAGAGAAAGCGTTCAACGCCATCTATCAACTTTTATGTATACTACGAAATAGACGGAAGATTCAAGTTAGCTTCTTAATAAACTGTTAGATGGCGTTAGTGTGGAGAAAATACGTTGCCATGACAACCAAGTCCATAACCATATTGTAAGAAATATAAACGTATATCCATGCTCGTGTTTAGTGCAACTTTTGATTTATTTGCTTTGTATATATTAATTTGCTTTTGGTTCTATATGTATAGTAATGAAGTTATATAAGACGCCGTAGTTTTATATCTGTTATTAAGTTTTCTTAATAAAACTGTTTATTACACAATGTTTTAGATTTTCAGTAACAGTCTCGCGCGACATCATCTTCGTTGACTTTTTTTACAAGCCAGATTGTTAATGAGTGTGAGCCTTGTCTTTTTTTTTTTTTTTTTTAATTTATACCTCTCCTTGACAAACATACTTAAGCGAAAAGTCTAATATCTTAAGCGAAAGTTTATCCTATATTCAAAAAACGATTAGTTTTGCTTACAAACGGTTAAATTTGAAATGAGTCGTGACGCAAAATGGTTCCTGTAAAAAACGATTCGTTTGTTATTGTATACACAATGAGCCAATTTTAAGCGTTAAAGAAATTCGAAATGGTTCGTTTTTTGACAGCCGATTGACATTTGAAATTATTTATAGCGGCCATATGTCTGAGGTAAAGTTACACCTGCTCATTACTAGCACGAAAGCATGCTACTATTGAGCAATTGCTACTTAGCAGCATGTGTGTCGAAACATTGCTAATAATGAGCATGCTAATTTCGAGTATGCTCAAAAAACAAAGGTCGTGCGATTTTTTAGCATGCTACCTGCAGCGCGGGTGGAAAGGGGCGTGCTTTTAGCGCGTCTGAACCATAGAGGTATTATAGATAGAGCAGGGGAGCCAGGCCTTCAGCTGTCCCTCGGTTAGAAAGAAGTTGAATTACATACCAATATAATATTACTCTGCATATTAGAGTTGTTTCTATGATATGTTTGTAGCCAAAAAATTAAAATAGAAGTAAATAATCGATGTCCACAAAAAAAAAAAAAAATCGAGATTTGAAGTTGAGACCGCAAGGCCAATGGGGTAACGCGATCTTCTCTCTCTTTCTGACCGTTGGACGTTTCCGCTTACAGGCAGCTGTATGCCTAGCCTACTCTATTATCTAATACCTATTTGGTCTGACAAGGTTTGCTAGTAGAAATATATTTGAAAAAAAAAAAACATGCTAAACAACAGCAAATATGTCAATTTGAAGAGCATGCTAATAAGCATGACATTTTATGAGCATGTGTAACAACTAACAGTACATTTACTCCCATAATTTTTAACTACAATACAATCAGTTCTATACAGCTCTCCTAAAGCGAACTCTGAACAAACAAATAGTTTTTATAGCGAATATTCACAGTTCGTTTATAGTTTAACGGTTCGTAAGTAAAACGAATCGTTTTCTAAAAATTGGTCTCGTTAATCTTACAATTAGAGTTCAATTAAAGTAATCTACTTGTAGTAACTACTATCTTGATGACATCGTGTCAAGGAGCCTGTCAGATGGTCAAATCTCCGATCAATTATACCCATATAATTTGTCGAAGGGTCACATGGACGATATCTTTTAAAGCGTCTGCGACCGAAAATAAAAGGCGTAAGATATAGTCCAGGCTTATTTCAGGCTTGTTTTTTTTTTTTTTTTTAATATGATTTTATTGTTTTACTATAGTTTAGATAATCTAAATTAAGTTTTCTTGTTGTATTTTTTAGCCAAAATGTATTAAGTCGAGATATTTTAAAAAAGGTTTTAAAAAATGGTCATATTTTTTTAAATCTAAAAATATAAAAAATCAGCTTAGTTCTAAATGTGGAAGCGGAGAAAAATGAGAAAGATTGTTTTCATCAAATTAATTGGGTATCGACTCAACTTATATATTACAGAATTAAAAAAAGAAAGGTTTCCACTAGTTCATTAACTAGTGGAACCAAAGTATTTAGATGCACAATTGAAGTTGTAAACAATAAAGTTAATTTAAATAAATTTGCATTAATAGCGAAATATCATTTAATATTTGATAATAATATCGATTTCGTATTGATTTAAAATAAATCATATTTTTAGTGACAGCTTTAACAACTGACTGACATTGATACTAGCCGTTTATTTTTTTTACCTACATTTCCTAGATGACATTTTAATAATAATAGAAAAAGAATAAAGTATGAAATACATTCACCGGTGTTTTTTTTTGTTTTTTTTTAAATATTACGAACGATATTCATTAATGTTTCAACTCATTGATATTTGTAATGAGTTTTCAAACATTCTTCACTAAATATAATAAACATTAGTGCTTTAAGAACTTAGTTATCGGGTTTTTTAATAGACATTTTAACATAACCTCATTTTTACAAAACGCCTAATAACTCCGCTCTCAGATAGCCAAAATATAGAGAATTTTCAGCGAGGTATCTATCAACCTAAATGCATTAACTGATACCATTTTCATTTCATTACATTTTGGCCCAAAAAAAAAGCATGGAATCGTATCTATCCCCTTTTGTAGGTTAGGATGATTGTTGATAAACGCACGTGTAAATTTGTTAAAAAATCATAAAAAATACTCACTTCAACACAACGCACTTTTGGACAATGTTAATTATAAATTATATATTTACACTTCAAAACCCTTCACACACTAATTACATCTGAATGTAATGTTTCAATTAACACGCGATTTATTTTAACACAATAATAACACAAAGTTACGACATTCTTTTGAATCTGATCGCAGTGCCAACTGCTAACTATCGGGACAAACTGGAAGTAAAATATTTTTGAGCGCAGCGCTGTCGGATCCTATGTTTAACATTACAATAGAAAATCAACTTGAATAGAACCGGCGAACAGTACCTTTTAAACTTTAAAAGAGCTCACAGCTACAACACGTAATGAAAAATCATTAAGAAACTAGCACTTCCCACATTATGATAGCTGGATTTGGATATTGGATTTAAATAAATACAAATCGAAATATATTTTTAGATTCCGGATTAACATTTAACTACAGTAGATCATAAAGTCTCAAGCGAAGAAAGCAGATGTAAGAATTTTGTTTAATTTAAAATAAAAAAAAACTTTAATAAAAGTTAGAACAGACAACGCTACTTTTTTAACTACTTTTTCTTCCTTTACGTTTTTTTACTATCACAAACGAAAAGGATTCTCGAGATTGAAATATCCCGAGAAATATCTCGAATGTATAATTCTTTTGTACAGTTGCAAAGTTATCGCATTGTTGTCTATAGAAATACTGCTTTTCAAAGCGAGGCAAAAAATACGGAAGTTAGAATCGTTATCCGACGGCATTTGAAACAGTTGTAAAATGAATGCAAAAAAAAAAAAAGAATCGTTCGACTGTTTTTTAATAAAAACTTTTCTGTAAATATTTGTGTAGATATCAAATATAGGAAATTTTATATTCCTTTGTATTAAAATATATATATCTCTTGGGATTGTTGCTTCTCTTTCTATGAGTTGCGGCGTGATATCATCTTTAGATTGTCTTGCCTTCAATCTATTTTAATAAAAAAATATTCTTAACCTTATTTAATAATAATAATATTCTTTATTCAAGTAACCACTAACTCATTATGGTTAGTAAAACAAAAGTACTTCTTACAGACTAGGTTAGTTGTTTTTTTTACATTTTTTTTTTCACGAATCACCGCTGCACCATTCCGTTTGCAACGGCACAGCAACGATTCATGTATATACAATCCAGTCTATTGGATATCATGCCCAGAATTCTGTTGGCACTACCTCGTACCGCACCAGAGACCCACATCTTTTTCTCATGAGAGCGTAAAAACAGTCAACACGCGCTTCAGCGAGCATCCCTGAGGCGCTGCAGCATCAAGGCAGCCCCAACAGCACCCTGAACACGTTATTATATTAAACGATATATTGAATGATTTAAATATATATATAATTAGTATTATATATATAGATAATTGAATGAATAAATAAACAAAAGAATTTTTCATCTTTCCATTGCTTGTGCATATATTAGCAGATCCACACCCTAACCCCTATCCAAAGAAACTATAGCATTATAATATTATAGCGATCAGCTTCAACTTTGAATAAATATCACTGACAAATAAAGTGAGAATAAGTGAGTAGTTTATTGGTGGATCGTTATTTAAAAGTGGAAGCCAATTTACTGAATATTATTTTGTGAATGTTTTGACTGGCCTGTTAGCGCAGTTGGCAGTGATCTTACTTCAGGGTAGTAGGTTCAATTCTGGTCTCGAGTCTGTGTGTAATTTGATAACAAAATGTGTATCAGTCGACTATTATCTAAACATAGATATTAAGCTGTTCACCTTAGGAACAGACGGCCCCGTTATCATTTAATATCACGTGGTACGAAGAAAACGCAATTAAGATGTGCGGTCGAGAATACATCCTGAAACACATAATATGCTGTTTGTAGCAGATGACACGACAAATATAGTGTCAACACAAACACATTTTTATCGAGATTTTGATGCTAAAATAACTCAAGAAAATTATACATATGACTTTAAAATTTTATCACTTAATATGCGAAGAGATATGATGTTCCCTCTTTAAAATTTGTAATGAAATAGAATGTCCTCATTTGCTGCAGTTTAATTTTTACGTCCCCCTTCGGTTGCCTCATGGTTAAGAATTTTCATGTTATGTTTAGAGAAACGGTGTTAGGAACGGACTCCTATATACCACGTATAACAAAAATATTTAATAAATACATCAGCTCAATTGACATTTTTAGCTCTTCTATTTCAGTATTTAAAAAAAAAAAAAAAAAAAAAATTTGTATCAACTTCTACCATAGCTAATAAGCACACATAGTTTTAGTAAGTTGTTTCTAAAGCATGTCCAGTTTTACCTTAATAGATATTTATATATTAGTATGTATGCTATTTACGTATTCATTTATTTATAATTAAAAAATTCAATAATCGAAAACCTCGGAAAATAGACTTTATACACCGACCGTTTCCGCCTGTCCAATTTTCATTTAATCCATCTATAAGGTTGTCTGTAAGAGATCGCTCTTAAGTCTTTTTCTCTCTTAAGTGTTTTTAATTATTATAATAATTATTGTGTAAATTGTAAATCATTATTTTGTGTATACCTCATTGTGACTGAAATAAAGTGTTTATCTATCTATATTCACAATTTACGAATGTCATATGTTATGTGTATAGTTATTGTGTTAAGTAATTGTAAAACTGGTGGTAACTTTAAATAATTAATTAAAAATCACCTTCCTGCCATAATGATCTTTCGTGTGGCTAATTATTTTTGGTTATATCGATTAATACTTAATTTTTTAATCAGTTTCTATAGTATAATATGCAATTATGTTAAAATATTTTATGTTAACATTTTAAAAAGTAATTTACTGTTTTCACAACGAAGTGCGTGTTCGTATGGGGGGGAAGTTTTTAAGGTTTCCTGGAAGTAGGTCGACGGGAAATTGTATGGAAGCCGGTAAATCTTATCACACAACGTGCGTTACGTGGGTGAAAACTATTTTTTATTTATTACCAGAGACGGAGTGCTTTATTATACATAGGGCAATGTCATGCGAGCCAACCGTAACACTTTCTGTTATTTTTACCCGACCGCGACAGAAGGAGGGTTATGTTTTTTGAGTGTATGTATGTATGTATGTCCATTTCTTTGGCCATCCCTACAGCCCAAACGGCTGGACGGTTTTTGAGATATGAGATGTCGTTGGATTTGTCTAAATTGTAGTAGTGACATAGGCTATATAAATTTTCAAAATGGCGCCCGCAAATGGCAGAATGAGGGGGAGGGAGTTGAATTTTTTTTCTTAATGTAGCTATATGGGTATCAAATGAAAGCTAGTAAATTGTTTTATTCTTTTTAGTTTATAATAAGAGTATTTTACTCAGTCGGGTTTTTTGATTTTTTTAATCTATATTGCTAATAATTAAAGTTAGGGTTTAGGGTATTTTTGAAAACCCTTCAGTTACTACTACGAACTTTCTTTCCGGCTCTTTTCAGCAGAAATCGTATCACGGGGTCGCGGTAGCCTCTTATTAACTAAAAAATACTTCTCATAAAATGACGATTCAAGAGTGCCCTTGATTTAAAAGTACTTGAGTAAAGTGTATTTTGATTTGACTTGATTTGGCTCGTACTCAGTTTCAAGCGCATTGGTAATTATATAAATGAAGAAAAGCCTTACACTCGAAGGTTCCGAATTGGATAAAATACTGTGTACAAACACAATAGAGACACAAACGCCCAGTTTCAGACAATCATCCGAACAATCGGCGGATCGCCGAGACAACCCCATCAGTAGCCTAAATGCATTATTATAATGGACGCATAGGACGTGTATGCCCTCTAGTATAGTTCACCCATAGACTAAAAGTGTAAAACGACTGGCAATATGCTTTGAAAAGCGTGATCTTTGCGCTATATATCTATTGTTTATGAAATACTCCATTAAAAGTATCATTCTTATTATCTGCGCTCAAACAGCGTCTTTCGTGTCTGTGGGCACTTACGAAAAGCGCCCTTTCTGCTTCCGACTCGCAGAGAGTATGCGTCTCCAATAAATATATAAAATATAATGGAATATAGTACAATCTTGACTTCTTTTTTACAGTGTGCAAATATGCGAGCCAACATATTACAGCGGACGACCAGCGACCTGCGCATCCTCTGCATGTCTTCGTTATCTTCTAGGTTGTCGACGACCCAATGGCCGAGATATTTAAAACTTGATACTCTCTTTAGAGCTGTACCATAAAGAGACACAGATGGTTTGGTGATTTTTGGTGGAAGCAGGGTTTTTTACGCACTTTAAATATCATGTATTTAATTTTGTTTGCATTGTGTCTCAAGCCATAGACCGTCGCATTAACCTCGCATATATAGCCTAAAGTTATATTAAAAGTATAAAATGTAATAAAACACGAATTCCATATTTAAAAAAAATGTGTTTTCAAAAATCCAGATATAAAATACAACATTACTTCATATTACGGTGTTAATAATATCACTGATTTTATTAGTATGTATGTTTATACAAACTTCAATAAGACAAAGCAATAGCGACCCCCATTTAAATGCAAATGATCAGCCCTTTTGCTGCGGGCCGTCGACTTTCAGAAGAATTGGAAAAATTCTTGTTAACAATATGCTAATGCACGTTTACAGAGGACTGGTTTTTATACTGTTTGTTGACTTGGCCCTTGACTCTAAGGGCCTTAGTTTTAATGTACTTTTTGCCAAAGATTGATGAATATTTATTATTCATAAAATTCGTACATTTTTCGATTTTATAGATTTTTTCACAGTTAAACGATTCGTATGCTGAAAATAATATGACTTTTTTTATAGGACTCTTGAAGTAAGTAAACATAAGGAAAATGTTAGAGCTGTTCCACTGCTGGATTGTGGATATGTATGCCTTAGAATTTTCGAAACACAAATGTTCTTTTTACTAACTTACTTTACCGCTCTAGACACCTCGTTCAAAGTCGAGTTGAAAGGACAAATGCACATAAAATACTTAGCAGTTTCAACTCAGATTTTCCTGGCTGACAGCCTGGATGTTTCGTGGTAATTAGCAATATCACTCATGATTATTCATTTCACCACAGAATCTATGAATACATTTTTGGCTTAATGGTATGAAAATTGAGAAGATGAAGGAGGAACGGTGTTGGCTTATATTTACGGTCACCAACTGTATGGGATCTTAGCGAGCGTAGCAACTTTTGATTTTCTATTCGAAAGTAAATCTTGAAATTTGTGTGGCTCAAGGTAGTATGTACTAATACCGATGGGGGAGGACTACATTCAGCAGTGGACATCCAATGAATGATATGATGATGACGATGAATATAGTACATTTTTTTAAGCTACAGAAGTTAAGACATAAGGAGACGTGCCACTAGGGCTTAATAACTCCGCTATTAAGTTCATGTAATATAACTTAGTAAATAAAAATTATTTAAAGATCGAGATGATCCTAAATAATAAAGGTGGATGGATCGGTCACAAGTTCAAATCTGGGTAAGTAGCGGAACTACTTGAAAATTATTACTGTAGGATATTAATTTTGAGAACAATTGTTAAATGGTTGACTCTAAGCTTAATAGTTTATAATTAATAATTATTGTTACAATTTAGAATGCCCATCCAGTTTCCGTTTTTCCTTTCGTTACAATATACCTTCAAAATAATAGTAAGTAGGGCTCCTCTAGACTTGCGCGTTCCACCTTATGCTGCGTCACCACTTACCGATAATCTGTGATCCAGTCAAGCGCAGGCTTATGAATTATAAAAATAAAAAAAAAATTGTATATAAGCCTATCTACAGTGCAGCAGCATTGCGGATTAATCTTTATAATATTCTCCAACAAAATATAATAATAATTATTATTAGCTTACAAATAGAATATTTATAGTCTGCTCCATTATATGAATTAAAGAAATTCACCATTTAGATATAAAAGGATACGCACATATGCAATACACAAGTAGGTATGCTACGGTTTTCGTTAAATAATTCAAACGAGCCGCAAAGGTCGGTGTTATGAGGATTTTAAATGAAAAAATAATTATGCCGCATTAAAAATAATTGTGTGCGAGCTTAACAAAAACTTCCCGCTGAAAAATTTAGACTCAGCGGCCATTTTGTTTTGCCTATGTAAATTTTACGTCATTGTTGTGACGTGGTTATATTGTGTATTATACAATTAAAAATGTAAAACTAAACCAACAGTGCATTTCGTTTCAAATCACTGCTCCACTTTAAGCCATATCGTGATGTTTTATAGCATATAAACTGAACTGAATAAGGTTGTAAACGTCCCACTACTGGGAAAAGGCCTGAACTCTATAGGAGGTTATGTTTGAACTTAATCGGATACTGCATGATTGCGGGTATTCGGATAATTTCGCTGCCTCGAGTAATGGCCGCTTTCAGGTATCTATGATAACAACCAGGACCGACGGCTTTAGGTGCTCTCCGAGGTACTGTGGAGAGGCAGTACTATACTGTATCAGCATGTAAACAACCCACTGCTGAGCGAAGGCCTCTTCTCCATATAGAAGAAGGGTTGGAATTTAATCTACTACGCTGCTCCACTGTAGGTTGGCGGATAATTTCCATTCCATAAGTAACGATCGTTATCAGGCGTCTTTGATAACAACCGGGACTGACGGCTTTACGTGCTCTCCGAGGCACGGTGGGGAGACCCAAAAGGACATTCAGTAATTTTCCTTAATAACCAGGCTTTTCGCATAATTAAAGAAGTATCCTTAAATTCTTAATTTTGTTTAATCAATTCAAACAAACAAACTATATAATCGTTTTAACAATACAGACGTACGTATTACAATTTAATCATCAATAGTAATAATTAGTTCCGTCATATTTACGAGTGTATAAATTAATAACACATTACGCAGGAAAGGGTGCATAAATAATGTTCATAACTCACAAAGACGATATCGCTAACATCAATCAACTCTTTCAGGAAAACCTTCGAACACTTCAGTCGTTTCCTTGAATGCCTCCAGAGATAAGCTCTTAAGAAACAACCATAAATTATCTATAAATAATACACCTTATTGCACTCGATTTACGATACATTTTTCCTCGACAAAGATTGCGTGATGTTACGGTAAAATATATGTTATGTCATTCGAAATACCATCTATTTTTCCATGAATATAAATCACGGGAAGGTGTGATGAAATGATTCCGATCAACGTCATTGTGTCTTTTTCTATTGTTCGTCGTGTGAAAGAGATGTTGTGTATGTGTCTAGTAAATAACACTGTAGTACAACATTTTTATCACTAATTGTTAGCGATATTTAAAGCCGTTTACTTTGATTTTTTTTTAACATACACTCATGATCGATTGTTCTTAATTTAAGCAACTTAATGTCTATGTTTTAGGTAACAGCTGACTGATTTATATATTTACCTATATTTTTTTCATTAATATATAGGTACATATATAGTAGATTAATAATATAATATATATTTCATAAATAAAATAAATTTAACACTTATTGTTAGACCGAGATGCGAATCGAATTCATAACCCTGAAGCGGGAAACAAGTATAATAAAGAGTATGCATAGTTGCATAAATGTTTTTCAATATTTTCTTATTGTATTGATAAACAATATTTGGGGTGAGCGAACGAGCCTTACTCGTACTCTTAGTTTAAATTAGTGCAATAAAATCTTGTTTAACTATCAGTTCAACCGTGTAGTTTTATTTAATACGTCAAATCAGTGCAAGGCTATCGGACCCCAAAACAGATTTTGGCGCACCAGAAAATCTCTTTTCCACGGGATCGGGACTATAATCTCTATCTTTCTATATTATAAATTTGATATGTAAGTTTGTTTGTTACGCTTTCACACGAAAACTACTTAACCGATCATCATGAAACTTTGTACACATATTGTTGGAGGTATTAGAAGTAACATAGGATACTTTTTTTTTGGTCGCGATAACCGAAATCAACGCAGGCGGAAGCTAGTAATTTATAATTAAAATTTTGAAGGTCAAGTTTAGTTTGAAATATTATTTTATTTTTCTATTGAATATGTTACACGTAACGAGTAATCAGAGTGACGCTAAATGTGAGTTCTTTCTTGTATGTATTAATAAGTCTATAATGGTATCCAGACTTTCCAAAACCGTTAAAGCTTTCGAAGAACCTACCCGGAAAGTTTTATTCCGGTAACAAACGCTACCGGGTGATTTATTTTTGGGCCGAATGGGCCGAGGTCGTGTTTAGTTAATATTAATCAACCTGGGAAATGCTGAGTGAAATCACGAAATTCATCTAGTCTGTAATAACATTACAAAGTTTTTTTTTTAATTTCAAACCGCCAAATAAAATAATTGAGTTTTTTATTTTATTTTATTATTTTAAAATAAAATTAGAGAATGAATTAGTACGCGATGATAAGATATTTGTTAGGATAAACCGTTTTAACGATAAATTAACTAAGAAAGAGGTTAAGGTTTTTATCTCTCTTATTTATTACTCTTATCGTTAAATCTGTCCTTTCAGATTAAATGAGGTCTGTAGAAAAACGCTCCTAATTTTAGAAGTCATTCAGTAAAATGTATTAATGTTTGAAATGAATGGCAAAAAAGAGTGAACATTGTTCGACAGGGTTTTATTTTTGGGTTTGAATGAACCATTTACTTACAATATTTATTTAATTAGTACTAAACATAAACTTTTTCGAAAAAGGATTAAAATTGTTATATAAATTACGATATGAGGTTTATTTAATTAATAATTTATGTTTTAATCTGATTATGTTTCAACATGATATTATTAATGTAGCTAAAATCGTTTTTTTTTTTTTCAAAATTATAAAGCGTCTAAGATATTACACAATAATAATACGACATCTGCCTGGTTAATATGATAGTTATTATAATTAAAATAAATAAACATGTAAATTTTATTTTATTTTTTTAGCTGACGGGTGGGTTATGTATTGTATAGGTATTAGAGATACATTAAACTCGTAATGAGGTTTACTTTCATAATTATGCTCGGGTGACTTCTGGCGATACGTTCCATGGCCTGTTACTTCTGGAGCTTAATATTGGTAAAAATAATGAAAAGTTAATTTTTTTGTTGAAACATTTATAAGTAAAAATTAGCTGCGACTTCTGGTTATAAATCCAATGGCCTATTACTTCTGGACGCTTCATATTGGTAAAAAGAATTGAAAATTAATTTTATGGTTTAATCTATAATATAAAAATAAGTCGGGTTTTCCTTCCTGACGCTATAATTCCAGAACGCAAGAAACGATTTCCACGGTTTTGCATTCGTTGGAAAGGCCTCGGGCTCCGTGAGCTTTATAGCAAACTAAATTCAGGAAAATTTTCAACAGAAAAGCAGGAAAACAGGGAAAATCATAATAATATAATCTTATACTATCATAATGAACTGAAGTGCATTGAATCAACTTCTAAACAACACATTGATTGGCAAAGGCCTCTTCTCCATATAGAAGAAGGGTCATCATTGACTCTCATCAGATGATTTAAAAATTATAATTTTTTTAATATTATCTATAATATAAAAATAAGTCGGGTTTTCCTTCCTGACGCTATAATTCCAGAACCCAAGAACCGATTTCCACGGTTTTACATTCGTTGGAAAGGTTTCGGGCTCCGTGAGCTTTATAGCAAACTAAATTCAGGAAAATGTTCAACAGAAAAGCAGGAAAACAGGGAAAATCATTTTTCACATACAGCGCCATCTCTGATACATAGCATGTACTACAAACCAATATGGTTTTGCATGGCGGCAGTACGTGGTACGTGCATACGTGGTACAGTGAGTATCCCTCACGAAAATAAGTTGGTGGCGAAACGGAGTTCGCCGGGTTTGCTAGTTATTTATAAGTAAAAATTAAATGATAACACATATGAGTGAATTTATAATGGTTGAGTAATGCATTGACGGTTTTTATAGAATCCCTGTTTCTTGGCGGTCCTTCTCAACAGAATCTACTCACTAAACGTGTATCAGTGAAATTTTCATTAAATACGTTAGTGAAGCTGTATTCACTACATATTTATGAGTTTCAATAACAAGTTAGTGGATACTCACTAATACAGATACTAGAATAGTCACTAATTCTGCGTGGTATAATTCTCACATTGATAAAAAATAAATAGTTCCTTAAAATTAGTGAAATTCCACGGATTCGTGTTAACAGTGTAGTTTATAAATTAAATATATTATATACCTTTTAAAATGACTCATAATGCTTTTGAAATCAACTTCAATAAAGAAGTTTTAGATTTGTTCTGATTTGGTAAATATAATGAGTAATTTTAGTAATTTTTGACAGATTCATTTTGTGTATAAAATAGTGAACTCTAAAGTTTTTTTTTTTTTATTGACTGTCCTTGTCGTCGAGCGAAGTGATACGCCTGATAAAGGTCAACCTGTATCCTTTTCATCCGTCCCGAAACCCTTTATCCCATTTACGACGTCCATCCAAACTTGCCCGTATTGTAAATGTTTAATGTTTGATGACGGCTATGTTAAGTCAATATTGTTTGTCAGTGGGTTACTTAAAAAATTTATATATATATATATATATATATATATATATATATATATATATATATATATATATATATATATTGCGTGTTTATGTGTATTACCCAACTATCGAATAGATTTTCGAGCGTGTCAGGGGGTGTGTGCATATCTGTGTGTCAGAAAGAGGAGGAGGGAGAGAGAGAGAGAGAGGTCGGGAGAGAGAGACAGATAATGTGAAAATAATTATTTCACATTTATTAAATAAACTATGTTTGATTATAATTTTCATTAAAGAAGATAATAGGCGGCATCACGTTGACTCGCAGAAGTGGAACAGTAAAGTGAAAAATCAACTTTAAATGACAAATATTGACACAGAGCGCGGGTGAAGCTGCAGGGGTCGTCTTGTCGTCGATTAGTATTTCAAAAGTCTAGAAATTTCCAAGTTAGGTATAATCTAAAACTACCTTAATGTGTTTTTAATGTCACTTCCACGCTAAACATCTGGACGGATAACGACTTGTCTAAGGCATAAGATAGCTTCACACCTAATGATTTGAAAATAATATTCTACAAGAATACTTTAAAAAAATAAAGCTACTTTCAATCCATACTCTCCGAACATTAATCAGTGAAATTTTCATTAATTACTTTAGTGAAGCTGTATTCACTACATACCAGTGAATTTCAATAACAAGTTAGTGAATACGTACTGATACACATACACATATTCAATGATCGAATAAATGGACTATGATATTCAAATATTTGTACATTTAATAGCCACTAATTTTGCGCGGTACGATTGTCATATTGACAAAAAGTAAATATTCACTTGAAATTAGTGAAAACTCACTAATTTATGTTTAGAGAGTTAATACGGAAATAATTGAATCACTGCAATTATAATACACATCATTAGACAGCTGCTATCATGACAACAAAGAGTGAAATAAAACAGGAACGTAGCAATCCAACAAAATAGAAAATAATAAAAAATAGAAATAAAAAAATAGTCAAAATAAATTATCTAAACTAATAGAAAACTAGCAAGAAAAGGTTAAAATTATTTTGCTATAATCCGCTAACAGCAGAATCTGTATGATCAAACATGTAATTAAAAGCTAAGCACCGCTTACCTTCCCAACCAAGCAAGAAAGCCAAGTTCCCAAGCAAGCAATAGCACCACCATTCACATGCACCACCACACAAGACTCTAACACTACTCTTGACGCACGTTTCGCTCCGACACCGGAGCATCCTCAGGAGATATCGACTTTACAATGCTGTATTGTCTAGTCACTACTACTTTACAATGCTGTATTGACTAGACAATACAGCATTGTAAAGTCGATATCTCCTGAGGATGCTCCGGTGTCGGAGCGAAACGTGCGTCAAGAGTAGTGTTAGAGTCTTGTGTGGTGGTGCATGTGAATGGTGGTGGTATTGCTTGCTTGGGAACTTGGCTTTCTTGCTTGGTTGGGAAGGTGAGCGGTGCTTAGCTTTTAATTACATGTTTGATCATACAGATTCTGCTGTTAGCGGATTATAGCAAAATAATTTTAACCTTTTCTTGCTAATCATGAACTTCCGCAAAGTAACGCCTGATTCTATCCAATAATAGAAAACTATCCGATTATAAACATATTAGATTATGTTTGTTTGAGGATACTAACTATCGAATAAATTGTCGATTTTTTTAAATTATTTAGATCTTGTTTCACCTCTTACTGATAACCTATCAGTAATTTGATATTTATTATTATTGATAAATGAAGTACGAGACTACGACTATTGGTTAAAGTGAAATATCTTAAAGATAAAAGTGGAACTTGATAGTGGTTTCACAGAAAGAACACATAGGAAACTTTTATCTATTGGATACCGTTAAATGTCAGACAACTATCTAAAACTTTATCAGTAACCGATGAAACTAGCGCTTAGCCATAGACGTCCAGTTTATTAGTGAAAATTATAGCTTATGTAACATTATAATACGCGAATGATTTAGAAGCGAAGCGAAAACAGTGTGGGCCCGTTTGGAGGCGTCCATAAATTGCGTGACACAATTTTAGCGATTTTTTGACCCCTCCTTCCCTCTTGGTGAGATTTTATGAGATTTGGTTCGACCTCCTCCCCCTTACCCAAATCTCACGTGAGATTGTTCATGGAAAAAGAAAATTCATATTTTATTAAGGGGACATTAATTTATTACGTTAGACGAATTTTCTACTTTTCGACCGCTAATGTAAGAAAAAATAAGAATAGGCCGACCCCCTCCCCCCTGTTTAATATTTATTACGTAAGAATCAAAAGGAAAAAATGAAGAAATGTTTGGTTTGTTTTAATGTTTATTTTTCAAAGTAACAATTTTAGAAGTGTTTATTTGTACTTACAAAGGTACTATTGATTTTTAGTTTTTGGTAGTAATAAAATTTGGTTTCAATTATTCATCTTTACCTACATAAGAGAAGTCCAGGGGCTCAAAACCCACTCGGAAAGGGGATCTGCCACTGGAACATTTCTAATATTACCTATACGCATCCGAGCGAACATCGGCACTCGTGCGGTTGCCTACGTTCTTTCAAAGAATAATTTTAACTTTGCGAATTTTTGTGATCTTACGTAAGAATTATCGAGACTCCCTTCCACCCTCTTGTAAGAGAAAATAAGACATAGTCGACCCCATCCCCCCTAAATCGTCTTACATAATTAATGAATGATCCCTAAGTGCACACGAAAAAAAAACAGGTCATCGCGACCCCATACCGATGTTTCCACCTTCAAATATACATATTCCTAAAAAAAAAGGTCATCACTGGTACATGAAAACTATTTCAGATTTTCCATAACGGAAAAATATTACGTGATATTTGCCGAGACCACCCACGTGAGATTCTGTGAGATTTCGCTCGACCCAAACGCCCCTGTTCATTGGTTATTAATAAAGTTTATTTATTTATTTATAGAAACAAATCTCTATATCTGAACTGAATTGAATCAGCCTGTAAACAAATCACTGTTGGGCAAAGGCCTATTCTCCATATAGAAGGGTTGGAGCTTAATACAACACGCTGCTCCACTGCGGCTTGGCAAAAACTGGTAGTTAGCAAAGAGTAACGATTTTCATCAGGTGAATGTGATAACAACCGAGACCAAAAGCTTTATGTGCTCGTCGAGGACATACACTCAGACCAGAGCCAAATATTTGTATAAATACAAATATCTATCCCGAACGGGAACCGAATCTTCGATCGTCAGTGTTGGGCGACTACTTGCACCATCACACCAGAGCAGTCGTCAAAGACTATAGCAAGCCTATATATATATACATAATATAGCCAAGTGCGAACGTGTTCTAAATTCGTTCGATCACCACTCGGGTATCATATTTGTATTTGTATAAATATTTATTTCTGGATTTTATGTATTTCTTTGTGGGTCTCCTCACTATGCCTCGGAGAGCACGTAAAGCCGTCGCGACCGTTACTTGTGGTAGTGAAATTATCCGTTAACTCGTAGTGGAGCAGCGTGGTGAATTAAGATCTAACCCTTCTTCTATATGGAGAGGAGGCCTTTGCGGAGCAGTGTTGTTTACAGGCTGATTTAGTTCAATTCAGTCCGTTGTTACGAAAATTTTGTACCATGACATAAGCTAGCGTTTTTCGCTTCATATATATGTACGTGTATACGGAAACGAAATTTGCATTAATTTCATTATTTATCGCGCAAGAAAGAAAAGGTCTATTTACAACCGCTTAATTTGAATAAGTAAAAAAACGATGCAAAAAAAATTAATTATACATATAGAACACGACTTTGTTTTTTTTTTTTGTTTTTGTGCGATAACTTTATAATATTTAAAAGGAATTATGTACATTTACTACATTGAATAACAGAAATTTTCCAAAATAACTATTATAAGGATGTAAAATTGGATAATTAATGCGTCAACACACCATATCATGGGTATGGTAAAGTGTGCCCATGATCAACAATGCCAAAATATCGAGAATTCACAAGGATTGACGATAAATGTGATAAATATCCCATTTTACGTTATGAATAGTTGTATCATACTATTATTGTAAAAAAAAAAATTGAAACTATTATTATTTTTGAAAAAGAAATTTCTGATAATTTGCGTAAAATTTTTATATTATCGTGACGAATCCATTATATACGTATTAATTATTGTAAGAAATTGTCAAATCGAGAAAACCTACTTTGCGTCGTTCTATTGTAAAAAAATAGGAACGGGTCTGTTATTCTTCAATTCATAATACTCTATAACCTAGCTTTTCGCTGCTCTATATATCTCTTATTTATTATTGTCTCCATTTTTTCCAGCTCACGACAGTAACAGCATATCGAGTGTCTCCCGATAATTATTTTTGTAATATAGTACATTCGCTGCAGTACTTCGTCAACTTGATTGAATTGAAAGAAACGTATGTTAAAAAATACTGTAATACATACTATAATCAATATGTATTTGTAAATTAAAAATAAAACTGTTTTATATGTTACCAGATCTGTTATATGTTTGATTAGTATTTTAAGGGACATTTAGCTAAGTTAATACTTCTTAAATAATAAGTTTTGTAATGCTAATTGTATATAATTGTGTCAGTTCTTGTATGCATGCCGGCTGCACGCACAAAAAGCATGAGTCATTGTCACGTTCCGCAAGCGAGAGCGCGAAACAAGCGATAGAGAGGTACGATTGGCCTAAGCGTTCGGCTTGTGACTCATCTATCTCTCTTCCACTCTATCGACCGATGCGTCCGAGTCGAAGAACAAAAAAATTAAATTAACGAGTGCAAATAAAATATGTTAATTTATCGAAAAAATTGTAATTTTCCATTAAATTCTTCTCTGTATTATACAAAATAATGATGATTCAGTGATAATAATTCAATTCAATTTTGAACAAAATTATGCGATTTCTCATTAATGTTTTATTATGACGTTATCACGTAAAAAAATTATCGTCCGTAAACCAACTTTACAGACAACCAATTTTTTTTATCTATAAAAACACATTTACTCGCTTGAGATCTAAAAGTGTATCTCGGATACACTCGGCTTATTTTAATTCCTCATGTGGTATACTTTTTTAATTAAAAGTTTGTAATTTAAAAGTTGTTTAAATTTTTTTTTGATATTTATTCTTCTTTTAACTACAGTTGCTAAATCTTTATTCGTGTTGGAATATAACAAAAATCCAATTATGTTTATGTTTAATGTATTTATATCATTTACATCAATCATTCAATCATTGTTCATTGTTATGCAGAGTTTTAATATATTTTCTGTATAAATTTGATCGTCGAACTGTGCAGATATATTTGTCTTTTTCATTCAACAACAATTCAAGAAAAAAAAAAATTAAAATAAAGAAAATTTTCAAAGTTATTATTCTTAAGTCTTTAACTGTACCCGCTAGTTCGTTCCCGATTACATTTTATGATTTTCATCCCCTCTTCCAAGTAAACTTTTCTGAATTTCGAAGCGAGGACTCAAATCAGGCCAAATTTTAGTGAAATATATTTTTAGGTGGTAGTGTTGATATGATACGCGGCCTAGATGCAAACCGTTAAACATACAAAAAACACGGTTTTGACATAAGTGTCGCTTAAAAGAACCCTCCAAAACAAGGTTAACATATCTTCAACGTTCATTTGAACCTTTTACAGTTTTATTACAAACTAGCGGCCCGCCCCGGCTTCGCACGGGTATTTAAGTAAAATTTCAAAAATTATAAATTTATATTTTTTATCATCTACATCTGCGTCGATACTCGAAAATATTTTTAACAGACGGGATGAGTTGTCAAACATATCAAAATAAAATGTAATTTAAATCAAAAGCACTAAGGAGTATTGATATCAACTTCGAAGCAAATAACTTTCAATCCCCTTTTAACCCCGTTAGAGGATGAATTTCGATAAAATACGAAACACGTCTTCAATCAATTAATTCTGTTAAATTATATTTATGCAAAATTTGAAGTAGATTGGACCAAGGAATCATGTTGTCCCATACAAACTTTGACCCCCTCTTTCACCCCGTTAGAGGTAGAATTTCGTAAAATCCGTTCTTAGCTGACCTCTACACAGCGAAAGAAATATTCCTACCAAATTTCAAGTCTCTAGGTCTCATAGTTCCAGAGATATTGTGATGAGTGACTATATCTATAGAAAGTCTTCTATATATTATATAGAAGATAACAATCCTTACTATAGAGTAGGGATTTAAAGTTTAAATAAACATTAAAAAAATAAAAATTGTTATATTTTAGGAATACGAAGCTCGGCCCTTGATCTGGAGAAAGTTACACGAGGGTATTATATTTTTAAAACGAAATCGAAATACTACACCTTCCGTAGTATTTCTTTATAAACAATATTTTTTTATTTTTTCCTTCGGGGTGCTACAATCACCAGGCTACTCTGAAACATGCCACATACAACTGGCTGTGGGAGAAGCAGCTTGCCCTCAAGTATACTCCCGCTACATTAAGAGTTTGACCTTAAGCTTTGTTTATGGTAAATACATACTGATATACACATACATTATATTATTACCCAGTATATTATTATCCAGTTCCCGGAAATCACCATTTCCTATTTTAAGCAACAGGTCTGAGAACTGTCCGGCAGTAACATTTCCCCTTAGATGGACTCTAATATTTATGGTAAGGCTCAGTTTCGTCACTGCAGGCCACAAATGCTTCTGTACTGTACTGTACTGTATCAGCCTGTAAACAACCCAATGCTGAGCGAAGGCCCTTTTTGCACATAGAAAAAGGGTTGGAGCTTAATTCACCACATTGCTTTACTGCGGGTTGGCGGATAATATTACTACCATAAGTAACGATTATTATAAGGTATCCATGATAACAAACGGGACCGACGGCCTTACGTGTTCTCCGAGGCACGGTGGGGAAACCCACAAGGACATACACCCAGACCTGAAACAAATATTGGCACAAATATCTACCCCGAGCGGGAATCGAACCCGTGACCACCGACATTGAGGCCACTACTCGCACCACTACACCAGAACGGTCATCAATGCTTCGTTCGTTGTATCGGCGGTATAATTACACCACAAGTCAATACGATTTTGTCTCTTAGATTTGAATAAAGCCGCAAGTGAGCCTGCTTTCTGCTCCAGGATAGTGGATTCAATTACCGCCTCGAGTCTGGGTGTAATATGTATTTATTTCTATATGTATTATTTATATGTATGTCAAACATATATTTATATTTAATAATAGTCCAAGACAACTTTTATCTCCTCGTTCTTAATTTTAGTGTAAGATAAAGTTAAATGGGTACATGATTTATACCTAATGTTTTCTGATCTTGTTCCAACATTAGTCCATGGTCCCAATCTGTACTGATTGGGGTGTTAATGCCGTATAATTCAAATATGTTTCCAAGTTTACTTCGGTGTCTTCTATATCTGTATCATTGTGAACTACAGATGCCTTGCTGATGAGTCATTTAGTTTAAAACCCTTGACTTAAAACAACACCAACATTGAAGTAAAAAATATTATATAAAACAATATTTTACAATAAAGCGATCACACGGTATATTTACAACTCAATTTTGTTACGTCTATTATAAAGTCTTGCCTGTTCCACTAGAAGCACCCAAAAAAGATATTACCAACACCTGCGTCAAAACTGGAAAATAGACGCATTGAGTTGTCAAACATGTGTCAAAATAAAATGTAATTTAAATCAAAAGCACTAAGGAGTATTTATCTGAAAATAATTTTTTACCCCCTTTTAACCCCGTTAGGGAATGAATTTCGATAAAATACGAAACACGTCTTCAATCAATTCTGTTAAAGAATATTTATGCAAAATTTGAAGTAAATTGGACCAAGAAATCACGTTGTCTCATACAAACTTTGCCTTCCTTTTTCATCCCCTTAGAGGAAGAATTTCGTAAAATCCGTTCTTAGCTGACCTCTACTTAGCAAAAGGAATATTCCTATCAAATTTCAAGTTTTTAGGTCTTATAGTTTTAGAGATATCGTGATGAGTGACTATATCTATAGAAAGTCTCCTATATAATTATAATATAGATATAGAATTTTTTTTATATATAGAACATTACACAATAAGCTTTTTTTGTCCTTCTTGTCGAGGTGTCGTAAAAGGCAACTAAGGATATAGTAATGCGAATAACTGTACACCAACCAGGATGGTGGTAGGCAGCAGCGTCACCATATCCTGCCCCAACAGACTACCCTCGCTAAGCCGCCTGCCAAGTTTGGTGAGTATTTGGCACACTCTCCCAGAGGTGATAGGGGAGGCCTATCTTCAGTAGTGGACATCCAAAGGCTGTTATGATGGTGATGATGAATTAAAATGTAATAAAATTTACATCTTTCAAATAACAAAGTAGATAACAAAAAGTGATATTTTATCAAACAATAATAAAAGATCAAAGCGAATGTTATAAATTTTCGAGATATTAGTTATGAATTACGAAATTTACAATTTAAAATTGCTTTGTGTGTTTCGTCTCGTATCAAGAGAGAGATATAGAACGACTTTGAAAATTAAATATTTAAATTTTATAAAGATCTATAGGAACAGCAATATTACAACAAATAATGTCTTTTTAATATAATGATACATCTATTTCGAAGACTAAAACAAATAATTTATGTGTATACATTATACATAAATTATTTGTTTTAGTCTTCGCTACAACTACTACAATATGTGCATGTATATATATGTATGTATGTATGAATGTATGTCTATATGTATTCATTTATGTATGTGTAAGATATGCGTATATGCTCTTATAATTCACTATAAAGGTTAATATTAAATTTGTACACCTATGCCGATACAAGACCATTTCCTCTACCCCGCGGTTGCCTGGAAGAGATCGCTTTTCAGCGATAACGCCGCCCTTTGTATAATACCTTGTTATATTATTTTTTCTTTTTCTATGTAAATTTCTATTTTGGTGTACAATAAAGTGTATTATTGTTATATTATATTACTACAACATACTCTCTAAATATGAATCAGTAGAATTTTCATTAATTATCACATCACAACCGTCTCGGAAAGTAGGTTATAATGAAATGAAATGAAAATATTTATTTCGTCATTAGGTAATTTCACACACTTAATAAATGACAAAAAAAAAAATCTACAATTTAAATAAATACACCCTAGTAGTAAAACACTTACAAAACAGAAATGGCTATTTTAACATTAGGTACATAAAAAGCTTAAGTAATATACCCAATATTATCCAGCTAGAATAATAATGAAATGAAAATCATAATTTCGAAGTTTTGATACCCTTTTCCATGACTTTGTTTACTACCTACTGTCATTTAGTAAAGGCCAACAAAAAATTAAATTTGACTTTGAATTAATAACATTAAAGGTAATATACTTTAGGTGTCATTTTGTTACCTTATTATAGTACGACCATAGAGTGAGATACTGGAGCAAACCTATTCAAACCAGATTACGCCAGTAAAATCAAGATTACGATGTTAAACCGTTTTATTACCAGCTATAACTGGTTATGTGCGCTTTATTCAAATACTTACATGTATGCTATTGTGGATTTAACAAGTAATTTGCATATCGACCCCATTATTAGACTTCGTAACTCTAAGAAAAAAAAACTAAATTAGTTAAAGTCTGAGTGCATATTTTACGTAGAATTAAATTACATAAAAAATTGCATTATTTAAGTAGGCTTCAAAAGCGCTTTTCAACCGACGTTTTACAGAGTAAATGTATTTTATTTAATTAAATTTTATTTAATTTAGTATAGACGACCGTTCTGGTGTAGTGGTGCGAGTAGTTGCCTCAACACCGCGCACCGCGTCGGTAGCAGGTTCGATTCCCGCTCGGAGCAGATATTTGTATATCAATATGTTTTGTTACTGGTCTATGTGTATCTCCTTGTGGGTCTACTCACCAAGCCTCAGAGAGCACGTAAAGTCGTCGGTCTCAGTTTTTATCATAGACACCTGGTAGCGATCGTTACTGATAGTAAGGAAATTATCCATCAATACACAGTGAAGCAGCATGATGGATTTAGCACCAACCATTCTCCTATATGGATAGAGGCTTCTGCCCAACGGTAGGACGTTAACAGGCTGATTGATGAAGTTCAGTTTAGTTCAGTACATTACAATATAAATAAATAAATAAACGTCTCACACTCAACGGCCCCCAGTAGGATGTGAATCCTGTGTCGGGTGCCAAAATGCCCAGACTACGACAAACATCTGTATGGCCTATAAACATATTTGTCATGTGCGGGGATCGAACCCTCGATCACTCGCGTATCAGCCAGTTGCTGTGACCACTGCGCCAACGCGTCGTTATATAAATATAGGTTTGAGGAACAGTATCTCATAGATTAGACATATTTAGGTTAGTTTGTGACGCAGTCGGAGAATCTTCGAGAACTATTGTTATCACGGTATGCAGAAGCTTTCTATCTTTGATAAATGACATAGTGTATCCGAAAAGGAAGACTTCTGACTTCGATTGACAGTATCCGTTTACAAATACCGCTTTGTCTGATAACATGTACTGTTAATATTATTGATATAATATTTATAAATAAATATTAACCAACAATCACACCACGTTAACCTAGCCCCGTGGTAAGTTCGTAAGAACTTGTGTTACAGGTACTAGGAACGGAAATAAATTTAAGACATAAATACATATATACATAAATACACATCCATGACCCGGTGCAGACATCTATATTCATCATACAGATTATCCGCACCTGGCGGGATTCGAACCCGCGACCGCTGTGTAAAGTGTTCAGTTGCCTGACCACTCGACCAGCCGGCCGTCAAAAATTTATTTAATAAGTAATTACAGATCTATTATTTATAAATCTAAAATGATGTGAAAGAGATGAAAAAAAAGAAATTTAGCTAGCATAGTCTCCGACCCGAAGAGGTTTAGGTTATGTATGTATATGGATAAGAAATAAAAAATAAGATCAAAAATCTAAAACGAGATTTTGATCATCTTTCACGTTGATCATTTAGACTACTCAGTGCTGTGCACCTGTGACCATAAGTCTTGCTACATCACTATAGTGACGATATAATATCAGGATCCCAAATGACCAAGAATAAAATATCCCGTTTTACATATAAATAGTATTTGTAACCATGAAGTCATGAACGTATACAAAGAAAAATCTAAAACGATTTTAGATATTGATATGGTAAGTATCAATAATAGTTAAGTTTGTAAAATAATTACCTAGTGTTTGATATGTATTTATATTGATTGTATTTATACCGATCGCAAAAAAAAACATATCTGTGGGACAAAAGTTCGTAATTTAAAATAGAATTAAAAAGGTTTTACATAAATAGTTTTTACTGTCATTTTTTTTTATACAAATAGTATTGTTCGTCAACTCTTTCTAATAGGAGTATGTATTTAAAGTAAAAAAAATCTTGTCCTAAATCATGAATTTTATTAGTTTTCGATAATTCTAGAATAAGATGCCATTGCACATTGTTACACATTTCAAAACTTCACAGTATGTAAACAAGTAAAAGTTTATGATAAAGATAAATAATTTGTCGATATAAGCTATAATATTCTATGGTAAAATTGTCTATATACTATCTTTCAAATATCCCTAAAAAGAAAAGCTCTTTATTCAATAGTGAAATATTAACTGGCTGATTATATTATTCCCTTTGTCTGAATGTACGTTGTACTTAAGTATAGACGGAGAGTAAAAAGTAATATATCAGGGGAGCAATTATCTTTACAGCTGTCACAATTTATTACAATCTCCGTAATTTATAAAAGAAAAAATAACCCAGCATTTAGGAATTTGCGAGTTATCAATAATAAAGTTAATTTCGAACAATCGAGAACGATTAGATGAACTGACTGATTCTATTATAACATTAGTGTAAAATAGATCGATATTATTAGGAATTATCCTGTGACACTGACACTTATGACCTATTAGGACATCAGGCCATAGTCTTGCTAATTTTGTCGTGTAATAGTTACGTATGTAGCGACATCTATCTCGCCATATATGAACCAGAGGAAACTGACGTATCCTACATCGCGCTATCGAAGTTTTCAAAGCGATCGCGTAGCACACCAGACGCAACTCCCGTCTGGTCGAAGGATCCTTCCTTTTCAATGGCAGCCTCTCTCTACGTCAAACGTATTTCACTCTTTTGGATATAAAATACTCTATAAAATAAACCTATTTCATATGTATATTAATGTTTGCCTTCATAATGAGGTAATATAATAGGAGATGATAATATAATGAGTGAAGTTAAAAATATAAATCATTTTGCTAAAATTATTACGTTTCATAAAACTGTGCGAATCGATCAGTGTAATTAAATTCGTATTTATAATCTATGCAGTTATATTTATATGAGCGTCGAGCGAATTCTCAGAATAGTCCGGACTCACTTCAAAATATTACTCGTAGCTGCTCCTTTAGAATAGTTCATCGTAGATATTTATTGCAAATGTTTAAAGCATAAAATAATATCACTACGGAATAATGTCGAACTGATTTTAATGCGCAAACTAATTTAACAAACTGAAATTCAGGTGATAACAAAGAAATAGACCGATTTGGAGCCGATGGGTGTGGGGGTATGTGTCTCCTCTCCTTATTCTTTTTTTTGGTTTAAACGCTATCAATGCCAAAAGAGCACAAATGATTTCGCCAGTGTCACGTGTTTCGTCTCCGCTCTTCTAGGATGAAGTATGTCTTGTCTTGTCTCTTGTTGTATGCGCTCTCAATCAAAAGTGACAAGCGACGCGAGTGTTACCCGCTCCCAAATATAATTATTGTACCAAAGTAATTCGATTACAATTATCAACAAAATAGCAACGATATCAAACAATCGAAAGTAAACAATCGTAATAATCAAAATCATCATTTAATTATTTCCCTTTAAATATAGCACACGCCGTTATAGATATACAATATGATTAATTTTAAAATACACATAGGACGCATCTGACTGACTGAAATATATATATATATATAGACCCATATAAATTTCTTTTTTATTTATTTATTATTTCTGTTATATTTATCTTTGATAAGTTACGTTCACCCATTTGGATACTCTTTAACATAAACGAAGCTTCCAGAACAGGCACATCGTGATAAGATCACAATGACATATAGCCGCCATTTTGATAAAATCCATTTTATTCACACCTCTTTTACCCGGAACGTATTTTGTTAACAAATTACATAAAAGGTTTAAAATGTTATCAGTTCTCTTTTGTTATTTTTGTTTACAGTATGTTCGTTGGAAATATTATTCTTTTAGCTTTGTGTATCTTTTGTGTTAGATTATTCTGTTTATTGATATGTCAAAATATAGCTTCCGCTGTTTAGATCACGTCGGCCATTTTGAATTTGATTATTTTATTAGATGAATAAAAATATTATAAGCACGTATTACGGACACTTGTAACTATGTTGAATTTTGAAATGTGTGATTTTAAAAACGTGGTGACGTAAATAATAAGCAATATGCAATACGAAAAGATAACTATTTTGAACAAAAAAAAAATTAAGAGAATTATTAGAAGAATAATGTGGAGCAGCGTGGTGGATTAAGCTCCAACCTATCTTCCATATAGAGAAGAGGCCGTCGCTCAGCAGTGGGTTGTTTACAGGCTGATATAGTAATGTGATCGAGCACATATTAACTTATTTAAATTACAAATACGCATTTTAAAAATTTCTCGTGAAATTAGGAGGGGGAGGAGGGGGTCAAGCAAAATCTCACGACATCTTACCAAGTTTCGATCGAAATATCGCCAAAATTGTCTCACGTAATTAATGGATGCCCCCTTACGCCGTGTTTCCACTACGCCGGACCGGCAAAATCGCCGGAAACCGGATCCGGGAACGAGGTGTTCACATTAGACTAGATTGGGAATAACAATTCACAAAACATCGATTCCGGTGTTATCGCCGGAACCGGATAAATGTGAATAGCTTCATATAAAATGTATGGTCACTAGCCTTTCCGGCAGTTTCACCAATCCGGCGTCCGGCGTAGTGGGATCGAGGCCTTAGATAGGTATATACAATAAACATCGAAATTACTATAAAGCCAGTTACGTCAAATCAATAAAACTTAAAACACACATTGTTGACCCTTTACGAAATATTAATTCGATAACTTTGTTTGACAAAGTCAAATTAAATAACAAATTACGTCAACATTCAGTTGACCTTAAATAAAAGATAAACTGGTAATTAAATAATTCATTTAACATTTCACTACAAATCTAATACAAATTAATTACACTGTGGAATCCGGAGTTCTTAATTGCGTGAACATTTTCATTCCTATGCTGTTAGGCTATGTACAGACTGCGCGTTTATATGTATATAGCCAAACACGCGCACAATTTAATAAATAAAGATTTTATACTAGACGATCCCTAGTAGAATGAGAATCCTTTGCTTGGATTCGGAAATACACACACACACACACAAAAACACAAATGTGTGTGTGTGGAAATCGAACCCGCGATAACTAGCATAACAGCCAGTTGCTGTAACCACTGACCCATTCCGTCATCAACCACGTAAATACCACTTATCAGGTATCAGTAGTTTTACATTAAATATTATACTACTAATTCAATTTTAATCAGAATGCCATTCTGGTAGTGATATAATGAATTTACGATGGCGTAATAATGAAACTAAGTTCTAATTAAAAAATCGCATCAATCATCATTATGAATGTCACATAAATAAACTCAGAAGAAAAATTACTGTTGATTATCTATACACAGTTTTTGACTAGTAATTGACATAATCAATATTGTAAATGTAATATTACGAATTAAATAGTACAAGGGGCGGTCTTATGACTAGTGAGTCATTTCTTCCAAAAAAAAGCTAAATAGGATTGAGTCTTTATTTGAGAGATAGGTCGGTGATGCAGCTATTTTATAATTAATTTACATTATATACACATTAATACTTATTCAGAATTGTTATGTCTGTTTTGTGTTACAATTAATAAAATAAAATAAATTAATGTAGCGATGTAATTATCACGTGCCATTATGCGTGTATGATATGCTGTATTTAAGGGGTACCCTTTTCGCACACCACACATCCCTATTCCGCTGACTCAATCATTTCTAACTCATAGCCATCAGTCCCGAGCACTCACTAGTCTTGATTCAACACCCATTCCTGACGACTATCTCACCAATTAATCCTGTATTTTATTTTATATATTTTTTGAAAAAGTAAATTACTTCGAGGTTCCTAATAATGCGCAGTATGAACACGTTCGATACGCTACTCACGTAACCATGCATGTGGCTTTAAAATTTCAATGCTTAATATTATAAATGTGAAAATAATGTAGGTTTGTTTGTTACGCTTTCACGCGAAAACTACTTAATCGGTCATCATGAAACTTTGTACACATATTCTTGGATGTATTAGAAGTAACATAGGATATCCACGCGGGCGAAGTTGCGGGCAGAAGCTAGTATAGAATATTGCTAAACTGTCTAAAGCTTAAACGACCATTCAAAACTTTGTTTTTGGTGTATTTCATTCATTTATACATCACATGGTGATAACGACGATTTATTCCAGTCCAGTAAACAACGGACATATATTTTTTTTCAATTTATTACGAAAACAAGAAAGAAAATAGCACTTTATTATCGTATGATAAACGCTATTATATTATATTGTGAAGCGACCCGTGAATTGTGGAGCGGGGAATCGGGATATCCGAATATATTGTGAAGGCGATAACCGGTTTTGCTACGTGTCAGATCGCGCTGGACTCTTATAGAGGCATATTTTTGGATAATAGGCGTCTGCTAAGGTTTATTGGTTTAATAAAGGTAATTTATTGAAAGCTCGTGTATTATATTTTACGAATACGGATTGGCGGATAATTTCCCGACCATGAGTAATGATCGTTGTCAGGTGTCTATGATAACAACCAGGACCTACGGCTTCACGTGCTCTCCGAGGCACGGTGGGGAGATCCACAAGGACATACACCCAGACCGGAAACAAATTTTTGGACAAATACAAATATCTGTTCCAAGCCGTCATCGAACCCGCGACCGACAGCGTTGAGGCGATTACTCGCAACACTATACCAGAACGGTCGTCGTAAAATTGTTTTAACATGACATTTTCTACAAAACATTTATTGAAAAAGGTAGGTAGAGTTAGAGAGCATTATTTTTATTTTATATAGAGTTTGAAAACTAAAGCTCAAATGTTTATAGTTCTTTTCCAATATATGTTTTCAGTATTTTTCAATGCACTAAAATATGTATATGCTGTTTGTATAACGGTCATAAATTTTTGGTATCCGCTTTAAAGTTTGTGTCGCGTGATAAATTGTGTTGGAACGAGCTTCGACATGCGTTATAATGGAGCTTTGTCGACTCCAATAAAATTGTGCTTTTTACTGGTGCTATATTTAGAAAGGATTATTTATTTTTAATTTTTAATAAATTAATTTGTTTAACAGCGGTTCGAGGGTTCCTATGGTATATACTCGTATATACATATGTCTGAATGTTGAATTAATTAAAGTTTAGTAACCAGTGTTAAAACTTATACCAAATATTGCTGACGCATTTAATTAATAATAATTTTGATTATTATCCGTAGTCCCGAGTTTATCGAGCAGCGATAAGATGTCTCCAAATGAACCTCCATGAATCAGAAGTTTCGGAACAAGTAGGAAGCAGCGACCCAATTCATTTCTGTCTCAATCACGGTAAAACTTTAAGCGATTAAGTATTCACTACCAATGTTCGGGATTATGAGATTTCATGGAATGTTTAGGATGATATCGAGTGACTTAATATTATTTACTAAGAAAAAAATTAAAAAATAAAAATCTTCCGTAGTTATAAACTTAACTAAACTGAACTAAAACAGCCTGTAAACGTCCCACTGCTGGGAAAAGGTCTCTTTTCCATATCCGAGAAGGGTTGGAGCTTAATCCACCACGCTGCTACACTGGCGCTGCACTCGTTGGCAGATAATTTACCTACTATGAGTATCGATCGTTATCAGATGCCTATGATGACAACCGGGACCGACGGCTTTACATGCTCTCCGAGGTACGGTGGGGAGTCCCACGAGGATATACACCCAGACCGGAAACAAATATTTATACCAATACAAATATTTGCTCCGAGTGGGAATCGAACCCGCGACCGACGGCGTTGAGGCGACTACTCGCACCAATACACCAGAACGGTCATCAAACGGTACTAACGGTAGTTATGGTTTACGGCACTCGTAATTAGAAAATTTTCAGATATACACGTACATTTAGGTTTTGT
The DNA here is from genome assembly GCA_036937285.1 of Euphydryas editha. Classification (NCBI taxonomy): domain Eukaryota; kingdom Metazoa; phylum Arthropoda; class Insecta; order Lepidoptera; family Nymphalidae; genus Euphydryas; species Euphydryas editha. The sequence continues at coordinate 15,355,714 of JAUPFZ010000023.1, forward strand.
AGATGGAGATTGAATAATTTTTATATTAATATTATCAATGTTATAAAGGTCTCTCCGAGTGTTACACTAGTGCATATAAAGTACTTGTGGCCCTTTATGGTGTATTTTAGTATGATGATTAAGTGCAAAATACTCAAGATCCACAAAATTTTATATAATAAGCTTGACACTGGGGTCGTTTTTTTAAACCTTAAATAACAAGTCCTTTAGTAAATATTACCAAGGTACTTGTATATAGTTTTATAAGGGAAAGTATCCATACTACGTGTACCTATCCATTTTACAACTTTTTAATCCCCTCGGTGACCAACCGTAGTATTTTCTAAGACCCCTCCTCCCCGACAAGTTTTCACGTAATAATTCATAAATATGGTTTTGAATATTTTTTTGTAACCAGAAAGTTAAAAATGTGTAGTCAATAGTAGTAGTGATAGTGTAGTGTTGCCACCTGTGAGCTTAAAAAGCGCTAAACACTGCGCGCCATTATATTAAAATTATTGTTACATTTAAATACAGCTCGAAAAACCAGGAGATTTCTCTAGAGGATATTGACTAATGACGAAAACCCAATACCACCCTCCGCCCCTGTGACCAAGCGTGTATTTTTGAAGACAGGAGGTCTCTCCCCCCCGAATGGATCACGTAGTATGGGTACGTTCCCTAACTTGATTAATGAAATCACAACATGCAAATATCTATATATATGCGATACGAGGCGTGTCAGAAGCCCTCGTATATATATTTAATTGAATTATTCACATGAACAATTTTGAGGTGAGCGCACACGATTCTAATTAACGTGCAAATCAATTAAAATATATGTACATATGAACTAAACTAGGCAAAATGCCTTTTCTCCATACCGAATACGGGTAAGTTTAGTACGCCACGCTGCTCTACTTTGGGTTGACGGATTTTTTTTTTTACAAATTAACACTCATTATACGGCATTTCTACGATACCAACTAATGTACAAGCAGGACCGACGTATCTACGTGCTCGTTGAGGCATCGTAGGAGCCCCTGAAGTACAAACATCCAGAGTAGATACAAACAGTATACATAAAAGTTTACAGATTAATTATTCTCCAGGTTGCTTAACAGTGAAATAGCGGATATTCTAGTCTTACAGTTTCTCCTGGGACATGTGGTTCTTTACGATGTTCTTTCGACCGAAAACGAGATAAATCGTTGAACTTTTGCACTTAAAATTTCTTGAAATTTACGATTACGATTTGACCTGTTTTTGTTTCAGATATATGTGTTCTATCTACTTAGATGTCTCAGCTCTCATACACTACACATATATGTTTATATATGGTTTGGTGCTTACTTATGGTATGGTGTGGTATAAGCGTTCTGGTGTAGTGGTGCGAGGAGTCACCTCAACGCCGGCGGTCGCGAATTCGATTCCCGCTCGCCGAGAATGTATGCCAGGTTTGCTGGTTTGGGAGTATGTCCTTGTGAGTGCCCTTATGGTGCTTGTAGTATGTGGTCCCGACCGTGCCTCGGAGTACACGCAAATCCGACGGTCCCGGTTGTCATCACACACATAACGATCATTACTCGTGGTAGCAAAATTATCCGCCAACCTGCAGCGGAGCAGCTTCGAGTTAAGATCTAACCCTTCGCCTATATGGAGAAGAAGTCTTTGCGACCACCGATAAGTGGGACGCTTACAGGCCGACGTAACAGGCTTATATATAATGATATATAATTATTTTAAGTATCTCAATTAGTAATGCTGAGTTTAAGAAACTAACCCACATCAATTCAAAGTGGTAATTTCTGTCGCAATAAAGAAATTACAAAGTAGGGTTATATCTGCATATAACTATGAAAGCATTAAACTCCTTTTGCGGCGAATCGTGTAAGAACTCATTACGGTAGATATGAACGATAAAAACGCCCAAAATCACGTTATGATATATGACGTCATCAAGCACTCGCCTACCCGTAATGTCTTTTTTGTATCCAGTTTACGCCGCATTGCATTCGAAGATGTTCTAATAATCTATACTATATATATATATATATATATATATATATATATATATATATATATATATATATATATATATATATATATATATGTGTATATATAATATTATAAAGCTGAAGAGTTTGTTTGTTGTTGCTTGACGCGCGCTTTAGGCTATATAACATCACGCTACGACACTACACAATAGGGGCTGAGCAATAATAAGATATGTTACAAAAAGGGATAAAATAACCTTTTTTGAGAACTTCCGTTGCGTCCTTTATTATTTCTCTTCTCGACATAAGTTTTAACTATAGTTCCACTTTTAAAGTAAATATAACATCACTCTTTTACTGAGAATTTTCAAAAAACAAAAATACTAAATAATACGACCCAGGAATTAAACCTGAGACCCCTTGCTCGGCAGTAACGCTTTCGACCATACCTACTGTTAGAGTAATTGTTTAAAAGTATTTAAGTACGTTTTCCCCTCAAATTAACGCGGGTAAAACCGCGGGGCACAGCTAGTATGATATAAATACATTATATGGAAATATATTAAAAGTTTAGACAAATTTAAAAATATTCATATATCGTTTATGCCTAAATACTATTACTAAACACAAAGTTAAATTATATCTCTGTTTTACTTACAAAAAAAAAATGTATGTCTTAATTAAAGTAATTTTTTCTGTTTTACTTTCTATTTTTTTTTTTTTCAATATCACAACTATAATGTTTCGTTAAATAACTAAGTTTGTATTTGAATGTATATTACGTCTATATTCTACAGCTTGTTATGTTCATCTGTAATTAATTGTTAATTTATTGAATTTAAAATTTTAATATGTATTTGTTTTTGTATTATAAATAAATAAAAAAATAAATCAATAAAAATAAATAAATCAATAAAGTGTAAATTACCAATCATGATTTGATCGTATTGGTGAAGATTGCTTTGTATTTAGATGTAAATATGACGGGATTTTTGTAAACGCTTTGACATCAAACCGTTGTATATTGTAATTTCACTAATTGAAGGAGTAAGAACAATTTTTACGATTCGTTTGCTGGTTATAAATTGACTTGTATGCTGTCTGTTATCCCATTTCATTAGTATCATCTATTACTTTGCAGCAGAACGGTACTCGAGTGGAGACCACGTACCGGCAAGAGCAGCGTCGAGATGGACAGACGACTTGAGAAAAGTCGCCGGAAGACGTTGGTTAGAAGCTGATTTAAACCGATCGCTCTGGAGGTCGATAGGGGAGGCCTACTTTCAACAGTGGACATACAACGGCTGATATGATGATGATTAGTTTGCACGTAGTTCCACCATATTATATCATTGATCCATAATGTCTCTGAACGTCCTTAGGGAAATTATAATATAGCTTAGGTTGTCTAAATATATTGTACGGAATTAAGACAGTTAAAAAATGTATGTTTAATTAAACTGTAATATCACGGAATAACCCTGACATATACGTCGAAATGCAAATTAAAAGTGATGGTGCCATATATGGGAAAATTAACTAAAATTCACGTGTCTTTCGATATAAACTAAATAAAAATATTAAATTTAATGCTACTTAGTAAAATATGGGCCAGCCCTAATTACATGAGTTAATGTTAAATATCACCTATTAGTTTGACACCGCTTGACGTTGTTGGTCACTGAATTAATTGTCATTCATTATGGACGACAATTAATATCATCAGTCGGCTACTACTACTATATTGAACGCTTTATAAGCGGAGCGTTGAGGTGGGTTCTATTCTCACTTCACGCAAAACGAGTGATTTTTCGAAATTAAAGTGTCTCTATTTGTCGTATATTGCACTTGTAAAATAATGTATACAAACACATATTAAGAAAAAACAATGTTTTTAACACTCATGATACTTTTGGTGCCATTTTTGTTAATTAAACTAATTAAATAAAGTTCTGTCTTGGGCATCCATGTGTCTGTATGTACGGATCCTGTATGTGGTTACGATAACGATCAAAAGACTTTACTAATCGAGTTCTTTTTTTTCTTCATATGTTTCAGTATAGTTAGAAATAAAACCCTATTTAATTTCACGGTCGAGTTCGATATTATATTCTAATTGCACAGTAAAAAAAAAAATGTGATGAAAAAATTCGATGTGGTTTTATTGGTTTTTTAAATTTTGTGGTGTGGTTTTATTGATTTTTCAAACTATTTAATCTTATGTTAACTACATGGTATGTCAAATGTTTATGTAATTGAACAGAATGAGCCTGTACACGCACCACTACTGGGCAAAGATCTCCTTTCCGTATTGAAAAAGGGTTGGAGCTTAATCCACCACACTGCTCCACTGCGGATTGTCGTATATTTTTCTCTATCATGAGTACCGATCGCTATCAGATGTCTGTGATAATAATGGGACCGACGCCGCACGACGATCAGTGTTGAGATGATTGTTCGCACACCACACAGAACGGTATACATATATGTATAATTTACTTATCGTTAAATATAAAAGGCAAAAGCGACTATTAAATGAAATTTTCCTTAAATATTTTACCCTACCCTAACTCGATCTATAAGATATTATAAAAGTTTACTAAGATAGATTATAATTTCAACTATCTAGAAGTAAAGGTCCAGTCATAACGTTTTGAAAATTAGAAAAAGGAAAGAAACGTAATACAGGAAAATAAATCTAGGAAGTATAAATATATATTATCAAATATTTTTTTTTTGTAACTAAAAACTAACTACTTCTTACTAAATACATATAAATGTTTATCCAATTAATATAATATATGTAAATGCGAAAGTTTGTTTGGATGTTTGTTACTATTTCATGCAAAAACTACTGAACGAATTTAGATGAAACTTTACAGTAATGTAGATTGTACATTAGAATAAAACATAGGCTACAATTTATAAAAAAATTGTGTGACTTTTGGCATAATATAACATAATTAAAATTATCACGCGAAAACGCGTAAATGACGCCTATACCACGGCGCTTACGACCTTCTTTTCGCAAGAATTCACTAGTGTCGACTGGGAGCATTTATTACTGTGCATTCTGCGAGCGTGGATAAACGTTTTTGTATGAGTGTTTGTTACCGAGCTATAGTCTGAAACCTGGGAAAGGACATAGGCTACTTTTTGTTAATACAACGACGCGGGTGAAGCCACGGGTTAGCTAGTTATATTAAAAAGCTGCTACCAATATATTTTCTTACTCAATATTTCATTTAATATTAATTAACCTCGACATATTTTACCAATTTCTGAAAATTATTCGACAGTTTCAATAATATTATAATACTCCAGACAACGCCAGTATGATTTAGAAGGTAAATTTTAAAGGTTTTAATTAATATCATCTTAGAAACAGGATTATATAAACGAGAGGTTTCTAAATTAAATATTTCATTGTTTAATTTTGAGAACAAATAATTCACGCTTGTTTTATAGTCAGTTTTAATCTCTCCAGGATGCTGACATGTATTCATTAGTGACAAAGAATTGGAGCAATCTTCCATATTGATGTTTTGTCGGAAAATATGCTTTAAATTTATCTTTGGTGCTATTTCATTGTAATATTTTACTCCAAAGAACGAGATGCTTTCTTTTTATAATAATATTAAAGTTTAGGTACTGTTAAGTAGTATTGTTTTCTTTTTACGTCGACCACAAAGTAATTTTGAGACCAAAAGTGCTTGAAATTTTTCACTTTTTTTTAACTGGCTCGTCTCTACTACAAAAAACTAAAAATTTTATTATATATTATTAAATTTACCTCCTTATACCTAAAGACTTAGACCAGTCGATTCACCTGGTGGTAAGCAAAAACGACATCCATAGACACCCGCTACATCAGAGGAGTAGAGGTGCGTTGCCGGCCTTTAGGGAGGGGAGGGATGTTTCACTTTATCTGTGGAGAGAAGGGATGGGCCACCGGATCTCTCACAAACCGATTTTTTAATAGTCGTTTAAGCTTTAAACAATTTAACAATATCTGCCCGTGGCTTCGACCGCGTGGTTGTCGGTTATCGTGACCAAAAACAAAGTATCCTATGTTACTTCTAATACCTCCAAGAATATGTGTACAAAGTTTCATGATGATCGATTAAGTCGTTTTCGCGTGAAGGCGTGAACAAAAAAACTTTCGCATTTATAATATTAGTATGATATTGTATTTATATACTCGTATCATGTACATGATTATGGTTACCTTTACTTTCCACTTGGCTGGATCCCGTCCGACCCATTGGGTTACAAACGGGAGCTACAAAGATTTTATATTTAGATACTGTCATGTTTATGCACATAATAATTTGTTGACATCAAGTTTTAGTTACAATATTATTTTATAAGTGTCACTTTTCGAATTTTCTCGACGATTGTTTGATAACTGGAGATATCGGAATGGATTTATTTATTTTCGTTAAAATTATAAACAAAAACGATATTTTAGACTATTACAATCAATTGAAATCAAAATATACCTTATTTAAGTTCTAAAATCGCTTTTAAATTGTTATTAACAACAAGAATTTAACAATCTGAACCGACAATAAACTCAGCAGTTAATCTTTAAGCAATGGTCTACAATTTTTTTTTAAATTATTTATTTGTCGACGCGTTGGCGTAGAAGTCACAGCAACGGCTAATGCGCTAGCGGTCGCGGGTTCGATCCCCGCACATGACAAATATTTATATAGGCCATACAGATGTTTGTCGTGGTGGCGCGTTTGTGCTTGTGTATTGTGCGTGTTTCCGGAACCCCGACACAGTATTCACATCCTACTGGGGGCCGTTGAGTGTGAGACGTTTTTTTTTTTTATTTTATTATTATTATGTAACTGACATTTGATCAAAATATTCGAGTTTATTACGAAAATGTCAGGGAACAAAATGTTTATATTAATAACTCAACTATATAAAAAGTACGTTTTTTTTATTTCGATCAAAATCATCTAATAATTAATTTATTAAATATTTATATAAGTATGGGTAAAATCAATACAAATATTATCAAAACTTCAAAGCTTAAACAAAAACAAGACATTACAGACACATAACAACTAAATAGGCACTTATTTATACATAGCCTCTTACGCGGCGTTGCCTTTACGCCCTCCTAATGACATTTTTATGCATCAAAATATTTTTATTACCTCTCGCCCTGTTTGTGACGTAAATATGCAATAATATGGGCTGTTTGTATTTATTACCGTTTGAATCTAATGTCGTTTGCTAATGACCGTAAATTATCGTTAAGAACAACGACATAATCAAGCAAAGTTTTGAGACTCTACCTTGTTGGAGGCATTCTGTCGTCTCTGTGATCCATTAAATCGGTCATTTTTCTCTGTTTCGCGTGGCGGTCATTGTGATTGTGTTGATTGTATCTATTCTTTGAGCGGAGTTACTTTGTTTTTTTTTGGTAAAAATAGGAATAAACAAATTTTGACTTTTCGGTTTATTAATAAGTTAATATACAAAAAAAAAAATGGTTGTCTGTAAAGTCGGTTTACGGACGATAATTTTTACGTGATAACGTCATAAGAAAACATGAATGGAATTGAATTATTATCACTGAATTATCATTATTTTGTGTAATATATATATAAGCTACAGGTAATTAATTGTATTTAATATAAAAGCTAAATAAAGTTAAATACTTTGATATGTAATACAAGAAATAATCAAGTTTAATAAAGAAGCTAAGTTTAATAACTTAAAGTTAGGAAAACAAATTAGATTATCATTAACCACTTATGAAAATTGTAAAAATATACTAAATAAAAACAGTTTACTTTTTATACGATCGTAATTATATGAGTCCTAATAACTTTTTAGTCAAAATTGTAATATAACCTAATATTACTGCACTCGCCTACCGATGCTACTTATTTTATAATCAAAGAACAAATATATGAGATTAATCGCTAATCGCATTCTTAAAATGCAAGAATTAATTACCTTTTTTGCTGCAATTGTTGTTGGTGTGGTAGTGGTAAGAGTAGTCACCTCAACGCCGGCGGTCGCGGGTTCGATTCCCGCTCGGGAAATATATTTATATTTGTGGAAATATTTGTTTCCGGTCTGGGTGTATGTCCTTGTGGGTCTCCCCATCATGCCTCGGAGAGCACGTAAAGCCGTCGGTCCCGTTTGTTATCATAGACACCTAATAACGATCGTTACTCGTGGTAGAGAAATAATCCACCAATCCAGGAACAGTGTGGTGGGTTAAGCTCCAACCCTTCTTCTATATGGAGAAGAAGCCTTCGCTCAGCGGTGGCTTACATACAGTACAAACGGAGAATACGAAGAAATGCTTTTTCTTTTTAGTTATGTAAAAAAGGCTTTAGCAACTTAATCAGATCTCATCAGTGTTTTTTTTATGGAAATAAAAAGTACATCATATATTTATAAATATAAATATATGATGTAAAAAATCATTACCAATAACGATTTCCAATGATTTATTAATACATGTAACAAACTACGAGGCGTAGATGCAAGACTTAGAGATCTAAGTTTAGAACTGAACTCAAGTGGCTTCGGTATTCGGCTTCGCAGGGATACTCACATCCTTTGTCTCCTTTATAATATCCTATTCAATCCATTGTCACCCAACTACCTACGATTTATGTCTATGATGAATCCTTTTCGGGTGTACTGGAAGAAATCTCTTATACATACATATAAACCCTATATACATTTCAATGATTTTCTTTACGTATAATAAAATTAAATAAATAAAGAAAATACGTTTGTATGTTAATGTGTCTATTTCACTTCATATTTATCCGACTGCGCCAGAAGGAGGGTTATGTTTTTCGAGAGTATGTATATACATATGTATGTATGTATGTATAATTGTTTGGCACGCTCTGCGGCCTGATCGGCTCGATGGATTTTAGCTTGAGAGGTGTCGTTATATTCGTATTTACTGTGAGAGTGACACTGGGTATATCAAAAAAATAAAAAATAAAAATGGCCGATTTTTGACGACAAAATAATTTCATTTCCAAATTACACAGAATCGCATTCGGGTTTTTTAGTTTTTTAATTTATAACTTGTTATGTTCTGGATAGTTTTCAATATATAAAATAACCCCAAAATCAGGACCAGAGATAAATTTTTCCAGTTTTTCTATCCTATCTATTTATAAAAACCGTATCAAATATAAGTCTGATGAGGAGAAAACGGAACACAAAGAGGAAAATAATGACTTTTTTAATATAATATTTAGAGAATTCGCACTAAATTAAAAAGGAGTGACTATCGAGTTTCCGTTGTCTGTCCATCTCGATGAAAGCAATACTCTGTGGTAAATTCAAAAACAATCTGAATATTTATGTTATAAAAATAAAAATTTCCTTTTAAAATTAAAATTGTATGCTAACAAGTCTTTTATAACCAAACCAAAATATTCAGTACAAAATTATACAAGAGACAAAGATGCAGGACATCGACTAAATTTTACAATTATTTAATATTGACAATTTTTAGATCAATAACTGTTTAGTGTCTCTCTTATTCCTCTCAGCAGAAGCTTCCGGTGGTAGCCTCAAATTAAATTTTAAGAGAGTAAATGAAGTCTACTTAAGTAATTAAAATAAATAAGCAAAAATAAAACTTTGTGAAATTATTTGATATAAAACAGTTTCATTTTATACAAGCTATTTATTTATCCTGCTTTTCAAGTCGATCTCTTATTAATCCTATTATGTATATACAAAGTAATCCGTCTGTATTGTGTATTACATTTCGTCCGGAGAGATATTAAATCCTCTACGAGACCAAAACATTCTTTACTTCATTAGTCTATTGTGCTGTGTTTTGTGAGACGAAACTGAACATAATCCCTATAGTATTGTAAACTAGATGATATCTATCACTTCATTTGCCTTACTTATTATTTTAGCAATTTGTTTTACATGGTGAAATACCATCAAAAAGAGACTGAACACTTATCATATCAGCCATTGTATGTCCACCGCTGAATGTAGGCCTCCCCCATCAACCTCCAGAGCGACTTAGTTAGTACTTAGTGCTTACAATTTTTTTTTTTTTTAATATTTAACACACACACAAGATCGTCTGTTCCTAAGGTAGGCAACTTAATGCCTGTGTTATAGGTAACAGCCGACTGATATACATTTTTTTTAAATAAATAAATAAATATATATATATATATATATATATATATATATAAATAATACATATTATATATAAATAAACATAATATTACACCCAGACTCGGTGCGGGAATCGAACCCACAACCCTTTGAGCAGAAATCAGGGTCACTGCAAACTGCGCCAACGGGTCAGTCGAAATTGTTTATTAAAACCTTAATAACTCTATATTTATTAAAGATATCGAAATATTTTTAGGGCCAGTATCTAAGATATAAAACCTAGAAGACTTAATTGAAGTCTATTCAGTAGTTTTTTCGTGATACGCGCTCTTTGGCAGATCTCTATCATTTTTTTAAAATATAGATTTAATAATAATAAAATTAAATTCATCCGATATATATTAATAACATTGTTAATAGATAATAATTATTACAATTCACAAATACGGAAAGTTAATTCCTTTATTAATATATATATCTAGCCTGAATTTTCTTCATAAAATATTTCACATCAATATTTGACTTGAACTTATTCAGACTGTAAATGTCTCACTATTGAGTAAAGGCCTCTTCTCTATATATGAGACGGGTTGGAGTTTAATCTCTGCGGGTTGGTGTATATTTGTAACTACAATGAGTAACGAGCGCAACTAGGTATTTATGATAACAATCGGAATCGACGGCTTTACGTGTTCTCCGAGGCACGGGAGACCCACGAGAAAATATACCCAGAACGAAAACAAATATTTGTTTAAATATAAATATCTGCCCCGAGCCGACTAATCACAACACTACACCAGAACGGTCAGTATTACATTAATTAAATACATTAATAAATTCCAATACTGAGACTAAATAAAACAACAGTTTTCACGTAAAAAATATATATAGAAATAAAGAAATAGAGCAGAGATGCAACAAAAAATACTCGCAATATAATTACACTAAAATTTCTTTACATCATTTTATTTAAACAGTAAAAATTTAGATGAAATATAGGTTGTAATAACAAATAATCACACAGTAATAATAACAGAAAGTAAATTCAAAACTGTTCCAAGAGCACTACTAGGTTTTTATTAAAGAAACCATAACGAAAACCATTTGAAAATATGCTTTCGTTTTAAATTCATAGTGAAGAATCGTGCAGCTATTACGCAACTTGCGCGATCGCGAGAAATCGCTGTGGTGTCGAATTTCAGTACTATCTAAGCCTCGAGTGGTATTGATTTTCGACACCCCAGCGATTTCTTGCGATCGTGCAAGTTACGTAATAGTCCACTCGTTTGGATACGAGCTCGACGTAAAATTTTATTAAAACACTAAATCGATATTTGCTTCATCCGAAAGATATAACCGTTAAACCGCTCTATTGAATATTTGTTTGATAGAAATAATTCCTTTACACATATACTTCTATGCATGAAATGCTGAGCGTGACATTTTAAATAAATATGTTTAACGCACAGACGGCCGTTTGTTCCCAAGGTACGTTTGTTTTTGGTACGTTTTAACTTTATGCCCGTTTTTTAGGTAACAGTCGACTGATATACAGATGCAATATTTTACTTAATTCATTGATCGTTGATCGTAGTAGGAAAATCATTCGTAAATACGCAGTAGAGCAGCGAAAAGGCTCTAACTCTTATCGTATACAGTAGACGAGGCTTTTCCCCAGATGTGGGATATTTACAGGCTGTTAAAATGAAACATCCAAAAATCACAGAATTCCTAAAACGTAGTAATCTATATTGTAAACGGGAAAACACTAAAACATCCCCTACGCAAAAGGGTATTTGTATTTTGGTCAGCAATTTTAATTTAAGCCGAAAACCGTAGTTTCAAAGGGACGCAGACACGCCACAAAGTCTAGCAAAAAAAAATTTCTAAGCGCGTTCGTGATGGGAAATGGCAACATTGGTTTATAACTCGCAGTTGGCTCGGTTATCTGTTTGTACATTTAAAATTTTAGATTTTCACTTAGCTTTTTATTCGCTTTATTGATCTTGGTACAGTTTACTTAACGATTAGACTTAGTTATAATTTTATTGTGCTCATGGTTCTTCAAAGCTTTGAACTTTCGTATTAATACTTGTATTGAAAATTATTTTGTAAATTATTTTGAATGGTGATTATAATTGTTTCGTATTATTATTATTATTATTTTTTATGTTAGTTTGATAGGCAAACTGGCAGACGTTCCACCTGATGGTAAGTGGTTGACGTCGCCCATGAACATAAACTATTTTACCTGGAACTAGCCCAGGCAACTCATTTATGTGTTGCCTATCCAGAGACATAAGGTGTTAAAGTCTCGGTGCCAGTAATTACACTGCCTGTCTTGCCCTTCTCTCTGAAACACAGCAAAGCGGTTTCACGGGATAAACAAGCAAGCAAGACATATAAATACAAACGGAATCCTATTACAAAGACGTCGCTGTCTGTCTGTGCGTGAGTTTACGTTTTATCTTTACAACCGTATCATGTAGACACTTGATATTTTCATAGAAGTAAAGATTAAAGTAGAATTTCAGATTGCTGACCTTCATTCAGGACACATGACTGACTTTATCATGTTTGACTAATGTGTTGACTGCTCTATATAATAATAATAATAATAATAATAAATACTCTTTATTGTACACCATAAAGAAACATACAATACAAAATTAATATATACAAAGAAAGATGTACAAAGGCGGTCTTATCGCTAAGAGCGATCTCTTCCAGACAACCTTTGGGCATAGGACAGGGCATAGAGAATAAGAAACGGTAGGGAAGTGTACAAGAGTTGATAAAAGGTTAGCATTAAATTTACAATATACACATACATACATACTGCAAATACATATATAAATAATGCATACACACATACACATACAAATACACATACATATACATACATACATACATACATACATACATATATACATATATATATATACTACAAATACATGTAAACACAAATATACATATAAACATACATACATACACTATAAATACGTATACTACCTATAGCCATACATATAAAAAATAATAATCAAATAATATATTGTCAGGAGATGGTAGGATATTTATGACGTATTTAGTGACAAAAAATGTGCTTTCAGATATTTTTTGAAACAAGAAAGAGATTGAGCTCGTCTTATAGAAAGAGGAAGAGAGTTCCAAAGTTGCACAGCTTTAACAGAAAAGGAGTTTGAATAAAAGGAAGTAGTATGGGAAGGAGTTTTAAGCGTTAAAGTTGAAGATGATCTAAGGGAACGCTCGTGAGTATCACAGAGAAATTCAAAGCGGTTTTTGAGGTAAAGGGGAGTATCAAGATGGAAAAATACGCGATAAAGTAAACAAAGGATGTGAGTATTCCTGCGAAGGCGGATAGGGAGCCACTTGAGTTGAGTACGAAAATCGGAGACATGGTCATATTTGCGAAGGCCAAATATGAACCGTATGCAGAGATTTTGGAGACGCTCAAGCTTATTTAACTGCTCCTCTTTAAGATCTAGGTAACAAGTATCAGCATAGTCAAGAATCGGTAGCAGGAGTGACTGTGCTAACGCAATCTTGGTAGACAAAGGAAGAAAGTATTGGAGCCGGCGGAGAGATCCAATAGCTGCAAATAATTTTCGACTCAACTCGCTTAGTTGAGGTATCCACGAGAGGTGGCTGTCAAATATTACACCGAGATTTTTTACTTTTTCGCTATAATTAATCACTGTGTTATTAAAAATGACGGGTGGTATAAGTGACCAGTCAATTCGAGATACAAGTTTTGAACTACCGATGATAATGACTTGACTCTTAGAAGGATTAATTTTTAGTCCGTATGATTTACTCCAACTATGAATGTTGTTCAAGTCGTTATTTAGGTTACTAATGGAAGTTGGTAAGTCAATTAGTTTTGAGTGGGAGTAAATCTGGAGATCGTCTGCATACAAATGGTAGAGAGAAGATATGTGAGGGACGAGAGAGTTTATGAAGATCGAAAATAGGAGAGGAGACAACACGCCACCTTGTGGAACGCCAGCATTTACGTTCAGCCAGTCTGAATAAGAATCCTCAACACGCAAACGTTGCCGCCGTCCGCACAAGTAACTGTGAAACCAGTCAATTGCCGATGGAGATATGCCAATAGAACACAATATAGCCAGTAGTATATCAAAATCCACAGTATTAAACGCGTTGCTAAAGTCCAGCAAGGTCAACACTGTGAGATTTTGTTTGTCCATCGCTAGTCTAATGTCGTCAGTGATTTTAACAAGAGCCGTAACCGTACTATGACCTTGACGGAAACCGGACTGAAAAGGACTTAGGAGATTATTTGAATGGAGGAACAGTGTTAGCTGCTGATGGACAAGACGCTCTAAGGCTTTAGACAAGAAAGGAAGGATTGATATTGGGCGAAGATCGGAAAATGCGTTGGAGTTAGGTTTCTTAGGTAGAGGAATAATTTGAGCGTCTTTCCAGCAGGCAGGAAAGGTGTTGGAAATCAAGGATTCATTAAAGATATGAGTTATAACGGGTAGGAGGGTATCTAAGACAGGAATGATCATATTACGGCTAATGGAATCAGATCCTACGGCATCTGAACTAACAGCTAATATGCTCTTCTTGACATCACATACGGTCAATTGAGAGAAAGTAAAAGAAGATGACAAAGGAGTTCTAATAGCAGAAAGTTGATTAAGTGTGTTTGATTTAGTCGTAGAGTCTATAGTGACAGAAGAAGTGAAATGTTTATTAAGTTGGTTAAGGTCAAATGAATTAGAAGCTGTATTTTGTTTAATCTTGCCAACTCCTAGTGATTTGAGGAATTTCCAAATTTTCGCAGAGTTTGCTTCCTCTAAAACAGAATTGTGGATATGGCGTCGTTGTGCGTCTCTACATGCCTTGTTGCAGCGATTCCGAGATTTTCTATACTTCTCCCTATTCAACGGGCTCGGGTCAGATTTATATTTAGCTTTGGCTTTGCACTTTAGAAGCTGCAATGTCTTAATTTCCGCTGTAAGCCAGGGAGCAGGAAGGTGTCTTATACGCACAGGTCGAACAGGAGCGTGTACATCGTAAAGCTGAGTCAAGCGAGAATTAAACATATTTATCTTTTCATCCACCGCAGACGTGCTAAATATCTCAGTCCAATCAATTCTAGCAGCATCCTCACGCAGGTGATTCAGCTCCATGCCACCAAAATTCCGCTGCAGAAGGATTCTTGACTTTGCCTTAGGTGGTCTGATTTTATACGAAAGGTATATGAGATCGTGGTGAGAGAATGCATCGGCCGGGCACTGTCCATGCTTAACAACAAAATCTGGAGAGGAGACAAGTATCAAATCAAGGAGAGACGGAGAACAATTGGGTACGGTATGGGTGGCGTTCAAGGGAAGGATGTGCATGTTTGCAGAGTTTACGAGAGAGCAAAGACGTAAAGCTCTGCAGTCCCGTTTAAGGAGACAGGTGTTAAAATCACCCATCACAACCGTGTGACCATATTGCGGTGTAAATATTTCTAAGAGATTCTCAAGAGACGCAAAATAGTCAACAGCGGGCGACGGGCTATAGTAAACACCCAGAAGGACCTTTGTGTTACACAGGCGGATTTCTAAAAAGAGGTGATCTGGGCCATGCCCATCGTGGGAAATGGATTGGCTGATGATGTTGAAGGGAATGTGCGAACGAAGATAGATGGCAACACCACCTCCAGGTCGCCCAGTACGGTCGCTACGAATTAAGTGGTAGCCAGGGAGGGAATAGGAAATTGATGATAAGCAGGGCTTAAGCCAGGATTCACTCACCAAGATCCCATGAATATTTTTATTTTGTAAAGAGGACAACATATCGGGATAATGAGCAGGAATACTCTGAGCGTTAATATGGATGATATTTAAGTTTTTTGGTACATCAAGGAATTGAGAGTCAAGAGTTTCACTTAAAGAAGGAATACTAAGGAAGCTGAGGTCCTCGCTGCACACCTCAGAAGTAGAAAAGGAAAGAGAATGAAACGTATCGTCATTGTCACTAGCCATAAATAAATAAACTCACAATTTAAAAAAAAAAAAAAAAAAAAAAAAAAAAAAGCAGGGAACAAGTAATAAAGCAAAAAATATATATAAAGATTCAATGAATATATATTTAGTTAAATGTATATAATTATATGCAAAATATATATATAAATAATAATAACAAAATAAAATGATGATAAGAATAAAAATATATATTATATAGTATATAAATAAAAAGTAATAGCAACAAAAAACACAATAAAAAAGAGAAAAAAAATGATAATAATAATAATAATTAAAAGCCCAAAAATGACGTCCATACACCCGCCAGCTGCAAAGGAATATACAAAAATCAATTAAACTATAAAGATAAGAAAGAGAAAACAACCAACAAAAGTTACATCATGAAGACACTAATGACATGACATACACTTGACAGACGTAGCCACTACCAGAATATAAAGAGTAAACTCACACATTTTACACATTACATACAATATACATTTTAGATTATACAAAAAGGAAAAAAAAATTGGTAAGAATTGTTGAACCATACAAAAAAAGAAAGAAAAAGAAAAAAAATATATATATACTAAACAAAAACATCTGTACCGAACTTGATATTTGCATGGTGATAATGAAGCACTACATTTCTGAACGCATACACTGACAGCGAGAATCTATATTTCTATGGAACTGTCAGTGTCATGTCAATGTCAATAGGCATAATGGTCACAAATATCAACATAAATGAAAATAAAAAAAAGAAACAAGCTAAAGTTATTAATAAAGTAGTTTACCCTACATATAAGTGTAAAAAAAAAAAAAAAAAGTTTCAATCGAGAGGTATGTCAAGGTAAATACTTACAGTAGTATGAAATGTAAATTTTTTATATAGTTATATAAAACAAAGTCGTGTTGGTTTACACAGTCATGTCGGTTTCACCATTTATATAACTCGAGAACGGCTGAGCCTATATATTAAAGTACGATATTCATCAGTAAAAAAAATAAATAAATAAAGAAGTAAAATAAAAATATCTTTAAAAACCACAGATATAAGTTACGTCTAGCCTTACATTTGAGTCACATTGACTTTGTTGAAGTACACCGGGTCTACTAGTAAAAACATATAAATACATTAAATCTATACCATACATACATTCAATAATACATATAGAGATACAAAGAGAAAACTAATAATAGAAAACTACTTATGTTTTATGACTCTCTTTGTCCGCGAAAACGCCAGGCGTTTATTTTCAGCAGGCTTGGGGGCTTCACTCTTCTTAGGTGTTGGTGATTCCTGCATACTTGAATCAGAGATACTCCTAAGATCTGATAACGTCTCCACCTTATGGCGCTCACCATCAGTAGTCACAATGTGAATACAGCCGTCACGCGTCCAGCAATTATTAATTCCAAAACGCTGTCTTGCCTCCATAAACACCTGGTGGCGGGACCTCGTCAAGAATTCGGATTGTGTATATCCAGTACCCTTTAATTTTGTTTTTGCGAACCAAACCTTATCGCGTATAGCAGTATCGGTAAATTTTACAACTATGGGTCTGGGCTTTTTGTCCAAAGAGCGGCCCAGGCGGTATGAAGCCTTGATACTACTGCTTGAAAAATTGGCTAAATTAAGGTGATCTGCAGCGATCGTTGTAAATATGGCAGTGGTGTTTTCATTTTTCTCCTCAGGTACTCCATGCAGCAGTAACATCCTACGCCTTCTCCTGGTCTCCAGGCGGTCAATCTCCCCCCCGAGTAGCTCGACCTGACGTTGTAGTGCATTCAAGGCAGAACAAACAAATGACTTGAACGAAGAGAACTCTGCAGCCAGTGACACTGTTGTTAAAGGGGACTTAGAGCTAGCTTTATCTAAGTCTCGTTGGAAATCATTTAATTTGCTGTTAACTGAATCTGAGAGAGCAGCAATAGATTCCTTCACTGTTTCCATGTCTGATTGAAGTAGCCTAAGTTGAAAAATTAGTATAGGTGTTCCAATAGGATTTCAATAGCTGGCAGGTAGTATGGAAGAAAGTTAATAATTGCACATAAATGAAAACTTAAAACTTTTTAAAAATAACTTTAAATTAAATTTAGATTAAGAGCACTTATAGATTACGTGTTGACACTTTTGCTCCTACCCTCGAAAAAAAAAAAATATATCTATTGTTTATGAATTACTCCTCTTATTCTTATTATCTGCGCTCAAACGGCGTCTTTCGGGTCTTTGGACATAGAGGGAAAAGCGCTCTCTCTGGTTTCGGCTCGCGTATCGACATCCACGCTCATCGAGTGTCTCCTTATAAATATTCAAATTTAATAGTAAATAGTACATTGACTGTTTAAAAAAAAGTAATTGTTGAGTTTTCTTGCCGATTCTTCTTATCAGAACCTACATTCCGAATCGTTGGTAGCATCAAATTAACTATAATTAATTAAAAAATATATAGTCTGTACATTGTCTCCACGAGGAGACGTGGTCCGGCAAGCGCAGCGTCGGACGGCCGTCCGCGATATGGACAGACGACTTGAGGAAAGTGTCCGAAAGCCGTTGGATGGATGCTACTTCAAAACCGGTCGCTCTGGATGTCGATGAGGGAGGTCTAGGTTCAGCAGTGGACATGCAATGCCCGATATGATATGATGATGATAATGATAGTTTATAAAGTAAGGATTTAAGAGTACTTTTAAAAACTCCTTGAATTAAGACATTTTTGACTTCGATTTGATTTGACGATGGTTTGGCGCAATAGTTATAGTAACTGTCTCTTATCCTAGCGGTCGCGTGTTCAATATTCGCTCATGATAAATGTTTGTATAGGTCATATGTGTGTCACAATGACGTGTATTAGGCCGTTAAGTGTAAAGCCTTTATTTATTTTTACTAGCTTTTAGCCCGCGACTTCGTCCACGTAGAAGTCGAAAACGATAGAAACATGAATTTTCTCAATTCTTCAATCAATTCTGTTAAGGAATGTTTATGGAAAATTGAAGTAGATAGTTGTCTCATAAAAATTTTGCCCCCCCCCCTTACCCTCTTAGGGGTAGAATTTCGGAAAATCCGTTCTTATAGTGGATGCCTACGTCGTACAAAGAACAAACTCTTCAAGTTTCAAGTCTCTACGATTAGCGATTTAGGCTGTGCGTTGATCCGTCAGTCAGTCAATCAGTCATTCAGCACAAAGCATTTTATATGTATATAAGATAAAAATATTGACATTTCAAGGTTATTTCTATTATATCAACACTCCGTACGGTAGAGAGTTTATGATCATAGCATAAATCCAATATTGTGGATATGATGAAGTCTATGTAAACGTAAATAAGTCGAGAGTAATATTCGAGGTGAGTTGAAAGGGTTCTTTTATTTTTATTACTAAAATCGCTCACCGAAAACAAAAACAAAACACATGTTTATATGAGAAAGAATTATACGCTCGTAAAATCTCAAGCGAGGATCAAAACACATCAATTTTAATGTATGCCATTGTGTATCTTTTGTTGTGTTAAGTTGTAGACACACTAGGTATTTCTGTAGTCTTTCTTTCATGGAAAGTTTTGTATTTAAGGTAACAGTTTGTAAAATGATAAATACTATTATATACCTTCACCCTTCTTTCGGAAACATCGATATAATCGTTTTTCCGGAAACGTCAAAACGATCGACAATAATCTAACACAATAATAAATCCGAATTATAATGAACATAATTATAAATATCCTACAAAATTAAAACAAACATAAATCCTTTAAAATATCAAAAACGGATCGGAAACGGAAACAATAACAAAGCAGAAAAGATTACAGAAATTACTAATTTAATGCAATAACTCACACACACACACACACACACACACACACACACACACACACACACACACACACACACACACACACACACACACACACACACACACACGCACGCACATACACACGCACACACGCACACACATATATCGTTTTACCGTATGTACGAACCCGTACGTATGCAGTACGCACAGTCCTAAGTAACATTTACAAGATTTTCTCCATCATAAACCATGCGCCACATTTCGGTAACTCGTGCGTTAACAAGCTATAAACGGTGCTGTAAATAATGTACACAAAGGAACACACTTATAAAGATTAACCCTTAACATTTTGCCCGCATTAAACCCGTTACGGAATATTTCATCCTGAAATTTATGGCGTATTATGATGTCGAGGTGACATATTTGACGGAATTATGTTTTTTGTTTTATTTTTTTTTTAAATTATACGTAAGTGTGAAAATAACAAAGGAAGTTTTTGTTTTGTAAATTCGGATAGGTACATAAAAATTTACAAAAAAAATCTACATTGAATTATGAAATTTATAATGTATTTCTGCACAAGAAAAGACGCAAGACATAAGCTAGTGTACATATATTATAATAAAGAAATACATAAAGATAAAAATACACAAAATATTCATTAGTAGAAAAACCTCACTCAGCGATATCCACTTTTATAGTTTCTCGTAAGAGCCCGGAGCCTAATAACAAACTAAGTAGCGACTGGAAGGAAGGATTAGTACGAATAATGTTTTTGGGAATGTTCCACTTAATACACAGGTTTTTATATAGTAAAACGTCCTCTGCGGTTTTACTCATGATAAATAAAGTTTTAGATCCGCTCTTATGAGTCGTAACGACAGACACCGACCACAGACCACACACATACCGATACAGGATTTTCATCGTACTGGGGGCCGTTGAGTGTGAGGGTTTATTACTAGCTTCCACCCGCGGCTTCGCCCGCACGGTGAATTGATAAATTGTAGCCTTTGTGTTGTTCTTATCTATAAGCTATATTACTGTAAAGTTTCATCTAAATCCGTACAATAGTTTTTGCGTGAAAGAGTAATAAGCATCCATCCATTTATTCTGACAAAATTTTGCATTCATAATATAAGTAGGATTATTATTATTCATAATTGGTCCAATAAATCCTGAAATAAGCGTTGGTTAACGAATCAATGTTTTTTTTTTTATATTAGTGTGGATTAACACATATCGCCCCACCCAGGTGGGTGTCGGGAGTCGGGCATAACCACTTCGGTGCCCCCGCACACTGGAGTGGTATCCATAATGGATTTTCCCCACGTATAAAAAAATAAAATAAAAAAGGTCTTTTATATTTAATAAATACGTTACCAGTGATAATTTACCATTACTTTTTACTTTAATTAATTAATTCACACTTAAAAATGTTTTATTTTATATTAAAAAAAAAACTCTTACTAAAGATATTAACTTTATTTTTAAAATCTCCGGGTCTACTGTTTTTGAAAGGTGGCAACCCTAGCTGTGACTGGCAGAGAAGTATAGTCCCGGCCTCTTTCACGTAGAGTGTCATAAAAGACCACTAAGACTATAGTGGTGCGAATAACTGACACTGAAAACTACGCCAATGGGCCAGTTAGTGGTGGGCGGACAGTAATAATAAAATTTGATACCACTTAGGATTGTTTAGTTATAGCTAATAAACGCAAAACAAAGAAATAGATAAATAAAATCCTTAGTTCTTGATCAAATAAAAAGTAAGTTGGTTTGCTTGACAAAATATTATCTCATTAACCATTTCAAAGGACTTATGAATAGAATGAATTTGAGTCAATGTTAAGTGTCTGAACCT